>CM067540.1:15735006-18235006 GCA_034509755.1 Anisodus tanguticus
TGACCTTGTACTTGGTCCGAGACAATATTAGTATGTGAACCTTGTCCTGATGGAGCGGGCGTTTGCGCACCGGTTTTGAAGCCTGGTATTGGGCATACCTATTTGGATGAGCACTTACTACGTGTCTAATTAAAATTAAACCCCCCGTCCCACCGTGACCTTTTCCAGTTCTAAATTTTAAAACATTTTTACAAATTTTACATATGGCTACTTGATTCTCTACGTCCCTATCAAAAAATGTCCATGCATCTGATTTTAATGATCGTTTTTGGACCTCGTCTCATACTAGGGGGAATAGGAGGTATTTCAGTTGAAGGTGCACTAGTGGGTGTGTTGTCATCAACATTAGTGGGTATATCATCTAGATCATCGTCTAAATTAAAGTCTTCTTGAGTTTCAGAAAATAGCTCCTGGTCTAAATCTAATGGTATTGTAGGAAAATGTTGAGTATCAACAAAATCATCCTGTGTAGGAATAAGATGACTAGAAGAAGTACCCTTGCCTGGTTGCCCCTACTAGAAGAAGCACCCTTACCTTTACCCTTAAACATACCTTTTAATCCTTCCATTTTAATTATGATAATAAATAAATAATTAAAGACAATAAAATTAAGTGATCTAAACTAAATAAACAGACAATAATAATTTAATGAAGGAACGAATGTACCAAACGCCGACGTAATGTCGACGTGTAATCGAGAGGTTGAAAATTGAAACTTTGCTCGATGGAAGATCCTCAAGCTAGTTGCCAACTTCACTACCAATTCCCAAATGAATAAATAAAATTGAATATTTAGCAAACAATGTAGAATTGTAGAGAGATATATTGAGAAATTAGAGAGATTGTAGGAAGATTTGTGAGAAAGATGAAGAGAAAATGAATTATTTATAGTTGAAAAATTGGGTTAAAGTGTAAATATAATAACTTATGGGTTAAAAATAAATATTAAGGGGTAGGGGGTTGGGGGGGGGGGGGCTAAAATGGCCGTTGGCCAACGGCCATAATCTAAAATGGCCGTTGGTGCAACGGCCATTTTTGCAAAGGGCGGGGTCGGGGTCGGGGCGGGCTCGGGTCTCGCGGGCCTGGGGTGGGCTCGGGTCTCGCGGGACGAGACCTCGTCCCGTCCCGAGTTCGAGTCCCGCCCCCGTAATTTTATTTTTTTTTTTGGCGGGGTCGGGGCGGGACCGGGGCGGGTCGGGGCGGGGTCGGGCTGTCCCGGCCCACTGGCCAGCTTTACATTTAACCGGAATCTAAAATTTCACTTACAGTGTCTTTCCCACACTAGCCTCATCACTTATCTGCTCTCTCTTTTACTTTGTTTTTACCATTTGATCCAACAGAAATTTCTCGGTCATCATTTTGCTGCTCTCTCTCCTCTATTTGTACTACAGACAAGACAACACCACTCCCACTCTCACTTTTTCTCCATCATTGTCACCAAGCAAAATGGACCAATATCCATTTTCTCACACAAATATGTAATCAACCAAGTTATTATATTAGTTACTTCATTAACTTCTCTTCACTTTTTTCCACTGACCGGTACTTCTCATATCTGGCGGGAAGAGGTCAAAGACCGATGAAGGTTTCGGTCTCTGGCCAATTTTGAACTCTATTGGAAAAAATATTTCCCTTAATTGTTAGTCAAATACATACTGTAATATAGAGCTGGTCAGTGGGCCGGGATGGCCCTGTCCCGGCCCGGTCCTTCCCCGAACCCGAATAGTAAAAAAAAAATATCGGGACTCGAACCGGGACGGGATAAAGTCTCGCCCCGACCCGTCCCGGCCCACCCCAGTCCCGCTAGTCCCGACCCGATCCCGCCCCGATCCTGCCCGTAACCCCCATTTACAAAAATAACCGTTGCACCAACGACTATTTTACATTTGACCGTTGTGCAACGATCATTTTTTGCCTCCCCCTACCCCTTAATATTTATTTTTAACTCATAAATTTTTATATTTACACTTTAACCCAATTTTCAACTATAAATAACTCATTTTCTCTTTATCTTTCTCACAAATCTTTCTACAATTTCTCTAATCTCTCAATCTATCTCTCTACAAGTCTACATTGTTTACTAAATATTCAATTTTATTTATTCATTTGGGAATTGGGAGTGAAGTTGGCAACTAGCTTGAGGATCTTCCATCGAGCAAAGTTTCAATTTTCAACCTCTCGATTACACATCGACGTTACGTCGACATTTGGTACATTCGTTCCTTCATTAAATTATTATTGTCTGTTTATTTTATTTAGCGCACTTAATTTTATTATCTTTAATTATTTATTATCATAATTAAAATGGAAGGATTAAGAGGTATGTTTAAGGGTAAGGGTAAGAGTGCTTCTTCTAGTAGAGGCAACAAGGGCAATGGTACTTCTTCTAGTCATCCTATTCCTACACATGATGATTTTGTTGATACTGAACATTTTCCTACAATACCATTAGATTTAGACGAGGGCCTATTTTCTGGAACTCAAGAAGATTTTAATTTATACGATGATCTAAATGATACACCCACTAATGTTGATGACAACACACTCACTAGTGCACCTTCAACTGAAATGTCTCCTATTCCCCCTAGTATGAGACGAGGTCCAACAAAACGACCATTAAAATTAGATGCATTGATATTTTTTTATAGGGACGTAGAGAATCATGTAGCTAGATGTAAAATTTGTAAAGATGTTTTAAAATTTAAAACTGGAAAAGGTCACGGTGGGACGGGGGGCTTAATGAGACACGTAGTAAGGGCTCATCCAGCTAGGTATGCCCAATACCAGGCTTCAAAATCGGGTGCGCAAACGCCCGCTTCATCGGGACAAGGTTCACATACTGATACTGTCCCGGATCAAGTACATGGTCAAATTAACCCTATGACGGGGGAATTGTAGGCTCTAAATACAATAAACATAGAGATAGGGAAGGAATATCAAAATTAGTTGCTGTGGATGGTTTGCCCTTTTCATTTCCTTCATCTCCCGATTTTATTCATTACATTAGAGATATATATAATTCTGTTTTTAATGGTTTTCCTAGATCAACTGTTAAGAGAGATGTATTTAAATACTCACATGAATATCAACAATATTTACGTTATTCATTATATCATTTTAATGGCAAAGTATCTATCACGTCTGATATAGGTCGTAGTACTAACAGTCGTGATTATTTAACGGTAACTTGTCATTGGATAGATTATAAATGATATATGCAAAAATGTATCTTAGCATATAGATATATAGATGATAGGCACACTGGTACTTTTATTGCAGAAATTTTTTATCAGGTGTGCCATTATTATGGAATAACCGATAAAATTATGACTATTACATTAGATAACGCTTCTTCTAACAATTACGCTATTACAATTAAAAAAAATAGTTTAACTCCATCTTTTTTAGATCATTTTCATATAAAATGCGCGTGCCATATATATAACTTAATTGTAAAGGATGGTCTATCACTTTTTGAAGACATTCTTAGTAAAATACAATTTGCTATAAACTTTATTTTTAAAAGTAATAGAATACAACGAAGAAAATAATATAAAAAAACTTGTCACGATTGCCAACTACCTTATAGAAAAATTCCAGAAGAAGTACCCACTAGGTGTAATTCTTTATACGAGCAACTACTTGTTGCTTATGACTATAGAAAACCTATAACTTTATTTTTTAACTCTCATAATCAAAATCCAGCTGATATAGTTGTAGATAGTGATTGGGTAGAAATTTCCGAACTTATTGTATTTTTAGAGAATTTTTTTCAAGCAACAAAAGAATTTTCCGGTATATATTATCCTACTATTTCAACTATGTTGTTTTATATAACTCTAATATTTTTATTGCTTAGTGAATATATGGAAAAACTAGCTTATATTGCAGCTATTAAAAAAATGTTTATCAAAATAAAAAAATATTTTATTCATATTCCCACTATTTATATTATTGGTGTTGTATTAAATCGACTATTAAAATAGACGGTACTAAATCACTTATTGAAACTATTTACGATTGTATAGAAGTACTACCACCTCCAAGTCCAAAAAATCCAAATCACCCACCACCTATTGAACAAACTAAATAAGAAGTGTTGTCTAGCGTAGAAGACCAATACAAAAAAAAAATATAGATTTTACCAATAAGAAAGTGCTAGTAACCTACCGGCTTCCATACTTCTTCATCTTCAACACAACCTCACAAAAGACATGATGTTTCTGCGGCTAGTATTGAAAGCCTTAGAAATAGAATGTGCGGTCGTACCGCTACTAACCAAATTAGCGAGTTTGATATTTTTGTTTTGCAGGGTTCTGTACCGTACCAAGAAGTTCTCAATGAAGAAGGACGTGAAGACTTTTGAAATCTTTGGAGGGGAATGAGAAGACCTTTCCGACACTTTCAATGATGGCCCTAGATGTTTTGAACATTCAAGCATCATCATCAAGCTGCGTCGAAAGTGCTTTTTCTTCTCACGGAGATATCAAATAGGAGACCACAGACACTCATTAGCCGGAGACAGCTTGGAAATTGCAGTATTATTCAGAGATTGGATACAAGCGGAGCGGAGAAGGTGCGGTCAACCGAAGATCAACGAAGAAGAAGACGAAAACTACAACGAAATCTTATCCGAAGGTGGTGGAAGCGATGTGGATTAATTTGACCAACAAATACCAATTCCAACCGAAGAACCACAGGAAATTATCAAGAAATTAGAACAGGTTTTTTTCAGAATGTAATTTTTTTAATTGCAATTTTATTATGTAATTTGCAACTTTTGGACAACACCACAAATTTGCAATTTCGACAATTGTATTTGTATTACAAAAAAATCATGTCTATTAAATAATATAAGAGGCACAAAAACAGTCTTGGGATGTTTTTATTACACTATATTGTTTTGTTTAATTATTGCATTTTTTTTATACATATGTTATTAAAAAAAAAAAAAAAGGAAAAACCGTCGGAACCCGATCCCGATCCCGCCCCGACCCGATTCCGACGGGATTGGGATCGGGACGGGACTTCAGCAAATCCCGCCAAACCCGATCCCGCCTGACCCCGCCAGCCCCGATCCCGATCCCGCCCGACCCCGCCAGCCCCGATCTCGATCCCGCCCCCTTCACTCGTCCCGCCCCGACCCGACCCGGCCAGACCCGAGACTGACCCACTGGCCAGCTCTACTGTAATAGCTATAAATACAAGGAAGCCACACAGAGAAATACAATGTTTCAGTATGTCAATTTTGTTGTCGGAAGTTTGTCACCTAAATTTGGTTGTTTTGGCCTTACAAGCCTATTTTAATTTCATTGTTCTTATTTCTTTTCTCTAGGGACTTTGAAACTACATCCTTAAAACATGTATAATATGTGTATATTAATTGTATAATATATATATATATAATTAGTGAATATACATTGATTATAGATTTATTACACACATATTATATAATATTGATACAATTTCTATGCACATAAGGTAGGGATACATATTATATACAACAATGATACAGTTTATATACGTATTATACATTTTTTATACATATACAGTAGCGATACATATGCTATACAACAATGATACATATTCTATACAATAATGATACAATTTTCTATATACATACTGTAGGAATACATATTCTATACATCAATGATATAGTTTCTATGCATATACAATATTGGTACATATTCTACACAACAATGATACAATTTCTATACAGATAATGTAGGGATATCTATACATATACAATATTGATACATATTCTACACAACAATGATATAATTTCTATACAGATAACGTAGGGATATCTATACATATACAGTATTGATACATATTCTATACATCAATTATACATTATATATATATATATATATATATATATATATATATATACAATAGTGATACATATTATATACTAACGATACAATTTCTATACATGTGCTGGAAAATAAAAGAGATGAAGAGGATGTGTGGTAAGGTGATGTAAGGGTTGCAAGAAGAGACATTAGGGGTTTTGAGGTTTGAGTTGTACAAAAAGAGTACAATCGATAAACTGTTACATTATCAGAGAAGGTTCAAATTTTTGAAATGTTTAGTTTATTAACACTTTTACCACGCTTCTATTTAATATACAATAAAAAATATTAAAGAAATCAACAAATAGAGCTTAAGCTTAATTTTGATATTTTTATATCATATTTAGCAAATTATAAAATAATTACAAAAAAATCGAGTCATATTTTAGATACATATAACTTTGTTTTCATTTGTAAAAGAGAAAGGTTATAAAAATATATGTTCTATTAATTTAAATTTTAATAAATAAGCTAGTGACTTTAGTATGTTTCTTATATTATTTCTTGTTGTAATCTAATTATATAATTATTTTTTATATTTTATTAATCTAAAATATTTATTTAATATTTTTATGATATTTTATTTTTATCTTTACAAAAGGAAGAGACATACAAAAATAAAGAAAGAACAAAAAATGAAGAAGATAAACTAAACAAAAAAGGAAATTAAAATTAATAGGAAACAACAAACTAATAAAAAACAAAGACAACTAAGATATTGATGGAAAATAAGAGATAAACAGTTGTCAAAAACTTAAAAAGTTGACTAGAAAATGGGTTGGGATTAGCTTAGGGATACAAAATGTGTTTTGGGAAACTTGATGGCTAATTGTGTCCTTATCCTAAAAGAATAAGGAATGTTTGGTACGCCGAATCGGATAGTCAAGGATATCTCACGGGTTTGGGTTACTCCACCTTTATATGCGATCATTCCTTCATTTTAGTATAAATGGTGGAATAAAATAATTTCGGGATTAATACCTCTAATCAACCGCGAGATAAAATAAGTTCTTTCATCCCAACAGCCAAATGAACCTTATTATTGACTGTTTGGTTTGAAAATAAGTTATGATGAGATTAGTTATGTTGGTATTAGTTATATTGAAATTAGTTATGTTGGGATAAGTTATATTGATATTATTTCTTATTGATTGTTTGATATGTTGTATTAAAGAAAACATGCATTACATAATTTCTAAAAAGAAGTTACTTGTTTACAAAAATATCCGCCACCTTATTTAGCTTTCTATGTTTTATTTGTATAGCTTTAGTTAATTAATTCTTAAAAATAAAAACCAAAAGGGCTCTGTATTCTCACTTAAATATTTATGTTTTCTGGGCAAAGCTTGAGTTATTAAAGTATGCTATGTGCAATACCATCTGCAATGCTTATTGCACCGACGACGCTCAAAAGGATGTTGCCATCAAGAGAAAGTTGTGTCACCACATCGAGAGAATAGGAAAATAGAAAGCTTGATTCATTAAAGAATTTTAGGAATCACCTACAGGAGAAATGCTAGAGTACTGGAATAACAAATTAAACATAGCAACAGAGAAGAAAAATCAATTTAATAGAAAGCTTGATTCGGGGGAACTTTTGTCGATTTCATTATTTTATCCTAGAATAATTAGTCATGGGATTATTATTCCACCCTCTAGCAGGTATAAGTTATTCATGCACTCTTTTTAATACTGAAATAACTTATCTCAGAATTAGTAACCAAATAAGGAATAAACTAATACTAAATTCTTATCTCAAGACTAGTTATACTTATCCCTTATACCAAATGAACCCTAACAGTGAGGACAGCAAAAGCCACAATGGTAGAGAATGAAGTGATAACTTATTGCTACCATTATCTTCTTACATTTTAGAAGTGCAAGGTGAGATTTTGGGGCTGCACCAGGGATCAACTTTTAGCCAATTCCTATTTACCTTGGTGATGGACGGACTGACGAGACAAATTCAATGAGAGGTACCATAGTGTATGTTATTCGCATACGACATAGTCCTGATTAATGAGACTCGCAGCGGAGTGAACGTCAAGCTGGAGGTTTGGAGATAGACTCGGAGTCTAAAGGGTTCAGGTTTAGTATGACCAAGACAGAATATTTGGAGTGCAAGTTCCAGCACGAGAGCGACCCTGAGACAGGCGTGGAGGTAAGGCTTGGTACTCAGATCATTCCAAAGAAAGGAAGTTTCAAGTACCTAGGGTCTATTATTCAAGGGAATGAAGATATCGATGACGATGTCACACGTCGTATTGGGGCAAGGTGGATGAAATGGAGGCTCGCATCTGGAGTCTTGTGCGACAAAAAGATGCCACCAGAACTTAAAGGCAAGTTCTATAGGGTGGTGGTTAGACCGACTATGTTGTATGGGGTGGAGTGTTGGCCAGTCAAGACTTCGCACATACAAAAGATGAAAGTGGCGGAGATGAGGATGCTGAGATGGATGTGTGGACATACAAGGAGAAATAGGATTAGAAATGATGATATCCGGGAGAAAGTTGGAGTGGCCTCGGTGGATGAGAAGATGCGGGAAGCGTGGTTGACATGGTTCGGGCATGTGCAGATGAGAGACACAGATGCCCCAGTGCGGAGGTGTGAGAGGCTGGCTATGGACGGGTTCATGAGGGGTAGAGGTAGGCCGAAGAAATATTGAGGAGAGGTGATTAGACGGGATATGGCGCAGGTGCAACTTACTAAGGACATGACCTTAGACAGGGGGTTGTGGAGGACACGGATTAGGGTAGAAGATTAGTAGGTACTCGAGCGTAATCCTACTTATGCTTACAAATTGATAGTTATAGTGTTATTACTGTAGGCCCGATTAGCCTATCACACTTATAGACACATTATTGCTTTATAATCCATTGTAGCTTGATTTCTGCTGCTATGTGTTCTTTAGTGTATTTTGTTTAGCTTATTTAGTTGTGTTAGATACTGCTCCCTTTTGTTCGAATTTACTTTATACTGCTTTAATTCCTTATTTGAGTCAGATCATTTCTCTTGCTTTACTCTTTACTCTTGCTTTGTTTTGATTGCCTTGCTTGTGATTATGCTTTGTCTTGAGCCGAGGGTCTTCCGAAAACAACCGCTCTACCTACCAAAGTGAAGGTAAGGTCTGTGTACACTCTACCCTCCCCAGACCCCGCGGTGTGGGATATCACTGAATATGTTGTTGGTGTTGTAGTGGTAAGGTGCGATTTTCATCAAGTCTTTACTTTTTCTTCTCTTTAGTCTTTACCTCGTGCTTCCTCAACCCAAAACAATAATGATTACAATGAAAATGAAATCTTAAATAAGTGAGACCTAATGGCCCTACATTAATCCACACAAAAATACGTGCTCAGAAGGAAATGATGGAAGAGGCAACCATCTTTGCCTTTGCTTCCCATTCTTGAATTGTTAAGACTGTTGGGGTTAGAGGAAAGAATAATTGATGTTTACCTGTAAAACGGTACAGTTGAATTTGTATACGTGGTCAAGGACACGTGGATTTCAAGTGACACGTTAGATAAGAATTCTAGATGAATTATGCTATAAATAAATAATAACGAGACAAGATAAAGTAAAACTTAGCCTGAGCCTTATGACAGCTTCTGGACAAAGTAATTGTAATTTGTATGAAAGCGCAGAAATCAAGAGAATAATAAGAAGTATTTTATAATAGCTAGAATCTGATCGGTTGCAACGGAACGAAGTGTCTTATTTATACATGAGCTACACGGGTACACAATCCATAATATATGTCCTTATAAATACATGAAAATAAATGTTGTAATAATTGGACAATCAATCTCTCAATAAATGTCATTAAAAAGCTTTTGGAAGTCGCATGACCAGCTTTGGTAACGGTCGTCCGTTATGATGCAAACGACTCTTAACCTTCTTTATTACCGGTACCGGCCTTGCTCGTGTCTCTTTCGGTACCGTGCGTATGAACCAGTAGCGCTATAATCTGACGTGGGTCCGACTTATTATCATGCTCCATGTGTCATGTCATAATTCGTATAGCTGTCTTACACGAATTTTGCCTTATACAGATTGTCCCCGCACTTTTCGTTCGCAACTCTTGTACAATCGGGAAGTGGATTTGAACTACCAACCAATCGACACTCTGTGTTTTGGTGGGAAAATCCGAAGAATGTTGTCCACATATTTTGATGATCCAATCGTTACCTTAATGAAATGACGGTACCTTTCCGACTTTTCTCAATTTATGGAAGACTTGCATAGTAATGATGAGGCATACCATCTAATCACCCCTGATCTGACACCCATGTGCTGCTGGCGATTGGTATTCGACACCTCCTTCTTTCAACCGATGCTACCATTTCTTCATTTATATATATTCCACCAACTTGAGGGTTTGGCCATTCATCTCTTATTTTCACAAAAAACAACTTTGACTTTTTGATTGATATCTCCCTATTTATCACAAATGACTAACCCTTCCAAACATAGCAACACTTCTTCTAATAGGAAAAACCCTAACCCTCAGGGACTTCTTCCAACCAAAATCCTCCGGTTTCTTCTATTTTACCGAAGACATGGTGTTTCACTCATGATCTTCAAGAAAAGACAACTTCTAAGGTCCTACCCGGTGGTACTAGTGACTTCAAAACCCAAATCATTGTCAATATTCTACCAACAATAAAGGCCAATTGCAACTGGAAAATGATTGAAGTCCTAATTCCCACTAGTGAGGAAAGAATCGCCTCTTACAAATAAGGGTATTCTTATGTTTATACTTACCCCTTTTCCATGAAACTCTAGGACGAGATTGATGATATCATTCTATAATTCTGTTGACGGTATAATGTATGCATAACGTAGGTGGGCCTTCAGATCTGGAGGGCAGTCGCGTGCCTCCGACACTTGTCTTAGGAAGCCAAAGCCGACTTTACTTTGGACCACCTGATTCGTCTTTACTCTCCACGCAATTTCCGTGATGGAGTTATTAATCTGCATCGCTCGGGGAACAAGGCCATTCTTGCCAGTCTTGATGAAAATTGTGACCGAGGTTGGATGGAAATATATGTCATTGTTCAAACAGCCACCCAATCCCAAAACGATGGAACTATCACCGTAAGTTTGTTTGATAATGTCTTTTTCCCTAAGAAGTCCACTTCCTCTTTTGTCCGAGTTGAGTTTTTTCCTTTAGCCAGCATATGAGCCTGTGAACATAGACGACCTTGGGACCTGCGTTCATAAGATCCTCAATGTGTCCATCTCGGAACTCCGGACGTGGAAAAAACTTTCTCTGAAGAAAAAATGGGTACCCCGCAACCACAGTATACACCGTAATCCTTATTTCAAACGCTTTTACTTATTTTTTTACCTTTCGACAAAATCGTTCTTCCTTTTGATAGGTCTCTCCAAATCAACGAACACCGCTCCTCCTGAAGAGGAAATTGCTGACCTAGAAACGGCTGCTCTCATGATTCAAGAGGCCCGTGAATAGAAAAGGCTACGAGGTGAATTATTTGCTATCCCCCGGACGGGGCATAAATGTTTGAAAAAGAAGACCCCCGATCACTCTGACCGAACTCCTCATAACAGTACCAGTTTAATGGTTAGTTATCCCCCCGTGGTGGACCTGGATAATTGAGGTCCCGAGGGAGAACAACCTTTGGAAATAAGGCAAAATGAAACCCCCCTACTTTTTGCTGAAATGGAAGTCGCCAGTCATGGCACCAGTTACACCAATGCCTCATTTGCCCCAATAAGAACTGTTTCACGTCAGCCCCGGAACACACCAACCAATACCACTATCCTTCCGATTGCTGAAGATCCCGTGTCTCCATTTATGCCGACCATAGTTCAAAATAAGATAATGAAATTCCTTCTTCCCCATACTAGGTTTCTTCTTCACATAGGGATGAGTTGGTAACTGAATACCCATCTCCGGTAGCTCAGCCTGCAGAATTTCAATCCATAACCTTCCAGCTCCCTGCCAATTTCTATCTCTGTTCTAATCCCGTTGGAGTGGCTAATTATATAAGCACGTGGCATCGACAAAGGACAAGAGGGAGGCTCGCCGAGTGTCCTCAAAATGCGTAATCAATGAGGGGATGCATGCTGCAGCCAAGGTATCACTATTTTCTAGTACGTTCATACTTTATTTATCACCGCATAACCTCCTCTTACAATTATGCCCATTTTCCAGACTAACTTTCTCTACTACGAAGGTCTTCAACGCATGATCAAAGAAAAAACTACCTTGCAAACTGAAAGGGACAACGTCATTCACCGGCTGACAGTAGCAGATGTGAAACTTGCCAAAGTTGATGAGTTGCGCAACAAACATACGCATCTGGAGGAAGAAAAAGAGGCCTATATGTAGCATGCTACTTTACATGAGTGTCGGGTCGGGGATTGGCAGAAAAAGTGGAATGAGGCATCAAACACTATTTCAGATCTGACGATGCACCTCTCTGGCCTTGAGGCTGATGTGAGAACCTTCTCCGAACGTCTCCAAATTAAAAAAACATAAATAGAAGCTCTGAATAAAGAGATTGAGTTGTTGAGGTCTCGTCTTTCTGCTTTTACTGCTCTGAATGAGAGACAGTGGGAAAAAATTGCCGAGTAGACTCGAGCCAACAAACTCTTTCATGCTACCGGCACCAGTTCAAGTTGTGAAGGAATAAGTCTAGGCCACCATTAACAAGTATACTCTGGCCATAATCAAGAATGGCTACATGATGCGCTGTAAGGATTTGGAGGCAATGAAGATCATGCTTATAAACATTGACGATGAGATTATCAAGGCTCAACAATTAAAGATAGCCTCTGATGACAGCCCCGATGACTCCCTACCCATAGAAGAAGACAATGCTTCATCTAGGGGTGTTGAAGATGACAAAGTCCTCCCGGATGCTGAAGCTCTTCACTCCCCAGAGCATTGGCTTTCTGCCTCTGATAATGTACCCGGTGCATCAGCCTCATTCAGCCCCTACTTCTCAAAATTTGTTGGAAACACCAAGAACACCACTAGGAACTCCTCTAGCGGACCATAAAGCAGACATGTCGTAACCTTTCGCACAAGTTTTTATTTTAGTGTTTTGTTTTGTTATCGGGTCACTTTGGTCCCGGTTAGTGTCTTTTGTACCCGGACTGGTTTCACTCTGAAAGAACATGAATGAATGAATTTCTCCTTCGCAGTCTCCTCCAAGTTTTAACTCTTTATTTATTTTCACAAGCAAGCATTAGTTCAGACTTCATTACTTTGCTTTTTGACCTGGAACCGAGCTTTGAGGTTCTCTTTATCAGAATAGGTTAAGAGTTGAAGTTTACAAACTTTTCAATAACCTTAATTAAATTTCAAGGATGTGTTTTTCTTTTCATATTTTAACAGGGGCCTCTTATGGCCTCAAAAGTTAGTTCAGGACTTAACTTATCTCCGAACAACTTAAAGCCCCAGTACCTCTGGTATCTGATGCCTTACCTTTTTGTTAAGGTTTTAATAAGAGAGGGCCCTTATTTTTAATGGTGGTGTAGAAAAGGACATCCCCCGTTCATTATAGAACGAAAATTTTGATATGTTTAGCATAACAACATATGTTTTATGCTTGTGATGGCAAAGATTTATTAATCATAAAAAGAAATTTCATTGAATCTTTTTGTTTACAAATGTGAAAACAACTGCAGGAATAATCCGGATACGATCTAGTGTGGTCAGTCCGATTACATATATATTGAATATCCGGGCAGTCCTCAGCATTTTGGAAGTACCCAGTGTCGGTGCTCTTTAGAAGCGTTAAAATTTCAAAATCTTCACTCCATTCCCGGTATGTATGGCCCCTCAATATCTGAGACTTTATGCTATGAAGACTTGGATACTGGAAAATTCTCTTCGGTAGCAAGATCATGAACATGTTTATATTATGATGCTGCCTCATTAAAAACATTGCCGGAAAAACACAATTGGGACAAAAATAGGTCGAAGGGAAAAAGAGTGCAGCGCATGCTCAGACCTTCTACACATAGTACTTCTTCAAGTGACTTACATTCCAAATGCTAGGAACTATATTTTCTTATTGGTCAGCTAGTTGATAAGCTCCTTTACCGGCAATACCGGTTACAATGTATGGTCCTTCCCAGTTCGCTCCTAGCTTTCTACCATTACGCTCCCATGTACTCTGATTAACTCTCTGGAGCATCAAGTCCTCGAATTTAAAGTGTTGGAGATTTGTGTGCCGGTTGTAGTAACGCTCCATTCTTTGCTTTTGGTCTACCATCCGGACATATGCTAAATTTCGACGTTCTTCAAGTAAATCCAGGTGTAAGGACATTGACTCTGCATTTGATTCCTTCTCAATCCGGAGATATCTCAAGCTGGGAGTTCCAACTTCTACCAGAATTAAGGCTTCTGTACCATAAACCAGGACAAAAAAGTTTCTCTGGTACTCATTTTTGTGGTGGTTCGATATGCCAAAAAAATCTCCAATAATTTGGGTGGCCAATTTCCTTATTCCAACCTCCAAAATCTTCTTTAAATTCTGAATTATAGTCTTGTTTGTTGAATTTGCTTGTACATTTGCACTGGAATGATAGGGCGAAGAGGTGATCCGCTTGATATTCAATTCATCAAGAAATTTTGTGACCTTTGAACCCGATGAAATTTCGGCCATTGTCATAAGCTATCTCCTTAGGGATTCCAAAACGACAAATAATATGTTTCCTAATGAATTCATTTACCTCTTTCTCCCGTATCTTTACGTAAGTTGTAGTTTCAATCTATTTAGAAAAATAGTCAGTCATAAAAAGAATTTGAGATACATGTTCTAGAGCCGCTGGTAACGGTCCGACGATGTCCATCCCCCACTTTATAAACGGCAACGGGGACACAACCGCCTATCCGGTGTAACAGTTGTGCATAGCGCTGACACTTGTCACATTTCTGCACAAATGCCTTTGTATCTTTCTCGATCCGGGGCTAATAGTAACTGGCCCTCATGAGCTTCCTCATTAAGAATTCTGCTCATGAATGATTTCTACAGATGCCCTCATGGACTTCTCTCATCACGTAATCTGCTTCATCGGGGCCTATGCACCAGGCTAGGGGACCATAAAAACACCTACGGTAAAGCTTTCCATCTATGACACAGTACTAGACAACCTCGATTCTTAGAGCCCTGGATGCTTTCGGGCTATCCGGGAGCATTCCGTTCATGAGATAATCCAAGAATTCATTTCTCCAGTCCCAAGTTGGGGTGGTTGAATTTATTTCGTTATATCTAATGGGAAATAGTGCCGAATGCAACAACCGACTTGGTTTTAAAACCCTCGGCCTCCGTGCTGAAGCCTAAGTTTGCAAGTGCATCGACCTCTATATTTTGCTCCTTAAGTATATGCACCACAGTTCATTCCTGGAAAGGGGACAACAGTTGCAAAGCCTTTTCAAGGTATCTCGACATCCGCTCTTTTTTGGCCTCGAACAATCTGTGGACTTGGTTTACTACCAGCAGCGAATCACATTTGACTTCAATGATTTGTGAACCCAGTCCCCGAGATAGTTCTAAACCTGCAATCAAAGCTTCATACCCCGCTTCATTGTTAGTCAACAGAACACTATGTATTGCTCTCCTTAAAACTTTACTGTTGGGAGTTCGCAATACAACACCCAAATCGGTCCCCTTGACGTTGGAGGCATAATCTGTGTAAAGTGTCCAGATCCCAAAGGCAGTCCCCGAGACTAGAATAGCCTTCTTTTCTGCCTGTGGGGTTACTCTCGGACTGAAATCAGCCACAAAGTCTGCAAGGACTTGAGACTTAATTGCAGTCCGGAGTCTATATTCAATGTCAAATTCGCTTAATTCTATCACCCATTTAGCTAAGAGCCCAGATAGTTCGGTCTTATGCAACACATTTTTCAAAGAAAAAGTTGTTACTACGGCAATTGGATGGCATTGAAAATAAAGTCGAAGCTTCCGCGATGACATTACTAAGGCAAAAGACAATCTTTCAAGTAGCGGATACCGGGTATTGGCTCCTGACATTACCATACTTACATAATAGACAGAAAATTATGTACCTTTTTCCTCTCGCACTAGTAATGCACTTACCGCTACCTCTGAGACCTCCAAGTATATAAACAGTTGCTCTCCGTCCTTTGGCTTTGACATGAGCGGAGGGCTGGATAAGTACGTCTTCAGGTCCCTTAAGGCCTGCTGGCACTCGAATATCCATACAAAGTTGTTCTTCTTCTTTAAAAGTGAGAAGAACCTATGACATTTTTCTGAGGACCGACATATAAACTTGCTTAAGGCCGCCACGCGACCTGTCAACCGCTGCACTTCTTTAACATCCTCTAGTATGTCCGGTATGTCTTTGATTTCCTTTATTTTGTTAGGATTTATCTCGATCTCCCTCTGGGAAACAAAAAAACCCAAGAATATTCAGAGCCAACCCCGAAGGCATACTTCTCAAGATTCAACTTCATATTGTACTTCCTCAGCACCTCAAAGGTTTCCTACAAATGACTTAAATGGTCTTCTGCACGAAGACTCGTAACAAGCATATAGTCTATATATACTTCCATTATTTTACATATTTGTTTTTCAAACATTTTATTTACCAACCCTTGATATGTGGTCCCCGCATTTTTCAATCCAAAAGGCATAATGTTATAACAATAAGTATCAAAAGTGGTTAAAAAGATGTTTTTTCTTGATCTTCCGGGTGCATCCTTATTTGGTTATACCCAAAATACGCATCGAGAAAACTCAATATCGCATGCCCGGCCTTAGCATCATTCATCTGATCAATGTTCGATAGTGGGAACGAGTCTTTAGGACATGCCTTATTTTAATCTTTGTAATCAATGCACATTTTAAATTTATTCCTCTTTTTAGGTACTACAACTACATTTACTAACCAGTCCGGGTATTTTACCTCTCGGATTGATCCTATATTGAGTAGTCTAGCTACCTCTTCCTTAACAAACCTGTTGCGGAGTAGGCTATAGACCTTTTTTCTGTCGTAAAAGAGGAAAATTGAGATCCAGGACCAACCTATGAGTTGTGACTTTTGAAGGAATGTATGTTATATCTTCATGAGACCATGCAAAACAATCAATGTTAGATATAATATATTTAAGAATTAAATCTCTAAACTCCGCGGTTAATCTGCTGCCCATGTATAACTTTCTATCGGGAGTTTCTAGATATAGTGCGATTTGCTTCAATTCCTCTACAGTGGACTTAGTTAAATATGATTCATCTGGTACCTGAAAATATCTGGGTACTTGATATCGATCTGAAAACTCCTCTTCCGGATAGGATGATACTGCTTCTACCGGCG
The DNA here is from genome assembly GCA_034509755.1 of Anisodus tanguticus. Taxonomy (NCBI): domain Eukaryota; kingdom Viridiplantae; phylum Streptophyta; class Magnoliopsida; order Solanales; family Solanaceae; genus Anisodus; species Anisodus tanguticus. The sequence goes on from CM067540.1 coordinate 15,752,172, forward strand.
GAACCTGGTTAACCTCTTCCAGTACCGGCTACGCTTTTTGTAATTTCTATTTGGGGTCTGCTTCCACCTCTGGTTCATCTATGGCATACATCTTCCTTGCATCGGGTTATTCACCTTGAATTTGTTGAATCCCTTCCGGTGTAGGGAATTTCCCCAACTGATGCAATGTTGATGGGACCGCCTTCATGTCATGTATCCATAGCCTCCCGAATATTGTATGACATATTCATTTCTTCTACCACCTTCAGCCTTATTATATTAGTTGAGCTGGGTAGTAGCATTCGTTCCTTCTAGAACCGGGTAACAAAGTCTCTAAGGAGTTTTGTTTCTCCTTATACAATGCGGAAGATATCCGCCTTGCGTGCCTTCACCTTCCGAGCCCCAGCATGAGACTTTATGCACATGTCAGAGAGCTGGGCGAACGATGTTGACACCCAATTTTATCCATCTTTTTCGATTATTCACTTGCAATTTTGAATATTTCGACACCCCAAAATAATTTTGAGATGCATACATATATTCACATTGTGCTATTATTTGCCTTTTAATATCATAAACATAGTTTTACCTTATTATTCTGCGTTATTTTTTATTTTCGTAAAATGACAGATCTTATTTCTATTTTTAAGTCAAGCATTAAGCATTTCGCAAATATTCAGTGCTATAATCAGACTTAGCATCATGCTCCACGTGTCATGCCATAATTCGTGCCGCTGTCTTATATGAATTTTTCCCTATACAATTGATAACGGCCTAGTTTCAAATTTGAAATATAAGATCAAATAATTCTCGTTGAGTAATGTTTTTTGTCAACCTTTCCATTTGATTAAAGTTCTGGTTAAGAGTTTAACCTTTGTACAATAACAAAAGTTCAGTTCACTAAAAGATAACTAGTTAAATAAAAGTTCAACAATCTAAGATTTCTCATTTTAATCAGATTATCATGTAGAGCAGAGTACTTGATAGGTGGCACATATTATTGCCATTTAGGAATTTATTACACCTAAATAATAGAAACGGTCACATATGCAGAATTCTTAGCCAGCCTAGCTGGTACATAAAATAATTGTGACAGCAGGAATTAGTTTTTTTGTTTGGGGAGGGGGGGGGGGCACGACGGGGAGGGGAGGAGGGTGTGTGTGTTCAACAATATTAGCATTATGTAATGTGTACCAGAACAAAAAACAAAGGTCAGATGAGTATTTCATTTGGCTCTCAGTTAAAGGACATTTCAGCACGTCTAGTACACAATCATGAATCTAGTAGATCAACAACCGTTGATGATTCACGAGGCTATGAGCTGCATTAGAAAAGTAATATTCAGTTAGGCGCTGAGCTGACTCATGCTAAGTTAACAACCACAAAACTAACACGTGGAAATCATTAAATATGCGATTATTGGAATATATGCAGCCTAAATAGCTACTTTATCACGCATATCTTGTTCATTCTTTATTTATAAGCAACAACATCACAACCAGTATAATCCTACAAGTGAGGATGATTGAAATTTTAACAATCAAGACGAGATGGATTTAAAACTTCTTTTTATATTAGTGTATCCACACCAACTTACGCACATCTAGCTTGATTTCGATTTCCGGTCGATTGCATGCTACCTTCCACCACATAGATATTGACTTAACCCTGCACACCGGGACTTAATCGGATGAAAATAAATCACTCACCTTTTTTGTGTTTGCTAGAATTCAAACCCTGGTGTCCTATTGTCTTCGTCCAATTTAGCGCTAGCTCACACCCTTGTGGGTAGGAAATAGACCCAAAACTAATGTCAAAGATTCCCATGCTTAAGAGTGTTAATGATGCTTAAGCAATGCAAATGAATATAACCCATGCTTCGCATTAAGCAATAACCAAGGAGATGACAAGTATCAGACTTCATGGTCACCAGAAATTAAAACAATGAGCAAATTGGTAACCTTGTTGTGAAGGTACAAGGATTTCCACGTCTAAACAAGACCAAAAAATGAACACTACAAGGTGAGAGAGAAAATGCAACACAAGAATATAACAACATAACCAATGAAATCCCACAACGTGAGGTCTCGGGAGGGTAGAATGTATGCATACCTTACCTCTATTTTGGAAGGTAGAGTGGTTGTTTCCAAGAGACCCTCGGCTCAGGACAAGCAAAGCAAAAACAGTCAAACCCGATCAAAAAATTAAAGCAGTAAGAAAATGCTGATAGCAAACGCAAATACGTCATGATATCGCATCCTGAAAGAGAAGCATTAACCAACACAGATAAATTAGATAAATCAAGTACATTAAAGAACGCATAGCAAAAGAAAAATACTACAGAAGACTATAAAGCAATAATACGCCTATTCGTATGATATGCTAAGCATGCCTACAATAATAACACCACAACTACCAGTTTGTAAGTGTAGGTAGGACTACGCTCGACTACCTACTACCCTTCCACCCTAATCTATGTCCTACACAACCCCGTATCTAAGGTCATGTCCTCAATAAGTTGCACCTGCTCCATATCTCGTCTAATCACCTCTCCCCAATATTTCTTCGGCCTACCTCTATCCCTCCAGAACCAGTCCATAGCCAACCTCCGCACTGGGTCATTTGTGTCTCTCCTCCGCACATGTGCAAACCATCTCAACCTGCTTCCCGCATCTTATCTTCCATCGAGGCCACTCTCACTCTGCGCCGGATACCATCATTTCTAATTATGTCCCTCCTCGTATGCTCACAATCCATATGAACATCCTCATATCCGCCACTCTCATGTCCAAACCATCTCAATAGAAGAATATATACGAATAAATTAGTCCCTATTCAAAAATTTCCCAACATGAGGAAAAGCCCCAAAAATGTAAAATGTTATCCCGGAGCATAGTCAGGAATGGTACACTATAGAATACAGAGTTATGCACAACTTTAAACTAATAACATCTACCACAGAAAACTCCCCATTCGTTGAATAGACATGTCTGATCCTGGAAAAACCTTCTCTAATAATTATATACAAAACAACCCTTCAATTCCCTGAGAATTCATCCAACTAGTTTCTGGAGATGTAACTGTTGAAAATTTACTAATATGGAATTAAGTTTATACCATTATTTATGACTCGAACAATTGGGCCCCGCACGTCGGAAATATAGTTTCCACACACGTGCAATCTTAGTGCCAAGTATCGTAAATTTCGTTAATGAAAGAGATATTGGTACGTAAGTGAAATGTTTGAGACATAGAATGATGAACGGTTATTTGATAAATGACAAGTGTTCCACGTTGGTAAATAAAGGAAGGATTGTGCAAAGTGTAAGATGGTACGGGTCGAAAAAGGGTCACGGAGCTGAGAAGGGCCGCGACGCCCCATAGCAGTGACGCGGCGCCTGACTAGCAGTGAGTGTCATGGATTTTCTGGTTGAATTAGCACCGTGGCGCTAATGTGGCAGAGTCGCGACGCTTCATTGGTAGTGACTGCTTGACGGGATCCCAAAAGGTTTGGCTGTTGAAGGGGTTTCAATGGCATTGAATCCACTCAATAATGGCCATTACTTGGACCATTATGTTGCTGCATTACTTGGGGCTTAAATGTCATCCATTACATGGCAATTGATTGTCATTATGAGGCATTTGAAAGGTCATCTTGCACACTTATAAAATTGAAGCCTTGGCTAAATTCTATAGCAGAACATATATGAACAGAAAACCAAGTTCACAACACCACAAAAGAGATCAGATTTTCCTGATAGCAATCCTTCTCTTAGCAATCTTCATTATTCATGTTTTTCACTGAGATCATTTGTATAGGCTTTGCACACTTGATAGTTTGATGTTTCATCTTGGGATACTATTGTCCACACTTTCGTAAAGCCTATATACGGGGGCAATTTTGTCTTAAAGATAGAGAGTCATCTCTCGACTTAGCCGATGATGTTGTGTTTATCTAATTGGTTGATGTTTCAGGTGTTAACTTAACCGACGAAGGACTCTAATCGTTCGTATTATCAGCGGATCTACAAGCCATAAGTGTAGCAGTTCATGTTCTTGTATTTTCGAATACAAGTTCCATATTTGAAGTTTCAATTAAAGATCAAGATATTGACAACTTGTTGTTGTCCTCTTTGTTGCTTATCCTTTCGATCACTGTAATAGTTATTTACTATTTCCGTTGTTGCTTTACATATTCCAACAGTAACTGTTAGACATGTTAAGGATCCTCTATTTGCTTCACAAGGAGCAATGCGAAACTTACAACCTCGACATGTACGAAAAGAAAATAGAACTTAGCACTCCCAGATCAGCCACTTCCTCCCATGCAATTATTGGGCAAGAGAAACTTATATCAGTCTACATTTTCCAAAAGATAAGCTGGAAGTTGAACAGCAGAGTAGGAGTGGGGAATAGGTCCCATTTTTCCTATGATTTCGCTGAAAGTGTACTCCTCCGGTACCATATCAAATAAATCAGCTCCTTCACAAATTACCTTTTGCACTCTCTTTGGATTCAGAAAATAAGAAAATCTTACCGTCGAAATGGCTGTAGGCTTTCACCTTGAATATGACCTCACTTATGTGGCAAAAATAAAAGCTACAATGCCATCCTGAATCTGCCAATATGACATCTGACTGTCGATAATGAGCGTACCTAGTCTTACCAGATTCATAGTAAGTAAGTCCGATGGTATTCAACTAGGGAAGGTTCAAAGCGGAAGCTACCTCTCCTGATGCATTATCTTTTGGCTGAAAGATTGCTGAAAGTATGCATCTTGTGTGTGCCCTAAAATCTCTTTCAAGAGGGGATTGTTGGAAATTTACTAATGTGGAATTAAGTTTATCTCATTATTTATGACTTGAACAATTAGGCCCCGCATGTTGGAAATATCATTTCCGTACACGTGCAATCTTAGTGCCAAGTATCGTAAATTTTGTTAATGAAAGAGACATTGGTATATAAGTGAAATGTTTGAGACATAGAATGATGGATGGTTATTTGCTAAATGACAAGTGTTCCATATTGGTAAAGGAAGGAAGGATTGTGCGAAGAGTAAGACGGTACGGGTCGGAAAAGGGCCGCGGAGTCGAGAAGGGCTGCGGCGCCTCCCGGACTGAACCGCGACGCTTGACTGGCAGTGAGCGTCATGGGTTTTTGGTTGAATTAGCGTCACAACGCTAATGTGGCAGAGCCGCGGCTCTTCATTGGCAGTGACTGCTCGACAGGATCCCAAAAGGTTTGGCTGTTGAGGGGGTTTTAAATGGCATTGAATCCACCCAATAATGGCCATTATTTTGACCATTATGTTGCTGCATTACTTGGGGGTTAAATGTCATCTATTACATGACAATTGATTGCCATTATGGGGCATTTGAAAGGTCATCTTGCACACCTATAAATTGAAGCCTTGGCTCAATTCTATAACAGAACATATATGAACATATGAACAGAAAACCAAGTTCACAACACCACAAAAGAGATCAGATTTTCCTAATAGCAATCCTTCTCTTAGCAATCTTCATTATTCGTGTTTTTCGCTGAGATCATTTGTGTAGGCTTTTCACATTTGATAGTTTGATGTTTCATCTTGAAAGACTATTTCCACACTTCCGTAAAGCCTATATACGGGGAAAATCTTATCTTAAAGACAACGAGCTATCTCTCGACTCAGTCGGTGGTGTTGTGTTTATTTAATTGGTGGCTAAGTGTTTCAGGTGTTAACTTAACCGACGAAGGACTCTAACCGTTCGTATTCTCAGCGGATCTACAAGCCACAAATGTAGCAGTTCATGTTCTTGTATTTTCGAATACAAGTTCCATATTTGAAGTTTCAATTAAAGATCAAAATATTGACAACTTATTGTTATCCTCTTTGTTTCTTATCATTTCGATCACTGTACTATTCCCGTTGTTGCTTTACATATTCCAATAATTTTAAGATAAGATTTGTATTAGTGATTCGAAAGATGTTGGTCGACAAGTGTGTGACCAAATCTGGCTATGGTTTTCTTCTTGAAAACAGTGTTATTGACAGTTTTGCTAATAGTTCAAACAACAACCGTGTTTTCAAGATTGATCCTAGTTATGGATCTCTCTTTGACGGTAGTTACAAGTCTGTTTCCGTCAAATGTGGGATCTCTGGATCTGATGCCGAGCTTCAAGATACTGCTGATAGTCATGCTAGTACGGCTAAAGATCAAGGACGAGTTGGTGTCACCGCTCCCGAGGGTGGTGGAAACAAGCGCCCACGAGAGGCTGATGATGTCAACTGGGACAAGAGGAGAAGGTTGAAGATGATGTTCTATCATATAGCAAAGTCTTATATCTGTCCCATACAGAGGATATGGACACTCAGTTTAACTGAAGTGGGCCAGAATCCAAAAGGTTTAAGTTAATCCTTCCTTATCAATAAAATATTTAGCTAATATCTGAATAAAAGTGTGTAAAGCAAAGCTGGAAATATGAAAGTGTTTTTATTAAAACTTATATTCCTTACACTCTAAAATCAGATATTGAATCTCCTTTCTTCCCGGTAAAATATTGGACTATTGTAAATAAAACTTAAAAGATTTGTTCTTTTCTTTTGTAATTATTAAAAATGTGTAAAGTATGTTTGCACATACGAAGGAGAGAGATCCACTGACTATGCGAAACTGTTACCATTCTTAAGTAAGCGCCAGGGATTTCCGTGGGCACCAATCACAAGGGAAGAAGACTAAAAGATAATGGCTTATCTTAAGACGTTGAACCTGTCACACTATTTGACAAAAGATCCTTCAGTTGATAGGATGATATTGGACACTCAGTCGTACAAAGCCTACGAGCGACTAGAGTAGGCCAAAATTCATTTGATAGGATGATAATGGACACTCAGTCATACAAAGCCTACGGGCGACTGGAGTGGGGCTATAATTCATTTGATAGGAAAATTATTGGACACCTAGTGATGTGGGCTAGAATTTCCAGTTCTTAAATGATCTGAAGGCCAAAAGAAAGGCAAAAAATAAATTGGACACTCAGTCTGCTAAAGCAACTAGAGTGGCCAGAGTATCCTGTGATCCGGTTATGCCCTAATCACGGGCAAGAGGTTGTTCATGTGAAGTAATGCCACCTCTAAAGTAGAAGGGGTTGGAGAGGTTGTCCTCAATAGGACTTCAGGGAATAAGATCACTCTAAAATGAGGTGATACATGTCTCAAACTTAGTTAAAGGGACGTTGTTGGTCAAGCTGGTTTGAGACTAGTCCAACAAGGCTGTAATAACTAAGAATGGTACAGTATGTCTGTAGCTAAATGAATGATATATTTGTAATCCGTGCATCTATGCCATCATAGATTAAGACATGTTAAATAGAAAGTCATTCAAAATCTAACAAAGTTGACATTGTTGCCTTCTGTCGACATAAACCCTCAAAATGAATGTGAGGTAGGCGAAGAGGCAAAATCAGGAATAGCGGAAGAAGCACCGCTCCTCTAGAACTTAGTCACACCTACATGGGTGATTTGAAGTTTATACAAAATAGAGGGGGGAGACAAGTACTTTGTGACCTTCATTGATGATGGTACAACGTATTGTATCCTTTGTTTGTTGAAAAGCAAAAATGAAGATGTTGAAGCGGATAAGCGCTACAAAGCAAAAGTTGAAGATCAACTAAGCCTACGGATTGAGGAATTCATAGTGATAGAGGGGGAGAATGTGAAGCATCATTCATTAAACGACTGTTCATTACTCACCTCAGTCTAACGGTGTTAGCCAAGAGCAAAGCCATACGCCCAAAATATGTGGGGCAAGGCGATCCTTACCGCTAATGCGATTCTCAACAGAACTACGCATAAGGATAAGGATAACTCTCCGTGTAAAACATGGAAAAAATCTCACATACAAATGTTGTGATGTGGGGTGGCTTGGTAGAGGTTGGAATACCGAAACGGGTCAAGTTGGACCTAAGACTGTAAATTGCATATCCACTGGACCTACAAATAACAGTAGTGCTTATCGCCTCTTGGTGTCAAAGAATGCCGAATTCTTTGAAGATAACTTTCCTTGAGAAGGAAAAAGAAGTAATTGCTCGAGGTTAACAAGAACCCGTGAGGGCATGACTGTTCGGAACTAGACATTCTGTATCTACAGGACTCAAAAGTTGCTGATTATCCGGAACTTAATGTTCCAGATCTACAGAACTCAAGGATTCTAGATGTTGAATCGAGACGGAGTAAAGAGGGGACAAAGACTTATTACAGGCCTTCTAGCTTGTATGGTTAAGAATGAACCATGGACAATTAACAGAGAATTGTCATCTCCAGAAGCGCTGCTTTGGAAAGAAGCTACAGAAAGAGATATAGATTCCATCATATAGAACCATACTTATGTAATAGTTGACCTCCCTCCGGGAAAAGAACCTTTGGGTTGTGAAAATGGATACTCAAAAGTGAGTACAAAGTAGATGGATCTACTGACAAGTATAAGACCTCGGCTACTTGTACATGTGCTCCCCTGTGAATAGCTTAACATCTAGGGCCATTGCAGTCTTGCGTGACATGGATGTTGAAACAACCTTCGTAACCAGAGAGTTGGAAGGGGAGGATCAGAGTTGGTTTGTTGGACTGTTAGGCTTCTTCCTTAACTTTCATTTTGGTCCCTAAAATATTTATATTTTGGTCCTGAAAGTTTCAGATAAAACAAAAATAATGCATCTGACAACAAAAACATTGACTCTGAAGTTAGAAAGCCAACAGTTGGGAAAACCAACAGTCTGAAAGTGGAAGTCATATTGAAACAAAAGTCTCGATATGAAATATATGGGTATCACAGATGGCATCTTAGGAATTGGGATTTCTAAGACATCTAACGGACTGGTCTAACTCCAAACACAGTTGTGAGATAGTTGACAATCTCGTTGAAGCCACCAATGGATATGAATCATAAAATTAATTGGAATCATGGTGCACCCATATACAAGGAGCGATATCTGCAGGTCACATGTAGTTCAATGTATTGTACACACTACAAATGACCTGGTATCGGCCTACAAAGTAGATCAGTTGAACTAAGGTTCACTCGTGATTTTATAAATGATCGATAGAAGGCGTTAAGTCGGATATGACGATATCTAAAATATTCACTTATCAATGGATTATGGTATTCTGGATGTCCAGCGGTTCTGGGAGAGCACAGTGATGCAAACTAGACATTAGATATGAAGAACACCAACGCCACAAGTAGATGTGTATGGTGTGTCTTGAAAATTCCTCTAAGCAAACTTGCATTGGCCGATTCATGATGAAATCAGAGTTTATCTATTTAAACAAAGCATGAAAGAAGTTGAGTAACTTCACGACTCCTTAGAGGACTTCCCCTATTTGGAGAAATCCGTGCCTTCAGCAGTTATACATCGTGGCCAGCCGGTTGGCTTTAGGAAAGGCACGAATGATGGCGTCTGGACATATCTGTCGGATCAGTCGGAGACATAAGACCATATGGCAGTTGATCACCACGGGTGTCACCTTCTTGATTACTAATCAAAGGATATAACGAACCCTTTAACTAAGGGACTACCTGAAGATCAAGAGTTTTGCCTGTTTAGGGCAATGGGCTTAAAATCCAAACAAATACGGACCTTTGCGGCGGTAACCCAACCATACTGAACGGAGATCCCAAGAATTTAGTTCAATGGGAAAACTAAGCTGGAAAAGGTTCAGTTGAGCGCTTCAGTGGAAGCAAGAGTGGGTAAAGGTTAAGCTTCCAAATTTTTAAAGATCCTCAAACGGTTGAGGTTAAGGTTGGGGAAACTTTTAATGATTCCTAACACTTGTGAAGTGGGGTATAGCAGGATACCTTATAGGAGATCACCTATTTAAGTGCGAGGATATGCCGCCTCAAAGGAACGCACTTAAGAATCCAAGTGTGTCCACGGCCACAACGTACAGAACAAAAGAAGAAACGAAGAAAGATGAGGTATTGTGTTGGTACCGTTCTCTTGGCTTATATTAAACACTAATGGTTCAAGACATCAGGTTCACTGCACAGTAAGTAAGTTCGATGGTATTCAACTAGGGAAGGTTCAAAGCGGAAGCTACCTCTCCTGATGCATTATCTTTTCGCTGAAAGATTGCTGAAAGTATGCACCTTGTGTTTGCGCCAAAATCTCTTACAAGAGGGGATTGTTGGAAATTTACTAATGTGGAATTAAGTTTATCCCATTATTTATGACTCGAACAATTGGGCCCCGCACATCAAAAATATCATTTCCACACACGTGCAATATTAGTGCCAAGTATCATAAATTTTATTAATGAAAGAGATATTGATACGTAAGTGAAATGTTTGAGACATAGAATGATGGACGGTTATTTGCTAAATGACAAGTGTTCTACGTTGGTAAACGAAGGAAGGATTGTGCGAAGTGTAAGACGGTATGGGTCGGAAAAGGGCCGCAGAGCCGAGAAGGGCCGCGGCGCCCCTAGCAGCGCCGTGGCGCCTGACTGGCAGTGAGTGTCATGGGTTTTTGGTTGAATTAGCGCCGCGGCGCTAATGTGGCAGAGCCGCAGCGCTTCATTGGTAGTGACTGCTCGACGGGATCCCAAAAGGTTTGTTGTTGGGGATTTTTAATGGCATTGAATCCACCCAATAATGGTCGTTACTTGGACCATTATATCGCTGCATTACTTGGGGGTTAAATGTCATCCATTACATGGCAATTGATTGCCAATTTGGGGCATTTGAAAAGTCATCCTGTACACCTATAAATTGAAACCTTGGCTCAGTTCTATAGCAGAACATATATGAACATATGAACAGAAAACCAAGTTCACAACACTACAAAAGAGATCAGATTTTCCTGATAGCAATCATTCTCTTAGCAATCTTCATTATTAGTGTTTTTTGCTGAGATCATTTGTGTAGGCTTTGCACACTTAATAGTTTGATGTTTCATCTTGGAAGACTATTGTCCACACTTCCGTAAAACCTATATACGGGGGCAATCTTGTCTTAAAGACAGAGAGTCATCTCTCGACTCAGCCGGCGGTGTTGTGTTTATCTAATTGGTTGATGTTTCAGGTGTTAACTTAACCGACGAAGGACTCTAACCGTTCGTATTCTCAGCAGATCTACAAGCCACAAGTGTAGCAGTTCATGTTCTTGTATTTCCGAATACAAGTTCCATATTTGAAGTTTCAATTAAAGATTAAGATATTGACAACTTGTTGTTGTCCTCTTTGTTGCTTATCCTTTCGATCACTGTAATAGTTATTTACTATTTCCGTTGTTGCTTTACATATTCCAACAGTAACTGATGGACATGTTGAGGATCCTCTATTTGCTTCACAATGAGCAATGCGAAACTTGCAACCTCGACATGTATGAAAATAAAATAGAACTTACCACTCCCAGATCAGACACTTCCTCCCATGCAATTTTTGGGCAAGAGAAACTTATATCGGTCTGCGTTTTCCAAAAGATAAGCTGGAAGGTGAACGACAGAGTAGGAGTGGGGAATAGGTCCCATTTTTCCTATGATTTCCCTGGAAGTGTACTCCTCTGGTACCATATCAAATAAATCTGCTCCTTCATAAATTACCTTTTGCACTCTCTTTGTATTCAGAAAATGAGAAAATCTTACCGTCGAAATGGTTGTAGGCTTTCACCTTGAATATGACCTCACTTATGTGGCGAAAATAAAAGCTACAATGCCATCCTGAATCTGCCAATATGACATCTGACTGTCGATAATGAGTGTATCTAGTCTTACCAGATTCGTAGTGGTGAACAGAAGCTCTCCAGCTATTGTGATCCACAAGGAACTCAAAAGAATAGAGATAGTTCTTCAATCGGAGATGAAGAACTGAAGGTACATCATTACACCACCTCAAGAGATTGATGGTATGTCTACTAGGTATCTTATCAACATCCGACATTATCAGCAAATCATCATCTTGAATACCACCTTGTTTGAGGAGATATCCAATGCAAGTCTCTGATAAGCTTCCTCAACAAAAGGGTTCTCTCCTTCCCTGAATCTCCCGGGGATTTGTCCATATGTCAATCTTGATTCAACGAATTCAAACTGATCTCTGTGAATAGCAAGTAAAACAAATTCTGTTATATAAGGGTACAACTCTTTCCACCGTATGGTCAGTATTTCCAACTCATTACTGAACAACACTGCATCAAATACACGCCTAGGGTACTTTCGAATACCCCATCCATGAAGTTTACAAAGATTCTCCATTGACACATTCTCATGATAATAGTGAGGCATTTCATGGAAATTTGGCGGCTTTTCCCATAAAGGTCGTAGAAAGTAAGTGATTTTCTGTCCATGCAGATATATACCAAACACACATGTTGGAACCAACAAGAAAAGAAAGATATATGTTTTTAGGTCCAAACCACGAAGGACACATTTTAGTCTCGACATGCTCAATGCTCGACCAGCTTCCTGCAGTCAACAAAACCTCAGTTAGAGAAAACTAAGAACTGAGGATATTAGGATAATACTCAGAAAGGGTACAAATAAATACACACATCCTCTATCACATAGCTCTAATTTATAAGTAAAAGAGCTATTGAATACCAAAATAAACAACACATGTTAAGCAGAAGCAAGATAAGCCCATAGAAGAAAATGAAACCTCATCGTATATGCCCAAATTAAGATAGTTGACTTAATCATTGTAAATCAATATGGTTTGGTGTAAACACCGGACGCGGGTACGTTTTTATTGATAGATAGGCACGGAAAAGGGGTATTCTTCAGTACCTATCCAAATTGTGTTGTGTTTATTGCTCCCACCCCAAGATGAGTAATGCCAGAAAACAGAATTATGCTTCAAGCAAAAGTAGAATAATACTTGGTGGAAGGGTAAGCCAAAAAAAACTTGGTACAAGGGCACTTTCATTTAACACACAATGAAAGGACTATGAAAAAGGAACAATCTAGAAAACCCTCCTCCCCGTACAATGAAAGGACTATGAAAAAGGAATAATCTAGAAAACCCTCCTACCCATAGGTATTCTCACAATCTCCTACTCCTTTATCGATCGAGGTCAAGGAAAGAGCCGGACCACAAGGGTTTATTGTACCTAGGCTTACCTGCATTTCTGCAAGACTATTTTCACGGCTTGAACCCATGACCTCCTGGTCACATGACAACAATTTTACCAGTTACGCCAAGACACCCATCCTTTATCATAAGATTAATTTTTAAAAAAAACTCTTTTTTGGGTATTAAAAACAAGGAAGCAAAACAGGAAAGTATACAGGAATACATAACCTTGAATCAAATCAAAGTTTAATTTCTTGTTTCAACAACATGGGATAGAACAACTAATCCAATATAACAAAATCTCAAATGAAATAATATATTCCCCCTTTGTAATACAGAAAAACACAACAAATCAACATTAATCAATGACTTGACACATCCAATACAGACAATTTATATAAAAAAATCTTGAAGAGAAAAAAATCACCTCATTACAAATATCATCCTTCTTTTTTGAACAATTACCAGATCCCCCTTCAGCCAAAATATAAAGTTTCTCCAAAAATCTAGTGATACCCCACATTTTTCTCCTTTTTTGTAACTGTATTTCTATTTGAAACTACAGATCAATGGCCAAATCAACTCAAAATTACACTTGTAATGCAACCCGTAAATCAATCATAACAACTTGATATCTTTGGACTGAGAATAAAGTGGAAATAACTAGATTTTTATCAAGCCCAAATAATTCTGACCCTGAAAGAATTGGTTGAAGAATAATTAATAGTTAAAAATAAGTAAAAATAAAATAGAGAGGAATTTGTGGAAAAATGAATTAGGAGACAAAAATATATTATAGTAGCCGAGAAAGGGGATGAAGTGTTTATATGGGGTGGCAGTTGTAAAGAAAGATTACAAGGAAGCCGTTTCTCTTGTTTTCTAACCCCTTCTACCCGCTATACAAAGGGATTTATATATGTTGAATTCGTTTTTGTATAAAAAATATGAATCGAATAAAATTTAATTTTTTTTTTTAGAAAAAACTAATATATCGGTTTATATCATCGAACGTATCGGTTTTTTTGCATTAAATATAAAGTCCAAAAAAAAATTAAAGTCCAAAAACATAAAGTTTGCATCACATATATTCTTAAAACATGTAAAAAACTCCGAATTAAAGTTTACATCCCCACAAAATAAAAGTCCAATACTGAAATAAAACGAGTCAGGTCGGGGGATTTTTTTTTAAAAAAAATTGAATTTCCAACACTAAAATTGACATTCACACCTACATTACCATGAAATTTCGACGTTGAAATGTATTGTATATCGTAAGATGTTTACTAAAGAAAAGGAAAAATTAGAAACCAATTTGGGGAAAACACAAATTGATTGGGAAAACAGACGTTTCCCTAAAAATTGGCGGTGCCAAACCACCTTACGGCCGTTTGACCGGACACGTCTCGAAAAAATACACAAAATAAAAAAAAACGGGTAAAATGGATATCCGAGCGTAGAGTTATGACCATTTAAAGTTGCACCAATTTACAAACTACTTTCTCTCCCTACATTTTATGTCAATGCTTATGTGATATGTTAATTAAGTTCATGCATCATTCGACTTCCATAAAAGCTTCATAGATTGACTTCAATGGCTATGAGTCAAAAGATAACAATAGCCTAAAATCAAAAATAAGATTAATTACATATATACCCGGTTTTTCGATTCGGTTCATCCCCCAATACTAAAGAACCGAACCGGTTTATTTAATTCTGATTCGGTTCGGTTTTTTCGATTCAACAGATTTTATGCCCACCCCTAATAATTATATTATTTTTCTTCTCAAAAGTTATACGTATACTAATCATTTGTTTCCTTTTTTAAGTAGTAAGACAATAATACCCCTGTTATGTGATAAATATTGTGAAAAATAAAATCTAGTACAAATAGAAAATTTAAATAAAGGATGTAAACAATTTAGAATTATTTTCGAGAACCTAAATTGTTGAATATTGAATTCGAATGAGTTTAAATAAAGATATAAGAAGTGAAAATTCATATACTTGACATCAACTGATTTGAAGATAAAATATTTAAGTTATCATTGTTCAGGTAATCAATCATAAGGAGTCCGGAACTTAAATGATTTGAAAAGTGAGAAAGTGAACAAAAATACCTCAAAAATAATTTGTTATAGAAGTATTACTGCACTAGGACTTAATCGTAATGGCGCGGTTAAATTCTGTTGCTCAATAATTTACTGTGCAATAGGGGTATCTCTATATATTAGCATCCCACGTTTTTTAAAAGGTCTATTTTAGTCCAATACGCAATAAATTATTACGCTTTACAATCAATCATTCATATACTCATTTGTACTTGATTTGACAAGACACTATGACAACTGTTAACATGAATTTTGGATGAGGGAAAGACTCATTCATTTTCAAAGTTTAAGACATCAAAATTCCAATTTTTTTTAAAAAATCATCCAACTCCCAAGTTCTTAAAAAAATGGTGTATCCTCCTCCAACCGTTAATGTTTCATTATTTTGGGAAGGAGAAATTCTTCATGATCATAATATTGTTCGTTATATAGTATTCCACCTAAATTCCATATTAAGTTTTCAACTAACTTGGATTACTCAACATTACTCACTGTCATACATAAAAGAATGAAAGTTAGTATGTGTGAGTTTGCATTATCTGTAGTAGGCGGATATCCAATATCGTTTTCACCGCAAGGTTTAGTACTTTATGACGAGTGAAATATCATTGATGATGAGTCGTTGAGTGAATGTTTGAGAGCGCCGGAAGAATATAGGAATTTAATCACCCAGAATGTGCTTGAAATGTATGTTGAAAGATATTTATCAATCGTCGGGAAGTCTTGGCCAGGACTTGTCAGGAAGTCCCAAAAGTATCGACTGCACCTCGTCCTCAAATTATTGAAGTCCAGTCTACTCATGGTAACACTTATTCATACATGAGTTCTTATGGAGACATTTTGATTGATCAAATGTCGCTGGAAACTTTAAGTCAACAATTTAATTAAACTTACAGGAAAATTGATAAATATCCATTATTTTCATTATTATTTTATGTAGTAGCACATGTTTATTATATGTATGGTAATAGTAATATTGTTTTGTATCTTTTTAGGGGTTATACACCTGATATGAGTAATATTGGGCACTCTTCTCATTCCGGATGGAGGAATCATGCCCGAACATCTCCAACATCAAGTTTTGGTGCAATTGATTATTATCGGTAGGTATATTTTTTAATAATTAAATTATATAAATGTTTACTATTTACAATACTTAACTTTCCTCTGTAAAATACTCACAAAACGCGTCAGAGGTACCAAATATTGATTTTGGTGCAGTGGATACTTCTTCAAACCCACTCAATATTGATTCTTATAGGTAGGTTCATCATCTTGATATTAAATAACCCATATATTATGATGTTGGTATTTAAAATATGTTACCTAATTTTGATGTAGGAAGAATCATTTACTAGATGGTGATGATTATCCAAATCATATAGAAACATCATCGAGTGATACCGATTATATACCTAATGCAGAGGTATGAGGTTGATATTCATCCTCATAGGCAGGAACAACAGTTACTAGAGATGATGCAAAGTCGGTCACACTAGCAAGAACCTATGGCAGAAAGCCTAATTCACCAATAAGAATCGGTTCTGCAAGCATCCCCAATCCGGTGGCATTCTGACGTAATTCCATATCTTGATAATCTTCAAGATCGTCTTGATACCTTTATCTTTACTAGAGATGATGATCATATCCGCCAAACAATGTGAAAGAATCAAACAATCTTATAAAAGGTATTGTTGTACTTGCAAAAGACATAATTTCACCTCCAAAAAGGCACTACAAAGGGCCGTTAAAATTTATTGCATCAAAGAAATGAGGAAGTTTATTAATGATTCTATCTGAAAGTTGTGGTGATTGGTTTGCAGACATGATTATCAAGGTTATCAATGGATGCTTCGTGGTAAGGAGACCCATGATAGTATGTGGAC
Source organism: Anisodus tanguticus (assembly GCA_034509755.1). Lineage (NCBI taxonomy): Eukaryota > Viridiplantae > Streptophyta > Magnoliopsida > Solanales > Solanaceae > Anisodus > Anisodus tanguticus. The sequence continues at coordinate 15,769,193 of CM067540.1, forward strand.
TATCTTAAAATTCCACTCACGTCACACTTATGATATGGATGATTGTTGAGCAAATCATTTTAATTTAGATACAAATATGATTGCTCAAGTGATAGTTGGAGACATTGTCGAATCCCCAAGGTACCTTATTCGTCCAGGTTCATTTTAATTTCGATATCAATTAGATTATAATTGCTAAATATTTTTGTTTAAACTTGTCCAGGTTCCCATCAAAGACGGCATTAGAGCGGTTTTGAGAGTATATTGCAAAATCATAAGCAGGAGAAAGGGATATATCGGGCGTAGGCACGCTTTTGAGATATTTTATGATAACTGGAAGAGCTCTTTCCAAAAGTTTCCGAGGTATATGACAGCTCCACAACACTTCAATCCTAGTATTATTATAGAATGGAAGCTCAACACCCAACATGGTGTGCCAAGTAATATTTTTAATTTTGTGTTTTGGACATTGAAACCTTGCATTAATGGTTTTTCTCATTACCGGCCAATAATATCCGTAGATTTCACGCACGTGTATGGGATATACGACATCAAGCTACTGATTGCAGTAGGAATGGATACCAATGAGTCGATATTCCATCTGACTTTCGCCATTGGAGATAATGAGAGCAACGAGACATGGGGGATGCTTTTGACATATTTGAGGCAATATATTATTAAGGATCAAAGGGGCATATACGTGATATCTCACCGAAACCACAACATATTGAACAATATATTTCATTTAGAATGGTAGCAACCTCCCTTTTCTTACCATTGCTATTGTTTAAGGCATATAAATGAAATTTTTCAAAAGGCCTTTAAAAGCATCATACTAAACAAATGGATATGCAGATGGAGTTGATTAAGACAACGAAGGTGGAAGCCTATAAATGATTGAAGGAAATCCTTGTTAAGAAATGGACATTATATGCGAACGAAGGCAGAAGATCAGGGATGCTAACAACAAATAGCTCAGAGTCATTCAGTGATTTGCTAAAATCTGCACGAGCGCTACCCGTTACTACAATAGTGAGAATGACTTTCAAGCAAGTCGTGGAGTGATTCTTCGCTAGAACAAAAGAGGCCAAAGGAATATTAGTATATGGTGATAAATAGATGCCAAAACCTGTAAAATTATTCGAGCATCATAGAAAACAATGTGAGAAACACTCGATGACCGAGTATAACCATGCAGAATGTGAATTTGAAATCAAGATAGGTATTTACCAAGGTCGGGGAGGCAACATTCATAGTATTTATGAGAATACGAGAATGTTCACTTGTAGTAAGTGGAAATCATATCACATGTCGTGTTCTCATTCCTTCAAGTGTTTCGAGGTAATTGAAAAGAGGACATCACAATATATGACATTGGAATACAACATGCAAAGTTATCTAAAAGCATATGTCGGTCGTTTCTACCCACTTGATGATGATTGGCCAACTGATATAATTCTACGAGGCTCAAGGATGATTATGAGAGCTAAGATTTGTGATGGAGCTCAGCCTCAAACCAATGACGGATCATGGAGCATTTTCACTATATTTGAGGAGCTTCAAGGGATATTAAGTGTGTATCTCCACGCTGCACACTCATTGATGGTAGAAGATGAGCCTTTGAATGCCATTAGAGACTCATGTGTGAGGATGGTCAAGTTATGGGAGATAGCGTGGAAGACTTTAAAGACCATCGAGTACTCGCGGATTAGGCTATAAGAGATAACATGGATGATACGAGTCAACTTAGGCTATGTGTGCAAATAGAGGGTGACTATTGATGCAATGAGGATATTATTTGAAGACAAGCCATCATTCCTTTGGAAGACTACCAAACAAGGCCCTTACTTCATTGAGGATATAATTGTAATAGCCTAATAGTCTTCTTATCTCAAGTAGTATAAATACTACCTTTATTATTTTGGGTTGTAAGACACTCATTTGGAATAACATTGTAGCGTTTACAGAGACCATTGTCAACCTCATAAGGAGCAAAAAGTCTATCTGAGTCATAGTTCAGTGGCTAAGACTCAGATAGATTTTTTGCTCCTTAGGAAGGTTAACAACGGTCTTTGTAAAGACTGCAAGGTTATTCCAAAGGAGTGTCTTACAACCCAACATAAGCTTTTGATGATGGATTTGGAGATCAAGATGGAGAAGAAAAGAAGGGTTGTGGATGACAGGTTGAGAATCAAATGGGGGAGTTTGACCATGGCTAGTGTAAAGGAGATGGAGGGAGGGTTGATGGCCAAGGAGGCTTGGGGGAGTAGTGAGGACGCGACCAGTATGTGGGACAAAATGGTCAGTTGTATCCAGGAGGTGGCTAGAGAAGTGTTAGAGGTCTCGCGGGGTAGCCATGGTGGACATCGAGGGGACTGGTGGTGGAATGATAAAGTTCAAGAGAAGGTAGATGCGAAGAAAGTGGCGTATGCGAAATTGGTAGAAAGAAAATATGATATGGAGAAGTGGATGAATAGAGAACTGTATAAGATGGCGAGAAATGAGGGAAGGCTAGCAGTCACAGCGGTAAAAACGACGACTTTTGAACGCCTATATGCAAAATTAGAGGGAAATGCGAGGATAAGAAGTTGTACAGACTAGCCAAGGCGAGGGAGATGAGGGCCCGTGACCTAGATCACATGAGGTACATCAAGGACGAGGACGACAAAGTACTGGTGGAGGACGCACATATTAGGCAGAGTTGGCAGTCTTACTTCCATAAACTCTTGAATGAAAAAGGGGATGGAGACATTTTACTGGGAGATCTAGAGCGATCTAGTAGGTACCGGGATATTGGGTACTGTAGAAGAATTAAGATTGAGAAGGTTAAGGGTGTTGTTCACAGGATGCGCGGGGGATGAGCGATCGGGCCTAATAAGATCGCAGTTGAATTTTGGAAAAACGCAGGCAGGGTAGGCTTGGAGTGACTGACTGGGTTGTTGAACGTCATTTTTAAGATAGCGAGAATGCCCAAAGAATGGAGGTGGAGTACAATGGTTCCTTTGTACAAGAATAAATGTGATATCCAGAGTTGTAACAACTATACGGGTATCAAGTTGCTGAGCCACACTATGAAAGTTTGGAAAAGGGTCATGGAAATGAGGGTGAGAAGAGGCGTGTCTATTTTTGAGAACCAGTTTGGATTCATGATGGGACATTTGACTACAAAAGCCATTCATCTTATTAGGAGGTTGGTGGAGCTGTATAGGGAAAGGAAGAGAGACTTACACATGTTTTTCATCGACCTAGAGAATGCATACGATAAGTTTCCTAGAGAGGTTCTCTAGAGATGTTTGGAGGCTAAAAGTATACATGTGGCGTACACTAGGGCGATCAAGGATATGTATGATGGAGCTAAGACTAGGGTACGGACAATGGGAGGAGACTCAGAGCACTTTCATGTGACGATGGGGCTGCACTAGAGATTAACTCTTAGCCATTTCTTATTTGCCTTGGTGATGGATGGACTGACGCGATGAATCCAATGGGAGGTGCCATGGTGTATGTTATTCGCATATGACATAACGCTGATTGATGAGACTCACAGCGGGTGAACGCTAAACTGGAGGTTTGGAGACAGACTCTAGAGTCTAAAAGATTCAGGCTGAGTAGGACCAAGACAAAATACTTGGAGTGCAAGTTCAGCAATGGGAGTGATCGTGAGACAGGCATGGAGGTGAGGCTTGAGACTCAGGTCATTCCGAAGAAAGAAAGCTCCAAGGACCTCGGGTCGATTATCTAAGGGAATGGAGAGATCGATGATGATGTCACACATCATATTGGGGAAGGGTGGATAAAATAGAGGCTTACTTCTGGAGTCTTGTGCGACAAAAAAAGTGCCACAAAAACTGAAAGGCAAGTTTTATAGGGTGGTGGTTAGACCGACTATGTTGTATGGGGTGGAGTGTTGGCCAGTTAAGATAGTGCACACCTAAAGGATGCGAGTAGCGGAGATAAGGATGCTGAGATGGATGTGTGGTCATACAAAGAGGGATAAGATTAGAAATGATGATATCCGGAGCAGAGTGGGAGTGCCATCGGTGGAGGATAAAATGTGGGAAGCGAGGTTCAGATGGTTTGAACATGTGCGAAAGAGACACACAAATGCCCTAGTGCATAGGTGTGATAAATTGGCTATGGACGGGTTCTGAAGGGGTAGGGATAGGCCGAAGAAATATTGGGTAGAGGTAATTAGACGGGATATGGAGCAGGCGCAACTTACTGATGATATGACCTTAGATATGGGGTTGTGGAGGACACAGATTAGGATAGAGAGGTAGTAGGTAGTCGAGTGTAGTCCTACTTACGCCTACAAACGAGTAGTTGGAGTGTTATTACTATAGGCTCGCTTAGCATATCATAAGAATAGGTGTAGTATTGCTTTATAGCCTTTTGTGGTTTTATTTGTATTGGTATGCGTTCTTTAATGTACTTGGTTTATCTCATTTATTTGTGTTAGTTACTGCTTCTTCTTTCTTCTTTTCTTTTCCTTTTCAGGATGTGCTATTATAGCGTATTCACGTTTGCTGTCAGCATTTTCATATTATAAATTTTTAAATTTTAATTTTTTTAAAAATATTTTGACCGGGGCTGACTGTTTTTTTTCGCTTTGCTTGTCATGAGCCGAAGGTCTCTCGGAAACAGTCGTTCTACCTACCAAGGTAGAGGTAAGGTCTGCGTACACTCTACCCACTCCAGACCCCACGTTGTGAGATGGCACTGGGTATGTTGTTGTTGTATTATTTCACTATGTAGTTTTGAGCTTTGATGAATATTGATTGAGAGTGATTCTCTAGTATCTAGGTTCTAGATTGTAGTGCTATTAGTGAGTGTAGGAATTAGTGTAGGGTTAGCCTTAATCACTTCAATTGAACCTCTCTTTGAATGTATCCAAATTGGTAATTCAAGCATGAGTTCAAGTCTCTTCTTCCTTGATTTGTGATCAATTACTTGATTTCAATCCCTTCATTCTTCTATTCTCACATTTATTTCTTCTATCAAATCTATCTTACTTTGTGTTGTTTAATTCCATGTTTCTCTTAAAATTGAATCGTATCATTTGATATCAGAGCTTAGGCTAGAATATTTGTTTCTACAATCCTCAATCCTAGGTTCTTTTAATTTGAAAATCCAAAAAAGTCTAAAAAAAATTGAAATTCCAAAAAAATCAAAACATATGTTATTGTTTTGGTGGATTTGAGGTTATAATTGAGTTCCTTGATATAAAAAAACCCCTAGATATTAAATTCTGTAGTATTTTGAAGATTCCACCACTGAAGGAGCTTGAAGGTTTGAAGAACATCAAATGGGTCTATATGATTTTGAGTTAAATTGACTTCAATAACCATTGGACTTTGTTCTCTACATCAAGGAGAGCCTAGATCTAAAATTTGAAGTGATTTGGAGTTGATTTGGACCTACATTGGATTTTGATGTTCTTGAGCAATCTTCATAAGGAAAAAGACACCAAAAATGGGTGTTCGATTCAAAAGTTTTCATCCCAAATTGTGAAAAGGTATTTTCCACCACAAAAAGGAAAGTACTAGGTTGTGTGGGTCCAAAAAGTAAAAAAAAAAAGTCACAAAAAATCAGAAAAAAGGGAAGCCACGCAGCTGCCATGTGGCCCACGCCAACTGGCTACGTCAGCAGCCACACATTGGAGGAGAAATTTTTGGGTTACTTAATAGAAGTGCCTACGTAACCGTATGTGGCCCACGTACCCAACAATTCTCGGCCATGTACCACAAGTTCCTCAGCCACGCAGTGCACTTTCTTGGCCACGCACCAGCCAACCTCACCCACGCACCTCCCCATGCAGCCCATACTTTGCCCATGTACCTCACCCATGCATTGAAAATTCTCGGTCACGCAAACACCAATCAATATACAAAGGTTTTATTTTTTTGAATTCCACACTTTTCTCATCTTAATTCTCATTTCTTTGATCCTAAAAACTAACTAACAATGAGTAATTGTCCTTGCTTAATTTTTAGTTGGTTCTTGAGTCTGAATTTTCATTTCGTGTCAATTTATTTTATGCTTTTCTCTTTTATTTTGTTGTGAATTCTTTGACTCTTGTCTGTTTGCTTTGATTATCCATTCTTGGTGTCACATAACTTCCATTTCGAACTGATACTTTGATACTACTTAGGTATGATTTGAGATTGTAGGTTCTTGATGAATTTAAGGGCAATCCATTGAGAGAGAAAAATGCAAGAGTGGTGAGAACAATAGAGTTGTGCTAGCCAAGCACAAACGAGTGTAAATACGAGCGTTGGTGAGAAACGCTTATTACTAACCTTGTTTCCTTATTTTGTAGGTACACGAAGAGGAGTCATAAGGAGAGGAGTTATAACGAAACATGTCATCTATCGCTTCGGGTTCTTGTGATGATGATATGAGAGGATATGACTCTAGTGACAGAGGATATAACCATGATGATGATGGAGTTTATGAATTCGATGATGGTTAATATGGCCATGAATAATATGGTGAAGAGTGTTATTACTTCGGGGATGACTATGAGGCCAATAGTTCTCATGGATATTATGATGAAAATGAAGGAGTAAGAGAATCGTATGAGGATGACCATGGTGAAGATGAAGGTTCTTATGCTACACACCATTAATATGAGACCAACGTAAGGTACAACACTTCTACACACTTCCCTTGTGCATTCTATAATGTTAAATTTTATGAAAGTGAAAGTCGTGATGACTTTGATAGTTCTTGTACTTATATGCCTTGTGAGGGATATGTCTATGAAGATAGTGATCATGAATATGTTGACTATGAGAGGCCTTATCACAAGTATCCATATTTTTTGTCTTATCCTATGATGTATCCTAATCAAGATGGTGTGTATGTTTTTGACAGGAGAAATGAACGTCATTCTAGGAGAGGAGGTCCAAGGTTTCAAGGGAGGATTGAACCGGAGAGGCAAATTCTTGACACAAAACTTCCCTTTCTAACCATTGGGCTAAAGAAGATGTAAGTGCAAGTGAAACACCTCCTAGAGTGAGCAATCTTGATCTTTTATTTTTTAAGGGTTCAAGAAAAACATTGATTTGATTACAAGAGCTCTCCAACAAATAGAAGCTCAATGATTGACCAATGAGCAACCAAAATAAGACAAAAGGGCCACCCCAAGTGAAGCCAAATAGAAGATTGAAGTGAAGGGTCATCCTAACCCTTTAAAAGAAATCTTGAGATCTCATCCCTCTTCTAAAGAACACGAGAGATACAAAATTGAGAGGAGAAAAGAGATTCATGTGACAACTCTAGAGTGGGTTTCCAAATTGAGAGGAGTAAGAGAGATCCATGTTGACTATGGGAGGCCTTACATGTCTCTCTTTGAATGTATCTAAGTTGGTAATTCAAGCATGAGTTCAAGTCTCTTCTCTCTTGATTTGTGATCAATTACGTGATTTCAATCCCTTGTTTCTTCTATTCTCACCTCTATTTCTTCTATCAAATCTATCTTACTTTGTGTTGTTTAGTTCCGCTTCTCTCCCAAGTCGAATCGTATCACCAACAGAGCCATTTTCTATGATTGCTAACAAACAGTATATCCGCAAATTGTGTGTTAACGCACGAACTCAGATTTCCAATCAAATGCTTATTCCGGATAGAACATACTCTCGGAAGTACTTGATGTGTAAGGAGTTTGACCATTATAAGTGTTTGTGTTCCTTACGGGAACGTGGTGGAAGTACCTCTCGTGGTGCAAGTACCTCTAGTGGTGGAAGTACCTCTCGTGGTGGAAGAACCTCTCGTGGTTGCAGAACTTCTAGTGGTGGTCATAATTTTATTGATGTATTTTAATTTTTCTTGATGTTTTCGAATTGTTAAGAATGATGAATCTTAAGTATTTTTCTGTTTGTTATGAATGATGTATTTTATCTTTTTTTAATGAAGCGTCTTGAATTATGAATTTTAAGTATTTTAAGATTGTTTTGAATGAAGTAATTCAGAAATAAAATTCTCTTAAAAAAACTAATAAAATACAATAGTTAGAAATGTAATATAATCTTCGTCTCTTTCTGGCAACACCTCGTCATCGTCATCATTTTCATCTTCATCCTTATTTCATTATCTTCTTCATCTTCTTCCCCTTCATATCTTTCTCCATCTTCCTCATTGTAGTATAGATCCTAACTATCATCATTAGAAGCACTTGCTTGGTTGACACAACAATATGCCACTCCTCAATCTAATGTACGTGGTAAATATTTTGGAAGACCTATCCATTCTTGAATTATTGGATAAACTGGATAAGAAGAGTTTCGATGAATATTTTTATTTTCTAACAGTTTTCAATGATTTTTTCATTCGCTGCACGGAAATTAATATCATCCAAATCATGATACATGTGCTTTCTGCATTTCTAAAATTTCTTTCATCAGGTGTTGGATAACTAGTGGTTCATCCTTGAATTTGGAGGTCTGAAATGTAGCAGACAAAGCTTGTGGCACGACTAAATTATGCCACTGACATAATACCTCATAATCACACCTTTTTTTAATATAAGTAAACCCATTGAAGCTTTTCACCACAAATTATAGCTCCTTCAGGTTTTGATGAGTATGTGTCACCCTCAATTATATGTTCATTAACATTAAAATCAATGTTGATATAAATTGGTTGATTTTCAAAGGGACGAAGAATACCATACCATTTTTATCAGATAAATCACTGTAACATCCTAATATCTCTTTTTCAAAATATGATTCAATTGTGTTTGTTTCTATCCTACCATGAGGCCTTCTTGAGCTACCCTTGCCTTTTTGTCTATTTCTGAACCAAGTATTGAATGTAATATTTCTAGGCATTTTTAAAATATGAGTTTTTTTAACCAAATGAGTTATATAAAAGTTTCGTTATATAAGTGTGTCATATAAAACAGTCAAAAGCAGACATTGTGTTGTCAAATCAAGAATGTCATTCAGAAATATCATATTTTACGCATATAAAAGTTGCGTAATATAGGTGTGTCATATAAAGTGGTCAAAAGTGGGCATTGTGTTGTCAAATCAAGGATGTCATTCAGAAACATCATATTTTACGCATATAAAAATTGCGTAATATAGGTGTGTCATATAAAGCGATCAAAAATGGGCATTGTGTTGTGTAATCAAGGATGTCATTTAGAAACACCATATTTTACGCATATAAAAATTGCGTAATATAGGTGTGTCATATAAAGAAGTCAAAAGCGGACATTGTGTTGTCCAATCAAGGAGTAGTATATAACATGTATGACGAACAACTAGAATTCATATCAAAATGAGTTATTATGTCATTTTGGAACCAATTTTCTGATATTAGTTCTATTACATCTTTTAGCCCAGTAGACATATTCGAAGCAATGGGTAGGACATGAAAATTGGATGATGATTTTAAATACTCAAATAAACCAAACCAGAGATACAATCAACAATACAATAATACAATGACAGTTGAGTGGAATTGGCGCGTTAGGTAGATTGAAAGGCTGGAACAAAACTTGAGGGCACTCGGACTCAAATATCCAAAAAGTCATGCTACGTCAATGCCTCGTGGTACACCACAAGATTTGAATTTTGCTCTTAACCATTTTCGCGAAAAGAACAATCGGATGAAAATATGTTGCCTCAGGGTAGAATATAATCAACGTGGTTACATCATATCCAAGAGAGATTCAGGCTGTGAGATGTCCGATGAAGATGATTCCCCCATGATCCTATTAATATTTATTTTTAAAAAAGTGGGTAGGGGTTATAATGATGACCCCAAGGGTACTTGGGGTGTGTAACTATATAAGTAGACTTTCGTTTGTTATTAAACTACAACATATTCAATGTCGAGTAGTAGAAATGTAGATTGGTCGGTATTCCTTCCAAAGGATCCGAATACCAGTGGTGATGATAGCTCAAATCATAGCAGTTATTCCAGTGATTCATTAAGCAATAACAATGTATTCAAGATAAACTATTTGAAACCCCACCTTCTTATAGAGCGTAATGATGATTTTCGCGATGCAAAATATTTAGATCCACGAGAATATTATTGTGGTTTTATGCCGGAAATGGGTATATCGGTGTGCCGAATCAGTACGTCTTATTCGTAACTTGGAAAATCTCAACGCTCCAACCCCAACAAGGTTCTCAATAACCATGTCTCGAACTGATCAACATTCTTGCGAGGTTGCTATACAGAGGATTAGAAAAGAAAACAACAAAATGCTAGTAAGACGTTGTAGATTTTACATGCTAAAGTTGATCGAAGAACAAACATCATCAATGGGTAGAGAACTAACGTCTACAGAAAGAAGATATGTTTAAAGAAACTCAAAATATTATTCTGAGAACGATATTGAGGACTTCTATTCTGATGATGATTAAGGGTACTATGATTTTATTTGTATTTTTCATTTATGATGAAGTTATTAATTTGAAGAAAATTAATATGTTTAATTTTGCTTTGATTGTTATAGTCAATTATTAATTTATTTAAGCGTCTTAGAGTTAATAATACATAAAAAGTTCAACAAATCACAATTTTTTAATGAAAATACAAATAAATTAGTACATAAAATGTTCCGATTACATAATACATTAAAAAGCGATAGAAAATACATACTAATACATAAAAACGTGCAACTAGTAAAAACAAAATACATAAAAATAATAAACTTAACCGACAATGCAACATTTCAAGATTAGAAAAAACAACAAGAGAGCACAAATCATTTTCCAAATTTTCAATTTCTCTTTCAAATCATTTTTCACGTGTTGAGTGTCTCTAAGGTTATCCTTGTGAAAACTTTGTTTTTCTTCAGATTCTTTTAGCAAGACCTCCAGAAGGTCAATTTTTTTTGAGCTTCCATAAGTTTAAACTACAAGTCAAACTTCACGATATCTCTAGTGATACGTGAAGTCGCGGTATCTCATTCAATATGGAGCTTTTTAAACTTCGCCACCACCGTTTTATCCACGGAAATTTCATCATTCCATCAAAAATATTTGCAATCGCCCATATCCTATAAGCATTACAAAAAATCAATTTTTGAAAGTAAAATATATATATAATGTGAAAAAATTCCAAACCCTAAAAACTTGTAAAAACACTTACGTCAGACACTTTACAATACTAAAAATGACGACCCGAACTATCTTGGGTCCTTGATGTTCTGAGCTGAAAATAATAACCGCAACAACAAATATTGGGTTCGATAACAAACTTTGGCGTTTCAATGTTTTGAGACATGATTTTTCGGATGCTAAATTATTGTAAAGAGTGAAAATGGAGAAGGTGAAGAGTGAAGATGAAAATGGAGAAGTCTGCCGTAGTTTATAATACTCCTATTGCGCAATAAATTACTGTGTAATATGGCTTAACCGTGCCGCGCAAAAGATACTTTTGTAACAAAAAACATTTTGGGGTACTTTTGTTCACTTCCTCACTTTTTAGGTCATTTAAGTTTCGGACTCCAATCATAAGTAATTCTGGTTTGGACATAGTTTATCTAATTCATTTGTTTCATTTTATATGAAAATTATTTATGAAGTATTACAATATTCCGTGCATTTTTAATACATTAGTGTTATTTTATTAAAATTTAAGAGACGATCTTACAATTGAGATGAAAAGAAATTACTCCTTCGATCTCAATCTATGCGATATTTTTTGCTTCTCGAGATTAAATCTATGTAAGTTATGACCAATATAATATATTTTTCATCATATCAACATAAGAAGAATTGTATCTATAACATTTTTTGTATAGTTTTTAAATATCTCAAATTTAATTTTAAAATATTGAGCTTATCTAATCAATTTAACTTAAAGACGAAATATTGAGTTTATCTAATAAGAAGACGAAAACTACAATGAAATCTTATCCGACGGAGGTGGAAGCGACGTCGAGCAATTTGACCAAGAAATACCAATTACAATCGAAGAACTACAAGAAATAATAAAGAAACTAGAAAATGTGTTTTTAAATATGTAATTTTTTTAATTGCAATTTTACTATGTTATTTGAAACTTTCAAGTTTCAACACCAAAAAATTTCAATTTTGACAATTGTATACTCTCAAATAAAGCTTCAGATGAAGTCTGGAATCAACGACTGGGGCACCCAAATTTTGAGACATTACATTTTTTAATTTCCAATAGACTTCTTAGATTTAGTAGTTGGAATAAAAAAGTTCTATTTGAACTGCATGCCAAATGGGAAAAAGTTGTAAGCTACTTTTGCGAATTCTAATAAAGCTGAGACTGAGCATCTTGTCAAAATTCTATCACTATTTGAATTTTATGACAGTCGTGTACCTTATAAACAGACTCCATACCCCAATCTTGAATATGATCTCACCTCTTCGGAAGTTACATAAGAGGAAACCAGATTACAGTGGCTTGAACATTTTTGGTTGTCCATGTTTTCCGCACCTTAAGGGGTATAACAAAAATAAATTTCAACCAAAGACTTTTCCACGTGTGTTCATTGGATATAGTTCCTTATGTTAATGTTGGGTTTGATGTTGTGACATTTGACCAAACATATCTTTTGAAGTACAGATTTGAATGCATAAAAATGTAGGGACAAATGTCATAACATTCAGACCAACATTTTCGAAAAACAGTTTTACCTTACTTCACAGTAAGCAGTAATATTTTACTGTGAGGTAAAAACGACTTAGGCGTGGCGAATTGGAGTTGTGTAAAATGTGGGAGAAAGAGTCAAAGCTTGGGGAAAAAGTCGAGTAAGGAACAAGTCAAAGTTGTTGAGGCTTTCAGTCCATGATCTTCTCCAACAAACACATCAGTTGTCCACCTTTCCCTCAACCTCCACAATCAATCGATGAGCTTTTCAAGAAAGACTATCTACTATAAATAGAGAGGCTACTACAGCGAATCGATATCTAGAATCAAAATCTAAAAATACCAAGAGAGCTCTCGGGATTTCATCTCAGAAATCTGGATCACAAGTGTTTCCTAAGTGTGTCGACAACATTATGTCCAACATTACAATTGATGTTTAGATTCTAGATTAGTTCTGTATGAAGCGATTGTAATGAGAGGTTGTCTATGTCTACTTAGTTAGATTTTTCAAGCAGAAGTCATCTGCGACTTCAACTTTTAATTCTTTTCGGTTTTATCTTGTAAATCTGTAAAGAAAGGAATTTGTATATTTGTATATAATATATATACAATACATTTGGTCATTGACCATCATAAGTTATATAATATATATAACTTATGAAAATTTTAAATCTTTGTGTTCTTTAAATTCCGCTGCATCTACTCTTTAAAGTTACTATTTTACTAAATGTTGTTACTGGCGTCGGACGACATAATTGCCGACATTCTGAAACAAAATTGACATTAGATTTATTTCATCTCTTGTTCTTATTTCCCATAGTATTTAACACCCTTCAAGTGGTATTAGAGCCGACACTTAACACAATAAGTGCTTGGTCCTGTTTTCATAAGATATGGATCCGGCAAATTCGACTATTGGTAGACTTCTAATTTTAGATGGATCAAATTATGCCTATTGGAAGATTCGCCTACGTTAGCATATCAAATCAATTAATATTCGTTCATGGAAATCTATAACCAATAGGTATGTTGTTCCAATGTTGCCACCGGATGATGAAGGTGACATTATTGCTAAACCCGAATCCAAATGGACTACAAAAGAAACCAATAATGCTAACTTTAACGAAAAGGCCTTAAATGCAATTTTTGGATGAGTTGATATTTACATGTTCAAACTCATTCAAAAATGCCCCACGGCTAAGGACGCATGGGATACTTTACAACTTCATTGTGAAGGTAGCTCAAGTGTTCGTCGAACAAAGCTACGCATGCTCATGAGTAAATATGAATGTTTAAGGATGGAAGAAGTGGTTGATATTAAATCTTATTTTCAAAAGTTGATTGACATCTCAAATGAATGTCAAGTGCTTGGTGAACCATTAACCAACACTCAACTTGTTGAAAGGCTCTCCGTTCTCTTCGTGAAAAGTTCAATTTAAAGATTTGTGCTCTTGAAGAAGCTCACAATCTTTCCACAATGGACCTTCATACCTTGATGCATACTCAAAACTTATGAGATGAACATGGAGAATCAAAAGGAATTATATAAAAGAAATAATGTAGCACTTCAAGATCAATCCTCAGAGAGTCAAATCGAAGAAGATAATGAGAATCTTGAAGAAATTGGTGAAGGTGCAAATGTTGCCTTACTCACTCGAAAATACAATTCAATGGTGAGGAAGTTCAACAATGAGAGAAATCAATCCAAATCTAAAGAGCACCAAAACCAAGTCTTCAATCAAAAGCCCACTAGATTCCTTCCAAATGTACAAAGAGGAAACCAACATAGAAAAACCAACTCGGATCGTACCAAATTTGATCCCAAACAGCTTGAATCCGTGCAATGTCATGCATGCTCAGGTTGGAGTCATTATGATAATGAATGTGCAAATACGCTTAGAAAATTTGGTAAGAGTCTATGAGTTTCTCTTAGTGATGACGAAGGAGAAAATGAAGGAGATTAAGAAGTCGAATCACAAGCAATACTGGCTACCGTTTTCGAACAGTTTCTATCGGACTATGAATATGTCATCAACAATGTTGTCTCAAATGTCACAACATTTGCCTCAACATCAGCAACGACATCTACATCCCCTACGACATCCTGAGAGGTACGAACGTTTTAACTATTCTGATGTTAATTGCTTTAGTGATTTTATTTTTATTAGTGAGACTGATTGTGTGGATCAAGTTGATTCCAAAGATGATATGATTAAAGAATTACAAAATCTTTGTAAATCCTTAATCATAGAATCCAAGAAACTTGACACAAAGGTAAAATCTTTAACTCGTGAGAATATAGATTTAAAAGGCACAATAACCCGACTAGAGGTTGCACTTACCAAGAAGGATATTGAATTTGGGAAGACCAGTGCAAAAACTGGATTTAGCCGAAGCTACCTTTCATATGCTCAACATGGGGACTTCAAAATTGAATGAGATTCTTAACTTTAGTAAACCTTCACATGCAGGAATTGGGTACAAAAACTCTCTTAAAATTGGCTGCTCTAAATTCTTTGATAATAATAAGAAAATATGTTTTGTAAAAGAAAATGAGATGCATAAGAGTTTCTCATATACGTCAAAGAATAATCTGAAGTTTGTGTGCAGTTATTGTAACTCCGCTGGACACTTAAAACCATACTGTTACAATCTTCAACTTTTTGAGAGCAAAGTGTTGCCTAAAATGTTGTCCAACATTTCAGATAACTTTCGAAGCAACATTTCTGAGTGAAAAAAATAAAAATTATTTTAAGAGAGTTTGAGTTCCTAAAATGGACTTAACTTGTAATGTCTATATAACTGCATTAAGAACTAACATTTTAGGTTCTTGGTACTTCGATAGTGGATGTTCTCGCCACATGACAGGTACTAAAGGTTTTTTGAAGAAATATGAGTCATTCAATGGAGAAAACGTGACTTTTGGAGGTGGCAATAAAAACAAGATAATTGGAAAATGGATCTTGGATGTTCATGGATTTCCAGCCTTAAGAAATGTCTTACATGTTGAGGGCTTAATGACTAATTTGATTAGTATTAGTCAACTGTGTGATGACAATCTTGAGGTAAAGTTTAATAAGAATGCCTGTAATGTTACGAATGAAGCTAATATATGTGTTATGACAGGTACAAGGACAGGTGACAATTGCTATCTTGTTGTAAGGCAAGAAATATGCAATAATGCTAAGGTCGATGACACAACACTATGACATCAAAAGTTGGGGCATGTTAACTACCGCAATTTAAAAAAATTGGCCTCATATGAAGCGGTTAGAGGCATACCCAAACTTAGCCATAAAGGTAAAACTGTCTGTGAAGATTGTTTGAAAGGCAAGCAAACATGTGTCTCTCATAATGTTGTCCAACATTACAGACAACATTCAGGTATGTCTCACTGTTTTCAATTGCTACGTATGGATTTAATGGTTCCAATTGAAGTAGACAGTCAATGAGGCATGAGGTATTCCTTTGTGATAGTAGATGGTTTTTTCTAGATATTCTTGGATATATTTTTTTAAAAGAAAAATCACAAACATTTGACATGTTTAAAATCTTGCACTCTAGAATTAGAAATTTATTTTATTCTCTCTTATTTTTTGGATTAGGTCCGACCATGGAAAATAATTTGAAAATACTTCATTCACAAATTTTTGTGAGAAAAAGAGAATTTTTCATGAGTTTTCTGCCCCCAAAACTCCTTAACAGAATGGGGTTGCAGAACGGAAGAATAGGACATTGCAAGAAATGGCTAGAGTGATGCTTAGTTCTAAACATTTGTCAAAATGTTTATGGGCAGAAGCCTTGAATACTGCTAATCACATAGCTAATAGAGTCTACCTACGGCCAGGAATAAAGATGACACCCTATGAGATTATAAATGGAAAGAAACCTAACTTGCGTTACTTTCATATTTTTAGTGTATTTGTTACATTTTAAATGATAGAGATAATTTAGCCAAGTTTGACTCTAAGAGTGACAAAGAAATTTTTGTTGGCTATTCTCAAAATAGTCATTCTTATCGAGTATACAATCTGAGGACCATAACTATACAAGAGTCTGTAAATGTTATTTTTGTTGATTTTTCTGATCTTACAGGAAATAAAGCTGAAAATAACATTATAGTTTTAGTGGAAAAAATGCGCAGACTGTTGAAGAATCAGATGTTGCCCCAAATGTTGCCATACCCGAAGCAACATCTGAACTTGAAATAGAGACCATAGATGAGGAGTCAAATGCTGAATTGTTAGACCAAGTTCGAAGGGACCCTTCATCAAGGATTAGGAAGAATCATCCGACGGGCCAAGTGATAGGGGAGTTTTGAAGGAATTAGAACAAGAGGCAAAGAACCACTCAACTATAGAGAAACGGTAAGGTATGTGTGTATGTCAACCATATACCAAGAGGTTAGTCTTTCTTATTTTATATTTACATTAGAACCAAATAATGTTGTATAAGCACTTAAAGATAATTTTTGGATTCAAGCAATGCAAGAAGAACTTGAACAATTCTCTCGAAATGAAGTCTGGGACTTAGTTCCACGTCCAAATAATACAAATGTAATTGGAACTAAGTGGATTTATAAAAATAAATCAGACGAATCGGGAACAGTTGTTAGAAACAAAGCTCGGCTAGTTGCACAAGGCTATACTCAGGTTAAATGAATTGATTATGACGAAACCTTCGCACCCGTGGCTAGAATTGAGTCAATTAATTAGACTTTTACTTGCTATTGCTTGTTGTCTAAAAATTACTTTACACCAAATGGATGTAAAAGGTGCATTCTTAAAATGGTTACCTAGATAAGGAAGTTTATGTTGAACAACCAAAAGGATTTGAAGATTCCAACCATCCACACTATGTGTACAAGCTCAAAAAGGCTTTGTATGGGTTGAAACAAGTCCCTCGTGCATGGTATGGTCATTTAACTAACTTTCTTCTTGAATTTGGTTTTAATCGTGGCGAAACTAATCGTACTTTATTTATTAAACGATACGGTGTAGATATTATAATTGCTCAAATCTACGTGGATGACATAATCTTTGGGTCAACCTTACAGTCGTATCTAAATTCATTTGTCGAAGCTATGTCATCAACATTTGAAATAAGCATGATTGGGGAACTAACTTTTTTCTTAAGCTTGCGGATAAAGAAAAGTGATAATGGAATTTTCATCTCACAGAGTAAATATGCCAAGAATCTAGTTACGAGATTTGGTTTGGAGATCGCTAAAAAAATGAAGAAGCCAATGGGTTCATCGCAGAAGGTATGTAAGGATAATGTTAGTGAAAATGTCGACCCAATATTATATCGATCTATGATAGGTAGCCTTCTTTATCTTACTGCTAGTCGCCCAGATATTATGTTTAGTGTTTGTGTTTGTGAACGTTTTCAAGCCTGTCCCAAAATATCCCACTTAAATGTCGTGAAACATATTATTCGATATGTTGCTGACACATGTGAGTTGGAAATTTGGTATTCCAAAGACACTGATCCTGACTTAATAGGATTTAGTGACTCGGATTGGGCTAGAGATGTGGATGATAGAAAAAGTACAAGTGGATGATGTTTTTATCTTGGCAATAACCTTGTTTCATGGTATAGTCATAAAAAAATTGTGTCTCACTTTCAATTGCTGCATCTGAATATGTAGCAGCTCGAAGTTGTTGCTCTCAATTAATATGGCTACGACACATGTTAGACGACTATGGATTCACTAGCAACATTTTGATTTTGTACTGTGATAATTTGAGTGCTATAAATATTTCCAAAAATCCAGTTCGCACTCACGTCAAAACATATTGATATTAGACATCACTTTTAAGAGATTTAGTTGAAAAATAGCTAGTTCAAATTGAATATGTCGATACTCTTCATCAACTAGCTGATATTTTTACAAAAGCTTTGGACTATGAGAGATTTTCTTGTTTAAAGAAATCTCTTGGTCTTTGTAATCTCTAAAAGAAGGCATTTTTGGTGAATGTCGGCTGAAACGTTGTCTAACATTTTGGGTGACATTTACCTATGGAATATTACTGACTGATTATTGTTGATGTATGGTGCATAACTCTTGGTCACACAAGCATGATCATTCAATAAGAATGTGATTCTAACATGATACCGTTCTCTGCGATGATATATAAATACATATATATCATAAAAAGAGAGTATCAAAATAAGACAAAGCCTTTACAAATATTTGGCAACTGTGCAAAAATGGGCAAAGCCCTTGAAAATATAACGTTCTTATTCTATAGGAGTATCGAGTGATTCAAAAGGATTTTGAGGTTACTAAATAAGTATTTTTATTTTTGACACGAAAAATTCTTTTGTATGTGTTATATGATTAGATCAAGGACACGATGGGAAAATGTTACATTGGTCCAGTGGTCAAACTCATAAAATACGTATAAAATGTGTCTTGATTTGTTGCCAAAATGAAAAGTTCTTGCGGGATCAAAATATTTGTGTCATCCAAAATATTGTCAACATTGTTGTTGACATTTTCATAATGTGATATGTGTTGGGATGTTTTTCTTATATGATCAATGAAATATCAGATCCTACTCCCTATTTTTATGCCTTATTTTAATAAAAATTTCAAACTTTAAAATGATAAGATTAAATTGAATTCATACCGTGATGTTTATCCCAAAATTTTAGGTATAAGTTATCAGATAAATTAGAAACTCCTAAAACTAAGGAATTTTTTTGTTGCTTAGAAATGTTTGTCATGTATATAAATATTCCTCTCATTTGATATTTTTTTTTATTATTTCCAATTTTCCCTAAAAAATATATATAAAAAAAGAGAAGAAATCACATCACACCTCGGGTATAACCCTACCTACCCGATTGAACCATCACCATTCCAAACTTCATTCTCAATCTCAAATCCTAAATTCCCAAAACTTTTCCACAATATTCACCAATGGAAACCTCTCCAATGTAAACCCTAATGTCAACCAACATTCCATCCAACACTCCCATGAGTATTAGCCCTCTGTCGAATACACCTCAGCAACCGGGCCAGTATTCTTCCTCAAATCTCCCTGAGGATCTTTCCAAAGCTATAGTATTTAAAGGTTTAGATGAACCTTTAGCTATTAGCTATCCTGGAGATGATAATAACCCTATAGATGTTGATGAAACTATTGATTTTTCATCTTTGGGTAAAAGGCCAAGGTCCTCTACCTTCCCTACTCATCGATCAAGTAGAGTTTCTTGCCCTGGAAGAAAGAAGCTAAAAGTGAAAATGTTGTCAGAAATGTCACCAATATTCTGGGCAACACTGGTCCAAGACAGTCTACAGAATGACTCGTGGATCAAATTGAAAAAATCAACCAACAAATTTCTGAGGTTGATGCTGTAAGGAATGCCCTGATACAACCTAGAGTGCATTTCATGATGCTACTTTCTTCACAAAAAGGGGGAGATGATGCCGATGCAGGGGGAGGAAGCTAAAGCTGCTATGCTGCAGGGGAAGGAAGCTAAAGCTACTATGCTGCACATGAAGCTGAGGCTGTTATGCAGGGGTAGAAAGTTGTTGGAAGTTGCTGCTGCTGTATGATGAGCAATGAGGAAGCTGAATGATGTTGTTGAACCTAAGCTGTAGATGTTTGATCAATGGATTGATGGATTGATGTGGATATTTATTGACAATGTTTATTTCTATTCATATATTGGATGATATGTGTATATGTGCCCATATTTGTTTTCTTCTAATACTATGACTTGGCATACACAAGTGTTGCTTGTAGGGGTGGGCAAAAAACCCGGAGAACCAAAAAAATCGAACCGACGAAATTCGGTTCGGTTTTTTCTTTAAAAAATTGATTTTTTAAATCGAACCAAATCAGGATTTAGTGATTCGGTTCGGTTTTTAAATTTCAGATATGAACCGAAAAACCGAATTAAATATATAATTTTTTTTTTATTTTTTATTTTAAGCTACTACTATCTCTTGAATCATATCCATTGAAGCTAATCTATGAAGCTTTTATGGAAGTCGCATGCGGCATGGACTTGATTAACATATCACGGAAGCATTGACATAAATGTAGGGAGAGAAAGTAGTTGTAAATTGATAAAACTTTAAATGGTCATAACTCTGCGCTCAGATGTCCGTTTTACCCGATTTGTTTTTTGATTTTGCGTATTTTTTTGAGACGGGGCCGGTCAAACTGCCAAAAGGTGGTTTGGCACCGCCAATTTTTAGAAATACGTTCATTTTTCCAATCAATTTGTGTTTTCTCCCAAATCGATTTCTAATTTTCCTTTTCCTTTAATAAACATCTCACGATACACAATAGATTTCAACGTCTAAATTTCATGATAGTGTAGGTGTGAATGTCAATTCAGTTTTGGAAATTCAATTTTTTTTTTAAATAAAAAATTCCCCGAACCGGCCATACCCGGCCCGGCCCACTAGAAAAAACTGATATAATTCGATACGTTCGGCGATATAAACCGAACATATCGGTGTTTTTAAAACAAAAGTTGTATTCGATTTTTTTAAAAAACATTTTTTATTTGGTTCATATTTTTCGGATACAAAACTGATATAAACCGATACATGCCCACCCCTAAGAATGTTATTATACTCTTTAAACCATATTGAATTATATAATTATTCATACACGTTTAGACTCTTCAATTACCGACATTTATTGCATTATAATTAACCCTATTAAATACTCTTAAACCTCCTCATCTTCTCCTGTTACTTCAAATTCACATACTATATAAATAGTTCTCATATATATGTTTTCAATCCCATTTCTGAAGGATCTATTATGTCCAATTGGCTCCACATTTTCCCTCTTAAATACTCTTAAACCTCATCATCTTCTCCTGTTACTTCAAATTCACATACTATATAAATAGTTCTCATATATATATTTTCAATCCCATTTCTAAAGAAGCTATTATGTCTAATTGGCTCCACATTTTGTTGCTATCGGAGGCTTTTTAGAGTATGATAAGAGAGCATAATTGCAGTTCCTTGACATTCTATTGTCGCTACTTTTTCTAATGTATTGTGTTCTAATGATATAATTCTTTACCAGTAAGTTTTTATGGTCCTTGCGGAAAAAATCTTTCAGGGAAGGCGAGTTCAACTTCTTGCAATATGTAGAAGAATTTATTCATATTAGAGTTAGAATTTTCTTAAATTTCAATTCTAATTATCCTTTTTGCCTTATTATTGTTGTTGAAGATGAATGAGTCATTGATGACAATGGAGATTGTTGGCTTTCAGTCATTATATTACATTGTATAATGTACAAATTTCACTTTTTAATTTTCTTTTGCAAGAATGTAACTCAACAAGTCAACAACACTCTTCAAGCATTAACCTTTGATCGCTAATTTCCCTGATTTGAAAGTTAGAAACCTTAAAGTTCAGAATCTATATAAAAAGAAAAAGTACATTTGGAAAAATCTGAAAATGTACGGTATTATGTTAGTCACCGCATGTATTAATTTTAGAATAACTATCAATAGTTATGTTGCTCTTTCAGTTCATCTCTTAGAGATTGAAAGTTCTGTGGCAAAATTACTTTTTTTTTCTTTCCACTGTATTCACTTTGTATTAATGTCTTCCCGATGTTGAAAAAAATATCAAAAGCTATTATGACTTGTGTATTTCGCATAAAGTTTATGCCATGTTGTAAAAAACTTTAGAAAAGAACAAAATACTGAATTGTTTTTTGAGGATATATTTGAATTAAATTATCGCGATTGAATTATCGAGAGCACGGAACTCTTTTTCCGTTTTGTGCGTGATCTTTAAGGTTTTTTTGTTGTTGCTCCTTATAACTTAACTGTTAAATATACATAATATACATGTGTATATTGTCTCGGATTCTCTCGTCCAAATTACCGTATATAGAGTATATATTTAGGTAATATTTAGTCTCCTAGTTTAGGAAATATTGTAATGTAATTAGTATTGTACACTTAACATAATAATTGTATTATCATAAATGTATAGTTAGTTCCAAATGGAATAAGGTTTTAGGAGTAGAATATGAATAGGATTCTCCTGTTATGAAAATATGTAACTTGTATAAATAGTCTTTCAATTAATGAAAAATAATTAAGGGATTATTTATTTTATGGTATCAAAGAGTCTAGGTTTATTTTCCCTCCCAAATACTCCACTTTTTCGTCGAAATCCCTAGCCAAATCCGAGACATTGCTCTCGGGTTTCGTGCCGAAGAGAACCCCTTCTTCCAAAAAATTTCTCCCTAATCCCTCAATCACATATTGTTCTATCAATATGTCTACATCCCGGAACATGTTTCATCCTGCCCTTACAGTTTCTAACATCAAGAATAACATCTCTCTTGTTCTTGAAATAGAAAACGTTCAATATGCGACGTGGGCCGAACTGTTCAAAATTCACGCACGATCGCATCAAGTCATCCATCACATAATCCCCGCGGCTCCTGAGGATACAGAGGTGCCAAAACGTGAGGATTATCCTAAGTTGTGGACGACTATTGATGCTACCGTCCTTCAGTGGATATATTCCACCATATCTACCGACCTTTTGCAAATAATTATTGAGCCTGATGCTACGGCACAGGCGACTTGGGATAGACTGCGTGACATATTCCAAGATAATCAAAATTCTAGAGTAGTTACCCTTGAGCAGGATTTCTCCCACGTCACTATGGAAGATTTCCCTAATGTTTCGGCTTATTGCAAAAGATTAAAGGAATTGGCGGACCAACTTCGCAACGTTGGCGCGCCCGTTTCGAACGATCGTTTGGTCCTCCAAATGGTTTCCGGCATCTCCGAGGCCTATAGTGGTGTGGGAACGCTTCTTCGGCAAAATAATCCGCTTCCGCAATTTTATCAGACTCGTTCCATGCTTACACTAGAAGAAGCAGGCATGGCCAAACGAGCAGCTACCGGTACTAGTCCCGTAGTCATGATGATCGAGTCCACGATGTATCCTACCGGTTCCAACAACTCGGGCCAAAACCGCAACAATGGTGGCGGCAAAAAGGGTGGAAATAAGAAAAATAATGTCAAAAACTGCGGCGGAAAAAACGGCGGCAGCCGGTAGAATGGTGGTGACGGTGGAGGTCCCCGTGGTGGTCAGCAACAGCAGTAGTTCTGGGGCCCACAGTGGGCCCCACAACAGCAGTTTGGGCCCAGCCAGTTTACCTCCCAGTGGCAGTTTCAGCCCAATTGGCAGTGGCCGGCCCAGCAGCAGTTCATGCCCAATTCGGCATGGTCCAGTTACAGCCAGCAGTCGGGGGCGAGACCGCAAGCAGGGGTGCTTGGGCCTCGGTCCCCGCAAGCCCATCACGCAGCGGCACCCACGCCTACCGACATCGAAGCCGCACTGCACACGCTTGGTTTAAATCCACCAGACCCAAATTGGTATATGGACATCGGGGCCACTACCCACATGACATCCGATTCAGGTACCCTCTCGTCTTATTCCAATTTGAGCAACCCCCGCGGTATAATTATTGGTAATGGTCATTCTATTCCAATTCGTGGTTATGGTCATAAAACATTATCCCCCCCTCATCCTCCTCTTATCTTGAAAAACACCCTACACGCCCCCAAATTGATTAAAAACTTAGTCTCTGTTCGTAAATTCACTACTAACAATTTTGTGTCTATTGAATTTGATCCATTTGGTTTCTCTGTGAAGGATTTCAAGACGGGGAGTCCTCTTATGAGGTGTGATAGTAGGGGAGATCTTTATCCGATCACACCTAGCTCCAGTCCATCGAGTCAAGCCCTGTCGTCCGCTTTTGCAGCCATTTCTCCTTCCTTGTGGCATGCTCGTCTTGGTCATCCAGGGTCCTCTATTTTGTCATCTTTAGATAAAAATAATTTTATTTCCTGTAAGGGTACGAGTCGTACTCCAAATTGTCAATCTTGTTCTTTAGGAAAAATTGTTAAGTTGCATTTGTAGCCTCCAAATCTCATACTTTAATGCCATTGATATTATTCATATCTACTTATGGACGTCTCTTGTTCTTAGTTCTGTGGGTCATCGGTATTATGTTCTCTTTTTGGATGATTATTCTAATTTTTTATGGACGTTTTCGATAGCGAAAAAATCTCAAGTTTTTTCCATCTTCCTAAAATTTAGAGCATTCATCAGAACCCAATTCCACCGAGAAATCAAGAATATTCAGTGTGATAATGGCAAAGAATATGACAATGGGGTGTTTCGGGAATTCTGTGCAAATAATGGGATAAATTTTCATTTCTCTTGTCCTCATACATCTTCACAAAATGGGAAAGTCGAACGCAAAATTCGTTCCATAAATAACATTATCTGCACTCTATTAATTCATGCTTCCGTACCCCCATATTTTTGGCATCATGCTCTTCAAATGGCTACATATCTCCTTAACATAATTCCTTCCAAAAGTCTGACATATTCTTCCCCCCTTCAAATTTTATATAATAAAACTCCTTCTTATTCTCATCTTTGGGTTTTTGGGTGTTTATGTTATCTGTTATTCCCATCCACCACAATTAACAAACTTCAGGCCCGGTCTACCCCGTGTGTATTTTTGGGTTTTCCATCTAATCATCGTTGGTACAAATGCTTTGATTTATCCTCTAATAAACTCATCATTAATCGCCATGTCATTTTTTATGAATCCCAATTTCCATTTTCTAAATATAATACCCCCGTGCTCAGTTCGTATAATTTTTTGGATGATAATATATCCTCATATGTTATTCAGAATTTTTCGAACATACACCGCATCCAAAATTCTCCAGCGGGCCCATTGCCCGCTGCTTCTACAGTTTCACTTCCACCCTCAGTTTCCAGTTCTGGATTTGGGCCAGGGTCTGCCCCAGTTTCCGTCACTGGCCCAGTTACCGAGCCCAATCCAGTGTCTGGCCAGTCTCGGCGTCAGTATCCACTGCCTGCTGGCCGGTCATTCCCGAGCCCAGAAAATTCCCATAGTCAGCCCATGTCTTCCCCAAATCATAGACCAGTCACTCGTAGTCAACGAGGTATTTATAAACCAAATAGACATTTTAATTTACATTCTAATGTTCCTAAATCACCATTACCCCGTAATCCTGTGTCTGCGCTCAATGACCCGAATTGGAAAATTGCTATGACCAATGAATATAATTCTCTTATTGATAATAAGACGTGGGAGTTGGTACCCCGTCCATTTGGTATTAATATTATCAGGTCTATGTGGATATTTGCTCACAAGGAAAATTCAGATGGTTCATTTGCAAGACATAAGGCTCGGCTTGTGGGTGATGGTAAGACTCAGCAAGTTGGTATAGATTGTGTGAGACGATCAGTCCGGTGGTCAAGCCGGCTACCATCCGCACTATGCTTAGCTTGGCTCTTTCGAAAGCATGGCCTATTCATAAGATAGATGTCAAGAATGCTTTCCTACATGGTGATCTCAAGAAAACAGTCTATATGCATCAGCCTTTGGGATTCAGGGATCCCAAACATCCTCATCATGTATGTTTATTGAAGAAGTCATTATATGGACTTAAGTAGTCTCCCAGGGCATGTTATACAAGGTTTGCTGACTATGTTTTGACTATTGGGTTCACTCACAGCAGGTCAGATAATTCCTTGTTCATCTACCGTCGTGGGTCATCCTTGGCCTACATTCTGTTGTATGTGGATGATATCATTTTGACTGCCTCTTCCGATTCCTTACGCCAGTCTATCATGACCATGCTCAGCTTTGAGTTTGCTATGAAAGACTTAGGGCCCTTGAGTTACTTTTGGGGATTGCTGTCACTCGTCATTCCGATAGATTATTCTTGTCACAACGGAAGTATGCAGTTGAGATCATCGAGAGGGCTGGGATGTCATCCTGTAAGTCCACTTCCACTCCAGTAGATACGAAGCCCAAGCTTAGTGTCGCAGCCGGCGTACCCTACGAGGACCCGACCCGCTATCGCAGTCTTGCAGGGGCCCTTCAGTATCTTACCTTTACGAGAGCGGATATTACATATGTTGTCCAGCATGTGTGTTTGTTCATGCATGATTCCAAAATTGAGCACATGAATGCACTCAAATGCATCATTCGGTATATTCAGGGTACACTGGACTATGGTTTGCATTTATATCCTTCCTCGACATCCACAATTGTCTCGTATACGAATGTTGATTGGGGTGGTTTTCCAGACACCAGACGGTTTATGTCTGGCTATTGTATATTCCTTGGCAACAACTTGGTCTCCTGGTCTGCGAAGCGCCAGTCGACTCTATCCCGCTCAAGTGCCGAGGCTGAATATCGAGGGGTAGCTAATGTGGTCTTAGAATCATGTTGGTTACGTAATTTGCTTTTGGAGCTTCATTGTCCCATTCAGAAGGAAACCTTGGTATATTGCGATACTATTAGTGCCATCTACCTTTCTGGTAATCCGGTTCAGCACCAACGCACTAAGCATATCGAGATGGACATTCACTTTGTCCTCGAAAAGGTTGCTCGGGGTCAGGTACGCGTCTGTCATGTCCCATCAAGATATCAGATTGCAGACATCTTTACAAAGGGTCTTCCCTCGGTCCTTTTTGAAGATTTTAGGGACAGTCTCAGCGTTCGAAGACCGACCGCTATGACTGCGAGGGTGTGTTAAATATACACAATATACATGTGTATATTGTCTCGGATTCTCTCGTCCAAATTACCGTATATAGAGTATATATTTAGGTAATGTTGTAATGTAATTAGTATTGTACACTTACCATAATAATTGTATTACCATAAATGTATAGTTAGTATCCAAATAGAATAAGGTTTTAGGAGTAGAATAGGAATATGATGCTCCTATGGAAATATGTAACTTGTATAAATAGTCTTTCAATTAATGAAAATAATCAAGAGATTATTTCATTCATTACCGTATCATTAATTTTAATATTGTACATGCCCTTTACAAATTAGCTATGCAACCATGTGTATCATAGTTTTAAAAACATTCTTAATGGAATTTGCTAAAGCAAAAGGGAAATGTGAAAAATTGGAAAACAAAATCAAGGTTTTAAAGTTACAAAAGGAACACGTAAGATAGAAATATGAGATACAATTACCACATTTTCAGCCAAATAATTCAAATACTCTCGCATGGAAGTAAAAAAGAAATGGCAAAGGTTTGAAGAAAAAAAAAGGGGCAAGGTTTTCTAAGGCTATTAAAAGAACATGTAAGATAGAAAAATAATGTATACAGTTTCGGCATATCTACCCAGATAATCCATAAACTATTGCACGAGACACACGATGCAAATAATCCAGATACTCTCGCAGCAGACACACATGCAACGTGTCTAGAAACTAGTTATATTTAAAATGGAAAACCTTTAATTCAAATGTTAAATTACTAAAATACCCTTCTAAATAATCTAATAGCCTACTTATATAAATTTTATTAAATAATATTTTTAAAAAAGAAAAGGGAACGGATACATTTAACTAAAAGTGTCTGTTCTTAAAGGTAGTGTCCTTTTAATTTATTAACCAACTTCTTTTACATTTGTTATTCAACAATTTCCAAATGGTTAAGATTAAGAGTATATAAAAGCTTTTAGCCTTGCAAAGAGACTTACGCCTATTCTTCCAAATAAACTCATCAACGGAGAGCAATAAAAAAGTTGTAAGTATCCTGTGTTAAAAAAACAGTAAATCAGTAACGAAAATAAACTGAAAAACAGAATGGAAATGCAAGAACTTAAAATATACGAGACCGCAGAATTTACTGTGTGTTCTTAAGGAATTTAATCCCTTCACTGTATCCGAGGTTATGAATTACTTCCTCCCAGGATAAAACGGATATACCTGTTGATAGCGTAGCAGTACCTCAAACCCTACCAACTTCGTCGAACGCAAATTCGGCAACAAATCACACAAAAACTCGATAGTTGTTTGTAAGAAAATATGTAGTAGAAATGCAGATTTCTTTTGATAGCGAAAACTAAGGCTAGTCCTCTGAATTTATAGCCAACAAAGGGTAGTATGAACAGGTGTTATTGTGTCTTATCAGAAAAGTCACAACCTATCTCCAGGTGTCATTTCGGGAAAACACTGAAAGATGGAATAATTTCCCTTGGAAATTTCTTTCATTATTCACAATATATATAGATGTACAAGGTTGATTCCTAATATGGTACGAATCCTAACTTACCTTACAAAGGTTGATTCCTAATACAATTAGAATCCTAAGTTACCTTAAATATACATTTATCATAATTACAAAATATACGACGAATATTCTGAGAATATTCGCTAATACTCCCCCTCAGACGGAGCGGGATGAGGCCGAATGCTAAGGCTGGATCGAAAGTCGGTGAAGAGTCGTCGCGGTAGTCCCTTTGTGAAAATATCGCATACCGATACGAGGAAGGCACGTGTAAAATTTTGACCTGACCACGAGCAACCTTCTCTCGCACAAAGTGGATATCCATCTCAATATGCTTAGTCCGCTGATGTTGGACTGGATTATGAGACATATAGATAGCAGATATGTTGTCACAATAGACTATAGACGCCTTGCGTAATGGACACTGGAGCTCCAAAAGAAGATTTCGGAGCCAACAGATCTCAGCGACAACATTAGCAACTCCGCGATATTCTGCTTCAGCACTAGAACGGGACAACGTGGCCTGCCGCTTGGCGGACCATGAGATAAGATTATCCCCAAGAAATACACAAGACCGGAGGTGGAGCGACGAGTGTCGGGGCATCCTGCCCAATCTGCATCCGTGTAGGCTAGCAATTTGGTTGGGGCGAGAGGGGTATAGATGTAAGCCAAAGTCAAGTGTGCCCTTAACATATCCGATAATACGTTTGAGGGCGGCAAAATGGGACTCTCGGGGTCGTGCATGAACGGACACACTGCCGAACGGCATATGCAATATCGGGCCTAGTGAATGTAAGATGCGAAGAGCACCGCTAGACTCCGATATAGAGTGGGATCGAAAGCGGCGCACCGTCATTGGCACTAAGCTTGGATTTTGAGTCCACCGGAGTTGGCATAATCTTATAATTTGCCATCTTGGCCCCGTACACTATCTCTTCGCATACTTTCGCCGACACAGAACATATTGGCAAAGCGAGATCTAGTCACCGATATACCCGAGAAAATAACTTAGCTTCCCCAAGTCGGTCATAGCAAATTCAGTTTTGAGTAGAGCAATGATTTCATTCTTCAACCCGTCAGATGAGGCAGTAAGAACAATATCGTCGACATATAATAGCAAATATGCGGTCGCTACCTCGGTGAAAAGTGAAGAGAGAGGTATCACACTGCTACATACAAAACCAATTTGCGAAGATACCGACGAACCGATCATACCAAGCGCGGGGGGCCTGTTTCAATCCATACAATGACTTCCTGAGACGACACACAAACTGTGGAGCTACCGGATGAACAAAACTAGGAGGCTGATGCATGTACACAGTCTCTTTCAAATCCCCATGAAGAAACGCATTCTTGACATCAAGCTGATGAATCGGCCAATGCAAGCCCATAGCAATACTGAGAACAGTCCGAATAGTGGCCGGTTTAACAACCGGACTGGATGTCTCACCACAATCAATACCCTCCTGCTGATTAGTGCCATTTGCAACTAGTCTTGCCTTATACCTCTCTAAGTCACCACTGTCTCTGAACTTGTGACGAAATAGCCACATACACCGGATAACATTCACACCAATTTGGTCTAGGTACCAAATCCCAAGTGTTCTGCTTGGTTAAAGCGTTAAACTCTTCGCACATGGCCGCATTCCAATTGGGGTCCAGTTTAGCTAGTTTTGGATTCTTTGGAATGGATGATAAGGTTTTTGTGGAGAGATTGAAGTGAACCTTGGGTTTGAAGATCCCGTGTTGTGCACGAGTCTCCATGAGGTGAGGGGGATGCAGTGGGAGGCCGGTTCTTTGGCCGGAGCGGGTACTGGCTACGGGACGGTTGGCGGCAGTGTTGCGCGAAGCGGGGAGACTCGACGAGTTGTTGGATTTGCCGGGTGGAGCAGCGGTGTGGGTGGTGCATTAGACTCAACGGGGTGCAGCATGGGTGGTGTGGGAGCTGGACTGGGTGACAGCATTGCTACGGGAGGGTCAGATGACACGCTCTTTGGAGGCGACGGTGGCGTCGGAACAAGTGAGTTCTTTGCCGTGGTACAGATTTTGGATGACCGGAGACAAACTCGGTTCATCGAGAAAGATGTAATCGGTGGTCGAAATTTCCGGAGATTTGAAAAAGGAAAAGTTGTCTCGTTAAAGGTAACGTGACGGGAGACGATGATTTTGCGAGTAGCAATGTCATAGCACAAGTAGCCCCGATGATTAGGAGATAGACCAAGGAAGACACATGGAAGAGTGCGAGGGGCAAGTTTGTGGGGTGCAGTGGAGGCTATGTTGGGGTAGCATAAGCATCCAAAAATACGTAGGTGATCATATGATGGCGCCTACGGTATAAGATTTGTAGGGGTTTTGTTTTGGAGTGTGCTAGTTGGTAAAATATTTAGAAGGGATTCTACCATTTTGACAGCATAGACCCAAAAAGGCGGTGGTAGGCAGGCATGAAACAGAAGTGTGCGGACCATGTTATTGATGGTACGTATAATTCTTCGACCTTTCCGTTTTGGGAAGAAGTATAGGGACAAGAAAAACGGAAAACCATGCCTTGTTTAGAACAGAAATTGTGAAATGCCGAGTTATTAAATTCACGTCCATTATCACATTGGAATGATTTAATAGGTTTTTCAAATTGTGTCTTAATGAATTTTTGAAACTCGAGGAATTTTGCAAAAACTTCGATTTGAATTTCAAAGTGGGTAAATCCGGACAAAATGTGAAAAATCATCCAAGAATACTAGATAGAATTTATGACCCAAAGAGCTAGCAATCGGAGATGTCCACAAATCAAAGCATGAACAATATCAAATGGAGAAAAAGTAACAACTTTGTTTGATGACATAAAGGGAAGCCGAGTACGTTTGCCTAGTGGACAAGAAAAAAAAGTGTTGGGCAATTTTCCCATTATTACATTGAATACGCTTAGAAGTCCTAAGAAAAGTAAAAGCGGGTCTCGGGGTGTCCGAGTCGGTTGTGCCAAGTTGAGGGAGAGATCGCCGCAAGGGATAGAGGTGCTTGCGGTCCGACGGCGGAAGATTGAGTGAATGGGTAGAGGTCTCCCACACTATTGCGGCGTGTAAGAATTTTCCCCGTCTTGAGTTCTTTCACGAAAAACCAAAAGGGTCAAATTCGACGGACACATAATTATTGCTAGTGAATTTTTCGACAGAGATTAAGTTTTTAATGATGTTAGGTGTGTATAGGACGTGGTTTAGGGAGAAAGGTGGGTGTGGATGTTTGGTGTGTGTGTTACCGTAACCTTCAATTGGAATGCGATTACCATTGCCGACGGTAATAAATTGAGGACACTTTAGCCGACGTAGTTGAGATAGGTTACCGACGACCGGGTGAGGTGAGATGTGGCTCCGGTGTCCATGTACCAATTGTCGTCGGTACGTTGAAGGTTCACGGTGGTGTATGCCCGGCCCAAATCGGTCGAGGCCGAGTTCTTTGAGGTGCTGCAGTCTTCGCCGCCTTTGGATTGCAACGGGCCGCCGAGCTTGCTGCTGCCGCCGCTTGGACTACAATCGGTGGGGGCTCTTTGCTGTGGTGGGCTCGCTCGGTGGCGGGGCAGGCCCAACAGCCGGTCGACCGACTGCAAGGTCGCTGGGAACCGGCCCCCGGTCGGGGCACGGGCATGCGAGGCGAGGCCCACCCGGTCTCGCCGGTTGGGCCACCGCCGCCGCTGCTTTGGTTGGACCGCTGCCGCCGCCGTCCCGTGGTTGGCCGTTGTCCGATCCACCGGTTGCGTTGGCCCTTTCCGCGGCCCTTGCCTTTGTTGTTGCGACCTCTCGCCGCCACGACTTCCGCCGCCCTCGTTCTTGCCGCTGCCTTCTTCTTCTTTGGGCTCGCCGTTGATTCGGGCGCGGTGTTGCCATCCCGTCAACGGCTAACGCCTTTTGATTATGTTCCTCTTGTTTAGCACGTCTAGTTTATTCCAACAATAGTTGTGAACGTGCCTTGTTGGAACTTGGGAGGGGGTCGGCTTGTTGAATCATTGTTGCGAGTGTGTCATATTCACCTTTCGGTAAACCCGCAACAAGTTGAAGCACCATCTTGGTTTCTGAAACAGAAGTCCCGACGTTGGATAGTTGATCGGTTATGAGTTTCGATTGCTTACAATATTCGGACATGTTGTTAAAATTCTCGAGGCGGGTATTGTTGAATTGCTCTTCCAAATACACGGCCAGAGTATTTTTATTGTCTGAAAGATTTCTTCTAGCCGGACCCAAAGTTCACGTGCCGTAGCTTTTGTTTTCATGATAGTGCATAACGGATCTTTGGAGATGGTGCCGTAGATCCATTGTTTGACGATGGCGTCAAGACGACGCCAGATTGAGTCTGTAACATCGGTGGGACGAGGAACAGATTCGTCAATGTGATCGAGCACGTTGTATGCACATGCATGAATGTAGAATAGTTCCATCCACATGAAATATTGACAGTCTTCTTGGTCAAGAATTATAGGGATAAAATTCTTGATGTTGTTAACGGCGAATGCCGGATGAAAAGAAAATACTGAACATTGAGAGGGGTTTTCAAGTGTGTCAGTGGATGAAACGGAATTTGTGGTGGAAGACATGGTTACCGCCTGTCGAGGGAAGGGAATTTTCTGGTTTGGCTGAAATATGGAGAAAGAAACCAGAAAAAAAAATTATTCACAATATATACTAGAAATGCAGATTTCTTTTGATAGCGAAAACTAAGGCTAGTCCTCTGAATTTATAGCCAACAAAGGGTAGTGTGAACAGGTGTTATTGTGTCTTATCAGAAAAGTCACAACCTATCTCCAGGTGTCATTTCAGGAAAACACCTCTTCATTTTCCATTTACACACAAAAATCCAACAATCCCACACATGAATGGAAAATGACTATATGATGAAAACATGCATAAAAACTGTGTGATTCATAAGCAATGATTAATTGCATATGGATAAGTAGGTTTTTCTTTGAACTTTCCGTAATGAACATATGTCGGATATACTCGGTCAATCGGTAAATTTGATATCTTTATACCGTCGAGTTTTGGTGTATACCTAGACAATCACATGTCACACAATTAACCCTTTAACCGTCTTTGATTCTCACTGTTGTGTTCATTTCAGTCATGAACACCGCTTGATTTCATGAGTGCGTAAAGCATTGGCCTTTACCTAACATACTCCTTGAAGCGGATTACAATTCACACTCATATAGGTGATTCCTAAACGTGTCATCCCGTAGATACACTATCTAGTCATACCTGTCAAACTTAGAAACCATTAAAAAGCTTAAGCTTTATTAACTTGTTAAAAAACCTTAATGATTTATCCTTGTGTATTCCGTCATGATAACTTGTTCTAGGCCATAAACTCATTTCTCTTCGATGATCGTTCAACTGTCTCTCTAGTTAGCTCTTTTGTAAGTGGATCCGACACGTTATCTCTTGACTTTACGTAGTCAATAATGATAACTCCACTAGAGAATAGTTGCCTAAAGATATTGTGTCTCCATCATATATGACGAGAGTTTTCGTTACACATAACACTCTTTGCCCTGCCTATTGCCGCTTGGCTATCGCAATGCATGCATATGGGTGTCAGTGATTTGGGACAGAATGGAATATCTTCCATAAAATTTCAAAGCCGTTCAACTTCTTCACCGATCATATCTAAAGCTATGAACTTAGACTCCATTATAGAGCGGGCGTTACAAGATTGTTTGGACGATTTTCAAGACACTGCTTCTCCACCAATGGTAAATAGATCCATTTGCGAATATAGTTTAGTTGATCCGATGATCTAATTTTCATCACTGTACCCCTCAATTTGTGGGATATATATTATAATGCAAAGCACAACTTAGAAAATAGAATATATCCTAAATTGATACTACTCTTAAAGTGACATCATTATACAAATACTCGTGGATGATTGACATCAGTTGTGGCCACAACCTTTTAACAATATGTATATTTTTCAATCATTCCACTTCTTGTAGACTACTTCTTCAAATATCCAACTAATAGTACATTCATCGATGTGAAAA
Organism: Anisodus tanguticus; assembly: GCA_034509755.1. Classification (NCBI taxonomy): domain Eukaryota; kingdom Viridiplantae; phylum Streptophyta; class Magnoliopsida; order Solanales; family Solanaceae; genus Anisodus; species Anisodus tanguticus. The sequence goes on from CM067540.1 coordinate 15,803,889, forward strand.
TCCAAGCTATTATCAATTTTTATCATTATCGTCAATTGGTTCTTCGATTTTATGAACCAATGAACTTATATATTCAATGAACCGTCTTGTCTTTTCAAAGAGTTGTCTTTCAACAAACACATTTTATCATGAAAATTCACAACCTTTCAAGTGACATCCGTTCACGAAATTAATGAACACGCCCTATAATGAAAGACATATGATCAACTACATCAAATTAATAGTTCGATCAACTAGTCCTTACCAAGACGGAACTATTTATGTGAAGATTTCATTAACTACCATATCAATACCACCAATAACACATATCGTGAAGTTGACATAACTGAATAATGTCAATAAATCAGCATTTTCTGATTCTATCGATTTTTTTTAAATTGTGAACCAGGAACCCATATCCTTTACTATTGGTGGCATATCCTACGAAAACACAATCAACCGTTTTCGGCCCTATTTTTACCCTTTTGAGTTTAGGAACTTGCACTTTTGTCAAACACCCACACACTTTGAAGTAATTCAAGTTGCACTTTCTTCCTTTCCATTTTTGTATGGAATTAATTGTGGTTTGCAATGGGGCACTCGATGGAGTATTTGGCTAGCCATAAGGATAGCTTCCCCCACATTTCTGGGGTAAACATGAACTTAACGGGTAGAAAATTTAAAAGGAAAAACCCGAATTTGTTACTATTTTCTGCTTCTTGTTCCTTTGCTTTGACGCGATGACTTTCACCATATCATACTCAATGTTGCTATTAATTTCCGCGGATGAAATTGAATAGGTCTCACAGATGACTTTCTTCTCTTCTCCAGTAATATTCAACCTATTCCTCAACAATTATATATTCCATTTGCAAATTATAGGATTTCAAAAGCAACACTATAAATTAGAAATATATGTTTTACATTTATTGGAAGCATTCTTACGAAGTTGTCAAACATACATCTTCATAAATCATTTAATCGTCATTTTACTTGAGACAAAATAAAATCACTTATACAAATCACCATATGTAGAGATTCAATATGACCCAAATTTGGCATATTCTTTGGTCCAAAAAAAATGTAAATATTATTTTTGTGATCACGAGAATAATTTTCAAGTAATAATGTAAGCCTAATTCATGTATTTATTATCTATGTAAGATAGAATAGTTTCTCTTAGGGATTCCTTTCATTATTCACAATATATATAGTTGTACAAAGGTTGATTCCTAATACAGTACGAATTCTAACTTACCTTACAAAGGTAGATTCCTAATACAATTAGAATCCTAAGTTACCTTAAATATACATCTATCATAATTACAAAATATACGGAGAATATTTGCTATACTCCCCCTCAGACGGAGCGGGAGGAGGCCGAACGCTAAGGCTGGATCAGAAGTTGGTGAAGAGCTGTCGCGGTAGTCCTTTTGTGAAGATGTCTGCATACTGATAAGAGGAAGACACGTGTAATATTTTGACCTGACCACGGGCAACCTTCTCTCCCACAAAGTGGATATCCATCTCAATATGCTTAGTCCGCTGATGTTGGACCGGATTATGAGACATATAGATGGCAGATATGTTGTCACAATAGACTATAGACGCCTTGCGGAGTGGACACTGGAGCTCCAAAATAAGATTTCGGAGCCAACAGATCTCAACAACTACATTAGCAACACTGCGATATTCTACTTCAGCACTCGAACAGGATAGTGTGGCCTGCCGCTTGGCGGACCATGAGATAAGATTATCCCCAAGAAATACATAGTACCCTGAGGTGGAGCAACGTGTGTCGGGGCATCCTGCCTAATTTGCATCCTGCCTAATTTGCATCCGTGTAGGCAAGTAGCTTGGTTGGGGCAGAGGGATATAGATGTAATCCAAAGTCTAGTGTGCCCTTAACGTATTTGATAAAACGTTTGAGGGCGGCAAAATGGGACTCTTGGGGGTCGTACATGAAAGACACACCTGCTGAACGGCATATGCAATATTAGGCCTAGTGAATGTAAGATACTAAAGAGCACACGCTAGACTCCGATATAGAGGGATCAGAAACTGGCGCACCGTCAATGGCACTAAGCTTGGATTTTGAGTCTACCGGAGTTGGCATAATTTTACAATTTGCCATCTTGGCCCTATACACTATCTCTTCTGCATACTTACACTGACACAGGAACATAGTGGCTGCAGATCTGGTCACCGATATACCCAAAAAATAACTTAGCTTGACCAAGTCAGTCATAGCAAATTCAGTTTTGAGTAGAGCAATGATTTCATTTTTTTAAACCGTCAAATGAGGCAGTAAGAATAATGTCATCGACATATAATAGCAAATATGCAGTGCTGCTACCTCGGTGAAAAGTGAAGAGAGAATTATCACACCTGCTACATACAAAACCAATCTACAGAAGATACCTGGCAAAACGATCATACTAAGCGCGGGGTGCCTGTTTCAATCCATACAATGACTTCCTGAGACGACATACAAACTGCGGAACTGCCGGATGAACAAAGCCAGGAGGCTGGTGCATGTACACAGTCTCTTTCAAATCCCCATAAAGAAATGCATTATTGACATCAAGATGATGAATCAGCCAATGCATGCCCATAGCAATCCTGAGAACAATCCGAATAGTGGCCGGTTTAACAACCGGACTGAATGTCTCACCACAATCAATACTTTCCTGCTGATTAGTGCCATTGGCAACTAGTCATGCCTTATACCTCTCTAAGTCACCATTGTCTCTGAACTTGTGTCGAAATAGCTACATACACCGGATAACATTCACACCTTCTGGTCTAGGTACCAAATCCCAAGTGTTCTGCTTGGTTAAAGCGTTAAACTTCTCGTACATGGCCGCATTCCAATTGGGGTCCAGTTTTGCTAGTTTTGGATTTTTTGGAATAGGAGATAAGGTTTGTGCGGAGAGGTTGAAGTGAACCTTGGGTTTGAAGATCCTGTGTTGTGCACGAGTCTCCATGCGATGAGAGGGTAGCAGTGGGAGGTTAGGATTGGGGGGGTTGCAGAGCTACTGGATCTGGACTGCTAGGCAGCAATGCTGCGGGCTGGTGGTGTCTGACTGGGAGGTACATGAGACACTGCTGCAGGAGATTCTGCTGGGGGTGCAGGAGACCGAGAGCAGGGAGCTAAAGGCAGCAGTGGTGGGGACAGGGCCGTGTCCACTATCGGAATAGATGGCAGCGGTATTGTCCTTTGCCGGAGACACATCGACTGGAGTAGAGGAGATATAGGAGACTCATCGAGAAATGTGTAATCCGTGGTTTGAAATTTTCAAAGGTTTGAAAATAGATAGTTCGTCTCATGGAATGTGACGTGACGTGAGATGATGACCTTACGAGTGGTTATGTCATAGCACAAGTAACCCCGATGATTTATGGAGAAACTGACGAATACACATGGTGTGGTGCGTGGGGCTAATTTGTGAGGTGTAGTGGAGGCTATGTTGGGGTAGCATAGGCATCTAAAAATACGTAGGTGATCATATGATGGTAGCCTACGGTATAAGATTTCGGTAGGGGTCTTGTTTTGGAGAGTGCTAGTTGGTAAAATATTAAGAAGGGATTCTACCATTTTAACAGCATAGACCCAAAAAGGCGGTGGTAGACAAGCATGAAACAGAAGAGTGCGAACCATGTTATTGATGGTACGTATAATTCGTTCAGCCTTTCCGTTTTGGGAGGAAGTGTAGGGACAAGAAAAATGGAAAACCATGCCTTGTTTAGAACAGAAATTGTGAAATACCGAGTTATTAAATTCACGTCTATTGTCACATTGGAATGATTTGATAGATTTTTCAAATTGTGTTTTAATGAATTTTTGAAACTCGAGGAATTTGGAAAAAACATCAGATTTGAATTTCAGTGGGTAAATCCAGACAAAATGTGAAAAATCATCTAAGAATACTAGATAGAATTTGTGACCCAAAGAGCTAACAATCGGAGATGTCCACAGATCAGCATGAACAATATCAAAAGAAGAAAAAGTAACACTGTTTGATGACATAAATGGAAGACGAGTATTCTTGCCTAGTGGGCAAGAAAAACAGTGGTGGGCAATTTTCCCATTATTACATTGAATATGCTTAGAATTCCTAAGAAAAGTAAAAACTGGGTCTCCGGGGTGTCCGGGTCTGTTGTGCCAAGTTGGGGGAGAGATCGCCGCAAGGGATAGAGGTGCTTGCGGTCTGACAGCGGAAGATTGAGTAAATGGGTAGAGATCTCCCACACTATTGTAGCGTGTAAGAATTTTTCCCGTATTGAGTTCCTTCACAGAAAAACCAAAAGGGTCAAATTCGACAGACACAGAATTATTGCTAGTGAATTTTCTAACAGAGATTAAGTTTTTAATGATGCTAGGAGTGTATAGGACGTGGTTTAGGGAGAAAGGCAGGTGTGGATGTTTGGTGTGTGTCTTACCATAACCTTCAATTGGAATGCGATGACCATTGCCGACAGTAATAAATTGAGGACACTTTAACCGACGTAGTTGAGATAAGTTACCTGACGACCGGGTGAGGTGAGATGTGGCTCCGGTGTCCCTGCACCAATTTTCGTCGGGCTGTTGAAGGTTTACGGTGTTATAGGCCTGGCCCAAATCAGTGGGGGCCAGCCGCTTTGGCCTTCGCTTCTTCTTTGGACCGCAACCAGTGGGCTCGCTCGCCATTCTTCTGGTGGGCTGTTGGTGGCTGGAGACGGGCCCAATAGGCCTGTGGACCAAGGCTGCTAGAACTGGGCCCCTGCAGTTGGGTATGGGCTTACAGGCATGGCCCAGTTCTACTGGTTGGGCCATGCTGGTTGCTGTTGTCCAGCCCACTGGAAATAGGCTGGATTGGTGCCTTGCGGTTGCTGTTGTCCAGCCCACTGGTTGCGTTGGCCCTTGCCTTTGTTGTTGTGACCTCTGCCGCCACGACCTCCGCCGCTGGACTGTTGCTGTTGGTGGGCTTGCGGTGGTGGCGGGGTGGTGTTGGTTGCCGGTGGTGCCATCCCGTCAACGGCTAACGCCTTTTGATTATGTTCCTCTTGTTTGGCACGTCGGGTTTCTTCCAACAATAATTGTGACCGTGCCTTGGTGAAACTTGGTAGTGGGTCGGCCTGTTGAATCATTGTTGCAAGAGTATCGTATTCACCTTTCGGTAAACCCACAACATTGGAGTACCATCTTTGTTTCAGAAACAGATGTCCCGACGTTGGAAAGTTGGTCGGCTATGAGTTTTAGTTGTTTGCAATATTCGGACATATTGTTGAAATTCTCGAGGCGCGTATTGTTGAATTGCTCCTCCAAATACACGGCCCGAGTATTTTTGTTGTCCTGAAAGATTTTTTCCAACTGTACCCAAAGGTCACGTGTCGTGGCACCTGTTTTTATGATAGTACACAACAAGTCTTTTGATATGGTGCCGTATATCCACTGTTTGACGATGGCGTCAAGGCGACGCCATGTTGATTCGGCAATATTGGTGGGACGAGGAACGGAGTCATCAATATGGTCGAGCATGTTGTATGCACATGCATGAATATAGTATAGTTCTGTCCATATGGAATATTGAATGTCTTCTCGGTCAAGAATTATAGGGATAGAATTCTTGATGTTTGTAACGGCGAACGCCGGGTAAAAAGAAAACGATGATCGTTGAGAGGGGTTGTCAAAAGTGCTAGTGGAGGAACCAGAATTTGTGGGGGAAGACATGATGGCAATTATTGCCGCCGACCGAGATGAAGGGAGAAGGAGGGGGGTTTCGGCCGAGAGAGTTGTTTGGAGAGGAGAGTAGGGTTTAGGCTCTGATACCATGTAAGATAGAATAATTTTTCTTAAGGATTCCTTTCATTATTCACAATATATATAGTTGTACAAATGTTGATTTCTAATACAGTACGAATCCTAACTTACCTTACAAAGGTTGATTCCTAATACAATTAGAATCCTAAGTTACATAAAAAATATACATCTATCATAATTACAAAATATACAGAGAATATATGTAAGATAGAATAATTTCCCTTAGGGATTCCTTTCATTATTCACAATATATATAGTTGTACAAAGGTTGATTCCTAATACAGTACGAATCCTAACTTACCTTACAAATGTTGATTCCTAATACAATTAGAATCCTAACTTACCTTACAAATGTTGATTTCTAATACAATTAGAATTCTAAGTTACCTTAAATATACATCTATCATAATTACAAAATATACGGAAAATATTCGCTAATAATCTAGAAAAATGCTCTCATATTACATATCGACTGATCAATTTCATGGTATGCAAATATTGAAGATGAGCAGGGTAGCGAAAGTAAAACCCGATTTTTATTTTCTCCTTCTTGTGTACTTTTCGATACTCTTTCCGAGTACAACATCACTAATAAATCTGAAAGCACCAATCATCTCTCTTCAAGATATGAGGAGATGTATTTCCTTTGCCACTAATACCTGACTTTTTTTCAAATATGTTGATGTCACCTTTTTTTAAGTGTGACTTATTTTTTGGGTCGACATTTATCATAGAATAGAATTTTCATTGAATCATTACCACCATGTAAAAAACTACTACTTCCCTAAAGATAATTTTTAAAAAAAACGCATTACCTACGCTCATTCCATTTTTTTTTCAAAAGAGTCTCTTTGCATCATTTTACTACTTCAGATATTTTACATATTTTTTCTACAATAATTTTAGAATATTTATATTTCAATGACATGGAGTCTTCATTATTGTACAAGCACATAAATATGCGGAAAGATTTGAATGTTCGGGTAGATGCTTATGATCTCATAATATATTTTGTGTCTTGCATGCAGTGGAATAACTATGATTATAATGATAGTTATTTCTTTTACCAAATGAAATTGGTTTATTGATATACAAATCGGTACATGCATGAAAATATGTGAAAGATTATTTTAGAGATAGTAAGAATATGAAATAGGCTTATATTAATTATTCTTGAGATCATGAAAAATGATATACATGAAGTACTAGATCTATCTGGATGAATTATATCTACATTTGATAACTATTAATATAACAATTGAGATACAATGAAAATATTTATTTTATTATTATATCAGTTTAAGTTTTATTAATGGTGGAAATACCTTTTGTATATGTACTTGATGTCTTCTCCGGAGAAGTATAAATACTATGTAATATTTGGACGGTAATACTTGGCAACAATATAATTTAAAACTAAAACGTTAAATTATAGAAATACTCTATTAATTGATTTAATTGTCTTACATAGTTCGTACACTTAATCAAACAGCGGCAGCCTTTTATTTTGAAGAAAGCAGCTCTGCTTGGAAGCATCCGAAATATAACATGAAACGTTGAGAAAAATGATACAGATAATGGGGATGAAAGGATGGGAGACGTCTTGTATTGAGACAAAAAATAAAATTAACATATAATTAGAACCAACAGCCTGCAACCAAATATTTAAGAAAAAATAGCGTCAAAATAAATGGTGGTGGAGGCCAACCCGAGATTTAAACTTTAGAAGTTCAACTTTTTAAGATTCTTAGATGAACTCATTGTACTTTAAAAGTTATGACACTACAAGAAACTAGAGAATTGCCAACAAAATTTTTGTTGCCATATATGAGATGTTGTAAAAAGTACTTTTGACAAAAAAAAATATTATTGCATGTTGTGACTATAACAGCCTATGGGAAATTTTCCCAACAACAAAAAAACTTGTTGCTAAAAATCAACTTAACGCAACAAAAATTATTGTTGCAATAAATTACATTTGGTTGGTAAATATTAGCGAATATTCTCAGAATATTCTCCATATATTTTGTAATTATGATAGATGTATATTTAAGGTAACTTAGGATTCTAATTGTATTAGGAATCAAACTTTGTAAGGTAAGTTAGGATTCGTACCTTATTAGGAATCAACCTTGTACAACTATATATATTGTGAATAATGAAAGGAATCCCCAAGGGAAATTATTCTATCTTTCATGGTATCAAGAGCCTAAAACCTAAAACCCTTCTCTTCCTCATTTTCGGCCGAAATCAGCATTTTTCTTCGAATTTCACAGAGAAAAAAAATCTGGTTTCTTCCTCCCTTTCTCGGCCAAACCAGAAAATTCCCTTCCCTCGGCAGGCGGCAACCATGTCTTCCCCCACAAATTCTGATTCATCCACTGGCACACTTGACAACCCCTCTCAACGTTCAGTATCTTCTTTTCATCCGACATTCGTCGTTAACAACATCAAGAATTTTATCCCTATAATTCTTGACCAAGAAGACTGTCAATATTCCATGTGGATGGAACTATTCTACATTCATGCATATGCATACAACGTGCTCGATCATATTGACGAATCTGTTCCTCGTCCCACCGATGTTACAGACTCAATCTGGCGTCGTCTTGACGTCATCGTCAAACAATGGATCTACGGCACCATTCCCAAAGACCTGTTGTGCACTATCATGAAAACGGGTGCTACGGCACGTGAACTTTGGGTCGGCTAGAAGAAATCTTTTCAGACAATAAAAATACTCGGGCCGTATATTTAGAAGAGCAATTCAATAATACCGGCTCGAGAATTTTAACAACATGTCCGAATATTGTAAGCAATCGAAACTCATAACCGATCAACTATCCAACGTCGGGACTTCGTTTCAGAAACCAAGATGGTGCTTCAACTTGTTGCGGGTTTACCAAAAGGTGAATATGACACACTCGCAACAATGATTCAACAAGCCGACCCTCTCCCAAGTTTCAACAAGGCACGCTCACAACTATTGTTGGAAGAAACTAGACGTGCTAAACAAGAGAACACAATCAAAAGGCCTTAGCCGTTGACGGGATGACAACACTGCGGCCCAAGAAGAACAAAGAACTGCAGCAGTCCAAAGAAGAAAGATCAAAGCCGGTGGCGGAGGTAGCAACAACAAAAGCAAGGGCCGCGGAAAGGGCCAACGCAACCAGCAGCAGCCAGGCCAACAGAACTGGAACCAGCAGCAGTAGGGGCACAACCAGAAGCAGCACTAGAATGTAGGGGGTCAGTTCCAGCAGTCGTGGTCGACTGGCCGCTTGGGCCCCGCGCCCCGCCCACCGGAGCCAACCAACAACGGCGAGCAGCCCACCGGGCAGGCAAAGCACGATGCAGCGGCAGAAGCACTGCAGCAAAGCAGAAGAAGAGCGGCGGCCACCGGCCCCTACTGCTTTGGGCCAGTCCTACACCACCGTGAACCTTCAACATCCCGACGACAATTGGTACATGGACACCTGAGCCACATCTCACCTCACCCGGTCGTCAGGTAACCTATCTCAACTAGGTCGGTTAAAGTGTCCTCAATTTATTACTGTCGGCAATGGTCATCGCATTCCAATTGAAGGTTACGGTAACACACACACCAAACATCCACACCCACCTTTCTCCCTAAACCACGTCCTATACACACCTAACATCATTAAAAACTTAATCTCTGTCAGAAAATTCACTAGCAATAATTATGTGTCTGTCGAATTTGACCCTTTTGGTTTTTCTGTGAAAGAACTCAAGACGGGGAAAATTCTTACACGCTGCAATAGTGTGGGAGACCTCTACCCATTCACTCAATCTTCCGCTGTTAGACCGCAAGCACCTCTATCCCTTGCAGCGATCTCTCCCTCAACTTGGCACAACAAGACTCGGACACCCGGAGACCCAGTTTTTACTTTTCTTAGGACTTCTAAGCGTATTCAATGTAATAATGGGAAAATTGCCCAACATTGTTTTTCTTGTCCACTAGGAAAACATACTCGTCTTCCCTTTATGTCATCAAACAGTGTTACTTTTTCTCCATTTGATAATGTTCATGTTGATTTGTGGACATCTCCGATTGCTAGCTCTTTGGGTCATAAATTCTATCTAGTATTCTTGGATGATTTTTCACATTTTGTCTGAATTTACCCACTGAAATTCAAATCTGAAGTTTTTGCAAAATTCCTCGAGTTTCAAAAATTCATTAAGACACAATTTGAAAAACTTATTAAATCATTCCAATGTGATAATGGACGTGAATTTAATAACTCGGCATTTCACAATTTCTGTTCTAAACAAGGCATGGTTTTTCGTTTTTCTTGTCCCTATACTTCTTCCCAAAATGGAAAGGCTGAAAGAATTATACGTACCATCAATAGCATGGTCCGCACACTTCTATTTTATGCCTGCCTACCACCGCCTTTCTGGGTCTATGCTGTCAAAATGGTAGAATCCCTTCTAAATATTTTACCAACTAGCACACTCCAAAACAAAACCCCTACAGAAATCTTATACCGTAGGCAGCCATCATATGATCACCTACGTATTTTTGGATGCTTATGCTACCCCAACATAGCCTCCACTGCACCCCACAAACTTGCCCCTCGCACTCTTTCATGTGTCTTCCTTGGTCTATCTCCTAATAATCGGGGCTACTTGTGCTATGACATTGCTACTCGCAAAATCATCATCTCCCATCACGTCACCTTTGACGAGACAACCTTTCCTTTTTCAAATCTCCACAAATTTCAGACCGCCGATTACATCTTTCTCGATGAACCAAGTCTGTCCCCGGTCATCCAAAATCTATACTAACAGCAGCCCACTGTTTCGATAGTCTCGCCACTGTCCGGCACCACCCCACCAGCTCTCTGCTCACCCCTACAGCCCTCATTCGAGTCACCTGCACCACCAGCGACACTACTGCCCACTGGTCTAGAACCAGTGGACCAATAACCTCACAGCCCCGACCCACCACCACTGCCCTAACATCGCATGGAGACTCGTGCACAACACGGGATCTTCAAACCCAAGGTTCAATTCAATCTCTCCACACAAACCTTATCACCCATTCCAAAAAATCCAAAACTAGCAAAACTGGACCCAAATTGGAATGCGGCCATGTGCGAGGAATTTAACGCTTTAACCAAGCAGAACACTTGGGATTTGGTACCTAGACCAGCTGGTGTGAATGTTATCCGGTGTATGTGGCTATTTCGTCACAAGTTCGAGACAAGTGGTGACTTAGAGAGGTATAAGGCAAGACTAGTTGCCAATGGCACTAATCGCCAGGAGGGTATTGATTGTGGTGAGACATTCATCCGGTTGTCAAACCGCCACTATTCGGATCTGTTCTCGTATTGTTATGGGCATGCATTGGCCGATTCATCAGCTTGATGTCAAGAATGCGTTTCTTCATGGGGATTTGAAAGAGATTGTGTACATGCATCGGCCTCCTGGCTTTGTTCATCCGGCAGCTCCGCAGATTGTGTGTCGTCTCAGGAAGTCATTGTATGGATTGAAACAGACACCCCGCGCTTGGTATGATCGGTTCGCCAGGTATCTTCTGCAGATTGGTTTTGTATGTAGCAGGTGTGATACATCTCTCTTCACTTTTCACCGAGGTAGCAGCACTGCATATTTGCTATTATATATCGATGACATTGTTCTTACTACCTCATCTGACGGTTTGAAGAATGAAATCATTGCTCTACTCAAAACTGAATTTGCTATGACTGACTTGGGCAAGCTAAGTTATTTTTTGGGTATATCGATGACAAGATCTGCAGCCACTATGTTCTTGTGTCAGCGTAAGTATGCAGAAGAGATAGTATACAGGGCCAAGATGGCAAATTGTAAAATTATGCCAACTCCGGTGGAATCAAAATCCAAGCTTAGTGCCAATGATGGTGTGCCAGTTTCTGATCTCACTCTATATCGGAGTCTAGCAGGTGCTCTTCAATATCTTACATTCACTAGGCCTGATATTGCATATGCCGTTCAGCAGGTGTGTCTGTTCATGCACGACCCCTGAGAGTCCCATTTTGTCGCCCTCAAACGTATTATCAGATATGTTAAAGGCACACCAGACTTTGGTTTACATCTATACACCTCTGCCCCAACCAAGTTGCTAGCCTACACGGATGCAGATTGGGCAGGATGTCCCGAAACACGTCGCTCCACCTCAGGGTACTGTGTATTTCTTGGGGATAATCTTATCTCATGGTCCGCCAAGCGGCAGGCCACGCTATCCCATTCGAGTGCTGAAGCAGAATATCGCGGAGTTGCTAATGTCGTCGCTGAGATCTGTTGGCTCCGAAATCTTCTTTTGGAGCTCCAATGTCCATTACGCAAGGCGTCTATAGTGTATTGTGATAACATAACTGCTATCTATATGTCTCATAATCCAGTCCAACATCAGCGGACTAAGCATATTGAGATGGATATCCACTTTGTGCGAGAGAAGGTTGCCCGTGGTCAGGTCAAAATTTTACACGTGCCTTCCTCTTATCAGTATGCAAACATTTTCACAAAGGGACTACCGCGACAGCTCTTCACCGACTTCCGATCCAGCTTTAGCATTCGGCCTCCTCCTGCTCCGTCTGAGGGGGAGTATTAGCGAATATTCTCCGTATATTTTGTAATTATGATAGATGTATATTTAAGGTAACTTAGGATTCTAATTGTATTAGGAATCAACCTTTGTAAGGTAAGTTAGGATTCGTACCATATTAGGAATCAACCTTGTACAGCTATATATATTGTGAATAATGAAAGGAATCCCCAAGGGAAATTATTCTATCTTTCAGTAAAGCATTGACTTATGAAAATATTTAGCAACAATAAATTATTGTTGCGGTAAATAAATTTTTTTGCCAACAATTCTAATTGTTGCAAAAACTGATGGGAAAGTTAGTTAATATGAAGACTTTTAGCAACCATTGTTATTGTGACTATAAATTACTCTTTACCAACAATATTTTATGTTGTACAACTCTAGCAACAACTTAAGAGTAGTTGCTATATACACAATTCACATTTCTTCTCGAATTTTTAGAAAAGTATAGTGATGACTACCATCAGATATCACGATTAGGGCCACATATTATTCTTAATACCACCAATTTTGTTTTTGCTCTTATATTAGATATATCAGGCCAACAATAGACGAGACAGTGAAATTAATCGAGATAACAAACAACAGATTGAAGGGAAATAAAGACATCCAATTAAATTTCAATTTAGCAGTTAACTTGACGGGAAACCTAGTTGAATGTCACATGAAGTAAAAACAACATACTTCCGTTATTTCATATATGTCAAAAAAAACCTCTAGAGAAGAACATATCGGGCAAACCAAGGCACAAAAAAAAAATGTAATCACATATTTCAAAAAATATTTGAAACAACTAACAAAGGCTTTATTCGATCCAACTAGCACAAAAATCAATAAAAAAACTACTGATATTTACAATAAAATCTTAAGAGACTCACTGAAGTTGTTATCCGACGAGGTAATTGAACTGATAATCAAATATTTTGCGTATATAAAGATTAATTCAAGAAAATAGACACATTCGTGCATAATACATCCAGACTTAAAATTTACTTTTACATGTATTTATCATGATATCATTCATAACACTTGGCTCATCTGAACTACTTTAAGTAGTAAAAAGGTTGAAAATTGCAGCCGGAAATCGTTTCTGTCAAACATAGAACAATTAAGAATTTGAATATGATGGAACTAAGATAAAAAATTGTAACATCAAAAGAGCATGACAAGTTTCTTCAACAAACTACGGTAAGAGTACATTTTTATTTCCAGAGCAGGGGTCCTAAGAAGATTTCATTATCACCTAAATCTATCTTCACACACACACTTTAAAAGAAAGTCAATTCTAACATAAATCATGATAGGGAAGATCAGATATATGACTTATGAACTGGAAGAAAATAAATGATTTAAACAAGTCGGCTTGTCCATGTGCATTTTATGAAAATTTGGAAGAACACTCATGCCTGACAATGGAAAGGATATATACAAATTCATGGACACATACAACAAGTTAACTCCCTCTATACATCTTCCATTTACAAATTCCTGAAGCAAAAATGTCATCAAAACAGGGAAGGAGTATTACCAACAGAGGGAGTGGAATACCTATAACTAATTATGAGGATTTGTAACTTGTAAAGATATCCTCTGACCAATATATAGACACATCAACGACAACAAAGTCATACCACCAGTTTTATATTTATTCTTCAAAAGTGCGCCCGGTGTATCAATTCTTTCAAAAGAAACACAATACATTTTTGTAGAACCTTCAAAATATATACAAATGCTGCACATATTTTTTCAAACAGCTTTCTTTTTAATTTAAAGATCAATATAAAGGAAATAATTCAGATTTTTCTAATTATATTCATTCAAGGACCTAAGAACAATTAACTTAAGAGAAACAAAGTGAAATTACAAGCATATGAGCATGACAAGTTTTCTTCAACAAACTAAGAAAAAATATGAACTGAAGAAGTTATACTCAGTTAGTTTGATTCAAAGGTTAGGCCCTTATTGCTTCATATATGTTATTAATCTGTATTGCAAAACCGATGAAGCAGTAAAATTAATTTATGAAACCAGAAAACAAAAACCTGGACAGATTCTGAAAAATAAGAACAGATTCCGAAAAAAAAAAAATAAGAACAGATTCTGAAAAATATTTAAGAATTAAAAAAAAAAAATCGAGCCCACTGAATGCACAATGTGTCCTTAAGGAAATTATTCCCCTCAAGTACCCGAGGTTAATGGAATATATCCTCCCAGGATAGAACGATCTTACTCACCGGTGTATCGGTACCTAGAACAACGGTGTCAGCGAACCACTCAACAGCAGTAAATCACAACACTGAAATTTATTTGTGCAGAAGAAGAAGAAGTTCAGAAAATTGGTAAGTAAAATTCTGAGGAATCAAACGAATTTATAGCCATGGAAGTACTGTTTCTGAAGGTTTGCACCCTTCTGAACAACCACTAAAAACTGGTGGGAAATTTATATATGGGAAAAAAACCGGGTCGCGGGTCAGACACGCGGATCCGGGTCACTAACGGGTAGGATTGAATAAGTTAATTAATTTAATTAAATAATAATTAATTAAATAATTAAAATTAAAGAAAATTTGGTCCAAAAAGATTATCAATCAATCAGATCATTTGATCGAAGCCGAAGCCGAGCGACGACGACGGCGCGAGGAGAGACCCTCTTCTTAACCCTTTAGCAACAAGAAGGAGTACTTCTACTTATAAGTAGAAGAACTTTTCTTTCCACTACCGATGAGGGACAAATGCTTATTTTATAAAGCAAGAGGGAACTCCCTCCATTTCTCATTCAATCTATCATTTAAACCCAACAATCCCCCACATGAATGGGGAATGGCTATAAGATAAAGGAATGTATGCACAGGTGTGTAATTTACAATCAAGGATTAATTGCATCTGCATAAGTAGGTTTTCCCTTTGAACTTTCCGTAGTGAACATATGTCGGATATACTCGTTTTCAAAGAATTCAGCATTATCTGATTCAATTATCGTATTAACATGAATTTCGGGATTGTCCGATTTGTGAACCAAAAACCGACAAGCTTTGTTGTTTGTAGCATAGCCAATAAAAACACAATCCACAGTTTTTGGTCCGATTTTTACCCTTTTGGGCAAAGGAACTTGGACCTTTGCTAAACAGCCCCACACTTTGAAATATTTCAAGTTGGGTTTTCTTCCTTTCCATAGTTCATATGGAATAGATTGTGTTTTGATGTGGGGCATCCTGTTGAGTATTCGGTTAGCTGTAAGGATAGCTTCCCCCCACAAGCTCTGCGGTAAACCGAAACTTATTAGTAAAGCATTCATCATTTCCTTTAATGTTCGATTTTTTTTTTTCGCAATTCCATTTGATTGTGGTATGTAAGGGGCAGTAGTTTGATGAATAATTCCATATTCTAAGCATATCCCTGCAAAAGGAGATTCGTATTCTCCACCCCTATCACTTCTAATCATTTTTATCTTTTTATTCAATTGATTTTCCACTTCGTTCTTGTATTGCTTAAATGCATCAATTGCTTCATCCTTACTATTAAGCAAATACACATAGCAATATCGAGTACAATCGTCAATAAAGGTTATAAAATACTTTTTCCCACCGCGAGATGGTATTGACTTCATATCACATATATCTGTGTGGATTAAGTCTAAAGGATTTGAATTTCTATCAATAGACTTATATGTATGTTTAACAAACTTAGATTCAACACAGATTTCACATTTTGATTTATTACACTCGAATCTAGGCAATACTTCTAAATTAATCAATTTCCGCAAGGTTTTGTAGTTGACATGTCCTAAACGAACATGCCATAAATCATTTGACTCCAATAAGTAAGAAGAAACTGAATTCTTATTAATACTGTCAACAACCATTACATTGAGTTTGAAAAGGCCCTCGGTGAGGTAGCCCTTTCCTATGAACATATCATTCTTACTTATTACAATTTTCTCACTAACCAGCACGCACTTAAACCCGTTTTTGACGAGTAGTCCGGCTGAAACTAAATTCTTCCTGATTGTGGGAACGTGCAGAACATTGTTGAGAGTCAGCACCTTGCCGGAAGTCATTTTCAGAAGTATCTTCCCATATCTTTCAACCTTGGTTGTTGCAGTATTTCCCATAAACAGTACCTCTTCGGGTTCAGCGGGAGCGTAGGTTGCAAATGCTTCTTTTACAGCGCAAACATGTCGAGTGGCACCAGAATCAAGCCACCACTCCTTTGGGTTTCCAACCAAATTGCACTCCGATAGCATTGCACACAGATCATCCATATCATCATTCTTTTCCACCATATTGGCTTGTCCTTTTCCCTTGTTCTTTTTCGGGAGACGACAATCGGGGCTTTGTGGCCAGCTTTCCCACAATTAAAGCAGTTGCCCTTGAACTTTTTCTTGGCTTGCTCCTTCTTTTGTCCAGTGAACTTCTTTCTTTTCTTACTTTTTGGGGCAACCTCTTCAACAATATTTTCTCCCATAATCGTTGAATTCCCCCGCGACTTCTTCTCGGCTGTTTTGTTATCTTCCTCAATCTTGAGACGAATCACAAGATCTTCCAACTTCATTTCCTTGCGCTTGTGCTTAAGATAATTCTTGAAATCTTTCTATGAGGGCGGCAACTTCTCAATCATTGCAGCCACTTGGAATGCTTCATTCACTACCATACCTTCAGCAATAAGGTCATGGAAGATAAGTTGAAGCTCTTGAACTTGGGTTCCAACGGTTTTTCCATCCACCATTTTGTAGTCTAGGAATTTGGCAACCACAAACTTCTTCAAGCAAGCATCTTCGGGTTTGTACTTCTTTTCAAGTGCACTCTATAGTTCCTTGGAGGTCTCTACAGCACTGTAGACGTTGTACAAGTCATCTTCTAAGGCACTCAAAATGTAGCATTTGCACAAAAAATCAGCCTGTTTCCAAGCCTCAGTAACCATGAACTTTTGGTTGTCAGGCATGTCGGCGGCAGGCACGGGAGGGTCCTCACTGGTGAACTTTTGCATACCAAGGGTGGTAAGCCAAAAGAACATTCTTTGCTGCCATCCTTTAAAGTTGGCACCGGTGAACTTCGCAGGTTTTTCAGCCGGTGGCACAGCGGTACGGGTTGTAGGAGTAACCGTTGGTGCAATATTCGGAGAGGAAGATCTAGTCGCAGAGGGAGTTCCAGTCTCAATTGCCATCATTACTGTCAAATCGACAAACTGTTTTAGTTAATAAAACCAGAATAGCAATTAGATCACAAACTTAAACGATGCAGATCTTATTTCTTCAAATCGCAGTATAATTATGAACTTTGGTATTCCAACGAAGTTTTTATATCTTCGAGTCAGAATACTAATATTCATATGGAGTAGAAAACTACACAAGTTTTAATCTCCTTAAACAGAATACAGATTATAATATTATAGATAATTTCCTTAAGATTGTTATTAATCTGTATTGCAAAACCGATGAAGCAGTAAAATTAATTTATGAAACCAGAAAACAAAAACCTGGACATATTCTGGAAAATAAGAACAGATTCCGAAAAAAATAAGAACAGATTCTGAAAAATATTTAAGAATTAAAAAAAAAATCGAGCCCACTGAATGCACAGTGTGTCATTAAGGAAATTATTCCCCTCAAGTACCCGAGGTTAATGGAATATATCCTCCCAGGATAGAACGATCTTACTCACCGGTGTATCGGTACCTAGAACAACGGTGTCAGCGAACCACCCAACAGCAGTAAATCACAACACTGGAATTTATTTGTGCAGAAGAAGAAGAAGTTCAGAAAATTGGTAAGTAAAATTCTGAGGAATCAAACGAATTTATAGCCATGGAAGTACTGTTTCTGAATGTTTGCACCCTTCTGAACAACCACTAAAAACTGGTGAGAAATTTAAATATGGGAAAGAAATTGGCTCGCGGGTCAGACACGAGGATCCGGGTCACTAACGGGTAGAATTGGATAAGTATATTAATTTAATTAAATAATTAAAATTAAAGAAAATTTGGTCCAAAAAGATTATCAATCAAATCATTTGACCGAAGCCGAAGCCGAAGCGAGCGATAGCGACCGGAGACCCACACATTTCATCTCCACACTGGTGAGGCTACTATCACGCTTCAGGATGTGGAGGTCATGTTTGGACTACGGGTAGATGGACTACCATTAACATTTAGGATCTTCCTCAAGAGTTGACATTAGGGCAGGAGTTGACTAGGCTCACTCGATACGCGCCTCAGCCTGGTGATATCCATGGACAGAGTCGAGTGTCCATGTCTGCCCTCTATGCTTACTTGCATGTCACGAAATTGGCGAATTCTATTGCAGACAACACAGATCAGGAGATTTTTTATTGTTGTGCCCGTCTATATGTACTCATCATATTCGGGGGCATCATGTTCCCGAACACATCGAGTTCCCATGTGAGCTTAAAGTATTTGTTATTTCTGATCGATCTAGATCAATTAGGAGATTACAGCTGGGGCGGTGCTGTTCTGGATTACCTATATCGATGTCTATGTCGATCTTCTATTAGGGCTATGAGTGATGTCAGGGAATTTTTCGCTCTCCTCCAGGTAATATATTTAGGTGTGTAATTTTATTCTAAATATAGCTTTGTGAAATGATGACTAATAAATCATTTGTTTACTAACCCTTTCAGTTATAGGCATGGGATAGGATGTTTCCCGTACCTGCGCACCCTCGGCCTGCCTTCATTGATGATGACATGCCCTATATGCGGAGATGGACGGGAGGCATATCCTGAGATATGAATACGCACCACAGTACAATTATTTGATTTTACATTATTACATTTTTAAAATAATTTTATCTTTATTGTTTACTAATTTGTGGTCATTTTTTTACAGGCTTTTATATGGACGTCGTATGATCAGTTTTTGGATCAATTGTCGCACGTTTTGCAAGGATGGTGCGGCCGTGTGTATGTCGCGGTGTCCGTTTATATACATGGAGATCGTTAAGGATCACGCGCCCCAGCGCGTCTTACGATAGTTTGGGCATGCACAGAATATTTCTGACCCGACTAATTGGGATCACTGCCACTATACACGGGACGAGCATTCGACATCCACTGCTACATACCGGGCCTTTATGTACACTCAGGTCGATCATTGGGCTCAGAGACTGCATAGCGCAGTGGTGGTCGGACATACGACTCCGATCAGAGTTTACATAGAGTGGCACTGGCAGATTACACGCAACTTGATTGACAACCCCGATATATGTATTCCATATAGCCAGGATACACAACACTCGTAGGGAAGTATGAGGTGTTGGTAAGTTTGCTGCACTTAAACTTAATTAGTTATCTTAATTATTACATTAAAAAATTATACAATTATTAATATTTGCAAACAAATACAACTATGGACCGTACAGACAATGCGCCAGTTGGGATTACAACATATGGATATCCCCGAGGCAACGCGATTTGTTGCCCATATCATTCAGTTAGCTTAGTCGGGTATCCAACTAGCACAAGTTTTCGGACGTATGGATGAGCGTGTTCTAGACGGCCCGTATCAGACAACAGATGGTCGTAGTCGTAGTTGCGCACCTCGTAGAGGCAGTGGTGATAGAGGTGGTGGTGGTAAAAAGGGAGTGGCAGAGAGGGTGGGGCCCAAGGGGATGATGGTCGAGGGGTGGTGGCAGAGTAGGTGGCGATAGAGGACTCTGTCTATTAGATGAGGCTGACGAGCATGCTCTGGATCCCACTCTTTCCTAGCAGCATCCGTTGACTTCAGACGTCCCGTCGACTTCAGGCCGCCCGTCGACTTCTTACCGACCGTCGACACCTACATATACACCGGCACAACTATTTTCAGATGTACCTGGGTCTTCATCCCAGCAGTGCCATAATGTGTATGTCGGTGTACGTGATAACATACATTGGGCTTTATATGACACAACAGTGCGTGCGCAACGGCCAGTTTGTGATGTACAACGTGGCAAGGAGCTGCAGTACGACTTCTCATTCAGACTTCGAGGATTTTCTTAGCCCAGGGATTAGTGTTTAAAATGCTGATTTTTTAAAAATTAAAATACTTATACTTATTATTTCATAATTTTTTCTATCTTAGGATTTGTCGACAGCTCCATCTCTAGCTCCAGCCATCCAAGATCCCATTTATGATACTACTTAGGATTCTATACCAGACCCATCTCAGGAGCCCGCTCAAGAGCCCATCGACACATAGATTTAATTTTTTTACCAAAGTTAATATATGAAATATAAATTAAAATTAATATTAATTATTTATTTATTATTTCAGGTTTTTCCTTATGTGCCTGTGGTCCCGTCTCCTTATGAGGACGATGTTGATGATTTTGACCCTACTGATCCCAACAGATTTGTTCCGACCATACCAGTTAAAGGCGGTCATGTGCATGCCATGGTTCGGACTCCAAAAAAGGGCGGGAAGGAAAATGTATGGCGGATGATCATGGATTATAGTGTCCTGCTATTAGGAGGAAGAAGAGGGATGGAGAAGATAGCTAGGGGTGGGAATGGCATTAGACTTAGACCTAGGGTTACTCTAAAGTCGACCACATGTGGGACTCGTTAGATATTGTGTATATGTAATTAAGTTGTACAATTTAAGTTAATATTATATTTTTTGCGTATCTTTTTCTTTATGATAATTAGTTATCTTAGTCTTTATTATCGTTTATTACTAATTCGTGCGACGTCCTAAATTAATCAAGGAAAAAAATCTCGACATATTCGAAATAAAGTAATGCCTTGACTAAACAATAAAACGCTTAAATCAATACCCTAAAAAGTAAAACACTAACCTAATGATCACAAGTTTCCAAACAAAACATACTTCTGGAAGTTTACAACCCCTAAAACGACGTTCTGAACGTTTAGGTATCCTTGATGTATTGAGCCTACACTATTGTTCGCATAAAAAATACCAGGGTCTATATAAAATATTGACATTGCGGAGTCTTGAGACATGACTAATCTTTGGTCAAAGTATGAAAAAAATGTGAATTTCAAATCTTTGAAATTATAACAAGTGTTGGGGGGGAAAGTACCTCTATTGCACAGTAATGTACTGCGCGATAGGACTTAATCGGGCCGTTACAGTTAAGTTCTATTGCGCAATAAATTACTGTGCAAAAGGTACTAATGTAACAATTTTGTTTTTTTGGGTTATTTTGGTTTACTTCCTCATTTTTTGGGTCATTTAAATTCTGGACTCCTAATGTAAATTAGTCTACTCCTTTTTTTAAAGGGGGAATGTTGATGGAATTATAATGTGTCAAATTTTGATGTAAACTAACCCACTGCACTACTAAAATTCGCTAACTTTACTTTCATTATCGAGTAAATTATTTTTGAGCGACCCAATTATATAGTTAAAAGCAACAAAAATTTAAGACTAAAATCAAGCAAGCAAAGAAATTTGTAGTAGTTTAAAATGTTACATTTACCAGGTTACAATATACACCAATTGTGCAAATTAGATACCCCTGGTTGTGTAACATTCCTACTGAGTGGACAGCTTTGGTACAGTACTTGCGCAATTACAAGCCTAGATCGTACTATGCCAAAGTTCTATGGAAGACACCTATTGAAGGAAAGCTGAAAGGAAACACTGATGGAGCTAGTAAGGGAAATCCAGGTAGAAGTTCATATGCATTTTGTGTGCGAAATCGCATGGGAGATCTTCTTTATGCACAAGCACAGGAAATTCATAATACAACAAACATGGAGGCAGAGGTTGTAGCTATCAGGCAAGCTTTAACATTTTTCAGATCTCAACAAATAACAAGTTTTCAGATGGAGACAGATTCAAAAGTTGTTCAACAAATCATTCAAACCACCTTGGGAACTCATTGAAATGATAGAAGCAATACAACGGGACATGGAAGATTGTCAAGCACAGATTAAACATATTTTTAGAGAAGGTAATCAGTTGGCGGACTGCTTGGCCAATTTTGCTTTGGAAGATTTCAACGACTTATCAACAACAGCTGGAAAGATCCTAATAATGGATAAAGCTCAAATTCATTATCTTAGGATACGAACTAGACGAATAAACATTTAAATGAAGGATTCAGAAATTAAAAACAACGATGCACGGAGTAACACAAGATGGAAGAGAGATACTTACACCAGGGCGGCACATCTGTTCATTTATGGGAGCTCAACGGACAACAAGCATCAAAGAAACAGCTACCCTCAGGAACCAAGAACATACATTTGCAGAGTTCAGCTCCTAGAACCCGTTTTTGTTTTCCCTTTTTGGACAGCTTTTTGTTTTGCCTTTATTTAATGATATATAAAATCCCACACTAAGGTAACTTAGTGGAAATTTAACCAAAAAAACAAAAAAGTGAAATTCTCATTACTACTCAAATAAACAGATCTTGTACAATCATTTGACAATTTTCTAGATCAAATCTTTGTGAAGGGTAAAGTCCCGAAGGCGAAACCCCCACCTGTACCAAAGGTCCCTTGGCCAAGTGGGATGTAAATCGAGGATATGCGCGAGTGGCATCCCTACAAGGGAGATGACCAGCAACAACCCTTGCAATATTTCAGCAAAGACTGTCACCACACGGATTCGAACCCGCGACGTCGGAGTGGTTGTACCCCAATCACCTTGCCACTTACCAACTCGCCTGTGCCCCTGGGGACAACTTTCTAGATCAAATCTAATAGACCAATAAGGATTCTTGCATCCATAAAGCTAAAAGTGGTTAACTAATTTCTCCAACATTTAGATAATGTATAGTACCATTTATTATTAGTAATTGGTACAATGTTGATGAATATATAAGCTTATTGCTTATGACATGCCATGTTCAAGGGAAGTGGAGGATCTGAATAGGAACCATTCACAATTTGTTCGAACACCCATTTATTAGCAGCCTCTGTGTAATGTACACCATCCCAATTGATTCTCACTGAAGGATTTTTGCATGATTTTCCTATCATTTTATCTTTGCCTTTCACCTTGATCTTGCTACCACATCCATGATTTATGTTGTAGTTGTACTTTCCTCCATGCCCACAACAAGCTTGTAGTGGATGCTCAAACCCTATAATTTCACCAACCATCAACAACAATTGGTGGCGGATTGAGAATTTTGACACACAAGATTCAGAAAAAACAACAAAAGCTAACATAAAAAATAATATTGTCCCTGAGAATTGAAACTAGGTTACTGGAGACAATTTTGAACCCCAAACCCCTTTGAACTAATATTTTATATTTGTTCAAATTATTCAAAAGTTAATATATATACATAAACACAAAAAATCTATCATATATATATATATATAATATTTTTTTTATCGAGTGTGGTGAACACCCTCCCCACCCCTAAATACGCCCCTGACAACAATACTATAAAACATAAGATACAATATAAATTAAAGAAGTGGCACCAGTCTTATTTTGTTTCTATTTCAATATTCAAGTTAAATAAGATTCTTTGAAGGAGACTATCCACTTACCAAATGACTACATTTTGAATGATAGTGTCACAGGTTCTAATTTTAGTACTCTAATTGGACAAAAAAAATAATTGTTTATATATCTTCTTATGCAACTCCTATTATAAAATGACAAAACTCCAACATTAAATGTTGATATACTTAAAATAACACTCGCAGAGCTTTTCATATGATAAAATTGTAATTACAATTATTTTGTTATACCCTGTATAGTAACACAAGGAAGGCAGTCAATCCTAAATTTTCAAGCTGTCAAGTTTTATTTCACTTTTTCAAGTTTTTAAACATATTAGTAAGAGCAATTACCTTTAAATTAACACAAAATCTTACCGTTTTTCCGAAGCCATTTTAATTAACACACAACTTCTTTATTTCTTTGTATGGCTACATCAGAAATGTAATAAATTTCCTTTCAAAATTTTCAAATTACTATTTCAATTTCAAAAGCTATTTTCCCCATCACCTTATGATACACGACGTCAACACTAATTTTTCATGCACTTTAATTTCTATCTTATAATACGTAAAAGAGATCGATGAGACGATTGGTTTACATACCGTGCTTGTTAGCGCGACTGATTAGTTCATACTTGACAGAGTACACATCAACATAAGTAAGAGCAGCCAATGGAAGATCCTTTCTTAGCTTGATAACTGCTTCCTTCAATTTACTGTTGAAATATTGAGCCACTTCGTTGAAGGGAGATGCACAACCTGCCTTGTCAACTTGCCCTGCTGTTATTAGCAGACGATCTAATATGTAAGGTAGACAACCAACTGGACCAGTATTGTGTATCCAAAAATATCTACCGCCTTGACCATATATGTCCTGCAATTTTCACCATAACGCGTATAGTTACCTCGGAAATTTTTCGAGTATGGTAATTTAATTCAACTTTTACTTTATTGGTCCAAAATCATAAAACCAACGTTTTTAAGAGCAAAGAGTTGGGTGGAAAGGGGGGAAAGCCCTCCGTTGACATCTGCCAAGATTGTCGTCACCTATCTATCTATCTATATCTATATTATATTATTAAAAGTAAAAAAAAAAAGGCACCACATTAAGCCAAGTGGCATAACCACAAAAAGCCAAGTGATATTATTAAGATAAAATAAACTACCTTTCTAACTAACAAAACTTGTAAATTTTTAAATTTGAATTAAAACTTCTAAAATGAACTGTATATAACCTGTGCATATTGTCAAACAAAGAATAACTATGTTAAAGAGAAGAGATTACCGTGATATACATTGTATATCCTAGGTATAGTTGGTCTTGGCATTGTATATATTTGGCAGTCATTGTTTGTGTATATTTGGGTATATGACCATGTATATGGTCTTAGTGTTAGGTAATTAGTATTGTACACTTATCATAATTAGTACAAGAATCCTATAATTATGATAAGTGTATTATACTAATTGTACTAAAGTATTACCTAACACTAAGACCATATACACGGTCATATACCCAAATATACACAAACCGTGACTGCCAAATATATACAATGCCAAGACCAACTATACCTAGGATATACAATACCGTGATATAGCTTAGTGTATATCACGGTAATCTCTTCTCTTTAACAAACTATATTCACATCTGCATTTTGCACACACTCACCACAAGTGCACGTCTCCCATTCCTCATTTTTTAAAAGTGTAAATTCTAAGAATACTTGATAATGGATGTATCCTTAATTTAGGTTAGCAATAATCTTTCTTTTTAAATTATAGAATTATTAAAGCTGCATGATATATCTTAGGACAATGCTTCAAAATCTTAGGAAAAAAGTTATTTGAAATAAATAAATAATTAATTAGTTAATAATTAGTTATTAGTTATTATATTTGAATTTAAAAATTTATATCTAACTATTCACATCTATATATTCTATTTATAATAATTGAAAAGTTACCATGAAAATGAGAACTGAAAAGCTAATTTTTAAGTAGTGATTTTAAAGAGCACCTTTATGCATATTTCTTTAACTAATGTTGAGAAATAGATAGGTAAGCAGCAACAAAATCTATTAAAAAGGTAGAAAAAAACCTAACTAAAATACCCCATTTCCCCACTAATTCCACTTCATGCACCAAAACTCCCACGTCCCATTTCCTATATTATTTTTTTTGAAATCTACAAATAGCTAGCTAAAAAGGATAAATATATTTGGAGGAATAATTACAGTTGTAAATAAATATATTTAGATTTGAGATGAGCAAATAAAGGATAAATTTAAGACCAAAAAAGAGAGAGGATAAATTCATTTAGAATACATTTTGACCACTTTAATTTGAATTGAAAGATAAATATACTTATATTTGAGATAAGCAAGTTTGTAGAATTATGATAATAAATATCATAATGTAGATAAAACCATGTAATTATTGAAATATTAATAAATAAATCCAAAATAAAAAATATTGAGTAATAAATAAAATCAAGATTATAGATATAATTAGGATAATAAGCTAGGATATTGAGCCATCTCGCGCTTTAGGAAACAATAGTTTGATAGTATTTAAATAGTTAATAAGCCTTTTAATAAGGCCACATAATAAGCCTTAACAGATGAAATAAAAAAAATACATAAAGAAAATAAAAAATTTATAATTAGATTAGCATAGAATGATAAAATAAATTAGCTATTAAAGATACTATTGGTAAATGGTAAGTTTAAACAATCCAAAAATTCGATGCAATAGAATAAAAATTTAAATAAAGAGACTTTTGTTTCAAGAATAAACTAACCAAAGGATCGACTTATCTATTTATATTCTAGACTAATGCATAATGCATATTTTGAATAAAAGGTAAAAATACTAAATGAAAAAACTAATTTAAATATATATAGAAAAATATGTACAAAGAGGGGGGGGGGGGGGGGGGGGGGGGTAGATAATGTAAGAATTTTTATAATTCGAATTAATTTTAAAATAAAATAAAGTAAATGAATAATACCGAAAAATGTTATTGATAACTTTGAATAATTCAAAAATCGCGAACGATAAAGTAAGTGGAATAATAAAGGAATATTTCATCAGTTAGGAAATAAACATTTGAGTTATATTAAAAGGCGAGTAGTGAAAAAGGATATTAAAGTTAAATCAAGCGACATGCTAATAAAAAGTTATATATTTTTATAATACTAAAGGACAGAAAAACAAGATAACAATTGAATTTTTTTTAAAGGAATATAATTTAATATATTCAAATAAGTTAATGTAACAATTTATAATTATTATAATTTTCTAAGGTGCACGGATACGAATACTAGTGGTTGATTAAGAAACAAAACACAAGTAGGCCGCCAATTGTATATTTTTTTCATGTAATTATAGACGTGTGAGTAATTCAATTACCTAAACTAACTAGAATTAGTTACAAATTTCGTCACTAATTGTTTGTAGTTAATAATTTTTTTATCGCTAATTCGTCATTAAATAAGATTAGCGAATGATTTTATTGATTAGCTACAAAATATTTCTGTTGTGGATTTTTATTCTTTTAGTTGCGTACTTAATATCCATGTGGCACCATTTAAAAGAAAAACAAAAAACTCAATTATCGATTATAACTAATTAATACCTGATGTCTTTCAGTGTGTGGCACATCGTGGGTTTTTTGTTTTTTAAGTGGGTACAAAAATGAGTTTTAGAAATTTTATTTTCAAGCGTTTCCACGTGAATATTATGTAAGGAATTGCTGAGTTTATATGCTATATAGGCATAGTTCTAAGTTAATTTTCCATTGCAAAATTTAGGTCTATGACTTTAGAGCGATAAATTGAAACTGAAACTTGTCAAAGTAGTATGCTAAATCAAGATTGAATTTTAAAGATGTTACCTGAATAACGGTCTTGAATTGATCGATTACATGAGGAACATAAGCTATAACTTGATCAGTGGACATGTTAAGGAAGTAACCAGCAGTTAAATCATTTTGTCCGATGTCAAATGTGTATAACCCCTTGGAAAAATGTTTCTTCTTAGGCATCAAATGACTAAAAACATCCCCTGTAAGACATCGAAACAATTAGATTATCAAAAAATATGAACGTCCGGAAAGTTGTTAAGGTATTTATTTTATTACCTTTGGTAAAAATAATCTGAGACCTGCGTAGGAAATCGTTGAATTCATACGATTGAACATTTAATGAAATGGGGCTAAAACCACTTTGATGCAGAGTTGTGTTTTGGGGTCTTATTGTTGAACCAGCTGTGGCAAAATTGGCTCCATGACTGAAGTTTGAACCCAATGCATCTAAAAATGCACTTAGATGTGGTAGTCCTAAGATTTCAGCTGAAAAAAAATCCACATCAATCTTGCTCAGTATATTATTTTTACACTCAGATCACCGAATTAATAAGTGGAACTAGTAAACTAAGAGTAGAAAACTTTTTACAACAATCTATATCATATTATCTTTGAATGCCCGAGATAAATAGTGGCGGAACTAGATTTTTTATCAATTAATTAACCAAATTAGTTGGTTGTGTAAGGTGAATTGCGGCGAGACATATGTGAAAAAAATAGTTTTAAGGGAAAAGGATCAAATATATCTCTTTATTTTGTTTTATTAATTAATTTTATTCTCCGTTAGTGATTATGAATAAATATATCTTGATCATCTTCAAACTTCACACTTGTACCACTATTTGGATGAAAAACCTTAAATCAATTTAAAACCCAACTTTAATTAAAATTATACATTTCATACGGAATTATGGATTCCCAATTTAACCCAACCCGCAACCCACTAAATTAAAACCCAAACCAGATTAAATCAAAAGACTTACCACCATAGTTTAGATTTTTTTCATCCTTACCAAAAAACAACTAAAGATGTATGAAAATTGTGAATTAAAAAATGATTATGCCCTTCTTGTTGAAGACTGGGAATGGGAAAATCCAGTAACAAACTCCGAAAATTCAACCTAAATTTACAGACGAAATTCCCCACTAATTTGCAATTGAAATTCACTCAAAAATCACCTTAAATCTTCTTCAAGAGACCCTAAATTTCATATATATGAACTCCCCAAACGTTCCCGATCTTTTACAATAATGGCCACTCGAAACGAAGCTCGGTTGCGAAAACCCGAAATTTGAACTCAAGCTCCGAGTTCCATTAATGGCTGTGAATGGAGTTTTCTTGGCTGGTTCTTTAACTTTTAAGCTCCAATCCAGTAGCTACTACTCTAAAAAGCTCTTAAGTAACTCCCAAGAGATTTAATTGTTGTGAACTTGTGATGCTACTTTTTGACTCGGAGTTATTGTTTTGGTGTGTACAAAATTGTGGTGAAAGAAGATGAAGAAAATTGAATGATATTGTTGTATTGAATTCTGTTGTTTATGATCTGAATCTTGACATGTTATTCATGTGTGCATTTACCAGCTAGAATTTGAGAGGAGTAGAATTGGGGTGAAAGAAGTGAAGTACAGAAGAGCGCATATTAAGAATAAATAACTTAAAGATGTTCATCTCCACTTACTCTATCTAACCAGCTTTATTCGATTCAACCGCACTAGAAGTCTCCTTCCAATAAGTCGAGTGGTTTTTCAGCTCCTCTCCTTCCAACAAGTCGAGTGGCTATCATCAACTCAACTTAGCTTCTTTTTTCAATTTTATTGGGGGATAAGCATCAAAGATGATATTTAATTTTATGTTTCATTTAGCGGGTAAATAAGGGGCACAAATGTAAAGTTTGAAGACGCCAAAGTATATTTATTTATAATTACTAACTTAGAGTAAAGTTAGCTATTAAAACAAAGTCGAAAAATATTTTAAAGATCAAAACAATTGTTTTAAGAAACAGTTCTGTTTTCCAAAACCGAACAAAACAGAATAGTAGCGTCGGTGGATTCTGTTGCAGGCATTGAAATAACGTACCTAATAGAACCAAAAATAGTAGTATCCCCATCCCCCACACTACCTCAACTATGAAGAAGATGATGGACAACCAATTTTAATTTAGATCTTCTAATCAGAATATCTTTTTTTTAGAGTAGAATACTAAGAGCTACAATTACTATGAAATAGCAAGAACTTAATCTGATACCATGCATCCCTCCACCCTTAATCAATGATATCGAGTTTGAGATCTGGAAATTAAAAATATTTTCATAGTATAAATTTTACGTGGCGCGGATTTGAATTAGTCTGGACCCGAATGAGAAGCAAATAAACTTACTCTTACCAATTAAGAGCAATGCAAGTTTCTAAAGATGATTTCACTATTGCACATACAATACTAGGAACAACAACATAGTAAGATGTTAAAGTGAGCTTTAATTTATTGTAATTAGTCAATATTGAGAAAGTGACATTAGTATTACCAATAAAATCAATAACAAGACGACCATCAGAGTACCGTCCGGCAGGGGCACCAAAATATGTCTCTCCGGCAGGTGGACCAGCCTGACCAAATGCCGCTGACAATCCACCGGTGTCGGAGTTCGAGTCACCGAAGTTGAAAACCGCCGGAAAATCAAGCGGTGACTTGCTCTTAGCAGCACTTGAAAATGGAAAGACAACTAGTAACGCTAATAATACTAGAGGAAAAACTATTTTTGAGTAACTTATTATAAGCTCCATAAGAGAATTGAAAGAAGAAAATGAAAGAAAGAAGTTGAAGTTGTTAAATGGATATGATGAGATTGTTACTAACCCTACCTCGTTACCTCGTTGGCCCTGGCCTGGCGGCACAATAAGAGAATGAGGAAGCTAATCTGCTTGCTTGTGCAGGCAAGGATCACTTTATATTATATATGGTAGGCAAAAAATCTAGGAATACAGGAAATAAAGTTAAATGGATATACAGTCAAATCTGTCCGAGAATTTCATGACTGTTATAGTGAGGTATTATTATATATGTACACTGACATTTAATGTTTAGATATCATTTAGCTATTATAAACGAAAGTATGCAAAGATTTTTTTCCGTACTTTTTATGCTATAAACGAAAAATAATACAACAACAACAACAACATACCCAGTGAAGTCCCATAACGTGGGGTCTAGGGAGGGTAGAGTGTATGCAGACCTTACCTCTACCTTGGTACGTAGAGAGGTTGTTTCTGAAAGACCCTCGGCTCAAGACAAAGCATAAGCACAAGCAAAGCAAGAAAAATGGTCAGACCCAGATAAGAAATTTAAAGCAGAATGAAAATGAGCGTAACAAAAGCGAATAAGCCATGATAAAGCATTCTAGAAAAAAAGTAGTAACTAATGCAGGTAAATAAGATAAATAAAGTACATGAAGAACATACATCAGCAGAAATCAAAGGACAAAAGACTATAAAACAATATTGTGCCTACTAGTATGATAGGCTAAACAGGGCTACAATAATAACACTACAACTACCAGTATGTAAGCGTAAGTAGGACTACGTTCAATTACCTACTACCCCTCTACCCTAATATGTGTCCTCTACAACCCCCTATCTAAGGTCATGTCCTCGGTAAGTTGCACCTGCACCATATCTCATCTAATCACCTCTCCCCAATACTTTTTCGGCTTACCTCTACCCCTCCTGAACCCATCCATAGCCAACTTCTCACACATCCGCACTGGGGCATTTGTGCCTCTCCTCTACACATGCCCGAACCATCTCAACCTCATTTCCCGCATCTTATCCTCCACTGAGGCCACTCCCACTCTGTTCTGGTTATCATCATTTCTAATCATATCCCTTCTTGTATGCCCACACATCCATCTCAGCATTCTTATCTCCGCAACTTTCATCTTTTGGATGTGCAAAATCTTGACTGGCCAACACTCCGCCCCATAAAACATAGTCGGTCTAACTACCACCCTATAGAACTTGCCTTTAATTTTTTGTGGCACCTTTTTATCGCACAAGACTCCAGATGCGAGCCTCCATTTCATCCACCCTACACCAATACGATGTGTGACATGACCATCATTCTCTCTATTCTCTTGGATAATAGACCTGAGATACTTGAAGCTTCCTTTCTTTGAAATGACCTTAGTATCAAGCCTCACCTCTATGCCTGTCGCATGGTCGCTCCTATTACTAAACTTGCACTCCAATTATTATGTCTTGGTACTACTCAGCTTGAACCCTTTAGACTCTAGAATCTGTCTTCAAATCTCCATCTTAGCGTTCACTCCGCTGCGAGTCTCATAAATCAGGACTATGTCATCTATGAATAACATACACCATGGGACCTCCCCTTGAATTTATCGCATCAGTACATCCATCACCAAGGCAAATAAGAATGGACTAAGAGTTGATCCTTGGTGCAGCCCCATCATCACTGAAAAATGCTCCGACTCTCCTCCTACTGTCTATACCCTGATCTTGGCACCATCATACATATCTTTGATAGCCCTAGTGTACGCCACAAGTATACCTCTAACCTCCAAAGATCTCTATAGAAGCTCCCTAGGGATTTTGTTGTAAGCCTTCTCGAGGTCGATGAAAACCATATATAAGTCTATATTCCTATCTCTATACTGTTCCACAGACCTCCTAATAAGATAAATGGCTTTTGTAGTCGAATGCCCCGGCATGAATCCAAACTGATTATCGGAAATAGACATGCCTCTTCTCACCCATATCTCCACTACCCTTTTCCAAACTTTCATAGTGTGTCTTAGCATCTTGATACCCCTATAGTTGTTGCAATTCTGGATGTCACATTTGTTCTTGTACAAAGGAATCATTGTACTCCATCTTCATTCTTCGGGCATTCTTGTTGTCTTAAAAATGACATTAAACAACTCAGTCAGCCACTCCAAACCTGCCCTGTCTGCGCTCTTCCAAAATTTAACTGGGATCTCATCCAGCCCGGTCGCTCGTCCCCTGTGCATCTTACGAACAACACCCTTAACCTCCCCAGCCTTAATACTTCTACAATATCCAAAATCCCGGTACCTTCCGGATTGATCCAGATCTCCTAGCACAATGTATTTATCTCCTTCTTCATTCAAGAGTTTATGGAAGTAATACTGTCACCTTCGTCTAATACGCGTGTCCTCCACCAGTACTTTTCGTCCTCGTCCTTGATGCACCTCACGTGATCTAAGTCACGGGTCCTACTCTCCCTCGCCCTAGCTAGTCTGTACAACTTCTTATCCCTGCTTGTTTCCTCTAATTCCACATACATGTATTCAAAAGCTGCCATTTTCGCCGCCGTAACCACTAGCTTTGTCTTCTTCCTCACCATCTTATATAATTTCCTATTCTTCCACTTCTCCACCTCATCCTTGATTTCTACCAAATTCGCATATGCCACTTTCTTTACTTCTACCTTCTCTTGAACTTTACCATTCCACTATCGGTCCCCTCGCTGCCTACCACGGCTATCCCGCGAGACCTCTAGAACTTCTCTAGATACCTCCTAAATGAAATTGGTCATCCTGTCCCACATACCGGCCGCATTCCCACTACTCCCCAAAGATCTCATGGCCATCAACCTCTCTCACATCTTCTTTGCACTAGCCATGGTCAAACACTCCCATTTCATTCTTAGCCTGTCATCCACAACCCTCCTCTTCTTCTCCATCTTGATCACCAAATTCATCACCAAAAGCTTATGTCGGGTTGTATGATACTCACTTGGAATAACCTTACAGTCTTTACAAAGACCATTATCAACCTTCCTAAGGAGCAAAAAGTCTATCTGAGTCTTAGCCACTGAATTACGGAAAGTCATCAAATGCTCCTCCTTCTTCAGGAACCTCGAATTTGCTATCACCATCCCAAAAGCTTTAGTGAACTCCAAAAGTGAGACGCTTTCCCCTTTCCTATCCAAAGCCTTCATACACGTCGTCATAACCCCCCCAGAAGTGACCCGGTATGTCAATTGAAATCCCCTCATATAAATAACTTCTCAGTGGGTGATATACCTCCCACCACCTCGTCCAAATCCTTCCAAAAGCGCATTTTCTCCTCCTTGTCCAACCCCGTCTGCGGTGCGTAAGCACTAATAATGTTCATAGTGAACCCTCCAACTACCAACTTAATCGTCATCATCCTGTGATTGACCCTCCTAACCTCTACCACCTGATCCCTTAACTCGTTGTCTACCAAAATGTCTACCCCATTCCTATACCTTAACCTAAATGAGAACCATAACTTATACTCATCCACATCCTTAGCCTTAGGTCCTACCCATTTGGTCTCCTAGACACAGGCTATATTAATCCTCTTCTTCTTAAGAATCTTAACTAGCTCTATGGACTTCCCCGTTAAAGTCTCAATGTTCCAAGACCCTATTCTTAGCCTAGCATATCCCTTACCCCCCTAACCCTCGCCCCCGTCCCCGACCGAGAATATGACCCTAGTCTACCATCATTCACCAAAGCCACTAGAGTAAAACTAGTCAAAGGTTAATGCTAACACACATGTAAACCAATACTAAAGCACAAATTAGCAAGAAATGGCAAAGAGATAGAAGAGCAAGAACAATACTAGAAATCCCAACAAGGAACAACAATCAAGTACCTAATTTATTCTATTCAATCAGTAACTAAAACAACGACTAGCAGAACACCAAAAACAAAAAATCAAAACCAGCCCAAGTAATAACAGTGAAACGGAAATATAAATCCAAGTTCTACAAACATAAACTGAACATGAACGAAATCAAGGGAAAAAGCAGAATCAAAGCACAATAATTAAAATAGATAAAATAGGTGCTAATTAAGAATTAAAAGCAAGAGATATCGAACAAAAATACACAACAGATGTGAGTCAAATAGCAAGTAGATAAAGCATGCACAATAGCTACTCAATATGGGTCAAACAAGAACAAAAATCATATGCTAAATAAGAAGTAAAAACGAGGGAAATAGACGATAGCACCTGGACTATGTCGTTGGGACCCTAGTCGGAGGGATTGTTTCACACCTGAATTGACTGTCGGGGTAAGGTACCGCCAATAATCTGAATGTGTCTTCGCTGCTAGAGGCTGTGTGATGGACGCCGGCCCGAACGAAGAGTGGGAAAAAGGTTAGGGATTAGCCGTTACCGGTGAAACAGAGAGAGATAAGAGGAGAGAGAGAGAGAGAGTGTGTGTGTGAAATCCCAAACGAAAAATAATAATATTAAAATCAATGAGATATGAAATTTTTTAATTAACGAGATACGAAAATCAATTGAGATTTTAAATTAATAAGTATATTATATTAAACTAAAAATAATATACTTGTTAATTTAAACTCTCAATTGATTTTGATATCTCATTAATTATAAATTAAAAATTAAAAGACTAATAAACTACAAATAATTCAATGACTAGTTGTACCATATTGATAAAGAATTGAAATATAAGTA
Organism: Anisodus tanguticus; assembly: GCA_034509755.1. Taxonomy (NCBI): domain Eukaryota; kingdom Viridiplantae; phylum Streptophyta; class Magnoliopsida; order Solanales; family Solanaceae; genus Anisodus; species Anisodus tanguticus. Next base: position 15,839,058 of record CM067540.1, read on the forward strand.
ACATATGCATTTAAAATTAATTGAGAATAGAAACACAATTTCAAGTTTGACGTAAGAATTCTACAATTGTATATTGTTTCGTAAATTTCATTTTCAGCGATAATATAACGCTTGAATTGATGAAGAATTTTGTCCAAACTTTCAGCAAAAGGGAATTCAATAGCTTTCCCCTGAAGGCTGTCTAAGAGCTTAACAATTTACTTTTCTATCTCACCCCAAGTAGCAATAGGTTGAGGCTCTTCATCAACACTTTTGTTGTCACCTTCTATATATGTTGTCTCTTGTTCTTCCACTCAAATCACTTGTGCAATAATCTCTTCGTCAGTTTTAAGTTTCAAGGATTGAAAGAGTTGCGTCAAACTCTATATAAGTGGTAGCATCCATTGCTTGATTGGTGTTATGAGATATGATTTGGTCTATAAGTGATGACACACTACCAATATGCTCAACAAATTCTTACAAATATTATTACACAATATTTGAGTATGACTGTTATAGAGAGGTAATTTTATAAAGAATACCACTATAATGAATGACATTGTTGTTATAGGTAGAATGTTGTTATAGAGAAGTAAAATATAATATGAAAAATTGGTTTCGGAGAAAGTCAGGCTGTTATAGTAAAATGTTGTTATAGAGAATAACAACTATAGAGAGGTTTGATCGTATTTGATGAGATTATTATGGAAAGGAACTCTTGTAGGGTTCAAGTTCACTAAGCTTGAGATTATCATGGAAGGATAATTTGGTCAGGTTCTAAAATAATTTAATCTTTTACTAACACTTTCCTTTAATTCTGATTTCAACTTTACGTTAAAACTATATTTAAAAATATTTTAATATTTAATTTCCTTCTTTTAGGGTCTACATTAATTGTACAGTTAAATCTCTCTATAACTGTCATACGTTATAATAACATTTCCCTATAACTGCCTGATTTTCTCCGGAACTGATTTTTCATATTATATTTTACTTCTCTATAACAACATTCAACCTATAAATCAGTGGCATTCATTATAGCGGTACGTTCTTTGTAAAATTACCTCTTTATAGCATTCATACTCAAATATTATGTAATAATATTTTGTAAGAAATATATTATGTATAAAAATAAAATATTAACATATTTATGGTAATCATCATTTGATATCATGCACATAATAAATTTCAAGTACAAATATCTAAAAGGATATCTAATGACAACAAGTTCAACTTACGACAAGCAATTAACACTCATGTAAAAGCATGGAATGATGTTAAGATCTCTACCATTCTCCCTTGTTAGAGAAATACTGACATTCTACCTATATATGATAACCCCAATATGTTAATAGTGAAAATTTAGAATTAGTTGAGGATGTTGGTAGTGGATCATCACTTATAGTTCAAATCCCATCTCATAACCAATCAAGCAATGGATGCTACCACTTACATGGAGATTGACGCAACACTTCCAATCCCTGAAACTTACAATGATCAAGAGACTATTGCACAAGTGATTGGAGTGGAAGAATAAGAGACAATGGATGCAGAAGATGACAACGAAAGTATTGATGAAGAGTCTCAACCTACTGCTACTTGGGTGAGAGTAAACTGTTAAGCTCTTAGACCACCTTCAAGCCGGGAAAGCTATTGAATTCCCTTTTGCTAAAAGTTTGGACAAAATTAATCGTCAATTCAAGCATTATATTATAACTAAGAAACGGATACAATTGTAGAATTCTTACATCAAACTTGAAATATTTAATTTTAGATGCATATGTTCCTTAGATTTTAATTCTCTATCGGTATGGTACTAGTTATGGATTTATTAATTTTAAATTTTTTAATTAATGAGATATAAAAACCAATTGAGATTTTAAAATTAACAACTATATTATTTTCGTTTATAACATAAAAGATATAGAAAGAAATTATTTGCGTACTTTTATTTATAACAGCTAAATGAGATCTAAACATCAAATGTTAATATACATGTATAACATCACCTCACTATATATAGCAGTCATGAAATCTTCGGACAAATACTGCCACTATAGAGAGATTTGATTGTAGAATATTTGTTTTTCTGTGGATATATAACGAAAATAACATATTTTCTTTTATTTTATTTTCTTTAGTTCTATATAAACTGTGATGATGTAATCTTTTATATTGAATCAATGCAAAGAGTTATCTTTCATTCTATTTGATTTTCTCTCTAGTTTCTTCAATCAATAACATTTTATGGACTCTCGATTCTAGGAGACTAGGACAATAATCTCAAGTATTAGTGAGTGATTTTGAATATAATTTTTATTCATATTTAATAAAAAATTTAATACATATATAAAATATCAGTAAATACGTAGAATATAACTACTGCATGTGTAAGTTCTGATTGGGTGACAGGTAATTATTGTAGCCTGAGATAAGCTTGTTAGTATTTGTTATTTCCTATTTTTAGAATTCTGAACCTAACAAACCAAAGGCTTTGTTGGCAACTTGCAGTGTTTCAGCCTTTATGAATACTTTTTGTTACCCATTTTGTTTGAGCAGATAAAGACATTCTTCACGATAATGATTAACTGAAAATAGCTTTCCGCTAGTATGGGTAAAGATGGCTAGTTCATCATCCAGAACTTTAATATTATGGATTCAAAATCTATTATTTATATTTATTTAATAATTTTTTTAATATATATATGAGCTAAAATCATCGAATTAATTCGTGTCAATGAAATGCATAAAACTAAATTTTTTTATTTACTGTAACAAAGTACGATCAACAATAGTAACACTTAGTGGTATAACCACCTAAATGAAGGTAATCAGCTGAACATCCTTTATCGTAATATATATATATATACTAAAACCAGTGAGAACTTCAAGCTCTCAAGCTTAATCAACAATGGTGGAATTGAAAGAATCATTTTAGGTAGAGAGTAAGAATGACGAAGATGAACTGAGAAATGAAAACTAACTTCATTGATCCACTCAGTTTTTGTTATATACAAACTAGTATGAGCTAAGAGAATACCAAATATCTAATCTAAACTAATCCAGCTGGCAATGAGTTGTAGCAGTTAGTAACTGACCTAGTGCTAGTCTAGTCTAGTATAACTACCATTAACTAAGTACAATAATTAAGAAGTAATCTTAACATGTTATACATATAAACAAATTTTTAAATATTCTCAACAAAATTTCTGATTGACGCGTAACACTTATCATGCGCATAAACATTTTTTTGCTAAAAGGGATGAAACTGCATATATTAAGAACTGAAAAGAACATACGTAATAAAAAAAATAATCCCTTTATTATTTTCATTAATTGAAAGAGTATATATACAATTTACATATTTTCATAATAGGAGAATCATATTCTTATTCTACTTGGACACTAACTATACAATTATGGTAATACAAATATTATGATAAGTGTACAATACTAATTACACCACAACATTACCTAAACTAGGATACTACAATATTACCTAAACTATACACGGTCAAACAGTAAAACCGAGAACCAATATACATAGGAAATACACGTGTATATCGTGTATATCCTATGGATATTTAACACACACCGCAATCATAGCGGGCGATTTTCAAACACTGAGACTGTCCCTAAAATCTTCAAAAGGACCGAGGGAAGGCCCTTTGTAAAGATGTCGGCAACTTGATACCTTGACGGGACATGGCAGATGCGTACCTAACCACGAGCAACCTTTTCGCGAACAAAGTGAATGTCCATCTCGATATATTTAGTGCGCTGGTGCTGAACCGGATTACCAGAAAGGTAGATAGCACTAACATTATCGCAATAAATCAAGGTTGCTTTTTGAATAGGACAATGAAGCTCCAGAAGCAAATTACGTAACCAATACGATTCCGAGACCACATTAGCTACCCCTCGATACTCGACCTCAGCACTGGATCAGGACAAAGTCGACTGACGTTTCGCAGACCATGAGACCAAGTTATTGCCAAGAAACATACAATAGCCAGACGTAGACCGTCTGGTGTCCGGACAGTCACCCCAATCAGCATCTGTATATGAGACAAGTGTGGACGTCGATGAAATATATAAATGCAAGCCATAGTCAAGTGTACTCTGAATATACCGAATGGTGCGTTTGAGCGCATTCATGTGGTCAACCCTGGGATCATGCATAAACAAACACACCTGCTGTACGACATAGGTAATATCTGATCTCGTGAATGTGAGATACTGAAGGGCCCCTGCAAGACTGTGATAGCGGGTCGGGTCCTCTTATGGTGCGCCGGTTGCAGCCTCCAATTTGGGTTTAGTATCAACTAGAGTGGAAGTGGACTTACAGGATGACATCCCAACCCTCAATGATCTCGGCTGCATACTTGCTCTGTGATAAGAACAATCCACCTGCATGACGAGTGACAGCGATTCCCAAAAAATAACTCAAGGGCCCTAAGTCTTTCATAGCAAACTCAGAGCTGAGCATTGTCATGATAGACTGGCGTAAGGCATCGGAAGAGGCAGTCAAAATAATATCATCCACATATAATAGTATATAAGCCAAGGACAAACCACGACGATATATGAACAAGGAATTATCCGACCTGCTGTGAGTGAACCCAATAGTCGAAACATAGTCGACAAACCTCTTATATCAGGCTCGTGGAGACTACTTAAGCCCATATAAGAAATTCTTCAACAGACAGACATGATGAGGATACTTGGGGACTCTAAACCCCAAAGTCTGATGCATATACACTGTTTCCTTGAGATCACCATGTAAGAAAGCATTCTTCACATCTAAATGATTGATGGGCCATGCTTTCGAAAGAGCCAAGCTGAGTACAGTGAGAATGGTAGTCGGCTTGACCACCGGACTAAACGTCTCCCCACAATCCACACCAACCTGCTAAGTCTTACCATCACCCACAAGCCGAGCCTTATGCCGTGCAAACGAACCGTCTGAATTATCCTTACGAGCAAAAATTAACATAGACCTAATAATATTAATACCATATGGACGGGGCACCAACTCCCACGTCTTATTATCAATAAGAGCATTATATTCATCGGTCATAGCAATTTTCCAATTCGGGTCATTTAATGCAGACATAAGATTACGGGGTAAGGGTGATTTAAGAATATTAGAATTTAAATTAAAATGTCTTTTCAATTTAAAAATACCCTGTTGACTACGAGTGACAGGTCATTGACTCGGGGGAGAATTGGGCGAATTGTAGGAAATATCGGGACACATGACGGACGGGCCAGCAGGCAGTGGGCCTGTTGGCCAATCACGGGAACTTGAAACAGTAGTAGAAATAGGGAATTTATCACAGGCAGAAACAACAACTAGGCCAGAACTGGGCTGGGGAGGTGGCCCAGTTGCTGGACTTACGTTGTTGGACCATGACGTTACTAGAGAACCAGCGGGCAGTGGGCCCGGTGGCGGATTTGGGGTGCAGGATACGTCCGAAAAATGGTGAATAATATACGGGGATATGCCATCATCCAAAAATTTATACGAACTAGGCACGAGATTACTAACCTTAGCAAATGGAAATTGAGATTCATCCAAAACTACATGACGACTAATGATGATTTTATTAGATGAAAAATTAAAACATTTGTAACCATGATGATTAGATGGATAGCCCAAAAACACACACGGGGTAGACCGAGCATGAAGTTTGTTAATTGTGGTAGACGGAAATAATGGATAACATAAGCACCCAAAGACCCGAAGATGTGAATACAAAGAGTCTTATTATATAAAATTTGAAGAGGGGAAGAATATGTCAAACCTTTGGAAGGAAGAATGTTAAGGAGCTATGTGGTCATTTGTAGAGAATGATGCCAAAACGAATGGGGGTACGGAAGCATGAATCAATAAAGTTCGGACAATGTTATTAATGGTACGAATTTTGCGTTCGGCTTTCCCATTTTGTGAAGACATATGAGGGCAAGAAAAATGAAAATTGATCCCATTAGTTGGACAAAATTCCCGAAATACCCCGTTCTCGTATTCTGTGCCATTATAACATTGAATATTTTTTATTTCTCATTCGAATTGGGTTCTAATGAAAGCTCTAAATTTTAAGAAGATGGAAAAAACTTGAGATTTGTTCGCTATCGGAAAAGTCCATAAAATTTAGAATAATCATAAAAAAAGAACATAATACCGATGACCCAAAGAACTAAGAACATGAGATGTTCATAAGTCACTATGAATGATATCAAATGACATTAAAGTATGAGAATTAGAGTCTACAAATGACAACCTAGCAATTTTTCCTAAAAAACAAGAATGACAATTCGGAGTACTACGCGTACCCTTATATGAAATAAATTTATTTTTATCTAAGGAAGACAAAATAGATGACCCCGGATGACCAAGACGAGCATGCCACAAGGAAGGAGCAAGGGTTGCAAACGCTGACAGCAAGGCTTGACTCAATAGACCAGAACTTGGTGTGATAGGATAAAGATCTCCCCTACTATCACACCTCGTGAGAGGACTCTCCGTCTTGAATCCTTCACAGAAAATCCAAACTGATCAAATTCAATAGAAATGGAATTGTCGGTGGTGAATTTACGGACATACACTAAGTTTTTAATCAATTTGGGGGCATGTAGGGTATTTTTTAAGATAAGGGGTGGATTGGGGGAGACAAAGTTTTATGACCATAACCACAAATTGGAATAGAATTACCATTACCAACAATTATGCCACGAGGGTTTCTCAAATTGGAATAAGACGAGAGCATACCTGAATCGGATGTCATGTGGGTAGTGGCACCAGTGTCCATATACCAATTTGTGTCCGGAGGATTTAAACCAAGCGTGTGCATTGCGGCTTCGATGTCAGTAGAAGTGGGGGCCACGACGTGATGGGCCTACGGGGGTCGAGGCCCAAGTACCCCTGCTTGCTGCCTCGGCCCAGAGGAATTACTGAAAGTGGGCCAGGTCGTGTTGGGCCTCGGCTGGCCTGGGGGCCCACCGCGAAGGTTGAAAACTGTTTGGCCCAAACTGTGACTGTGGGGCCCATTGCGGGGCCCAAAACTGTTGTTGCTGCTATTCGCTGTGAGGGCCACCGCCGCCACCACCACTGTTCCAGCTGCCGCCATTGTTTTCGCCACGATTCTTGCCATTATTTTTCTTATTTCCTCCCTTTTTGCCGCCACCGTTGTTGCGGTTTTGGCCCGAGTTGTTGGAACCGGTAAGATGAACAGTGGACTCGGTCATCATGACCACGGGACTATCACCGGTAGCCGCCTTTTTATCCATGCTTGCTTTTTCGAGTGTAAGCATAGAACGAGCCTGATAAAATTGCGGAAGAGGATTGCTTTGACGAAAAAGCGTGCCAACACCACTATATGCCTCGGAGAGGCTTGAAACCATTTGGAGGATCAAACGATCATTCGAAACTGGCGCGCCAATGTTGCTGAGTTGGTCTGCCAATTTCTTCAATCTTTTGCAATAAGCTGAAACGTTAAGGAAATCTTCCATATTGACGTGGGAGAAATCCTGCTCAAGAGTAACAACTCTAGAATTTTGATTATCTTAGAATATATCACGTAGTCTATCCCAAGTCACCTGCGTCGTAGCGTCGGGTTCAATAATCGTTTGCAAAAAGTCGGTAGAAATTATGGAATATATCCATTGAAGGATGATGGCATCAAGAGTCATCCACAACTTAGGATCATCCTCGCGTCGTGGCACCTCCGTATCCTCAGGAGACGCGAGTATTATGTGATGGATGACTTGATGCGAGCGTGCGTGAATTTTGAACAGTTCGGCCCATGTCGCATATTGGACGTTTTCTATTTCAAGAACAAGAGGGATGTTATTCTTGATGTTAAAAATTGTAAGGGCAGGATGAAACGTGTTCTGTGATGTAGACATATTGATAGAACAATATGTGATTAAGGGATTTGGAAGAAAATTTTGGGAAGAGAGGATAGACCGTCGACACAAATTCCGAGGAGAATGGGCTCGGAAAACGAGGCAGTTGGACGGAAATTAGGTGGGATTTTGAGAGAGCATTTTAAGACCTAGACTTCTGATACCATGAAATAAATAATCTCTTCATTATTTTCATTAATTGAAAGAGTATATATACAATTTACATATTTCCATAATAGGAGAATCATATTCCTATTATACTTCTAAAATATTATTCTACTTGGACACTAACTATACAATTATGGTAATACAAATATTATGGTAAGTGTACAATACTAATTACACCACAACATTACCTAAACTAGGATACTACAATATTACCTAAACTATACATGGTCAAACAGTAAAACCGAGAACCAATATACATAGGATATACACGTGTATATCGGGTATATCCTATGGATATTTAACACATAATGTACAGTAGACAAGTACTAAAACTAGAGGGGAGTTGTTCTCGGTATGGGGAGGCCAGCAGCACATAAACTAGGAAGTAGTATATAGTTAAGTTTGTACAATATTGATATGAAGTCATATCATTAGTAAATTCCAATAGCAAAAGAGCAAAATTGGTAGTGTGTGGAAAAGCAATGGTACCATACCATTTGCACGCGCTGAAAGTGAGAAAAGGAAGAAGGGGACCTGTGGACTGTGTAGCATGTGAACTCTGAAAAATTGTCTTGCACTCCTCCCTTACTGGTTTCCTTATTTTCTTTTAAAAAAAAATTAATACTCCCTCCGTCTCAATTTAAGTATCTTACTTTCTTTTTTGATTTATCCAAAAAAATGTCTCTTTATAACCACAAGATTCAAATGACATTTTAGTACATTATAAACATCTTTAATTTAGGATCACAAGATTCAAAATTCTCTTTATTTCTTAAATTTTGTGCTTAGTCTGGGGAGGGTAGAGTGTACGCATACCTTACCTCTACCTTGTTAAGTAGAGATGATGTTTCCGAAAGACCCTCGACTCAAGACAAAGCATAGGCGCAAACAAAGCAAGAGAAACGGTCAGATCCGGACAAAAAATTTAAAGCAGTATGAAAATGAGAGTAACAAAAGCGAATAAATCATGATAAAGCATTTCGAAAAAAAGAAGCAGTAACTAACGTAGGTGTACTTAGTCAAACTAAGACACGTAAATTGAAATGGAGGAAATAGGTGTTATTTGAGATAAATTTTGCGCACCTCAATTAATAGATTAAAGCATATCTAGTACCGGTACCAAATAATTCCATCTATCAAAATTTGGGCTTGTTACATTATACAGCAGCTCAACAAATTGCGCACAATAAAAAATAACTATAGTTTTATTTTTAAAACATTTAGTCAGTATGCCGTGTATAATCAATATATAACTATTGTATATATGTAGATAATTAATGTTTATATATTATACATTGATTATACACTTATTATGTATTTAGCAGGCAACGCTACAAACTGTTACGGCTAGGCAACTGAAAATCTATTTAGCCGTCTAACTAAAAATATTAAGATCCCTTTTCTTGAGAAAAACCATCCGAGTGATTGGATTTATTAGGAATTACTTTTTAATTCTTTTGATTTTGTTTATTGTCTAAAAGGTTTGTTTTATTAGGCAAATATAATTTGAGCAATTAGTTTGTCACAGTTATTGTGAGTTGTGACACGAAGAAACACAGAAATATTGAGGATGCATGTTTGAACTTTGTATCTTCTCATTGAATTCGTGGGGTATGGTTTGACCCTCTCGTTGTACCATTTTTCCATATTAATAAAATAATTCACATAGAATTTTAAGGTTTGAAATAGATGAAAAAATATACACAGATGAAATTGATCACATCTTATTGTGAGATTCTGATTTCTGACCCCTAATTTGTAAATTAGTACCACATCGAAAATTTATAACCAGGTTTTGGAATAAAGGAAGAAAATTAATCCGATAATAAAAGAGACGGATTTTAAATTAGAGCAAGAATGAGTTAAAATGTAATTCGTTTCGTGCCTTGAGAAACGAGAATAACAAGAAACTAACTACTACTAGTTAGCAACCTTATGTTTTCTTTTGCAGGTTTGCTTACCTTGCATCAGGATCCTCATATAAGGTATTATATAATAATTTTTGTTTCATAACCACAAGTTGACTTCATGGCCCAATGGATAAGACGCTGGTCTATGAAATCAGAGATTCTGGGTTCGATGTGAAGTCATTTATATGTTTTCCTCTTCTTTTTTTATAATTTAAAGAAAAAAAACATTTTCCCCCTCCCTAGTGTTTTATGTTTCTTTCTTTCATATATATTTCACTTTTTCTTACATGAACTCCCACAACAAATTTTCTATAGACTATAGAGTAACTTGGTATAAGCAACAGATAAGGAAACACTAAAAAATTCAGATGGTACAGCCTAAGACAATCTACTAGTCATGCTAAAAGATTGCATCTGTGAAGAATAACTCTAACCTGATATTTTGTATGATAACTAAAGAAAGGCAAAATATTCTATGTCAAAGGTTGCAGGAAAATATCTTGCAGCTTCATATTAGATACTCATAAAAGAGAAACTTCTGTAGTGACTGCACTACTTACCTCCACGGCCACTGTGAATTGATCAATAATATTAGGTATAGATTTCTTCACTTCTTCTTCTGACGTGAATGCTAGTCCGTAATGAAGATCATTCTGCCCACTATCTGTCATGTTGAGTGCTCTTGCGAAGTCCTCAGGTTTAGGCAATTTGCTTTTGATATCTGAGCTTTTTGCTGAGAAGGTGTTTATAAGGACACGTTCATCACAAGGAACAAAACTATGTCAATCTTCAACGTACTATTGTGTCACATACGATGATTAATGTCTAACCTTGGTTTTGCAGTTCCATGGATCGCGCTTTAAACTGATCAAATTGCGAAATTTGTATGTCAATAGTAAGAGGATTGAAGCCAGCAGCACAAAGTTTGGTATCCATCCGCTGGATAGTCGATCCACTTGCAGCAAAATTTACACCATGTTGGAAATTTGATGCAATAGAATCCAAATATGCACTCAGGTAAGGAAATCTCAGCTCTTCAGCTGAAAAATAAATCATACCTTTGAACTCAGACAGAAAAAGTATAGGATCAAATAAACCTGTCAGTCTTTCACAATGGTTAGCTTCAACCCCATATTAAGGCCTCAATTGTTTGCAATCTTAATCATTCGTACCTCATGTCATTAAGTTCTTTTGTCTGATTATTAATTATTTAGATCTTAATTATTAAGTGCATTTGTTTTTATCACTTTATAATCACTTAATGAGTTTGAATAAATCTAAATGATTAAGATCTATGACAAAGTCTTAATATCATTAAGACGTCTATTCAAGCATTTCTACTATGATGGCAGTTCATCACTACTCCATCCACTTTCATCGCTAAAGTCATCGGATTAGGCAGCGAAATCGACTCATTTTTAGTAACCCGCCCAAGTGTAAACTTATTGTATTATGACATGTTCGTCTACTTGACCCAATGAGTTCAACCTGGAATGACCCGTCAAACTATGGGTCAAAACAGGTCAAACAAGGTAAAGTGCAACCCAAACCTGGACAATAAAAATTAATTTTGGAGATTGAAAATTGTGTAAATTTAGAAGAACTTGAGCTAATAATTTAATAAAAATACCTTAGCTTTCATAATATTTTCTTTTTCAAAAAGCAAAATAAGAAAGGAAGGAGTTTAGGTCATTTTGATAGGTTGAGTTAATGACCCGCTGTTCAACACTCAATCCATTTTCACCAAAGCTAACTTTGACCGGGTTGAACCATGCTCGTTTATTGCTTTGATCAATTCTAACCTGCCCAAGTTTGACCCAAACACGCCAAAGGTGTATTCAGGATTTAAAATTTTAAATTCTCAGCATTGAACTTGTTGGAGATAAAGTAGTACGGAAGTAGTAAATAACTGTTACAGTGATTGAAAGGATAAACAACAAAGATTACAACAACAAGTTGTCAATCTCTTGATCTTGAATTGGAACTCCAAATCTGGATCTTGTATTCAGAAATACAAGAACATGAACTGCTACACTTGTGGCTTGTAGAACCACTGAGAATCCGAACGTTTGAGTCCTTTGAGAATCAAGTTCACACCTAAAACACTTAGCAACTAATTAGATAATCACAACACCACCGGCTGAGCCGAGAGATGGCGCTATGTCTTTAAGACAAGATTGCCCCTGAATATTGGCTTTACGGAAGTGTGGACAATAGTCTCCAAGATGAAACAACAAACTATCAAATGTGCAAAGCCTACACAAATGATCCCAGCGAAGAACACGAATAATGAAGATTGCTAAGAGAAGGATTGCTTATCAGAAAAATGGATCTCTTTGTGGTGTTGTTAACTTGTAAGTATGTTCATATGTTTCTCTATAGAATTGAGCCAAAGGCCTCAATTTATAGGTGTGCAAGATGGCCTTTCAAATGCCCCATAATGACATTCAATTTCCATGTAATGAATGACATTTAACCCCCAAGTAATGCAACAACATAATGATCCAAGTAATGAGTATTATTGAGTGGATTCAATGCCATTGAAATCACCTCAACAGCAAAAACTTTGGGATTCCATCGAGCGATCCATCGCCAATGAAGCGCGCGGCTCGCACATTAGCGCCGCGGCGCTAATTCGACCACCGTAAACTCACGATGCTTACTGCCAATCAGGCTTCGCGGCGCTCCGACGCCGCGGCCCAGTCAGGGAGGCACCGCGACCCTTCTCGGCTCCGTAACCCTTTTCTGACCCGTACCATCCTACACTTCGCACAATCCTTCCTTCGTTTACCAACGTGGAACACTTGTTATTTAGCCAATAACCGTCCATCATTCTATGTCTCAAACATTTCACTTATGTACCAATATCTCTTTCATTAATGAAATTTACGATACTTGGCACTAAGATTGCACGTGTGTGGAAATGACATTTCCGACGTGCGGGGCCCCAATTATTCGAGTCATAAATAATGTGATAAACTTAATTCTACATTAGTAAATTTCCAACAATCCCCTCTTGAAAGAGATTTTGGCGTACAAACAAGGTGCCTACTTTCAGCAATCGTTCAGCGAAAAGATATATTGCATCAGGAGAGGTAGCTTCCGCTTTGAACCTTCCCTAGTTGAATACCATCGGACTTACTTACTGCGCGGTGAATGTGATGTCTTGAACCATCAGTGTTTAATGTAAGCCAAGACAATGGTACGAACACAACACCTCCCCTTTATTCGTTTCTTTTTATTGTTCTGTCCGTTGTGGCTGTGGACACACTTGGATTCTTAAGTGCATTCACTTGAGGCGGCCTGTCCTCGCACTTAAATAGGTGATCTCCTACAAGGTATCATGCTATACCCCACTTCACAAGTGTTAGGAATCATTAAAAGTTTCCCCAACCTTAACCTCAACCGTTTGAGGATCGTTAATGATTTGGAAGCTTAACCTTTACCTACCATGTAGGGAGCACTTTAATTTCTATCGCGGGAACGACTTTGGATTTACGTTTCTTTACAGAAATCATAATTCGAAGTGCTCTTGCTTCCACCGAAGCACTCAACTGAACCTTTTGCAGCTTAGTTTTCCCATTGAACCAAAATCTTGGGATCTCCAGTCAGTATGGTTGGATTACCACCACAAAGGTTCGTATTGTTTGGGTTTTAAGCCCATTCCCCTAGACAGACAGAACTTTTGATCTTCGGATCGTCCCTTAGTTAAAGGGTCTGCTATATCCTTTGATTAGTAATCAAGGAAGTGACACCCGTGGTGATCAACTGACATACGGTCTTATGTCTCCGACAGATCCGATAGATATGTCCAGACGCTGTCATCAGTGCCCTTTTCTGAAGCCGACCGGTTAGCCGTAATGTATAACTGCCGAATGCACTAGTTTCTCCCAATAAGGGACGTCCTCTAAGGAGTCGTGAAGTTATCAACTTATTTTCATGCTTTGTTTACAGCGATAAACTTTGATTCCATCATGAATCGACCGATGCAAGTTTGCTTAGAGGATTTTCCAAGACACACCATACACATCTACTTGTGGCTTTGGTGTTCTTCATATCTGATGTCCAGTTTGCATCACTGTGTTCTCTCAGAACCGCTGGACATCCGGAATACCATAATCCGTAGATAAGCGAATATTTCAGATATCGTCATATCCTACTTATGACCTGCGCATATCGCTTCTTGTATATAGGTGCACCATGATTCCAATCAGTTATATGATTCATATCCATTGGTGGCTTCAAAGAGATTGTCAACTATCTCATAACTGAGTTTGGAGTTAGACCAGTCCGTTAGATGTCTTAGAAATCCCAATTCCTAAGATGTCATCTGTGATACCCATATCTTTCATATCGAGATTTTTGTTTCAATATGACTTTCACTTTCAGACTGTTGGTTTTTCAATTGTTGGCTTTCTAACTTCAGAGTCAATGTTTCTGTTGTCATATTCATTATTTTTGTTTTATCTGAAACTTCTAGGACCAAAATGTAAACATTTCAGGGACCAAAATGAAAGTTCAGGAAGAAGCTCAACAGTCCAACAAACCAACTCTGATCCTCCCCTTCCAACTCTCCGGTTAGGAAGGTTGTCTCAACATCCATGTCACGTAAGACTGCAATGGCCCAGGATGTTAAGCTATACACAGGGGAGCACATGTCCAAGTAGCCGAGGGCTTATACTCGATAATAGATCCATCTATTTTGTACTCAATTTGAGTATCCACTTTTACAACCTAAAGGTTCTTTTCCCGGAGGAAGATCAATCATTACACAAGTATGGTTCTATCTGATGAAATTTATTTCTCTCTATAGCTTCTTTCCAAAGCAACACTTCTGGAGATGACAATTCTCTGTTAATTGTCCATGGTTCATTCTCAACCATACAAGCTAGAAGGCCTGGAACAAGTCTTTGTCCCCTCTTTGCTCCGTCTCGGTTCAACATCTAGAATCCCTGAGTTCTGTATATCTGGAATAAAGTTTCGGATAGTCAGCAACTTCCGAATCCTGTAGATACGGAACGCCTAGTTCCAGACAGTCAGAACCTCACGGGTTCCTGTTAACCTAGAACAATTACTTCTTTTTCCTTCTCAAGGAAAGTTATCTTCAAAGAATTCAGCATTCTTTGACACCAAGAGGCAATAAGCACTACTGTTATTTGCAGATCAAGTGGATATGCAATTTACAGTCTTAGGTCCAACTTGACCTGTTTCGGTATTCCAACCTCTACCAAGCCACCCCACAACACAACATTTGTAGGTAGGATCCTTTCCATGTTTCACATGAAGAGTTATCCTTATCCTTATGCATAGTTCTGTTGAGAATCGCATTAGCAGTAAGGATCGCCTTGACTCACATATTTTGGGCGTACATCTTTGCGCTTGGCTAACTCCGTTAAACTGAGGTGAGTAATGAGTAGTCGTTTGATCAACGATGTTTCACATTCTCCCCCTCTATCACTACGAATTCCTCAATCCGTAGGCTTAGTTGATTTTCAACTTCTGCTTTGTAGTGCTTATCCGCTTCAACAGCTTCATCTTTGCTTTTTAACAAACAAAAGATGTAATACGTTGTACCATCATCAATAAAGGTCACAAAGTACTTGTCTCCCCCCTCTATTTTGTATAAACTTCAAATCACCCATGTAGGTGTGACTAAGTTCTAGAGGAGCGGTGTTCTTTCGCTATTCCTTTGACGGAACTTGTCTCCCTCCCTCTATTTTGTACAAACTTCAATTCACCTATGTAGGTGTGACTAAGTTCTAGAGGAGCGATTCTTCTTACGCTATTCCTTTGACGGAATGGAAAGGTGATTTTGCCTCTTCGCCTACCTCACATTCATTTTGAGGGTTTATGTCGACAGAAGGCAACAATCTCAACTTTGTTAGCTTTTGAATGACTTTCTATTTAATGTGTCTTAATATATGATGGCATAGATGTACGGATTACAAATATATCATAAATTTAGCTACAGACATACTGTACCATTCATAGTTATTACAGACCTATTGGACTAGTCTCAAACCAGCTTGACCAACATCGTCCCTTAAACCAAGTTTGGGACATGTATCACCTCCTTTTAGAGTGATCCATTCCCTGAGGTCCTATTGAGGACAACCTCTCCAACCCCTTCTACTTTAGAGGTGGTGTTGCTTCACATGAACAACCTATTGCCCTTGGTTAGGGCGTAACCGGATCATATGTGATCTGGATACTCTTGCCCACTCTAGTTGCCTTGGCAGACTGAATGTCCAATTTCTTTTCTGCATTTCTTTTGGCCTTCAAATCATTTAAGACCTGGAAACTCTGGCCCACCTCACTAGGTGTCCATTACTTTTCTGTCTTTCTTTTGGCCTTCAGATCATTTAAGACCTGGAAACTGTAGCCCACCTCACTAGGTGTCCATTAATTTTCTATCTTTCTTTTGGCCTTCAGATCTTTTAAGACCTGGAAACTATGGCCCACTCCAGTAGTCCATAGGCTTTGTACGACTGAGTGTCCAATATCATCCTATCAAATAAAGGATCTTCTGTCAGACAGTGTAATAGGTTCGACGTCTTAAGATAAGCCTTTATCTTTTAGTCTTCTTCCTTTGAGATTGGTGCCCAGACAATTCTTGGCGCTTTCTTAAGAGTGGTAATAATTTTCGCACAGTCAGCGGATCTCTATCCTTCGTATGTGCGAACATACTTTACACACTTGAATTATAATTACACTCAAAAGAATGAATCTTTTAAGTTTTGTTTACAATAGTCCAATCTTTATATAGGAAGGAAGAAGATTCAATATCCGATTTTAGAGTGTATGGAATATGAGTTTTTAATGAAAACACTTTCATATTCCCAGCTTTACACACTTTTATTCAGTTATTAACTAAACACATTATAGATAAGGAAGGATAATTAACTTAGACCTTTTGGATTCTGGCCCACTTTAGTTAGACTGAGTGTCCATATCCTCCTTACCATAATTCGGATCCTTTGTCTGGGACAGATATAGGTCTATTACTACATGATAGAACATCATCTTCGGTCTTCTCCTCTTGTCAAAGTTGACATCCTTAACCTCTCGTGGGCGCTTATTTCCACCACCCTCGGGAGCGGTGACACCAACTCGTCCTTGATCTTTAGCCGTATTAGCATGACTATCAGCAATATCTTGAAGCTCATCATCAGATCCAGAGATCCCACCTTTGACGGAAGTAGATTTGTAACTGTCGTCAAAGAGAGAACCAAAACTAGGACCACATTTGAAAGCATGGTTGTTGATATAGACAGTGTTTGAACTGTTAACTGAACTGTCAACTGAACAGTTTTCAAGAAGAAAACCACAATCAGATTTGGGACCATATCTGCTGGCAAACATCTTTCGAACACTAATACAATCTTGTCTTAAAATTGTTAGAGATAAAGTAGTACGGGAATAGTAAATAACTATTACAGTGATCGAAAGGATAAACAACAAAGATTACAACAACAAATTATCAATCTCTTGATCTTGAATTGGAACTCTAAATCTGGATCTTGTATTCAGAAATACAAGAACATGAACTACTACACTTGTGGTTGTAGAACCGCTGAGAATCCGAATGGTTAGAATCCTTTGAGAATCAAGTTCACACCTGAAACACTTAGCAACCAATTAGATAATCACAACACTATCGGATGAGTTGAAAGATGGCTCTATATCTTTAAGACAAGATTGCCCCCGTATATAGGCTTTACGAAAGTGTGGACAATAGTCTCCCAAGATGAAACAACAAACTATCAAATATGCAAAGTCTACACAAATGATCCCAGCGAAGAATACGAATAATGAAGATTGCTAAGAGAATGATTGCTTATCAGAAAAACTGATCTCTTTGTGGTGTTGTTAACTTGTAAGTATGTTCATATGTTCCTCTATAAAATTGAGCCAAAGGCCTCAATTTATAGGTGTGCAATATGGTCTTTCAAATGCCTCATAATGACATTCAATTGACATGTAATGGATGGCATTTAACCCCAAGTAATGCAGCAACATAATGGTCAAAGTAATTACCATTATTGGGTGGATTCAATGCCATTGAGACCACCTCAACAGCCAAACCTTTGAGATTCAATCGAGCAGTCACTGCCAATGAAGCGTCGCGGCTTTGCCACATTAGCGCCGGGACGCTAATTCAGCCAGAAACTCACGATGCTCACTGCCAATCAGGCGCCGCGGCCCAGTCCGGGAGGCGCCGCGACCCTTCTCGGCTCCGCGGCCCTTTTCTGTCCCGTACCATCTTACACTTCGCACAATCCTTCCTTTGTTTACCAACGTGGAACACTTGTTATTTAGCCAATAACCGTCAGTCATTCTATGTCTCAAACATTTCACTTACGTACCAATATCTCTTTCATTAACGAAATTTACGATACTTGGCACTAAGATTGCACGTGTGTGGAAACGACATCTCCGACGTGCGGGCCCCAATTTTTGAGTCATAAATAATGGGATAAACTTAATTCCACATTAGTAAATTTCCAACAGAACTAATTGTAATATTAAAATTATGGGTTCAGATCATTTTATATATATATACTCCGTGTAGAAAGTTACAGTAACCGAAAGGCTACATCCGCTCCCTGAAAAACGGCCAATCGGCAACCCTACATCAGACTAAGCTACAACTAGAAGTACAGACAATTGAGGAAAGATATGTTAAGGTTGATTAAATTTACCTATAAAATCAATAAGCAAGGGTCATCAGAGTAGGTTTACCAAAGAAAGTTTCACTATAAGGTGCAACAATTCGACCATACTTGCAGTGTCGGAACTTGAATATTGCTGGGAAATGACATGAAGTCCGTGATTCATTATCAGACAGAGTAGCACCCTTAAACATTAAGACCCACAAAACAGAAACCGTAATAACACGAAATGCTACAATCCTCATACTTTTATAACTGTATTATATACTACGTATACAAGATATAGTCCCACATCGGATATGAAATGGAACATGGACTCCTTAGTTTTTGGGTTGAATTAGACCAAAAATTCATTCTTTACATGGTATCAGAGTTCAGGCCCATTCCAATTCGTTTTCCACCGATGTTGAGCCCCAAAATTATATTATTCACGCTCTAGTTAACAAGGTCTAGGCGTGCGGGGAGTATTAAGAGTCCCACATCGGATATGGAATGAGAACATGAACTATTTATATGAACTTGACAATCTTGATCCTACAAGCTAGCTTTTGGGGTTGAGTTAGGCTCAAGATACATTGTTTATCCCCTCATTCTGAATCACTAAATTTTGTTCATTTTTTCAAGAAACAAAGTGTTTCCACAAATTGTATCAAAGATAGAAGTTTTTCAGAGTTTCTGTTAATTTATATTAGTATCTGAGAAATAAACTACTAGTCCCTAGTAAAGTAACAGTGCAACTACTTCGAGACCACTAGTTTATTCAATACTCCTAATATTTTATGGTCCCATAATCAATTTGTTGGTGAAAATTTGATAGGGACATTTTAGAAATAAAATATTACTACGGTCACTTAATATCCATAATACTCCCCATCTCAGGTTATTTATTATGGTTACTAAAAATAGTTATTTCAATTTATTTATCATTTTAAAAATTTAAGACATAATCAATTACGTTGTTCCCATTTTTTACCCTTGGTAAAATTTTATCATTAGTGAAAGCGATACATAAATAGTTCAAACATTTAATCGAGAGAAATTATAACTTAGATATAAATAAAGGTAAAAGTAATCAAATATTCCTCTTAATTAATATTTTTTAAGAGAAATAAAATAAAAGGCCCATAAATAATTTCCCGGAATTGTATTTACTAAAGCTGAACATGGGACCAAAAGGCATTCATCCACTCACACAAATCCAAAGAAATCAAATATCCTACTCTTCGTCCCTTCTATTTGGACCAAATGATCTCCATAATTCTCAATTTAAATCTTTGTATAATCTTCGCCAAGGGTGTTCACAGTTTGATTAGAAATTGATTCAAACCATAAATTGAATCAAATCGATCAAATAAACCGATAGTTGTTTGGGTTTGGTTTGATTTTAAATTTTTAAAAACCGATAATATTTTATTTGATTTTGATTTTATGAAAAACAAACCGAAGAAAAACTGAACCGAACCGACAAATCATATACATAATTTTTACAATTATATATATAAGATATATTAATTTTTATAAGTAAGTTTAAATATTTTATTTATTTATTATCAAATTTTCTCTATTTTTAATAGACTAATGAACTTCACACCTTAAGTTCATTCTAACTAAAAGAGATCCATGAAATCCAATCTCATTAATTCACAGAAAAATTTATGAGATTTATCTAAAAAAGATTGTGTTTATTATAATCTTTATTCACTTGATTAAAGCTTATAGATCTTAAGATATTTTCTTCATAATCCAAGAAAATTATAGCTCTCACAATAAAAAAAAAAGTAATAATAACAAATTATAAGTTGAAAAAGAATGAAATAGTCTTTCTTAATCGTAGGGGAAAAAAAATGAAAGAGAAAAATATCATTAAGTTTCTTAAAAACCGAACCAAACCGACCCAAACCGACAACAATCAAACCGATGAATATGTATTATACTTAGTTTGGTTTGATTTTAATAATTTAAAAATTGACTACATTGATTTAATTTTAATTTTAACCAAAAATCGACCCAAACTGAACCATGAACACTCCTAATCTTTGCATAACGCTGTCATCTTAAAACGACCAAGTTTACTGTTGTTGCCACATATACAAAATCTTTGAATGTTTCAACTTGAATACATACAATACAATAGTGTAAAATATGTTTAAACCACCAATATAATTTTAATTTAGAGATAACGGTAAAAAACACACCCAGGTATCACTTAATTTAATTTTCTACCTAAACCATCACCAACTAGTTAACAAAACACAACTCAACTATCCGTTATTCACTTTTCCTACCTCAACTAGGAAACTCAAAAAAAGATTATACTTGAGGTGTGTTTATTATAGCACATACTATTTTATCTTTAGTGTTTGACTAGACACGAACAATTAAAAAATATTATGAAACTTGATAATCTTATACATATGACATTTTTATACATGTAAAATCAAGTTATTAAGAATAAAATGAAAAATGTTAAATTAAATTATTTCTCGATACAAAAAGATATTTTTTTTAATAAATTAAAAAGGAGCGACATAAATGAAGGGGGGGGGGGGGTTACTATTCTTATCAAGTTACCTATAACGTTTATCATAACAATTTACATACAATCGCTAAAAGAAACCTAATTCTTACGACAGTGCATAAAACATAAACTATCGATGAGATTGAATAAGAATACACATGGTCACTAACATTGTCCTTCCCCTACAATCTAATTCCTCTATTGGTTTAGAAGAAGCAGATGGAATTATGCAAGGATTTGTGGCAACTATGCTGGAATAGAGACTGAAGAAGAACTTGGGGACCATATAACAACTGAAGAAGAGGGTTACAAAAATCAGTGGAGCTATTTTATCAGAACAAATACATCCTCACAATATGCTAACTTTACATGACATTATATTATCAACAACTACAACTTTTACCAATCAAGAACAAGTGAAGATCAAAATACATCAACTTTGAACACTACCCATCCAACTTATAATAATCTTTGCATCAAAACCAATGTAAAGTTCTCCAAAAGCCTACCCATTTAAAAAGAAAAAAGATTACAAGCCAGTATTCAGTGCAAGTCAGTAATGCATCAATGGTAGCATGTAGGTGTACACCTAAATCCAAATGCTTAAATGGCTCAGAGAAACATCAAGCACAAAAATTTGAATACATGTGAACCTTTCTTTAAAGAAATAAGCAAAGCTTTTAAAAGGTATCTTCCTACTAAAAGGATAAGGAAAAATAAAAAGAGAACCAAACAAAACAGGTACCCTGCCTCCAGAGAAATGGAGGAAAAATGCACTTTTACACAACTTTTGAGACTAGACAGTTAACCACTGCAAAAATGCTCGTATCAACACTCTAGCATCATCCTTGCAGCAAAACTAGAAGCCAAACAAGATGGAAGTCGAAATATATTATTCTGTTCTAATTTGTCAGAGGACCAAAAAAAGCAGGCGAGAGAAGCCAAAGAATCCACAGTACTTGAAGATCACCATCTGTCCCCGGATCTTGTCCTGCCAAATTACGCACAGATATTAATAGCACCATGGTAAATCCTAGTAACAGAAAGCATCAAACCATGAATAGATAAACCACTTCCTGAGTAACATATATCTGCCACTATTTAGCATAGTTACCAAAATGGATGAGTAGAGTGCATAGTAGCTCGAATTAGGTCCCAAATATCATTTCTTCCCTTAGTGGGACTTCAATTCACTAGCAATACACTCTAATGGATGGGTTTCCTGGAGGACAGGACTGGAGTATACTCTGCCCGCAGGAATCATTAGCAACTCACATCGCAGTCTTGTTAAAACATCACATCTGGTTTTGAACAGGTAAGTAAACATCACATCTGGCAATATTCAGAAAGAACTTCCGGTGTTTGAGAAAATATGAAGTACTATATTCCCACAGGTTCTAAACTTACTGCTCATCCTTGTGTTCACTTTCAGCAACATCTTAGACATTAAGCTGTATACAGTATTAATAAAAGAATACATCACCTATATGAGCATTTTACATTGCTGTCCTTTTCTTTTCACAGTTTCTCTGGGTATGTAAGAGGGACGTCACCTAACTACAATTCTGATCACACCTTCACTGTGCTATATCAATCATTTGATATTACTGTAATTTCAATTCATTGCAAAAGTCACGAACTACGCCAAACAAATGCTATATACGAATATCAAAGGAAGAGAAAATATTTCCACATATCAACAATTTTTCCCAAGAATCAGAATAATACAAAGAATCCTGAAAGATACATTATAAGAAAAAAATTATTTTTGATGACGGTTATAAGAAAAATTTAAAGCACTACATGGAAACAAACAGGGGCCATAATCTCGCTAATATTACCTCAAGGGTTTGGGTCGTGATCAAACTCCGTTCACAAATTTATGAATAGAGATCACTATCCCCCACTCAAAAGCTACACTTATCCTATACCTTCCCCCAACACCAGCCCACCAGAAATTGAGAACATGACATTCATACTCTTCAGTGATATGGTTCCCGAGATAAGATAAATAGAATCATGAAATGATAGAAAGAAAACAAAATCCTGTAAGTAAATTGTTAGCAAGTCAATTCCACATAAGATCTTCAAACTCCAGAACACTATCTGGTTGGAGAATCAATGTGATAACAGATGCTTTAAGACTAGATATATCACCGAGAACAGGAATATCTTCAAGCCAACAGTCTTCTTGGAACCATCCAGTCTTGAATAACAAATTCCTACATTTTTAGACTGTACCCTATTCGAATTTTCAATCGCCACTTAAAACAGTACTACAAAATCCTATATCTCGACAGGCGCAAAAATAAAAAAATGTAAAGAAAACAAGAAGGCCAAAAAGATTTCTGGAAGGTATGCATGGCAAGTTACCGAGACAGAAAGACAGTTCCAACTCAAGAAAAATATTAGGCACAGGTTCCATCTAAATAAGTAGGCAAGTAGAAAAACAAACTTATAGTTGCAATGAAAAATGAGTGTGGGATATGTTGGTGTATGTATCTAGACAGAGACAGAGAGAGAGAGAGAGAGTGTTCTACCTATCAGACTCCCGGCTGCCAAAATATCCTCCTCTACCTCCTTGGAAAGATCTTCTCTCATCACCTGGCCTGGCCCATGCATCTCCACCACCCCGTGATCGAGGCCTCTCCACTTGTTCATTTGGCCTGGCCCATGCATCTACACCACTACGTGATCGAGGCCTCTCCAATTGGTCACTTGGCCTTGCCCATGCATCTCCTCCACCGCGTGATCTAGGCCTGTCCATCTGATCACCAGCTCTACGATCCTCATAAGGTGCTGGTTGAGAAGGGCCCCTATCAGAAAGTCCAGTCCTGCCTGACCCAGAGCCTGGCCTTTGAATGGGTTTCTGACTGAAACGAACTTTGTCATCCAAACCACGGATCAGCAGTTCCAAATCCCTCTCTTTCTGATTAATCACATTCTGTAAATTAGTCTTGTCCTCCTGTGAGCACTGGGTAGCTTCCTTTTTGAGGTGCTCTATTTCTTCTTTCAGATTCTTTTCCTCCTCCGTCTCTGGTCTGAAATGTTTTAGTTATCAGGAAAAAAAAGATGGTTAAACTCTTATTTTCTTAACATTTCTTTCTCTATTTTTTGCAACTATAATACATGATTAGATAAACTTCAGAAGCCTTAAATAACCAATAGAGCTGCATCTCTATTTTGAGTATTTCTTAATACGGTAAACATCACCTAACCTTACCTTAGATTACTTCAAAATCTACAAAGATGTCTACTTAAACATGAATAGGTTACAGCTGAAAGAATACATTTAAGTTCCTGTTTATAGGACATGAATGCAATCAAACATTTTCTTCTTTTTCTTGGGTGTTTGATAGGTAAATGGTACAAACAGAGCACACATAGCATCTACAAAGGACATCTCAGCCCTTATTCTCTCTAATTCTTTAAAACTGTAGAATCCTTTTTGGAGTGAAGATGACCTATTTCTTGCTTTCACTCACCAACTGAAACCATTATATCTTATGGACACTAAATAATACTCACTCCATCCCACAAATTTGACCAGTGCGGCGATCAAGAGAACACAGTTCAAATATTGCGTTTTGACAGACAAATTGTTCAGATAATAGTTTGAAATGTGATGAATTCTCCACAAAAGAAAGTTAGTTTGGAATGTGAGAAAAATGTAGCAGTGCATTTTTGATAACCGTGGTGTCCGGGCCAGCTTGCGCATACCTCGACTAATTCCAAGGGCTACCTGCTACCTCCCAGCAATACATGTACCGGGTAAGAAAAAAATAATAGTTAAAAGATATCACATCAAATTTGTTTGAACAGTACCTAATATTTGTTTGAACAAAAAAAGGTAGACAATGTCTTCTAACCTTTCTATTACAGCCAAAAAAGGAAGTATTCATTGTTACTGGAACAGACGGAGTACTCTCTAATGTAATAGAATATATAACCAGGCCAACTCTTCAACTTATACAATGAGTATACAACATTTTCTAACAAATATTGGAAATGACAATTCACATACAGGTGTGCTGGCTTGAACATACTTGTTCTAATATTTCCTTTTCTTTGAGGTGAAAGAGATGTGAGAACAAAAGGCAACAAGGTGAATACAAAGATGCAATCAAGTGTTTTATAGATAGACAGATATTAATATCAACAGCACGAATTTAACGCCTTTATCTAACCACGACCACATATGTCCTTTTATTTGAAAGGGCAGGTTAAATGTGGTGCGAATGAGAAATCTACAAGGTCAGGTACAGGAGTAATGCTCTCCTAATAACAGGCTGGATTTTCTTTTTTTGGATAAGAAAACAACAATAAACTTACGTTTGCATGACATTGCATTTTTTCTTACATATTTATGGTGTGACATATACTCGTACAAGCTAGCAATGCTTAGCAAGGGGGAGGGAGAATCACCATGTCACCTTCACATAAATCAAATCCTAGGTGTCACCCTTATTTTGCATCAAAAAGACTCACCAGCAATAACCGGCATGTACAGATAATGAAAAAAAAAGGGGCAACCCGGTGTACTAAGCTCCCGCTATGCGCGGGGTCCGGGGAAGGGCCGGACCACAAGGGTCTATTGTACGCCGTCTTACCTCACATTTCTGCAAGAGGCTGTTTCCACGGCTTGAACCCATGACCTCCTGGTCACATGGAGGCAACTTTACCAGTTACTCCAAGGCTCCCCTTCCATGTATAGATAATGAAGAAACCATTTAATGCATGTTTACATGGGGAAAGCCAACCATACCTCCTCCAAAAGATGATATAAAAAAAAGACACATAGAAGTATTAATTAATAATAACCTATTATCCCTTGTCCAACTTAAGGAACATTAATTATCACTCAAAGGAAAACAAACACATGATAAGTTGATAACAAACAAAAAGAGAAATAGAACTATCAATATGTATCAATCTATTATCTATCATCAACTTAATGAACACTAGTTACCACTCCATTTTATGGAACAAAGTTCTAAACTTTAACTATAAGAAAAGTTGATCAGGAACTCTGAGAAAAATGGATGGTAAAAGTACTAGTTAGTTGGCTACATGAAAACCATTTCTCTCCCAATTATTGTGGAAAAGGGTAGAGTTCAGGCCCATTATTCCCAAGTTTTGAAGGTTGTGGTTGGTCCTACGGGTTGGCCCCAGATGGATTTCTGGGTCATCAAAAAGAATATTGTGAAATACTCCCTTTCCAACAGAAATGTATTTGATAAGGAAAGCTTTAGTATATATATGTGACCAGCAACAGGAGTATGCTGGTGATGTGAACCAAAGTACACTTTGCTGTTAATCAGAACAGACTAGTGATATGCTAAAATGTCAAACATGGCCTCCTTATCCTGTGTTCATGTACAAGTACAACTGCCATGCTCCAAAAGGAAGCAAAAATTTACAATTCCCCTTTTAAATTTTCAGTTCCTGGAAGTAGCAATTGGAAGCAACTCCTTGATCTTATGCTGTTCTCTCTGTTACCCACATCCAAACTAAGGGGTTGTTTGGTAGGATGCATTAGAGAAAATAATGCATGCATTAGCTTTATGTATTACTAATACCTTGTTTGGTATCCCTTTTTAACCTATGTATAACTAATACAAGCATTAGTTATACATCCTATTTGGTATTATTCTATGCATAACTATTTTTTGAGAAATATCATCATATGCATAACTAAATACATAGCAAACCATAGTATTAGCAATGCAAGGGTTTTTGATACATGCATAGGCATGGTTAAAGACATGATTGCCCCTTAAGTCCCTCACATAGTCTAGTAAACAATCAATTTTTTTTAGAAATTATGCAATGCATGTTATTTTCTAATACACCAAACCAAATGGTGGATAAGAAATAATCCCTACATAACTAATACCAACATTACTAACACACCCTATTCAACATTATAGAAGGTGTAAATAGAACCTCTTATCTAAAAGTAAGCTGGACAACAAGCAAGGTAGCGAGGGGTTTGAGGTTCTTCTGCGGGTTATACCCTTATTCTCCAAATCAAATCCTGGTTCAAATATCAGAAAGTTCAATTATTTACTGCCATACTTTTATAAGGTTATTTATTACCACTACTTGGCAAACACTGTTTTAAGGTTAAATAGTTGTTTTTTCTTAACACCAGATAGTTAGGTTCTCTATAGTTTTACACAAAGAAGTCAGGCAAAAAGCATTGTTTTCTACGCAAATGATTTCACCATTTGTAAATCGATAGTAATAAGTTGGGCCTAAAATGTTCAGTCCTGGGATTGCAGAAAGGAGAAAAGGAAGTTGAATATGCTTCTATAAAGTAAAGATGGCGGGATGGAGAGAAACATCAATACAGATGCTGAAAGAGTGTCTCTCACCTAGAAGCCTAAAAGAAGTGCAGCTGGTGTGAAATTTGGCTGAGTTGGAAGAAAGGAACAGACTGAAAGGACTTTGGAACTTCTGCCAAGAAATCTTTACACAGAATGGACCAAAGAAAGAGCCTCATTAATAATGCATAGCATCAATCGCTTTCCAGTGGTCATGGCAATGGGAAAACCATCTTTTGAGCCTGTTCATAACTAACTAAAATGTGGATTTTTTTTAGAATAACTAAAATGATAAAAGTGTTTCCTTGAGCATTATCTTTAGCCTGAAAAAACATCTAGATTTTAATGTCCCCATGAAAGAAAATAGAAACTTCACTGAATTAATTGCATGGGACCTAAGGTTCAGAGCAGGTTATTGTATCAAGAAGATTTAACACATTCCACTTTGTTATTATGGAGCCGGGCGGCAAGCAAGTGAATGTGATACCGCCCTCCATCAGCCGGTGTGTGTGAGCTTCGCTCCTTGCAGTTGCAATGTGGGTCTAACTTACTGAATTTAGGCTAGCCATAAGTATAATATCACCCAGTGGTAAGCCAGCATTTATTTTCCAAAAAAAAAAACAGCTAACACAGTTTGAAAGACATCAATATCTGGAAGCTTGTCCCAAAGCAAGCTTCATGGATGTTACAGAAAATTTTCAAGGCAAAGAAATGCTTCATAGAAGCAGCTTAGTGATATCTAGACACTGGAGTTGCTTTCTATTAAAAAAGTTGTATCAAAAACTACTAGGTGACTTCCAGAAAGTACCCTGGAGGCGAATAATTTGTAATAACTAGGGAACACCTTTCATCATGAGAGTAGCTGTTCCAGGTAAGCTGTACACAAAATATAAGACTTGCTAATTGGGGTGTGAATATCAGTCAAGCTTGCTCCTTGTGTTCAACAGGATTAGAAAGCATCTCTCATCTGTTTCTTGAGTGTGCATTTTCTGCCAATATCTTGACTTAAGTACTGCTACGCAAAGGATCAGAAGACAAATTTTGGGCTGGTAAGAGGAGCTGGATTGGATGACTGCTAATATCAAGGGTAAATCTTCTAGTGCAAGCATTTTTAGAATGGCTGTGGTGGGGTGTGTTTATCATATCTGGCAGGAGAGAAATATGAGAATACTATTTCAGAACAAAACAAGAAATGCTGAGGAGAAAAAACTGTCATTTAAGGGGTGTTCTACAGAGGAATTCAAAGACCAAACTAGAACTGAAGCTGAAATCCTTGAATTACTACTCTGTACTTAATCTGGGTGAGTATTTAGGTGGTAGATTCCTGGTTTGTTCTGCTGAAGCTGTGCTATACAGTTTCAGTTTTCTTGTTATGCTGTAATACTTCCAGTTTGGTAATAAAATCTATTATTTACCAAAAAAAAATATATATATACCAGTATGGCCACTACTATTGTTACTGACTTACTATAACTGCACAGTATGACATAGCACCAAGTCACCAAAAATACCAAACCCCACTTTAAGTAATGACCATTTTAGTTTTACCAATTTAGGAAGCATCAAAACAAACTACAAATGCATTAAACCAGCCAATTCAAAACTATTAAAGAATCCAAACCTGTCAACGCGTCGATGCTCCAATTCCAAATCAATCTTTCTCCAATCTAAACCTTTTTCCTCAAGAAAAACTTCCCTAGGCTTTGCATCTCCAAAAGGATTAACCTTTGGCTTAGGTTTATTAACTCCACCTTCCACCATTCCCCCTATTGGGGGTTCAGAACGGGCCGAATGTGAACTCCCGGGCCTACTTGATTGTGAACTCCCAGGCCTACTTCCAATCCCTTTCTTCACCTCAATTTCCTTATCCAGTTTCTTCCAATCCAATCCCTTCTCCGCCAACACCTCCTCTCGTGGCCTCGCCGCCCCAAATGGATTAGGCTTGTTCACTTTCACCACAGTTTCATTCACATTTTCACTTCCAACTTCCATCTTGGGTTGATCAAGAACCAATCTCTGCCTTTCATGATTCCCCGAATCACGAGACCAACGCTCCATTTCGGGCCTTGAATCTGGCCTCGAATCAGGGAAAAAAGATTTCTCTACTGGTTGTGGGCCCACATTGGGGTGCTGCTTTTTCGAAGCACCCCAATTATCATCTCCATCAGCCCTAGAAATCCCACCCACACCACCAGTTCCTAAAGATTCATAACGATTCGAACGCCCCGAACTCATTGGTAATGATTTCTTAGATGAAGCCCAATTATCAGCCTCATCAGCTCTAGATGGTTGATCAAAATCGGAACCCCTAGAAGGTGGGCCCCTTCGATCATCATCAAATCCACCACCATAAGACCTACGATTACCACCCCACGAACCCTCCCCATCACCACCACCGCCCCGACCCGATTGCGGGCCCATACTACGTAACCCACCACCAAGTCTACCATATCCCATTTCTTCAGCAGATCGTTCTTTCGGGCCGGTAGGAAGACGGAGCATCTCGTCAGGTGTTAACCGGTTAGTAGATCCGGATCTGTAACCCGTCCCAGTGGTGTTGGTGCTATGCATCGTGAACTCTTGTAAGGTCATCTTTGTTTTTTTCTTCTGTTTAGTGCTTGTGAAAGCTTCCTTTAGGGAAGGGAAACTTAGCGGTGGTGGCGCAGCGGCGGTGGCTTGTTCCTTCTCTTCGGCTTCGGCCAGCTCGGCATCGGCGGCCCAAGCGCCGATTTTTCCCCATGGAGACTTGGACATTTTCGAAGAGGGCAAAGCAAATTGAATTGATTTCTAAAATGAGAAGATAGTATACTTTCCTTTTTTTCTCAAAATCACAGATATAGAAAAGAGACCTCTATTAGTATTTACACGTCTGGTATTAACGGGGCTCCAATTCAGATATACTTTATTAGTAATTGATTGATTTAAAGTTGACACATTCATATTAGTAAAGTTGCTTGATTTTTAATAATCATTTCAAAATATTTTCTGAAAACAATAAACATTTGAAAGATGGTTTTTACAAATATTATGTGAACACTTATCCTAACAGCAAAAGTCAGGTTTATAACAGTATGATCGTCGTAATCGAGTAATTAATTATTTTTATAAAAATAGAATATTTAAAATTACTAATAATAGGTCTAGAAATTCTAATAAAATATTTTGAAACATTAATAAGCATAGTATTTATGATAAAAAATATTATATAAATATATTTTTTTATCATTTAATGATTTTCCTTCTTTATATACCTTAGAATTTAACATTAAATTAAATTTCTCGTTAAGTTTTTCACTTTCTACAAAGTGAGACGAATCATAGGAATTCCTACTTCCATAACTTTTCACTATGCCCGTAGCTTTTTCTTGTGGACTAATATTGTTCAGGTTACACGAGCTCTAAACGTCAAGCTATTTCTTTAAAATAAAGGTAATATTGTTAACACAAAGAAGATAATCACGATGTCTCTCATGAACAATTAAAGGAGAAATTTGCAATAGCTAGCGTCAAACTGTCACTGACATCCTCAGTATTAAGAATAAGTACATAGAGACGAAAAAAATTGGATACTCTTTTGCTGAAAGTTTGGACACAAATTTTCACCAATTCAAGCGTTATATCGCTATTAAGAAACTGGAATCTACAAAACAAGCTACAACTATAAATTTCTTCCATAAATCTTTAAAGAATTTAACTTTCAAGTAGATTTAAAATGTGCGTGTTAGAGCTTAAATCTTTATTTTGTTATGAATTTATTAAAATTGCATTAACTTTCTTTAATTTTTAGTTAGTGAAGTATGTATATCTTTGAGATTTGAAATTTAAATAATTTTATTATATTTTATAACATAAAAAAATAAATTTTATGCATCTTTGCGTATAATAACCAAATATTATTCAAATAAACTTCTCTTAGTTAATCATGGTTAATTAATATATATCTGTATCTCATTAAATCACTTCATTACAACAAGTTGATATTATTTAATGTCGAGAAAAAAAATATGATTTGGTGTAAATACATGGTACCAATCATTCAAACATCATGCTTCCGTTTAAACAAGTATTTAAAATATGAAAAAGGGTTAACTTTTCCTTAACAATTTGCTATAAAATTCGTTAAATTTTTAATCTAATATTTTTCCTGTCATTAGTAAAAGGTCTCGTTGTTTGTACTTGACCCCTAACTGAACTCAAACACGAGAATGGTACATTTAGAACTTTTTGTCGAAAAAATTGGATAGGCAAAGTTCACCCTTTTCACGTTTAAACTCTTTTAATGTATTAAGGACAAATTTGAAACTATCAATGGTAAAGATATGAATAAACCAAATATAATAGATGACAAGATTAATAACTTAAATGTTACATGAACAAATTTGAACCTTTTTCTTCTAAAATATTTTCTTGATACTCTAAAACCTTTCTTGACAAATCTTTTCAAAAAAATTATTTTAAAATGTTTCTGAGATAGAAAAATGTTTAGCTAATTATTGTAAATAAGAAGTTTAGTCAATATTTCTAAATAATACTATTTTCTAAAGTAATGCTCCAAATCACTTTTTCAAAGATAAAAAAAAAATAAGATTCTAGGAAACCGTACCAAACCAAGTGAAAATAGATTTTTTTGAAATCAAAACATTTTTTTTGGAAAGAAATTCTATGTACTAAACAAACGTCTATGAAATATTGAGAAAATATATGTATACTGGCTATTAATTTATGGTATTGAAATAGTAAAAGAGTCATATTGGAGGAATAAAATGAATCTTGCATACTTTCTTTATCATCCTGGAGTATTTCATCGCCCCTATTTTATGTGGAATATTTTATTTTTGACTTTTTAAAAAAACTTATCAACTTAAAATGAATTAACTTATTATTCATACTTTATCGTTAATGCAAGACTTGTTATAATATACTTGACATAAAAGTTCATCTTTTAATGAGGAAATAGAATGTGAACGGATGTAGAGTTCACATTAGCTCTCATTTAAATGTTGATAATGAAGATAATTTGGCACTTGTCATAATTTTTTTTTGGGGACCAAAATCAGATTCTGGTGGTATTTTATTAATTTGTAAAAAAAATACAGTGAGGGGGGAGGGGACTTAAACCTTACCCCTATGCAGAATGAAAACTGAATAGGCCCAGTTTTGATGCATTGTACAATCCTAGATGAAAACCATATGATGCATGTGTATGTACAATGAGATCAATATGATATGATGTATAAACATAGTAATAGTTTTTCCTTAACACTTATCTTTAATTAGTGTTAATGAGAAACTGTTTTAACATGAGTCTAATGCAGATACTAAAAAAGAAGCTAACCTACCAGAGATAATCTGCAAAACTATACAAGAATTGTGTTCTGCATTTGTAACTCTCAGTAAAACAGTCAAGGTGGATAAAATGTGAAGAGTGAATTGCTTTGTGGTCTTGACTTTATTGTTGGCAGTCACCATTTGTCAAGGTTGAAAATGTCTTTTACACTTCTTGGGAGCTGCTGGAAATCATTATAGGTCATCTGATCCATATGATTGTGACTTAATTGTGCTAATTTGTCTGCAACTTGGTTTGCCTCCCTTAGACAGTGTCTAATCTGGTCCTGGTGTGTTCTTATCAAACTTTGTATCTAGTTTGTGATATGTATGATGTTCCAGGAGGCTTTATATTTCCCTTGTATAGCATGTATTAGCAGTTGAGAGTCAGATTTCACTATTATTTGATGGAAACCATTGTTTATGCACCAAGTGTTTCCTTCTTGTAGTGCTTTTGCTTCAACCGGTTACTTGTACCTTTGCCTAGGTTGATGTTGTAAGCTGATATGAATCTTTCCTCATTTGTTCTGATAACCCCTTTTCCTCCACAATCTTCACCCCTGCAGCTACCATCATTGTTTAGTTTAATAAAATTAGGGGGTGGGTGATACCATTTTACTACCTTGATACTCCTACTGTTATAAGCTTTGCCAAAGTTGTTGTAGATTTTTTCCCAGTTTACCTCCCCATTATGCAGAGAAAACTGACTATTGATTACCTGCACACAAAGGTTAGTTATGTTGTTCATTAAAAAATATTATTGTAATTTATGGAACTTAGCCTGATATTACACCTAGCCTTTCATATTTTTCAGCAGACCATTTGAGGTAGTATCACTTTGAGTAGTTTTGCCATGGGATTATTGGTTTGTACAAACCATATGTTCATCAATATTTTCCTTAAAGGCCTGTTCTGCACCTTTATTCCTACAGGGTTTGTCCATAGATCTTGAGCAATATCACTTTGTCCAAATAAATGTTCCACGGTTTTAACCTTGTGTTGAACAGCAACAGCAGATAAAAGGACCATAAATTTGAAATCTTTCTATCTTATCATCAGTAGACAACTTTTTTTTAGCATTCTCTAAAAGTGAAAACTTATTTTCGGAGATACATTCTTGTGCCAAGTTCTCATGTCATGCCAATTCCCTTCTCTTCTCCTTCTTAGTAACTGTCAGGCTGATGTGATTGTGAATTTACCCTCAGGGTTTGGAATCCAAACTGGTGTAAGTTGATATTGATGTGTTGTATTGCATTCCTAACATCCCAACGTATCCTATGCCATGCTCTGTTCCAGTACCATATCCCATTATTATGAACCTCATCCAGTCTAATATTGTTAGGGAAAACATCATCTGATAGTAGTTTGTATAGATGTCCTTCTCTTGTCCAATTGTCATACCAAAATGACAGGTTTCCTTCCCCAATATGCCAAGTTATGTTGTCCTCTAGCTGGAGTTTGATCTTACTCATAGCCTTCCAAATTTGGGACTATGTTCCTATTATATTTCTGATTATAGGATTTTGTCTTGTGCAATATTTTTTCATGAGGTATTCTTTTCATAATGAATCTTTAGTTCTTAGGTTCCACCACCGTTTTGCTGTGAAAGCACTGCTGACATCCCTTAGACACCTGAATCCCACTCCTCATTCCTCCCAATGATAGCACATTTTGTCCCATTTGCACCAATGATACTTCTTCACATTGTCTTCGTCATTCCATAGGAACCTTGCTATTGCACCTTCTAGTTCTTCAAAAGTACCTTTGGATGGTTTTATAGGTGATAGTATGTGGACTTGCATTGCCATTAAGACATGTTTGATCCTACCTATTTTGCCTCCCATTGAAAGGAATTTTGCATGTCATGTGTGAATTCTTTTTGCAATGTTCTGCACCATTTTTGAGAAGTAGATAATCTTCATTCTTCCATGGAATAGAGGGCAATCTAGGTATTTGATTGGCCACTCTTGTGTGTTCATTTCAGTCAGATGTGTCACCTTATGTATTTTTTCAATGTTGGCTTTGGGATCAAATGCAACACAACTTTTGTTTTTGTTGATTAGTTGTCCTGAAACATCTTCATAGGCAGTTAGTATTTTCATAATTTTCCTTAAGTCAGCAGGCTTACCTGAGGTGAAGAGTATCATGTCATCAGTAAATGTTAAGTGTGTAATTACTGGTCCATTACTGGGCTTGTGATAACTTGTGTAGTTCTCATCTGCTGCAGAATTGCTAAGCATTCTAGAGGAAAGTTCAGCACATATAATAAATAAGCCAGGTGACAAGGGGTCACCTTTTCTAAGACCCATGTTAGATCTTAAGAAGCCATTTCCGGACCCATTAAAAACAATAGAGTACCAGTTGTTAGAAATAGGTATGTACACTAGATCAATCCACTTTTCTATAAAGCCTAGTTTTCTCATTATTCTACATAGATAGGGCCAAAAGACTCTGTCATATGCCTTGGCCATGTCCAGTTTGAGTACTATATTGGCATGGTCATTGGGTTTAGAAATGTCTTGCAATAGTTCTTGGGCTAATAATATGTTATCAGTAATGGACCTCCCTTGTATGAAGCCACTCTGATTAGGAGCTATTATGATAGGGAGTATTTTGCTTAGTCTGTTAGCCATAATTTTAGCCATTATCTTTAATTGTATTACAAAGATTAATGGGCCTCATATTTGAGAAGGATTGGGGTTGGAGGCATTGGGGAATCATAATCAAGCATATATGGGAGACATACCTTGGCACATGTGCACCATCAAAGAATTCTTTGATGGCCCCATGTAGTACTGGCATTATGATGTCTAAACATGTTTGGAAGAATTTTGCACCAAATCCATCAGGACCTAGTGCACTATCAGGGTCCATGTCTTTAACATCATCCCTAATTTTTTGGATGTTAGGGGTGATTATCAACATGGATTTCATTTTTGCAGTTACCACTTTTGGAATGTTGTTCAGACATCTGAAGGTTCCCTTGATCTCTTGGTACTTAAAAAGATCTTCAAAGTATTGTATTGTTGTCTTTGCTATGTTGTCTTGCCCTTCTACTCTATTATCCTCCATGTCTTGTATATTGTGAATATTTAGTCTTCTTCTTCTTTCTTTGATAACCTTGTGCAATTAGAATGTGTTTTTGTCCCCATATTTCATCCATTTGACCATAGCCCTTTGTCTATATATCTCATCTTGGATTTTGAGGGTCCTGATGTATTCAGCTTTGGCTTTGCTGAGTATAGCTCTATTCTATTCATTGTTGTCTGTCACTAGTTTTTTTTCCAAACTTTTCACTAGTGCCTCTGTTTCTTTAATGTCTCTGTATATATCTCCAAATGTTGCTCTAGACCACGTACCGATTTTTGATGCTACATTCTTGAGCTTATTGTGCAGCTACCACATATTAGTGTTATGGATTGATGTGTTCCAAGCTTCTTTAACACAATATACGAAGGGTTTGTGGTTGCACCAGAAGTTATGGAATTTGAAGTATTTTGTAGGGGTTGTTTTATCATTTTCAATGTTTACTAGTGGTGGTGCATGGTCTGAAGTAGTTCTTGAAAGATGTTCCACTGTTGTACCAACAAACTGATCCATCCATTAGTTCATTATATAGCAATCTGTCAAGTCTTTTCCATATGGTTATTGGGTGTCCCCAGTTATTGCACCAAGGGTATTGGGCACCTGTGAACAGTGCATCAATCAAAGCATGGCCAGTCAAGCATTTTAAGAAATCAATACTTTTCCTCATGTTGTATGGAGCACCTCCATGCTTCTCTTCAGGGCAAGTTATGACATTAAAGTCACCTATTACTCATCGCCTAGTAGATAAGGCTTGAAGTTCTTCCCATAGGGGTTGCCTTAGAGGGATGGTGCGTTCAACATACACACATATTAGGTAAAAGTTTGTTCCAGTATTGGGACATGAAATATGGCATGTGATTTGTTGCATAGCATTATCAACAATATGAACAATTATGGTGGAATCCCAAAAAAGCCAAAATTTGTTGTTTAGGTTATTATGGGATTGGTGAAAACCCAATCTCATCATATATTTAGTGATGTGTTTAGCTTTTCTCTTGGGTTCTTGAATGCAAATTAAAGGGAGCTTGTACTAATTTTTGAGGCTTTTGTGTCTCTCACCAGCACCCATTGTCTTTATACTCCTTGCATTCCAAGATAAAAATTTTAACATTTAAAATGTTAGGATTGTGGTGTGATTGGTTTCCTTTTTGGGGTACCAGTTTCCTCTCTTTGAAGAATGTTAGTTCCTCTAGGAGATAGGTTGATTGAGCTTATAAGCTTTTATTCTTATTGCTATCTATGTCAAAAGTAAGTTTTCTCATTACTGTTGGGTTGCTCCCCTTACTAGAGGCAAACCTCGCTGTCACTATGAGCATAGATGTCCTGATTGTCATTGTTGCTACTGTTGTTGTCCATCTCTATGTTGCCATAGGTGTTGTTCATGTTGTTATCCTCTGAGCTCTGCTCTCTCTCCATGATCTCTTTCTTGTCTACTTCCATAGCAACGACAGTCGCCATGTCAGTTAAAGCAACAAAATTGTTGTTGGTTTCTATAAGTTTCTCCTTAGCCTTTCTGATTTGTATTAGTGTCAGAGTGCCTTCATTCATGCTTTCTTTCATCTACAGTATTTCATCATGTGTATGAGCCTAAACCTCTTGTTCATTATCTAGTTTGAAATGCACCTTCTTTTGCTTCTTCTTTTTCTTCATTTGATATTGATGGCTATAAATTCCTTGAGTTTTACGAGCTTATGTGAGGTCATTTTTATTTGAATTTAGAGGTTTTACCAGTGAATATCGCTAATGGATGTCTTTTGTATTTAGGCAAGGACGAACTCAATTTAAAGAGAAAAATGGATGAAACAAAGAAGAAAAATAAGAAAATGGTGTCAGTTGAGCTGTGCGCTGATGTGCGGTGAAATTATGCATTTTGATACCTTTTCCTTAAGTTTTTCTATCCCTTTAAGTAAGTTTTAATGTCATTTCTTATGTTTATTTTGTGTTTATAGAAATTTGGAGTTGAAGTGTCAAGAATTGCAAAAAATGAGAAAAATACTATTTTGTGACCATTTTGCAGGCCACAAAACCATTCTGCTGACCGCAGAACTGTTCTGCTGGCCGTAGAATGGGTAGAAAAATAGGACATGAAGTTTTTCAATCAGTGTCCCATTCTGTTGGCCGCATAACTATTCTACTAGTTATGCAGAACTGTTCTGATGGCCATAGAATGGTTCTGCTGGTAGCAGAATGGGTAGTAAAAAGGGGAAAAGGGTATTTTTGGCAGATTTTGTAAAATATTTTCTTTGGGCTATAAATATAAAATTAGGTCATTGTAGCCACAAGGATAAACACACCAACTCATACCAAAAATACAAGAATCATTCTCAACACATTTTGAGAGCTTAGAAGAGGGATAACAAGTTTTGGAGGCTAGGGTTTCATCATCCATCACCTTGGAAGTGAAGACTTGAAGTCATTAATGAGAATTTCTAACTTCGTCTATTTATTTCCTTGCATTATATTGTTATATTTGATGTGGGTGATGACTATGGACAACAAAGTTGCAAAGACTTGTTGAGTAGTATTTGTATTTAACTCTTGTTGCTTTTGTATTGATTATTTCTTGCTATTTATGAAATGTACCTCTTTCTTATTTAATTAATCTTGTTTATGAATGATTCCAAAGGTTAGCTAACCCTAGGACTTGCCCATCTATCCTTAATTAAATTTAAGAGAGGAAACTAGGATTTGTGATAGATTGATTATCACGATTCGAGGCTTTAACCCTTATCTAATGGGTTTGACCTTTAGATAGGAAAAACCCTAGTGTAGCCTAAAATTGGAATGTGATTAATGCTACTTAGTTTGATTCGAGAGAATAAGCTAAGATAAACTCGCTAAATAGTTGAGAGACCTTAGTTGGTAATTAAGATTCCAAGGCTAATTTGCTAGACTCACGATTAATTAGTGATAGACAATTACTTGCAATGGATCGTTATTGAGCTTAAATTAAATTACTACGCTTCAAATCCCCGAATTTCTATGGCTTGTGATATCCATTAGTTAGTTTTATCTTTATTCCTTTTCAAACAAAATCAAATATTTATAAACCATTTGGCTTAGCTTAATTGGTGATAATTCCATAACTAGCTTAATTATCCAAGTATATTGTTCCATGTGGATTCGACCCCAACTCCTAGTTGGGTAAATTATGTTGCGGCGACCGTTTACACTTTCTCTTTGCGAAGTGGATTTGGACGTCATCATGCGCGGTCGAGCACACTGTTCTCTCTTCATGCACCACTTCGTGCAAGAGTGCGTACGAGAAATTTTAGTCGGGCGTTAATTTTGACATTTTACAGACTTCCCCTGAAGCTATAAATCGTTTTAAGTCATCTAAATTAGGTTATCTTGTATTTTTGGAGAAGAAACGCTTGGAGGCTTGGAGTATTCACTATTTTTGCACTTCCTTTCATTGATTCAATACATAAGTTTGGATCGAAATCGGTTGTAATGAATTCTAGTTTGCTTTCTTCTTCTCTATTTCTTTATGCTATATTATGGAGTAGATTACATTAGAGTTTTTGACGGACATGGTGTCTTGAGACTTATGTATTGATTAATGTCATTTCTTGTTTAATTATCGTATGGAGTTTTGAACTTTAAGCATATGAATTCCTTATTTTAGTTTAATCGAAAGAGGAACTACTTTATTGAATATTTATGCAAGCTTGTTGTGGTAGAATTCCAATTCTTTTTTGTAATCGCACGAGCTTTCTTAAATTGTGTTTCACCAAAGATAGAAAAATATTTGGAAGAAGTTTTTCATATATTTAAATTCATTCGATAGCTTTTGCATATGTTCTTGAGTTAAATTAGTCTATTCATGACGATAGTTAGTTCATTCAAAGGGAAAATTAAGTATCGCAGGTAGACTAATCATTCGTTGAAATCGAAAGAGTCAACGGAACTTTTGAAAAGAACTTGAACGATTAATAATCGTACGTATTTCTCTTGCACTAGTCTCGTCATTGCCCTTATTTCTCTTTTTGATAATAATCCTTGATCAATTACTAGATTTTTATTATTCTACAATAGTAAAATTTGTTACTCGTTGTTTACACAACAAACTTTAAAGATTGGATTTCTTGAATAATACTAAGCAAGACCTTGTTGAATCATTAATTAAACCAATCCTTATGGAGACGATCTTAACTATTCTATTTTTGGCTAGCGAATCGCTTAAGAAAATTATATTGTGTTTTGTGCTCGACAAATTTTGGTGTCGTTGCCAGGGAGTGACAATAATTAATACTCAAATAGAATCTTGTGTATTAATTCACGCTTTTATTTTAATTTTTTTTAGTAACACTTAACATGTTGAATTTTCTCCAATTGTAGGTAATATTTACTATTTTCATACTCTTGGTGTATGACACGATCTTTATCACAGAAAATCATTCTGTACAATCCAGAGTTAGAGAAATCTTTGTGCCAACTAAGGAAAGAACTTGTAGAAAGGGTATCTGGGAAGTTATCGAATCAAGTCATCATGGATGGTGATTTAAGAAATGTTGGTCTAGAGAACCCATTCAACCCAAATTGTGTCAACGAAGCACCACCCGCTAATGAGGATGGTGTTGCTGAAGGGGTTGGGAATCGGAGAAATCTTCTCCCTCCATTTGAAGAAGTCGATCAAAATAATGGAAGGGCGGGGAGACTTCTTGGAGATTATACTAGGCCGAACTACAACGGAATGCAATCCAGTGTAATATGTCCACCTGTTGCGGACAACAATTTTGAAATTAAGCACAATGTTCTTCTGGCAATTCAAAATAATTGTGTGTTCAGAGAAAAGCTAAATGAAGATCCAAATAGCCATCTGATGGATTTTGATGAAATCATGAACACTTTTCACTACAATGGGGCATCAGACGATGCAATCTACTTTGGTCATTCCCTTTCTACTCTGAAGGACGATGCAAAGTTTGGTTGAGAAGTTTACCATCGGGATCGATTCACACCTGGGAGGAAATGCAACTAAGTTCCTTGACAAATACTTCTCACCGGCGAGAACAACGAGAATGACGAAGGAAATTAGTAACTTTTGATAATTGGATTCATAAACTGTGTTTGAAGCTTGGGAAAGGTTCAAATAATTGCTAAGAAGATGCCCTCATAACGAAATTGAGCCTTGGATGCAATTGATAAATTTCTGGGAAGGCTTGACACCTGCCTCTCGGAGAATTCTTAACAATGCAATGGGAGATCCTCTAATGAAGAAAATGCATGATTAGGCCATTGAAATATTGAATGAACTATCAGAGGATGCTAATAAATGGTTTACCGATGGGACCGAGATAAAGAAGACAACTGGGTACATCAGGTAGAGGCATACACTACATTGTAGGCTCAGATTGCTTCTATTGCCAAAGATATTACGCAGTTGACCATAGCTCAGGCGCAACTTAAACCACTGATTATTTGTGATTTTTGTGAAATACGACACCCAACTCATGAGTGTCAACAGGGGCCAGTGTCAGAAGAAGAAGTTAATGCTGTAGGGAATTTTAACAGAGGAAATTACCAAGGGGAACAATATCAACTCAATTGGACAGAAACATCCAAGTTTTTCTTGTAGTTCACCCAATATCAGTGCTAATGTATGGCAACAAAATAATAATAGAGGTCAAGGGCAAGCATAATCAGGATATCAGAACCAGAGGCAACAATATAAGTTTTAACAGTCGAATGAGTCCAATCTGGAAGTTTAATGAAGACGTTCGTATCTAAGACGGATGAGAGGTTTGATATTCAAAATTTGGCCATTCGAAATTTGGAGAAACATGTGGGTCAAATAGCTACTATGTCGTACGAGAGAACTCAATGAATACTTCCTAGCGACACAGAGAAAAATCTGATGGAAGTGAAAGCAGTTACTTTGCGATGTGGAAAGACATTGAAGGATCCTTGTAACAATTCTAGCACTGAAGAGACAAAGAATAAAGAGGAGACACGTGATGAACAGTAAGTCCCAAGTGAGCCAATTAAAGAGAAGTAAGGGTCAACCCTGCTTTGTGAATGCATAAAATCATTTTGGAGGAAAATAGCAAGCATGTTGTGCAACCTCAACACAAGTTGAATGAGATATTAGAAGACGTTGTACAAAATTAAGTTCTGAAGTTGTTACATGCAGAAATCATATTCCATATTTCTGACATCACTTGGATTAGTCCAATCCATGTTTGCCAAAGAAAGGGGGAATGACGGTGACGCAAAATGAGAATAATGAGATGATCCCAACTAGAACCGTCACATGGTGGAGAATGTGTATTGATTATCGGATATTGAATGATACAATCCGGAAGGATCATTTTCCACTACCTTTCTTTGACCAGATGCTTGAGAAGGTGGTAGGACAATGGTATTATTGTTTTCTTTATACATCCCACCCAACAAGAAAAGCAATTGCAAGAAAGTACGAACTATTACCATTTTTGCAACTGGAGCAAAAGTATCGTTGTAGTCAATACCTTCTACCTGATGATGACCAAATATGACAAGCCTTGCCTTCAATCTCTGCAAATTTCCTCTTTCATCGTGCTTTTCAGTATATTCCCATTTACTTCCTAGAGCTTTCTTCCCCGGAGGCAACTTTTGCAACACCCAAGTGTCTTGATCTTCCAAAGCCCATATTTCTTCGCCCGTAGCCTTTCTCCAACCTTCATGCTTTACAGTTTCCTTAAAATTTTTAGGGGGATTGCCTGCAGTTATTGTTGCTATATATTTTCTATGGTTATCAGAAAATCTATCACAAGATACAAAGTGTGAAATAGGATAAAGAGTACCTGAGGAAGTTGGTGAAGAAGATGAGTTTGCGGAAGGACTTTTCTTTTTCACAATGGTATGAGTCACAAAGTCACGGTAGCGAGAATTAGTTAATTTTGAACGTTTTCCTCGTCCCAATTCTGTCGTTGTCTCCACATGAGTATCATCCGTAGGTGCGACTAGTTGTTGCAGCTCACTGGCAGTAGATTGGTGTTGTTCTACTTCCTCATTTTCAGCAGCCATCGACACTAAACCCCTTTCACGTTCTTGCCCATCATCACCCCACCCCCCATCTCCGCATTACTCCCCCTATAGCCTGCGCCACTGTGTCCTCCCCGATAGCAGGTAGAGTATCATGACAAGTCAACCCTTCTCCACACATAAATTCATCCTCATAAAAGGATTGAGTGCTCATGATATGACTAAAAGCATTATTGGGATGCACAACACTGGGTTCAGACAATGAAAACATATTTTTAAAAATTTTAATGTCCCTAGAAACAAATATCTCTTGGGTTTCTAGATCTTATAACCTCCATCCCTTTTTAGCAAATTGGTATCCCAAGAAAATGCACTTACGACTTCTACTAGCAAATTTGTCACCTTGATATTTTTTATTATGAGCATAACACAAACAACCCAAAACACGAATGGCCTTTAAATTAGGAACTTTACCAAACAAACACTCATACAATGTTTTATAATTAAGGACACTAGAAGGTGTGCGATTTATTAAGTAACAAGCTGCCATCACATACTCCCCCCAAAATCGAATAGGCAGATAACCTTGAAAACGCAAAGCACGAGCCACATTTAAGATATGTTGATGTTTACGCTCAACACGACCATTTTGTTGCAGAGTCCCAACACAAGAGGTTTAAAAAATAATGCCATGTTTCTCAAAATATTTAGTTAAGCATGTAAACTCAGTTCCATTATCACTTCTAACACGCTTAATATGCTGATTAAATTGTCTTTCAACCAATGCAACAAAATTCAGAAACATGATTCCAACCTCCAATTTATTATAAAGAAAATAAACCCAAACTGATCGTGAGAAATCGTCCACAATTGTCAAAAAATAAGAAGCTCCACAGGAGGAACGGGTCCAATAGGGTCCCTACAAATCACAATGAATAAGTTAAAAAATCCTACTAGCACGACTACTACTAATAGGAAAACTGTCCCGAG
This sequence comes from Anisodus tanguticus, assembly GCA_034509755.1. Lineage (NCBI taxonomy): Eukaryota > Viridiplantae > Streptophyta > Magnoliopsida > Solanales > Solanaceae > Anisodus > Anisodus tanguticus. The sequence goes on from CM067540.1 coordinate 15,882,910, forward strand.
GTTGCTTTGCACGGAAACATACATCACAACCATTTTTATTTAAACCACTAAATTGCCTCACAAACAAAAACTTCCGAAGAACCTTCTCCGATGGATGCCCCAGACGCTTGTGCCATAACTCCATGGACTCACCACCATCAACAGCTAGGACCTTGGCATGTGAAACACCACGGAAAAATAAAAGTCTATCCTTGCGCTCACCCACTCCAATCAACCTCCTCGTCACTTGGTCATGTATAACCTACAAAGTATTAGTGATTTGAATAGTACATTTATGCTCATCTAAGAGTTGAGTCACAGAGATCAAATTACACTTCAAATTTGGGACAAATAACACATTATTAAGTCTCAAATTTCCCGATAACACCACACTTCCCTCATGCGTAGCAGAGGCAGACCGACCATCTGGTAATCCCACAAGGCATTGGCTAATTGACTTTAGATTGATTAATGATTTTAATGTACATATGACATGATGGGTGGCCCCGGTATCAATTATCCACAAACACTCACCCGTTAAACGATATTTTGGCTTTGGCAAATTAAGAAGATCAAGAATATTCTGCTATTGTGTAGGCGTAATGCCAGATAAGTCTGCTGCCTCTGAAGTGTTTGTTGATGCTTGAGACGTACTCACCTGTCCCGAAGAGCCAACAGTGGATTTGTTTGCGCGAACAACCGTAACACCACTACTGCCTCCCCTTTTGCCACTTCGACCACCAATCGCACCATTACGACCATCACCTCTTCCACCGGGACCACGACCACCACGAGGGCGACCCCCCACCAATCCGGGAAGCCATGTAGTTGAGAACATGAACTCTGATCATGGCCTTCACGATTGCAATGCACATAAAACTTGTTAGATTTATCAACAGAATGAGTTTTACCTCGAAGATCCATTTGAACCTTAAAAGCCATTATACTATCACGGTCTTCCTTCTCTGGATGTAAATCGCCTCCACGCAAGCGCTCCTCTTGTATCAAAGTCTGATAAGCCTTGTCCAGCGAAGGAAGCGGGTCTTGAGTCAAGAGTTGTGATCGTACTGAGACATAGGCGTTGTCCAGACCAATGAGAAACTATAGGAGTCATTTTTCCTGCAATAACTTTGTCTATTGTGCAGCAAGATTGCACTGACAGCGATCACAAGAACAGGTTGGTAAAGTAATATAATTGGTTAATTCATCCAAAATCTTACTAAGTCGACCAAAGTATGAAGTGATAGACCCCGTCTTCCCTTGCTTGCACTCAGGCAGAGACGACTTGAGTTGGCAGATCCATGTACCATTCAGGACACAAAATCACCCCTTCAAGACCGTCCACAATTCTCGCGCATCCTCATAGTAGGATAGAGTAGATCGAAGTGAAGGATCAATAGTGTTCATCAACCATGCAACCAACATAGAATGCATAGTATATTAGTCATCAAGTTTCTCGGCATCATTGGGAATCAGGACCGTCCCTTCCAGAAACCCAAATTTTCTCTTCGCCTTCAAAGTCGTGCGAATAACTCTTGCCATTCATCATAATTATCCCCTTTCAGTTGCACCGGGGTGATAAGATTGCCTGGATTGTCATTTGATCCAAGGAAAAAACATCCACCTTTTTCGCACCACTGGAGCTTTTGGTTATGGCAGCTTCATCACCGGCCATGTCGGAAAAAAATCGCTTTACTAATCTCTTGGTAAAAAAATGTGTCCTCAAACTTTATACTCTTGATACCATGATAAATTTGATCTCAATTTTCTGTATTCCCCATTCAACATATATTCATCAAATATATACAAATTACATCACCAAAAAAAAACCCCAAATATCACTCCTGATCTTGTTCCCCAAAACTCTCTCCTATAATCTCTCCCAAAACTCTCTCCTATAATCTCTCCTAATTACAATAATTACATAATATCTCTCGTATAATCTCTCCTAATTACAATAATTACATAATATCATTTCCTAATAAGTTGATGATGCACTAGAAGTTGGGGCTTATGTCCAACTCTAGAAGGGTTGTGTTTCTAAACTGTGTAAATATTTTCCCTGGCAATATAATGTTAGTTACCAAAAATAAATAAAAATTAACAAACGAAATATTAAATTCTTTTACTAAGAATAATCTAATTAATATTTAATCTTCATATTATAATTTTAAAATTATAGTGTCAGTATAATTTGATCACAAATCAAATAACTAATTGGATGAGTGGGGTAAATTGGGACCCTACAAATAAGAGGAGAGTCTCCTTGTATTTATGTCTTGAAGAAATTATTGTAGATTTCATGACTATTGTAGATTTCAAATCATTTGAATATCCCTTAAGAAAATAATAATTTATAGACAAAAATAGGTAATTTGATTAAACTGACTCTAATTAAATAGGCATTGAGATTTGATCACATAACACTTAATAGGGCAAATCTGAAAAAATGGGGTTAATTTTTTCTTGATTTAATAAATAAACACTGTTAGGTCCGGGTATGCTATGGAACAATAAAAACAAATTAGAAATTAACTAACTCAAATGTCAATTCAATTTTCGAATGTCGGCGATAATGTCGTCCGACACCAGTGATAACACTTTAGTAAAAACAGAAAACTTTAAAGAGCAATGCAATGGAATTTTAAAGAACACAAAGTTTTAAAATTTACATAGATTATATATATTATATAACTTGTGACGGTCAATGACCGAAAGTATTATTTATAATTTATTATATACAAAAGTTACAAATTTCTTTCTTTATAATTTTACAAGATGAAATGGAAAGGAATTAAATATTGAAGTCGCAGATGACTTATGCATGAAAAATCTACCTAAATAGAGATAGGCAACTTCTCATTACAATTGCTCAATACAAAGCTAATCTAGAATCTAAACTGCAATTGTAATGTTGGACAGAATGTTGTCGACACGCTCAGGCAACACTTGTGATCCAGATTTCTAAGATGAATTCTCAAGAGCTCTCTTGATATTTTTGCAATCTATTTCTGGATATCGATTCACTATAGTAGCCTCTATATTTATAGTAGAGAGTCTTCGTTGAACAGCTCATCGATCCATTGTGAAGGTTGAGGAAAATATGGGCAGCTGGTGTGTTTGTTGGAGAAGATCATGGAGCAAAATCCTCTAACTTCTTGGTCTTGTTCCTCACGCATAGCAACAACCTTGACTTGTTCTTCCCATGTTTTTCATCAGCTCTTATTTACCTTGCCAAGTCATTTTTACTTCGTAGTAATATTTCCACAAATATAATTTCATTCCGTGAAGCAAGGCAATATTGTTTTTTTTAGAAGATGTTGGTCCGAATGTTGTGACATTTGTTCCAAAACTGTATACATTAAAATCAATCCTTAAAAAGATATGTGGGTTAAAATGTCACAACACCAAACCCAACATTAACAATCTCCCCCTTTGCTTTTCTTCACAAAACTCATTACAACTGGTGCAAATGACTTAAGGCAACGTTATAGCTGTTGTCCAACAACTATGAAAAAAGTTATGCTCCCCCTTAACCTGTGATGGTATACAATCAAAACATGTGCATACTAGTATATACTTAATCAAACAATTCATAATTCAGTCAATAAAAATATTGTTTAGCACATCAGATAGAAAATCATCATGTTCCTCTAGCTTATTATACAGCAGTAGTAGCTTTCAGTTGCTTTCTACTTTTTCATAACAACTTCTACTTCAACCCTGAGTCTCAATCTCTTCAGCAGCACTTTTCTACCCAACATCTTCTTCTCTCTGCACAGCAGCAACAACAACTTCTTCAGCAGCAACAACAACTTCTTCAGCAGCAATAACATTGCCTTCAGAACTTTCAGCCCTTTACTCCCCTTATACAGAATCATCTCCCCCTTTTTGGGAAGAAAGCAAAAGAAAGAACTGGTCTTTTGCCTGAACCAATGCATCTCTGGCAACATCAACCTATGATATTTATTGGTTGAGTTTGACTACTTGACCAACTAACCAGTTTGTTGTCAGAGGTGATTATCTACAACCAGTGTTGCCTTGAATGTGTGTGACATTCCTGACAACGTTCTCACTGTCTTCTTCTTTTTTCCAAGGAAGGTCAATGACCCTATCTTTGCTTTTTAAAATTGCTTTGTTCACTGAATAAACCCCAGGAGCTTTTCCTATTTATATCCTCTCTCTTAGGCTCAAAGCCTTGGGTAGTTAATATTTGGTAGATAATGAGGGGAATGGAAGGATTAAAGTCGACTCTTTTTCTGCTAGATTGGCCACTTGATAAAATATCATTCTTCCTAAGTTAACTTTTAATCTTTTTCCAATTATGAACAAAAGTGAGGCTTGATCAGTTGTCACAACTGACTCATTCAATGAAGGGAGCCAATTGTGGATGACAATTTTATGAAGGGTGGAGAATAAGGCAGTTAGCTTTGAAGCAGGGCATCGAGGGATCCACTTTTTTCATTATACCTCCAGTGATGTATTCAATCATCTCATCCTTATTCTCTGTTGCTCTTTCTACAGTGCCACTTCTTTCTTCATGGTCAATTCCCAAATATTGATTTATAATTGAGGGTGTAAACTGATAAATTTTGTTATAGAGGATACCTTCCCAAATTTCTTTGAGGAGATATCTTCTATAGCAGAATTCAAATTAGCATAAAACAACTTAATTACTTCGTCAACGAATGGTTCTTTTTTAGTGACTGATTTGAGAAGCTTTCTATCATTGAGAAATTCTACCAAACCATATTCTGAACAAGAGGCTATATCTAATACTTTTTCAGACATGATAATCCTATTCTTGTACCAATATCATTTATCATATTTAGCTTTGGAATATAATTTTTCTGAGAAAGCATTTACCTCAATGTCAGAATCAGATTCAGTTTTACTGGAGGAGGATGTTATTGGTGTCTCTTTTGAAGTTTGCTGAAATATTGCTTGAGATGTTGTGGCTTCGTCGGCAATATTTGGAGCAACGTCTGATTTAGGATGTCTGGGAATTCCTTTTCGACGAATCTTGTCAGTGGAGTATCATCAGGTATTTTCTCGTCGTGAGACACATTCTGAGATATAGAGGCAGTAAGATCTTCTTCACTTTCTTCAGAGGATAGTTCAAAGTCCATGTCATTAGTGTCGATACTTGGGCAAGCAAGTATAGATGTGTCAAACCTTAACTTTTTGGTGCTCGACTCCTGTTGGACTATTCTCTCAAACACTCTACTCGATCTACGAGTAGGGAAGGAGGACAAACTTGTTCGTTTACGTAGGTATGAATAATCAGATGTTGCATCAATATCTATGGGATTATTGTCATCCCCAGGGTAGCTGATATCGAGAGGTTTCTCATCACCTCTAAGGACTATAGTTGTACACCTTTTTTCAGGCAGATGTGAAGAAGAAAATATTCCCGGTTGTTGAGGAGGGCTTGTACTCGTAGGGGTGTTGTTGGGTGTGTTGGTAGACATAGGTGCTGACATTGGGGAAGTTTCCATTGGTGAGTTTTGAGGAGAGGGTTTTGAGGTTTTAGGGTTTGAACAAGAAGAAGGTGTTTGAAATGGAGAGGATTCCATCGGGTAGGTGATGTTATGCCCGATTGGTGATGTGACTTTTTCCTTCTTTTTTTTAGTTCTAGGGAAAATCAAGAGTGGTAAAAAGAGAATGAGATGAATATTTATACTCTTGGCAAACCTTTCATAGTAATAAAAACTCTTTAGTTTTATGTGTTTGATATTTATTTGATAACTTACACCTAAAATTTTGGGATAAAATAACAAAACATCATAATAGAAATTTAATCTTATCATTTTAAAGTTCGAATTTCAATTAAAACATGGCACAAAAATAGAGAGAACAAATCTAATTTTTCTGAAATCAGTTAAGATCAATTATCCCAACAGATATCACGTTCTGAAAATGTCAACAGCAATGTTGGCAACATTTTGGACGACACAAGTATTTTGATCCCACAAGAACTTTTTCATTTGGGAAACAAATCAAGACACGCTTTATACGTATTTTATGAGTTTGATCACTGGAACATTTTTCCATCGTGTCATTGATCTAATCATAAAACACATACAAAAGAGTTTTTTGTGTCAAAAATAAGAATACTTATTTAGTATTCTCAAAATTTCTTTGAATCACTCAATACTCCTATAGAATAGGAACGATATCTTTTCAAGGGCTTTGCCCATTTTGCACAGTTGCCAAATATTTGCAAAGGCTTTGCCTTATTTTGATACTCTCTTTTTATGATATATAATATCATCACAGAGAACGGTATCTCATTATAAACATATTATTATTGAGGGATCATGCTTGTGTGACCAAAGAGTTATGCACCATACAACAACAATAATCAGTCAGTGGTATACCATAGGTAAATGTCACCCGAAATGTTAGAGAACGTTTCTGCTGACATTCACCAAAAATGCCTTTTTTTTAGAGATAACAAAGATCAAGAGATTTCTTCAAACTAAAAAATCTCTCATGGTCTAAAGCTTTTGAAAAAATATCAGCTAGTTAATGAATAGTGTCAACATGTTCAATTTTGACTAGTTGTTTTTCAACTAAATCTCTTAAAAGTGATGTCTAATATGAATATGTTTTGTACGTGAGTGTTGAATTGGATTTTCGGAAATATTTATAGCACTCAGATTATCACAATACAAAACTAAGGTGTTGCTAGTAAACTCATAGTCGTTTAACATGTGTCGTAGCCATATTAATTGAGTGTAACAACTTCCAGCTGCTACATATTCAGATTCAGCAGTTGAAAGTAAGACACAGTTTTGTTTATGACTATACCATGAAACAGGGTTATTGCCAAGATAAAAACATCCTCCACTTGTACTCTTCCTATCATCCACATCTCCAGCCCAATCCGAATCACTATACCCTATTAAATTAGAATTAGTGTTTTTGGAATACCAAATTCTCAACTCACTTGTGCCGGCAACATATCTAATGATACGTTTTACGACATTTAAGTGGGAAATTTTGGGACAGGCTTGGAATCGAGCACAGACACAAACACTAAACATAATAACTGGGTGGCTTACAATAAGATATAGAAGGCTACCTATCATAGATCGATACAAGGTTGGGTCAACATTTTCACCAACATTATCCTTACATACCTTCTGCGAAGATCCCATTGGCGTTTTCATTTGTTTAGCATTTTCCAACTCGAATCTCTTAACTAGATTCTTGGCATATTTGCTCTGGGAGATGAAGATTCCATCTTCACTTTGCTTAATCTGCAAGCATAAGAAAAAAGTTAGTTCCCCAATCATGCTAATCTCAAATGTTAATGACATAGCTTCAACAAATAACTTTAGATAAGAATGTGAGATCGAACCAAAGACTATGTCATCTACATAGATTTGAGCAATAATAATATCTACACCGTGACGTTTAATGAATAAAGTACGATCAACTTCACCACGTTTAAAACTATATTCAAGAAGGAAGTTAGTTAGACGACCATACCATGCCCGAGGGGCTTGCTTCAATCCATACAGTGCCTTTTTGAGCTTGTAAACATAGTGTGGGTGGAGAGGATATTTCAAATCCTTTTGGTTGTTCAACATAGACTTCCTTATCAAGATAACCATTTAAGAATGCACCTTTTACATCCATCTGATGTAGTGTAATTTTCAGACAACAGGAAATTTCAAGTAGAAGTCTAATTGACTCAATTCTAGCTACAGGTGCAAAAGTTTCATCATAATCGATTCCTTCAACCTGAGTATAGCCTTGAGCAACTAGACGAGCTTTGTTTCTAACAACAGTTCCCGATTCGTTTGACTTATTTTTAAAAATCCACTTGGTTCCAATTACATTTGTATTATATGGACGTGGAACTAAGTCCCAGACTTCATTTCGAGAGATTTTTTCAAGCTTTTATTGCATTGCTTGAATTCAAAAGTTATCATTAAGTGCTTCTGAAACATTCTTAGGTTCTAAAGTAGATAAAAAATAAGAAAGACTAACCTCTTGGTATATGGTAGACATACACACATACCTTACCATGTCTCTGTAATTGAGTGGTTCTTTCCCTCTTGTTCTAATTCCCACAAAAACTCCCCCTATCACTTGGCTCGTTGGATGATTCTTCCTAATCCTCGACGAGGGGTCCCTTCGAACTTGATCTAGAAATTCGGCATTTGACTCCTCATCCATGGCCTATGTGATCTCTGTTTCAGGTTCAGATGTTGCTTCATGTGTGTTACCATTTGGGGCAACATCTGATTCTTCTACAATATGCTTATTTTCCACTGAAACTATAACGTTATTTTCAGTTGTATCTCCTGTAAAATCAGAAAGATCATCAAAAATAATATTTACAGACTCTTGTATAGTTTTGGATCTCAGATTGTATACTCGATAAGCATGACTATTTTGTGAATAGCCAACAAAAATTCTTTTGTCACTCTTAGAGTCAAACTTTGCCAAATGATCTCTATCATTTAAAATGTAACAAATACACCCAAAAATATGAAAGTAACGCAAGTTAGGTTTCTTTCCATTTATAATCTCATAGGGTGTCATCTTTGTTCCAGGCCTTAAATAGACTCTATTAGCGATGTGATTTGCAGTATTCAAGGCTTCTGCCCATAAACATTTTGACAAATATTTAGAACTAAGCATCACTCTAGCCATTTCTTGCAATGTTCTATTCTTCCTTTCTGCTACCCCATTCTGTTGAGGAGTTTTGGGAGCAGAAAACTCATGGAAAATTCCTTTTTTTTCACAAAAATTTGTGAAAGAATTATTTTCAAATTCTTTTCCATGGTCGGATCTGATCCGATAAAGACTGTTCAAAAATAGTAGCCAACATTGCTTGTGTTTCGACTTCTTGATCTCCTTCATCTTCTCCTTCGTCGTCACTCAGAGAAACCCATAGACTCTTACCAAATTTTCTCATAGTATTTGCACATTCATTAGCATAATGACCCCAGCCCGAGCATGCATGACATTGCACAGATTTAAGTTGTTTGGGATCAAATTTGGAACAATCTGAGTTGGTTCTCTTCAGCTGATTTCCTGTTTAAACAATTAGAAGGGATTTGGTGGAGTTTTGATTGAAGCCTTGGTTTTGGTGGTCTTTGGATTTGAACTTATTTCTGTCATTGTTGAAATTCCTCACCATCGAATTGAATTTTCGAGTGAGGAGGGCAACATTTGCACCGTCACCAACTTCTTTAAGGTCTCATCCTCTTATTCGATTTGATTCTCCAAGGATTGGGCTTGAAGTGCTACGTTGTTGTTCTTGTACAATTCCGGGTTCTTATTGCAGTGGCCTCTGTTCGTCATTGGCATATTTCACAAATGGATATTAAAAATGATTTTTTGAATGGGGATTTTCAAGAAGAAGTCTACATGGTCCCTCCACCTGGTGTTTCACATAGTCTAGGACAGGTGTGCAGGCTTAAGAAAGCTCTGTATGGTCTCAAACAAGCTCCAAGAGCTTGGTTCGACAAGTTCTCCACTGTAGTATCATCTCTTGGGTTTATTTTCAGCTTTCATGATTCGACGTTATTTGTTAAATCATCCCCTGCAGGTTGTATTTTGCTTTTGTTGTATGTTGATTACATGATCATTACAGGTGATTATATTGATGGTATTGCAAACCTAAAATCTACTCTGTCTCGCCGTTTTGAGATGAAAGATTTAGGTCATCTACGTTACTTTTTAGGCATTGAGGTAGCTTATTCTGAGAAGGGATATCTTCTCTCTCAGTCTAAGTACACTGCAGATATTCTTGAGCGGGCTCGTCTCACAGATACTCATATAGTTGACTCTCCTCTTGAGGTTAATGTTCGATATACACCTACTGATGGGGATCCTTTTCCTGATCCCACTTTATATCGTTCAATTGTAGAGAGTCTGGTGTACCTCACCATTACTCGCCCTGACATTGCATATGTTGTTCACATTGTCAGTCAGTTTGTTTGCTCTCCTACATCTGTACATTGGGCTGCAGTTATGCGTATTCTTCGCTATCTTCGAGGAACGATTTATCAGAGTCTCTTGTTTCCATCGACCTCATCATTGGAGCTTCGTGCATTTTCTGATGAAGATTGGGCTGGTGACCTAACTGATCGGAAATCAACTACTGGTTATTGTGTATTTTTAGGAGATTCACTTATCTCATGAAAAAGTAAGAAACAAGATGTGGTTTCTAACTCTTCAACTAAGGCAGAGTATCATGCTATGGCTTCTACTACGTGTGAGATTGTATGGTTACGTCGGTTATTGGTTGATATGGGTGTCTCTCTTTCTTCACCAACACCGATGTACTGTGATAATAAGAGTTCTATTCAGATTGCGCACAACATAGTCTTTCATGAACGTACCAAGCATATTGAGATTGATTGTCATATTATTCGATAACATCTTCAGCAGCGCACTCTATCCTTGCCATTTGTCTCATCTTCGATGCAACTTGCAGATTTCTTCACAAAGGCGCATACCTTAAAGCGTCACCGGTTCTTTCTTGGCAAACTCTCAATGCTTCTGTCTACACCATCGCGACTTTGAGAGGGATATTAGCATTAACTCTATCCCACATTGCTTTTGTCCCACATTGGAAAAACACATTTGTATTTCATGCAATAGACCCTATATAAAGGGCTTTACTTGCTTTTCTTTTACTTGCACTTTTAGCTCTCAAGAATAGTATTATTTTATTATCTTATTATTGCTTTGTAAGAATTCATGTTATGAATAAAAGTATAGCATAAAATGAAAAATTGGTTCCAGCAAAAAAATTGATTATTATCGTAAAATGTTGTTACAAAATATGTTTGTTATAGAGAGGTCTAACTCTATTAGTTGTCAAGTTTAGCTTTTTGCAAAGTTCCATCAATATTCAAAAAGAATAATTTAGTAAAATAAACACTTAATGTATTAATTCTTGAAGTGCAAAATACAAACTAGATTAGTAAAAAGGAATAGAGGGAGTACTTATAAACCTTGTGTGATGCATATTCAGATGGCTGAAACAGTGTTGGTTTTCAGCCAAAAAGAAACTCGTAAATAAGTAAAAATGAAATTAGAAAATCTAAATGAGATTTTTCAAATTTGTGGTTGATCTCAACATCATGATCAATTTTGATCAATATTCAATAGTTTCTAATTAGAAACAAGCTCAAAATTCACTCAAAGATTAAAAAAAAAGTTTTGTTTACAACTACTAAAGCGTTATTATAGCAGCGTAGCTGCAGAATCTCTCCCTTTTTTTATTTGTATTTTTGAGAAATTAAATTCAAGATCTATTGAATATAATAATACTAAAAGAGCCTAAACTCCGATACTGAATGCATATCTGAATAATTAAAATGTTATCTCTAGATCTGAGTACTAAATGATTAAGACTGTTTGTTTTACAACATCTACAATTTATTTATTTGTAAACATAATAAATATATAATTCAAATAATTAAATATTATAAAAAATATAAATTGAATAAAATAAAATAATTATCTGATTAAAAAATGAAATTTTTATGTTCGTTAGTGATGGTGGAGATGATTTGTAGTGGTCATGGTCGGTGTTAGTACCTAGTAATGGTGATGATATAGTTGTGACGATGGAGGTGGTTGGTGTTGTAGTAACTGACTCAATGGTGACAATTGATAGTAATGATGGTGGTTGTGGATGGAGGTGGTTGATGTTAGTAGTTGGTGGTGTTAATGATGGTGAGTGACGAATATGTGATGGTTGATGATGTGTCGGTGGTAGTTGTGATGGTGGAGGTAAATGGTAGTAGGGATTGGTTGCAGTGGAGGTAATAGTTGATAGTGATGGCGACGATGGGGTGGCAGTGGATATGATTATAATGATGGAGGTGATAGGTGTGGTAGCGACTGTCAATAGTGGTTGACAGAGATGGTGGTTGTGATGACAAATATGATTAGTGGTGGTGGTTGGCGACGGTAGTGGTGGTTGATAATGGTGGTGGTGGTTAGTGGTACTGGTGGCCAGAGGCGGATTCAGAATTTAAACTTTAGGGGCTCAACATTTTAAAATTCTTAGATGAACCAATTATATTTTAAAATTTATGAGTTCATATTTACTATTTATTGTAATTTTAAATATTTTTCACACATAAATTTATGTTTCAGGTCGAAAGTTATGGGTTCAATTGAACCCCACCTTAAATGTTACATATGCCCCTGACGGTGGCTGGTGAATGTGGATAGAGTAATGGTGAAAAGTATATATACAAAAATATATTTTAATGATATTAAGACTTTATTCAATATCTTAATAATTAAGACATATTTAAATTAAATAAATATATTTAATTATATAAGGTCTGAGGCCTAAGCTCCTATAAATATTTTCTTTATCCAGAAACAAAAAAGGAGCATTTACAGTTAAGACAATCCAAGAGATAAATATACACAAACGCCTTTAATACTTAGCCTTCCAAGAAAATGAGCTAACAGCCTTATGCCTCTACAATCCCGTTTTTCTTTTCCCCAACTATTTGAAATGCTTTTTTGGTTGATGATGTATTGAAAATAATTTCTCTAACTTTCAAGATAAGGATAAGGTACATACACTTTTTCCTCTTCAATGACGGATTCAGAATTTTCATTAGTGTTCGAAAAATAAAATTATAGTGATTAGAATTTAAACTTTGAACCACAAGGTAAATTTTAAACACTAAGGATAAGGTACATACACTCCTTCCTCTTCAATGGTGGATTCAGAATTTTCATTAGAGTGTTCGAAAAATAAAATTATAGTGACTAAAATTTGAACTTTGAACCACAAGGTAAATTTTAAACACCCTAAATCACTGAACCAACATCTTCTCTTGTGTTTGGTATTCAAAATCTATGTATGTATATAAAAAAATAAAAGAATGTCTTATATATATGATGTAATTTTTTATTGAGAACACCCTCACCGGGCCTTAGATTCACCCCAATTATTCTTCCCAAACCTCACTCGTTGAATTATACTGAATATGTTATTGTTTAAGATTCCTTTGGTGCGTGCAACGAGACTAATTAGCCTTGAATTTCATTGTTTGATCTTCAAAGAATCAATGTCATGATACATGATCTTTGAGCTAAAGTTTTTGTAATTTATTTACTCGAGTTCTCTTCACTTCGTGGTTTATTTGGAAGACTTATTTTACTTGGGTTAGTTTTCAAATATGTATCTTTTTTCAGCCGGAAACTAATAAGGAATCCTCACGATAAGTCGATAACCTACTTGTATATATGCACATCATCAATAATAATTTAAGGGAATAAGAAACAATTTTAAATTTAAGTCGTGATCTTGGTCAATTATTAATATTAATATTAATATTAATATTAATGTAACGCCCTTATTCTCTTTTTCCCTTATTCTCTTAAATCTTAATCATAAAGGAAATATCATTTGTTTTGTAGGTACTACTCCTATCATCATTTGTTTTATTCCCTTAAAAATAAAATTATTCCTAGCTAGCCACGTATCTCGAGGAGAAGTTGAAGAAAAAGCTAAAGCTGCACAAAAAGAACTTTTGAGGCACTATCATAGTATTGGCCGTTTCCAATATGCATTATTTTTTGTTGACTTAAAAGAAATGCTAACTACGTACGTGCTGACAACTTGCAAACTGCAAGGTAAGCAAGTCAGAAAACTATATACCCCTTTTTGTTTTCTTTCGGTATTCGTTATTCATATTAGAGTTCAATTATACTTAGATTCGCGTTGCGTAGGACCCATTAGGAGGAAGTGCTCCCTACTAGAGAATTTTTCATACTCAAGATTCGAATCCGAGACCCCTGATTATGGAAGGAGCAGCTCATCCATCGCACCACATTCTTTGATGATAGAAAACTATATAACTCGTTTGTCCATATATGAGTACTTTTTTCTAATTTCAAAAATATTTGTATATTATTTGAAATAAATGACAGTCTATCAAATTAATATATTATTTTAACCTCAAATTTGACGAAATTAAAAGTTTTGAAAATATATTTTAAGAACTTTTTAAGTTTTTATTTATAAAATTTTAATTTTATTTCATGTACAAACACAGACTCAATTTTTAAACACTTTTTTAAAAAGTTAATTGCAAATATAATTTTGTCAACTGCCAACCAATTAATTATGTTCAATCGTCTGCATAGTATACCGCATTAACTTAGGGTCTGTTTGGAAGGCCACCTGGTAATTGAAATTTGTGTAATTACTAGGGTAGTAATAACACAACCTAGTAATTACATAGCATAGTAATTACGAGAACTTGTTTGTTTGTCATAATGTAATTACTGTGTAATTACAAGCATACTGTTTGATTGCACATGTGTAATAACACAGTTAGATTAATTTAAAAATAAAAATTAATACTTGACAAATATGTGTCTTTATAAATGTTATATTAAATTAGGTATTTAAGATATATATTATTTTTTGAAAATATACTAATTAATAATCACACATTTATAAATAATATTATAAAAGTAATAGTATATTTTCAAATTAATAATATTTTAATTTAATTAATTATAATAATTAAAAGCACACATTTTGTAAGAACATCATGGACTATATATGTTTGACAAAAACATTAATAATAATACATCTAATGTCATAACACTATTCAAATATTTGAGAAAATAATAATCTATCAATTGTAAGTGGAAAATGAATAATATGCAATGTAAAACAACAAGTGAATAGTATTAAAGAAGATAAACTGAAATCGCAAATATAACATAAATTTAAAATTTTTAAAAATAATAATTTAACATGATACTTTTATGTCAAATTCCTACATAACATAAAATAAGTTCCAACATAACCTAAGTAAAAATATAATTCAAAAGAAAGTGAAAACATTTATAAGTCTATAACCTCATTCATGTCACACCCCAACCTTGGGGGTATGGCCAACACCCAATGTCTGAAGGCCTGAGCGTACCACTGTAGTATCTGAACCTTGTAATATGAAACTTGGCCCGACAAGGCTTCCAAATAATCATATAGGACAAGAATGAATAATAACCTGCACGCAGTACACTACTAACAGAAATACCGACAAGGCCACGACACACATACATCCACTATACATCAGTCTACAAGCCTTTAATAGTGATATATACACAACAACAGGTCGGGACAGGGCACCATCATACCCAAAATGCTAATAACATATATACAGTACCTAAAGACTCCAGGACTGCAACTCCGAGAGAAGGGAGTGCGACAATCGCAACTGAACAGGCCACCTACTGAGGAGGAGCATCGCTCTGTCTATCTGTACCTGCGGGCATGAACACAGTGCCCCAGAAGTAACATCAATACGAAAGATGTACTGAATATGTAAGGCATAATCAACTGTAAATGAAGCAACATTAATTCAAATAAATTAGATATACCACCTGAAACCTCATAAATGTCTCACTAGACTCCTCTGTGGGTATGTATAAGTATTCGATCGCATAAATAACGCCATAGACCTCTGTAGGCAATATTCTATATATAATAGATCGCGTATGTAACGTCGTTGGCCTTTGTGGGCAATATCATTAATATCATATCTGTATAGCCGTGTATATAACGACATAGGCCTCTGTGGATAGTAAAAATGCATAATACATACATATAAGGACCATCCCAAGTCTATGAATAACTCAACAACTTGTCAGGGTCACATAAGGTCGTTATGTACCCATATATTATTTTACTGATTTATGATTCATAAGAAAGAAGACCTTTTATTTTTATCAGCTTTTCAATCGTGAAATGAAGTATCATTGTTGTACCAATGAAAAAGGAAGAACACCAAATCAGAATATAATATTAACAAGAACGGATTTGTATCCTGAGCATTCTTAAGCGACTAAGATCAGAGTCTTTACAAAAACATGTTTATAGTGACTGTTATCGAGAGGATCATACCATACATGAGAAGAAGAAAAGCCCTACATACCTTATCGAGAAAGCTAATTACGTCCCGCGGAGCCTCATATACGTTATGGACGATTATAAAGGATTTGTGTCAATATCAAGCCCATTTCTTATCAAGGATTTCATTTAGACAAATCGTCAAATAACTTGCATGCAATACTTCATACGATCATTTCTAGGTCATATTCGACATATCACAGTACAATAATCTTTACCCTTGCTCCTACTGTTTTTTATCAAGATATTCATACTCGTACAATTCCATTCAACATCTCAAATCAATGAGAACAACCCAAACAACATCATTCAACCTCAACTTTCATAGTTGCTAAGTTCTTCAAGAATTCTCCACGAAATGCAAGTTAATACGTATACCAATTTAAGATTAGACTAGGGGATATGAAACGTACCTTAAATATTCTAAGAAACCTCCCTGGTCTGAAGCTTAATCAATCACAAAATCATTTCCAAAGTCAGCACAACGCGAAAGAAGCGAAATTGACGATTGCTTAGAGATTCTTTACGTCGATCTTATGTATTTTGCCTTTGATTTAAGTTCCAATTGGATGGAGAGCCTTGGGATGAGCTTGGATATGATTTAGGGTTTTGAGAATGGGAGAAATGAGTACCCAAGTCAACAAAATGACTTATATACTAGGAAACAAATCTGCACCGGCCATATTGACTGCCAGAATTGATAGTCCTTACAAATTGTACGATCCGTCAATCTGGACAGTCAAACGCAATCTGAGCCCTGGCATCCAGCAGGCCATTTGATGGTGGGCCAGTCCATTTTGACGGTTCGTATAGAAGATTCAACTTGAACTCCAAGCTCCACCCAGCTCACAACAATCCTTAACTTCATATGGACATCACACAAGCTTCTTCTTGTAATTTCCAAAATATTCATGCAAAACTTGGGTTGATTTACTTTGGAATCACTCTTGGATATTTGGAGAATGTCTAGGGAGGGTTTGGGGTTGTTGGAGACTTTTTTGGTTGTATAGTGACTTAAAATGGAAAGCCACCGCTTAAATAGGCAAGGAAGGTCGGCCACCACCTCCCATCTGCAACCCCATCTGCATCGCATATGGCCATATGCGGGCCCATATGTGGCCGCATCCTGTTTTAAAAAATTCATCAACCTTTGGCTTCTCTTTGTGGCCCCATATGCGAGAAGGATCATTTCTGCGAAGGGAAACGCTTAACGTATCACTCTAACTTCATTGAACTTCATCGAGGGATGGTTTATTTAATCCCAATGACTGCCAACATCCTGCACACCTTCATAATATTCATCTAGGTCACAAGGGACCCTCGAAAAGGATCTCAAACCATCGGCTCACACCGTCTAACTGTGCCCTCATCCACGCACCAATCTCTGGGGTGTAACAGTACATGGGTTCATTTGTACAACAGTGTCATGTAAGGGCCATCAACCATATTTACATACATAAGTCATTTATACTTGCTCAGTTGTCTCTTAAGACATGTTGTATGACATGTGAAATTCACAGTAGTTGCATATAGAGTATAGTCCATCCCATCAAGATTTAGGGCATGACATCACCGAACTACAAAAGGTTACCAAATGCTCCTCTTTCTTCGAAAAACTCGAGTTGGCCACCACCAACCCAAAAGCCTTTGCGAAATCCAAAAGTGAGGTTCCTCCTTCGTTCTTATCCCTGAAACCAAACCTCCATGTACATCGTCATAACCCCCCGACATTGACCCTATGTGCCTATTGAAATCTCCTCTCATGAATAGCTTCTCAATGGGCGATATACCTCCCACATTCTCGTCTAAATCCTCCCAAAAGTGCCACTTATTCTCTTCGTCCAAGCCCACTTGCGGCGCATAAGCACTAACAATGTTCAAAGTTAACCCTCCAATGACCACCTTAATCAACATCATTCTATAATTGACCCTCATTACCTCTACCACCTGAACTCTTAACTCACTATTTACTAAAATGCCTACCCCATTTCTATAATTCGCTCTACCTGAGAACCATAACTTATACCCGTCCACCTCCTTAGCTTTAGGCCCTACCCATTTGGCCTCCTAGACACAAGCTATATTAATCCTCCTCTTCTTGAGAATCTTAACTAGCTCTATGGATGTACCCGTTAAAGTCCCAATATTTTAAAACCATACTCTAAGCCTAGAAGTCTCTCTTAACTCACTTACCCCCAACCCTCGCCTCCGTTCCCGACCGAGAACATGACCCTAGTCTACCATCGGTTACCAAAGCCACTAAAGCAAATATAACTAATCAAACGTTCACCCTAAAACAAGTAGGATTCAATGTGAAAACACAAGTTAGCGAGAATCTAGAGTCAAGTCTAACCACTATGACAAGAATAATATAACTAAAGACAAGACTAATAAATGTAAGAATGTAAAGTCAAGATTCAATACAGCGAAACAGGCAAAAATTAACTACAAGATAAGTACAAAGAGTGAATACATGCACTTGGAGGTACCAACTCTATGTGAATCAAACCTGTTCGCCGCTGAAATTCATTGTTCAACGACGGGAAAAAATTGTTCCGTGCCGGAATTACTTTATCTCCTAGCTTCTAACTGTTTCCTCTTAACATGATTACTTCTCATGAATATACCTTTGGCATGCGTTTGCCAGCATAATCATTGGACATACGGGCTGCATAAATAGATTATAATCATTACACATAACGTTCAAATCTATTCTTGATGCTATTTTTGAGGGTTTGTGTCTACTTGGGCCATTATTTATCTTTGATTTCACGATACTACTATCAGGAGTTAGGGTTTTTAAGAAATTTGAGATATTTTGACATTTTAATATTTTAAAAAAATATATAATTCATATCATTGGATTTCGAATTTACCTAAGCAAGACAATTTTTTTATTTTTATTCTAAAGGAATTTCGTAGAACAAAATTTTCATGGGAATAATCAATTAGTTAATCAAAAGTGTGTAGTGTTAGAAAGCGTAAATTAGAAAATTAGAATTATTTTGCATTACCGTCTCTACCGCCAATCCTTGACAGTCTCTACCGCCAAGCCTTGACCGTCTCTACCGCCAAGTCCCAACATCTACAATGTCACTACCCGTCGCACATGACATACGCCCGACGCACATGCCAAGTCAGGTTAACATCCTTGGAATATCTCGATTGTCAAGTCACCATCCTCGATACTGTTCACCATATGAAGGTGTTTGCATTTGTGTCTAGCAATCTTACCCCCCACAAGCTGCCTAAGATTTTATCACGAAACTAAGTTATTGCTATTGGCACTGTTGTCCCTTCCCAAATGGCTCATGACAAGGAGCAAGACGCGAAATTCTTGCTATAATCGAATCAAAAGTCAAGCCCATAATAGCTGCTATCAACATTTGAAAAGCTTCACTGAAAAAGTTTTGTTTGGGTCTAAAAATAATGGAGAATGTGAATGGACGATATCTAGGAGTTGTTTGGTAAGGGGGGACCGACGGCTTCTGTGAGTAACAGTTGTGGTGTTCCAGTGAAAAGATTGATAGGTTTATATTTTTGAATAAGAATAAAAAATGGAGAAGAGAATGATTTATTGGTTGTTAGAGGTGAGTTCAAGAGTGACAATTGAATGATAGAATAATTTCCCTTCGAGATTCCTTTCATTATTCACAATATATATAGCTGTACAAAGATTGATTCATAATATGGTACGAATCCTAACTTACCTTACAAAGGTTGATTCCTAATACAATTAGAATCCTAAGTTACCTTAAATATACATCTATCATAATTACAAATTATACAGAGAATATTCGGAGAATATTCGCTAATACTCCCCCTCAGACGGAGCGGGAGGAGGCCGAACGCTAAAATTTGGATCGGAAGTCGGTGAAAGAGCGTCGCGGTAGTCCCTTTGTGAAGATGTCGCATACCGATAAGAGGAAGGCACGTGTAATATTTTGACTCGACCACGGCAACCTTCTCTCGCACAAAGTGGATATCCATCTCAATATGCTTAGTCCGCTGATGTTGGACCGGATTATGAGACATATAGATGGCAGATATGTTGTCACAATAGACTATAGACGCCCTGCGGTGTGTACACTGGAGCTCTAAAAGAAGATTTCGGAGCCAACAGATCTCAGCATCTACATTAGCAACACCGCGATATTCTGCTTCAGCACTCGAACGGGATAGTGTGGCCTGCCTCTTGACGGACCATGAGATAAGATTATCCCCAAGAAATACACAGTACCCTGAGGTGGAGCGACGTGTGTCTGAGCATCCTGCCTAATCTGCATCCGTGTAGGCAAGTAACTTGGTTGGGGCAGAGGGATATAAGTGTAATCCAAAGTCTAGTGTGCCCTTAACGTATCTGATAATACGTTTGAGGGCGGCAAAATGGGACTCTTGGGGGTCGTGCATGAACAGACACACCGCTGAACGGCATATGTAATATCGTGCCTAGTGAATGTAAGATCGAAAGAGCACCCGCTAGACTCCGATATAGAGTGGGATCGAAAGCGGCGCACCGTCATTGGCACTAAGCTTGGATTTGGAGTCCACCGGAGTTGGCATAATTTTACAATTTGCCATCTTGGCCCCGTACACTATCTCTTCGCATACTTACGCCGGCACGGGAACATAGTGGTGCAGATCCGGTTACCGATATACCCAAAAAATAACTTAGCTTGCCTAAGTCGGTCATAGCAAATTCGGTTTTGAGTAGAGCAATGATTTCATTCTTCAAACCGTCGATGAGGCAAGTAAGAACAATGTCATCGACATATAATAGCAAATATGCAGTGCTGCTACCTCGGAGAAAAGTGAAGAGAGAGTTATCACACCTGCTACATACAAAACCAATCTGCAGAAGATACCTGGCAAAACGATCATACCAAGCTCGGGGTGCCTGTTTCAATCCATACAATGACTTTCTGAGACGACACACAAACTGCGGAGCTGCCGAATGAACAAAGCCAGGAAGCTGATGCATGTACACAGTCTCTTTCAAATCCCCATGAAGGAATGCATTCTTGACATCAAGCTGATGAATCGGCCAATGCATGCCCATAGCAATACTGAGAACAGTCCGAATAGTGGCCGGTTTAACAACCGGACTGAATGTCTCACCACAACCGCACCCTCCTGCTGATTAGTGCCATTAGCGACTAGTCTTGCCTTATACCTCTCTAAGTCACCACTGTCTCTGAACTTGTGCCGAAATAACCACATACATCGGATAACATTCACACCTTCGGGTCTAGGTACCAAATCCCAAGTGTTCTGCTTGGTTAAAGCGTTAAATTCCTCACACATGGCCGCATTCCAATTTGGGTCCAGTTTTGCTAGTTTTGGATTTTTTTGGAATGGGTGATAAGGTTTGTGTGGAGAGATTGAAGTGAACCTTGGGTTTGAAGATCCCGTGTTGTGCATGAGTCTCCATACGATGAGACGGCAGTGGCGGTGGGTCGGGCCGGGAGGTTCTTTGGTCCACCGGTTTCGGACCAATGGGCGCATTCAATTGGACCGGTTTCGGTGACTCGACTGGGGGCTGTAGGGGTGAGCAGGGAGTTGTTGGGGTGGTGCCGGATAGTGGCGAGACTGTCGGAATAGTGGGCTGCTGTTGGTATAGATTTTGGATGATCGGGGACAGACTTGGTTCATCGAGAAAGATGTAATCAGTGGTCTGAAATTTTCGGAGATTTGAAAAAGGAAAGGTTGTCTCGTTAAAGGTGACGTGGCGGGAGACGATGATTTTGCGAGTAGCAATGTCATAGCAAAAGTAGCCCCGATGATTAGGAGATAGTCCAAGGAAGACACATGGCAGAGTGCGAGGGGCAAGTTTGTGAGGTGCAGTGGAGGCCATGTTGGGGTAGCATAAGCATCCAAAAATACGTAGGTGATCATATGATGGTAGCGTACGGTATAAGATTTCGGTAGTGGTCTTGTTTTGGAGTGTGCTAGTTGGTAAAATATTAAGAAGGGATTCTACCATTTTGACAGCATAGACCCAAAAAGGTGGTGGTAGGCAGGCATGAAACAGAAGTGTGCGAACCATGTTATTGATGGTACGTATAATTCTTTCAGCCTTTCCATTTTGCGAAGAAGTATAGGGACAAGAAAAACGGAAAACCATGCCTTGTTTAGAACAGAAATTGTGAAATGCCGAGTTATTAAATTCACGTCCATTATCACATTGGAATGATTTGATAGATTTTTCAAATTGTGTTTTAATGAATTTGTGAAACTCGAGGATTTTGTAAAAACTTCAGATTTAAATTTTAGTGGGTAAATCCAGACAAAATGTAAAAAATCATTCAAGAATACTAGATAGAATTTATGACCCAAAGAGCTAACAATCGGAGATGTCCACAAATCAGCATGAACAATATCAAAGGGAGAAAAAGTAACATTGTTTGATGACATAAATGGAAGACGATTATGTTTGCCTAGTGGAAAAAAAAACAGTGTTGGGCAATTTTCCCATTATTACATTGAATACGCTTAGAAGTCCTAATAAAAGTAAAAACTGGGTCTCCGGGGTGTCCGAGTCTGTTGTGCCAAGTGGAGGTAGAGATTGCCGCAAGGGATAGAGGTGCTTGCGGTCTGACAACGGAAGATTGAGTTAATGGGTAGAGGTATCCCACACTATTGTGGCGTGTAAGAATTTTCCCCGTATTGAGTTCTTTCACAGAAAAACCAAAAGGGTCAAATTCGACAGACACAGAATTATTGCTAGTGAATTTTCTAACAGAGATTAAGTTTTTAATGATGTTAGGTGTGTATAGGACGTGGTTTAGGGAGAAAGGTGGGTGTGGATGTTTGGTGTGTGTGTTACCGTAACCTTCAATTGGAATACGATGACCATTGCCGACAATAATAAATTGAGGACACTTTAACCGATGTAGTTGAGACAGGTTACCTGACGACCGGGTGAGGTGAGATGTGGCTCCGGTGTCCATGTACCAATTGTCGTCGGGCTGTTGAAGGTTCACGGTGGTGTAGGCTTGGCCCAAATCGTCGGGGACAGCCGGCCGGGGCGCCGTCTTCTTGGAAATGCTTTGTGATGGTGGTTTCCGCCGGCCGCGGTGTTGCCATCCCGTCAACGGCTAAAGCCTTTTGATTATGTTCCTCTTGTTTAGCACGTCTAGTTTCTTCCAACAATAGTTGTGAACGTGCCTTGTTGAAACTTGGGAGAGGGTCGACTTGTTGAATCATTGTTGCGAGTGTGTCATATTCGCCTTTTGGTAAACCCGCAACAAGTTGAAGCACCATCTTGGTTTCTGAAACAGAAGTCCCGACGTTGGATAGTTGATCGGTTATGAGTTTCAGTTGCTTACAATATTCGGACATGTTGTTAAACTTCTCGAGGCGGGTATTATTGAATTGCTCTTCCAAATATACGGCCCGAGTATTTTTATTGTCCTGAAAGATTTCTTCTAGCCGGACCCAAAGTTCACATGCCGTAGCACCTGTTTTCATGATAGTGCACAACAGGTCTTTGGAGATGGTGTCGTAGATCCATTATTTGACTATGGCGTCAAGACGAGGCCAGATTGAGTCTGTAACATCGGTGGGATGAGGAACAGATTCGTCAATATGATCGAGCACGTTGTATGCACATGCATGAATGTAGAATAGTTCCATCCACATGGAATATTGACAGTCTTCTTGGTTAAGAATTATAGGGATAAAATTCTTGATGTTGTTAACGGCGAATGCCGGATGAAAAGAAGATACCGAACGTTGAGAGGGGTTGTCAAGTGTGCCAGTGGATGAACCAGAATTTGTGGGGGAAGACATGGTTGCCGCCTGCCGAGGGAAGGGAATTTTCTGGTTTGGCCGAAAAAGGGAGGAAAGCAGGAAAAAAAATCTGTGAAATCAGAAAAAAAAAATGCTAATTTCGGCCGAGAATGAGGAAGAGAAGGAATTTAGGTTTTAGGCTCTTGATACCATGAATGATTGAATAATTTCCCTTGGGGATTCCTTTCATTATTCACAATATATATAGCTGTACAAAGGTTGATTCCTAATATGATACGGATCCTAACTTACCTTACAAAGGTTGATTCCTAATACAATTAGAATCCTAAGTTACCTTAAATATACATCTATCATAATTACAAATTATACAGAGAATATTCGGAGAATATTCGCTAATAACAATTATGATGTAGTTTGTTGACGGGAGAGGATGAAGGTGAGTAGAGGTGGATCTAGAGTACAACTTATGCGTTTACTAGAACACAATAGTTTTTACTAGGGGTGGCCAACGGGCCGGGTCGGGATGAGTCGGGGCGGGTTTGGCGGGATCGGGGCGGGATAGTACGGGGGGCGGGTCGGGACAAGCGGGCTTCACCGAAGTCCCGTCCCGATCCTGGTCTCGTCGTAATCAAGTCGGGTCGGGATCGGGGCGGGATTTTTTTTTCCCACTTAATTTAAAAAATAACATATATAAATAACTCAATAATTGAATAAGATAGTGTAATAAAAACATCACAATGCTGTTTTTCTGCATCTTATATTATTTAATAGACATGATTTTTTTTGTAATACAAATACAATTGTCAAAATTGCAACTTTGTGGTGTTGTTCAAAAATTGCAAATTACATAGTAAAATTGCAATTAAAAAAATTAAATTTTGAAAAAAACCTGTTCTAGTTTCTTGATAATTTCCTGTGGTTCTTCGATTGAAATTGACATTTGTTGGTCAAATTGCTCCACGTCACTTCCACCACCTTCGGATAAGATTTCGTTGTAGTTTTCGTCTTCTTCTTCGTTGATCTCCGGTTGACCGCACCTTCTCCGCTCCGCTCGTATCTAATCTCTGAATAATACTGCAATCTTCAAGCTATCTCTGGCTAATGAGTGTTTGTGCTCTCCTATTTTATATCTGCCGACAGAAAAAGCGCTTTCAGACGCCGTTGATGACGCTTAATGTTCAAAACATCTCGGACCATCATTGAAAGTGTCGGAAAGGTCTTCTCATTCCCCCTCCAGTATTTCAGCAAGTCTTCACGTCCTTCTTCATTGAGAACTGCTTGGTACGGTACAGAACCTTGCAAAACAAAAATATCAAACTCACTAATTTAGTTAGTAGCGTTACGGCCGCACATTCTATTTCTGAGGCTTTCAATACTAGCCGCAGAAACAACATGTCTTTTGTGAGGTTTTGTTGAAAAAGAAAAAGATGGTATGGAAGCCGGTAGGTTGCTAACACTTTCTTGTTGGTAAAACCTATATACTTTTTTGCATTCGTCTTCTACGCTAGACAACACTTCTTCTTTAGTTTGTTCAATAAGTGGTGGGTGATTTGGATTTTTGGGACTTGGAGGTAGTAGTACTGCTATACAATCATAAATAGTTTCAATAAGTCATTTAGTACCGTCTATTTTATTAGTCGGATTTAATACAACACTAATAATATAAATAGTGGGAATAAGAATAAAACATTTTTTTATTTTGATAAATATTTTTTTAGTAGCTACCTTATAAGCTGGTTTATCCATATATTCATTAAGCAGTAAAAATATTAGAGCTATATAAAACAACATAGTTGAAATAGTAGGATAATATATACCGGAAATTCTTTTGTTGCTTGAAAAAATTTCTCTATAAATACAATAAGATCGGAAATTTTTTCCCAATCGCTATCTACAACACATATCAGATGGATTTTGATTATGAGAGTTAAAAAATAAAGTTATATGTTTTCTATAGTCATAAGCAACAAGTAGTTGCTCGTATAAAGAATTCCATCTAGTGGGTACTTCTTCTGAAATTTTTCTATAAGGTAGTTGACAATCGTGACAAGTTTTTTTATATTCTTTTTTTTGTTGTATTCTGTTATTTTTAAAAATAAAATTTATAGAAAATTGTATTTTACTAAGAATGTCTTCAAAAAGTGATAGATCATCATTTACAGTGGTATATAGGGCCGTATATCACGGAGGAGCTGGGTAGGCTGTATATCTCGGTATATCAGTGGTATACAAGATTGTTTTAAGAGGAAGAGGAGAGACAGTATATCACGGAGGAGCAGTGGTATACGACTGATATTTCACCGGAAGAGGGAGGCGGAAAAGACTGGTATGGCGGCCAACACTAGGGTTTAGGGTAGGGAGGGATTTTTGGCTCTTGATACCATGTAAAATAATGTAAATCTCCTTGATCGGAGTTCCCTTATTAATGCAATATATATAGAGAGTACAATTGTAGTCGTAATGGAATTAAAATCTCTATTTTACATTAATTATACTAAAATATTAATTACAGAATATCTTGTGAATCAATATTACAAAATAACTAAGACAATTGTGATGGTATGGGAAAAAATAATTATTCATATATTTTAACAGTTTAATTAAAATAATTGGAGCGATATGATCTAAAACAATTCATCTTAACAGACAATATTTGTGTTATTTACATATATGAGTTTCAAACATTTCTTGCCTCCCCTGTTCACATAAATTCACATAGTTTCTCTACAGTCAATTAACCAGAGAGTTTGCAAAACAATTTCGTCGCACTCTCTCTTATGTTCATTTGTTTTCTTTGTCTATTTTTTTCTTCTATTTTGTATCTCGGTTTTGTAAGTTTATTTGAACGAAATGAAAATAATATTAGCCTTATTGAAGCACAAGTGTAGCAATTTATAATATCAAGGAAAGGGCTTTATAGGAAGAGGAAAAAAGTTGCGGCCACCAAAATTAGGTAACCAGATTTTATTTATTCTCAGTTTCAATTTATTTGGCTATTTTATTCTTAGTTGTTCTATTCTTAATGAAAATTTATTACATTTTTGAAATCACAAATTTCAAAAGTCTTATAGACACACAGTATATATATTTAAGATTACAAATTTTAAAAGGTTATTTTTTAAAACTTTCATATCGAGTCAAACAAATTGAAATGGATAAAGCACCGTTTTTTCCTCCTTTTTCATTATTTTTTTATTTCCTATTTTCCTTATTCAGGTTCATATGTACTGATTTAAATGCATATTCATATTTAACATGTAATTTCTATCAAATAAATTATATATAGGAAATTAAAGAATCATGAAAAAATGATAGAATTCTAAATTAATGTTTGATCAGTAAAGAATGAGTTAAAAATTTATGACTTCAATATTCAACTCTTGTTTTCGACTGCGCGAAGCGCGGATACATACACTAATCTTTAATAAAGGGTAAGTAACCTGAGAGACTAAATTATATGTGAAAAACCATTACACTGGCAATGGATGTAACTTAAATCTTTTTAACTTAATACCACTCAAAAACCTTTATAAGGTCTTCAATTCATATCAGTAGTAGAAGAAGTTGGCTCCACCTAAGTTCACTCTTTTTTGGGCTCAACCAAAATTTCACTTTTCTTTTGTCATTGAAAAATGATTTTCTCCCAACTTTCTCATACTCTCTCCAAACCAAACATCTATATTTCCCTCCCTCCCAGTTTCCAAAGTGTAAGGGTGAAAATACTTAACATTCCAATGTATGAATATATAAAAATAGAGAAGTATTCATTTGAAAAGTTCTCTTCCAGAAGATACAAATAGCATTTGGGAACTATACGTTTTACATCATAGAAAGGTAAAAAAAGACTACTAGTAGGTTGGTATACAAAATACAACAAAGATGATCATTGCATCATCAATAACTTAATGCCACAGGAAAAAGTTCATTGCTCATCTTTAATTGAATGCCTTGACAGAGGCTTACTCAGTACAAAAATTCTATCGACGGTCTTCTGCTTTATTACCCCAGTGAATTTAATTCTATGTAACATGTGCATAGAATTGTATTTACAAGGATATGTTAGTTGTAAGGTCTACAATATAGAAAATAAAAGTACTTAGAATGACATGTTAGTTGTAAGGTTTGTAAAATGGAGTATCAGTTGCAACATACTGAAAAGAAAAGATATGAACAAGAATTTCTACCTGTGAATAGCACGGGTAAGGAATGAGAAGGAACTTGCCACAGGTGCATAGTCGACGACAAAAGAATAAGATGTTGAAACTTTAGCGGATTCATCTAAACATGGTACAAAGGTTGGCTGAGAATCATTTGACTTCAAAACTGCACTTAGGCTGCAAGCAACAAGATAATACAGAATTTAAAGATAAAACATTTCAGAGACAGGCATATATTGCATAAAAATTAATTTATGAGCAAAGGATTCTGTTAGATATCACACAAGCTTTGCGCCTTGTCTAATTCGTCAACCAATTCAAGGCTAACAAATATAAGATAAATGGGATAATGAGATAGCTTTCCTAACAGCTTCAATAAGATCTTGATTTGGGAAACGGGAATGAATTTCAGTGGTTTATAAACACTGCTTGAATTTGTTTCTTAAAACTAAAGCAAGCTAAGAGCATTTTCATTCATCTTCACTTGATCTTTTGATTGTTGGCTATAGTCTGAAGGACTGAGGAGCACAAATTTCCTGACTTCATTAAAAATCTTGTTCTAACTAACCGGACAAGATCAGATACCAAAATATTATTTAAGTTCTCGTCATAAAAGATGAAAGTTAACTCGATGCACTCATCTTTTAGTTGCGTCTTATATCCAAAAGGTCAAATGTAAGAGGTCCTATACTGAAAAGTAGTTGAAGCACAATCCATTATATGTGATGCAGCTCAAGATAAAGGATGTTGCTTAACTTGAAAGTTGAAACAGATCCAAGAAAAAAGACATTTCTTATCCCACCTGTTGGTCTTGCTTCAACTACTATAAAACAGGGAAATATGCAACACAACATTGTTACTTAAAGGTACACCCTGAAATATTTTATGCCAAAAATAAACAGAAATGCCTTTTCTTTGAGATTTTAATAACCCGGATTCTGAATTTGAAATCATTCTACATGAATGAGATAAGTCCAACAGATTTCTAACCGGGAATATTACATATATGTCCTCTCTAGTTATCCAATAAACAGTGAGGTTAGCACATCATAGAACTTATCTGGTGTGGCAAATACTGCATTACTCAAATTTATACTGCCATTCAAGCGTCTTTACATATTAATTCTTTATCACCTCACCTGCACAGCGTTTCATAGAACCTTTCTTAAACTTTAATGAATGTGTATCACAATATTGAGTTAATCAGAAAATCTTAGCCAAACCAATACACCGTAGTGCTTTTTGGTGAAGCAGTTCCAAACACATAGGATAGCCGACCCTAACTTTCTGGGACTGAGGCGTAGTTTTTGTCATAGTTCCAAACAAATATAGACATGTAAAGAAAACTATGTGATCGAAACTCTCCTCGGTCAATATGAATGTATTTGTAGTAGTAGTTCTTGTAATAGATTGCCTTAATATTAATAATATACTATTCTATTAACCAAAAATAAATAAATAAATTAAGTGTTCAATATTACTCCATATTTAACCAAGTCCTGAATACTCCAAAAGCCACAAAACCAGCTTACAAGCTTAAGCAGAATTCAAGAATAAGTGATAGATGCATATACTATATAGATACTGCCCAAGGCCAACTCGAAATTTGGAACCAAAAACTTTCTACTATGCAGTTTACAAGCTGTTTCCTATCTCAATAGAATGTGCCATATCCAGAATAGTTCTATTTCTCAACAACATAAGAAGTGCCAAGTGACCCTGCCTCGACTCGTACAAATATGTAGATATTTGAGATGTCTACTTCATGTTAGCTTTTCAGACCCAAACCAATGAACCATGAAACTAATAATGACTTCTAAGCATAAATGTTTGCTTTCGCTTGAATAATGGATTAAAGAATGAACAACTGGTGATTTCTTTCATATTTTATTAAAATTTTCATCTTTCCTGGAAAGTGGTGGTTGGTGGAACTTCCACACTATAGTCTATAGTACTAATTTACCACATACATTATCCTGAACAAGATACAAACTTTAGTGCACTACTATACCAACTATAAAAAAAACAAAGTCTGATCTCATGTCATCCATCATTAAAAGTACAAATTCATTTCTTTAAAAGCAGAATCCAAAGATCCCTTTGGATCTTCCCATGATCATGGTGTACTACATTCAACCAAAAACATAAACAAACCAATAAAAAAAATAGTCAGACCGGTGCACTAACCTCCCGCTACCACAAGGGTCTATTATATGCAGTCTTACCCTGCATTTTTGCAAGAGATTGTTTCCACGACTTGAACCCATGACCTCCTGGTCACATGACAACAACTTTAGCAGTTACGCCAACGCTCCCCTTCATAAATATAAGTGAAGCTTGCGTGATTTGAACTCGCGATCAGTGGTCGCATAGATTGAGTGGTTACCGCTATGCTGGAATAGCTACTTAACCAATAAAAAAAAGGCAGCCCGGTGCACTAAGCTCCCACTATGCGCGGGGTCGTGAAAAGACCGGATCACAAGAGTCTGCTGTACGCAGTCTTATCTTGCATTTCTGCAGAGACTGTTTCCACGGACTTAATCAATAAAACAACTAAAAATAAATAAATTGCTACTTAACACCAACCTCAGATTCCAGGTAACTTCCATTGTCACTAGGGCTGGCCAGTGGGCCGGGACGACCCGACCCCGGCCCGACCCCGTCCCGACCCCGCCCCGGTCCCGACCCGACCCCGCTCTAAAAAAAAAAAAAAAAAAAATTAACGGGGCGGGACTCGAACTCGGGACGGGACGATGTCTCGTCCCGCCGACCCGAGCCCGCCCCGTGCCCGCCGGGACCCGAGCCCGCCCGAGACCGTCCCGACCCCGACCCCGACCTTACCTTTGCAAAAATAACCGTTGCACCAACGGCCATTTTAGATTATGGCGTTGGCCAACGGCCATTTTAGGCCCCCCCCCCCTCCCCCAACCCCCCTACCCCTTAATATTTATTTTTAACCCATAAGTTATTATATTTACACTTTAACCCAATTTTTCAACTATAAATAACTCATTTTCTCTTCATCTTTCTCACAAATCTTCCTACAATCTCTCTAATTTCTCAATATATCTCTCTACATTGTTTGCTAAATATTCAATTTTATTAATTCATTTGGGAATTGGGAGTGAAGTTGGCAACTAGCTTGAGGATCTTCCATCGAGCAAAGTTTCAATTTTCAACCTCTCGATTACACGTCGACGTTACGTCGGCGTTTGGTACATTCGTTCCTTCATTAAATTATTATTGTCTGTTTATTTTATTTAGCGCACTTAATTTCATTTACTTTAATTATTTGTTAGCATATAATTAAAATGGAAGGAATTAGAGGTATGTTTAAGGGTAAGGGTAAGACTTCTTCTAGTAGGGGCAATCGGGGCAAGGGTACTTCTTCTAGTCATCTTATTCCTACACATGATGATTTTGTTGATACTCAACATTTTCCTACAATACCATTAGATTTAGACGAGGAGTTATTTTCGGAACTCAAGAAGACTTTAATTTAGACGATGATCTAGACGATACACCCACTAATATTGATGACAACACGCCCACTAGTGCACCTTCAACCGAAATACCTCCTATTCCCCCTAGTATGAGACGAGGTCCGCAAAACGACCATTAAAATCAGATGCATGGACATTTTTTGATAGGGACGTAGAGAATCAAGTAGCCATATGTAAAATTTGTAAAAATGTTTTAAAATTTAAAACCGGAAAAGGTCACGGTGGGACGGGGGTTTAATTAGACACGTAGTAAGTGCTCATCCGGCTAGGTATGCCCAATACCAGGCTTCAAAACCGGGTGCGCAAACGCCGCTCCATCGGGACAAGGTTCACATACCGATATCGTGGGACCAAGTACTGTGGTCAAATTAACCCTATGACGGGGGGAATTGTAGGCTCTAAATACAATAAACATAGAGATAGGGAAGCAATATCAAAATTAGTTGTTGTGGAGGGTTTGCCTTTTTCATTTCCTTCATCTCCGGTTTTATTCATTACATTAGAGATATATATAATCCGCTTTTAACGGTTTTCCTAGATCAACCTGTTAAGAGAGATGTATTTAAATTCGCGCATGAATATCAACAATATTTACGTTTTTCATTATATCATTTTAATGGCAAAGTATCCATCACGTCGATATAGGTCGTAGTACTAACGGCCATGATTATTTAATCGTAACTTGTCATTGGATAGATTATAAATGGTCTATGCAAAAACGTATTTTAGCGTATAGATATATAGATGATAGGCACACTTTGGTACTTTTATTGCAGAAAATATTTATCAAGTGTGCGATTATTACGGAATTACCGATAAAATTATGACTATTACATTAGATAACGCTTCTAGTAACAATTACGCAATTACAATTTTAAAAAATAGTTTAACTCCGTCTTTTCCAGACCATTTTCATATAAAATGCGCGTGCCATATATATAACTTAATTGTAAAGGATGGTCTATCACTTTTTGAAGACATTCTTAGTAAAATACAATTTGCTATAAACTTTATTTTTAAAAGTAATAAAGTACAACGTAGAAAAGAATATAAAAAAATTTGTCATGATTGTGGACTACCTTTTAGAAGAATTCCACAAGAAGTATCCACTAGGTGGAATTCTTTATACGAGCAACTACTTGTTGCTTATGACTATAAATTACCTATAACTTTATTTTTTAACTCTCATAATAAAAAGCAAATTTGATATGATTTTAGATAGTGATTGGGAAAAAATTTCCGAACTTATTGTATTTTTAGAGAAATTTTTTCAAGCAACAAAAGAATTTTCCGGTATATATTATCCTACTATTTCAACTATGTTATTTTATATAACTCTAATATTTTTATTACTTAGTGAATATATGGAAAAACCAAACTTATAAGGCAACTATTAAAAAATGTTTGTCAAAATAAAAAAATATTTTATTCCTATTCCTTCTATTTATATTATTGGTTCTGTATTAAATCCTACTATTAAAATAGACGGTACTAAATCACTAATTGAAACTATTTACGATTGTATAGAAGTACTACCACCTCCAAGTCCCAAAAATCTAAATCACCCACCACCTATTGAACAAACTAAAGAAGAAGTGTTGAATAGCGTAGAACACCACCGCAAAAATATATATAGATTTTATCAACAAGAAAATGCTAGTAATGTACCGGCTACCATACCATCTTCTTCATCTTCAACACAACCTCACAAAAGACATCTTTGTTTCGCGGCTAGTATTGAAAGCCTCGAAATAGAATGTGCGGCCGTACCTCTACTAACCAAATTAGCGAGTTGGATATTTTTGTTTTGCGGGGTCTCGTACCGTATCAAGAAGTTATCAATGAAGATGGACAAGAAGACTTCTTTCGAAATACTTTGGAGGGGAATGAGAAGACCTTTCCGACACTTTCAATGATGGCTCGAGATGTTTTGAACATTCAAGCGTCGTCAAGCTGCGTCGGAAAGCGCTTTTTTCGCAGCGAGATATCAAATAGGAGACCACAGACACTCATTGGCGGAGACGCTTGGAAATTGCGTATTATTCGGAGATTGGATACGAGCGGAGCGGAGAAGGTGCGGTCAACCGGAGATCAACGAAGAAGATGATGAAAACTACAACGAGATCTTAACCGAAGGTAGTGGAAGCGACGTGGATCAATTTGACCAACAAATACCTATTCCAACCGAAGAACCACATGAAATCATCAAGCAATTAGAACAGATTTTTTTGAAAATGTAATTTTTTTAATTGCAATTTTATTATGTAATTTGCAACTTTTGGACAACACCATAAAGTTGCAATTTAGATTTTAGACAATTGTATTTGTATTACAAAAAAATCATATGTCTATTAAATAATATAAGAGGCACAAAAACAGCCTTGGGATGTTTTTATTACACTATCTTGTTTTATTTATTGAGTTTTTTTTTATACATATGTTATTTAAAAAAAAAAAAAAACGAAAACCCGAGCTCGCCCCGCCCCGACCCGAGCCCGCCCCGACCCCGCCCCGACCCGATACCGACGGGATCGGGATCGGGACGGACCGGAGCAGTCCCGCCCGGACCCGACCCCGCTAGGCCCGCTAGGCCCGATCCCGACCCCCCGGATCGTCCCGCCCCGACCCCGACCCCGCCAGACCCGGCCCGCCAGACCCGAGCCCGGCCCACTGGCCACCCTTAATTGTCACTAGTCCCACCACCAATAACTAAAGAATGAAGATCTTCCAAAGACAGTTCTCTCTTCCTCTCCTGAACAAAATCTTGAGTCCTATTTTGCATACTGAACAACACATTATGCCAAGTATTAACTCTCGAACGACCTTTTTTAGGCAACCCCACATTCATATCTGCTAAATCCTCTGCTGTAACACTTAGAATCTCATCTGGTTCTGCACCATCAAGCACCCACATCAAGCAAGAACAAAACCCTTTTGTAATTTCTGAATCACTATCAACTCTAAACCTCATTGAACCCCTATTATCCATCCTAACATCTAACCACACCTGTGTTGTACACCCGAAAACTCGGTTTTCTTGAACCTTAGCTGACTCACTTAATGGAGGAAGAATACTTGCATAGTGTAATAATCTTTTTACTCTATCAATTGGTTCTGATAAGGACCTAAATTCCAAAGCTGAACTTTGAACTTTGTCAACAACACTTAACTTCTTATCCAATGGTGCTTCTTCAATAATCAAGCAAGAAACTGAGGAAAGGTCAAGTCTTTTAGTTCTTGAACTTGAATTAGAGTAACACCCATTTGCTGAATACTGAATAGAAGTGAAAAAGATTGGATTTTTATTACAACTTTGAGGATTTGGCTTGGTGGGTGTTAATGGAATTGTCAAGAAAGAAGATGAATTATTCAAAGAAGTGAAAAAGATTGGTTTTTTGGGATAGAGTTGAGGATTTGTCTTGGTGGGTGTCAATGAAATTGTCAATAAAGATGATGGATTGTTCAGAGAAGTGAAAAAGATTGTTTTTTTATGACAAATTTGAGGATTTGGCTTGGTGGGTGTTGATGAAATTTTCAAGAAATAAGATGGTGTTGTCAAAGAAGTGAAAAAGACTGAATTTTTATGATAAATTTGAGGATTTGACTTAGTGGGTATGGATGAAATTGTTAATGGGAATGGAAGTGATGGATTTTTGCAGTGCATGTTTGGTTTAAGAGGGGAAAAAGATGAAGAAAATTGGAGAAAAAAATCAAGATTTGTGACAGTTAGTAGTTGGTGACGTGTGAGATTTTTTTCAGAGATAAAAGTGGGAAGAAGATCCTTCAACTACGGGAAATTTTATAAATTGTAGAAAAGAGAGGTACAAATGAGCATAAGGATGATGAAGAAGAAGGTGCAGCAAAAGAGAAAGAGGGTGCAGTGACATTTTATAGTTTGATAAGCCCGAGGTTGGAGATTTCATTCCAAAAACAATAAGGCGCCAAAAGTGGAAATATAGTTCTATGTGGGTCCCATGAATCTCGTTTTTTTATGTTTAAACTAAGGGTGGCCAGTGGGCCGGGACGCCCGACTCCGTCCCGAGTAAAAAAAAAAAAATGGTACCGAGACTCGAACTCGGGACGGGACAATGTCTCGTCCCGCCAGACCCGAGCCCGCCCCAGGCCCGCTCGCCCCGACCTCGGCCCGACCCCGATCCCGCCCGAGAGCCCCCTTTGCAAATATAACCGTTGCACCAACGGCCATTTTAGATTTTGGCTGTTGGACAATGACCATTTTTGGCCTCCCCCCTCCCCCTTAATATTTATTTTTAACCATAAGTTATTATATTTACACTTTAACCCAATTTTTCAATTATAAATAACTCATTTTCTCTTCATCTTTCTCACAAATCTTCCTACAATCTCTCTAATCTCTCAATATATCTCTCTACAAGTCTACATTGTTTACTAAATATTCAATTTTATTTATTCATTTGGGAATTGGGAGTGAAGTTGACAACTAGCTTGAGGATCTTCCATCGAGCAAAGTTTCAATTTTCAACCTCTCGATTACACGTCGACGTTTGGTACATTCGTTCATTCATTAAATTATTATTGTATGTTTATTTTATTTAGCGCACTTAATTTTATTATCTTTAATTATTTATTATCATAATTAAAATGGAAGGATTAAGAGGTATGTTTAAGGGTAAGGGTAAGGGTGCTTCTTCTAGTAGGGGCAACCAGGGCAAGGGTACTTCTTCTAGTCATCTTATTCCTACACAGGATGATTTTGTTGATACTCAACATTTTCCTACAATACCATTAGATTTAGACGAGGAGTTATTTTCTGGAACTCAAGAAGACTTTAATTTAGACGATGATCTAGATGATACACCCACTAATGTTGATGACAGCACACCCACTAGTGCACCTTCAACTGAAATACCTCATATTCCCCCTAGTATGAGACGAGGTCCAGCAAAACGACCATTAAAATCAGATGCATGGACATTTTTTGATAGGGACGTAGAGAATCAAGTAGCTATATGTAAAATTTGTAAAAATGTTTTAAAATTTAAAAGCGGAAAAGGTCACGGTGGGACGGGGGTTTAATTAGACACGTAGTAAGTGCTCATCCGGCCTAGGTATGTCCAATACCAGGCTTCAAAATCGGGTGCGCAAAAGCCCGCTCCATCGGGACAAGGTTCACATACTGATACTGTCCCGGACCAAGTACAGGGTCAAATTAACCCTATGACGGGGGAAATTGTAGGCCCTAAATACAATAAACATAGAGATAGGAAAGCAATATCAAAATTAGTTGTTGTGGAGGGTTTGCCTTTTTCATTTCCGTCATCTCCCGTTTTATTCATTACATTAGAGATATATATAATCCTGCTTTTAACGGTTTTCCTAGATCAACTGTTAAGAGAGATGTATTTAAATTCGCGCATGAATATCAACAATATTTACGTTATTCATTATATCATTTTAATGGCAAAGTATCTATCACGTCTGATATAGGTCGTAGTACTAACTGCCATGATTATTTAACTCGTAACTTGTCATTGGATAGATTATAAATGGTCTATGCAAAAACGTATCTTAGCGTATAGATATATAGATGATAGGCACACTGGTACTTTTATTGCAGATAATATTTATCAAGTGTGCCATTATTACGGAATAACCGATAAAATTATGACTATTACATTAGATAACGCTTCTTCTAACAATTACGCAATTACAATTTTAAAAAATAGTTTAACTCCATCTTTTCCAGATCATTTTCATATAAAATGCGCGTGCCATATATATAACTTAATTGTAAAGGATGGTCTATCACTTTTTGAAGACATTCTTAGTAAAATACAATTTGCTATAAACTTTATTTTTAAAAGTAATACAGTACAACGAAGAAAAGAATATAAAAAAACTTGTCACGATTGTGGACTACCTTTTAGAAAAATTCCACAAGAAGTATCCACTAGGTGGAATTCTTTATACGAGCAACTACTTGTTGCTTATGACTATAGAAAACCTATAACTTTATTTTTTAACTCTCATAATCAAAATCCAGCTGATATGATTGTAGATAGTGATTGGGTAAAAATTTTCGAACTTATTGTATTTTTAGAGAAATTTTTTCAAGCAACAAAAGAATTTTCCGTTATATATTATCCTACTATTTCAATTATGTTGTTTTATATAACTCTATTATTTTTATTACTTAGTGAATATATGAAAAAACCAGCTTATATGACAGCTATTAAAAAATGTTTATCAAAATAAAAAAATATTTTATTCATATTCCCACTATTTATATTATTGGTTATGTATTAAAATAGACGGTACTAAATCACTAATTGAAACTATTTACGATTGTATAGAAGTACTACCACCTCTAAGTCCCAAAAATCTAAATCACCCACCACCTATTGAACAAGCTAAAGAAGAAGTGTTGTCTAGCGTAGAACACCAATGCAAAAAAATATATAGGTTTTATCAACAAGAAAATGCTAGTAACTTACCGGCTTCCATACCATCTTCTTCATCTTCAACACAACCTCACAAAAGACATGTTGTTTCCGCAGCTAGTATTGAAAGCCTCATAAATAGAATGTGCGGCCGTACCTCTACTACTAACCAAATTAGCGAGTTGGATATTTTTGTTTTGCAGGGTTCTGTACCGTACCAAGAAGTTATCAATGAAGATGGACATGAAGACTTGCTGAAATACTGGAAGGGGAATGAGAAGACCTTTCCGACACTTTCATTGATGGCCCGAGATGTTTTGAACATTCAAGCGTCATCAACTGAGTCTGAAAGCGCTTTTTCTGTCGGCAAATATCAAATAGGAGACCACAGACACTCATTAGCCGGAGACAAACTTGGAAATTGCAGTATTATTCAGAGATTGGATACGAGCGGAGCGGAGAAGGTGCGGTCAACCGAAGATCAACGAAGAAGAAGATGAAAACTACAACGAAATCTTATCCGAAGGTGGTGGAAGCGACGTCGATCAATTTGACCAACAAATACCAATTCCAACCGAAGAACCACAGGAAATTATTAAGCAATTAGAACAGGTTTTTTGAGAATGTAATTTTTTTAATTGCAATTTTATTATGTAATTTGTAACTTTTGGACAACACCACAAAGTTGCAATTTTGACAATTGTATTTGTATTACAAAAAAATCATATGTCTATTAAATAATATAAGAGGCACAAAAACAGCATTGGAATGTTTTGTTATTACACTATCTTATCTTGTTTATTGAGTTTTTTTTTATACATATGTTATTTAAAAAAAAAAGGAAAACCCGCCAGAACCCGCCTCGATCCCGACCCCGCCCCGACCCGATTCCGACGGGATCGGGATCGGGATGGGACTGGAGCAAGTCCTGCCAGATCCGACCCCGCCAGACCCGACCCCGACCCCGCCAGACCCGGCCCGCCAGACTCGAGCCCGGCCCACTGGCCACCTCTAGTTTACACTAGGTAATTTGCCTTAAGAATGATCTTTTCCTATTAGAAATGGAAAAGGCTCATACATGCCCTTATTGTCTCGAAATTGCTCACGTTAGCTCTCAAATCAAAAGTTTTCTCACTGATGTCTCTACCGTTATATTTCCTATCTATTCGTGACCTCCCACTTAACTCACCCACACCTGCCCCGAATTACACTTAAAAAGTCTGAACCCATTGACCCGTTGTAAAAAATCCATACCCACGCTCTTATTTCTCCTTTCTCTCACTTCGTTTTCTCCTCAAGAATTTGAGATTCCACTTCCGATTTAGGGTTTGTAAATTAT
This sequence comes from Anisodus tanguticus, assembly GCA_034509755.1. Classification (NCBI taxonomy): domain Eukaryota; kingdom Viridiplantae; phylum Streptophyta; class Magnoliopsida; order Solanales; family Solanaceae; genus Anisodus; species Anisodus tanguticus. Next base: position 15,921,993 of record CM067540.1, read on the forward strand.
TCTTAGATTGAGTTGTTTATCTCTCTTGTGTGACTCCATACACTTGCCTCTATTATTTCTTCACTTGAAAATGAAATGTCGTAAAAATCGAGCACTTCAAATAACTATGGAAGGGTTTGTGGATGTGGAGTTGTTGCACTCCATCTGACTTCGTGGACTCCAAATAATCTTGGGAGACATTTTTTTAGGTGTCATAAGCCCGATGTAAGTTATCTCTTCTCTTTTTCATTTGTTTAGCGGCAGATTTGTAATCAAATTTCTTGTGTTAATGCTTTTGTTTGGTTGCATGCATTATCTTGTGGATATTTGGTTTGGTATGATAAAAAAAAAATCAGCAAAAGCTATCCAAGTCATCAACAAATTGAAATATGAAAAGGATGCCCTCATTAGTGAAAATAATATTTTGAGGATGGAAAATGGTGCTCTTATTAGTGACAATAAGATTTTGAAGGATAAAGTTAACTCTCTTCAAGTCGAAGCTTTGAAGGAAATAGTGAATGAGCTTGGGAAAATTGGGGATGATGTTGAGGGAAACTCTTCTCCTATTGACAATAAGACTTTTAAGGAACTACTGAATGAGTTTGAAGAAATTGTATGAGGTTCAGGGTAACTCTTCTACTATTGGTAATAAAGATCTCATTGAAGAAGTGAATGTGGTTGAACTTTCTTCTATTGATGGAAGAGTTAAAAGTTTGTTGGGAAAACTCTATCTTGTGTTATTGCTTTGCGTTGTTTGGATTGTGTTTAGCGACATGTTGTGATGGAATTGTCAAAAATTTGATGTAATGTAATGGTTGGAAGATTTGGTTTGTGGCTTTTTATAGTTGTGTAATGTAGATGTAATTTAATGTGGTTGGATAATTGTCAATGTTTTGATGTTTTGGAATGCAATGGAAGTTAATTTGTTACTCAGTGGTTTTGTGACGAATAGTGTTGTGCCTGGAGAATTATGTGTCATATTATTAGTTGATGGCAACTTGCTAGTTGATGCCAAAAAAACCAAAGAAATGCAGACCATGTATTTGCAGTTGATTCATGAAAAGAGATCATATATGCCCCTAATCTATGCGTTTCTCAACATATTTGCCCTTGAATTATGCCAGTTTTATACAACCAAAACACGTAAATCTATACACATACTAAACCAATAATTTGAAACATTCACATCAATACATGAATTAATAATATTCATACTAAACCAAATGATGTTATCAAATGATGAATAATTAATAATTTGTCAAGAATATAATGGAATATAAAAATTAACAGATTGTTTTACCTTGTGACATCCTCTAGCATTGTCGTTCTCTCCACCACAGTTATTGCATGTCATCAGCAGACCTCTCCTTGAAAGACTCCACTCCCCCTTTCTCTTCCTTCCTTCATCGGGCTCTCTATTTCTTTTAACTTTAGGTCTGCCCACAGACTTGGCAATTTCAGGTGGTTCCATGGCTTGCGTTTCATTAATTTTCAAGAAATTTATGGGCCTAACATGCTGGAATTTATGCTTGTAAGTCAAGGAATATGTTCTTAATCAATGTATTTCAGCCTTAGGATCACTCTTCAAAAAGCAAGAAATAAGACTAGTTAGATAACTTAAGAAATAAGACTAATTAGATAAAGTTGAGAAGTTTCATACTTTGTTATACAAGATAGTTTTCATACTCTACATGTGCATCTTTTATGAGAAAGATTCACAACATACATGTCTTCACCTTCAGATACTTCATAGTCAAAGTCACCGTTAAACTCAACCTTACAATAATGTGCAATTGACTTGTAGTCATTGTACAGTTTCAAACATTCTGGACTAAAGTCACCATTCCATTTCCTGATTTGATCTTCATTTGTGCGCAATAAATTCATAACCTTTACCCTGATTTCCTCCAGCATCTTGATAATTGGCATGCTTCTTGCTTGAAGAATCCATGCATTAAATGACTCAGTGAAATTATTGTCAACCATTATATTTTTGCATTGTGTGTCCAAATATGCTCTACACCAAGATTGAGGAGGAAAATGTAAGAGATCCTTGGCAACAACATAATCATCTTCCTTAGATAATTCACCCAACTTTTTTAGTTGGTCTTTGAATTCTTCTTCATAAGTGCTCCAAACACACCATCACAATAGCTTCTTCATTTGTCCTTTTCTATATTTTTTTCTACCAATTGACCTCAATATGTCTCACACAATACCTATGATGAGAATTAGGAAGTTTATTCTTCACAACATCAAGTAATCCCTATTACAAATTAGGAACAAATAATGAATAAGTTAAGAATAAAATAGTGAATAAGTTAAAAATAAAACAGTAACTAAAAAGCTGAAAATGTTACCTTTTGCATATCTGAGATGAAAGGCACCCCTGTCCATCTTTTAGTTCTAAATAAAGTTTCAAACACTCTAAAAACCAATCCCAAGTCCTGGGCGTTTCTTTGTCTACCACATCTCAAACAAGTGGATAGGATTGATCCATGGAATCTTGAGCAATAGCCATTAACAATTGACCCTTATATCTACCTTTAAGAAAAATACCATCCAGCCCAATCAATGATGAGTAAACATGAATGGGCATGACGATCCACAATCTCCTGATATGTGTTATCTGTAATAGAATCTGCCTCGTCCGTGGTGCGCAAGTAACCACAAAGGTCAAACATCGCCACTCAACTCTGTCCATGGATATCACTGGGCTGAGGCGCGTATCCACTAAGCCTAGTCAACTCCTGCCCTAATGTCGGCTCCTGAGAAAGAGCCTCAGTGTATAATAGGAGTCCATCTACCCGTTGTCCAAATATGACCTCCACATCCTGAAGCGTGATAGTGGCCTCACCAGTGATGAGATGAAAGGTGTGGGCCTTTGGTCGCCATCGCTCAACCATGGTCATCACAAGAGCTCGATCATGTTGTACCCGACCAACAACGACACAACGGTAGATACCACCCCGATATAGTTGAAAGAAATAATCCCCTTGATTATTTTCATTAATTGAATAGGTATTTATACAAGATACAAAATAGGAGAATCTTATTCCTATTTTATTCCTAAAGCCTTATTCTACCATAATTCTAACTATACAATTATGGTAAGTGTATCATCCTAATTTAGGTAATAAATACACTACAATATACATTAAATATATATACCATATATACAAGATTGGTACAAGATACCAATCCCCCAATCCCATAATTTCAGCCCCTAGTCCGTGTAATGCCCCTTTACAGGGCTGTCCATATTGGGCCGTGACTGCCCCTTTACTGGGCTATTGTTTAACACACCCTCGCAGTCATAGCGGGCGGTCTTCGAACGCCGAGACCGTCCCTAAAATCTTCAAAGAAGCTATTGGTAGACCCTTTGTAAAGATGTACGTAATTTGATAACGAGACGGGACATGGCATACGCGAACGTGACCCTTTGCAACCTTTTCACGGACAAAGTGAATGTCCATTTCGATATGCTTGGTGCGTTGGTGTTGAACTGGGTTACCTGAAATGTAGATGGCACTAATGTTATTGTAATATATCAAGGTTGCCTTCTGAATGGGACAATGAAGCTCCAAAAGCAAATTACGTAGCCAACATGATTCGGAGACCACATTCGCTACCCCTCGATATTCTGCCTCTGCACTTGAGCGTGATAGAGTTGCCTGACGCTTTGCCGACCATGAGACCAAGTTGTTGCCAAGGAACATACAGTAGCCAGAAGTCGACCGTCCGGTGTCGGGACAACCACCCCAATCAGCATCCGTGTACGAGACAAGTGTGGATGTAGATGAAGGATACAAGTGCAACCCATAGTCTAGTGTCCCCTGTATATACCGAATGATGCGTTTGATTGCATTCATGTGCTCAACTCTGGGATCATGCATGAATAAACACACCTGCTGAACCTCATACGTAATATCCGATCTGGTAAAGGTAAAGATGCGGAGAGCCCCTGCAAGACTGCGATACCGGGTCGAGTCCTCGTATGGTGCGCCTGCTGCGGCACTCAGCTTAGGGTTTGCATCAACTGGAGTAGAAGTGGACTTACAGGATGACATCCCAGCCCTTTCTATGATCTCAGCAGCATACTTTCGTCGAGACAAAAACAAGCCACCTGAATGACGCTTGACGCCAATCCCCAAAAAATAACTCAAAGGCCCTAAGTCTTTCATAGCAAACTCAGAACTGAGCATGGTCATGATAGACCGGCGCAAGGCATCGGAAGAGGCGGTCAAGATGATATCATCCACGTACAACAGAATGTAGGCCAAGGACAAACCACGGCGGTAGATGGACAATGAATTATCTGACCTGCTGTGAGTGAACCCAATAGTTGAAACAAAGTCAGCAAACCTCGTGTACCAGGCCCTTGGAGACTACTTAAGCCCATATAAGGACTTCTTCAACAAACATACATGATGAGGACGGTTTGGATCTCTGAAACCCAACGGCTGATGCATATAGACTGTTTCCTTGAGATCACTGTGTAGGAAAGCATTCTTGACATCCAACTGATGAATTGGCCAAGTCTTTGAAAGAGCCAAGCTAAGCACCGTGCGAATGGTAGCCGATTTGACCACCGGACTAAACGTCCCACCATAATCTATCCCAACCTGCTGAGTCTTACCATCACCAACAAGTCGCGCCTTATGTCGAGCAAAGGACCCATCTGAATTCTCCTTATGAGCAAAAATCCACATAGACCTGATACCATTAATACCATATGGACGGGGCACCAACTCCCACGTCTTATTATCAATAAGAGCATTATATTCATCAGTTACAGCAATTTTCCAATTAGGGTCATTTAATGCGGACACAGGATTGCGGGGCAATGGGGATTTAGAGACATCAGAATGTAAATTAAAATGTCTTTTAGGTGTAAAAATACCCCGCTGACTACGAGTGACCGGTCTATGACTCGAGGACGAATTGAGAGAATTTTAGGATTTTTCTGGGCTCGGGATGGAGTGGCCAGCAGGCAGTGGGCCTGCTGGCCCATATCGATAACTGGAAGCCTCTTCTGGAGCAGCCGGTTCGAGTGGGTGGACCGGCCCAATTGCTAGAAGCTGTTCCAATCACCGGAATTGGCTTGGGCTTGGCATGGCATCGTGGGTCCCGGCGGGCAGTGGGCCCGCTAGAGGATTTTGGGTGCGGGAGATGTCCGAAAAATTCCGAATAATATACGGGGATATTTGGTCATCCAAAAAATTATACGACTTAGGCTCGGGAGTATGAAATTTCGTAAAAGGGATTGGGTTTCATCAAAAATGACATGGCGATTTATTATGATTTTCTTGGAGGATAAATCAAAACACTTATAACCACGATGATTCGACGGATAACCCAAAAATACACACGGGGTAGACCGAGCCTGAAGTTTGTTAATTGTGGTGGATGGGAATAACGGATAACACAAGCATCCAAAAATCCTAAGGTGAGAATAAGAAGGGTTCTTATTATATAGGATTTTTAGGGGGGAAGAATATGTCAGACCTTTAGACGGAATTATGTTAAGAAGATATGTGGCCATTTGTAGAGCATGAGGCCAAAAATATGGGGGTATGGAGGCATGAATTAAGAGAGTTCGGACAATGTTATTGATGGAACGAATTTTGCGTTCGGCCTTTCCATTTTGTCGAGATGTATGAGGACACGAAAACCTAAAATTGATCCCATTAGTATCACAGAAATCCTGAAACTCCCTATTGCCATACTCTTTCCCATTATCACATTGAATATTTTTTATGTCTCTTTCGAATTGAGTACGAATGAACGCTCTAAATTTGATGAAGACGGAAAACACTTGTGATTTATTTGCAATCGGAAACGTCCACAAAAATCTAGAATAATCATCTAAAAAGAGAACATAATACCGATGACCCACTGAGCTAAGAACAGGAGACGTCCATAAGTTGCTATGAATAATGTCAAATGGCATAGAAGTATGAGAATTGGAGTCTATAAATGGCAACTTAACAATTTTTCCTAATGAACAAGACTGACAAATTGGAGTACGACTCGTACCCTTATAAGAAATAAAGCTATTTTTATCTAAAACTGATAAAATAGAAGATCCCGGATGACCCAGGCGAGCATGCCACATGGAAGGAGAGATGGTTGCAAAAGCTGACGGCAAGGCTGGACTTGATGGATTGAAACCGGGCATGATAGGATACAGATCCCCCCTACTATCACACCTCATGAGATGACTCCCCATCTTGAAATCCTTCACAGAGAAACCGAAAGGATCAAATTCAACAGAAATAGAATTGTCATTTGTGAACTTTCGGACATACACTAAATTTTTAATCAATTTAGGAGCATGTAAAGTATTTTTCAAGAGGAGTGGTGGATTGGGGGGAGACAACGTTTTCTGACCATACCCTAGAATTGGAATAGAACTGCCATTACCAATAATTATCCCCCGAGGGGTGCTCAAATTGGAATAAGATGAGAGAGTACCTGATTCGAAAGTCATGTGAGTAGTGGCACCAGTGTCCATATACCAATTTGGGTCCGGTTGAGATAACCCCAGTGTGTGCATTGTGGCCTCGATATCGTTTGAGTAGGTCCTGCTGCATGATGGGCTTGCGGAGGTCGGGGCCCAAGAACTCCTGTCCGTGGTGGAGCTGGCCGATAGTCGCTGTTGTTGCTGCCGCTGCTGGGGCACTGGCCAGTGGGCCGCCACTGCTGGGTGTTGGGCCTGGATTGTTGGCCAGCCCACTGGCCGCTGGAACTTGCTGCCGGATGGTAAGGGCTCCACTGCCATGGGCCCCACTGCTGGGCCCAGGGGGGTGGTGGGCCACTGTACCCTGGATGGGACCCACCGCCTGCTTGTTGACCACCGGAACCGCCACCAGAACCGCCGCGTTTGCCCCCGTGGTTTTTGTTATTATTTTTGCGATTATTCTTGCCGCCACCATTATTATGGCTTTGGCCTGAATTATTCACAAAACCCGAAGAACTAGGAGAGGATGCCACCATGACGACTGGGCTTGCTCCGGTAGCCGCCTTTTTAGCCAAACCGGCTTCTTCCAACGTAAGCATGGAGCGGGCTTGATAGAAGTCGGGAAGAGGGTTGCTTTGGCGAAAGAGAGTTCCAACACCATTATAGGCCTCCGAAAGACCGGCAACCAACTGTAGAACTAGATGATTATTTATTATTGGTGCGCCAACATTCAGGAGTTGATCTGCCAACTCCTTTAGTTTCTTGCAATATGCAGAAACGTTCGGAAATTCATCCATTCGAACGAGAGAGAATTCCTGCTCGAGTGTGACGACACGTGAATGTTGGTTATCTTGGAATATGTCACGCAATCTATTCCATGCAGCCATAGCCGTGGTATCCGGCTCAATAATCGTCTGTAGAAGGTCCACCGAAATAGTGGCGTAGATCCACCGGAGAACGGTAGCATCAAGTATAATCCATAACTCAGGATCCTCCGCAGGAAGGGGTCTAGCGGGAGGAATGATGTGATGAAGAACTTGATAAGAGATAGCGTGAATTTTAAACAACTCCGCCCACGTCGCATATTGGACGTTTTCCATTTCAAGGACAATAGGGATACTGCTCTTGATATTGGACACCGTGAGGGCAGGGTGATAATTGTTCTTAGACATATTGGAAGAACAAAGAAGAAAGGGAAATTTAAGAGAGGTGTTTTTGAGAGCGGAAGATGAATTTTGGAAGAGAAAAACCCGAGGGGGGGGGGGTGTCTCGGCCAAAAGGGACAAAAGTTGAGAGAAAAAAACCTTTGTTTAGACCTAGTCTCTTGATACCATGAAAGAAATAATCCCCTTGATTATTTTCATTAATTGAATAGGTATTTATACAAGATACAAAATAGGAGAATCCTATTCCTATTCTATTCCTAAAACCTTATTCTACCATAATTCTAACTATACAATTATGGTAAGTGTATCATCCTAATTTAGGTAATAAATACACTACAATATACATTAAATATATATACCATATATACAAGATTGGTACAAGATACCAATCCCCCAATCTCATAATTTCAGCCCCTAGTCCGTGTAATGCCCATTTACTGGGCTGTCCATATTGGGCCGTGACTGCCCCTTTACTGGGCTATTGTTTAACAATAGTATCTCTAAGATACGGGGATGTGGGGGTCGAACCTCTAAAAGGATCCACGCATGTTCCACCCTACGAATATGGAACAATGTTCTCATATGTATCTTGTCAGTCCATAATAGCTCGGACCTATGATTATCCTGTAGACTAAGTACTAATCTGTCGATAGGTTCTGGGTGAACGTTGGGATCCATGGAGGTGCCGTATCTGTACAAACAATGTTTAAATTATTCATTATGCCTAATTCACGGATTGTTGATCCTGTTATCTTGTCTGGTGGCTTATGCATTCTATGGTCAGATGATATTCAGGTACATCATTTTTCTTCCTCCAATTATTTTATTGAAGTTTTTATTTATGATCAGCATAATGATTGTGAATTTGGTGTATCTTTGTATACTTAAGTACTGATCGAATTACTAGGAGAAGACAATTTGATGAACTTGTCGCTAACTCGACAAAATGAGGTCAATCTTGGATTATTGCTGGGACTTTAATGATATAATTGATAACTCTGAAAATTTTGGAGGAAGGATTAGAGAGCCTTGGTCTTTCACTAATTTTAAAGTTTTTCTTTGGAACTTAAAATCTATTGATTTAGAATATAAAGAAAAACCTTTGACTTGGTGGTGTTATAGGGAAAATGATGGCGTAATCCAAGAGCGTCTTGATAGGACTTTAGTGTCCCCTTATTGGAGAGCTAAATTTGGTAACTCTAACGTGTTGCATGTTGATATTGAGGCTTCTGACCATGGAACTCCCGTTATCTCTACTGAGGCTAGTCCTGAGAAAAAAAAAGTATTTTGATAAGAGATGGGGTGAGAAAGTGGAAATAACGATTATTATTCAGAGAGCTTGGAATACTAATTATAATGGTTTTGAGCAATCTCGTTTTTACTTTAAATTAAGAAAATGTAAACATTCCTTAGTTGCGTGGTAAGGGGGGTAATGATAATTCTAGGAAAGAAATTTTAGAAATTAAGAAGAAAATTGAGGAGGTTAGGAGGTGTCCAAATGGTCTAGACGTTAATAAACTTAGAATGCTTCTCAGAGATTTAACTCAGACCTATAAAGATGAGGAGATATTTTGGAAACAGAAGTCTAGAGCTTTATGATTAAAAGAAGGTGATAAAAATTCTTTATTTTTCCACATGACTACTATTCAGAGGATAAAAAGAAATGCTATTAAAGGGTTTCAAATGGATGATGGAAGATGAGTGTTAGATCCTGTAGGAATAATAAGGATAGTTTTCTACTAAGTACTATTCCAATTTCCATAAAGCCTCATTTTTATACAACACCCCAATCAACATCTGTATATGACACAAGAGTAGAGACGGATATAAATGCAATCCAAAATCAAGTGTGCCCTGTATGTATCGTATAATGCGTTTGAACGCATGCATGTGCTCAATCTGCGGATCATGCATAAATAAACACACATGTTGTACTGCATAAGTAATATATGGCCTCGTGAAAGTTAGATACTGAAGAGCCCCTGCAAGACTACGATAATGGGTGGGATCCTCGTATGGTGTGCTAGACGTAGCACTCAGCTTCGGTTTTGTATCAACCGGGGTAGAAGTAGACTTACAAGATGACATGCAAGCTCTCTCAATAATCTCTGCCGCATACTTTATCTGTGATAAAAATAGACCACATGCATGGCGAATGACTGCTATGCCCAAAAAATAGCTCAAGGGCCCCAAGTTTTTCATAGCAAATTCGGAACTGAGAAGAGATATGATAGACTTGCGTAGAATTTCCGATGAGGCAGTCAATATAATATCATCAACATATAACAGAATGTATGCCAGAGAAGTACCACGCTGATAGATGAACATAGAATGATCATACCTGTTGTGAGAAAACTCAATAGTAGACACATAATCTGCAAACCTTGTATAACATGCCCTTGGGGCCTGCTTAAGCTCATACAAGGACTTTTTCAGCAAACAGACATGATGAGGATAATTGGGGTCCCTAAAACCCAAGGGCTGATGCATGTATATTGTCTCCTTACGATCACCGTGTAAGAAAGCATTTTTCACATCTAGCTGGTGAATGGGCCATGCCTTCGAGAGAGCTAAACTAAGCACAGTGCGAATGGTAGCCGGTTTGACCACCGGACTAAATGTCCCTCCAGAATCCACTCCAACCTGTTGTGTTTTACCTTCACCTACAAGACGTGCCTTATGCCTCTCCACAATAATTCCGCCCACGTCGCGTATTGGACATTTTCCATTTCAAGAACAATAGGGATATTGTTCTTGATGTTGGAAAATGTAAGGGCGGGATGAAACATGTTCTTTGACGTAGACATAATGAAAGAACAATAGGTGAATGAGGGATTTGGAAGAAAATTTGGGAATAGAGGAGGAGAAAATATATGCACGGAATCCGAGAGGAGACACGAAAACCGAGAAAAGAAGGGGGCAGCGGAAGTGTTGGAGAGAAGGTATTTTAGCCCTAGACTTCTGATACGATGAAAGAAATAATCTCTTGATCATTTTCATTGATAATGAAAGGTATATATACAAATATACAATTCCTAAATATGGACAATATAGAAAAATAATTCTACCTTTTCCTATTCTAATTCTAATTCTAATATATTTTCCTAGTACAAGACTAATACCATAATTACAATTATACATGAATTACATTTTACTGAGTCCAAATCGGACCCTGATACACACGGTCCTTTAGTAGCTAAGTTTTCATTTTCTTGTTGCATGGATATTCTTGGGAAAGGATATTTAATGTAAATGATGTTGTACGCTTATTCGGACATACAATGTCCTTCATGAATTAATAGATGAAGAGGTTTGTGGAAAAAAAATATTTATTATTTAAATTTTAACTTTGAATTGAGGATTATTGTAAGTGAAATAGTAGGTGGCGCGGCGAATAATTTTTTATCGAAATTGAGGGGGAAAAGGTACTATAGTATTTAAAGTTGAAGTTAAACTGATTTTTCACTCATAAAATTGAGGAAAAAAGGTATTTAAACTTCAGCTTTTTCTCTAATTAAAATTCATATCCAAACAAGAATAAAAAAAATTCGACTTTAACCAAATATTGCAAAAGTTCAATCAATAGATTATATAAAAAGTTGGTACCAAAAAGATTGAAATTCTTGAGAACATTTTACAATTTAGAAAAAATCGTCAAAACACAAGGCGTAGAGAATATGATCATGATATAGTAAACCAGTGGATTGAAACTTGATGAATGGACAAAACCACACTCAATCCGTGCAAGCAAACAAGATTATAGCAAATTAACTTTGAATTTTCCAAGATTAAGAAGAGTGTTTTAATTATTTTTGGTGTTTCTTTGGAATTTGTACCAAAACATGTTGGAATTAAAATGAACCAATAAAAAGTGTAACAAGTCTATATCGAGTGTAAGGAGTTTTCTTTTGCTTACCTACTATTCTATAACTTCCTCTGGACGTCAATAGTCTCCTCAATTTATGCTTCTTTGTATTATCACACACACACATTGTGTAACCGTAATTTTCATTTAATCATGACAAAATAGTATAATTTGGTATAAATATCGAATGAATGCAAATTTTTACCTATATATATAATGAGAAATTTATAAAGAGGAAACACCATTTATTAGCAGAAGCAAAGAATCTATGTTAACATATCAACAAATTGAAATTAAGACTTCATAATATTACTTAAAAACAAGTTAAAGAACTAAACTATTAGAGAGTACCTTTAAAAACAAATTAGTGATGGTGTAAGAACTTAAATAAAGTGAATCAAATATAGAGAACTCATATAGTCAAAACTCTTTTATTTTGGACTAATGCTTAGTTTTTATGTGTGTTTTTATTTTTAATATTCCTTAGTATTGTATTTTAAAAATGGTTCATAGAGGAACTAGCCAAGGGTAAAAGGAGGCACCACCAAAGGATGTGGTGCATTCGATGAGGTTGTCCCTCCCTTAACTAGAGGTTTCAGGTTTGAGCCTTGGGTATGGAAAAATTATTGGTAGGGAGTGCTTCCCTCATAAATGGGCTCTATGAGGCGTGAATTCGAATATAGTCGGGCTCTAATACGAGTATCGGACACCGGATAAAAAACAAAAAAAAGAAGGGTAAAAGGAGGCGACGGAAATTAAGGCTTTAGTTTATAGATTGATTAAATATAAAATACCCCATACCTCTTTATAAACCCTCTTTTATCCTAACTTAATTATCAGTCTACTAAACTTTCTTGTAAATATGAGTTTGGTCAAGTAATGATATCTTTTCCCACTTAAAAAGAGAGTTTAGAATATCCCAAAGTTGTTTTTCTCCTTCAATTCATCAATCATATTAAACTATTTTGGTGCATTTGGATATTATGGGGTTACGTCATTGCATACAATTTCATGTGGGCCATGAGTGAGGCCCTTAAAACTCTTATACAAACAAAAAAATTGTAATACTACAAACTAAGGTTCCTTCATCATGCGTCATCAGATTCAGCCCCTCTAAATACCAAATCTATCAAAGACATTGTTTATGTCATTGGGTCAATTCACCAAGAATAGGGGTAAGTTTCATGAATGATCACAATAATTATGATTTCTTTCCTTAAAGTCACATTTGTTGGAAAATCAACCTTATGATGTGTGGTATGCTTTTACTCTACATTTAACTTAGAAACTTAGACTCAGTAAGAAGGACGACTCTAACTTTCTAATGTTAAGATGAGTCATGATAATCCATCAAATTTTTTATCGCCTTCAAATGTATCCAAATTTTACCCCAATTTCGCATCCCCATTTTCAAAATTTTCATCCAAATTGATAGGGATTATTATCTCCACTATCTTTTTTTTTCGCCTCAGAATCTCATGCAAAATACTCCATGAAAACGTCTCTAATCAATCAAAGAACTAAAAAGAGTCAATGAATTGGAAAGAATTTATGAAGATTATTATTTTTGATGCATTGATAACTAGTAATAATAGCTATTATTCCATAAAATGCAATTTCTTACAATCCAACAAATGTAACGTTTTTCAATTTATATTATCTACACTTTTCAAAAACTAGGTCGGGTCCGGTCAGGTCCATCCTCTTTGAAAATGGTCTATATTTATAAGATTAAAAATAAAAAAATAGGTTAAATGTAGAGTAAAAGATTATTACTCATCGGAAGGTTGAGATTTCTGACAATTATGATCTTTGTGTTAGTAGGGTGAACGTTTTGTGATTTTTCTATTAGAAAATATAGTTGTGACTTTGATAAAAAAAATTATGATTATGTGACAAATTTATAAAATTTACCCAAAAGAATAGATTTTACATATACAATTCTCATACATCTTAAGGTTATCAAGTTTTAGTACAAGTACTCAGGCTAATATTGGATAAAGAATTGACTTAGGCCGTGGACAATATTTGACTGAAATTGAAAACAAAAAACAATACTCTTGAAATTGAATTTGGAAAAGAATTTTCCATATTATATGAGTAAAATCGCATAAGCAGAACCAAAATTGAAAAGCAACGGGGCCGGTTATGATGAAAAGGACAGGGAGTGAAAGTAAATTAACAACTTGGATACCACATAATTAAAGGTGAAAATCCTTCAACTTTGCTTTAAAAATCAAACTTTGCTCTCAACTTTGAACAATAGACATTCTCTCCACTTAATCCGATTTAACTTTTCTAAATACATATTTTACCCTTACATTATCAACCTTTGTCTTTTTTTTTACTTCTTAGAATTATTGATATGTCTATCTTGTACAATGAATTGCTAAAATAAGAAAGTACAACTTGCAGGAAAATACGGAAGGTCGAGTCTAATAAATCCACATTTTGTTAGATCTAAAAATTCGGTCATGGAAACAAAATGCTCTATTAATGAATAGATTAATCTACTAACGTCAACAACCTTTTTCTTAGCACCACTCTGAGGTGGGTGGTTTATTGTATGCCCTCGTGAGGGCTCGGAGATGACGCGAATGAAAAGACTGCTCTGTCCCTGCACCCGACTTCTAATGATAATGATGGATGATAGATTAAAAAAAATAATACACAAGGATATTAGTACTTTATTTCAGTAAAGGATTCAGCAAAAGTTGTACAAATTATGAAATGTACAACGTGGACTTAGATGTAGAACTTCCTTTAGTGTATTATTTGCAGTTCAAGACAAACAGTGCACATCCGTGAGCTTTTACTGACATAGATATTGAATCCTTTATGGCTCCAAGATTGTTGCCACTCCATACTTCTCTGCCTGTGCACTTTGAACTTTTAGCATGAATTGCCTTGGCTATGTCTGATATCTTTGCTAACATTTCTGTCACCTGGTTGTTCAAATTGAAGAAAGCCAAGTAGATTTCTCCTGAAATGCATGAAACAGTATGGTGATGTCAGATAGCTGATGCTTACTGCGTATATTGGTAATGAGTCGAGACATTTGCAAGGATCTGTAATACATGTAGGCTTACGGTCACACAATGCTAAGGAACCTCATAGCATAGATCAAATTTCTAACCAATAAGCTAGTATCTTTCAGCGCACGATAGTGGTCTTGTTTCAAATTTGCTTACTCCTTCGACACCTAATTTATTGTCTTATTTATCAGGACTAAACTCTGTTAGTTCAACCTTAGGTATTCTTTTAAGTTAACAAGCATTGGAGCTTGCTTACATCTCCTTTAACTTAAGGTTAATTACTGCAAATTTCCATAATTATATCCCTTTTCATCCAGACTTGCAAAACTCAACAAAAAGAGTATGTATTTCACTATCATCCATTAAAGATATTCTCCTTTAGGGTTGGTGATATCTGTTGTCTCTCTGTGGAATAACTTTTTCGTTAGAGAAATCATACCTCTCCTTCCAGTTGCAAGCCAGGACCTAACTCCACCGGAAGAAGCTGCATGAAAGAAGAATCAGTACATAGTAGTAGGTATCAATCTCTAAATTGGGACATAAACGAGAAGTGTAGAGGCAAGTTTTCCAGATGAAGATAAAATGACCTTTGACAATATCCATGGTAGCACAAAGACCAGAATAACTATTCACGAGGGTTCCATTGTAGTTCAACTCCCACATCTGTAATGCAAAAATCAGCAGCAAAGTTAGCCAGCGATTACCAGGCACCATAGACTGAATGAAACTACAAGAGTCTCGATTTATCTCAAAGAATGCACAGAACTTCTTGTGGCATGAACTTTTGCTAGTAAAATGGTCATAAGTCTGAAAATTCAAACTGAATTACCTGGTTGGTATGTGATCTGCACCGTGAAAATGAACCTCTGCTCAACTCTTTGGCTGTAAGCTTTCTATTTGAAGTTGCACCAAAACAATATTCTCTTCTCTCTGTTACCAATAAGTGAAGATTCCTGTGATTTTGGTGCTTATTTACCATCTCCCCTTCTCTGCATGAACAACAACTTCATTCAGGAGGCAGGAAGATTGACAAATATAGCATAAACAAAATCACGATCAAAGTGGATGAATCAGAGGAAGTTGAAGATATTTACGATGCTGAAAGTGCTGCTCTCTTGTATAGACAAAAAGGTGCCTTGCGTTTATTTGATTTCTCTTCCCAGCACACTTGCTCTAGATCATTGTCAAGAACTTTAGTAGACCAGCCATTTGCCTTTACATCTCTGCAGGTCCTGAGAGCCAAAACTCTCGTCTCCAACACATTTATTTTTTCTCTATCCTCGGAATGGTGAGTCAAGCCATGTTTTCCAGATGAACTTAAAGAACCTGTAACATAATGAAACTGCATTTGAAAACAACAGCTTAGGATTGAATTGTATATGCCTAAGTGAAGCCACAAGTTGAGTCAATTTATTCACATGCCTCCATGTTGTTCGAGCTAAACCAGTTAATCTCCAACAGAGTAGGATTCGTAAGAAGACTGAATGTAGTATCATCAAGCTTTCTCATATCTCCACCAAAGATGAGAGGGGACCTGACCATGGACCATAGAGTAACCTGCCAGAAAATCCATTGCATACATTCTGGTCATTTGCACTATGTCATATTTGCAGAACTGCTGCGGCAAAATTACCTGAGTGCGTTGCTCATCCAGACTAAGATTGCAATTTCTGTGTGGACCATAATGTGAACCTGCACCAAAACGTATTCTTTAATCTTTCCATTCCAGATTTTCCTCCTTGTTTTGCCAAAGAGGAACGCATGATTCTGCGGAGGAGGACCATAGTAACCGAATTGATTAATGTCAAAATCCTAATCAAGCAAGCGAAGCACAAGAAATTGTATGAGACGTCATATGTTTGCAATATGATGGACTTTTTCCTGTTTAATATTTAACTTAAGCTGCAAATAATCTCTCTAGTTTGAAGATCTAGGAACACTAATTTGAACCTTACGCCAGTAGACCTAAACAAACAGAGCCCGATGAGAACCTTGCATTTCAACAGCCTCTTGCAGAAATGCAAGGTAAGGCTGTGTACAATAGACCCTTGTGGTCCGGCCCTTCTCTGGACCCCGCGCATAGCAGGAGCTTAGCGCACTGGGCTGCCCTCTTTTTAATATTTAACTTAAGCTGCAAATAATCTCTCTAGTTTGAAGATCTAGGAACACTAATTTGAACCTTACGCCAGTAGACCTAAACAAACAGAGCCCGATGAGAATGAATATACATCAAACAACTATGTACCTTCGGAAAATTATACAGAATCCTTTCTGAAATGAGGATATTATTTTATAGTTTAACAAACACAAACAATAAAAACAATCCTTCACCTGGATCTGTTAGCCATCCCAGTGGTAGCATATCTAAGTCGGGCCATGATTTTCCCTTCAGGCCCTTGACTCCTACTAAGTTAGCAGCGGAGAAGTCCCTGGCACAAGGATAAGGAGAAACCAATGTCAACAGCTAAATAACAAAATAGTGTCACGGACAAAGACAAACTAGAAAATATAATTTGAGCTGAAAAGCAATCTGATTGTTAGACACATTGACCATACTGCTTAACTATTTAGAAGCTCAAGGAACTTCTGCGTCAAAACTATGACATATCAACGAGATATATAAGCAATCACAATTTACATCGTGACAATAAGCTTTTGGAAGCAAGCTTAGGAAAAAACGACAAAATCCTGAAAAATTGTTAGAACAGATAGCATAATTTACCTCGCAACGTTGAAGTGGGCAGTGATATCTTTCCAATTATCCCAGTCATCACCCGTTACTCGATACATATTGACCAAACCACTTACATCCTTCGCCATGGTTGGGTTTGCATTAGTTCCAGGGGACAAGGAATATATGATAGGTCGGCTAAGCTCATTCAATACCTACAGATAAGTACATCATTATCACATTTCTCACTTGCCGTTGTTGGATAAACGTATGGATCCAAGGACAAATCTTTCAGCCATTATGTTTACTTGCTCTTCTTTTTCCCTTTACCTCTTTCTCATCTTTTCTTCCTTTTCCATTTCTAGTTTGGGAGAGAGGGGGGGGGGGGGGGTGAGCAAGTAAAACCATGTCATAGTACCATTAAAATGGGCAAGATGCAGTGGGTTAAGGAGAGGAAAGTTAACAAGCATACCTCTGATACAACGGTTATCTCATCTAAATCCAAGTCATCACCGAATACGCAGTCATGTTTCACTGAAGAAGAAAAAAAGAGAAAATTCCTTTAACCTAAAGTACCTAAAACTCAACAGTTAAACAGTGATTTGGTATCTTTTAGCTTGGATAATCCAAACAAGGATTAGTCCTGCTTCTTGAAGAAGTTTTCCTAGAAAGCAGAATCAATGGGTTTATGACATTAAAGTTAATCTCTTAAGTTATGGTTTCACGTGAAAATCAGACTTTTGAACACGTCAAATCATCAGCATGAATTCACCATAACCCATGGAAATAAATCTTCCAATAATTGTCTTGAGTTATAAATATGTCTTACCGAAATCAACACCCCAGTCAGCATATTGTTGATGGAGTGACCTAAGGAATGCTTTTCCAGCTCCCAACTTGATATTCACACTCATGAAACCATTTCTCATCCACGCACATGTCCTCTCCTTAATTCCTATATCTTGTGCACGCCATTGTCGACCAGCCTCCTCATAAGCTTTGCCCTGTTGGATGTATTACCAACAAGTCCAATATTTTGTCATAGCTACTACTATGTATAATAGCTTATAAGATGAACTTGATTAGCTATCATCAACGCATTTAGATAAAAATGGGTATGAAGTTGCCCAAGAAGCTGAATTTGCATAAACCAATATTTAGATTTATTAATAAAAGCATAAAGTTGAATTTTGTTCTAGATAAAGAGTAATACCGTAGTGGTATCCAGTATGAGGGTGTTAGCATCGAATGCTTGTTTACTTAAACCTCTCATTACGTGAATCCCAAATTTCAGGCCCATGCTATGAACCTTTTGGGCCACTTCAGAAAACCCTTTTCCACCTTGAGAGGAAGGCCATCTACCAGGGTCAGGAACCATCCTTCCCCACTCATCAAAGACATCATAACCATAAGAATCAGTATAAGCACCTTTTACTTTCTTCCTATACCAAAGAAAGTCCACCACAACATACTGCATAGAATCCCAAAGTAGACAAACTTTAGAGATGAAAGCAAAAATATGCTGGAATTGTAAAAGAATCTAAATTCTACTTTAGAGAGTGTTTAGTATGACGGAAGTCATTTTACATGGAAAATGTGTTTTCCGGTGTTTGCTGGTGAATGGGAAATATTTTTCGATAAAAATGTATCAGAGAATAACAAATTAGCAAATCGGTAGGAGTGTTTTGGTGAAACTTTTGAGTACTTAAAATTAACAATATCTTAACTAGTGTCAATTGGTGCAAGTAATATGAAGTTAAAAGTTTTAGATAATTGTAAGAAAGGGAAGTCAATATTCCCCCTTTTTATGAAAAACATTTTCTGGTAACCAAACAACAGCAAATGGTTATCATGGAAGTCATTATCCATCATAACAAACAAAACACCCTTAAAGCCTATTTTTATGGTTTTTGTGAAACTTTTACCTGATAACCATGAGGTTTTAATCGCTGTGCTACAAGTTCTGCATTCTTAAGAAACTCTTCCTCAGAGATGGTCCAAGTAAACGAGTCATAGGAGTTCCAACCTCTTGGTGGCAAGCTGGCTCGTCCAATATCACGTTGCGATTTAGTTTCTGAGGTTTCCCTGTGGTTATGACCCGAATAACGCTCAAACATATTACAATTTGATCATAAAACACATCTTTTCAAGAATACACGCAATCTATTATGTATTGAAAATCACAATAACAGTACAATACAAAGATTGGCCCAACTCATGAAGTCAAGAACTTCTTGTACCACCCAACACTATAACAGCCACTACTAAAAAAATTCTATTTTCCCACTGAAAAATGTTAGTCACCGAATGTCGGTGGGAAAAACCTAAGTCGTAGTGTTTTGACACGGAAAAATTAAGAAGTTTCCCACCGTTTCAGTGGGAACATTTCCCACCAAGCGTTTTCCCAGTGAGTTGGTTGGTTCGATGGGAATGAGGTGGGAAAATCATGTTCTATAGCACAAATGTCCCACTGAATGTCAGTGGGGAAAATCTCTATTTCTAGTAGTGAGCCTAACGAATGCCACCATGCTGATAATACTCAAAAGATTAAAACTTGCACCCTTTAAGCAAATATTGGCCAATGAATCCAGACCAAAATGCATCAGAAATTTTTCTTTTTATCAAAAATAAATGTGGGTTTAATTTCTGCATTGCAGAAGTAAAAACAATACCACTTGATAATACTCAAGTTATTGATAGACATAGAGAAAGAAAAGGGAAGACTGGACTAATTCTGAAATTCCATGAACTGGATATGTCATCGTACATGAATTTTCCAGACAATAATTACCAGAAACTACCATAGAAAAGTTCCAAGAAAATAAGAAATTTTACAATATCAAGAAAACCATTTCAATTAACGCACTTGGATATGCCACTGAGCTGTCAATACTCAAAAGATTAAAACTTTATCATAGAAGCAAATCTTGGCTAATCTAAATTTAAAAAAAGGCAGCCCGGCGCACTAAGCTCGGCTATATGAGGAGTACGGGAAAGGGCCGGACCACAAGGATCTATTGTACGCAGTCTTCTCTCACATTTCTGCAAGAGGCTATTTTCACGGCTTGAACCCATAAACTCCGGTCACATGGAGGAAACTTTACCAGTCTCCCTTCTTATTTCATCAAATCTAATTGTGTTAATTGTAACACGAAATTTATGTCACATTACAACATCAAAGTGATTGATAGAAAAAACAGAGAAACTAAAGTAATAGTGAAATTGCATGAAGTGGGTGTCTGTCAAATTTATCATTTAGCTAGAAAATAAACACAACATAAAGTACTAGCTAGAGAAAAGTTGCAAGAATACCAGTGAACAAAAAGAGTGAAAAGGATGATGAACACAGAAGCTTTCAAGATCATCCTTTAAAAAGAAGTGAATGAAGTGCTAACAAGCTGATAAAAAGGTGTAAATTTTGAACGATTTTGAAAATGGGGGTTGAAGATATAGTAAAGGTGAAGGGATATATATATATATATATATATGAATAAATGAAAAGGGGCCAGTTAAAAAGTGTGATGGAGAAACATAATTGATTGGGAAGTGTGATGGTGAAAACATAATGACCGGATGGTGTTTCGGAGGAATCGGCAAGTGTCAGCAGACAAAGCTCCTGCTGCTCTCTATTTTCTGTTATGCATCGGTATGAATTAGAAGTAGTAATTTTTTTGGAGAGGGGGGGTTATCGGATGTTATTCGGAGCTGACTATATTCAAATTCGCACCGTGTATGACTTATTCGGAAAAATGTTTTCTACCAAAAAAAATTCATGCTGAAGACTCGAACATGAATCCTGATTAAGAGAATAGTAACTTCATCCACTATACGGTATCCTTTGGCGTTAAGATGGGGTAGGAATTGTAATGAAACTAATAATCTATTTAACAAAACAAAAATGGACCAATAATTTCAATATTATTTAGTCTATGATATTGGTATTCGTTTTGAACTTCGATTAATCTGAAATTATAACATTAGGTGAAGTAATCAGTTTTTGAGCCCGTAATTAAAATTTAGCCATAATTTAAAATATAATTAGAAAATAGTCATTTTTAATGAGAAAATAACATCAGAGCAAAAATATTCCTGGCTAAAATATTCAAGCATACGGTGCTGGAGTTCAATTAAGTTTTACCATAAAAATTGTTTTTAAAACTATGTTGGAAGTTCACCTTTAAAAGTTTCAAACTTCAGCACACTGTGCTAGAGTTTCACCTGTAAGGGAATTTTGAACTTCACAATTGAATGATAGAGTTTCATTTGTAAAAGTTTTGAATTTCAGCACACGTTACAAAATTGTGTTTTAGGTAAGGGTATTTTTGTCAAAATATTTCTTCCACATTAAGTGTAACAAAACTAAAGCTTGATTAGCGTCCAAAAAGTGAATTTTCGTCAATAACTCACTTCATATTTGTCCCCGGTAAGGTTGATTAAATGGAAAAGCTTTCTCTACTAGGATTGTCTTTCATTTGAAAGACTTAACTCTGAAATCTCTAATTAAGAATAAAAGAATTATATTCATTCCATCACTGAATGATTATCTAGTTTTCTGATTTGTTTAGTTCACAACAAAATAAGATATATCGCGCATGATTTAAAATGCATGTTTGACTTTAAATTTTTTTTAAAAAACTTTTCAATCTTAGCTTGAAGAAGGTTGAAAAAGGTTTTCACCAATAATTTTGTTATTTTACTTATTTTATCCAAGTATACTTAATTTTAAATTATTTTCTCACGAACGCGGTTTTAAATTATACTAAAATTTTAGTATAAAATTATATTATATTACTTATATAAAAGGATTGTGCGCCATAATGGGTATATGGACCTTGCAAGTCCCTCATGGGGCATGACTATACGGAATGACCGCTATCATGTGTGTATCGGGTTTATTTAGCCAAATGCATTGCATTCATCCATACATTAATGATCTAATTGTCTATTTGTTGTATTACATGAATCATGACTTTATTCACCGTAACTTTAAAGGGATAATGTTCTACTCGAATATGAGGTAGGGTCGGTCTTTATGCTATATGCGTTGTCTCTTCATTGTCGGCCTATGATATTTACGAGTACTAGTGATCGTACTCATACTACATTTGCTGAGAATTGCTCTGAGTATGAAAAGCTATGATATATATTTGTTGCCTTCTGAAACTAAATTTTGAACCACTTGTTGACATTCTATGTCAAATCTAAAAGTATAATTTGCAGAGAGCTTTATTTTCTAGTACTCTGCAGTGTTTACTATATGTAAGAGCTAGAATGGTCTTATGCTAAAATGGAGTTGAAATATTGCCAAAAAGTTGAAGTGACGAGAACAGAATTGGTTTCTAATTCTCGTTACTTTCTAACTTATATTGTCTTTAGTTAGTTCCAATTTATACTACTATTTTTTTTTTAATATGCAGATTTCCGGCTTACACCAGACTATTCCTAGAGATAGTAGTATCGGTCCCTCAGCACTACCATAAGTAAATCGTGGAATGTGCCTGAATGACCAAGGTTTGAGAACAAAGCAACTGATATCACCTACAAGGTAGGATTTTAAGTTTTACTTCTTTGCCATTCCGCTATGTGATTCACTATATTCACTCCCTATATACTTAAAAGTATATGTATATATCTATTTATATGCCTATAACTAAAGGATAAGGCATAAGTAAAAAAAAAAAAATCTCTGTCAATATATATAGCACATCTACAAGTAACAAAAGATTATTGTATAAAAATGTACTGAAGAGTTATACTTTTTTTATTTGTAATAAACTTGTTTAATTTAATAACTTAACGGTCATTATGGTTCAGGTTCTATATATACTTGGCATACAGTCGAGTACATGCTCTTTGTGTATTACACAAATACATAATATACAGATCATGTATGAGGAATAGTAGAAAATCATAAGAAGACCTGCACAACAAGCCCTTGACCCCTCCCCTTCTTCTTAATATTTTAAGATAGTTGAATCATAAACATGGATATCGGTTAACCCTTTAAACTTCACTCCATGTATACAGCAAAACCAAACAGTCATGTTAAGCACACAAGGGGAGAAATATATTCATGCCATTTTTATTTTTTTTCCCAGATTTTTTTCCCAAGTTCATGCTTGTATGGCCATAGTTTTAAACACACAAGCAACACATTCATGAAAGAGAATGTTCTAGGTAGGATACATTACACTTAATCGTTGTTGTACATTTTAACATCCTGAGCCAAATAGGAAAGGAAAGGCTAAGCTAAATCATACAGGAAATACCCTAGGCAAAGCCAGCATAGTTCCCATTTAGGCTAATATTTAGAGAAATACGCATGATATTTGGACAAGTTGCAGGTATACAAGGCAATCATGATAGGGGAAAACAACATGCTCATATTTAACCACTATCATACTGACTCTAGGCTACACTAACAAATAAAGTTTTCTACAATCCTAACTTAAGACCACCTCTAGTCATTTGGTAATTTAGTAGACTGTTCATGATGCTTTTAAATTCCATTTATGACTCAACACATGACATTGGGACAAAGACAGAGAACAACATAATATGTTTAATGAGAGCATCACACATAACATTGAAAATAAACCAGAATAAGCAGAAACTCAAATTTGGACTTAAGGTCCTCATCCATATTTCACCAAACAGAAGACAGCAGTCAAATTAACCCTTTTGCAACTATCATTTTAAGTGAGTGTGCATGATTCAAACTTAGCTATATTCCTTTTAGAGATGATACATACTACACATTAGCACAACAACACACGGCCTCCAATCTCAATTAAAATGAGGTTAAACCAGAGTAATTCAATTGTCCAGTTCTATTCAAATAGATTTCAAGATAAGTGATTCAAACTTATGTTAACAGTCATGGATACGCAAGCAAACACAGACAACCATCTAAACATGATGCTATGACATCATTCTAATAACTTTACAACCCTTGAGGGCTTATCATTCCATTAAAGGAAAGGGGAAAAGAACTAAACTGGATGGAAGAAGGCATGACATGGCATTTATATGCTGATATAAGTAAAATGGTCTAAAAATCAAGGACATGTGGGTATAATAAAGATGTATCAAGATATGCAAAGGATTGTTTTGTTAAAAATTTGGCCATGAATTCTAAGACCATTACCGATCAGTCCAAACAAACCAAACAGGTCACCATTCTAAAGATTCAGGTTGACAAGTTTATGGTATAGCTTAAACAAAGTTCATGAATACAATGTGTGAGCCTGCATAGTACAAGATTTTGGACTCAAGAATTCTAGAGGTCATCTTAACCCAAACTGAGCTGGATTCAACAAATAATGAGCAATGACAACATAGAAATGAACATATAAAAGCATTTGGACCATGTTACACCAGATACCAATCCCAAACCTCCCCCATATGCATATTATTTAACCAAACACAACCAAATAGATTCATGAAACCTGTTAGGACATGTTAAGGTTACAACCACTTCTATTTTCAACCATTTGCTTTTAGTGACATATAACAGACCTAAATTAGAACAAAATTAGTTCTATTTTAAAGTTAAGCTAGTCTCATATTCAATCATATAAGATTTATAGGTTCAACTAACTTGTTATCTCCAAAATCATGTAAAGAATTATCACCTTTAGCTAATTTTCAATTCAAGCTATCCAAACAGATCCTACATGAACATTTTAGAGTTTAACAGTTAAACAAATAGTTAAAACTACACCAAAGTCATAATAAAGTTAAGTTCTTTAACCATCTTAGCCTATATGCATGTTATTCATGTATACACAGTAATTTGAAACCAAACAGACATATATTTTTATAGGCGCTAGTACAACTATCTCATCAACCCACATACAAAATCCCAATACTTCTTCAATTAGCCCAAACATATAACCACGTATCGGTTAAACATAATACATGATCTGCTAAAGGTAACTAATATAAGGACCTTTTGGCTATTAGGATAGGCGCTAGGACAATGTTGTGATCCTGTTAGTATATTTGCACTGTCCTATCTCAGTCCTACATATGAGCCTCGATCAGACACACTTTGAAGTTGAATCCTTCTATCATTTACTCGCCTCTTTGTGGTCTGCCTACTTTCCTCCTTCTTCACGTATCTCATAACATAAACCGGCTAGCCCTGATTAATAGTATCAATGAATGAAATGAATACCCTGTCATGGAGCTGCACCTGAGGAGAACCTGGCTGCGCCACTCCCTATGCTGCCCCACTTACACCATGATCAATGGGGCCCGATACTGGAACTAGAGCCCTTGGTGAGGCCGGAACCCCCCTCACCTCTCCTTCCGTTGAAAGAACCGAGAGTGTTCGAGCAGGTGACTTATATGGATCCTCGGATTGATCATCCTCAATAGATTCCATGATCTCCGACGGGTCTGACTCCATAGTGTAACTTACGTCTCTTTTTTCTACTTCCGTAGCCCTCCGACCTGTACCAGCGGGTGGTCCCTGTCTAACATCTTCCCTCGCAACAATACTCGCACTCTTGCTAACCTGGGTCTTTCTTGTCATAGATATCGTTGCAATTTTAAATGGGAAAATATGATTAGGAATAAATGTTCCTACGACTTAGCTCTATCGAACGATCTAGATTATGAAGGAAGGAGATAATCCTAAATGTCATATAGCCTCCTACTTATAAGTGTGGCGCGCTACACACCTATAAACAAGACTCTACTAGACAAGGGCTTGCAGACTCCCTAGGACAGACCTGCTCAGATACCAAGTTTATCACGACCCAAATCGGAGGGCCATGACGGGCGCCCGGATCTTACCTACCGAGCACCACTCTTCACATACTTACCAGCTAACCGAAATCAATCATGGCCACAAAGGTCGTTACCAACTATTCGGCTGACATATATATCACAACTGACAGGGCCATACACAACTACTATACACATGACAACTATCTACAAGCCTCTAAAGAATACATGACATCACAAGGACGGGACAAGGCCCCGCCATACCCCAAATGCATATGCAAAATATCATACCATGACCAGACAGCAACTCTGAAAAAAATAGAGTGCTCAAATACCAGCTGAACCAGCAACCTACTAGTGTGAACTGCCCATTGTCTACCTGAGCCTGCAGGCATGAAACGCAGTGTTCCGCGACAAAAGGGACGTCAGTAGGACTGATGTGCTGAGTATGTCAGGCATGAACAATACATAATAGGAATATAATAACAAGTTGAAATAGAAACAACCGACCAGTAGTGAATGCCTAATTGTCATGTATAATATAAATGCGGTATACATATATATATATAAATATTGGCCACACAAAGGCATCTTCCATCCCATAACAGCCTCTGTGGGCATCATATCATGTCGGCCTCTGTGGGCATGCATAATCATATTGTTCTCATTGAGCATCTTCCTTTTCGTGATATCTGTACTAGCTGCAGGTGGTGACGCGTATATAACACATTTCCCTTTTCCCCATCCCCTATATATATATATATATATATATATATATATATATATATATATAATTCCTACCATATAGTAGTGTATATAACACAAGTGGGTCCCGGGTTAACACATGAATATAATGCAACTGCATGAATGATAATACAATATTCCAAACTCATTGGATGACATAATACCTTTGTACATTCGGCGAACATTGGGAACATCAACATCTTTCTCTTATACCTCAATAAGGATTTAGGAACATATTTAGACATGTTTTTAACATAGGAATCAATAGCATGAACATTCCTTAACTACTAAAAGAGTAGAATCATTTATGAAACAATATCGCGGTTACGTTTCGTATTTAGAACATGCCAAAAGAAGAAATGATTTGTCTTAACATACCTATACGTTAAACTTATTTTGCTGCTCACATTTGCTGCCTCAAATTAATCTTGCTTCCAAAGTTGAATTGTTTAGGACGTCTTTTCCTGTTTGGGGTTCCTAGGCTAAATGTTGCTAATCGTATATTCTTTTGATTTTCTTGAAAGAATTGCCAACGTGAAAGGGGAATTCAAAGTGTAACTTTGTTGTTGCTACCTTCTGATCTCACAAACGAATTACTCCCTAATTGCAACATGTTGCTGGAGTATGTTGTGTTATATACCAAGAATTGTTAGTCATGTAGCAATGACACATCAAGTCATGTACACAGACACATTTACCCTCTTAATTACCCCCCCCCCCCCCCTTGTCCTATTTGTTTTAGTCGTGTATCCCCTTAGGAACTCCTAACTACTCCTTGTGACACCACATTTTAATGTACATGTATACTAATGACTGTGGTGCCACCTATCAATGACACACGTGACCTATGTACTAAGTGTCCCATAATTCTAATTAATTCTTCATCTCATTTCACTTAAATATTGATGACTTATAAAACCTCCATATACTCAATGTAGCACTAGTCCGTTGTCTCTTTATGCACACACCAAATATTATTTTCGATCCCCGTCATCACACTTGTTACGTCCAAAATTGTTTCGAGGTCTTATCCTTTTATATACGAAGCCATTTATTGGCATACGCGAATATGACATAAATTCCCCAACGCTCGGGTCTATTTACATACGCCTAGCGATTCAAACCATGATCCAAAAGTACGGGATGTTACAAATAACTTCCGCCAATAACCGCCCTACAAAATTCATAAGCAACTTTTAGCAAAGTGCCTTTAGAGCTTATTTCCAGCAAGCAACATGTCTTAGTTCAATATCCACACAAGACAACTTGTTAACATTAGCTGGAAACTTAAGAAATACACATTTTCATCTTGTTTCTCCCCTAGAGCCTTCATATAGCAGGAATTTGCAGGCTTCAATGAAATAGTATTTAAGTGGACTATTCTTTTAAATAATTTGGTTGTACATGGTGTTGTCAGACATTTATTGTAACAGCTAAGCAAGGGATTACTACTGGTTATAATGCACCTATTTGAACCAGGATCAAATGGAAATCGATGCCAAATACCTTGGCCAAAAGGAAACAACAACTTGCTACATGTTGTAATGAACAGATTTATGCCAATATCGAATAGAACATTAAGCAAAATACCTGGAAGAATCACATTTCCAAATATCATAATATTCCTATATGCACTATTACTCCCGGAGATGTATTGCTCTCTAATACCGACAAGAACAAAAGAATCAAATTCTATCTTAAGGTCAAGAGTTTGAAAAGAAGAGAGGTCTCATTTACCACTATAAACAGAGTTATACTTTGGCATGATAACATATGAACAGACATAATCAATATGCACAACAGAATGATGCATAAAAAAACACTGCCATCCAGTATCCCACACTCTACTGATGTTATCAAAAGATTTATGCAAACAAACATGTTAGTAATATCCATCAATAATTCTCTAACATTATTTGTGTGACCAACTAACTTCACATTCTACAAACCTATCCCTAGATCCCATAGAGGAACAATCAGTCCATTTTCAACTAGAACAAGAGAAAATTTGCTCTTAATTTTTATGAATAGATGTACTACTTGGACATGATCCCTTTCAGGCATTTTATCAAACAAGTAGGAAGCAACTCTAGTTATCTTAAGTTTCACACATTCTAGCCATGTATTAAAGCAAACACTAGGCAAATCAAGCTCTCGAGTACCCCCGAGAACAAGAGAATCGAGCTCTATATGTGGATCGTCAAGTACGTGAAAGTCGGAAGGTCGATTTATCTTAGTTTCATCATAGTTCAGACCTTCCTTTCCGGAGATGTAGCATCACTTCAAATACAGATGTAGCACTCGCAATCGATGTTGCGTACATACCATACTGTTTCATCGCAAGTTAAACCTTCATTTTTTATACATATGTCGCACTTGCAATCGATGCTGCGAACACAACTTCCTAGTTGTGCAATCTAAGGTCCTCTGTTAGGCCTCATCTCTAGCTGAGTCAGTCGATCTAGGATCTGCTTCAATGTATCTTTGATCCTATTCTGAGTAGTAATCATAGCCTTTTGTTGCTCATTCAGCTCATCCAGAACCGCATCATGTTTAGTCAATATCTCCTCCATAGTTTTCATTCGTGTTCTCTCCACCACTGTTAACAAACATGTCACAGCATTGAGGCTCTAATACCAATTGTAAAGATCTAGGATCAAATTGCCAAAATTAACAATCAATTGAACACCATATTTTTTTGGGACGACTTTCTCTTGTATATAATAGCAAAACAAATGAACTATTACCACTAACTAGTACTGAAATTAAGATAGAATGGGCTGTGGAATTATCTAGCAAGCTCGTAATTTGGAGAAGAAGAAAGAAGAGATTTAGAAGGGAGAAAGAGATGAGAAATTGATAGAGAAAGAGAGGAGTTGAAGAAAATACCAGCCGAGTCTGTTAGGTAGTTATATCCCCTCAATAATTAGGCTTGATCTGGACCGTCCGAGCTCATTAATTCCTAATGAATCTATACCATCCACGTGACAATTATTGTAACTAAATTTTTTGAACAAACCCCCAGCTCATGACATGACATTTTTCCCAATTTAGAATCAAGTTTATCTCTTCGCATCTCTTAAGAATTAAGGTCAGGTAGTAAAGACAATCCTCAAATGTTTTGCCAAAAAGTGTGAAATCATCCATGAAAAATTCTAGAAACTTTTCGGTCATATCAGAAAATATTACTGACATGCAACACTGAAATGTAGCAGGTGCATTACACAAACCAAATGGCATTCTCCTATAGGCATATGTTCCATGAGGACATGTAAAAGTTGTTTTATCCTGATCTTTTGGTGCAATAGATATCTGATTATAACCTGAGTAGCTATCAAAAAAATAATAAAAACCATATCTTTCAATTCTTTTCAACATTTGATCAATAAATGGTAAAGGAAAATGATCTTCTGTAGTAGAATCATTGAGACGTCTGTAGTCAATACAGACTCTCCATCATGTAACAGTCCTGATAGGTATGAGTTCATTATTTTCATTTTTTATAACGGTCATACCTCCTTTCTTTGATACTACCTGAACTGGACTTACCCAAGGACTGTCTAAAAAGGGGTAAATAATATCTTCCACTAGAAGCTTAACGATCAACTCTTTTATGACTTCCTTCATTGCTGGATTCAACCTTCTTTGTGGCTGCTAAATTCAACCTTCTTTGTGGCTGGACTATTGGTTTGAAACTATCCTCCATGAGAATTATGTGCATACAAATAGCTGGACTAATTCTTTTCATATCTGCTATAGTCCACCCCAAAGCTCCTTTATGGGCTTTCAATACTTCAATCAATCTTTTTTCTTGTGTTGCGGTCAAAAAAAATAAGATAATTACTGGAAATAATTCTTGCTCAAGATAAACATAAGGAAGAACTTTGAGTTCAATTTTTTATTAAACTTCTTGTGACTTGATCTCTTCATTCTTAGAATCTTCTTCCAGTATTTCAACTTTCCTTCTAACGGTGGGATCATCATCTTGATTCTGAAATCCTGGTGGAACCTGTGTCTATTGCTTTTGGAAGCTTTGAGAATTTTCGACACCATTTGGGTTGCTCCATTGAAATCCTGGATGTTTTTGTGTCTATGGACTACCAAAAAAGTATGACTTGTTCCGAGGGCATTAACATGTTCATCATTTTGATTGGTTGCTTGATATTTGTGATCCTCAACACATGTGTAACATCCCGTACTTTCGGGTCATGATTTGAATCGCTAGACGTATGTAAATAGACCCGAGCGTTGGAGGATTTTTGATCATATTCACGTATGCAAATAAAGAAGCTTAGTATATAAAATGATGCGATCCCGAAATAATTTAGGACTTAATAAGTGTGACAACGGTGATTGGAATTAATATTTCATATGTCCCAAAAGAGGTTATGGACTAGAGCTATATCACACGATTGTGATAATGAGTTATGAAGTGGGTTAAATGTGATTATTATTTAAGTGAATTGAGATCAAGAAATTAATTATTTGATAAAGGGATTAAGTAATGTAATTAAGGAATAAGGTGGATAAGTGTTGGGATTATTATTCCACGTGAATCTTGCATAATAAAGTGGCATCACATTAAGTTTAGAGATGACATGTGTTAGGGGGAGCATTATCCCATTTCGTGACATTCAAGGGAATGGAACTACATGCTTCCAAATGTAGTCCTCAATCAACATACTCAGCAAAATGTTTTCTTCTGTTTCACGGATTTAGGGCCAAGTTAGAGCAACTCCTTCTCACCTTGGAAAATGTACTAACACAATTAAGAAAAAAATATAGAATATGCAGCCATTTTGAAGTCACAATTGCTAGATAAATTATGAAGCAACGTTGATTTAATTTTGGAGCATTCTTTCGGTTGAAGTAAGATTTACAAGGGAATTATTCTAATTATCAAAGATTAAGGTGTAGAGGAGGCTAATTTCGACGTAGTGAGTAGAGGTTCGACATTAAAGGTATGTTAAGGCAAATCTTTTCTTCTTTTGGCATGTTCTAAGAACGAAACGTAAACGTAATATTGTCCCATAAATGATTCTACTCTTAGTAGTTAGGGATGTTCATGTTATTCATTCCTATTGTCGAAGCATGTCTAAATATGTTTCTAAATCCTTATTGAGGTATATAGAAAAGATGTTAGTATTCACAATATTAATCGGGGGTGAAGCAACATTACATCACTCCGACAAACTTATAGTGTCTTATTATCATATCATTCATGCATTACATTCATATACATACATTGACCTCAAATGAGTTATATACTCTACTATATGTATGGGATATGGGGAAAGGGAAGGCGTTATATGCGCACACCACCTGCAGCTGGTATATACACGATAATGATTGTGACCACAAAGGTCGATATGATATGATGGGATGCCCACAGAAGCTTGATGGCATTGTATACGCATATAGGATATGAATGACCGCATTTGCATTGTGCATGGCATTTAGCCATATTATGGCCCTCAGAGGCATTCTTCATAGACATGATACTTATGCATATTATGGCCCTCAGAGGCATTCAGTACAGGTTGGTTGTTTCTTGTCTCATGTTACTTTCAGGTAGGCCTGGCCAGTGGGCCAGGCTCGGGTCTGGCGGGCCGGGTTTGGCGGGGTCGGGGTCGGGGCGGGACGGGCGAAGGGGTCGGGGTCGGGTCTGGCGGGACTTGCTCCAGTCCCGTCCCGATCCCGATCCCGTCGGAATCGGGTCTGGCGGGACTTGCTCCAGTCCCGTCCCGATCCCGATCCCGTCGGAATCGGGTCGGGTCGGGGTCCGGCGGGTTTCCTTTTCTTTCTTTTTTTTAAATAACATATGTATAAAAAAAACTCAATAAACAAGACAAGATAGTGTAATAAAAACATCCCAAGGCTGTTTTTGTGCCTCTTATATTATTTAATAGACATATGATTTTTTTGTAATACAAATACAATTGTCTAAAAAGTAAAATCTAAATTGCAACTTTGTGGTGTTGTCCAAAAGTTGCAAATTACATAATAAAATTGCAATTAAAAAAATTACATTCTCAAAAAAAAAACCGTTCTAATTGCTTGATGATTTCCTGTGGTTCTTCGATTGGAATTGGTATTTGTTGGTCAAATTGATCTACGTCGCTTCCACCACCTTCGGATAAGAATTCGTTGTAGTTTTCGTCTTCTTCTTCGTTGATCTCCGGTTGACCGCACCTTCTCCGCTCCGCTCGTATCCAATCTCTGAATAATACTGCAATTTCCAAGATGTCTCCGGCTAATGAGTGTCTGTGGTCTCCTATTTGATATCTGCCGGCAGAAAAAATGCTTTCAGACGCAGTTGATGACGCTTGAATGTTCAAAACATCTCGGGCCATCAATGAAAATGTCGGAAAGGTCTTCCCATTCCCCCTCCAGTATTTCAGCAGGTCTTCATGTCCATCTTCATTGATAACTTCTTAGTACGGT
Source organism: Anisodus tanguticus (assembly GCA_034509755.1). Classification (NCBI taxonomy): domain Eukaryota; kingdom Viridiplantae; phylum Streptophyta; class Magnoliopsida; order Solanales; family Solanaceae; genus Anisodus; species Anisodus tanguticus. The sequence continues at coordinate 15,955,093 of CM067540.1, forward strand.
ACAGAATCCTGCAAAACAAAAATATCCAACTCGCTAATTTGGTTAGTAGTAGAGGTACGGTCGCACATTCTATTTCTGAGGCTTTCAATACTAGCCGCAGAAACAACATGTCTTTTGTGAGGTTGTGTTGAAGATAAAGAAGATGGTATGGAAGCCGGTAAGTTACTAGCATTTTCTTGTTGATGAAACCTATATATTTTTTTGCATTGGTGTTCTACGCTAGACAACACTTCTTCTTTAGTTTGTTCAATAGGTGGTGGGTGATTTAGATTTTTGGGACTTGGAGGTGGTAGTACTTCTATACAATCGTAAATAGTTTCAATTAGTGATTTAGTACCGTCTATTTTAATAGTAGGATTTAAAACAGAACTAATAATATAAATAGTGGGAATAGGAATAAAATATTTTTTTATTTTGACAAACATTTTTTTAATAGCTGCCTTATAAGCTGGTTTTTCCATATATTCACTAAGTAATAAAAATATTAGAGTTATATAAAACAACATAGTTGAAATAGTAGGATAATATATACCGGAAAATTCTTTTGTTGCTTGAAAAAATTTCTCTAAAAATACAATAAGTTCGGAAATTTTTACCCAATCACTATCTAAAATCATATCAGCTGGATTTTTATTATGAGAGTTAAAAAATAAAGTTATAGGTTTTCTATAGTCATAAGCAACAAGTAGTTGCTCGTATAAAGAATTTCACCTAATGGATACTTCTTGTGGAATTTTTCTATAGATAGTCCACAATCGTGACAAGTTTATTTATATTCTTTTCTACGTTGTACTTTATTACTTTTAAAAATAAAGTTTATAGCAAATTGTATTTTACTAAGAATGTCTTCAAAAAGTGATAGACCATCCTTTACAATTAAGTTATATATATGGCACGCGCATTTTATATGAAAATGATCTGAAAAAGATGGAGTTAAACTATTTTTTAAAATTGTAATTGCGTAATTGTTAGAAGAAGCGTTATCTAATGTAATAGTCATAATTTTATCGGTTATTCCGTAATAATGGCACACTTGATAAATATTTGTTGTAATAAAAGTACCAGTGTGCCTATCATCTATATATCTATACGCTAAATTACGTTTTTGCATAGACCATTTATAATCTATGCAATGACAAGTTACAGTTAAATAATCATGGCCGTTAGTACTACGACCTATATCAGACGTGATAGATACTTTGCCATTAAAATGATATAATGAATAACGTAAATATTGTTGATATTCATGCGCGAATTTAAATACATCTCTCATAACAGTTGATCTAGGAAAACCGTTAAAAGCGGGATTATATATATCTCTAATGTAATGAATAAAATCGGGAGATCAAGGAAATGAAAAAGGCAAACACTCCACAGCAACTGATTTTGATATTGCTTCCCTGTCTCTATGTTTATTGTATTTAGAGCCTACAATTCCCCCGTCATATGGTTAATTTAACCCTGTACTTGGTCCGGGACAGTATCAGTATGTGAACCTTGTCCCGATGGAGCGGGCGTTTGCGCACCCGATTTTGAAGCCTGGTATTGGGCATACCTAGCTGGATGAGCACTTACTACGTGTCTAATTAAACCCCCCCGTCCCACCGTGACCTTTTCCAATTTTAAATTTTAAAATATTTTTACAAATTTTACATATAGCTACTTGATTCTCTACGTCCCTATCAAAAAATGTCCATGCATCTGATTTTATTGGTCGTTTTGCTGGACCTCGTCTCATACTAGGGGGAATAGGAGGTATTTCAGTTGAAGGTGCACTAGTGGGTGTGTTGTCATCAACATTAGTGGGTGTATCATCTAGATCATCGTCTAAATTAAAGTCTTCTTGAGTTCCAGAAAATAGTTCCTCGTCTAAATCTAATGGTATTGTAGGAAAATATTGAGTATCAACAAAATCATCATGTGTAGGAATAAGATGACTAGAAGAAGTACCCTTGCCCTGGTTGCCGCCCCTACTAGAAGAAGCGCCCTTACCCTTACCCTTAAACATACCTCTTAATCCTTCCATTTTAATTATGATAATAAATAATTAAAGATAATAAAATTAAGTGCGCTAAATAAAATAAACAGACAATAATAATTTAATGAAGGAACGAATCTACCAAACGCCGACGTAACGTCGACGTGTAATCGAGAGGTTGAAAATTGAAACTTTGCTCGGTGGAAGATCCTCAAGCTAGTTGCCAACTTCACTTCTAATTTCCAAATGAATAAATAAAATTGAATATTTAGGAAACAATGTAGACTTGTAGAGAGATACATTGAGAGATTAGAGAGATTGTAGGAAGATTTGTGAGAAAGATGAAGAGAAAATGAGTTATTTATAGTTGAAAAATTGGGTTAAAGTGTAAATATAATAACTTATGGGTTAAAAATAAATATTAAGGGGTAGGGGGGGTTGGGGGAGGGGGGAGGCATAAAATGGTCGTTGGCCAACGGCCAAAATCTAAAATGGTTGTTGGTGCAACTGTCATATTTGCAAAGGGGGGACAAAGGGCGGGGTCGGGCTCGGGCTCGGGACGGGCTCGGGGCGGGGTTGGGGCGGGCGGGCTCGGGTCTGGCAGGACGAGACATTGTCCCGTCCCGAGTTCGAGTCCCGCTACCGTTTTTTTTTTCTTTCTTTTAGCGGGGTCGGGTCGGGGTCGGGCCATCCCGGTCCACTGGCCACCCTTACTTTCAGGTCTCTATTATGCTATTTTTCATGTCTGACATACTCGGTACATTATTCGTACCGACGTCCTTTTTGTCGGGGGACGCTGTGTTTCATGCCCGCAAGCTCAGGTAAAGAGAGTGACGGTTCACACTAGTAGGTTGCTGGTTCAGCTGATATTGGAGCACTCTATTTGTTTCAGAGTTGCAGTCTAGTCGTGGTACGATATTTTGTTATGCGTTGGGGAATGGCCGGGGCATGTCCTGACCTTATGATGTCACATACTCTTTAAAGGCTTGTAAACAGATGTCTTGTGTATAGTAGTCATGTATGGCCTTGTCTGCCTTGGTATGTATATGTATATAGGTTGGGTCCTTCTGCTACAGGATTTTACATAGCTCTTTTCCAGTTTACTATTTCCATATATCAGCAGGGTATCTCGTGGTGACCCTCGTGGACCACGAGAAGTTACGGTTATATGCTAAATATATGAGTAGTGGTACTCGGCAGGTAAGGTCCGGGTGCCCGTCATGACCCTCCGGTTTGGGTCATGACAACATGTCACAAGCCTCATCTTGGCTTGACTATTGTGTATTCAATAAATAGATTAGTCTACTAACGTCAAGAATCTTTTTCTCCATATATAAGGCCGTCTGTCTATGCTTGGCTGCTGCCCGATGAGGGCTCGGAGATGACCCGAATGAAATGACTGTTCCGTGCACTCACCCGCCTTCTAATGATAATGATAGATTAAAAAGAAAAGAAGAGACAAGGATATTAGTAGTATTTTATTTCAGTAAAGGATCCAACAGAAGTTGTACAAAAAATGAATATACAACGTGGACTAGACGTAGAACTTTGTTTAGTGTATTCAACATTAGTTGCAGTTCAAGACAAACAATGCACATCCGTGAGCTTTTACTGATAGATATTGAATCCTTTATGGCTCCAAGATTGTTGGCACTCCATACTTCTCTGCCTGTGCACTTTGAACTTTGAGTATGAATTGCCTTGGCTATGTCTGATATTTTTGCTGGCAATTCTGTCACCTGGTTGTTCAAATTGAAGAAAGCCAAGTAGATTTCTCCTGAAATGTATGGAACAGTATACTGATGTCAGAACGCAAAAATCTAACAAGGGTTAAATTCCGTGCACCGACACAGTGCAAGTCTTTTTACACCATCAAGTTGAATTGAACTACAATAACATGTAACTATCCATAGCAAGTCCGATATAGTAAGTTAAATTGCATTCATAGTATAAAAAGTTATTTACTTCGTCAGCATATATAACTTAAACCCCTGTAATAATTGATCTGCGCACTGTAATCAAAGCGGCTGATGCTTACCGTGTATATTGATAATGGGAGTTGAGACATTTGCAAGGATGTGTAATACATGTAGGCTTACAGTGGACTCACTTAGCTTCCATTTTGTATCTTTAGGAATTGGTCAATGCTATGGAACCAGATACCATAGACCAAATTTCTCGCCAATATGCTCGTATCTTTTAACTCACGATAGTGGTCTTATTTCAAATTTGCTTTACTCCCTCAATGCCTAATATTGTCTTATTGATCAGGACTAAACTCTGTTAATTCAACCTTAAGTAGTCTTTTAAGTTAAGAAGCATAGGAGCTTGCTTACATCTCCTTTGACTGCAAATTCTCATAATTATATCCCTTTTCGACCAGACTTGGCAAAACTCAACAAAAAGAATGTATGTACTTCACTATCATCCATTGAAGACATTCTCCTTTTGGATTAGCGAGATCTATTGTCTCTCTGTGGAATAAGTTTTTTGTTAGATAAATCATACCTCTCGTTCCAGTTGCAAGCCAGGACCTAACTCCATCGGAAGAAGCTGCATGAAAGAAGAATCAGTACATTGTAGTAGGTATTAATCTCTAAGCTGGACATAAACGAGTAGAGAATAGGCAAGTATTCCAGATGAAGATAAAATGACCTTTGACAATATCCATGGTAACACAAAGACCAGAATAACTATTCATGAGGGTTCCATTGTAGTTCAACTCCCACATCTGTTATGCAAAAATCAGCAGCAAAGTTAGCCAGTGATTACCAGGCACCATAGACTGAACGAAACTACAAGAGTCTCGATTCATTTCAAAGAATGCACAGAACTTCTTGTGGCATGAACTGCTGCTAGTAGAACTGTTCATAAGTCTGAAAATACAAACTGAATTACCTGCACCGTGAAAATGAACCTCTGCTCAACTCTTTGGCTGTAAGCTTTCTATTTGAAGATGCACCAAAACAATATTCTGATCTCTAAGTGAAGATTCCCATGATTTTGGTGCTTATATACCATCACCCCTTCTCTGCATGAACAACAACTTCATTCATGAGCCAGGAAGATTGACAAATATAGCAAAAACAAAATCACGATCAAAGTGGATGAATCAGAGGAAGTTGAAGATATTTACGATGCTGAAAGTGCTTCTCTCTTGTATAGACAAAAAGGTGCCTGCGTTTATTTGATTTCTCTTCCCAGCACACTTGCTCTAGATCATTGTCAAGAACTTTAGTAGACCAGCCATTTGCCTTTACATCTCTGCAGCTCCTGAGAGTCAAAACTCTCGTCTCCAACACATTTATTTTTTCTCTATCCTCGGAATGGTGAGTCAAGCCATGTTTTCCAGATGAACTTAAAGAACCTGTAACATAATGAAACGGCATTTGAAAACATCAGCTTAGGATTGAATTGTATATGACTAAGTAAGGCCAAAAGTTGAGTCTGTAAAGAATGTATCTTGGGCCTAACTCAACCTCAAAAGCTAGTTTATAGGGTGAGGATTGTCCAAGTCCATATAAGGAGTGCATGTTTCCATTCCATATCCGATGTGGGACTCTTAATACTCTCCCGCACGCCCAGACCTTGTTAATTAGAGCGTGGATAATATAATTTGGGGGTCCAACATCGGTAAACAAATAATTGGAATGGGTCTGGCTCTGATACCATGTAAAGAATGGATCTTGGGCCTAACTCAATCCCAAAAGCTAGCTTGTAGGGTGAGGATTGTTCAAGTACATATAAAGAATCCATGTTCCCATTCCATATCCGATGTGGAACTCTTAACAGAGTCAATTTATTCACATGCCTCCATGTTATTCGAGTTAAACCAGTTATTCTCCAACATAGTAGGATTCGTAAGAAGACTGAATGTAGTATATGTTAAAAGTCATCATCAACTCAATATCCAACACAATGGATAATCAATCTAGAATGTTCAAGTAGTTCTAGAGAGTTGAAAGAAGAATTTTAGGATGAAAGTTCTACAATGGAGTCTAGAAAGAATAACTCTAGAAATAAATAGAAGAGTTATTCTAGAAAAAAGGTAATGAGGAATATTCTAGAATATAGTAGTAATTAAGTATCCTAACAAGATTCTTTCATCACCACCTATAAATAGAGATGGTCTATTTGAATTGTAATTAAGTGAGTAAGAAGTTCTCAAGAAGTGAGAGCAAGTCCCAAGTATGCATCCTAGGACAGACATGCTTTGTTACCAAGTTTGTCACGACCCAAACCATAGGGCCGCGACGGGCACCCGGACCCACCCGTCGGGTACCGCTAATCGTACAACCAAGTTCTAATCACAATTAAATACGGACTAAGCCGAAAAAAATTATAGAAAATTTTAACCAGAAATCCAATTTTCATACATACATACCCATACCAAGGTCGACAAGGCCACACATGACAACTAACCACATGACACATGTCTACAAGCCTCTAAAGAATACAAGACATCACAAGGACGGGACAGGACCCCGCCATACCCATATGCGGATGCAAAAATACTGGACCACGACCAACTGCAACCCGGAAATAAATAGAGTGCTTCAACATCAGCTGAACCAGCAACCTACTAGCGTGAACTGTCACCTTTTTTAACTGAACCTGCGGGCATGAAACGCAGCGTCCCCCGACAAAAGGGACGTCAGTACGACTGATGTACTGAGTATGTCAGGCATGAACAATAGCATAATAGGAAAATAACAACAACTGAAACAGAAATAACTGACCAGCAGTAAATGCCTCTGAGGGCCCTAATACATATACCTAAATGTTATGCACAATGCGGTAAACATATACATCGGCCAAATTTGAGCATCTTTCATACCATAATAGCCTCTGTGGGCACCATACCATGTAATGATTAATGAATATATGCATAATGAAAATGCGGTATACTAATGTCCACACAGGAATCCTCACATAACCGCCTCTGTGGGCATCAGATTATATCGCCACACAAGGGCATCATATCATCACATCATATTGGCCTCTTCGGACTCTTTTATGATAGTCTGTACCAACTGCAGGTGGTGTGCGTATATAACGTCTACCCTTTTCCCATATCCCCTATATATATATATATATCCAATATCTACCATATAGTAGTGTGCATAGCACAAGTGGTCCAGGGTAATAGATGAATGTAATGCAAATGAAAATGCATGAATGTTAACACAAAATTCCAATCTCAACGGGTGACATAATACCTTTGTACCTTCGGCTAACATTGAGAATATCAACATTTTTTCCGTATGCCTCAAAAAGGACTTAGAAACATATTTAGACATGCTTTTAGCATAGGGATCAATAACATGAATATCCTTAACTACTAGGAGTAGAATAAATTATGGAGCAATATCACGGTTATATTTCGTTACATTGAACATGCCAAAAGAAAGAAATAATTTACCTTAACATACCTTCGAATCCAAGCTTAATAACTTGAAGAGAAATTATTGCTAAAGGATGGAATAATGTTGCTGGATAAGGTACGTTGCTGCCATACCTAAAATTACTATTGTTTGCTGGCCGATTCCTCCTTTTTAAATGAACCAAAGAATCAAGAATAATTTTTCCTATCACTTACCCACTAACTTAGCAAGACCTGTATAAGTTGTTAAGGGAAAATGTTGTATATCGTACAAAATGGGTTGGAGGATTTGGCAATTGAATCACGGTTTGCTTAACTAAACCAAGGATATATACTCCCAATACAAAGTGAATCGTAATGTCTCCCACTAACATTTTACTTTCTCTAATTTGCCGCCACCTAATTAGTTATTCCCTTAGTCACATAAATGATTCCTTTACATCTTACGCGCATTTATATCCATTAGCTTGTCCCCTCCACTAGTTAAGTGACTTGCCTCCATATAATTTATCAACCGCACACATAATTAATTTCGTGATCCCAATACACTTAAATCTTGATAACTTATAAGACATTCATATACTCAATGTCATAATTTCATAATATGTCACTAGACCATAAACTCTTTGTGCACGCACCAAATTTATTTCTGCTTCCTATCGTCACATTTCTAACGTCCAAAATTATTTCGGGGTTTAATCCTTTTATATACTAGTCTCTTTATTAGCATACGTAAGTATAACATAAAGCTTTCCAACGCTCGGGTCTATTTCCTTCATTTAGGTGCTCAAATTATTGTCCAAAATTATGGGATGTTACATTTTTCACCCCTTAGAACATTCGTCCTCGAATGTTGGGGTGACATATCTGATCCTTATCACGTAACCAGGGAATACAACTACCTTCATACATCACTACATCATACCTCTCATGCTCCCTTCCTGAACACCCGAGAATCGCTGCATTTGACTGAAGAGTTCATTCTGTTCCTCCTCCACCATTAATCCTTACACCGTTCTAGAATGATCATACCTTTGTGAGACCTGTATAACCATAATCCCATTCACCTTTATCCTTCTTGTTGTAATTCTTCATTCTATTTGTCACTTAGCGAAAATATTTCTACCTTGATACTTAATCATATCATTCCATTAATTGTTTTCATATTCCCTACCACCATCCTTTGATTGTGCCATACTTCTCATCCTCAATGGTCAGAATAACACTCGTATTTACACTCAATCCAACTTCAATCTCCCTGCTAATCATAATCCTTCTGGAAGAAGGTACTGCTTTAATCGTAAATATTATAAGGTCTACAAAGAAAAATCCTTACAATCTCCTGCGTTCCGATGCTTAGTACTTCATTTACCTTACTAAAGATTTCGCTTTACAGGCTTGCATTATCTCTTCCATCTTCCGTATATGAGTTAGACAACTTCTCATAATCTCTAATTTTAACAATAATACTGTCCCTTCTGGCGTATCCATCATCTTGGTAGAAATCGCTCATTTACTAGTTACGAGTCCAAACTAACCGAAGTCTTTTTGGTAACCGGCATTACTGAAACGGTATAAGGCGCGAGTTAAACTCGAATTCTTAAGACTCAATTCTACTGCACGATTTATGAAATGAAAGAATAGAAAACATCCCTAAATGTCAGGCAGCCTCCTCCTTATAAGTATGGTGCACAACATACACATAAACAAGACTCTACTAGACACGACTTATAGACTTCCTAGGACAGACATGCTTTGATACCAAGTATGTCACGACCCAAACCGTAGGGCCGCGACGGGCACCCGGACCCACCCGTCGGGTATCGCTAATCGTACAACCAAGTTCTAATCACAATTAAATACGGACTAAGCCGAAAAAAATTATTGAAAATCTTAACCAGAAATCCAATTTTCATACATACATACCCATACCAAGGTCGACAAGGCCACACATGACAACTAACCACATGACACCTGTCTACAAGCCTCTAAAGAATATAAGACATCACAAAGACGGGACAGGATCCCGCCATACCCATATGCGGATGCAAAAATATTGTACCACGACCAACTGCAACTCGGAAACAAATAGAGTGCTTCAACATCAGCTGAACCAGCAACCTACTAGCGTAAACTGTCACCTTTTTTAACTGAACCTGCGGGCATGAAACGCAGCGTCCCACGACAAAAGGGACGTCAGTACGACTGATGTACTGAGTATGACAGGCATGAACAATAGCATAACAGGGATATAATAACAACTGAAACAGAAATAACTGACCAGCAGTAAATGCCTCTGAGGGCCCTAATACATATACCTAAATGTTATGCACAATACGGTATACGTATACATCGGCCTCATTGAGCATCTTCCATACCATAACAGCCTCTGTGGGCACCATACCATGTAATGATTAATGAATATATGCATTATGCAAATGCGGTATACTAATGTCCACACAGGAATCCTCACATAACCGCCTCTGTGGGCATCAGGTTATATCGCCACACAAGGGCATCACATCATATTGGCCTCTTCGGACTCTTTTGTGATAGTCTGTACCAGCTGCAGGTGGTGTGCGTATATAACGTCTACCCTTTTCCCATATCCCCTATATATATATATATATGCAATATTTACCATATAGTAGTGTACATAGCACAAGTGGTCCAGGGTAATATATGAATGTAATGCAAATGAAAATGCATGAATGATAACACAAAATTTCAATCTCAACGGGTGACATAATACCTTTGTACCTTCGGCTAACATTGAGAATATCAACATTTTTTCCGTATGCCTCAAAAAGGACTTAGAAACATATTTAGACATGCTTTTAGCATAGTGATCAATAACATGAATATCCTTAACTACTAAGAGTAGAATAAATTATGGAGCAATATCACAGTTATATTTCGTTACATGGAACATGCCAAAAGAAAGAAATAATTTGGCTTAACATACCTTCGAATCCAAGCTTAATAACTTGAAGAGAAATTATTGCTAAAGGATGGAATAATGTTGCTGGAGAAGGTACGTTGCTGCCACACCTAAAATTACTATTGTTTGCTGGCCGATTCCTCCTTCTTAAATGAACCAAAGAATCAAGAATAATTTTTCCTATCACTTACCCACTAACTTAGCAAGACCTGTATAAGTTGTTAAGGGGAAATGTTGTATTTCAATATCGTACATAATGGGTTGGAGGATTTGGCAATTGAATCACGGTTTGCTTATCTAAACCAAGGATATATACTCCCAATACAAAGTGAATCGTAATGTCTCCCACTAACATTTTACTTTCTCTAATTTGCCGCCACCTAATTAGTTATTCCCTTAGTCACATAAATGATTCCTTTACATCTTACGCGCATTTATCTCCATTAGCTTGTCCCCTCCACTAGTTAAGTGACTTGCCTCCGTATAATTTATCAATCGCACACATAATTAATTTCGTGATCCCAATACACTTAAATCTTGATAACTTATAAGACCTTCATATACTCAATGTCATAATTTCCTAATATGTCACTAGTCCATAACCTCTATGTGCACGCACCAAATTTATTTCTGCTTCCTATCGTCACATTTCTTACGTCCAAAATTATTTCGGGGTTTAATCCTTTTATATACTAGTCTCTTTATTAGCATACGTAAATATAACATAAAGCTTTCCAACGCTCGGGTCTATTTCCCTCATTTAGGTGCTCAAATTATTGTCCAAAATTACGGGATGTTACAGTTCAAGTAGTTCTAGAGAGTTGAAAGAAGAACATTAGGATAAAAGTTCTAGAGTGGAGTCTAGAAATAATAACTATAGAAATAAATAGAAGAGTGATTCTAGAAAAAGGTAATGAGAAATATTCTAGAATAGAGTAGTAATTAAGTATCCTAACTATGTTCTTCCATCACCACCTATAAATAGAGGTGGTATATTTGAGTTGTAATTAAGTGAGTAAGAAGTTCTCAAGAAGTGAGAGCAAGTCCCAAGTGTGCATCCAATAAGTGTCCAAGTGAGTCTAAAGTATGTAAGCTAAAGTGTGAGTGTGAAGTGTTGGTAAAAATAAAAGAGTAAGAACTTGGTGTATATTGTGGTCAGGTTATATTGTTCAAGTCTTGGTGTAATTAATTTCACAATAACAAAGTAATTATGTTTTTCACGTGTTGTGTTGTCTAACAATATCATCAAGCTTTCTCATATCTCCACCAAAGATGAGATCGGACCTGACCATGGACCATAGAGTCACCTGCCAGAAAATCCATTGCATACAATCCGGTCACTTGCGCTATGTCATATTTGCAGAACCGCTGCGGCAAAATTACCTGAGTACGTTGCTCATCCAGACTAAGATTGCAATTTCTGTGTGGACCATAATTTGAATCTGCACCAAAACGCATTTTATAATCTTTCCGTTTCAGGTTTCCTCCTTGTTTTATAAAGAGGAACGCGTGATTCTGTGGAGAAGGAGTACCATAGTAACCGAATTGATTAATGTCAAAATCCTAATCAAGTAAGCGAAGCACAAGATATTGTAGGAGACGTCATATGTTTGCAATATGATGGACATTTTCCTGTTTAATAATTAACTTAAGCTGCAAATAATCTCTCTAGTTTGAAGATCTAGGAACACTAATTTGCATTTATCTGCTTAAAATGTAACAAACGGAGAACCTTACGCTAGTAGACCTAAACAAACAGAGCCCGATGAGAATGAATATACATCAAACAACTATGTACAGAATCGTTACTGAAATGAGGATATTATTTTATAGTTTAACAAACACAGAGAATACAAACAATCCTTCACCTGGATCTGTTAGCCATCCAAGTGGTAGCATATCTAAGTCGGGCCACGATTTCCCCTTCAAGCCCTTGACTCCTACTAAGTTAGCAGCGGAGAATCAACCTTTGTAAGGTAAGTTAGGATTCGTACCATATTAGGAATCAACCTTGTACAGCTATATATATTGTGAATAATGAAAGGAATCGTTAAGGAAAAATTATTCTATCTTACATGATATCAAGAGCCTAAAACCTAAACCCTACTCTTCTCCCTTCTCTCTCTCTTTCTCGGCCAAAAAATAGAAATTCTCGGCCAAACTGGAAAAAAAAAATCCGGCCAAACAGAAATTCAACAAGGCAGCCACCATGTCTTCCCCCACAAATTCCGGTTCCTCCACTGGCACTTTTGACAACTCCTCTCAACGTTCATCGTCTTCTTTTCACCCGGCTTTCGCCGTTACAAACATCAAGAACTCTATCCCTATAATTCTTGATCAAGAAGACTGTCAATATTCCATGTGGACAGAACTGTTTTATATTCATGCATGTGCATACAACGTGCTCGACCATATTGATGACTCTGTTCCTCGTCCCACAGACATTGCCGAATCGACATGGCATCGCCTTGACGCCATCGTCAAACAGTGGATATACGGCACAATCTCTAAAGACTTGTTGTGTACCATCAAGAAAACAGGTGCTACGGCACGCGACCTGTGGGTACGGTTGGAAAAAATTTCTCAGGACAATAAAAATACTCGGGCAGTGTATTTGGAGGAGCAATTCAACAATACGCATCTCGAGAATTTTAACAATATGTCTGAATATTACAAACAACTGAAACTCATAGCCGACCAACTATCCAACATCGGGAATTCTGTCTCTGAAAACAAGATGGTACTTCAATTAGTTGTGGGTTTACCGAAAGGTGAATACGATACACTCGCAACGAAGACTCAACAAGCCGACCCTCTTCCAAGTTTCAACAAGGCACGTTCACAACTGTTGTTGGAAGAAACCCATCGTGCTAAACAAGAGGAACATAATCAAAAGGCGTTAGCCATTGACGGGATGGCAACACCTGTGGCCAGCAGTAACTAGCCACCACTGCAAGACAATCAGCAGCAGCAGTCCCATAGCGGAGGTCGTGGTGGCAGAGGTCGCGACAACAAAGGCAAGGGCCGCGGAAAGGGCCAACGCAACCAGTGGACTAGACAATCGCCAATCCTGCAGCCTGCAAATTTCCATTGGGCTGGACAACAGCCAAGGTGGCCCAACCAGCAGAACTGGGCCTCGCCTGCAAGCCCATACTTGACTGCAGGGGCCCAGTTCCAGCAGCCTTGGTCGATCGGCCTCTTGGGCCCCTCGCCCACCATCGAGCGGAGCCCACCGCGCCAGCAGAGCCCACCGGTTGCATTTCAACAGCAGCAGCCTGGCCCCGACTGATTTGGGCCAGGCCTACACCACCGTGAACCTTCAACAGCCCGACAACAATTGGTACATGGACACCGGAGCCACATCTCACCTCACCCGGTCATCAGGTAACCTATCTCAATTACGTCGGTTAAAGTGTCCTAAATTTATTACTGTCGGCAATGGTCATCGCATTCTAATTGAAGGTTATGGTAACACACACACCAAACATCCACACCCGCCTTTCTCTCTAAACCACGTCCTATACACACCTAACGTCATTAAAAACTTAATCTCTGTTAGAAAATTCACTAGCAATAATTTTGTGTCTGTCGAATTTGACCCTTTTGGTTTTTATGTGAAAGAACTCAATACGGGGAAAATTCATACACGCTGCAATAGTGTGGGAAACCTCTACCCATTCACTCAATCTTCCGCTGTCAGACCGCAAGCACCTCTATCCCTTGCGGCAATCTCTCCCTCAACTTGGCACAACAGACTCGGACACCCCGGAGATCCAGTTTTTAATTTTCTTAAGACATCTAAGCGTATTCAATGTAATAATGGGAAAATTGCCAAACACTGTTTTTCTTTCCCACTAGGCAAACATACTCGTCTTCCATTTATGTCATCAAACAGTGTTATTTTTTCTCCATTTGATATTGTTCATACTGATTTGTGGACATCTCCGATTGTCAGCTCTTTGGGTCATAAATTCTATCTAGTATTCTTGGATGATTTTTCACATTTTGTCTGGATTTACCCACTGAAATTCAAATCTGAAGTTTTTACAAAATTCCTCGAGTTTCAAAAATTCATCAAAACTCAATTTGAAAAATTTATCAAATCATTCCAATGTGATAATGGACGTGAATTTAATAACTCGGCATTTCACAATTTCTGTTCCAAACAAGGCATGGTTTTCCGGTTTTCATGTCCCTATACTTCTTCCTAAAACGGAAAGGCTGAATGAATTATACGTACCATCAATAACATGGTTCGTACACTTCTGTTCCATGCCTGTCTACCACCGCCTTTTTGGGTCTATGCTGTCAAAATGGTAGAATCTCTTCTTAATATTTTACCAACTAGCACACTCCAAAACAAGACCCCTACCGAAATCCTATATCGTAGGCTACCATCATATGATCACCTACGTATTTTTGGATGCTTATGTTACCCCAACATAGCCTCCAATGCACCTCACAAACTTGCCCCTCGCACTCTGCCATGTGTCTTCATTGGTCTGTCTCCTAATCATCGGGGCTACTTGTGCTATAACATTGCCACTCGCAAAATCATCGTCTCCCGTCACGTCACCTTTAACGAGACAACCTTTCCTTTTTCAAACCTTCGAAAATTCCAAACAACGGATTACACCTTTCTCGATGAGTCTCTTATGTCTCCTCTACAAAAGTCGATGTGTCTCCGGCAAAGGACAGTACCGCTGCCATCTATTCCAGCAGTGGACATTGCCATGTCCCCGCCACTGTTGCCTCTAGGTCCCTGCTATCAGTCTACTGCACCCCCGGTAGTCACTCTTGCACCCACGGCGGCCGGTCCGCGCAGCCTCCGGTCTCACGGTCCGAAACCGGTGAATCGTTGTTGCCACCGGTCCCGAACCGGTGGACCAAAGAACCTCATCGCCCCGACCCACCACTACTGCCTTCTCATCGTATGGAGACTCGTGCACAACACGGGATCTTCAAACCCAAGGTTCACTTTAATCTCTCCACACAAACCTTATCACCCATTCCAAAAAATCCAAAACTAGCAAAACTGGACCCAAATTGGAATGCGGCCATGTGCGAGGAATTTAATGCTTTAACCAAGCAGAACACTTGGGATTTGGTACCTAGACCAGAAGGTGTGAATGTTATCTGGTGTATGTGGCTATTTCGGCACAAGTTCAGAGACAGTGGTGACTTAGAGAGGTATAAGGCAAGACTAGTTGCCAATGGCACTAATCAGCAAGAAGGTATTGATTGTGGTGAGACATTCAGTCCGGTTGTTAAACCAACCACTATTCGGACTGTTCTCAGTATTGCTATGGGCATGCATTGGCCGATTCATCAGCTTGATGTCAAGAATGCATTCCTTCATGGGGATTTGAAAGAGACTGTATACATACATCAGCCTCCTGGCTTTGTTCATCCGGCAGTTCCGCAGTTTGTATGTCATCTCATAAAGTCATTGTATGGATTGAAACAGGCACCCCGCGCTTGGTATAATCGTTTTGCCAGGTATCTTCTGCAAATTGGTTTTGTATGTAGCAGGTGTGATAACTCTCTCTTCACTTTTCAACGAGGTAGCAGCACTGTATATTTGATATTATATGTCGATGACATTGTTCTTACTGCCTCATTTGACGATTTGAAGAATGAAATCATTGCTCTACTCAAAACTGAATTTGCTATGACTGACTTGGGCAAGCTAAGTTATTTTTTGGGTATATCGGTAACCAGATCTGCAGCCACTATGTTCATGTGTCAGCGTAAGTATGCAAAAGAGATAGTGTACAGGGCCAAGATGGTAAATTGTAAAATTATGCCAACTCCGGTGGACTCAAAATCCAAGCTTAGTGCCAATGACGGTGCGCCCGTTTATGATCCCACTCTATATCGGAGTCTTGCAGATGCTCTTCAGTATCTTACATTCACTAGGGCTGATATTACATATGCCGTTCAGTAGGTGTGTCTTTTCATGCACGACCCCCGAGAGTTCCATTTTGCCGCCCTCAAACGTATTATCAGATATGTTAAGGGCACACTAGACTTTGGTTTACATCTATACCCCTCTGCCCCAACCAAGTTGCTAGCCTACACGGATGCAAATTGGGCAGGATGCCCCGACACACGTCGCTCCACCTCAGGGTACTGTGTATTTCTTGGGGATAATCTTATCTCATGGTCCGCCAAGCGGCAGGCCACGCTATCCCGTTCGAGTGCTGAAGCAGAATATCGCGGAGTTGCTAATGTCGTCACTGAGATCTGTTGGCTCCGAAATCTTCTTTTGGAGATCTGGTGTCCATTACGCAAGGCGTCTATAGTCTATTGTGACAACATATCTGCTATCTATATGTCTCATAATCCAGTCCAACATCAGCGGACTAAGCATATTGAGATGGATATCCACTTTGTGCGAGAGAAGGTTGCCCGTGGTCAGGTCAAAATTTTACACGTGCCTTCGTCTTATCAGTATGCAGACATTTTCACAAAGGGACTACCGTGACAGCTCTTCACCGACTTCCGATCCAGCCTTAGCATTCGGCCTCCTCCCGCTCCGTCTGAGGGGGAGTATTAGCGAATATTCTCCGTATATTTTGTAATTATGATAGATGTATATTTAAGGTAACTTAGGATTCTAATTGTATTAGGAATCAACATTTGTAAGTTAAGTTAGGATTCGTACCATATTAGGAATAAACCTTGTATAGCTATATATATTGTAAATAATGAAAGGAATCCTAAGGAAAATGATTCTATCTTACCGTCCCTGGCACAAGGGTACGGAGAAACCTTTGTCAACGGCTAAATAACAAGATAGTGTCACGGACAGAGAACAAACCAGAAAATAAAATTTGAGCTTAAACATAATCTGATTGTTAGACACATTGACCATACTGCTTAACTATTAGAAGTTCAAGCAACTTCTGCGTCAAATCTATAACATATTTACGAGATAGATAAGCAATCACAATTTAGAATGTGACATAAACTTTTGGCAGCAAGCTTAGGAAAAAAAGAGAAAATCCTGAAAAATTATTAGAACAGATAGCATAATTTAACTCGCAACGTTGAAGTGGGCAGCGATATCTTTCCAATTATCCCAGTCATCACCCGTTACTCGATACATATTGACCAAGCCACTTACATCCTTCGCCATGGTTGGGTTTGCATTAGTTCCAGGGGACAAGGAATATATGATAGGTCGGCTGAGCTCATTCAATACCTACAGACAAGTACATCATTATTACATTTCTCACTTTCAAGTTGTTAGATAAATGTATGGATCCAAAGACAAATCTTTCAGCCATTATGTTTACTTGATAGTTCTCAAGCTATTGATAGACATAGTGAAAAGGAAGAATGGACTAATGCTGAAATTCCATGAACTGGATGTGTCATTGTACATGATCATTTAGCCAGAAAATAATTACCAGAAAAACTACCATAGAAAAGCTCCATGAAATATTATAATGTCAAGAAAATCATTTCAATCTTACATGCATCAGAATGTTATTTCATCAAATACTGGAAAGATTAAAACTTGTATCAAATAAGCCAATCTTCGCCAATGGATATCAAGTATTAGCGAATATTCTCTGTATATTTTGTAATTATGATAGATGTATATTTAAGGTAACTTAGGATTCTAATTATATTAGGAATCAACCTTTGTAAGGTAAGTTAGGATTCGTACCATATTAGGAATCAACCTTTGTACAGCTATTTATGTTGTGAATAATGAAAGGAATCCTAAGGGAAATTATTCTTTCTTTCATGGTATCTGTCACGACCCGACCCGACGGGCCGTGACTAACCGCCCTAATGACGTCATTATACTAACATGTCACACATAATCCAACTAACACTTAATGAGTCTGAAATCCGGCAAAGCATAACGCTGCAATAACAACATATGTCGGGGTAGGCAAGCCGACAAGGCCGCGCTTTACCCCCGAATGTACCGCCTCCCGAGGAGTCACAACTAGTCAACACAATATAACAGGCAAGCCGACAAGGCTGCCAACAGATAATATAACTGGCAAGCCAACAAGGCTGCCAACAGATAATATCACATATACACGGGAACACCCCCAACATAGAGTACAATAATATGGCTGACCGAAACAGATTTCTGACCCTTACACCAGTGCAACCCACAACTGTCTACAGACCTCTACAAGAAGGATAACGACATATGACGGGACGGGGCCCCGTCGTGCCCCTAAATATACAAAAGTCAAAATAATAGGGTTCTGTACCCAAAATGACAAAGCTCTGAATCAAATGAGCTTCCCAACCTGCTGAGTATGAACCTACGCCTGAGGTTCACCAAACTGAAAACATGTACCTGCGGGCATGAAACGCAGCCCCCCGAGGAAAGGGGGTCAGGACGAAATAATGTACTGAGTATGTAAAACATGAAGCTGTAAAAGAGATCATAAGTAGCCAATAGAAAACAGGAGATCAGTATAAAAATCAGGATCCAAATCCAACTGTGCCATAAACAATAAAAGTCAGTTACCTTATAAAAATAAGAGTCAAGTCAAGAAAACATGAGTGCATGTCCATATATATATATATATATATATATATATATCTGTAACGTAACCCGGCCCACTAGTGTGGGACTCGGTGGAATCATATCATAACTCGGCCCATGCTGGGACTCGGTGAAGTCATATCGTAACCCGGCCCATGTT
Source organism: Anisodus tanguticus (assembly GCA_034509755.1). Classification (NCBI taxonomy): domain Eukaryota; kingdom Viridiplantae; phylum Streptophyta; class Magnoliopsida; order Solanales; family Solanaceae; genus Anisodus; species Anisodus tanguticus. The sequence continues at coordinate 15,974,079 of CM067540.1, forward strand.
GGAACTCGGTAAAGTCATATCGTAACCCGGCCCATGCTGGGACTCGGTAAAGTCATATTTCATCTATGGATCCATCCTACGTAACCCGGCCCTCTAGTGAGGGTCTCGGTGAAAAAAATGCAAGGTTGTGCACGAACATAACCCGGCCCGGGACTCGGTGAGGTGAAGTAGTAACACTTAGCACGAGTAGATATCATGAGTAACCATATGCAAGTAAAAATTATCATTTGACTCTCAATAAAATCATTATAATAATGTCATAATAAACTCTTTGCTGAAAAATCATAGGCACTTCTCATAACAATCCTCTTTATGAATTAAACTGTATAAGAATCAAGTACGTCCGCCGTACTTTCATTAAATCATGCCAAAAGAAAGAAGTAAGGGTTTCACATACCTTTTAGACGAACTAATCCACCCAATATTAGAATATGCCTCGTTATAGAACTTCAACCTATAATAATGGTAATACGTTCGTTAATTCTATGATTACTAGCATACTTTATATCGAATAACGACTTCTTATTCTATAAAAATTCGGGCAGCACTTTCCCTGTTTATACATGTTTCCACAACTTTCAAACGAGGCTAATAACATCAATAACCAAGCACCAATTAAGGGCACAACCAAAACAACAATAAAGGGAATTTACACACCCACTTCTCATATAAATTTAGCCTCTTAATCCACCTTAAAAACAGCCCACAAAATAGTCCATGTTCCAACAACAACGAGGGTAGAATGTGAAGCCTTTCTACGCCTTTCTACACCCTTATTCCTTTAGAACTTACATTAGCAATTACCACACTTAAACATGCATAATGGTAACTAAATTTTCAGCATTATAACACCACAAAACAGTCCCTAAAACAGTCCATATACATCACAACATGTCCAACAATTTCATGCAAGTTCTGGCCACAACATGTCATAATTCCATAACTCTTATCTTAACTCCTAAAATCCAATTTCGTATTTCAATACTTCTATATAACTAATTCCAACTAAATATCAATATTTCCTTTCAATTTCATCATGCAATTAGTGACAATAATAACAACAATAACCAACGAATCCAATAACAACAATAACCAACGAATCCAATAACACCAAAATCTGTCCCAAATTGGCAACTAGCCCAAAATTGTCACATGCAACGCTTAAATTCCAATTTCTCCTTAACACAAATTCATTACCTTAATTCTAACAACATGCATTCCAACTATATCATAGAAAGAAGAATTTTATACCTCAAATTCGTCCCAAAACAGTCCACAATTTTCTGCCCACTGCTTGTCCGAAAATCCCCACTGTTTTCGTATTTCTTTCCCTTTTTTGTTCACTTCTTCAACTCCAATTGACATGCAAGTGTTCTACAATGTTAAGCCATTATCCCTACATGTTTTTCTTCCAAAATTTCATCCCAAAAATTCGAAATTTCTGGGCTAGAGTTTCGGCCAGCAATGGCTGTTTTTTGTGTTGTTTTGCTTCTAATTTTTGGTGAAAATGTAGTCTAGGAAGAGAAGATAAAAATCTTAAATTGGGTATGGGGTTGGGGTGATTTTCGGCCAGCAGGGGGGGTGTTTGGAGAAGAGAGGTGAGGTTTTTGGTTAAGTTTAGAATGAAGTTGAAGAGATGAGTGTAGGTATATAAAAAAATCTGAATTTCCTTATCACACTTTGGCCTCCCAAGTTCTTCAATTAATAAATCTTAAACTCACTTCTTTTAATTCCCGAGAATTTCATAAAGCCTCGTATCCTCAATGTCACAATTTTAATACAATACTATTCCATAACTCCATTGGAATAAATTCAACTACTAGGATTAATTCTCGTCGTCACATGTATAGCACTAAAGAAAAACTATTCCGGGATAACATCCGTTTATACACTAATTTCCCGTATTAACATATGTAAGCGTTCCTTATATTCAATATCCGAATCTTACTTCCTTAATGACGTTCTTAATTATCGTCTTAATCTTACGAGGTGTAACAGTATCAAAGCCTAAAACCTAAACCCCACTCTTCTCCCCTCTCTTCCTCATTCTCGACCAAAACACAGAAATTTCTCGGCCAAGGCAACCAGAATTTCCCTTCAACAATGTCTTCCCCCACAAATTCCGGTTCATCCACTGGCACACTTGACAATCCCTCTCAACGTTCAGTATCTTCTTTTCATCCTGCATTCACCGTTAACAACATCAAGAATTTTATCCCTATAATTCTTGATCAAGAAGACTGTCAATATTCCATGTGGATGGAACTATTCTACATTCATGCATGTGCATACAACGTGCTCGATCATATTGACGAATATGTTCCTCATCCCACCGATGTTACAGACTCAATCTGGCGTCGTCATCGTCAAACAATGGATCTACGGCACCATCTCCAAAGACCTATTGTGCACTATCATGAAAACAGGTGCTACGGCACGTGAACTTTGGGTCCGGCTAGAAGAAATCTTTCAGGACAATAAAAATACTCGAGTCGTGTATTTAGAAGAGCAATTCAACAATACTCGCCTCGAGAATTTTAACAACATGTCCGAATATTGTAAGCAACTGAAACTCATAACCGATCAACTATCCAACGTCGGGACTTCTGTTTCAGAAACCAAGATGGTGCTTCAACTTGTTGCGGGTTTACCGAAAGGTGAATATGACACACTCGCAACAATGATTCAACAAGTCGACCCTCTCCCAAGTTTCAACAAGGCACGTTCACAACTATTGTTGGAAGAAACTAGACGTGCTAAACAAGAGGCCCATAATCAAAAGGCGTTAGCCGTTGACGGGATGGCAACACCTGCGACCAGCAGCAACCAGAATGTTATTTCATCAAATCTAAATTGTGTTAATTGTAGCACTAAATTTATGTCACATGACAGCATCCAAGTGATTGATAGAAAAACAAAGAAACTAAACTAATGTTGAGATTGCATGAACACAACAGAAAGTACTAGAGAAAAGTTGCAAGAATACCAGTGAACAAAAAGAGTGAAGAGAATGATGAAAATAGAAGCTTTCAAGATCATACTTTTTTTCAGAATTCAGACTAGTATTCTTTAAAAAGAAGTGGATGAAGTGGTAACAAGCTGATAAAAGGTGTAAAATTTGAGTTTAAGGGGGGGGGGGGGGGGGGGGGGGTTTGAAGATGATATTAAACGTGAAGGGAATTAATGAAACGTGCGATGGAGAAAACATAATCATCGGAGGAATTGGCCAGTGTCAGCAGACAAATGTCTCGTTGCTCACTATGATGTCTATTTTCAGTTATATACATACATTCAGCACCATGAGGTGCGGTAGGAATTGTAATAACAAAATTAATAATAATCTCTTTAACAAAACAATAAAAGTAATAATTTTGATAATCTTTTATTCTCTTTTTTTTATCATTTAGTGTGAACTTTGATTAATTCGAAATTCAAAAAAACTAGGTGAAATGATTAGTAATTAGAACAACAACATACCTAGTATAATCTCTTAAGTGAAGTCTAAGGATGGTAGAGTGTACGTAGACCTTACCCTATTTTAGGAGTTAGAGAGGTTGTTCAATGTGAGAAAATATTCTAAAAATTAAAGGATAACTTACATAAATAGTTATAGTTTAGAAGCTTCTAACCAATTATAGCTACATTTTTGTTAATTACATTTCGTAGCTAGTTTTTAACTATTTCAGGTGTATTTGACTGTATTCGAATACAATGTTCAATTGTATCTAAATTTTTGAGCGAGCTAACTTGGTGTGTTTGATTGTATTCGAATATAAAGACTTGTGTAGATACAGCAATGCATAAATTGAATATATTTGAATGTATTTGAGCTCAATCTCCAGTCAAATACAAAAAAACACTCAAAAAATGACGAATACACTCAAATACACTCATATCTGAGATACAAGAAGGAAGAATAAGCCATGGATTCCGGTCGAATACAAAAAAAATACACTCAATCACACTCATATATGAGATACAAGAAGGAGAAGAAGCTATGAATTCTGATCAAATACAAAAAAATACACTCAAAAAATGGCGAATATGTTGGAAATTTGCCTTTGGGGGGAGTTGCGACCGACCAACTTTAATGGCTTAAACACTAGTGTTACGTATGTTGGAGAATCCGGTTCTTCACACATGCATGATCTACTAAGTACGTAGATAACTGTAGGGCCAAGAATCGTCAAATTTCATTGAGAAATGAAAGAGATATTGGTCCACGAAGTGAGGTGTTTGAAGCATGGAAAGTGTGGTATTGTGTTCAATTCTCCCATCTGTAGAGGAAGAAAGAATTGTTGTGTATATAAGACTCAAAATTGGTTTGGGGTTTGGGACCCCAAGGGGTATCCCATGTGTTTAAAGGAGAGAGGACCTAGATGTGCTTCGGTTCGAGGAAAGCCCACACGCGCGCCGCCGCCGCCCGTCCCGTCCGGTTCCGAGTTCCGGGACTCGGGTTCCGGGGTCACGGGTCTTCTGATATTATCTTTTTGGGCCAGAGAACTTTTCCAGAAGTACAGTTTGATCCCAGAAGTTCATATGTACAGTTTGGTTCCTGAAGTTTCAAGATGTACAGTTTGGTCCCTGAAGTTTCCAGAAAGTCAGAATTGGCAGAGAAGATCAGAAACGCCAAGCACTCAATTCAGCCATTTATTTTGGCTGAATTACTCCTCCTATAATGGTCAATCCGCTGGTCTTTCTCACCATTTATTTTGGTGGCTTTACTACCTCCATAATGGCCATTATTTGGCCAATAATGGTTGTTATGGAGGCAGTTACACAGCCCCTCCCTCACCTATATAAACACTCCTTGCACCATTGTTGAGGCACACTTACAATACACGAAAATACACAAGCAAAAATAGTTTCTTCCTACAACTTCCAAGCATCATTTCATTGCTCAATATTCTTCATGATAGCTCTTGAATTTCCTTTGCTCAAGTGTTCCATTGCTGTTTTATCTTGGGAGACAAATTGTCCAGGACGTATAAAGGATACATACGGGGCAATATTGTCTTAAAGACAGAGTGCCACACTCGACTCAGCAAAACCAGTTTCCAATTTTTCTTGTTCAACAATTGTAATTTCAGTTTTGTTGTTGAATTATATTTTCAGTTCTTGTACGTTTGAGCAATTATTTGTAATTTCCGTTTCCTGCACCTTTGTAACCAACAATTTTAAGACAATATTTGCTTACTGAAACTGCTACAACATGGCTGGAAATATGACCGATGTTGCTGCTACTGCTGCTGCCTCTCGAGGCAACGTTGTTGCCTTCCCCGCCACTGCCGCTACTGCCCAAGGCAGTAACTCTGCCGCCTTCACTGCTGATGTTGCTGCTACTGTTCAAGGCAGTAACACTGCTGCCTTCCCGACTGTTGGAGCTCCACCTTCTTCATCACACCACCATGATCGCCCTGAAAAATTCATGGGATCAGAATTTAAAAGATGGCAGCAAAAGATGATGTTCTACTTAACGGTAATGGGTATGGCCCGGTTCCTTACGAAAGATCCTCCACAAGCTGGAGATGAAATTGACTCTTCGCCTGCTGAAACGGGTGAAAGGGGCCTTGGTATCCATGTCGTTAACGGCATGAAAATGGTTCGTGATGCGTGGAATCATAGCGATTTCATGTGCAAGAACTACATACTGAACTGCTTGGAAGACCCTCTCTACACGGTCTATTGCACCGTTGGCACTGCCAAAGAGCTGTGGGATAAACTGCAAAAGAAGTACAATGCACAAGATGCGGGTACTAAGAAGTTCATCATTGGAAAATTTCTAAAATTCCAAATGGTGGATAGTAAGACAGTGATGTCCCAAGTCCAGGAATTCCAGATGATTATACATCACCTGGATTTGGAAGGACTGAAACCAAATGAGCAGTTTTTGGTTGCATCGCTGATTGAAAAGTTACCTCCTTCGTGGAATGAGTTTATGAGTTACTTGAAACTCAAGACAAAGGAGATGACATTTGAAGAGCTTGTTATCAAACTGCAAATCCATGAAGATAATAAGAAGACCTTTCCAAGGGGTAGACAACTTGCTGAGGCGAAGGCGAATCTGGCTGAGGCCAAAGGGAACTCAAGCAAGAAGCGGAAGTTCCAGAAAGACGGCAAAGCCCCTGCAACAAAGATGTTCAGAGGTAACTGTCACCACTGTAGAAAACCTGGTCATAGGATCAAGAAATGCCGCAAACTCAAGACTGAGCAACAGCAGAAAGCCAAGTCTAAAGGCAAATCACAAGCAAACGTCATCAAGGACACGCTCCTGGATGACATGATTGAGGAATTCTCGACAGTGGTGCTAGAAGCCAACTTGGTTGAGAATCCGATGCAGTGGTGGATGGACACAGGTGCTACTAGGCACATCTGTTCCAACAAAGATGTCTTCTCCACGTACACACCAGTCGCTGACAAGAAGATGTTCATGGGCAACAACGCTTCTTCTGACGTGCTGGGGGTTGGAAAGGTGGTCCTGAAGATGACTTCCGGCAAGGAACTTACTCTGAAGGAAGTGATGCACGTCCCAGAGATTAGAAGAAATTTAATTTCTTGACCTTTATTGGTTAATGCTGGTTTTAGGCTAGTGTTTGAATCCAATAAGTTTGTACTCACTAAAAATGGCACATTTGTGGGGAGAGGCTTCGTCTGTGAAGGCCTCTTCAAAGTGAATGCCATGTCTGTATTGCGTCAAGGAAATAAAGTTGAACTTTCTTCTTATTTGCTTGAGTCTTCTAATTTATGGCATCATAGATTAGGACACGTTAACTACAAGTCTATTCAAAGGCTGGTAAAGATGGAGTTGTTGCCGTCTATCGACGTAAACCCTCAACATAAGTGTGAGGTGTGCGTAGAGGCAAAACTCACCAAGCTTCCTTTTCGATCCGTCGAAAGGAATACCGCTCCTCTAGAACTTATTCACACAGATATATGTGATTTGAAGTTTGCACAAACTAGAGGGGGGAACAAGTACTTTGTGACATTCATTGATGATAACACAAGGTATTGTTACCTTTACTGGTTGAAAAGTAAGGATGAAGCCTTTGAAGCGTTCCGACGCTACAAAGCAGAAGTTGAGAACCAACTGAGCCTACGGATTAAATCCATTCGTAGCTATAGAGGGGGAGAATATGTAGCGCCATTTGAGGAATACTGTGCCCAAGAAGGCATTATTCATCAAACGACGGCTCCATACTCACCTCAATCAAACGGTGTGGCGGAACGTAAGAACCGCACATTAAAGGAAATGATGAATGCCTTGCTTATCAATTTCGGTCTTTCCCAAAACATGTGGGGAGAAGCCGTCCGTACCGCTAATACGATTCTTAACAGAGTCCCACATAAGGGTAAGGACAAAACTCCATATGAATCATGGAATGGAAAGAAACCCACCTACAAATATTTTAAGGTGTGGGGTTGTTTGGCAAAGGTTGAAGTACCCAAGCCAAAGCAGGTCAAGATTGGGCCTAAGACTGTAGATTGCATATTCATCGAATATGCAAATAACAGTAGTGCTTATCACTTCTTAGTGCATAAGTCAGATATTCCAGATATCCACCAGGGTACAATAATGGAATCAAGGAATGCTCTATTCTTTGAAAGTACCTTTCCTAGAAAGGAAAAAGACATAACCTCTCGCAAACGAAGTTATGCACAAAGCTCTCAAGAACTGGGAGTCCTTGACTGCCCGGATCTAAATGGTTCAGATCTAGCAAATCTCGAGGTGGCTGAACATCCGGAATCTAGTATTTCAAATTCTCAGAACTTGGAGACTCTAGAGATGGATCTAAGGCGAAGTAAGAAGGCCAGGAAGGATAAATCCTTCGGTCCTGACTTTGTAGCTTATATGGTTAATGATGAACCAAGGACAATTGCTCAGGCGTTGTCAACTCCAGAAGCTCCGCTCTGGAAAGAAGCTATTGAGAGTGAAATAGGCTCCATTCTGCATAACCATACGTGGGAGTTGGTTGATCTTCCTCCGGAAAATAAACCGTTGGGGTGTAAGTGGATACTCAAACGGAAATACAAAGCAGATGGGTCTATAGACAAGTACAAAGCCAGGTTGGTAGTCAAGGGCTATCGGCAGATAGAAGGCTTTGACTACTTTGATACCTACTCCCAGATCTCCGGATGACATCCATACGGGTATTCATTGCGATCGCAGCTTTGCGTGATCTTGAGATACACCAAATGGATGTCAAGACAGCCTTCCTAAACGGTAATTTGGAAGAAGAAATTTATATGGACCAACCCGAGGGGTACGTGGTTCAAGGACAAGAGAAAAAAGTCTGTCGACTTGTCAAATCTCTGTACAGGCTGAAACAAGCCCCGAAGCAATGGCACAAAAAATTAGATAGTACTCTACTATCGAAGGATTTCGCCATTAATGAGTGTGATAAATGTGTCTACACGAAAGGTAACTCTGACTCATTTGTTATGATATGCCTGTATGTAGACGATATGTTAATCATAGAAAGCAGTCCTAGGGTAATCCTAGAGACTAAGAACATGTTGAAAGAATGCTTCGACATGAAGGATATAGGTATCGCAGATGTCATTTTAGGGATTAAAATCTCTAAGACGACTGACGGACTGGTCTTATCTCAGTCTCACTACATCGAGGATGTTTTGAGAAAGTTTGAGATGTTAGACAGTTCACCGATAAAGTCACCAATGGATACAAATCAAAAGCTTGATAAAAATCTTGGTGCACTTGTATACCAGGAGTGATATGCACAGGTGATCGGTAGTTTGATGTATATAACAAACTGCACCCGACCTGATATTGCTTATGCGGTCAATAAGTTGGCTAGGTTCACCCGTAATCCGAGTGATAATCACTGGAAGGCGTTGAATCGGGTGTTACAATACCTGAAATACACGTTAAATTACGGGTTACACTACTCGAGATATACAGCAGTACTAGAGGGGTACAGTGATGCAAACTGGATATCTGATATAGAGAACACCAAGTCCACCAGTGGGTATGTATTTACAATTGGTGGTGGGGCTTTGTCTTGGAAATCCTCTAAGCAAACTTGCATCGCCCGATCCATAATGGAATCGGAGTTTATCGCTGTAGACAAAGAAAGAGAAGAAGCTGAGTGTCTTCATGACTTCTTAGAGGATGTTCCGTGTTGGAACAAACCCGTACCTTCGGTAATGATCCACTGCGACAGTCAGTCGGCTCTAGGAAGGGCACGAAATGCTATATACAACGGCAAGTCTCGTCATATTCGACGGAGGCATAAGACCGTTAGGCAACTGATCACCACGGGTATAATATCCATTGATTACATTAAGTCAAAGGATAATATAGCAGACCCATTGACACAGGGCTTACCCAAGGATCAGATGGCTTGCCTGTCTAGGGGAATGGGCTTAAAACCCAAAATATAAGGACCAATACAGCGATAACCCAACCTTACTAACTGGAGATCCCAGTAATTTGGTTCAATGGGAAAACTAAGTTGTAAAGGTTCAGTTGATCGCTTTAGTGGAAGCATGAGCACTTCGGATAGGGATTTCTAAAAAGAAACACCAAATCCAAAGCCGTTCCCGCGATAGACGTTAAGTGCTATCTGCAGTGTGGGTAAAGGTTAAGTTTTCAAAACCTGTAATGCTCTTCAACAGTTGAGGTTAGGTTTTGGGAAACTTTTAATGGTTCCTAACACTTGTGAAGTGGGGTATAGCAGGATACCTTGTAGGAGACCACCTATTTAAGTGAGAGGATGGGCCGCCTCAAATGAACGCACTTAAGAATCCAAGACGTTGTCCATGGCCAAAACGGATAAAACATTACGAAGAAGAGAGTAAGGGAATTTGTTGTGTTGGTACGATTGACTTGGCTTACACTAAACACTGACGGTTCAAGACATCACGTTCACCGCGCAGTAAGTAAGTCCGATGGTATTCAACTATGGAAGGTTCAAAGCTGAAGCTACCTCTCCTTATGCAACATCGGTCCGCTGAAATATTGCTGGAAATGGAAAAGGCACCATGTGAGTGCGCCAAAATCTCTTTCAAGAGGGGATTGTTGGAAATTTGCCTTTGGCGGGAGTTGCGACTGACCAACTTTAACGGCTTAAACACTAGTGTTACGTATGTTGGAGAATCCGGTTCTTCACACATGCATGATCTATTAAGTACGTAGGTAACCGTAGGGCCAAGAATCGTCAAATTTCATTGAGAAATGAAAGAGATATTGGTCCACGAAGTGAGGTGTTTGAAGCATGGAAAGTGTGGTATTGTGTTCAATTCTCCCTCATCGATAGAGGAAGAAAGAATTGTTGTGTATATAAGACTCAAAATTGGTTTGGGGTTTGGGACCCCAAGGGGTATCCCATGTGTTTAAAGGAGGGAGGACCTAGATGTGCTTCGGTTCGAGGAAAGCCCACACGCGCGCCGCCGCCGCCTGTCCCGTCCGGTTCCGAGTTTCGGGTTCCGGGTCACGGGTTCTCGGGTTCTTGGGTCACGGGTCACGGGTTGTGAGCTGTGGGCTGTGGGTCTTCTGATATTATCTTATGGGGCCACTGAAGTTTCAAGATGTACAGTTTGGTCCCTGAAGTTTCCAGAAAGTCAGAATTGGCAGAGAAGATCAGAAACGCCAAGCACTCAATTCAGCCATTTATTTTGGCTGAATTACTCCTCCTATAATGGCCAATCTGTTGGTCTTTCTTACCATTTATTTTGGTGGCTTTACTACCTCCATAATGGCCATTATTTGACCAATAATGGATGTTATGGAGGCAGTTAAACAACCCCTTCCTCACCTATATAAACACCCCTTGCACCATTGTTGAGGCACACTTATAATACACGAAAATACACAAGCAAAAACAGTTTCTTCCTACAACTTCCAAGCATCATTTCATTGCTCAATATTCTTCACGGTAGCTCTTGAGTTTCCTTTGTTGTGTTCCATTGTTGTTTTATCTTGGGAGACAAATTGTCCAGGACGTATAAAGGATACATACGGGGCAATATTGTCTTAAAGACAGAGTGCCACACTCGACTCAGCAAAAACAGTTTCCAGTTTTTCTTGTTCAACAATTGTAATTTCAGTTTTGTTGTTGAATTATATTTTCAGTTCTTATACGTTTGAGCAGTTATTTGTAATTCACGTTTCCTGCACCTTTGTAACCAACAGAATATACTCAAATCTGAGATACAAGAAGGAGAAGAAGTCATGGATTCTAATTTCTCCAACGCGCGTGAATCTCCATGCACCTTCGTCGAGCGTTAGATTCTCCATCGACATATATGTATCTCATTGTCGTTCGATGGCGGTGTCTCAACGTGATCAGGTGGTTCGAAAGCAGATCTCGAAGAGGACATGCTTATGTTCTCCTACAATGCCTCCTGGTTCGTTTAGGTGTAGTATGCTTAAGAATATGAAGAATAATACTTCTTCGATTTTGTATTTGCCTAACCGATTGAATGTTCGGAGATTGGCGATGACGAATTTATTGGTGTGGATCTGTTCTGTTGAGAGAAAGAGAGAGGGAGGGCGGTAGTGAGGTCGTGGAGCAGGTGTTCGCGGTGGTGGTTTGGATTTCACCGGAGATGGAGAAAAGGAGGGAGAGAGGCAGCTATAGCTATAGTGAGGAAAAAAGGAGAGAGAGAGAGATTTGAGGGAGAAGAGAGAGGTAAGGGAGAAGAGAGGGGTGAGGGGGAAGATTGATACCGTGTAATAACTCTATGTATTTGGTATAACTATGATAGGTAAATTGAAATTCACTATAGCTATGAAAAGTAACTAAATTAAAAGGTAATTAATTATTATCTATAAATAACTCTTATAGTTAGTTATGATAGGTCAATTTAAATACTTGGATAAAATAAGTAAAATAACAAAATTATCGTTATGCGAAAACCATTTTCGACCCTCTTCAAGCTAAAATTGAAAACACGAGATAGGGTAAGGTCAAACATGCATTTTAAATCATACACGAGATATCCTATTTTGCAGTGAACTAAAGAAATCACAAAAACTAAGCGTGGTAATAGAATAATTAGAGATCTCGAATTCCCGCAAAAGAATGTTCCTTGCTTCCAGCTATCCTCATGAGTCATTTTTGCTGAGAATAAAATATAATTCTGATGGGGAGAGCTTTCCCATTTAACCAACCTCACGCCTGACGAATTCAAAAGCAAAAAATGACGAATTGTCGCTTTTTGAAATGCCAATTAAGTTTTAGTTTTGCTAAATTTTAATGTGAGGGGTCGTTTGGTAGAGTGTATTAGAGAAGATAATGCATGCATTAACTTTGTGTATTACTAATACCTTGTTTGGTATACACTCTATGTAGTATTATTCTATGCATAACTAATGCATAGAAAATCATGGTATTACCAATGTAAAGATTTTTAATACATGCATTAATATGGTTAAAAACACAATTGCTCCTAATTTAACTAATCTTTTGATCAATCATTATATACAGAAATGTTGTATATGCTTTGGTGATTATCGATCTAGTGGTATTTTTATGGAGATTCTATTTATCATTGTAGGATTCCTATTTAAGATCACTGCAGTTCCTTTTCGGGATGATGTTGAATTTTTTTAATTCTTTTTGGTTTCTGAATTTATTAAATTTCATTTCGATTTTTATTAGTGTATTATTCCGGTGATAAGACGAACTTAACTATAGGACACTGGACCAAATTGAAACAACCTTCTTATTACCAACTATAAGACGAACTTCAGTTTAATTAATGCTTCCAACACAAAGTTAATTGTACACCACAATGTACCCCGTGCCAGTTTCGACTAGGGCTGTCCAACGGGGCGGGGCGGAGTGGGACCCGACGGGACGGGGGAGGGTCGGGATGCTAGTTCCGGCAGGCCAGGCGAACCGGGATAGGCGGGATGGGAAGAGGTCCCATCCCACATCCCGCCGGAAGAGGGGCCGGAATTTGGGGGAACGGGTAGGGATCGGGATTTGGGGTTTTTTGTTGCCACTTAATTTTAAAATATAATATATATAAACACTTCAATAATTTAACAAGATAGTGTAATAAAAACATTTCAAGGCTATTTTTGTGCCTCTTATGTTATTTAATAGAAATGTGATTTTTTTGTAATACAATTTCAAAATTGCAACTTTGTGGTGTTGTTCAAAAGTTGCAAATCACATAGTAAAATTGCAATTAAAAAATTACATAGTTAACCATATTTTTTCTAATTTTCTCACAATGTCCTGAGGATCTTCGGTTGGAATTGAAATTTGTAGGTCAAATTGTTCGACGTCGCTTTCTGTTCCCTCGGACAAGATTTCGTTGTAGTTGTTGTCTTCTTCTTCGTTGATCTCCGGTTGACCGCACCTTCTATGCTCCGCTCGAATCCAATCTCTTAATAGAACTGCAATCTTCAATGCGTCTCCCGCCAATTAATGTATGTGCTCTCCTATTTGAAATCTTCCAGCTGAAAAAACGCTTTCAGACGCTGTTGATGACGCTTGAATGTTCAACGCATCTCGGGCCATCTTTGCTAGTGTCGGAATGTATTCTCATTCTGCCTCCAGTATTTCAACAAGTCTTCATGTCCTTCATCATTGACAATTAATTCGTACGGTGCAACACCCTGCAAAACATAAACATCAAATTCGCTAAGTTGAGAAGAAGTTGAACCACTAAACATTTTATTTCTAAGGCCTTGAATACTAGCATCGAAACCGCATGTTTTTTATAAAGTTGCAGCGAAGTAGTAGAAGATGGTACAGAAGCCGGTTAATTATTTGCATTTTGTTGTTGGTAATACATATATATTTGTTTACTTTCAGTGTGTATGCTAGACATAACTTCTTCTTTAGTTGGTTTGTGAGTTGGGTCTATTAGAAGTACTTCTACACAATCATAAATCGTTTCTATTAGTGTTTTACAACCGTCTACTTTAATAGTCGAATTTAATACCGCACCAATAATATAAATAGTGGGAATAGGAATAAAGTATTTTTTAATTTTTTTTTTTTAATAGATGACTTATAAGTTGGTTTTTGCATATATTCATTAAGTAACAAAAATATTAGAGCTATATAAAATAACATATTTGAAATAGTAGGATAATAAATACCGGAAAATTCTTTAGTCGCTTAAAAATAAAATTTATAGCAAATTGTATTTTATCAAGAATGCTTTCAAAAAGTTTTAGACCATCCTTTACAACTAAGTTATATATTTGGCACGCACATCTTATATGAAAATGATCAGGAAAACATCGAGTTAATCAAACTTTTAAAAGTCTTATAGCATAATCATTAGAAGTAGCATTATCTAATGTAATAGTTATAATTTTATCATTTATTCCATAATAATCACAAATTTCATTAATATTTTGTACAATAAAACTTCCAATGTGTCTATCATCAATATATCATGCTAAAATACGTTTTTGCATAGACCAATTTTGATCTATCCAATGACATGTTACCGTTAAATAATCATTACCGTTAGTACTACGGCCTATGTCAGAAGTGATAGCCACTTTGTCATTAAAATGATACAATGCATAACGTAAATATTGTTGATATTCACTTGCAAATTTAAAAACATCCCTTCTAACACCCTGTCGTCGGGTTAATTTGATCATGTACTTGGTCGGGGACACTATGTGAACCTTCACCCGACTCAGTCGGCACACCCGATTTTTTAGCCGGGTATTGATTTCACCTAGTTGTATGCTCGCCTTGTACATGTCTCAATAAACCTCTCGTCCCAACCTTGACCTTTTCCGATTTTAAATTTATAAACATTTTTATCAATTTTACATCTAGCTAGTTGATTCTCTTGGTCCCTATCAAAAAAATGTCATGCAGATGATTTTAATTTTCATTGTGTGGGGCCTCGACTCATACTAGGGGGAATAGGAGGCATTCCAGTTTCAGTTTGAGACTGAGACTCAGTCTGAGTCTGATGTTGAGGTGCACTAGTGGGTGTGTCATCTAGATTATCGTCTAAATTAAAGTTTGGTTCATCTACATCATCATCTAATGGTATATCATTAAAAAAATAGTTTCATCTATATGAGTGAAATCAATTAAATCATCGGGACTAGGAATAAGATTACTAGAAGTACTCATGCCCTTGTTACCCCTACTAGAAGAAGCACTCGTACTCTTACCCTTAAACATACCTCATAATCCTTCCATTTTAATTATGTAAATAAATAATTAAAAATAATTAAATTAAGTGCGATAATTAAATAAAGTAACAATAATAATTTAAAGAAGAAATGAAGGTACCAAACGCCGACGTAACATCGACGTGTAATCGAGGTTGAAATTTAAAACTTTGCACGATGGATGATCCTCAAGCTAGTT
The DNA here is from genome assembly GCA_034509755.1 of Anisodus tanguticus. NCBI lineage: Eukaryota > Viridiplantae > Streptophyta > Magnoliopsida > Solanales > Solanaceae > Anisodus > Anisodus tanguticus. The sequence continues at coordinate 15,989,405 of CM067540.1, forward strand.
GTCAACTTCACTCCCAATTTTTTAACTTTGATATAAATGAGCAAAAAAAATATAATATTTAGTAGGCAATGTAGAATTGTAGAGAGATAAATTGAGAGATTAGAGAGATTGTAGGAAGATTTGTGAGAAAAATGAAGAGGAAAATGATGTATTTATAGTTGAGAAATAGGGTTAAAGTGTAAATATATTAACTTAGGGATTAAAAATAAATATTAAGAGGGTAGGGGGGTTTATGGGATGGGGAGGCAAAAATGGCCGATATTGTCGTTGCACAACGGCCAAAATCGAAATTTGGCCGTTGTTGCAACGGTTATTTTGCAAAGGGGGAGGGGGGCTGGCGGGGCAGGGCGGGACGGGGTCGGGATCGGGACGGGCGAGACGATCTCAGGCCACGTCCAGAGTTCGAACCTAGACACCGACAAAAAAGAAAATTATGGGGAATCGGGCCAACCCAGTCCACTGGACAGCCCTAGTTTAGACTAGTGAAGGGAAGACTAGCCCTTGCATCACTAGCTAAAATGTTGTGTTTTTAACTGAAGGGAATTCCCAACCCCCATAGTCCGTATTATACGTTTTATATCGGATAACAAATAAAAATAGTGTATAAAATTAAAGAATGTGAAGGATATTTTTGTAAAGAAATAATTCTTTTAAAAATTATGTAATACTTTAATACACCAAATCAAATAATGGATAAAAAATAATCCAAGCATAACTATAATGACAGCATTATTAATACACCATATTCAATATTATTCTTATACACTACCAAACGACCCCTGAAAATAATATTTGAACAAAACACCCTTACCTAAAACACGATTCTGTATGGTGTGATGAAATTTAAAAAATTTACAAGTGAAACTTCATGATTCTATGCTAAAATTCAAAATTTCCTTATCGTGCTGGAGTTTGAAACTTTCAAAGGTGAACTCCAACATAATTTCAAAAACAAATTTCTCTACTGTAACTTTTATGCATAAAGTTCAATTTGTAGAACTTGAATCTTTCAGAAGAGGTTTCACATTATTTTAGATTCCTATTTTATCATGATACTTATCTTAAAATTTATATATTCAATTATTATTTCACTAGTGGTACCTATTTCAAATTCCATGAAAGTGGCTAGATTAATAGAAGTTCAAAACGAATACCAGAGATAGAATACTATCTGAATTATTAGTCTTTTTATGTTTTATTAAATAGATTATTAATTTCGTTATTACAATTTCTACCGCACATCTCTGTCAAATGATGTGGTATAGTGGATGAAACTATTCTTCTCTTAACCAGTCTGAGATCTCATATTTTAGCTAGAAATATTTTTGTTCATATAGTATTTCGCATTAAAGTGGTTATTTTCGTTTCTCTCGTTAAACCTGGTTTTAAATTATACTAAAAATTAGTAAAAATTTACTTATATAAAAATAAATATGTGATCAAAGAAAATATGTAGTAAGTAAAACAATACCGAATTTTATACAAGATTATTTCCATAATCTTGCTAACCTAACAAGCCCCAAAAAGTTCATATGTCAAGAGAATATAAAAAGCTTTTTTAAAAAATATAAATTTAAAATGAGCTTAAATTGAAAACGTGCTCATTAAAAGTCCATATCATTAACTCAAACTTATTTGAAATTAATGCTTGATTGTTTATGAAAAGTTTCAAAAACATCTCCTTCAATCAATTGATATAAACTATTTTACTAACTGATAGTGAATATATTTCAAATATATTCACAATATATTCTGTAATTAATATTTAGTGTAATTAATACAAAATAGAGATCATTATTCTATTATGACTACAATTGTATACTTTATATATATTACATTAATAAGAGAACTCCGACAAGGAGATTTACACTATTCTACATGGTATCAAGAGTCAAAAATCCATCCCTACCCTAAACCCTATTTTCGGCCGCCATACCCTAAATTTCCTCCTCGTCTGCCGCCGCAAAACTGTCGTATACCACCGATATACATCTGTTTCTCGCTGATATACATCCAATCAGCCCTCTTCCTTACCTATATTAACATGTATACATCTGGTATACAGGTAACATCTACTGATATACAGCCACATCGGCCCTCCTCTTTAGATATCTAGTCGTATACATCTGGTATACAGGTGATATCTCACCATATACAGCCACATCAGCCCTCTTCTTTACCTATTTCACCCGTATACATCTGGTATACAGGTGATATTTAGTGATATACTGCCAAATCAGACTTTTTTTCTACCTATCTCGCCCGTATACATCCGGTACACGGGTGATATACACAACACCCGAACCCCTTTATCACCCGAAAAGGCTTGTATACCATTGATGTACAGCTAGTATACGGCTTCCCCAAACCCTATATCCTTCTACCAATTTTCCGGCAGCCATCATGACGTTACCCGCGGCCCACATAGCTTCCCCCGCTTCCTCTTCCTCAACACCCAGCGTCACAAATAATCAGTCGCAGACCCAGTACCTGAAACGGTGGGCCAGCCCACGTCCTCAGAAATAGTTCGGGCACTGGGCCCCGTCGACCAGCCTCTTTCACAGGTCAGGCCCAGTAGGAACAGTGGGCATTGTTGAGGCCCACTAATGGCCCAGCCACAATGGGCACTATCGACCAGCCCGTTTCCATGCCATGCCCAGCAACAACAGTAGGCACTGCCGAGGCCCAATATGCAGCGGTCCAGCACCACCGATAATCTATCCAGCCACCAGGCCCACTACATAGCAGCTCAGCAGCAACCGTCCAGCCTCAATCCAACGGATTTGGCTCGTTCTTTCGGTTCTTTAAAAATTCCGCAGCTTGATGGTGCGTGGTATATGGATATGGGCGTCACGTCTCACCTCACCAACAATTCTGGTAATCTTCCTCAACTGCGCAATTTAATTACTCCTCAATCTATTATGATCGGAAATGGTCATCGCATTCCAATTCAAGGGTTTGGCCACACACTAACTCCACTACCGCATCCCCACTTCTCCCTTAAAATGTCCTATATTCCCCTAACATTATCAAGAACATGATCTCTATTAGAAAATTTGCCATTGATAATTTTGTGATCATTGATTTCGACCCGTTTGGTTTTTCTGTAAAGGACCTACGTCCAGAGAGACTTCTTACGAGATGCAATAGTGTGGGGGACCTCTATCATTTCCTATCCACGTCCACTGTCCATGTCACTCCACCCACCGTTTTAGTTGCAATATCTCCATCAACGTGGCATGGTAGACTTGGTCATCCGGGAGCTCGTGTTTTTTATTCCCTTAGAAACCGCAATTTAATCCAATGTAATAAAGTGAAACTTTCCCATAGTTGCTCCTCTTGTCATCTAGGGAAACATGTTAGACTTCCATTTACGTCTTCTTTAAGTATTACTTTCTCTCCCTTTGATATTATTCATGCAGATTTATGGACATCTCCTATAACTAGCAACCTAGGTCATAAATATTATTTGGTATTTTTGGATGACTTCTCTCACTTTCTTTGGGTCTATCCGCTTAAACTTAAATCTCAAGTTTACTCCAAATTCCTTTGAATTCCGTACATTGGTTAAAAAGTAATTTGAAAAAAACATCAAAACATTTCAATGTGATAATGGTCGTGAGTTCAATAACTCCTCTTTTCATAATTTTTGTGCGGCTAATGGTTTTTCGTTTCTCCTGCCCCCATACTTCCCCTCAAAATGGTAAAGCCGAAAGAATTCTCTGCACCATTAACAGTATGATTCGCATCCTTCTTTTTCATGCATCTCTCCCCCTACCTTTCGGGTATATGTATGCGTCTCTCCCCTTACCTTTTGGGTATATGTATTATAAATGGTAGAACACATTCTAAACATCTTACCTACCCATATGATCTAAAATAGGACACCCACCGAAATTCTCTTTCGTCGGATCCCTTCCTATGATCACCTTCGAATTTTCGGTTGTCTTTGTTACCTAAATCTGGCCTACACTGTCATTCACAAATTAGCACCTCGTTCCACTCTGTGCGTCTTCCATAGGGGGTACTTGTGCTATGAGTTATCCACAGATAAAATCTTAATCTCACGCCGTGTCATGTTTGTTGAGTACATTTTCCCATTTGACAATATCTAAAAATTTCGAGTCACTGATTACGGTTTCCTTGATGACTCAGACATATCCCCTTTACTTCAAAACGCACTATTTATGCCAAATACCAACTCGTCACCCATGTCACCCATCCCGTCGGCCCCACCCACTACACCCGGTCTAACCCGCCTTGACCCATCGCCAATTAACAACACTGCCCAACCCAATTTACCCACTACCCAGCAACATTACAATGCTGCACAGCCCAATGAAACCAATGCCCAGCCCAATACCCAACGGCCCAATCTCACTGCCCTGCCCAATAACCCACGGCCCAGTCCCTTCGCCCAACCCAGTGACGCCACAACCCAGCCCACTACCTCACGACCCAGTCCCGCAAACTTCTAGCCCAACCCGCAGTCCCCACCTACTGCCCCACCACACCCGATTCAACCCTCAACCCACCGTATGGAAAATCGTGCACATCACGGGATTTTCAAACTAAAAATCCACTTTAATTTATCCACTCAAACCATCTCCCCGCTAACTAAAAACCAAACTTTAGCCAAACTTGATCCGAATTGGAATGTGGTCATGCGAGAGGAGTTTAATGTGCTTACTTCACAGCGCATTTGGTATCTTGTTCCGCGACCTGAGGGGGTGAATGTAATCCGTTGTATGTGGCTATTTCGTCATAAGTTCATAGATAATGGTGCCCTTGAACGTCACAAGGCCAGACTTGTGGCAAATGGCACAAGGCAACAGGAGGGTGTTGATTATGGTGAGATTTTCAGTCCAATGGTTAAGCCAGCTACCATCCACACGGTTTTTAGAATTGCTATGGGGAAGAATTGGCCTATTCACCAGCTTGATATAAAGAATGCTTTCTGACATGGAGATTTGAAAGAAATCATATATATGCATCAACCGCCAGGTTTTGTGCATCTGGAGGCTCCTCATCATGTTTGTCGTCTTCGTAAGTCGCTATATGGGCTGAAACAAGCCCCCAGGGCTTGGTATGAGCAGTTTGTCACTTACATCATACATATCAGTTTCGTGTGCAGCAAGAGTGATCATTCATTTTTTATTTTTCATCGACGTACTGACACAGCTTACCTTCTGTTATATGTGGATGATATTGTACTGATAGCTTCTTCAGATGGCCTGAAGTAAGAGATCATTGCTCTACTCAAGTTCGGAATTTGCTATGACTGGCTTCGGTAAGTTGAGTTATTTGGGGGGGGGGGGGGGGGGGGGGGTTATCGGTGACCAGATCCGCACATAACATGTTCTTGTGTCAGCGTAAGTATGCAGAGGAGATCGTCTACAGGGCTAAAATGGCAAATTGTAAGATCATGCCCACTCATGTCGACTCCAAGTCCAAACTCAGTGCAGATAATGGGATCCGGTCAGTGATCCCGCTCTTTATAGGAGTCTCGCAGGTGCTCTTCAGTATCTCACCTTCACTCGGCCAGATATTGCATATGCGGTTCAGCAGGTGTGCTTGTTCATGCAAACTCCTAGGGAGCCTTACTTTACAGCTCTTAAGCATATCATTCGGTACATTAAGGGCACTCTTAACTACGGACTTCATTTATATCCCTCAGAACCGACTAGATTGTTGTCCTACACAGACGCAGATTGGGCAGGCGGTCCAGACATTCGTCGCTCTACGTCCGGCTATTGTGTGTTTTTGGGGGATAATATCATATCGTAGTGGTCTGTCAAGCGGCAAGCCACGCCTTCCCGTTCGAGTGTAGAAGCAGAATATCAAGGCGTTGCGAACGTTGTTGCCGAGCTATGTTGGCTCCGAAATCTCCTTCTTGAGCTTCATTGTCCCATACGTAAGGCATCTTTGGTTTACTGTGATAACATATTTGTTGTCTACTTGTCTCATAATCCGGTTTAGCATCAACGAACCAATCATATTGAGATGGATATTCACTTTGTTCGTGAGAAGGTTTCAATGGGTCACGTTAGGGTGTTGCATGTTCCTTCTTCGTATCAGGACGCAGATATCTTCACAAAGGGACTTCCTCGGCAACTGTTCCTTGACTTCAGATTTAGTCTCAGCGTCCGGCCTCCTCCCGCTCCGACTGAGGGGTGTGATAGTGAATATATTTTATATATATTCACAATATATTCTGTAATTAATATTTCGTGTAATTAATATAAAATAGAGATTCTAATTCTATTAGGACTACAATTGTATACTCTCTATATATTACATTAATAAGAGATTTCCGGCAAAGATATTTACACTATTCTACACTAACTACCTTACTAAATCAAACAAGCGAACCCAAAAGAATTAGAAAAATGCATCACAATTAAAAGGGACATGCTAATAAATGACAAGTGGAAATTGCTTGTTTTGAAGCAATAACTTATTAATGACAGAGTTTGAGAGAGAACGAAAAATATTACATCGGTTTATCCCCAATTGAATATATTTTTCAGAATAATATCAGCTTTCCTGAAATAATTGCACCCTTTGACCCAACTTACTCTATCTGTTAACCATTTCTTTTGTTTATTTTCAATTTCAATAGCAAAATGTCAGCTTAAAGACTCCAATTAAGTGTACGAAAAAGAAAAAAAAAAGACTCCATTTACGTGTATTAAAAGCTCTTTTATGATAATGTGAAATTATATGGAAGAAAAAACTTAAACGTATTAACATGTGATCTTTTAATCATGGCATCTATAACAATTCGTTTATTAGTGATATCACTGATATTATCAGCTTTTATGCTAGGAAAGGTGAAGAAGAATACAAATCTAAGCAAGAAAAATATACGATTACATTTCTAGGATTGGCGGTAGTTGTCTAAATAGTTTGACAATGATAACACATCCATCAATCTGGATAGAAATTCGATTCCTTCTCTATAATATCCAACTTACCTGCTATAATGTGAAATTTGCTAAATTTGATTCTTGTGTCGAAAATGGGTCTCTGACAAAGAAATACAACGGATTCAAACCAAAGTTGTTTTTTCCACTACCTCTTACAGTATCTTTTTTCAATGGAGTAACCTAATTTATGATCCAAAGCATCCCAATTTATGAGCAATCAATGATTATACATCTGTAAATCACAACTCTCTAAGTAGCTAATATCCTAATACAAATTCAAATCCAGAAAATGGCAAAATAACTTCCAATTATACACCATCAAATAAGAAATGTCATAAAAAGGGCAGCCCGGTGCACTAAGCTCCCATTATGTGCGGGGTTCGGGGAAGGGCCGGACCACAAGGGTCTATTTTACGCAGTCTTACCTCACATTTCTGCAAGAGGTTGTTTTCACAACTTGAACTCATGACCTCCTGGTCACATGGCAACCAGTTTAACACGCTTGGAGTCTTCTAGCAAGGCTACCAGAGCACAAGAAAATACTCAAATAAATGAACTCAATTTTGACCCCACAAAGGGACACAATATTCTTTCTTATTTATGTTTTAAAATTGTGTTTTGAATGACAGGGACATATACGGGATGCAACAACAACAACATATCTAATGAAATCTCACAACGTGGGGTCTGGTGATAGTATAGTGTACGCATACCTTATCCCTACCAAGGTAGGGAGGCTGTCTCCGAGACCCTCGACTCAAGAGAAAACATAAAAAGAGGTCAGATAAGGACAAGAAATTCAAAGCAGTATAGAAATGAAAATAACGAAAGCGACTAAGCCATGATAAAGCAATTTTAAAAAGGGATAGTAGCTACCACAGGTAAAATAAGATAATCGAAGTACACGAAATAACACATAGTAGCAGAAATCAAAGCACAAGAAACTATAGAGTTATACTGTGACAACTAATATGAAAGGATAAGTGAGACTACCTACTAGCCTTCTATCCTAATCTGAGTCCTACATACCCTCTCATCTAAGGTCATGTCCTCGGTAAGCTGTAACTACGTCATGTCATGTCTAATCACCTCTACTCAATACTTCTTCGACCTACCCCTACCTCTTCTGAAACCGTCCATAACCAACCTCACACCTCCGCGCTGGGGCATCTGTGCCTCTCTTCGCATGCCCAAACCATCTCAGTCTCGCTTCCCGCATCTTTTCCTCCACCGAGGCGACTCCCACCTTGTCTCGGGGGCCTCATTCCTAATCTTGTCTCTCCTAGTGTGCCACACATCCATCGTAACATTCTCATCTCCGCACCTTTCATCTTTTGAACGTGAGAATTCTTAACTGGTCAACACTCCGCCGCATACAACATAGTCAGTCTAACTACCACTTTGTAGAACTTGCCCTTAACTTTGTAGAACTTGTCCTTTTTATACAACATAGTCGGTCTAACACATCCATCAAAACATTCTCTTTTTATGCTATCTATTGAGCCGAGGGTCTTTCGAAAACCCCTTCCTACCTTGGTAGGGGTAAGGTTTGCATACACTCTACCTTCTCCAGACCCCACGTTGTGTGATTCCACTGGGTATGCTGTTTGTTGGCCTGGGTATCAAGCCTCACTTCCACGTCAGCCTCATGATGTGTGTCACTGACTCTCTTTTGGTCCTACTCAACTTGAACCCTTTAGACTCTAGAGTTTGTCTCCAACCCTCGAGCTTAACGTTAACCCCGCTCGAGTCTCATCGATCATGACTGTGTCATCCGCGAAAAGCATACACCATGGCACCTCACCTTGAATTTGATGCGTCAATCGATCCATCACCAAGGCAAATAAAAACAGACTAAGAACTTATCCTTGATGCAACCCCATCACAAGTGGGAAGTACTCTGAATCTCCTCCTACTGTCCTTACCCTGATTTTGGCTCCATCATACATGTCATTGTTCTCCCTAACGTACGCCACAGGTACACCTCTAACCTCCAAGCATCTCCATAAGACCTCCCTTGAAACTTTATCGCAAGCCTTTTCTAGATCGATGAATACCATGTGTAAGTCCCTCTTCCTCTCCCTATACTCCACCAATATCCTTACAAGATGGATGGCTTCTGTAGTTGAGCGTCCCGATATGAATCCGAACTGATTCTCTGAAATAGACACGTCTTTCCTCACCCTCATCTCCACCACCCTTCCCACACTTTCATAGTATGGCTTAGAAGCTTGATACATCTATAGTTATTGCAACTCTGGATATACTGGATATTACAAACAATATAAAGTAATCAAAGATTGGAAATCTTATCTGTATATCATCAACATAAGTATTGAAACCCTCTACAAGTGAAAGTTGTTCACTTGAATAATATTGTAAATTTATAAAAAAAAATTGGGGGGTGGGGGGGGGGGGGGGGGGGGGGGGATATAGTAGACATCTGCATATCTTGTGATGCACCAAATCGCCCTGTGATGCATGAAATATGGTCCGTGTTCAAATGAAATGAAAGGCTTTTTCTATTACTGCAAATAATATACACATTATATCATGAAACAATCCAGAATACAAAACTGCAGTGGTGTCCGCGCCCAAAGAAAGAAGATCATAACACAGGTGTGGTCAATACAGGGCTGCAACTAGAGAGCCCACTCCTAATAGCCAGTTTCTGCAACTCTTGTGTTAATACTCTTATCCCCTCAGAGACCAACATTCTATCCATTCTGGGATCCCATGTGTAAATTGCTTTGTAATTCTGGGCTGTGTTAATGGCGAAAATTTCGCAATTCCCTGTGCACAAGCTCTAGAAAGATGCACTACTTAAAGGGCTTATCTTCACAATAAAGGTTGTCAATTCAGGCTCTACACATGCAATTTGTCAAAGGATTCTCCCACAGATCATAATTTGGAAATGTTTCTTCAGGTAAACCAGTTCTGGTCTGGTGGGTTATGACAACGTCTTCCACAAAGGCAGCCCATCCCATATATGGATCTCCTAGAGATTTGGACATCAAACCCTTGTCCGGCTTAATGGATTTTAGACGATGACCCATGTACCTACGATTTCCTATGATCAGTTTGGCGAAGTTTCCTCCGTGTGTCATCACAAATACATCAGACTTCAAGCAGACTAGGAAGTCGAGGGCTGCCAAACTTGTCACATGTTTCCTGAAGCCATCCAATTCTGGTTTTGTAGCTAGTTCCTCTTTTGTGACCTATTACAGATCACAAAATATAATACTAATCAAGAAACCCATGCATAAACATTTCACTAGGCATATTAAAATATGCTGGGTAAAACATGTCTACAGGATATTGACACTAAAAAATATAAAATGACCAAAGTGAAAAATCCAGAAATTTTCAAGGGTCTCTTACACAATCATTCCATCCATGTTTCTTTTAAAGATGACCATAGTAGTAGTCAATAAGATTAGCTACAAGCAAATAGAACCTGCACAAAATTATAGATAAAGGTCCCTTGATCAGAAGTTTAGGCAAGTAGCTTACTAGATTTGGGAACATGTTCCTCAGCGGAGCCATGCGGTTTTGTCCACCATAGACCTGTCCAGAAGCAACATATATTTGAGTTTCTTTAGGATAACCCATGGCCCGAAGCAGCACGGCTACTTCACCAGGCTCAAGAGGGCATCGTCCTTCCTTGCGCTTTTGCAGTGCCAATGCCCACAAATGGGAACCATCCTGCCAGCCAAACAAAGAGAAAAGGAAGATAAATATATCACAAATGCAATGGTCACTGTTGGCTTTATAGGAATAATAATCATAATCTAGATAACCTTAAACCGCCGAGGCCATTCTTTCTTTCTGTATGCAGCCATGAGAGCTTTCTCTGACCTTGTTCCGACAAAATCACAGAATGATAGACCCACCATTCCTTTCTCAAATCTCAAGTGAAGAGCCCTAGTTTGGACAAAATATTTTAAGTTCCATTATAGAGCAGAAGTGAAACAGCATGTTCAACAGCAGTTACAAGCATAATAACTCACATGAAAGGATTTGAACTACCAGTGCGGTTTCTCATCCTTGAAACAAGTTGATCAGCCATTTGCTCAATCTCAGGAAGGAACTTCAGAGCATGATAGTTGACCCTGCACCTCAGCCTGTTTATCTCTGGAGGAACATTATCATACCTGAATGATACATGATTAGTTTATCAGGTCAATACCAGTTTAAAAAGATCATACCAATTAAAGGAATATGGAAATCTAGTTACCCAAGTCGATCGACAAAAGGTTTTAGTGACATTATCTTCTTCTCCTTGACGCGTGGCAATACATTATCTATGTAGAAGTCTGCTGAAGCGTACTTTGGAATGTTTTTGACTGTACGCCTGACAAGCATTGTACAAGCTTTAGAAACATAAATGCAAAACGTAACACTCTGTTGTAAATGTAATAGCACTATGCGCTCACGTTCAGCAACTGCTAGGAACAATAAAAATGTTCCTCCTATAAGAATGTAATCGGAGATTGCAAACTTGATCCTATAAGAATGTTCTTTTTTAATAAGGTGATCCTATAAGAACTGTTTTACACAATGATGACAACTAATGATACAACAATCTTGCTTTTTATCTTGTCCTTTATGAAGCTTTAAAAGATCGAACAAGCAGGGCTGGTGGAGTTAATATACCATTATAAAACAAAAAGGCTTACAGCACAAAGTTAAAAACTTGACAGGGTCTTAAATATGTGGTGCAAGTAATGTGACCAATGAGTTTTGGCTAAAAAATGAAATTTGATAGAATTACAAGTAGGGCAAGGTGTCGTATATTAGGGCAGTAATATTGGTTCATACAAGATGAGTTCATGCGTATCTCACATCTGTTATTTAATGTGTGAGAACAAAAACGAGATGAAATCAATTATTAGTAAATGTAAGACAGTAAGACACCAATGTCGGACTCTGGTGCAGGTGTCGGATACGGGTACGGATCTACAGGTCGGATCCTTCATGATCTAAATTTTAAGACTCGGGGGTGTGGATCCAGGTACGGATACGGGTTCTGGGATTCGGTTAAAAATAATTCAAATATCTAAAAATAGAGTTATATGTCTAAATTGTGGGACATTAGGCGGAAAACTTACAAGGTATTCCAAGGAGAGAATATTGATCAAGAGGAGAATCCCATAAGGAGATACAAGGAAAAGGATTGACATAGAAATTTCTATATACAAGGTTTTCCATTTTCTTCAATTTCACCTTAGTTTTTGTTTTGATTACAGAAATCATTGTATCTGTCCCAAATTTCTCCATCGATTTTGGTCAAAGTACCTAAAATCGGTTGACCAGATCCGGTACAGATCCCACACCCACATCGTGTCGACACGGGTGCAGCACCGAAAGTGAAGAGTCTGAGCAACTTAGCCACTATAAGACCCAAATCCATACAGTACTCCTTCTAAGTCAATGCAACATTACAACTACACCACAGCAAGGGTGACTGGGGATTTATTATGATGTTAACTTGAATTTGTAGAGCACTATGTTGATTAATCTCGTCAGGGAATTCATACTTAGAACTAATTCAGAAAACTATACTTAGAACTGCTACATGAAAATGAAACTAGCATCCAACTGTAAAATGCTTAAGCAAGGAGACCATACCTTATGCTTGTGAACAGCTCAGCTTTGTCAGTAAACCACTCTGGGATATCGCGAACAATTCGCACATCATCCTTCAGGTAGTTAATAAAATGATCTACATCAAATATGTCCTCAAATTTCCTGTATACATAGTTAACTCGTATCAAGAATAATCAACGTCTTACCAAAAAAAAAAAAAAAAAAAAAAAAAGGGGGGGGGGGGGGGGGGGGGGGGGGGCAGCCAAGTGCACTAAGCTCCCGCTATGCGCCGGGTCCGGGGAAGGGCCGGACCACAAGGGTCTATTTTACGCAGCCTTACCTCACATTTCTGCAAGAGGCTGTTTCCACGGCTTGAACACATGACCTCCTGATTTTACCAGTTACTCCAAGGCTCCCCTACAGTCAACGTCTTACCAATCTTTTGAAAATTCTCACAATACAAAAATATTTACTCTGCAATGTATTTTGCAACAAGTAACTGATGCAATAACCATAAACCTCAATTTAAATTTCTATGCAGTTCGACTAAAATCTCACTATGATGCAACATAAGAAATTTACAACACCCATCCTTATGAGCAAATAGACCCTTGTGGTCCGGCCCTTCCCCGGACCCCGCACATAGCGGGAGCTTAGTGCACCGGGCTGCCCTTTTTTCAATCCTTATGAGCAAAGAATAGCTGCTTCAATCAAGTTTCCCTTACGTTTGGTCTTTCCATATCTGATCTTGCTTTAATACTGGCAAAATAAGGGTAGCATTCATAATTTTGGCGACTGCAACAGCATTGCATATCTGCAAAGAAATGCATGACTAATTAAAGAGCTATAAATCCTCTAAAAACAAATAACAGATTTCATAGAACCGCAGATAATTTAGCAAATACAGTAGATAGTTTTCATTCATTAACCGACATGCAAAATAAGAAATAACTAAAAGTTACAGACAAATATACACAGATGGAAGGCAAAAGCATAATAGCATAAGATATGAAACATACAGCGATCCTTTGCTGGTTTAAACCGCCCTCAGCATGTATGAATATATAACCGTTTGTGGCATTCTCAGGCGGAATATCTGCAAAGCACCAAGCTATATCACTACTTTGCAAAATGAGGAAGTAAAACCAGAAGGATTCTGCATTTTGTTCAACCACTAATATTAACATTTGAGCACAGAATGGTTAGTGAAAAAGCTAATGTTTATAAGGGCATGGCACAATGAGACTGTTGGAGAGAAATTTGAAGATATTGGACCATTTATTACAATGGCAGGAAGAAGATGGAGTAACTCTTGTTTGTAGGCAAAAGAATAGGTGTAATTAAGAAATTCAAGATCCAGCATTGGAGGGAGGGATACTTTTTTGATAACTGAGAAATCCCCGAGGCTAGTAGCTGCAAGGTACGAAATTTGGTGGATAATGGACCTGCCCCTCTACCCTTTTCCTTTACAGGGAGGGATATTGCATTGTAAACATTCGAGTCCATGTGAGTTCTAAGAGAAAGGATCTATCAAATCTTTACAAGAAGCCCCCGTCTTTTCAACAGGAAGTTAACACTCGTATTTGAAATATCACTTGCCAGCCAAAGGAGGAAAGTTTGACCTATGCACATATCATTTTTTTGAGAAGGAAAATAAGTTGAGTTAAAAAAAAAAAATACTAACCAACATTTTCACACTTACCTCTATCAAATCCCTGAATTACCATTGGAGGAACTTTTACTTATTTCTATTCTTAAAGTTTTACAAGTTCCTGAATGACTCCATCAGCATCTTAGAAGAAGACTCACTCAAAAGTCTAATCCAATTGGCTTAATAAACCAAATTATCAACGATATTTGTATCTTATACATAAAAGCCAGAGTAATCCTTAAAGATATTTTTCTCTTTTTTTTCCTTGCACGGTCACCTTGGGGAAGAGGGGAGAGGATGAGGTAAATCCTCTGAACTCATAAACTTAAAGGAGTATATGTACCAAATTCCTTGACCAGAAGACATGACAAGGCAAACATACACGTATAATTTTAAGGAGCATAAGATTACCTGATATCAGTCCCTCACGTCGCTCCGCACAAGGCTTCCATGAGGTTGTTGCTGAATAAGGATTCTCCCACAAGGAAGGAGGCTCTTTCACCTATTAAAATTAGACAGATTGGATGTTTGACTACAATGATGGTAGTGATTATGTAATAGGGTGTAGTAGCAGAAAAAAGGATAGTCTTTCAAGAACTTACTCGTGGACACTGAAGAGTTATACCATCCTTTTTGCACAAATATGGGGCATTCTACATAGGAAAAAAATGTAAACAATGTTTTATACACTGAAATTGCAAGAGTCAAACAACATCAGATAGGGAAATACATTACACATCCTCTCAATAATAGTTTGTTTAACCAAATCAAAAAGGCAATGTAGCACAGAAAACAATTAATAGTCCCGACGACAAACTCTTTAATCAAAACAAACATTATCTAATATAATTCATATCATTAACCTTCCCTTTTATTTCAGATTATTTGCTTGAAATCTGTAACCTATTTAACACCTAATTGTGAAAAGAAATACTATTACATGTGGAAAGAGGCAGCTATACACGTGGTCATTGACAGCTGATGTTGAAAACTATGTGCTTCAAATTACCTATTAAATAACTATGTCTTTTAATTTCACTACCCTCGAGAACATTGTTGAAAAGCAAACTCCAGGGCAGATTAGAGGTAAGGCCATCAAGAAGACAGGGTTCATGATCCCCGCAGTTATTTTTTGGTGTTTGTGGACTGAAAGAAACGGGAAGATGTTTTGATGAAATCTCAACACCAAACTACTCCCTCAAAGCTGTGTTTACTTAGTCTTTTTAGCTGGGTTAAGTTAACCCCTGTAATTAGAACTGACCAATTTTTGGAATTTGTTAGCTCCATCCCTAGTCATAGATTGACACATTGTATAGGGACCTACAAACTCTCATTTACATGTATTTCTGTTTTCAGCTTTTGTAACTTTGCTCTACTTGATGCCTTTCTAATGAAATACCTTACTTCATCAAAACTAATCATTCGTATATATGAAATCAGAAGTAACAAGCTTTATGTTCATACGATTTCATACCACAAATGAAATCCTTTATATGAAGAAAGTCAAGGAAAAAAGATGCTTACACGGCCCACAATTTGATTGATATCAGAGATAATATACAGCAACCTTCAGCTATAACATGTTAGTGTTCATATAAGAACAACTCCAAAAGATTGGCTTGCATTTACCAAATTATATGGCATTACTTAATAACACTAGCAGCTGAAAGACATACAATTCTACTGTAGTAAACATACTATGGAGTTATGGTCTTAACCTGACCAGTATTCATCAAAAGGACTTCCTGTATTTATCTTTAGTCGATGCACATATTCTCTAGTAAACATTATATGGAAGTCAAGGTCCTGACTTGACCAAAACTTATCAAAAGCACTTCCTAAATTACTCCCTTCATCCATTTTTACTTGTCCAGATTTGACTTGGCATAGCCCTTAAGGAGCAATATTTAAAATGACAATTTTACTATTTCACCCCCTAATTATATAAATTAGCACACATATTTTAAAATTTGTGCACACGCTAACAATTCTCTTGAAGCTTTCATCCAATTAACTAATAATAAGGGTAAAATAGGTATGAAATGGTAAATTATCTCTTCGTTTTTCAGATTGGACAAGTAAAAATGAACATCTATTTTCATTTTCAGTATACTGGAGAAGTAAAAATGGACAAAGGGAGTATCTCTAGTCGCTTCAAATTTCCCAATCATTCAACTAGTTGAAGTAGCTATAAGAATCCTCTATTCCATTCCGTTCTATTCAGGCTCATCATTCCAACATTGACAAATAATTTATCATTCAAGGCAATTTATGAGTTCTCTAAAAACATAACTTCCCTAAATCCCACACTTGTTACTAACCGAACCTAGTGTGAACATAACAGCAACATCTATTCTAGCCTTAATCACAACTAGTTGACCAGCTTCAAACTAATTAGAACTGCAAAATCTCTGATAAAGATGCTATATTAAATATTTATCATTCAATGCAATTCACGAGTTCTCTAAAAACATAACTGCCCTAAATCACACACTTATTCCTACTCGAATCTAGTGTGAGCATAACAGCAACATCTAGCCTTAATATCAACTAGTTGATACCAGCTTCAAACTAATTAGAACTACAAAATCTGTTAATAAACAACATTTAATTATTATTATTTTTTGAGATTAATAAAATGAATGCTTACCAATCGATGAACTACGGAGGAAATCGCCACGACTAGTGATAATGCGATAGCAACAAGCAGAAAAAGCGAGATCTTAGACTTGTGAGGATGAAACCTCGATTCATCAAGGAAAATAGATTGAAAATGTGAAGAGAAGAATGAACGAAACCGATCTCTAGGATACCGGCCACGATAATCATCATCGTCATCGTCAACGTTAGTAACACCACCACTATCAGGAACCAAAGGAGATGATGAAGCAACGACGTCGTCTCGTTTCCTAGGTGACGCCGTTACTCTGTTTCCGATTGAGCTTGAATGGCGTAGCTCCGCCATTGCTCGTTTCGGACTGAACGCCAGCTAGTTAACGTTGACGGAGTTAACAACTGAGAATGTTCTAGAATTATTATTATTTGGCTCTCCGGCAACGACTATTTGGGTTGTTCAGTCACTGTGTGTGTGAGTGTGTGTTCCAGATCGGTGATCTCTTGACTTCTTCATTTTTCTTTTCTCCAAAATCTGTCTTACCTTGTTAGAAGAGTGTATTTTGACGGGTAAATGTTTCACTTAGAGCCCCTGATATTTAGAAATGTGAGATCTAACCCTTTTAATATGGAGGAATTGCAGAAAAGTTCACTTAAATCATCACCATCTGGTTGAGGTTCAAGTTCAACTAGGGGGGGGCAAAAATATGTTTAACCGATAAATCAAATCAATGAAAACGCTATTGATTTATTGGTACCGAGTTATTAAATTAACGGTATGTAAATGATTTTATAAAAAAATTATTGGGTTATCGGTTCGATTTTTAATTTTGAGGATTTAATTAATAATTAAACTGATAACACAATAAGTTTATATTAAATTTATTTTTTTATTCCTAATGTTATAATAGTGGTTTTTTTCTTTCTGAAGAAGTTGGTTATAGTGTGTAATCTTAGGGCTGTGCAAATATACTGCACTTGATTTTCAACTATCTTGAAATTTTTAGTACTTTTTATTTCAGTGTCTCATAGAATTTTAGGATGACCTCGTCTGTAAGTGCATGAAATAGTTGTTCCCACTTTCTTTTCCTTTTTATTCGTAAAGTAGATGCTTCCACTTCCTTTAGCAAAATGATTTTGCTTTGGGTTACTCCTTGGTTCTACTATTCTTTATTACCTTGGATTGCCATGTTATTCTCTCGGAGTATTAGGATACTTGTGTGCGGTTCTCGTAATCTAACTTTTGGTTTGTATCATTTTATGAAAATGAAGATCTACGATAATATAAGTTTAAATATATAAAAGTAATTATGAAAGTGATTGAGAAAGAAAGAAAATTAGCGGAGCATTTTTTTATTGGTTAAACCGAAAATCGAACTGTTAAGGACCTAAGACTCATAAACCGATAACGAATATCTTATCGGTTTGATTATTGATTTGGCGTATTTACAAATTGAAAATCGATAAACCAAACCAGTAATATACAAAACCAAACTGAACCGATCGATAAGCATCCCTAAGTTAACACCTCAAAAAAGATTTTTTTAAATTTTGAAAAAGAATATAAGGATATCGTTCAATTACCCCGACTAGAGTAAAATAAAATTTGTTAAGTTTCTTAATGTTTCAATCCATCTAGTTAATTGAAACATTCATCAATTATTTTGAACAAATTATATGATATAGATTTTATCACATTACTATTCACTCCGTTATGAGTTGCTTAAGGATAAATCTAATGAGAGATTAATTAAGATATTAATAGTATATAAGAAATTAATAAAGTTACTTTTTGGATAAAACATAGGGGAAAGAACATGCATGTCCCCTCAAATTAAAATAATTACCCGTCCACATTCCCATCATCTTTGTATCCCCAATAAATATTAAAACTATTTATCCCAAATGCTCTCAAAATTATAATACCAACATAATATATAAATATATTGAGATGGTCTCATTAAAGACTGCTTCAGTCCTTCTCTTAGTACTCCATGATACCATCATGATATATAAATATACTGAGATGTTATCATGGAGAATCATATTTATTTATTTATTTAAAAAGACACATTTTTAAAAAATCTATGATATCATCTTATTGTCACACCCTAGCTTCGGGAGGGTGGTCTACACCTGACGCTTGGACGATCCGAGCGTACCACCTGTATATCATAACCTGAACATACAACTGTCTGAGCCGACAAGGCCTCAGAATGACAATCACAAGAGAAACTGAATATAGCAATCTGATCAACTTATAGCAAACTACAACATGTATATATAATATGTACGGTAAGGCCGACAAGGCCATAACTAACATCAGAAGGCCGGCAAGGCCATAACAACAGTACTAACAGACTGACAAGAAGGCCGACATGGTCATATAAAATGACAATACATAGCCCACTAGTTTACAAGCCTCTAAGAGCCGTACAACATAACAATCGAGTCGGGACAGGGCCCCGCCATACCCATAATATGTACATAAAAGCATATTCAAAACTTAGACAGCAACTCCGGAAGAAGATGAGTACTTCAACTCAAGTTGAACAGTGACCCTACTGAAGAGGCTCGTCAAACCGTCTACTTGAACCTGCGAACATGAAACACAGCGTTCCCCGACAAAAGGTACTTAAGTACTACAGATGTACTGAATGTGTAAGGCATGTAAACATGTATATAAGAATTTAATACAAGAGAAGGGTACATAAGTCAACTTGAAATTCAGAATGGCCACTGAGGGCGCACAACTGATATATCCATGATCATATGCATAAAAGTAAAATCGGTTCACTCCATGGCGCCATAAAAAATAGTATCAAGCCTCTTTGTAGGGAAAATCTCATCATAATGTACCCAGCCATAATGGGACTCAGTGATATCATACCCAACTGCAGTGGTGTGCACGTATAAATGTCTGCCCGGCCGATTATAGCGCAGCTCAGTAAGAAATATATATATATATATATATATATATATATATATATATAGGTGCAATGTAAGACCTCATACCTTAACAAAAATAGGGCAGAGTGACCTAAAGTCGTTAACCCCCGCCTATCGTTATGAAATAACCTATATCGAACGTTACAATCCAATAAGAGTTCTTGAAATCAATCGTATCACAAGGATATCTTAAGATGCGAATAAGAGTTTCAACAAAGGATATACATGAATCAAAAAGCCTTAGCACAGTGGAAACACAAGGTCATCAAGTTATTAAGAATGGAATTCAGTCAACAATGTTTTGTTTCATTTTTTTGCTTTAACCAAGATCATGCCAAAGAAAGAATTAGCCTTACATATCTTTGGAGTTCCACTTAACAATCCAACGAGTGCAGTCATACGTCACCTCAATCTACACAATGATAAGGAACCATCATTAAGCTTCAAAACTAGAATTCGATACTAGAGCGACAAGCTTATCTATAGTAATTACGACATCACCTCCCATGTTCTTTCACTTTCCCCAAATACCACAACAAGATTAACATGTTCAACATACAACCAACTACATACACAACATGATCCAACCTTATATCCATCACAAAAACACCACCAAACAGCCTAAAAAGGCACAACAACACTACAACTCATTCTCAAGTGTTATCTTACAATTTCTCAACTATATAACTTAGCTAGGATGTTAGGTATACTAAAATCCATAGAGGAGAGGTATAACTTACCTTCAACATCAAGAAGAACCCTTAAAACAAATCTCCTTCAACTTGGAAGAGCTCATAACTCATCAATAACACCATAGAAGTGATCTTCTCATAATCTACAATAATTTTAGTAAAAGATTAAGGTGGTTTAGCCTTGGATTTGCCTAGAGACCTTGGGGATATGTTTAGAGAGAGATTGGAGGTGTTTGGGATACAATTTAGTAAAAAAAATGAAGGAGAAATGTGAAGCCACTGTTTTAAATAAGTGAATAAGGATGCATCGCCTCCAATCTGTGGTCAGATTTGTGGGGCATATTGTATTATACTGAGGCATATTATAAATTAAACCAAAAAATTTAGGGCCAATATGCGGCTAGATATGTGGAGCGGAATTACTTTTACGAGGCATATTGCTCCACATATTACGCCAATATTGTCTAATTTCGTCGAAACTTATTTCATTCGATCCGATGAGTCTCAAACTTCTCCAAAACTTACTTAACACTCCAAATAAACCTTCCTTAACCTTGTAGAGATATCTCACTCTCTCTGAGCTTTACGTTAGTTAACTTACGATGAAAACGACGTACAAGGTACGAGGTGTAACACTTATATACATATATTGTGACGGTATCATGAAAGATTGTTTCAGTCCTTCAATGAGACACTTCTCATTCCTTCATGGTATTATTGTAGTATATAAATATACTGAGATGGTATCATAGAAGACTGCTTTAGTCCTTCTTTTAGTCATCCATGATACCATCATGATATATAAATATATTGCGATGGTACCATGGAGGAAAGGTTTTGGGCGAGGAGTATTCAGGTAAATATTTTCGATCGATCGGATAAGAAGCAAAATTAATTTAGGAGGGACATGAGACCGGTAAATATTTCACAGTTTAGGGGTATTTGACGTTATTTTCCACTTAAATATTATGACTAAAAAGCAAAATATCTTGATATCTTGCCTAATTATTTTGATTTATATCCGAATACAATTTGTTTTGTTTTAAAAAACACAACCAAATATTTGAGTTGCAAAATAATTTGTATTAATTCTACAAACAACTCTCTTAAAAATTAAATTCAAACACTCATAAAAGAATAGAATTAAACAACCCAAAATTAAAAAGCAAACCACAATATCGATTTTGAGAAGTGTTCTCAAAGTGGACCATTGTTGAGTATTTTCTTAAAAGCGAAAGCATAAAATGACTATTTTGATACTAAAAAGGGTTTAAATCAACATAAGGTAAAACCGCATGGAATGATATGCAATTATCCATCGCAGTTCTTAAAAGAGAAGAAAGAAACGTTGAATACCAAAAACTGAAAAAATCCCCAAATTTCATCTCGAAACCCTAGAAATGATCAACTCAGTGGTGAAGCTCTTCAATCGACCGAACGTAACCCTAAATCCACTAAATTGGGAGTTACAACAATGGAGGGGCATAAGAGTGAAGGTAAGGAACAATAACTTAGACCAAGCATTGTTTTTAATGCAGAGGAAAATGCAGTCTAGTGGGATGGAAAGGCTTATAAAGCGTGAACAGCTACATCATATTAAGAACTCGGAGAAGCGTGTATTGGCTCGTAAGATCCTTGAACGTAAAATTCGTTCTCAAGAACTCGCTCGTAAGCTCAAATCTATCCTTATCAAGAAAGTGAGGTAAAAATAACAATAAAAAAGTAATTTTTATAATTATTTATGATATTGCTATTCGATTGTTGTAGGATGAGTTTATGTTTACAAGTAGCATGATTGGAATGAGACGGACTTAAAATGGAGCGAATATATATAGAGGATTCATATAGCCGAAGCGAACTATATTAGTCAAAATTAGTCACTGGTACACTCTACTAAGGTAGAGCTAAGGTCTGCGTACACTCTACCCTCTCCAGATCCCACGTTGTGGGATTTCACTGGGTATGTTGTTGTTATATAGCCGAAGCGAACTAGTTTGGATTGAGGTGTAGGTGTTGTTTATGATGTTGGTACTGGGAAGACTAGCAATGTAGTGGATTTTATCAGTGCCAATCGACTGTTTTGGGGAGATAGCAAGATACTTTTATGATAAGCAAAAGCTAGATGACATGAATTGATTGCTAATATGGACTAGATTTCACGAAGATAGTTTTATTACTTACGGAGGCCATTAAGAAGAGTAGAAAATCGCACCTTGAGAACATGAAGCTGACTAATTTGGCTATGATAGTGTAGGAACATTTCACTGCTCAATGGATCGTGTTGGGAACATAGCAAGCTGTTTTTATGTTAACATTCTAAATAGCGTGAATTAATTGTTGATAGTGACTAGAATTAGCATAGATAGTTATTTCCCTCAATGAGGCTACAAAAAAGGGAAAAAGTAGGAAATTTAGAACTTGTGGACTAGTTTTTGCCATGAGGTGTAGAAAAAATTACATTTATCTGTGTGTAAGAAAGTGGGCTTGGCAATAAGCTTCAACTGGTTAGAGCGAATTATTGCATATGGGTGTCTTACTGTGAGGAGTTAGTGTTAGCTCCACCTTCCGTCCTCAAGGTTTAGTTTTGCTTATTTAAGATGGGCGAAATTTATTACTGATTTTTAGTCACCAGGGAAGTTGATTGATTCATGTTAGCCAACAATCTCCAATTTGTTGTACGTGAATGAAATTATCATGGTATTTCTGATTCATTGTTTAAACAGGCATGTGCATATTTAATGTAACACAAGGTTGTGATAGGGAGTCAAACACTAAAATCGTAATGCACAGTAAGATCTAAATGTGTGCTATGTCTCTATTGAACTATTCTAGTGTCTTGTGATAGGGTACATATTACCATAGTGATGACTGAAGGAAGAATTTATTTCTGAAATTGATTAGAAATTTACTGTTTCTTCTGTTTGGTTCATAAGACAGATTTAAGAAGTTAATGTCCATTGCACTTTAACCTTATGTACAAAAGGTGAAGATCTCAGGTATAGATATTTAAAAAACTGCATTTACTAACGAATCATTGATTATAAAGTGTGTACTCCTGTATAAGTGTTGAATTTAGATTAGTTCCTTGAGTCGAGATACAGTGTTTTCTATGCAAGTATTTAAAGTAATGTAAAGAATTCCGTTGTCTTTACTGTGTTGTTATTCCAAATTTGAATTTTCCGGCTTCAGAGTTTAGGATTTTGCGAGCCTTTCACCTAAATAAAGGGATTGGGCACATGTAAGCTGTGCGTAGTCTATTTGTTCACTGTTTCTGTCTTAGAGCAAACATTCGTCCACTAAATGACAAATGATTCTGGTGAACATTAGCCATTTCTAGTTCTCGGTCACTGCTCATGTCTTAGGTGCTCTTGTTCTGGATTCACACCTCGAGGGCCAAAAGCTGAGCAGTGGGTGGAGATTGGAGAACTTTAGGGCCCAAGGGGATAGGAAGCTGAAAGGTATGGCGGGAACGAGGTCATGAGGATCTCGCAAGCTAAAAGAAAAGGAGGAGGAGCTTTCTGTTCTTGGAAGGTAGTCTAATTTTTCCTAGTTTTTCTTACTGAAGATCATGAATGGCTCGTGGAGTGGAATCGGAGTAAGAAAATCTTTTTCATCATTTATACTATAAATATTATGGCCAAGCAGGCAACAGAAATCATGGTGTCCAAACACAAAAAGTAGACACCAGGTAAAATAGTAGGAGTAAAATTTCATCTAATTGTCATCCAGACCACTGATCAAAAGAAAAAATTGGGAAGAAAGATCCGTGCACTCAGATGTTTTGTCTAGCTAACTGATTAATTCCTTTTTGTCTGACTCTAATTGTGCACAAGTTTAATTTTTAGGGCATGAAAATTCTGGGAAATTAAGTCCTTGTAGAAATTGTTAGAGCAAATGAAAGTGATACATTAAGTACAAAGGTTTCTACTTGATCTTTCCAAATTTAAACGACATTTTATAGCACATGCACAAGGATTTAGACGGAATATTGTGAAGCTTTTAATCATATTGGGTGAAGAAGGTTTCACTTCCCATTCGTAAGAATGGTATAAAAGGGAACAACAAAAAAGGTAGGTATTGTTAATCTCAAACTTGAAGACTGTATCTTGCATTTGTTGCAATCCCTCTGGTGTTGCTTGTTTTTCGTTCTCCTTTCAAGTTTTCTGATGTGTGAGTATGGGGCTTTGTGTCTGTTGCCTACTACACCCACAGTTCCACAGTTGCCTAAGTTAACTGCATGTGAGATAATTGTTCAGATGAAATCTACACATTTAATTCGAAGTGTTATTTTGAGCTGTGAAAAGTCCTTTTGGGTCTTAATTCTTCTTCCAAAGGGAAAACAGTGTAGCAGGATAAGCGCTCGAGATATGAATTTGTTTCCTGTTCTCGTTTCTTGGATCTTGAAGCACTTTCGTTGAGACTGGCGGCTGATATAGTTTCTCGTTTCTTGGATCTTGAAGCACTTTCGTTGAGACTGGCGGCTGATATAGTTTTGCATGATTCTTTACATTTTCATTTTTTGCGAGCTTTCCTACTGATTAAGGCCGAACACTCTTCTCTTATAGCTAACATTCTGCTTATGACCATTCAAAACTGCTTTCATTTGTAATATTGATGGCCCTAACTGCTATGTCTGCAGGGGTCTGTGAAGGAGGATGTTCCAGCAGAATTTTCTTCACCAAACCAACTTGGCAGGATGGTTGCTACAATTACCATTTTCTTGCACCTCCCTACGTGGACTACACCTTTAAGAATAATTTTTGCCTTCTGTTGATTTTCTATTAGATTTCTCATACACTTGACGTAGAATTTTGGCAGGTGTTAGTGGAGAAGATCATTACTAGCTTTCTAGAGTCTTGTGTTTCTCTTGTTCTTATTCGGACTAATGGTTAATTTGAAAAATTAGTCTGCAGAGAATGCCTGTGGTGTACGGGAATGTATGAATGGTATAACGATTCTTGGTTTGTCAAAGCCAAATTTGGTCAGGGGAAGGTAGCTGGGAAAATGATTATATTTACACACAAAAAAAGGACCCTTGATGCCAAAATTTACTTGATTGCACTGAATCTTCTTCCAGCCCTTATGATGGTGTCTGAACAATGCATTTGTTGAGGTCCAATAGCGTTAGGATTCCTCCATAAGAACCAGAAAACCCAATACTAGTATTAAAATGGTTTTTTATCCTGCACAGAAAGAAAAATGTAGCATAGGCATAGTGAAGTTCTGGTTTTTTTTTTTTCGACCCAAACAAAAAAAAAGTTCGGTTTCCAATAAAGTTACCTCAATGTTCTATATAGCAAAAACATAAAAAGTTTCTTGGCAAAATGCAATAATGTCAAAACATGAACAACAACGGGCTTAGAATTCATGTTTTTCAAACAGAAATAGCCATCTATTTCTTTTAGATAGGTTGCACTGTGAATAGCCATCTCTAGCTTTTTAGACTGAATTTCCCAAACGGTCATCTCCTGATCCCACCTAGACCACCAACCCCATCACCCCCTGACCCACCTCTGTCTCTAGCTCAAGCTTTCCCCCCTCTTCCCCTGCTTACTACTGTACCAAATTATGCCCGAGTATCACCACTGTCATCGCAAATCAAAAAGAAAATGCCCCATCTGAATTTCTTGAATATTATGAGGAAACCAAATACTAATTCCAAGAGAAAGATCAAGCTAACTCACAAACCCTATGAATTTGTCGACCGACTATTATCGGTAAGTTTCCTCGAATCTGAATTCAATCGAATCGTTAAAAGTAAAGGGGATGTTAGAATTGCAGCATATAACAGACACCATGTGTTCATCGATTTTGATGTGGATAAAGACCATAGGAATGTGTATGGTAGGGAAGCAATTACTATTTGTTGTATGCAAATGAGGCTTCAAAAGTGGACCACTGCTACTATGTGGATTACCTTGCCAAAATTGCCATGGCACTACTTTGAATGGGATGCCTTGAGTAGAATTGTCGATGCCATAGGTTCTCTCATTATCACTGATAAGGCAACTCTGTCAAAGACCAGACCCACCACTGCTAAGGTGAAGGTAGAAATTGACTTGACTAGGCCTCTTCGTCATGAAGTTATGATCAAAGCAAATGATTCCACCGGCAAAGAAGTGATCATTTGTCAGAGAATCGAATATGAAACTATTCCCAAATATTGTAAACCATTGCAAAATGCAAGGTCATTGTGAGAACAATTGTAGAACCCTTCATCCTGAATTAAGGAAGAATGTTAAAAAGCCAATCACGATTGTGAATTCTGAGGAGAATGGTAATAACAAAGACCCAACCTGCCTCAATGCTATGCAAATTGATAAAAATCCTGATGCTCCTACCACCAACACTGTCAACCCTCACGCCAATATGGAAAATGGAAAAGCTGAAGGTGATCAAGGTTGGATTACAGTAGGAAAAGACAAAGGCAAGCACAAGCACAGAATAAATTTTCCAGTTTCTCAACAGGCTGATACAACTGGTATCCAAATCAGCAACAAATTTGAAACTCAACTGGGGAAAAATGAGAACCAAGAAGAGAAGGAAAACAATATTGCAACAGCTATGGATCCTGAGAAATGTATTGATAAGCAAACTCAACAGACACCAAAAATGCCAACAAGGAACAATGCTGAAAACCAAGAAAGTCAGAACCAAGAAATGCTCATTGAGGTTATTCGTGAGAACCAACAAATGGAGGTTACTAGCTCAGGAAAAGAACTCACTCTCAGCGACAAAACATTACCTTCCAGGAGGAGTACAATAACTAAGAAGAACTCGTTATTTGAGAAATCTAAACCATCTTATGAAGGAAGTGTGTCAAGGAAAAAAGTTTATCTCACAAATGAGACTAGCAGTAAGGGTGGATATACTTCACTTGATCTTGATTCTCTCCAAGAGGTTCAAGTTCTGGGACCCAAAAGCGATAATTCTATCCAGATGATATGTACTTCAGAGCCGGATGAACATTTTGATAAAAATCTCATGGTCCAGAATCATGGAATGGGGAATGGAAATCCTAAAGAAAACAAATCAGAGGACTTCAGTCCTGGAACTGTGAACATATTACCAGAAAAACCACCTGATCCTGGGGTGGGTGAGGTGTACAATGAAACAAATGATATTGAATTTGTAGATGCTCAGTCTCAAGAGGAAGGAGGGGGCAAAGATGTATATGCTCACTTTGAATATGAGTTTGAGGAAGATTTGGAAGAAACTCAAACCTCTATTGAAGCCAATCTCTCGGATAGTGAAATCCAAAAGATGGAAGAGGATCAACAAAAGGTGGATATACCTACTGCTGAATTAAACTTTAGCCATACTAAAACAGTGATCACAGATCAAACAGAAAGGAGTCATGCGATCAATCCCAACCACAATAGATCTTCAAGCAAAGGTCTTAACCCCTCAATTTCCAAATGATTTACACATTATCCTGGAATATTAGGAGTGATAAATCACTCAGTACTTTTGAGACTCAAAAATCAATACAACATGTATTTCATTTCTCTTCAAGAACCTTTTGTCAAAGTTGAACATATGGATAAGTATATGAGACTTTTAGGCATGCAAGGTTGCCATTAGGGGTGGGCATATACCGGTTTATATCCGAAAAATATGAACCGAATAAAAATCATTTAAAAAAAAAAAAAACGAATACAACTTTTTTTTAAAAAAAAACCAATATGTTCGGTTTATATCGCCGAAAGTATCGGATTATATCGGGTTTTTTTTAGTGGGCCGGGTCGGGTCAGAGATTTTTTATTTTTTAAAAAAATTGAATTTCCAAAACTGAAATTGACATTCACACCTACACTATCATGAAATTTCGACGTTGAAATCTATTGTGTATCGTGAGATGTTTACTAAAGAAAAAGGAAAATTAGAAATCGATTTGGGGGAAAACACAAATTGATTGGGAAAAAGGACGCATTTCTAAAAATTAGCTGCGCCAAAACCGCCGAACCGACCCCGTCTCGAAAAAATACGCAAAATCAAAAAAAAATCGGGTAAAACGGACATCCGAGCACAGAGTTATGACCATTTAAAGTTTTACCAATTTACAACAACTTTCTCTACCTACATTTTATGTCAATGCTTCCGTGATATGTTAATCAAGTTCATGCCGCATGCGACTTCCATAAAAGCTTCATAGATTGACTTCAATGGCTATGATTCAAGAGATAGTAGTAGCCTAAAATAAAATTAAAAAAAAAATATATATTTAATTCGGTTTTTCGGTTCGGTTCGTATCCAAAAATAAAAAACCGAACCGAATCACTAAATCCTGATTCGGTTCTGTTTTTCAAAAATTTGGTTTTTTTATTTTAAAAAAAAAATGAGAAAAAACCGAACCGAACTCCGGGTTTTTTGCCCACCCCTAGTTGCCATGCCAATATCAACAACAAAATTTGGATCTGTTGGTCCAATGATTACATTATTGATATCATCAGTGATACTGATCAACAAGTTACTTGCAAAATTGCTTATATTTACACAGGCCAAGAATATCATGTGACCACCGTATATGCTAAGTGCAGAACTCTACAAAGGAAAGAATTGTGGAATGATCTGGAGAGCCTGGCCAACAATACGACAGGTCCCTGGACAATTGTAGGGGATTTTAATGTGATCACTGGTGCTACAGAGAAAGAAGGTAGAACCAGCTACAGGATTGACAAATCCTTTGATTTCATCAACTGTTTAAATGAATGTGGCCTTCAAGATGCTGGTTACACAGGAAATATTTTACTTGGTGCAACAACAGGGGTCATCCTAACACTATCTGGAAGAGGCTAGACATAATGGTATATAATGTTGAATGGTTTACCATGTTTGGCCACATAGCAGTTTCTCACTTAGCCAGAGCTTATTCTGATATTGCACCTCGTCTCATCAACTTTAAGAAGAGTAGTGAAGAACATATCCAGTACTTCAAATTTCTCAATTTCTGGACCAAACATGAGGACTTTACTAGAGTTGTCAGAAGTTTCTGGGAGGAGAACTTTCAAGGCAACCCAATGTGGAATTTACAACAAAAATTCAAGAAAGTTGTTGCTAGACTCAGTATGTGGTCTAGAGAGGCTTTTGGAGACATTTACTCTGAAGCTAACAAACTTAAAAAGGAAATTGTTGATCAGGAGGCCAATATGATTAAAAACAATTCAGATATTGCTAGAACCATGCTAAACAAGTCCAAGGCTCAGTATGTCCAATAACTTAATTATCAGGACTCTATGCTCAGACAGAAAGCCAAAGTTAAATGGTTAACAGATGGGGACTCTAATACTGGCCTTATTCTATGGCGTCATTAAAGAAAGAAGGAGAAAGCTTAATATCAACAGAATCCAAAATGAGCATTATCAATGAGTAGAAGGGACTAAAGAAGTCTGAGAGGATGCTGTAAGTTATTTCAAGAATTTATTTAGCCAAGAGCCTAAGTATACTGATTACTCTGAGCTAAACAGTGTTAATGCTATTGTGACTGATATCGATAACAATGAACTAGTGGCTTTTCCAACTGAGGAAGAAATCAAAGAATGTGTGGGGAACATGGATCCTAATAGCTCCCCAGGCCCTGATGGATTCACTGCTCACTTCTTCCAGTCAGCTTGGAGTATTGTACGGGTTGATATTACCAAAGGCTATTAACTCCTTCTTTTGTGGTATGAATTTACCAAGATTCATCATTCATCATACTTGTATAGTAATGCTCCCGAAAGTATCTTCTCCTCAGAGTTTTTCAGATATTAGGCCAATCAGTCTCTGTAATGTCACTGGTAAAATTCTTTCCAAAATTCTCAATGCAAGGCTTGGTAAGATCCTTCCTAAAATTGTTAGTGATAATCAAAACGGCTTTGTGAAAGGGAGATCCATCACAAAGAATATCCTTCTAGCTCAAGAGATCATCAGTGATATCAACAAATACAATCACAACGACAATGTTGCTCTTACACTAGATATAGCAAAGGCTTATGATAGAATCTCTTGGCCATATCTCTGTATTCTTATGAGAAGAATGGATTTATGTGAAATGTGGATAGATATGATTCACGGACATGTCTCAAGTAATTGGTATTATCTTCTGGTCAATGGTACAAGACAAGCTTTATTTAAATCAGAAAGAGGACTAAGAGAGATCCTATTTTCCCTTCACTATTTCTTTTATGTGCTGAATTTCTCTCTCAAAAACTCGATTAATTAAAAAAATAATATTAACTTTAATGGCTTTTATATGAGTAAACATGGTCCCTCTATCAACCACCTTGTCTTTGTTATTGATACAATTCTCTTTTCCAGTGGATGCAGGTACTCGCTATCTTTGATGTTCCAAGCTCTTTCAATTTATAAGAATGTATCTCGACAACAAATCAACAAAAACAAATCCTGCTTGATTATGGCTCCTAACTCTCAAAAAGAGGAGATCTCTAGGATCCCAAGAATAACAGGGATGAATCATCAACCTTTCCCTATCAAATACCTAGGATGTCCTCTTTATGTGGGAAGAAAGAAGATTGTTTATTTTTCTGAGATGGTGGAAAAAGTGATCAAAAGGATATCTGGTTGGCATACCAAGCATCTTTTCAGTGGTGGGAGAGCAGTACTCATTAGACATTTTAATGGCACTCCACACTCATATGCTAGCAGCCATTCATCCTCCAAAAAGGCTCCTTAACCAAATTGACAAAATGATTGCTCGATTTTTCTGGAGTGGTTCTTATAAGAAAAGAATGTATCATTGGGATTTTTGGGAAAAAACTTAGTCTTCCTTATGAAGAGGGGGTGCTAACTTCAGGAAGATCCATGATGTGTGTGATGCCTTTACTGCTAAGCAATGGTGGAATCTTAGGACTGGCAATTCCCTTTGGAGAATTTTTTGTATGACAGTATTTTCACAGAGTTCATCCTTTGATCAAACATTGGTATTCAGGACAATATCAATCTTGGAATGCCATGAGCCACATCAGGGATAGTATTGATCATTTCATTCTTTGGAAAATTGGTAGGGGTGATGCTGCATTTTGGTATGACAATTGGACTAATATTGGTCTCTTATATAAATTTCTACCGGAATGGATCAAACCAGGTCAAGCAAAAATCTCTGATATGATTATAAATGGGCAGTGGCATTTAGGACTTTAGGACAAAATTCTACCTGATGAAGTATCTGAATGTATCCTGAATAGCAACTCCATTTTGAATCCTGATATCCCAGATAGGCCTATCTGGAAGGCTAATCAACAAGGCACATTTTCTGTTGCTTCTGCCTGGAACATCCTTAGAAAGGAAGGGTAGAAAAACTGGATTGATACCATGACATGGCAAAAATATCTTCTGTTTAAGATGTGTTTCATAGTCTGGAGGGCTCGAAGAGATAAAATTCCTACAGATGCTAGAATCTCTCAAATGAACATTGCAGATCCCTCTAAATGTATATGTTGTAAAAACCCTAATACTGAGAATATTAACCCTCTTTTATATGCAGGAGATTATGCATTTCAATTGTGGAAACATATAGGGGGCCTTTGGCATCAATGTCGAACAAAGCTCCTATAGGCAGATTGTCATAAAATGGTGGAAGCTGAAGGCCCCAAATCCAGTCATAAATATTCTTGTGAAATGCATTCCCATTGCCACTTCTTGGGAAATGTGGAGGACAAGATGTGCTGCAAAATATGGTAATGAACCTATAAACTTTAACAACTCTATTTCTCTCATATCCTTCTCTGTTTTGCAGGTAATCAAAAATCAATTCAACAACTTTCAAGGAAACCATTGCTGGAACAAAGTGATATACTTCAATTCTTGCAATATCGATTTCATGAAAACCTTCACCGTGAGCTGGCCCAAACCTCCAGTGAACTTTGGCAAATTGAATTATGATGGTAGCTGCAAAGAAGGAAGGTGTGGAGTCGTCATAAATCACCAAGGACACTTCGTTCATGCCTATACAGTGAAAGCAGGTGCATGAACTAGCAACTTCACAGAAGCACTAGCCTTACTACATGGAATTAGATGGTGCATAGCTAATGAGCATAAGGAAATTTACGCTGAAAGTGATTCAAAAATTCTTGTTGATGTTGTCAATGGTACTACAAAGCCTCCATGGAGCATCTGGGATGAAGTGGAAGAGCTAAGAAGATATAAGAATCAAGTTAATTTGTTCTTAAGCATTGCTTTAGGGAAGCAAATCAAGTTGCAGACAAACTTGCTTCCTTAAGGCATAATTTTGAGCAAACTCAGGACTTTAATGTTTTTGCAGAACTAACCACTATCATGACAGTTGACAAATGAAGTCTAAGGCTGGCCAACAGGCCGGGGCGGCCCGGTCCCGCCCCGCCCCGGTCCCGCCCCTACCCCGCTTAAAAAAAATATACCTGTAATGGGATTCGAACCGGGACGGGACCTGGGCTCGTCCCGCCAGGGCCGTCCCGCCCCAATCCCGATAGACCTGCCCCGACCCCACCCCTGTCCCGCCCGAAACCTCCCCTTTGCACAAAATAACTGTTGCACAACTACCATTTTATATTTTGGTCGTTGTGCAACGGCCATTTTTGGCCTCCCCCTTCCCCATACCCCCTTAATATTTATTTTTAACCCCTAAGTTATTATATTTACACTTTAACCTAATTTTTCAACTATAAATACCTCATTTTCTCTTCATCTTTCTCTCAAATCTTCCTACAATCTATCTCTCTACAAGTCCACATTGTCTACTAAATATTCAATCTTATTTATTCATTTGAGAATGAAGTTGGCAACTAGCTTGAGGATCATCCATCGAACAAAGTTTCAATTTTCAACCTCTCGATTACACGTCGGCGTTTGGTACATTCGTTCCTTCATTAAATTATTATTGTTTCTTTATTTTAGTTAGCGCACTTAATTTCTTTATCTTTAACTATTTATTAGCATAATTAAAATGGAAGGATTTAGAGGTATGTTTAAGGGTAAGGGTAAGGGTCAGACTTCTTCTAGTAGGGGTAACAAGGGCAGGGGTACTTCTTCTAGTCATCCTATTCCTAGACAGGATGATTTGGTTGATACTGAATTTTTTTCTGAAATACCATTAGATTTAGACGAGGAGATATTTTCTGAAACTCAACAAGACTTTAATTTATAAGATAATCTAGATGACACACCCACTAATCTATATGACACACCCACTAGTGCACCTCCAACTGGAACATCTCCAACTGGAACACCTCCTATTCCCTCTAGTATGAGACGAGGCTTAACAAAACGAAAATTAAAATCAGATGCATGTATTTTTTTTATAGGGACGGAGAGAATCAAATAGTTAAATGTCAAATTTGTAAATATGTTTATAAATTTAAAATGGGAAAAGGTCAGGGTGGGACGGGAGGTTTATTGACACGTACAAAACTTTCACCAAGCTAGGTGGGCCCAATACATCACTGAAAAATTGGGTGCGCCAATGCCCTCTCAGTCGGGAAAAGGTTCACATACTGTCCCGGATCAAGTACAAGGTCAAATTAACCCTATGATGGGGGGAATTGTAGGCCCTAAATACGATAAATATAGAGATAGGGAAGCAATAGCAAAATTAGTTGTTGTGGAGGGTTTGCCTTTTTCATTTCCTTCATCTCTTGGTTTTATTCATTACATTAGAGATATGTATAATCTTGCATTTAACGGTTTTCCTAGATCAATTGTTAGGAGAGATGTATTTAAATTTGCACATAAATATAAACAGTATTTACGTTATTCCTTATCATTTTCCCGGTAAAGTATCTATCACGTCTGATATAGGCCGTAGTACTAACGGCCATAATTATTTAACGGTAACATGTCATTGGATTGATTATAAATGGGCTATGCAAAAACGTATTTTAATGTATAAATATATAGATGATAGGCACACTGGTACTTTTATTTCAGAAAATATTTATTCAATTTGCGATTATGATGGCATAACTGATAAAATTATGACTATTACGTTAGATAATGTTTTTTCTGATAATTATGCTATTAGAATTTTAAAAGATCTTTTAACTCCATCTTTTCAAAATCATTTTCATATAAAATGTGCCTGTCATATTTATAATTTAGTTGTAAAGGATGGTCTATCACTTTTTGAAGACATTCTTAATAAAATACAATTTGCTACAAAACTTTATTTTTAGAAGTAATTGAATACAACGAAAAAAAGAATATAAAAAAACTTGTCACGATTGAAGACTACCTTATAGAAAAATTCCCGAAGAAGTAGCCACTGGGTGGAATTCTTTATACGAGCAACTACTTGTTGCTTATGATTATAGAAGACCTATAACTTTATTTCTTAACGCCCATAATCGAAATCCAACTGATATGGTTGTCGATAACGATTGGGAAAAAATTCAGAACTTATTATATTTCTAGAGAATTTTTTTCAAGCAACAAAAGATTTTTTCGGTATATATGATCCTACTATTTCAACTATGTTATTTTATATAGCTCTAATATTTTTATTACTTAGTAAATATATGGAAAAACTAGCTTATAAGGCACCTATTAAAAAATGTTTATCAAAATAAAAAAATATTTTATTCCTATTCCCACTATTTATATTATTGGTGTTGTATTAAATCTGACTACTAAAATAGACTGTTGTAAAGCACTTATTAAAACTATTTATGATTGTATAGCAGTACTTCCACCTCCAAAAAATTCAAATGACCCACCACTTATTGAACAAACTAAAGAAGAAATGTTGTCTAGCATACAAGATGAATGCAAAAAAGTATATATGTATTACAAACAAGAAAGTGCTAGGAACCAACCGGCTTTCATATCATCTTCTTCAACACAACCTCAAAAAAGACATGTTGTTTCTGCGACTAGTATTGAAAGCCTTAGACGTAGAATGTATAGTGGTAACACTACTAACCAAGTTAGCGAGTTTGATGTTTTTGTTTTGCACGGTGTCGTATCGTACCAAGCAATTCTCAATGAAGAAGGACTTGAAGACTTGCTGAAATATTGGAGGGAGTGTCAAAGATGGACCGAGATGTGTTGAACATTCAAGCGTCATCAACAGTGTCTGAAAGCGCTTTTTCGGCCGGCAGATTTCAAATAAGAGAGCACATACACTCATTAGCGGGAGACAACTTGGAGATTGTAGTATTATTCAGAGATTGGATACGAGCGGAGAAGGTGCGGTCAACCGGAGATCAACGAAGAAGACGAAAACTACAACGAAATCTTATCTGACGGAGGTGAAAGCGACGTCGAGCAATTTGATCAACAAATACCAATTTCAACCGAAGAACCACAAGAAATTATAAAAAAATTAGAAAAGGTGTTTTTACATATGTAATTTTTTAATTGTAATTTCTATGTTATTTGCAACTTTCAACACCACAAAGTTGCAATTTTGAAATTGTATTACAAAAAAATTATATTTATATTAAATAATATAAGAGGCACAAAAACAACATTGGGATATTTTTATTACACTATCTTGTTCAATTATTGAGTTGTTTATATATATGTTATTTTTTTTAAAATTAAGTGCAAAAAAAAAAACGAAAACCCCGATCCCGACCCGACATTTAATTGTCCCCTTTTCCGACAGGACCGGGACGAGACATCGGCGGAACCCGCTAGTCCTGCCCTACCCCCATCCCGTCGGGTCCCGCGCCGCAATCGTGACAAGTTTATAGCGATATTACTTTTGAGCCGCCTTAAAGAATGATTTTTGCTCTTAACTATAGAAATATGAGTAGGATCACGTGGAGGGCTCCCACCTCTTTGATAGATAGTTACTCAGCCTATAAAGCCAGTAACATAGATGATTTTTGCCTTCGCGCATTTACCTTATCTCTATTTTGTATCAAGAATAGGCATGCCTATTTTTTTATATCCAGCTTTTCGGCTTACGCCAGACTATTTCGGGAGATAGTAGTCCCGGTCTTTCAACACTACTACCAATAAATGCGGCATGCCTATTCTTTTGTTGTAAGTAAGAGAGCTAGTAATATAGATAAACTCCCTCAAAGCCCTTGTATTGACATTTGGAAGATGAACAAAATGCGCAGTTTATTCTAAAAAAATTGATTAAGGGTAGGTTAGTGTAAAGAAACTTCTTATTTTAGGAATGAGCAATTTTCTTAAAGGATGTGTCAAGTTTAAAATACCACTTATTTTAGAACAGAGAGTAACATTTTTGGGGGTCATTTTGAAAAATTCCCCCCTATAATGATTTATAGGATCATTTGGGTATAACAAGTATCTGTCATTAGTGTATGACAATTATGTTGGATTTGTAAAGCAGTACGGGAAGTAAATAAATATTACAAGTGTTCGAAAGGATAAACAAATAGCCAATATTCAGAACTGCCGCAAGGTTGTTGAGTCTTGAATCTTGATAACCTGAAATCAAGAAACACTAAATCTGGATTGTTACAACTGTGGCTGAGTCGAGAGATGACTCTCTGTCTTTAAGACAAGATTGCCCCGTGTATATACTTTTACGTTAACGGGCAATAGTCTCCCAAGATAAAATATCAACTAATCAACACTACAAAGCAAATAGGTTGATTCTGAGGAAGAAAACAAACACGAAACGACTTGCTGAAGAATAGAAAAGGAAGAAAGAGTTTTCTGTTTTTGGCCACTGTTTGTGCTCACGTTTTAGACTGATCTGTTTCTCTCTTCTGTTTCTCTCTGTGTAGTATATAGTAGTCTCAACAATTGAGCCAAAATGCTTCAATATATAGCATAAGGGGAGGGACTTATCAACTACCAAGTAATGGCTGTTTATGGCCATTAGTGAGGGAGTTAATCAGCCAAGTAATGGCTGATTTAATGTGCAACATAAATGAGCTTTTAGGGAGGAGATTAAGTGCAGATTAATAGAGTTTTAACGCTCCAAAAATCAACCCAAACGTCAGGTAGAAACTTTCTGCCTTCCGTCGTTCCCAATTTCATCTTCCAGAAATTCTAGGGACCAAACTGTAAATATTAAGCAATTTGGGGGTCCAAAGAGATAATATCAGAAGAAGCCCGAGACCCGACGAGCGACGGCGGCGCGCGTGTGGGCTTAGCCTCGAACCCAAGCACACCTAGGTCCTCCCTCCTTCAAACACATGGGTTATCCCTTGGGGTCCCAAACCCTTAGCCAATTTTGAGACTTATAAAGAGAACAATTCTTCCTTTTCCCACCGATGTGGTAGATTTGTCCCACACCATATTTCCATGCCTCAAACACCTTACTTCGTGGACCAATATCTCTTTTATTTCTTAACGAAATTTGACGATCCTTGGCCCTACGGTCATCTACTCACTTAGTAGATTATGCACGTGTGAAGAGACAAAGCCTCCAACATGCGGAACCCTAGTGTTTAAGTCATTAAATATGGGTGGACGCACCTACCCACCAAAGGCAAATTTCCAACAAATTATATATTCAGTATATAGTGTAGACATAATTTATATAGTAATTATATTGACTAAAATTTGTAAAAAGTAAATCATTATTTTTTTGAGCTGTCGTGGAGTATAAAAGTTTCAAGAAAAGGAAGAGAAGAATCCATTTTTCTATTATTTTCAATTATTTTGGATGAGATTCACAATAAATAGGTGAGGAAAATAGAGAATAATAATAATAATTCAAGTGACCAACTAGATTTGTGGTAGAGTAATGGATACTTCTTCATCATCGTTTTATCCTACAATGTAAATTTTCGAATGCGAATCCGATCAATTGAATCAAACTTATGAGAAAATAAAAAAAGGAGGTCCCATCGTCTACCACCTTTAAATGCCAAAAGTTACTCTTTTGATATTCTAATAGAGTTATAATTATTGCATTAAAATTTTATATAACGAAACTGTTTTAATAAAAAATATGTGTTTTAATTTCCCATTTTAATATTTGTCAAATATTAAAACAATTCAAAAAATAGTACTACTCATTTAATCAGCCTTTAAGCTATAGTCCTAACTGAAAGATAGAATAATTTCCCTTTTGAATTTCATTCATTATTCACAATATATATAGTTGTACAAGGTTGATTCCTAATATGGTACGAATCCTAACTTACCTTACAAAGGTTGATTCCTAATACAATTAGAATCCTAAGTTACCTTAAATATACATTTATCATAATTACAAAATATACGACGAATATTCTGAGAATATTCGCTAATACTCCCCCTCAGACGGAGCGGGAGGAGGCCGAATGCTAAGGCTGGATCGAAAGTCGGTGAAGAGCTGTCGCGGTAGTCCCTTTGTGAAAATATCTGCATACTGATACGAGG
The DNA here is from genome assembly GCA_034509755.1 of Anisodus tanguticus. Classification (NCBI taxonomy): domain Eukaryota; kingdom Viridiplantae; phylum Streptophyta; class Magnoliopsida; order Solanales; family Solanaceae; genus Anisodus; species Anisodus tanguticus. Next base: position 16,028,095 of record CM067540.1, read on the forward strand.
AAGGCACGTGTAAAATTTTGACCTGACCACGAGCAACCTTCTCTCGCACAAAGTGGATATCCATCTCAATATGCTTAGTTCGCTGATGTTGGACTCGGATTATGAGACATATAGATAGAGATATGTTGTCACAATAAACTATAGACGCCTTGCGTAATGGACACCGGAGCTCCAAAAGAAGATTTCGGAGCCAACAGATCTCGCCGACGACATTAGCAACTCCGCGATATTCTCGCTTCAAAGACTCGAACGGGACGGCGTGGCTCGCCACTTGGCGGACCATGAGATAAGATTATCCCCAAGAAATACACAAGATGCCGGAGGTGGAGCGACGTGTGTCGGGCATCCCGCCCAATCCGCATCCGTGTAGGCTAGCAATTTGGTTGGGGCAGAGGGGTATAGATGTAAGCCAAAGTCAAGTGTGCCCTTAACATATCCGATAATACGTTTGAGGGCGGCAAAATGGGACTCTCGGGGATCGTGCATGAACGGACACACCCGCGAACGGCATATGCAATATCGTGCCTAGTGAATGTAAGATCGAAGAGCACCCGCTAGACTCCGATATAGAGTGGGATCGAGAAATTGGCGCACTTTGTCATTGGCACTAAGCTTGGATTTTGAGTCCACCGGAGTTGGCATAATTTTACAATTTGCCATCTTGGCCCCGTACACTATCTCTTCGCATACTTTCGCCGACACGGGAACATATTGGCAAGCAGATCTAGTCACCGATATACCCAAAAAATAACTTAGCTTCCCCAAGTCGGTCATAGCAAATTCAGTTTTGAGTAGAGCAATGATTTCATTCTTCAACCCGTCGATGAGTCGTAAGAACAATATCGTCGACATATAATAGCAAATATGCGGTCGCTACCTCGGTGAAAAGTGAAGAGAGAGGTATCACACCTGCTACATACAAAACCAATTTGCGAGAAGATACCGGCGAACCGATCATACCAAGCGCGGGGGCTGTTTCAATCCATACAATGACTTCCCGAGACGACACACAACCGTGGAGCCGCCGGATGAACAAAACCAGGAGGTCTGATGCATGTACACGCTCTCTTTCAAATCCCCATGAAGAAACGCATTTTTGACATCAAGTGATGAATCGGCCAATGCAAGCCCATAGCAATACCGAGAACAGTCCGAATAGTGGTGGTTTAACAACCGGATCGAATGTCTCACCACAATCAATACCCTCCCCGCCGATTAGTGCCATTTGCAACTAGTCTTGCCTTATACCTCTCTAAGTCACCATTGTCTCGAACTTGTGACGAAATAGCCACATACACCGGATAACATTCACACCAAATTTGGTCTAGGTACCAAATCCCAAGTGTTCGCTTGGTTAAAGCGTTAAACTCTTCGCACATGGCCGCATTCCAATTGAGGTCCAGCTTTAGCTAGTTTTGGATTCTTTGGAATGGGTGATAAGGTTTGTGTGGAGAGATTGAAGTGAACCTTGGGTTTGAAGATCCCGTGTTGTGCACGAGTCTCCATGCGGTGAGGGGCTGCAGTGGGAGGTCGGGACTCGGTTGCCGGATCGGTAGGCACTGGGGTGCGGGGATCGGGTGGCAAGCAGAGTTGCTGCGTGCTGCGGGGAGACTCGACAGGTGTTGGATTTGCTTCGGACCGGAGGCGTGTTGGTGGTGCATTAGACTCAACATGGTGCAGCATGGGTGGTGTGGGGAGCTGGATCGGGTGGTAGCATTGCTGCGGGAGGGTCGATGACACCGCCTGGAGCGCGCAGTGGCGTCGGAACAGTGAGTTGCTGCTGGTACAGATTTTGGATGACCGGAGACAAACTCGGTTCATCGAGAAAGATGTAATCGGTGGTCTGAAATTTCCGGAGATTTGAAAAAGGAAAGGTTGTCTCGTTAAAGGTAACGTGACGGGAGACGATGATTTTGCGAGTAGCAATGTCATAGCACAAGTAGCCCCGATGATTAGGAGATAGACCAAGGAAGACACATGGAAGAGTGCGAGGGGCAAGTTTGTGGGGTGCAGTGGAGGCTATGTTGGGGTAGCATAAGCATCCAAAAATACGTAGGTGATCATATGATGGCTGCCTACGGTATAAGATTTCGTAGGGGTTTTGTTTTGGAGTGTGCTAGTTGGTAAAATGTTTAGAAGGGATTCTACCATTTTGACAAAGATAGACTCAAAAAGGCGGTGGTAGGCAGGCATGAAAATGAAAGTGTGCGGACCATGTTATTGATGGTACGTATAATTCTTTCACCTTTCCGTTTTGGGAAGAAGTATAGGGACAAGAAAAACGGAAAACCATGCCTTGTTTAGAAAGAAATTGTGAAATGCCGAGTTATTAAATTCACGTCCATTATCACATTGGAATGATTTAATAGGTTTTTCAAATTGTGTCTTAATGAATTTTTGAAACTCGAGGAATTTTGCGAAAACTTCGATTTGAATTTCAAAGTGGATAAATCCGGACAAAATGTGAAAAATCATCCAAGAATACTAGATAGAATTTATGACCCAAAGAGCTAGCAATCGGAGATGTCCATAAATCAAACATGAACAATATCAAAAGGAGAAAAAGTAACACTTTGTTTGATGACATAAAGAGAAGACGAGTATGTTTGCCTAGTGGACAAGAATAACGGTGTTGGGCAATTTTCCCATTATTACATTGAATACGCTTAGAAGTCCTAAGAAAAGTAAAACCGGGTCTCCGGGGTGTCCGAGTCGGTGTGCCAAGTTGAGGGAGAGATCGCCGCAAGGGATAGAGGTGCTTGCGGTCCGACAACGGAAGATTGAGTGAATGGGTAGAGGTCTCCCACACTATTGCGGCGTGTAAGAATTTTCCCGTATTGAGTTCCTTCACGAAAAACCAAAAGGGTCAAATTCGACAGATACGTAATTATTGCTAGTGAATTTTCTAACGAGAGATTAAGTTTTTAATGATGTTAGGTGTGTATAGGACGTGGTTTAGGGAGAAAGGTGGATGTGGATGTTTGGTGTGTGTGTTACCGTAACCTTCAATTGGAATGCGATTACCATTGCCGACAAGTAATAAATTGAGGACACTTTAACCGACGTAGTTGAGATAGGTTACCCGACGACCGGGTGAGGTGAGATGTGGCTCCGTGTCCATGTACCAATTGTCGTCGGGTGTTGAAGGTTCACGGTGGTGTATGCCCGGCCCAAATCGGTCGGGGGGCAGCTCTTTGGGGCCGGGTCTGCTTGCAGTGTGGCTGCCGCCGGATCGGAGCTGACCGCCGCTTGTGTCTTTGTGGCCGGACCGCAATCGGTGGGCTCGCTGCGCTGGCCGGTGGGGCTGCTCGGTGGCCGGGGCAGGCCCAACAGGCCGATCGACCAAGGCTCGCTGGGAATCGGGCCCTGCGGTCGGGTACGGCATGCAAAGCGAGGCCCGATTCGCTGGTTGGGCCACCTTGCGCCGCCTTGGTTGGACCACCTTCTTTCTTGCCGTCCGTGGCCGGTCGTTGTCCGATCCATCGGTTGCGTTGGCCCTTTCCGCGGCCCTTGCCTTTGTTGTTGCGACCTCTCTGCCGCCACGACCTCCGCCGCCGCTCGCTCGCCGCCGCCGCTGCCTTCTTTCGCTTGGAACCGCCGGTTCTTGTTGGCGCAGTGTTGCCATCCGTCAACGGCTAACGCCTTTTGATTATGTTCCTCTTGTTTAGCACGTCTAGTTTCTTCCAACAATAGTTGTGAACGTGCCTTGTTGAAACTTGGGAGAGGGTCGGCTTGTTGAATCATTGTTGCGAGTGTGTCATATTCACCTTTCGGTAAACCCGCAACAAGTTGAAGCACCATCTTGGTTTCTGAAACAGGAGTCCCGACGTTGGATAGTTGATCGGTTATGAGTTTCAGTTGCTTACAATATTCGGACATGTTGTTAAAATTCTCGAGGCGGGTATTGTTGAATTGCTCTTCCAAATACACAGCCCGAGTATTTTTATTGTCCTGAAAGATTTCTTCTAGCCGGACCCAAAGTTCACGTGCCGTAGCACCTGTTTTCATGATAGTGCATAACAGATCTTTGGAGATGGTGCCGTAGATCCATTGTTTGACGATGGCGTCAAGACGACGCCAGATTGAGTCTGTAACATCGGTGGGACGAGGAACAGATTCGTCAATGTGATCGAGCACGTTGTATGCACATGCATGAATGTAGAATAGTTCCATCCACATGGAATATTGACAGTCTTCTTGGTCAAGAATTATAGGGATAAAATTCTTGATGTTGTTAACGGCGAATGCCGGATGAAAAGAAGTTACTGAACGTTGAGAGGGATTTTCAAGTGTGCCAGTGGATAAAACGGAATTTGTGGGGGAAGACATGGTTGCCGCCTGTCGAGGGAAGGGAATTTTCTGGTTTGGCCGAAATATGGAGGAAGAAACCAGAATTTTTTTTTTTTTTTTTTTTTTTTCTGTGAAAGCAGAAAAAAAATCTGATTTCGGCCGGGAATGAGGATTTAGGTTTTAGGCTCTTGATACCATGAAAGATAGAATAATTTTCCTTTTGAATTTCATTCATTATTCACAATATATATAGTTGTACAAGGTTGATTCCTAATATGGTACGAATCCTAACTTACCTTACAAAGGTTGATTCCTAATACAATTAGAATCCTAAGTTACCTTAAATATACATTTATCATAATTACAAAATATACGACGAATATTCTGAGAATATTCGCTAATACTAACACCCAAAATAATTCATATTTTATTAGTTTAATACTTAAATTATAGGATATTGTTGTTACCTTCCTAAATAATAACATTGCTTATCTAAAAATTCCTACATTATTAAGTAATATGGAGAGTGATCTCATTCTCTTTATAGTGTGTGGGAGGTGAAAAATAGGTCAAAAGAAGCATCTATAAGACATTTTACACTTTTTAAATATTAATTTTTTTTCCTGATAAACTCAGTTAAAAAGACTAAACCATGAAACAAACAATATTAATTTTAAGTATGTTTTAATATTCACGATTTTCAATTAAGTTTACTATTATTGAGTAATTTTTGTCCAGTTTGTAATTAGATTTACTATTTATAATTATTCTTTAATTCACTGTTATTTTAAAAAAATGAGTTTTAAACTGAATTTATTGTTAGAAAAAATTATTGGTTTCTGAGGAAGAAGAAGAAAAAACATTTAGAAGCAAAGAAGAAAATATTTGTTTTATGCTTTAATGTACAATTTATGATTCTTTTGTTATGTTTTAGTATTACTATTATTTTATAGTTTTTTTAATTGAATTTACTGTTATGATCAAATTCAATTATGATTTAAATTACATTTATTTCTAAATAACATCATTTTAATGTTACTATTATTTTAAAGTTGTGGGTCTCAATTAGTTTATTATTATTAGCAAAAGAGGTAAAAGTTTGAAGAAAAAAAATGAATAAGAAAAGAAGAAAGAAAAAAATAAAAAATAATGTAAAATGCCACATAAATACTCCTTTTGTTTTATTTTCTGCCTCTCAAACAATGCAAAAAGTGAGACCACTCTCATTATATTTTGGCACTGGAATATTATAATTTATGAGATAATAACACTACTTCATAGTGGGCTCCCAACAGTGTCTTCACGTTAAGAAAATTATTATTCATTGTTTGGTGGAATGCACATTTCTAAATAATATTGGCAGCAAATTAAGTTTTGCTTGGTACAGGGAAAATTCTCCCTTACTAAATGGATTAAGGACCTATGTCAGAATTTTGACAAGATAAAATTGAGAAGGTTATTTTTGTAATTTAAGAATTATGGAATGAACGGCACACTTTACATTGGAATAATACACAATTAGTGTCAAATGTAATTCTCTTGAATGCACAACACTTTTGTAAAAAAATTCGAACGACAAGGTTTTTAAATAAAATACATAGCTCGTTAGTTATAGAGATTATGAACGTTCCGAAACTCTCAGTTAGTTGAAGATTGATTTTGTTAATAGTCATGTGGTGATTAAGGCAAATAATTTGTTAGTTCATCAAGCTTTCAAAGAAAATATTTCAAATAATTTTTATTTTAATTCTCATTATAAAATACTAATTAAAGGTTTTCAATTAGTGTCTGTTTTTCTAATTAAAAAAGACAATTGTTTCTATGTCTATTGTCTCGTTTGATGAAACATAGGTTTGTCCCATTACTTTCCATTTCTGACGTACTCATTTTTTATTTTAATAATAATTGAGAAGATATTTTCTTTTAAATAATTCATAACTTAATTTAAGTATTAAATTAATAAAACGTGTATAGTTGAAGAGATTTTGAGGTATTAACTCCTACAATTTTGAAAGAAATTGTTTCAAAATTAAATATGGCCTTGGAAGTTGGGACAAAGAAAAAAAAAAGACAGGTGAAATGGACTTGTTGTGCAATTAGGGAGGTTTATGCCGGAACCTACCAGGGTTTAACTGTGTAAGACAAGTGAAGACCCAGAAATTGTTTTCTTCCTCTCCAAAGCAATAGTTCTGTGTATTTGCATGAGCAATGGAGGGAGTTAGGCTTCGATTATCCTTCAATGACCCAGACATACTCACTGACTTACAGCAATCTGAGGGTTTCAAACAAAGTTGGCTTCTTCTCAAACCCCAACAACATAGAACCATCTCTGATCTTTCTACTTATCTTCTCCACGCCTTTCAGCTCAATGATTCTTGTCCTAATGGCATACTCCTCTCTGTAAGTACTCCCTCTTTATCTCTTTGCTAGTCCTAAGTTTTAAAAATTAAATCTTTTTTATGTTTTTGTTCAATTCTTGAATTTTTTTCTGTTGTTTACTGCTTTTGTTTGCTTTAATTTTACCTTATATCTTATCATTTTTGTATCCCATTTTGTGGGTTTGCATTGCATGGTAAGTGTAACTCCATCCCTGTGCCCTAAGTTTAAAAAAGTTGAATCTTTTTATGTTTTCATTCAATTCTTGAAGATTTTTAGTTGTGTACTGCTTTTGTTTGCTTTTGCTGTTGGTTATAACTTATCATTTTTGTATCCCATTTTGTGGGTTTGTATTGCATTGGAAGTGTAACTCCATCCTTGTGCCCTAAGTTCAAAAAAGTTGAATCTTTTTATGTTTTCATTCAATTCTTGAATTTTTTCCCCCTGTTGTTTACTGCTTTTGTTTGGTTTAGTTGTTGCTTCTAGCTTATCATTTTTGTATCCCATTTTGTGGGTTTGCTTATTTAAGCATTTGCATTGTAAGTGTAACTCCATCCTTGTGCCCTAGGTTTAAAAAATTGAATCTTTTTATGTGTTCTTCAATTCTTGATATTTTTCTGTTGTTTACTGCTTTTGTTTGCTTCAACTGTTGCTTCTAGCATCATTTCTGTATCCCATTTTGTTGGTTTGCTTATTTGAGAATTGCATTGTAAATGTTGCTACCTTCCAAGGTAGGGGTAAGGTCCGCGTACACTCTACCCTCCCTAGACTCCCAAGACCCCACAAGTGGGATTACACTGGGTATGTTGTTGTCGTCGTTGTTGTTGTTGTATTGTAAGTGTAACTCCATCCTTGTACCCTAAGTTTGAAAAAATTGAATCTTTTTATGTTTTTATTCAATTCTTGAAAAGTTTCTGTTGTTTACTGCTTTTGTTTGCTTTAGCTGTTGGTTACAGCTTATCATTTTTGTATTCCATTTTGTGGGTTTGTATTGCATTGTAAGTGTAACTCCATCCTTGTCCCCTAAGTTTTAAAAAATGAATCTTTTTTATGTTTTATTCAATTCTTGATAATTTTGTGTTGTTTACTGCTTTTGTTTGCTTTAGTTGTTGCTTCTATCTTATCATTTTTGTATCCCATTTTGTGGGTTTGCTTATTTGAGCATTGCATTTTAAATGTAACTCTATCCTTGTGCCCTAAGTTTAAAAAAGTTGAATCTTTTTATGTTTTCATTCAATTCTTGAATTTTTTTCTGTTGTTTACTGCTTTGTTTGCTTTAATTGTTGCTTCTAGCTTATCATTTTTGTATCTGATGTTATACAACAACAACAAACCCAGTGTAGTCCCACAAGTGGGGTCTGGGGAGGGTAGGATGTACGCGGACCTTACCCCTACCTTTATAGGGGTAGAGGGGCTGTTTCCGATAGACACTCGGCTCGAAAGAATTGTATCTGATTTTGTGGTTTGCTTATTTGAGCATTGGATTGTAAGTGTAACTCCATCCTTGTGCCCTAAGTTTAAAAAATTGGATATTTTTGTGTTTTCATTCAATTCTTGAAAAGTTTCTGTTGTGTACTGCTTTTGTTTGCTTTAGTTGTTGTTTCTATCTTATCATTTTTGTATCTGATTTTTTGGATTTGCATTGCATTGTAAGTGTAACTCCGTCCTTCAATTATGGCCCGTAGCTTATCATTTTTGGATTCCATCTTGTGGGTGTCTCTGTAACTTCTTCCCTCTCTTCCTTTCTATCTCTGCATGTGCCTTAAGTTAAAAAAAGTTGAATATTTTTCTTATGTTTCCTTTCATTGTTGAGTTGTTTACTGCTTTTGTTTGCTTCAGTTATGGCCTATAGCTTATCTTTTTTTATATTCAATCTTGTTGGTGTCTTCAATTGCTTCCTTCCTTTCTTTCTATCTCTGCATGGGCCCCAAGTTAAAAAAGAAAGAAAAATGAAACTTTTTTTGGATTTTTTGAGTTTTTTTTCCTGCTGATTACTGCTATGTTTCTTCAACTGTGACCCCTTCCTTAAAGTAAATTTTGAATTGTGTGTCTTTGGTATGGAGAGAAAATGCTTTACTTGATGAAATCATTTTATAGTACTTGGTTACCTTGAATCATGGAGAACTTTTTCCCAGGAAAAATATTTTTTGAGAATGACTTTGTTCACTTATTACCGGAAGTTATTTTCACTTACAAATATCTCAATTCTTACTCCATAGTTACTTGCTTGAACCAATACTTAAAAATATTGTTGTCAACCTTTGAGACTTGAGGCTAACACCAAAACCCATTCTTATTCCCGATATTCTGGACAAGGGTATACTCAACCTCAACTAAGCACTAACATTTCTCATGGAGAATGACTTCCTCCGTGCCAAATGCACCCTGAGTTTTGTGGATTTTCTTTTCTGAGCACTATGGTTCTCATGTGCACTTGATTATTTGCATTGTCTCTGTAAACCATTTTTATTTTCTTTGATCTCTGCATGTATCCTAAGTTATAAATAAACTAATCTTTGTGACATTTCATTCTGTTCTTGAATTGTTTTCTCTTGATCAGTGCTTTTGTTCGCTTCAACTGTGACCCCTAGCTGATCATTTTTTAATTCAATGCTGTGGGTTTTCTTCTCTGAGTGCTATAGTTCTCTGGTTCACTTGGTTAGTTGCATGGCTGAGTGGAACTGAAAAGAATATTTTCTCTGTCTTGGGCTCACTGTCTTGTCTTGTCATCTCATGCAGATGGATGGTTTTGTCTTGCCTCCTTTTGAATCAACATGTATTTTGGAGGATAAAGATATAATCAGGTGTTTGCTTGATTTTTGATTTGTCTCTCGTGGTTTCTCTGTTTCTCCTGGAGAATGAACGGGCTAATCTGATATTTTTGCTTTAGTGTGAAGAAGAAAGGAGGCCATTTAGCTGTCGAGGGAAATAATGGACCAAATGTGATCTTAGCTGTCGAAAGAAAGAATGGTCCCAATGTAGTTGAAAATCTCCAAATTGCTGAGAAGCAACCTATAATGGGTGGACCATTGTTATTGGCAAATGAAGCGTTTGACCATGGTGCTAGAGGTAATGAGTCTGATGACAGTGAAGAGCCTGCAGATGAATCTGAAAAAGAGGAAGAGGCTGAACCAATGGAAGATGCTTTACACCAGGAAAATGCTTTGGCTGATAATGCAATTCCCAAGAAAATAAAAGCATCAGAAATGCTTCCTAGCTCAAAGTAATTCCTGATTTCTTGTTTTGGTGTGTCTGACTTGCCAGGATTTGTGGCTTTAAATGCGCCTAGTTATGACTTCTTAAATCTTTGCTCATCATAGGGAAAAGAAACACTGTTCTGATGTTAAGGAGAACCTTGATGAACAGACCAAGAAACAACAAGATCTTACTAGCAAGAAAAGGAAGGTATCTGATTCAAATAACAAAGATATGGAGAATAATAAAGGAAATGCTGAGAGTAGTGAGGACAATCAAATTACACCCAGCTTGAAGAAGTATGTGCTTTGGAAGCTGCAATCTCTTTCTATGAATTATTACAGTATATTTATTTGGTATATGTTGTCTTTTCTGCAAACCTTCTTGGTGCATTACTTGTGGACCGACTCTGTGATCATTTCTTGTTTGAGGATCCATTTCTTTTGTATAGTTTTAAATACTAAAAGAAAATTGAAGGTATTGACTCTCTTGGTAACATTTTCGGGTGTCTTTGATTATGTATGCTATTTGCTAGTTGCTTTCTGTATCAGTTGTATCGCTCTCTTGTACGGAGTATGATTTTTCTGCATTTGGACTTTACATTCCTATTTAAAAGGCACCATCCCATCTTTGCTTGTCAGGCTTGTATGCTTACTAGTCCAAGTTCTGCAGGTGGATATTTGATTTTCTTCTCCATATAATTACAAGTTTTTTAGTCCCTAATTCTAACTTTTGATTGTGGTGGCTTGACAAGGTTAGTCTTACTTTATCACATAAAAGGGGGTAATCAGAATTATAAAGTACAATGCGACATTTTCTCGTAAAATTGAGAAGATTGCTTATACTTTGCTGTGGAGACCTCTTCTCTTTCGTGCAATGCTTACCTTCTGTGTATCTTGCCTGGTAGAGGCATTTGCAAGTGCGAGTTTTGTCTCTTCTTATTCTTGCATGAATATATTTGGTATGTTCTAGCTTGTTTCAAAATTTCTCTCTTTTTGTAGAAAGGATGAGCTTCAAAACAATGGTGTGGAGAATATAGAGGCGTCCCCCAACTCTGATGCGACTAAAAAGAAGGTTCATAATAGCTGTCTTTTCCATCCATCTTTTGTTTTTTCCTTCACATAGAATTCTTTACATAATCCTTCTATTGGTGGGCAGAATTTGGAAAAAGAAGTCCTAAATTTTGATGGATCCATGTCAGAAAATTGTTCAAAGCAGTTAGATTATTATTTGATCTTCACTACACATGAGATGCTTACTTAGAAAGGCGAGATATTGCAATAGATTATGTATAAGGGGCACTTGCTCTCTCCCACAAGATTGGTCAGATCCTATAGTTGCATAAATTATTTCTATTCGCCAGTATTTTTCAATTTAAGTATTTAACATCTGGAATGGAGCTTAACGTGTTTGAGCGGTAATATTTTTATCTTCACCTTGAAGAGATCATGGATATATTGAGCAGCAGGAGACATATAATAGCTGGTTTACGCAGACACAAATCATGGTTTAGACAGAAAGGATTCTGAGATTTCTCTGAGATGGAAAATATGGAAGATGGAAATGGAATCTCAACGAGATGGCTGCACTCTATCATATTATGTGTTTTCCCAAGTGGATGACTAAGTGGTTGAGGCAACCATTGAGCAGAAGCTTAAGATGAACTGTACTTTTTTGTTTCACTTTTGGTGTAAAGAAGGGATCTCAGATGATGTAGTTTCTATTTTAGACACCATAAGATCCTTGTGATGGGCTACGAGACTTTTTTGTATTGAGTCTTGTAAATGTTTTTCCTACTCTTACCACTCCCTTTGTGCTAATGATTTATGATATTGTTACCTTTAAAAAAATTATGCTGGAGTTGTGTGCCAAAAATCTATATTGTATTGTGAAGTTAGTACATTAGTTTTTTTTTTGGCTAGCTGGGTGTTGTTTGTGGTTTAATTTGCTTTATTTTGTATATTAGCATTGACGCCCTATACATTGGTAACTTTACCTTCACTTATCCAAAATAAAATATAAAAATCAGGGCGACATGCATATCTCAAATTTACTTTTGAAAATCTGATTAACTGTCTTCAAGTACTTAAAATGTCAATTCCCTCTGTCAGGGCCCTAGTAGAAGTGCCAAGAGAAAAGCTGCTAAAAGGAAATGGTTGCAAGAGATGGCGAAAATTAAGAACGCAGGTGCTGAATCAGAAGGACTGGTAAGTAATCAAATGGTGCAGATATGCCAACAATTACTGCAATACAATGTAACTATTGCTGGGTAAATTCTTACAGCGGAACTGGAAAGAATTGCAAGCTACAGCTGGAAAAGGAGAGCCTAGCCGCCAACCAAAGAATCGAGTAAATGAGGAGGCTAATGGCCAACTGATGGGACACGTGAGTAGTAATATGTATTGATAAAACTTACATTCCTGTTGCTTCTGCTTCATGTACTGGAAACTTGAATCACAAACATTGCAGCGAAATTGGGAGCAGCAGAAAAGTAAAGCTAAAAAAGAAGAGGTAACTGGCCAACCAAAGGGACTAGTGAGTGATCTAACATAGACAAATCATTTGTTTCTGCCCTATACTTCTGTTGACAAACACAATCTCATGTATGTAGCTGTATGGGAAGCAACTTTTTGGTGATGATGAGAATAGCAACACAAACCAAGAAAAGCATGCAGAAGAAAAAAGCAAACCGTGTGGACAATCATGTCAAAATAGTGACACAGAAGATGAAGTTGTTCCAGTTGAAGTAAGGCCTGGGCATATTCGCTTTGAACCTCTTGGAAAAGGTCTTTCACCTCCTCTCTGTTTTGACTACGTCTTTTCCCGGATACACACATATTTACCTGTAACTCTTTCCCACTTCAGTAACTATTATGAAACCTTGTATTCTATCAAAGTATAAGCTTATTCAAGTTGAAGTGGGTCATAATTTGGTGCTTGTCATTGACATTAATCTTTTTTTTCCTCTCCGTGCCAAGTGAAAAGGTATAAGATGCTCAAATTCGGTGTGGCTTACTGAATGGTGCAGTGAGCCTTGGTTTAATATAACTTGTAGTTTCTTATCAGTTATTGTTTTTTTCCTGTTCGCTTGTCTTCTTTTTCCCTCTCCTCTTTTTTGCAGGTGATGGGATTTAGATTTTATATTATTCATTTCCAACTCTAAAATATGAATCTGATTTAATAGTGCCAGTCTTGCATCTTTTTAAATTTTATGGAAAAGGTCTAACATATGGAAATCTTCTGGCTGTTGCAGAACAAGTTCCAAAGCAGAGTCCAGTAGAAGTGGTATGTTTTGCTCAAGTTGTACTATGATGCTCTTTTTTCTTGATCTTTCCTTGAATCTCGTATCTTATTCTCAATGAAGAGTTTTAGATTTTGAAATCCTAGTTTCTGAGCATACCATTTCTCAAGAATGTCTTATGCAGAATTCCTATGTGTCGAGCAATTAGAAATTTATCTTCATATTGCTTAAAGGCTTAGTGGATAGTTAGCTGAAAGATGCACCAAAGAGGGAAAATAAAAGGGAGGACCACACATTTTATGATGAACATGGACTTAAAACGACACTCTACCCTCCCCAGACCCCGTAACCCCACGTTGTACGGGATTTCACTGGCTAAGTTGTTGTTATTGACTTAAAACGACATTGTGCTACTAAATACAGTTATGCAGATATACTTTTTAGAAGCTCACATAATGCTATTAATCTTATTGGTTTTCACCATATCTCAGATGTTGGATAATAAATGTTACATGTATTATACTAACAGATTGGGGAAAAGAAAATAATCTGGCAACCCTTTTTTCATCCATTTGAATATTCGTGTTTATCTATGATAATCATTATCAATTTTTCTATAGTGTTTCATTGTCGGTGGATATTTCATAATTGCTTCACTAACTGTCATTGCATAGACATGATTGTCCTTTACAAAGTGGTGACTATCTTCTGTGATAGGTATTAATTATCTTCAGTAGGATGCTTGGTCCTCCTTTTCCTTTTTTCTTCGATTAGATAATTTGTTCTGTGCTGAAATTTTACAATAATGTCAAAAATATTCCTTTTAGATGTGATGGCTCAAAAACCAGAAAATTGGTTGCCTTTGTAGAATTTATTTGACAAATTTGCTGCTGGAAATTGCACCACCTTTGATTAGCATAATGCTATAGGTTACAGTGTGTCAGACAGGGCTAGTGGTAGGCATGTTCTGTGAAATGAAACATATGCTTCTTTTTTTTGTTGATGAAAGAATGAAACATGTGCATTCTTAAAGGGATAGCTCCTATTCTTGAGTAATGAATTTCCAAGTCACGTGCAGGAAAGTTTCAGGTGGAACGGTATGATGAGCAAGAAAAAGGGGCAGAAATGGGGTCAAGAGAAAGTTCCATTTTCCCAAAAGAATGATTCTCTAGGTTCAAACAAAGAACATCCTGATATGATGAATCGTGGGAGACAGAAATGGGGCCAAGAGAAAGACTCATTTTCCCAAAAGAATGATTCTCTAGGTTCAAACAAAGAACATCCTGATATGACGAATCATGGGCGACAGAAATGGGGCCAAGAGAAAGACTCATTTTCCCAAAAGAATGATTCTCTAGGTTCAAACAAAGAACATCCTGAGATGATAAATCGTAAGAGACAGAAATGGGGCGAAGAGAATGTTTCATTTTCCCAAAAGAACGTTTCTCTAGATTCTAACAAAGAACATCCCGAGATGGTGAATGGTGAAAAAGAGCCTCATTTTCATGAATCGATTGACTTCAATACACTTCCTTTTCTTTCTGGCATGCCAGAGGTTTGTTCTTATTTTTTTTTATCTGTAGCCTTCAGTATCTGTTGCACTGATATCTGCGGTTAGTTTTAGATTAATGAGACTTACACAAAGCATTCGACAATCTGCACTACCTAAGACTCCAAACATTGGGTGGTTGATGTATCGATTTGGGTAACGCGAAATTTCGTATTTAGAAAAACTGTTCAATTTGGCAGGAAGGACTTGTGATTGCATACCGGTTGCTTGAGTTATCATCAACCTGGACCCCTGAAGTTTCCTCCTATCGGGTATAAGTTAATCTCCATCATATTATGTACTTCTGATTGATATACATCAAGATAGTGAATTTGATGTTCCCTTGTGCTGTAGGTTGGGAAAATATCTTTGTATAATTCTGAAGAAAATAGAGTTTTGTTGATGCCAGTAACTGAATATCCAGTCATTTTTAGTGAGGATGATGAGTCTCCAAAGCAACCAGATAGTTCTATTTATAATGAAGACGGATCGCTGGAGGTATTTCAGTAAAAAATGACTCACTCCTATGCGTGGTGTTCTATATTTATGCATATTTGAGTGGT
This sequence comes from Anisodus tanguticus, assembly GCA_034509755.1. Lineage (NCBI taxonomy): Eukaryota > Viridiplantae > Streptophyta > Magnoliopsida > Solanales > Solanaceae > Anisodus > Anisodus tanguticus. Next base: position 16,043,309 of record CM067540.1, read on the forward strand.
TGAACTTAAATTGCCATCGTCTGGGATGCAGAGTCCTTAGGTCTTAATGCATATGACTGTTCTTAATACAAAACCACATCTTTTTGCAGATAGATTTTTCAGCACTTCTTGAAGTTCGTCTGGTGAATAGTACTCCAGGCCAAGCAGGAGTACCTGGTGGGGTTATTGAAGGTTGTGCTGCCAATGAGTCCACTCCAGTGCGTGGAAGCAGTAAAAAGAAAACTGAAACCCCAGCTGCTGGTAATTTTCATTGTTTTTCGCATGCTTAAGGAATGGGATTGTTAAAGCTGGGAGATATTACTTAGAATGCAAGTCCGTATCCTTTTCTTATGGGACATTTTATATGACTGTTGCAGGAGCTGGAGAAGTAAGCAATGGAAAACAAACACAATCTACCCCTTCAGGTATGAACTAATGTTTTACCGACTCCTGATATGGCTAGTGGTTTATAAAATCCTTGTGAAATCCAAAAGTTGCCAGTTTCGAAAAAAAGAAGATCCTTATGAAATCCATTATAGTGCAATTTCATAGTTAGATCCTGACTATGCATCAATGTGAATTGCAGAAAATGGCGGAGTAAACCTGTGGGAGCAATTCAGTGATACTCTGAAGGCCAAGAAGGCAGAATTATCTCAAGAAAGTAGTTGGGGTAAGGCAAGTTCTGAGAAGAGCCCGTGGTCATATCGACCCATGAGAGGCACTGCGCTAGGTCCTACAATGGCCTTTCTAAGATCCCAAAAGAAAATATGAGATGAAGTTGAATCATTCTCTAAGTTTTGCAAAATTCTCTCTGATGAAGAGAATGAACTATGTTTTAACTTCTCGATTATGAAAGTATCCAGGGAGGTTTTGCCGTGCAACAATGGAGTTCTGGATGTATCCCTTCATGTCAAACTGTTCCTTATATTCGGGTAAAGCTTTTGTGTAAAGGAATTCAAGGATATGAAAAGCCGTTTATCAGTAAAATTCTGGGGTCCTGTCTTTTGAAATGCAGTATCAGTTGTCAGATATAACTTTATTTTTTGGTGGACATAATATTTACTTCTACATATTTCTACTATTTGAAAGATTAAACATGTTAAATTTCAAGAATTGAATTCACGGAATGTGAGATGGCGAGGCTTTCTTGGAGAAAGATTGCCGTTTGGCCAGTTTGAATTTGGTAGACAGTTTTGGAAAGAGGAACTGGAGATGTTTCTAAAATAAATATAATTCCATTCAGAAGATAACTAATTTCATCACTTTGTTTCATTTTTGGTGCAAAATAGAACTTGCAAATGAAGCTAACTCTGTCCTAGAGCTACTATAGTGATCTCTCGAAATGTATTTAGTGCAAATTTCAATCAACTCTGCATCATCTTTCTTTGGTTGAGCAACATGTATTTCTACAGTGCTCGGTTTTCTGCACGTGTCTGGGATGATGTTTATTTTTTTATACTTTTGCCACATCATACAGAGTCCCGAGCACCCTTAGTGTTGTTTTGTATACAACAACATACCCAGTGTAGTCCCACAATTGGAGTCTCAATAGGGCAGGATGCAGGTAGACCTTACCCCTCCCTACCTTTAAATAAAATCCTTAACATTTCAAAAAAAACAATCACAAAAAATTAACTTTTTCTTTCAAGTGAAATTCATGTCCAACCAATCGACATTTAAATACTTTTTTTTCAAGTTCAATCAAATGTCCGTGAAACAAGCAAAGAATATAAATACTGAAAGTCGCCCCTGCCAAAGCTAAAGTCAGTTCAAAGTTGCACAAGGAAGAAACAGTTGGTATCTTTGTTATCTATGCATGTTCATTCCAATAATGAATGAAGAAGCTGCAGAGCCAAACAAACCCCACTCTACATATTGAACAATTTATGATGAAAATATTCAAGAGAAATTGGGTATGTAACAAAGCTAAACTGTCCCACTGCTACTACACCTTTTGGTGCTAAGTGTAGTTTGATGGGATGAACAGGGAAAGGGACCTGTATACTTATTTCCAACACGAGTATATATACTTATTAACTCCACCTATACGGCAGCAACTTGTTCCCTGTACATGTCCTTCTTTGAGAGAAATTAAATCCTCTCCTTCTATCATCATCACATCACACAGGCAGAAGCCTTCAACTTTTTACCGCCTGGGATGCTCACTAACCAAGATCCTTGCCAGAAGGATTGAAGCAAAGATTTGTATAATACCTCAGATGGTATCCACGATATTGTATCGAACCTACTTGACCCCAACATCTAATGTCTTCTCAAATGAGAAACACGGCAGATGAGTAAGAAGCTGCTCAGGTTCCTCACCTTCTTTCACTATCTGTATTCAAGAAAAATAACAAGTTCTATGTAATCAATCCCATATACAATTAGATATCAACCAAATTATAGCACAACTAGATCATTGTCCTGAGATATATTTAAAACGAAAAAAGGAATTTAACTTAAGCTAATCTTGCTGGAAAATAACTTGAAAAGAAGTTATTCCACTTGATAAATTCAAACATAAAATGTTGCATCTATACATGATGTTAAAGGAAGTAACAATGAACACATAAAGAAAGATCACATATTACCAATTCTGTTTCATTTTAATTGGAGAAGGCGAAATAAGTACCTGAACTAGAGAGCTAGTAGCTAGGCCCTTCTGAATAAGGAAACTGCGTCCAACTTTCTCCCAATGGACATGACCATCTTCACACATGGAATCATTGTTGATCACTTGATTTGTACTTTCCTTCCATTGCACATCACATCCAATCCAGATGTACAAACTACTGGAACTATTTTCATCTAAACTCAAGTCAGGAATGACAATGATATAGACGGACCTTGAATCGAGAACCCCAGAAGCCAAGCCTAATCTATGCATAGAAGGCCATTGGTAAAGACCTAAATCAGCTGTTTCTGCAACTCCGATGGGAATGTCAATTGAATGGTCATTGAAACTGCCAGATACATCTTCAGGTTGAACTCCATCGTGGAGTTGATTGTCAGTAATCGAACTCTCAGCATCTAACATTAGCTCCTCTTTATTAGTATCAACAAAATCTCCGTCATTAAGGTTGTCACACTCAACACACTTCATTGTATCGTCTACAAAGTTAGGAAGAGAAAATGATGATGTTCTCACCAACTTCACTGAAATTTGAGAGGATTCATCATCAGAACGCAAGATCATCCTAGGAGGAGGATGACTGCCTCTACGCTCTGCTAGTGAAGGGAAAGCTTCTTTGTACTGTAAACAACTGTTTGCCCGTCTAAGAGCACGACTGGTTGGAAATGCTTCCTCTCCTGGAAGGGGTGTTCCTTTACAAAGTAAAGATGAACTTGTTTTGAAGAAATCCTTCTTCACAAAATCAGGATCCTCACATTCAAATCTTGTAGGTGAAGGCTGTGCAGACAGGTATGCCAAGTCAGACCAATTAGAAGATGAAGGAGAAAAGGTGAAAGAACTGGAGTAGTCTGAGGTTGAAGGTGAGAGAGAGGGGGATGTGCTATTCGACTTTGGTTTACAAACAAGAAAACAAGAGAGAGAATCGAGTGAGCTAAATGAAGGTGATGGCGATAGCACAGGCTCTGAATCAATACCAGGGTTTTCCACATCTCTACAAGCATCCTTTGTCCAACTTGGACTGCTGGTTGCATAAGAAGAGAAGGAATCTGGTGATCCACACTGTGGACTTGAAGGGGATGACGGCAAAGCAGGAGAGAGTTCTTTACTTGTGTCCATCTTGTCGAGTACAGGACTCGTTTCGCCAGTATGACTGTATAACTTGGCAGCAGTGATAAATTCTTTCATTATTCCACTGGAAAACTTCCGTCTCAATCTACTCCATCCATTCTGTCTTGCAGGAAGACATGTCTCAGATTCAGTACCTGGCAATGGAAAAGGTGGAACAACCCCACCGGCAAGTGCTTTGCAGAAAATATCAAAATCAAGATCATATTCATTCTTTTGAACAATGTACTGGTTGATATTATCAGTAATCATGTCATTTCCAGCTAAGAAACTGGCTTCCACCTTGGTCTTTTCTTTGCCAAAACCACCAGAAAAGAAGCTTTCATGGCTAAGTGCACTCCAAAAATCAGAAGGCTCTTTTCCTTCATTGATAATTAAAACAGGACCTTGGGCCTTTTCGTAGCGGATTACTTGGAAGGCTGCAGCCCTGGCATTATCTGACATTACAGAGGTACAATGATTCCCTATCCACACGTATATAGCAGAAGGAATAAGAACAAGAAAGGCTCCACGAGAATCAAGTCCTTGAACTCCTGGCTCACTCAGCATTTTTGGCACCAAATGAAGGGGGTCGTATGGGGAGTGAGGTGCCATCCTGTACATCCTTACCACGGAAGTCGGACTTACAGGTAGAGCATGCACTCGTTTCTGGCACTGCAATAGTTGGCAAGCAAAACCCATATTTGGATTTGTTACTCCTCTTGCAGCTTTGACAAGCTGGAATGCATCTTCAAAGCTCAGCCTGTCTTTCCACATAAAATATGCAATAACCAAGGAGGTTGATCGGGACACCCCCTGGAAGCAGTGTACAAAGACTCTCCCACCTTGTTCACGAACATCTTCAAAATAATCAAAGACATCATAAAGAATGCTCGTGATATCCTCGGTGGGGCTATCCTGCAGCCAAAGTGTCTTGTAAACAAGATCATCCTTAAAGTATTCCGGACAACTAAACCCCACACAGTTTAAGACATGAGTGATGCCGTTCTCACGGAGAATATCTCGATTCTTCGCTATGGTGTCACTTCCTAAATATATGTGATCCACAATCCTAGAACATTCCTTATTGAAGAAAGCAAGCTTATCCTTCTTGAATTCAAACTCTCGTGGAGCCTGCTTAGTAGCTGAACCTTCACGGGTGCTGACTGATCCAAGTCTTACACCTGGAGTAGTGGGATTTGGCCATACGCCAAGATCATCTGAACCAGCACAAGGCCACTCCTCAGCACTGGGTCTAGTAATGGAAAGAGGCTGAAGGGGTGGCAAACATACCCGTGCTTTGCTGTTCCATTGTGGTTTGGCACTGGACTTAGTCGGGGACCTGTCGGACCAGGAAATAGACCGCGCATATGTTTTCCGATTCCCACCAGGTACCCTATCCTTCTCATCTACCTCCAACATTTCTAAACTTCAAAGTAACCAATCACAGCCATATATGGTGTGTTCAAGAAAGGCTTAATTCGGGATGCTGACAATAGGGACAAGACGATCCAAATCTAAACTGAAATTCAAGAAATCCAATGACAACCCAGATGACCTATACCTATAAGAAACACACAAAAAAAAAATCAAAAGTGAACTTGAGGTAAAAAGATCAATTTTTTATCTGAAATTCAAGAAACTCACATGAAGATCATTCTAGGAAAAGTAATAACAACAACAACAACAACAACAACAACAACAACATATCCAGTGTAATCTCACAAGTGGGGTTTGGGAGGGTTGGATGTACGCATACCTTAACTCTACCTTTACAGGATAGAGAGGTTGTTTCCGATAGAGCCTCGGCTCAAAAGAAATTCTAGGAAAAGTAACAAGTATAAAATGGCTGCTCAAAGTTGAAACAATGAAAGCATCAAAAGTGAACTTTGAGGTGAAAAAGATCAATTTTTAATCAGGAATTCAAAGAAACCCACATGAGGATCCTTGTAAGGAAGCATGTAATTTCCCTTTTTGTGGCTATTCAAAGTTAAAACAAACAAACATGAAACAACCATTCAAAGATTCAAACTTAATGACATTTGCCTACCTAAAACCCTTGAACACTTCTTCTTGTCTATTTTCTACACGTTTAATGAAGAAAAATAAGAGTAAATCAAACACAAAGAAGACTTAATAAACGTCCTGAAACAACGGCTGTTATGTGTGTGTGTGTGTGGGGGGGGGGGGGGGGGGGGGCAACAATTCAACATAGAACAATCCACATAAAAAAAGAATAAAAAAACTCCATTCAAATATTCAAGCTGTTGAATTGCATAAAATATACGTAATATAATAATTACTAATAGAAAACAAAAACAGTAGTTAGAAGAAACTTACTGGAAAGGAAAATAAACTATGGTTGTTGATGTGGTTGTAGCAGATATTTGATTCTTGAAAACCCCAGAAAATACTGAAAAAATGTATAAAAGAAAATGATTTTATGATGAAAAATAAAGGAGAGAAAATGAAAAATTACCAATTAAAAGCTTTGTTTAATAGAGAGAGAGAGAAAAAAGAAGACAGTTTGCAGAATAGGAAGAAGAAGAGAGGAGTCGCAGGTAAGCCAAACAAAAAGTGAAAATGACAGGTTGGCAGTTTATAGACTCAAAACAGAATTGGTCAAACTGCCACCTCATCACTTGATCATTTTTCCTTCCTGGGAATTCTATTTTTAACTTTACTATACTCCCTCTACTATCTCAAAATAATTGTAGTGTTTGTTTTTTTAAAAATCATCTGATTTCCGATATCCGTATTGGAGTCTGACTATATCCAGTTTCGCGTTAATAGAGCTCATTTTTGGGGAAGCCCCTACCAAGGATTTTCTATACCTAATGTTGGAACCCGAGACCTCTATCCAGATTCGCGTCGATAGAGCTCATTTCTGGGGAAGCTCCTGCCAAGGATTTTCTATACTTAATGTTGGAACCCGAGACCTCTGATTAAGGGAGGAGCAACCTTGTTCATTGCAACACATCATTTGATGGTAGTTGTACTGTTTTTCAGTTACAAGCCTCTTACGAAAACATTAATAAAGACTTCATTTTTGTTATGAATATTATTTATTATTGTGAATGTCTATCTTTACAAGGAAAGTTAGGGTTAGTAACTTTGGGACCAAGTCAATTTTCTATTATAAATAGAAATGTTCCCTTTATTGTATTTACATCCCTCAAGAGGATCCCTCGAGAGAAATAAAGAACTATCATCTCTTTCTCCACAATATTCTTATTCTAGTTTTATTATTTCATAACACGTTATCAACACGAGTCTCTAATCTTTTATTGAGGTTTATAACACATTAGTATTATCGTGTTTGAGAGCCTGATGGTGCCACCCACTCTTTATCGGAAATTAAGGTATTATTACCTTCGACAGTGATATATTTATGTAGAAGCTATTCTATTATTTAGGTGTGTTACACCCCATAGTTTCACATTCCGTCATCCCGTTTATTGATACAAATGTCCTGGAAAGTGGTATGACCTTATGAAAGGGTAATGAAGGTTTACAACTTGTTTATGGAAGTACCGGAGTGCTTGAAAGTTAAACGGATCGAATGAAATACGTTTTGACAAAATTAGAAAACTGTCCAATTTGACGGGAAAGATGACGGACCATCAAAATGGCCATCTGAACCGTCAAATTTACCTGAGAAATTGAAATTCCAGATCTGGATTGACGGTCCAGATTGAAGGACCATCAAAAGCTTGACGGACCGTCCTTTTGGGCGGTGAAGAAATTTTCTCAGGTTTAAATTGGGGCATTCGACTTGAAACCCTCATTTTTCATCAAAACAGACCCCAAATCATCTATCAAACATTCTCTAAGGTTTTCCATCAATTTGGAACCAAATTAAAGGCAAACTAAGCAAAATCAACATAGAAAATCCCATGGTTATCGCGTGAATTGTGTTTTCCTCGTGAAATCAATTGTGCAAACTCATGGAGATGAAATAGCTTGCTATTTTAGGAGGATTATGGTGTGTAAAATTAAGTTTTATCCTCCTCTACCTATTCTTATGATTAATTGAGGTTTTGGAACAAGTTGTGAAAGGATTCTCGTAATCAAAACTTGTAGAATTATGATAGTATGAATTATTGGGTTGTTTTACTTGGAATATGAATTGACATTGATAATGAAATTGGTTGTATGTATTGTGGAGTTAAATAAAAGGTGATTTGTAAGGCCGTGGTGTTGAATCACATGAATTTCCGCTATAGAAAAGCCTAAGAACTCTGTGTACCTAAGTTGTTCGATGAAATGACCAAGTAAACTTTTCTTTAAGTTTTGGGTTCGATATTGATGCAAACCATTCGTGTAATGTAGATAACCGTTCGTAGATATTTCGAGGGCCAACAAGACTTAAATAGATTGGACGACCAAGGTATGTAAGGCTCACTTCTTCGTTCTTTTGGCATGATCCGTGAATAAACGTAATCATAACGATGTCACTTCAAAAAGGAACTCTACTCTTGAGATTAAAGCTTGTGAACCTCATTGATTCATATTAATATATGTTGTACGACACTTATTGTTGTTCTTTGTCGGGAACACCTTCCTCCTTGATTGTCTTTGAATCTCACATCTTTCTATGATCCTTGTGAACTCTTGGATAATTGACACAAACATAATTACATAATGATAATAAGAGGATAACGACCTTGAGTCACTCCGAGTAAATCCATAAGGCATTTAGAGTCAGTATATGTAACATCTCATGTCTCCATACTAGTTCCTGACTCATTCTAAAGAAATAAATCAAAATTGAGGAGGTTTCATATTCAAGCAACCTTAACCCCAAGATTAAATGGGAATCTGGAAAAGCTTCCTTAATGAAAGTTGTAGTACATAGAAATATATTTCCATCCATATAAAGATTAGGCCAATCGGAGATCAAAGAAAGGAGATATGATTATAGCAAAATGGCGAATAGTGAGGTGCTTAAGATTCGATAAAATCGGCTAAGTTTGCGATATGCCTGACTTTGAGCCCGATTTCGTGAAAAGAAGTTGAGAATTTGAGAAAACTTAAAACATGAAAGTTGTATATATTTGAAATACATTTCCAACGGTATGTCGCCCAGCTCAGAAAGAACTCCGTACAAAGAGTTATTCCCATTTTACTGAAGGCAGTGCCGCGACACCCTCGTGTCGTGAGAGTGGCGCGTGCCGAAGCCCTCTCTGACAAATTTTTGCCCTTATGCGGCACCCCTGAGATGCGAGAGTGCCGCGAGAGTCGGGATTTTTCAGTTTTTGTATTTTGTTTTATATTTAAGGTTAGGGTTATTTCTCCAACTTCCCCCAAACACAAAAAATAACCTAGAAGGAGATATAACTCATCACAAGCCTCAAGAACACTTCAAGGTAAGTCCTAATGAAGATTATAAGTTGATTCTAATTTCTCAATACCTTACTAACATGATTAAACCATTTAAACTCATAGATAATCGATTGAGACTTGGTTCTGGATGAAAAAAACCCTAGAATTCAAATTCAAGAGAATTGAATGTCAAAAAGGTAATACCTTCATCCTTTAATTGATTATAGTGTTGTATGAGTGATTATAGATTATAATTTCATGAGATATGAGTTGATGAGTTTGGTAGAAAAGCATGAAAAATTAATTAGTTTGGGTTGTTGATTATTGATTAAGGGCGTTGAATATCCTATGGGTGATGAGGAATGATGACAATCATAGTATTATGAGATGGTATTATCATCTAGGAACATGTGAATCAGTTGTTGGGTGTAGAAACACCATTAATAAGGGTTGTGGAGCTTTATGTCCACCAAGTGTTTGATAAAATGTCTAGAAGGCCAAAAGATGAGTATTATTGCTAATATGGAATCCGTTTGACTCGTATTATTTTAGATTAAAGTTGAACGGATTAACGAACGTTCTTTTACGCTCAAGAGCAGGAAATTAAGATATGTGAGGCTAATTCTCTACGTTTGGGAATTTTTATGATTCTCTCTAAGCCTCATTCTTTATGACTATTACGAATTGCCTCAGAAAGTCGTTATGCCTTAGTTCCATGAATAGTTGTAGAACTTCTATTCTCTAGATGACATAGTTTCATAATTCGTCCATGATTATCATTCTGAATGTCGTGAACTGAGTACTTAATTAGTATAGACTTGTGTTTGATATCCATGAGTCTAAGTCATGAAAACTCAGTATATTATGGCCAGTTAATGCTTTACACTCCGTAATAAGTTTATGAATACATGTCTTAGCTCAGTATTATTCAGTATTCCAGTATTATGTAATTTAGTATAATGTATTACAATATGATTATCAATTCCTTATTTTATATTCCTGAATGTTGAACACCTGTATTTGGGCTCGAGATTGTAGTTTATGCTTTACGCATCTTTGGGCCTAAGGCCGTAGTTATGTATACGTATACTTGAGCCTGAGGCCATAACTTGTGCACTTATATTGGGCCTGAGCCCGTAGCTTATTTATTCAGTTAAACAAGTGGTTCTTCGTTCAGGATACAAAGTACTTATGTTCAGTTTCAATTACAGTTTTTTTCAGTTTCGTATTTACTCATGTTTATTGTTTTGGGTTGCCCCTATCCCGAATACCCCACAACTATTTATTCTTTCGGTTGGATTTACATACTAGTGCAATTCAAATGTACTAACGTCCCTTTTTCCTGGAGTTTGCACTTCACCGTGCAGATGACTTTCAGGAAGATGTATCTGCACGCTAGGATCTCTGGTATCAGCTGAGTTGGTGAGCCCCAATCTTTCGTGGCCTTATCATTTATTTTACAGTCTTTATAGCTTACTACTGAGAATCATGTATGTCGGGGGCTTTTTCCCGGCAAATAATTAGCATCTCAATACTCTTCAGAGGCTTCATAGACTAGAGTAGTAGTTAGACATAGTTCATTAGATTTTCATGTTTGTCGTGTTGGAACTTTTACTATGTTTAGACTTATTCAATAATTTGCACACTTAATGATTATGTAGTCAGACTTTTAGTTCATTAGCATGTGTTAGTTTAATTCCTCTTTCAATATGTTTTGATATCACATGTTGATTTAGCCAACCAGTTGGTTCGCTCGATCACATGCAACCAGACACCGAGTGTTGTGTTATGCCCAAGCCATGATTCGGGGCACGACAGTATATATATATATCCGGTATGGCACCTATCTGTGCACACCACTGAAGTTGGTTTTGATATTACCGAGTCCCATATCTGGGTCGGGTATGACCGAGTCCTCTATGAGGCCGGATATGATATGACACGACATGATTTGCCCCATAGAGTGGCTTAATACTATATTATATACATATGACGCCGATGAGTGACTTGATTTTTACAAGACATGCATACATACTCATGATTATGACAGGTAGGCCTTTAGAAGCTCATTATAAGTTTCAGATTGACTTTTATACTCTTCATTCATATTTAATCCTTTATTTATATGTTTCATGCCTTACATATTCAGTACATCTTTCGTACTGATGTCCCTTTCCGGGGACACTGTGTTTCATGTCCGCAGGTACAAATAGAGACTCAGAAGATACTATACAGTAGGTGACTCGACTAAGCTGAGTATTGTCATGCTCCTTTCTTCCGGAGCTGTGTAGTGAGATGATAGGTATGATAGATATGCATATGTATATAGCTGGATATGGCGGGGTTTTGTCCCGACCAGTTGTTGTTATTCTACTCCTTAGAGACTTATAGACAATCGTGCTGTGTATTATGGTCGTGTATGGCCTTGTTGACCTCTTTAGTAGACTCGTTATGTTCACTTGGGCCTTGTCGGTCTTGTTGTATATATATATACATGTCTGTTGGGCCTTTTCTGTGTGCAGGTGGTTGTGTCTATTGGTCAGGTAATAATAATCATATCTCAGAGGCCTTGTCGACCCATATTGTCGAGTATGCTATATGTATCAGGGTTGGTGCGCTCGGGCCTTAGGACACCGAGTGCTAGGCACACCCCAAGGTTGGGGTGTGACACGGTGGCTGGAGTGAAAAAGAAAAAATCAAATCTTCTTTATGGAGGAAAACGATTCACAAAGGTACGTGCTTTGTAAGTTATACTTTGCAGTAACCATTCAAGCAAGTGTTGAATTGTTTCATTGACACAGACATATGGTAAAATTCATTGGAAATACATAAGTTGAATTTATGACACTTCTATCTTCTTCTTATTCTTATATCACATACAGAGGTGCTAAAGTTGGCTAACTAATCGCTATGGTAAAATTCATTGGAAATACATAACGTTGAATTTATGACACTTCTATCTTCTTATTATTCTTATATCACAGAGGTGCTAAAATTGGCTAACTAATCGCTTCTGGACGATTGGATTGAATTCCTTATCAATCCATTTACTTTATATCGTTTAAATGTGTGTATATCATACAAGTGTATTTTATAATGAAAGAAGCATTGAAATTTTGATAGAGTTTACATGCAATATGACCACCAGCAGTGGTAAATACTTTTTGGAGGCTTATTATGATTATAAAGAAAGATGAGTTAGAGAAAATTCTCTCTCTATATGTCTAGATTTGCTTCTGAAATAATAATATCTTAAAAGAGGTTAAACTATTATTATTTAATATGTTTAAGACACGTTTAGATTTGTTTCATTTATGAAGAATGAGTACTTTTCATAAATATGACAAATTCATATCCATTCCCTGAAGTGAATATGATGATATTTAGTAAAGATTATAAATATAGACGTGTTCTTGATTGTGAATATGCCTCGCCTCCAGAAGAGGTAGAATAATTGAGAAAAAATATTCTAAATATTCTATGATTTACTCCGAAGTAGCAAACTCAAAAATCTGCTCCCGAAATAACAAATTTGAAATTTACTCCCGAATGAGTAACACACTAAAATTTACTCCCGAAGTGGTAAGACTCTGAAATCTATTCCAGAAGTAGTAAAACTTTGAAATTTATTCCCGAAGTAGTAAACTCATAAATCTGCTCCCGAAGTAGTAAATTTTGAACTCTACTCCGGAAGTAGTAGAACTTTAAAAGTAGTAAAATAGTAAAATTTTCTCCTGAAGCAGAAAAACTTTGATAAATATATTGAAGCGGTATTTTCTTATTCTTGAGAAAATAATGAGCTACAGATTTCATTCCCCGAAGTGAATGAGGTGAATGAAGAAATACAACAACACACCTCTTGAACAGATAAATAACAAATGATATAAATGTTATTCTTTGGTATGAAGATCATTGCTACACGTACCTGTCGTACGTCAAATCATCTTGGTTACTTTTATTATGTATCAGTTTAAGGTAAAAGGATACAAATTTAGTAGAATACTTTTTACTATAACCACATTAATATGTTATGTTTACTTGCTGATTTTTCAGAAGAAAATAACAATTCTTACAAAAATTTCCTGAAGAAAGAAATAATTATGTGGTTGCCCCTTTGATACAAAATATTCGAATGTTAATGGGTATTCTTCTTGAAGGAGATATTTGTCATAGAAGTTGATGATAAATCAATTAAGGGCTCTAGAAGAGCTAACTATTTATCTAGAAAATCATGACACTAGTAGTATCCAAATAATATGTGATTATGGAGAATAAATTAAAGGCTCCCGAAAAGCTTATATACTATTATGTAATTCGTTATAGATTGTAATATACGAAGTTGTTATGATTGAAACACAAGTTGTAGTAAATTCGAAGTTTACTAAAGTAAGTGGCTATCGTATTGAAGCTATAACGGTTGGGAGAATTACATATATATATTGGGTAAGAAATATGTATGTTAAAGGTTAATTACCCGCCTTAATCTCCAAATTGTACTACAAATATAAGCATGACGAAATCACATGTCACCGTAAATAAGAAGTTTATTATACAAAATAGAATTCATGTTATAGTAAATCAGAAGTTTACTAAAACAAATAGCACATAACATGGTAAGCTTGAAGTTTACTAGTATAAATAATTTATTAGTCGGCATGAGTGATTTGACCATCCCGATTCAAATATGATGTGCAGATTGAGTATTTGACATATATTGAAGAACTATAAGATTCTTCAAGAATTTATTTTGTTTCTTATTCTTATGATAAGTTGATTATACTGGCTAATGTTGGGATTGAATTCCTTAAATTCTTAAAAAATATATAAGGTGAATATGGGCTCGTTCACCTGTTATGTGATGTCTTAAATAGATGCATCGATAAGACGGTCACATGTGCATTTATTGTCAACCCACAGTTTGACATATGCAAAGTTACTTGCTGAAAATAATTGAGTTGAGAGCACAATTTTCAGATTATGTAATCGAGATAATTCATCTTGTTAATGCTGGTTTATATGCAAGCTAGTTAGCGTTGAATGCATCCGATAAATAGCTAAACTATTACTAATTAGAACAAAGGTTCATGTATTGATCTGAAATATGATATATTGCATACATCAACACTTGTATGCTCAAACCAATAAATTATGATAAATTCTCCCCTCACAATTGATTCAGAGTTAGGAACGAAATATTTCATCTAACGTTTTTTTACGTGTGATACATGATTAATTAATCTACCATGATGCACAAAAGATGGAGTCCCTCTCAAAGAAGATGAAATATATGTTAGTTTCTCTAACATAAGGGGGAGATAATAAGTAGCTAGAAAATATATTGTGAATTATCATTAGTATGATACGCATTCAAAAAGTAATTCAAGTCAAATGCTAGAAGCATTGATGACCTAACTCTAATTTCATATTTCAGCTGCAAAATGCTCCTATTAAAATTAATGTCCCTGAAGGATAGAGTTACAGCATGCATGAAGTGTGACAGATCAATCGATTTCAAATGAAATAATCTTTAAAAAGGGAGAGGAGCAAATGATCATTATAAGGAGGCAATGTGCTCTTAAAGAGACTACGACATAACACTTCATGAAACCTCATGAGAGGTTTAAGTACCTAAAAATAATGAAAGTGATGAGATCTCAATAAGTTATGTCACATTGTGAATCGTTATAAATGATATATCGTCGATGATATCTTTGGTACAATATAGCACAATATTGTAAAAGATTGAGGATCTGAATTTTACGTCTATAAAGTATACTAACATAGACATTATTACCAAGTAAAATGACGTATTTTGGTATGTTTCAAACTTATTGGACCTTCAGTCCAAACAACAGAAAATGTCACACATTTAAATATTAATGGCTATTGTCACTTGACAAAATTTATATGAAAATTCTTGAAGAATTTTAAATGCCTGAAGCATATAGATTCTAAAAATCTGTTTATTACATGAATTAAATCAAACAAGGTGATTGCGACTTTATAATAATGAGTATTCATTGACTAAGGGTACATATGACTCTTTTATCCTTACGTCTTACGTCTTTGTGAGTGTAAGATGATTATTGAATATTATTCGAACTCTTGAAGAGTTTTCAAAGGCAATAGATTATCTGCTGAAAGAAGTTGCATTGAGAAACTTGTAGAATTCTTTGGTCTTGAAGTGTCATATCGTTATGCAATTGATGTATTTATATATTTTGTTATCCCTATGAGGGATTACAACGATGTTGTTCTACATGACAGTCAAATCATATAAAGATAACATAAGCTTATAAAGCAAGTCAGGAATGCACTTGGAGTGATTTAAACAATATTATATGCTCATGATGCAACTCTTTCAAAAGAGTGGAGATGCAACATACACCGTCCAACTAAAGAGAGGATTCATAAAGGAGATAGAAGAAATTACATTTCACCAAAGTTTTCCTTCACACACGAACTCCAGAAGAATGGTGATATCAACGTACAACAGATTTGTTCGAGTGAGAATATGATTGATTCGTTCACCAAGTCTATACCAACTGCAACTTTCTAGGAGATGGTGCACAAGATTGGATTGCGAAGATTCAAGTTGTAGATTGATGTTCTCACCAGGGGGAGTTAATACGCGTTGTACTCTTTTTCCCTTACAAGGTTTTGTCACAGGATTTTCCTTGCAAGATTTTTAATGAGGCAGCCAAAATGCGTATTATTAGAAATGTGTACTTTTTTCCTTAACTGGTTTTTTTTTCATTGAGATTTTTCTAGCAAGGTTTTAACGAGGCACATTATCTACCAAATAGACATTCAAGGGGGAGTGTTATAAATATTATTTATTATTGTGAATGTCTATCTCTACAAGGAAAGTTAGAATTAGTAAATTTGGGATCAAGTCAATTTTCTATTATAAATAGAGATTTTCCTTCATTGTATTTACATCCCTCAAGTGGACCCCTCAAGAGAAATAAAGAACACTCCTCTCTTTTCTCTTTCTCCACAATATTTATGTTCTAGTTTTATTATTTCATAACAATTTTAATTATTTTACCCTTTTAAAATATTACACCATGTTATCTCTCCTCAATAAGTATGACCCGTATTATATATCTATGACAACTCCATTAATAATGTTCTCCGTCTTAAATATTTTAATTAATACAAAAGGTAACATAGGACAAAAACTACTGAGTTTTATCTTATTTTTTTCAAAATGATAAATATTTTGAGACATATACTTCTAATAAGGACCATACATATTTTGAGACGGAGGGAGTACCTTTCAATAATAATGTTAGTCCTGATTTATAAACAAATTAGGCAGATATTACAATATATGAATTAACAATGTAGGGGTTACTTTTATTGAGTGTATAATTTATTATACCAAAAATAAAATAAATAGGGTAAAATATAAAATATGAATATGTCTTAAAATTAAATAAAATTGAAAGGGTGTTTATGATGATTTGAGAAAAAAAGATAAAGAATGATTTTGTCTTTTGGTATATACTTCATGTATTGTTATTGCATACTATTAAATTAGGTATAAAATAATACACTAAATGAGTTATTAAATGATAGTACATGAATTATTGATGCAAGATGTAGAAAACAAATCAGATAAGTAATTAATAAAGTTATACCAAAATTTATATCATGATTATTTAATCTAATTTTGCATACCAAACGATTCTTAGTTGACCAAACGTGATAAAGTAAACAATTTATCGCATTTGATGCTTGCATAAACATTAATGCAATTCATGTATTTTGCAATCTAAATATGTTAAGTGATTTGAATTCTCACTTAATTTTGTGAGGTCATCATTAAACTATTTAATCTCTTAAAAAGTAATTTGTGTTTGACCGATCTTTTAAAAGTGATTTTAAGCGTCACATTAAATTGAGTTATATTTTCTAATCAAGGAGTCGAAGAGTTAGAATGACATGAAAAGTCACGAGTTCGATCCCCTGCATAAACCTTTTTGGTTGAGCCTGTCACACATGGCTTGCCAAGTGTGGTTAA
This sequence comes from Anisodus tanguticus, assembly GCA_034509755.1. NCBI lineage: Eukaryota > Viridiplantae > Streptophyta > Magnoliopsida > Solanales > Solanaceae > Anisodus > Anisodus tanguticus. Next base: position 16,060,378 of record CM067540.1, read on the forward strand.
TCGACTGACGTGGTTTGCAGGCTATTGCGTCAATCCGGGGTTTACCCTGTGCGCACTCGAGAGAGTAGCGGCTGCGGGTTCCTTCGTCAACAAAAAAAAAAGAATGACATGAAAATCACGAAGAAAAATTCTTCTCTACAAAATGACTAGTTAATAATGGAAGCTTTTAATTCGACTTATGCAAGTAAATACCTTAACGGGAAATTTCAGGTTCAACTCAATCTGAAAAAAATAATCCATTGATTATTTTCATCAATAAAATAGTATATATACAATTTACAATTTTTCATAATAGGAAAAACCTATTCCTATTCTACTCCCAAAACTCTATTCTAGTAGTACAAGAATCCTATAATTATGGTAAGTGTACAATACTAATTGATACAATATTTACCTAAAATCTACCATTAAACCGTGTGTATATCACCGTGTATATCACGAACATTACCAAATCTGGAATATACACCCCTTATGGTAAGTGTATATCACGTGTAGATTTAATACACCCCCGCAATCATAGCGGACGGTCTTCGTACGCTGAGACTGTCCCTAAAATCTTCAAAAAGGACCGAGGGAAGACCTTTGGTAAAGATGTCTGCAATTTGATATCTGGAAGGGATATGACAAACACGTACTTGTCCACGAGCTACCTTTTCGCGAACAAAGTGGATATCCATCTCAATATGTTTAGTGCGCTGGTGTTGAACCGGATTACCAGAAAGGTAGATGACACTAACATTATCACAATAAACAAAGGTAGCTTTCTAAATAGGACAATGAAGCTCTAAAGGAAGATTACGTAACCAACATGATTCAGAGACCACATTGGCTACCCCTCGATACTCGGCCTCTGCACTAGAGCGGGACAAAGTCGACTGACGCTTTGCAGATCATGAGATCAAGTTATTACCAAGAAACATAAAATAGCCAGACGTAGAGTTTCTGGTGTCTGGACAGCCACCCCAATCAGCATCTGTATACGAGACAAGTGTAGACGTCGATGGCAGATATAAATGTAAGCCAAAGTCAAGTGTCCCCTAGATATACCGAATAATGCGTTTGAGCGCATTCATGTGCTCAACCATGGGATCATGCATAAAAAAACACACCTGATGTACGGCATACGTAGTATCGGGTCTCGTGAGAGTAAGATACTAAAGGGCCCCGGTAAGACTGGGATAGCTGATCGGATTCTCGTAAGGTGAGCCAGCCTCAGCACCCAACTTGAGTTTAGTATCACCTAGAGCGGAAATAGACTTGCATGAGGACATACCAACTCGCTTAATGATCTCAGCTGCATACTTTCTTTGGGATAAGAACAACCCACCTGCATGACGAGAGACAAAAATCCCCAAAAAGTAACTCAAGGGCCCCAAGTCTTTCATAGCAAACTCAGAACTGAGCATTGTCATGATAGAGTGGCATAATGCATCAGAAGAGGCAGTAGAGATAATATCATCCACATATAATAATATATAAGTCATGGAAGAACCACGACGATTTATGAACAATGAATTATCAAACCTGCCGTGAGAAAACCCAATAGTCAAAACATAGTCTGCAAACCTCTTATACCAAGCCCATGGGAACTGCTTAAGCCCGTACAAGGACTTCTTCAATAAACAGACATGATGAGGATATTTGGGATCCCTAAACCCCAAGGGCTGATGTATATAGACTGTCTCCTTAAGATCACCATATAAGAAAGCTTTTTTCATATCTAATTGATGAATGAGCCATGCTTTCGAAAGAGCCAAGCTGAGCACAATGCGAATGGTAGCCGGTTTGACCACCGGACTAAATGTCTCACCACAATCCACACCAACCTGCTGAGTCTTACCATCACCTACAAGATGAGCCTTATGCCTTGCAAAAGAACCGCCAACTTTGTCTTTATGAGCAAAAATCCACATAGACCGAATAATATTAACACCAGATAGACGGGGCACCAACTCCCACGTCTTATTATCAATAAGAACATTATATTCGTCGGTCATAGTAATTTTCTAATTCGGGTCATTTAAAGCAGACACATGATTACGGGGCAGGAGTGATTTAAGAACATTAGAATTTAGATTAAAATGTCTTTTTGGTTTAACAATACCCCGTTGACTACGAGTGACCAATCTATGACTCGAGGGAGAATTGGGTGGATTTTGGAAAATTTCGGGACAAGTGACAGACTGGCCAGCGCCTGCTGGCCTAGAACTGGAAACTAGACCCGTGACTGGACCAATTTTCGTATTGGGCTGGGTAGCTGGCCCAATTGCGGAAATCGGGGCAGAAGCTGGCCCAAGCATGGGACTGGAAACAGAGGGGTGAGACGAAACTGTATATCCCGCGGGCAGTGGGCCCATTAGTGGATTTTAGGTGCGGGACAGGTCCAAAAAATGACGGATAATATACGGAGAAACGGTGTCGTCCAAAAAATTATACGAACTAGGCACATGACGACTCACATTAGCAAAGGAAAATTGAGTTTCATCAAAAATAACATGGCGACTAATGATGCTTTTATTAGAGGATAAATCAAAATATTTGTAACCACAGTGATTAGATGGAAACCCAAAAATACACAAGGGGTAGAACATGCCTGAACTTTGTTAATTGTGGTGGACGGAAACAACGGATAAAATAGCACCCATAGACCCTAAGATGTGAATACGAATGAGTCTTATTATATAAGATTTGAAGGGGGGGGGGGGCGAATATGCCAAACTTTTGGTAGGAAAAATGTTAAGAAGATATGTAGCCATTTGTAGAGCATGACGCCAAAAAGAAGGGGGTACGGAAGCATGAACTAATAAAGTTCGGACAATGTTATTAATGGTACGAATTTTGCTTCCGGCTTTTCCATTTTGTGAGGACGTATGAGGACAAGAAAAATGAAAATTGATTTCATTATTAGCACAAAACTCCCGAAACACCATATTATCGTATTCTTTGCCATTATTACATTGAATATTTTTGATTTTCCGTTCGAATTGGGTTCTGAATGAATGCTCTAAATTTTAAGAAAGTGGAAAAAACGTGAGATTTATTCGCTATCGGAAAAGTTCATAAAAAATTAGAATAATCATCCAAATATAAAATATAATAACGGTGACCCAAAGAACTGAGAACATGAGACGTCCATAAATCGCTATAAATAATATCAAATGACATGAAAGTACGAGAATTAGATTATACAAACGACAATCTAATATTTTTTCCTAAAGAACAAGATTGACAAATCGGAGTACTACGCATACCCTTACAAGAAATAAAATTATTTTTATCTAAGAAAGACAAAATAGACGACCCCGGATGACCTAGACGAGCATGCCACAAGGAAGGAGCAAGGGCTGCAAAAGATGATGGCAAGGATGGACTCGAGAGATCGGAGGTGGGCGTGATAGGATAAAGATCTCCCCAACTATCACATCTCATGAGAGGAATCCCAGTCTTGAAATCCTTCACAAAAAACTAAAAGGATCAAATTCAACAGAAACAAAATTATCAGTGGTGAATTTACGGACAGACACTAAAATTTTAATTAATTTTTGGGCACGAAGGATATTTTTCAAAATAAGAGGTGGATGGGGAGGGGGGGGGGGTGATAGAGTTTTATGACAGTAACCACGAATTGGAATAGAATTGCCATTACCAATAATTATACCATGATTACTGCTCAAATTGGAATAAGACGAGAGAGTACCTTGGTCGAACGTCATGTGGGTAGTGGCTCCGGTGTCCATGTACCAATTTGCGTCTGGGGGATTTAATCCGAGTGTGTGCATCGCGGCTTCAATGTCGATAGAGGTGGGTCCCGCGACATGGTGGGCCTGGTGGGCCAAGGCCCAAGTACGCCGACTTGCTGCCCCGCCCAGCATTAGCTCTCGGGTTCCAGTGGTGGGCTACTGGACTGGGCCTGCTGGAATTCTGAAACTTGGCCCATGTCGGATACGGAACAGGTGGCTGGTAATAGGGGTTGTTGGGCCCAGGCCCACTGGCCTAGTTCCACGCCCAGGGGCCCAGGGCAGTGACCAATTGGCTTGTGGCCCACTGCCCCGAGGCCCATTGGCAGCCCCGTTATTCCCACCTCGGTTTCCGCCATAATTCTTACCATTATTTTTGCAATTTTGACCCTTTTTGCTGTCACAGTTGTTGCGGTTTTAGCTGGAACTGTTGGAGACGGATGGAGAAAAGTTAGACTCGGTCATCATGACGACATAAGGGGCCCAGTGACTGCTTTCTTAGCCATTCTGGCTTTTTCGAGTGTGAGCATGGAGCGGGCTTGATAAAACTGCGGAAGAGGTCTGCTCTGACGAAGAAGCGTACCGACGTCACTATAGGCTTCAGATAGGCCTGCGACCATCTGAAGGACAAGACGATCATTTGTAACGAGCGCACTAACGTTGCGGAATTGGTCCGCCAATTCCTTTAACCTTTTACAGTATGCTGAAACGTTGGGGAAGTCTTTTCCATATTGACGTGGGAGAATTCCTGCTCAAGGGTAACAACACGAGAATTTTGATTATCTTGAAATATATCACGCATCCTATTCCAAGCTGCCATCGCCGTAGCGTCTGGTTTCATAATCGTTTGCAATAGGTCAGTAGAGATAGTGGAGTAAATCCACTGAAGGACGGTAGCATCAAGGGTCATCCACAATTTTGGATCATCCTCGGGTCTAGGCACCTCCGTATCCGCAGGGTCCGAGGAAATTATGTGGTGGAGGACTTGATGTGAACGTGCGTGAACCTTGAATAGTTCGGCCCACGTCGCGTATTGAATGTTTTCTATTTCAAGAATGATAGGGATGTGATTCTTGATGTTAGAAACAGTAAGGGCAGGGTGAAATGTGTTCTTAGCCATAACAGCAACGAACAACGTGAGGAAGAGATTTGGAAGAAAATTTGGGAAGAGAAAAACAACAATTTCGGGCACGGACACCGAGAATAAGTGCTTGGAAACTATGGATTCCCCAGAGGGGGAGAGACCCCAGTACCGTGACTGTTTGGACAGAAAGATGGGGAGGAAAATAAGAGACCTAGACTTCTGATACCATGAAGGAAATAATCTCTTGATTATTTTCATTAATGAAAGAGTATATATACAATTTACAATTTTCCATAATAGGAAAAACCTATTCCTATTCTAGTAGTACAAGAATCCTATAATTATGGTAATTGTACAATACTAATTAATACAATATTTACACTACAATATTTACCTAAAATCTACCATTAAACCGTGATATACACGGTGTGTATATCACGGACTGAACATTACCAAATCTGGAATATACACGTGATATACACCCCTTATGGTAAGTGTATATCACGTGTATATTTAACACAATCAACTAATTAAGCTTCAATAACCCATGCCTCAGTTTAAGTTCAAATCATAAACGGAAATGGATAGATAAAGTTACTTATATTCAAAAGTTCTCAGAGGGAAAAACTATAGCAAAACGAGGCATTAATTTAACGTGATCATTGTTAGAGTTTGCCCTGAATTTCTTATCTTATTTAAATTCTATCATAATTATATTTTATTTAAAAAAAGTTTCTTGGGAAAATGATTTCCTGGTGGAAAAGATCTATTTCATATTTGAATAATCCTTTCTTGAATGGAAAATTTTCAGACTTCTATAAATTGAAGATCCGTCTCTCACAAAAAAATACAATAACATCCATAATGTAGTTATTAAGGAGTCATTTTCTTTGTTGTCTGATTTATTATCGTGAAAAATTTACAATTACCAGCTTTCGCATAATGCCTTGATTATTTCAATCCCAACAATCATGGTATAATTTCTTTATTATTGACAGAAAGCGTATAGCAGTTCATCATAATTAAGTGTTATTTTTTCCAAGAACTATTTCATTTTTGAAAATTTTGTCACAGGTCGAGGTGATTGACAACAAAATAGTTTCTTTCATTTTTGTGTTTTGGCTCTTAAAATAGTTTCCCAAATTATTTCTAAGAAATTCAAATTATTGCGTGGTAATTCAATGGTGTTTGTTTGTTAATGCGACGATTAAATGGTGGGTAAATTTCACAGATGGTCACATAATTATCACTTTTTCTTCATAAAATTCACTTAACTATTTTTTATAACACAAAAATCACTAAACTTTGAGTATACTAACACAAAAATCACTAAATTGGAATATATCAACTTTTCCGTGGATAACTCATTTTTACTCTCTTTTTTAAATCTACAACAACAACAATAACAACATACCCTGTGTAATCCCACAAGTGGAGTCTGGGAATGGTAAGATGTACGCAGACCTTACCTTTACAAGATAGAGAGACTGTTTTCGATAGACTCTCCGCTCAAAAGAAATGTACCCAATGCATGAATATAGGAAGGAAGAAGAGACTATAAAATATCAAATGTGCAAAACAAATATAGTAACAGATATCAATACACATTGATAAAAAAACTATGCGACTACCTAAATCATATGACTACAAGTACAATAACACAATGTTACCTACTAACCATCTACCATAATCCTCGACCTCCACACCTTTCTATCTAATATCATGTCCTCAGTCAACTGGGATTGTGCCATGTCATGTGTAATCACCTCCCTAGTTCTTCTTCGGCCTACCTCTGCCTCTCCTTACTCCTGCTATAGTCAGCCTCTCACACATCCTCACTGGCGCATCTTCGCGCATCCTCTTCATATGTACGAACCATCTCAGCCTCACTTCCCTCATCTTATCCGTCACTGAGGTCACTCCCACCTTCTCTCGTATAACTTCGTTCTTAATCATATCCCTCATAGTATGCCCACACATCCATATGAACATCCTCATCTCCGCTACATTCATCTTCTGAATGTGGGCACTCTTAACTGGAGAACACTCTGCCCCATACAATAGTGTTGGTTTAACGACCACTCTGTAGAATTTACCTTTAAGCCTAGACGACACAATCTTATCACATAGTACCCCAGGGGCGAGTCTCCATTTCGCCCACTCCACCCCAATACAGTGTGCGACATCAACATCAATTTCTCCATCTCCTTGAATTATGAACTCAAGATACTTGAATTTGTCCCTCTTAGGTATGACTAGCACCTCAATCTTCACTTCCACCTCTGGCTCAAATGCCACATCGCTGAACTTGCACTCTAAGTACTCTGTCTTAGTCTTGCTTAATTAGAAACCTCTTGAATCTAAGGCCTCTCTCCACACTTTCAGCCATCATTAACATCACTACGCGTCTCGTCAATTAATACTATGTCATCAGCGAATAACATACACCACAACACCTCCCCTTGAATATGTCGAGTCAATTTATCCATCACCAAGGCAAATAGGAACAAGATAAGAGCTGGTCCTTGGTGCAATCCCATCTCGACCGGAAAATGCTCTGAATCACCTCCCACTGTCATAACCCGAGTTTTGGCTCCATCGTACATGTCATGAATATCCCTAATATAAGCTACAAGTACACCACTAGACTCCAAACATCTCTAAAGGACATCCATATGGACTTTATCATATGCCTTTTAAATCTAATAAATATTTTTTTTATTAAAAAGCTTCAACCCGATCCGACCCAAAATTTTACCAGCGCTGAGTAAGTCGTTTGACTTCATTATTAACTGGGTTGTGTCGGAGTTTTTTAAGAAATTTTTTATTTATTAGATTTTTAAAAAAGAGTAAAAAAAGAGATCCACAGGAAAGTTGGTATTTTCCGATTTTAGTGACTTTTGTGTTAGTATACTCAAAGTTCAGTGACTTTTGTGTTAGAAAAGATATTTACGTGACTTTTGTAAAAAAAAATATATAATTATGTGATCATCTATGAAATTTACCCATTAAGTGATTAAAATGCGACCGCTTGAATCTTACAAGATCGAGAAAGCTTCTTATTTATAGCAGTTGCTCTGTTCTCAAACCCTGGTCATTCAAGCACATCCCTCGATTTACCGAAAGTAGTGCTGAGGGACCGAGACTATTATCTCCAGGAATAGTCTGGCGTAAGCCGGGAAGCTGGATATAAAAAAAAAGTCTTATTTATCCTTAGCTATGTCAAAAAAAAAACACAATCTGCTTCGAAAACAAAGAATTTTTATTTATTCCATTAAAAAAAAAGAAAACAAACGTTATTAGTCAAATTAAAACTGCCGACCTACAACTTGGACTTTCTTTATAATAAACCTAATGCGTGGAGAATTAGAGAAACAACAACATATTCAGTGTAATCTCACTAAGTTGGGTCTGAGGAGGGTAGAATGTACACAGACCTTACTTTTACTTTTAGAGGTAGAAAGACCGTTTCCGAAAGACCTTCGGCTCAAGAGAGAACATGACAACAATAGGTCAGTGAAGGCTTGAAAAAAGTAAAGTAAAGTAAAGTAAGGGAAGACAAAGAGAATATGACAAAATATTACGGATCAACATTAATGGAGAAATTTTAACAGAAGATGCATCAAATTAGTACGACAATCAAAATATAGAATTAGAGAAACCACATTATAAGAGTTAAATAATTTTATCGCAGTATTATTATTTATTCATATATAATATACTAAATATTTGGATTCATTGAAGAAAAATAAGGTTATTAATAGGAGTAGTTGTTATCATAGTCAAATAAATTGATGGGCAAGGTTCAACGTTCTAACCTATACTGCTAGTAGACTCTGAACTGTGGACTACAACTGGCATTTGGTCTCTCGTTTGATTTTTATTTTTTATTTGACATTCAATAACTCCCTTATTATAATCGATCTTCAAAAAAAAAAAAAGGGAAACAAAAAAGAGCAATTGGGAGTTTATTTAAGATAAGCAAAATTTTACTCAAAAAATATGGTACTTCCTCCGTTTTTTAATAAATAATATTTTAAGCTTCTCATTTTATTTCCAAATACGTGGTGCTTTAAAATTTCAAGAAGATATTGATTTTGTTCTTCCAAAACTATTCTTATTTAGATAATAATAAAATATTAAATAACTTTTCTTTTCTTTTCTAGACATTTAATTAGGAATAAATTAATAAAAATACTTTTAGTTTCCTAAAAATGGACACTTTCTTAAGAGGTTTACATAAATTTAAAAAATCACGGAGGGAGTAATTAACATTACAAAATTGAAATTAATGCACACAAGTTGACACCTGCTGATGTTTGAACATTTCGAAGGACACCCCACAATCCACATCCATTGTTTTTAAAAGAGCTACTGACTTTCAATTTACTAGACTATTTTTTTTTTATTTAATAAAACAAGGACTAATTGTGTTTTTTTAGCTACCTAACTTAAAACAAAATAATAGGTTTGGTATTTTTGTTTATCGCGAGTCAATTTAATTTTATAATATTAAAAGTAACAAAATGATGCATTTTAAATATTCCGTCTCATTTTATGTGAATATGGTACTGCCTGAGGAGTTAAACAATTTTCTTTTCACTTTAATTTTTTCAAAATTTTTAAATATTTTAAATTACTAGTAATTTTTAAATATGTAAATTTTATTTTTAAAAAATTTAAAAATTTATATTCAAAATTTATAAAAAAAATATTCCGAATTTCTTCGTATAAACTGTAATGGAGGGAATAGTAGTAAGCTAAACAAAAGTGACAGACATTTGTGATAGTCAAATATGATTATTTGTCTCTTTTTTGCTCCAAAAGTGGAATCTCCCACCCCAGGAGCCCCCACACCCCGGTCCGACAGGTCTGTGAAGGAGGTAAATCATGGTGACTCAATTGATTTCAAAGGTTAGACCAGTACCACGCTGCACACAAGGGGCCCTCCTTTATTTCAAGAAGAAACCCCCACACTGCCGCTGACGGGATTCGATCCTTGGTCTTTGCTCTAAATATTCTCTTGAAACCAATTGAGCTGACCAAGCGGAATATTTGTCTCTTTTTTATATAGGGATTGTTATGTGTGAAGAATGGGATAAAAACGAATATGCGTAGTGCACTATAAGCTTAGTGATGTGAGTGATTGTCATTTCTTTGGAATATATATGGTAGTTTCCCATTTGGATTATTATTGCATGCATTTTCCGGTCAAGGAAAGTGGCCGACGAAACTTCAAACTTTTGTTTATATTCTCCCTTGTCCAAGACAAAAGAAAGGCTTATAGAATATTAATCTTTGAATACAAAATTAAATATTTTTTAAGTTGCATAATCAACTTATCCATCATGCGTTACATATGCAACTTAACTTTTGCTTTTTGTTCCTATCGGATAAATAGATGAGAAAAAGCGTTGGCACAATAGTAAGAGTCGATATCATTGTGTGATCAGAAGATTATTGATTTAATTTATGAAAACAATATATTACATAAATACAAAGGTTATGTATAAATTTGCCCTTAATATCATATTTAGTCAAGTTTTCTAAATCTGCTTATTTTAAGAAGTAATTTTTGTTAGAAATGCATATCGAAAAAGTGCTTCTGGAGAATAATAATTTGTGTTTGACTAACAAATTGAGAAGCAGTTTTATCAATATTAGAGCAGTTATTGTGCTTGGCCATAGTTTCAGAAGTGCTTTTCAGAAAAAACTATTTTTCAACTTCTGAAAAACACTTTCTGCTATTTTTTTTTACTTGATCAAATAAAATAAACTCTTTTTAAAGAAAATAAATCCTTTTGACTTCCCAAAAGCTTGATCGAATAAGCTATGAATTTCATTGAAGCTTACATAATTAACTTATGCATCATGCCTTATACATATGAAAGAAAACGTTGGAGCAATAATAAGAATCACAAGTGTCGTGCGATCAGGAGGTCACTAATAAAAAAAACATATATATTGCATCAATGTATAAGTTATGAACAAATTTTCCCTTATTTATCGAATATGGGCAAATTTGTTTCCTGTTAACTTTGTAAACTTTTCTTCTTTTCAAATTTGTTTTCTAACTAAGCGTGTAAAACGTAGCCCTTCAATCAAAGTGAAGTTACCATTGATGTGGACAAAATCTTCTTAGGCTAAGAGAAAGATTTTTCACAACTTTTAATTACCACTATAATGATGGTCAATTTACGTGAAAAATACGTAATGTGTGAGGCAAATAGTTCGAATTTCAATACACAAACCATATGCGGTGAGTCTTATTTAATTAAATGAGCTGTGAACCCTAGTTTATAATGCATGTGCCTACGTTTGAAAAACATATATAGTTAAAAGTAATGAAGCTACTTTCAAAAACTGGAAAAAGAAAAAAAAAAGAAAGGTCTAACTTTTTTTCTTTCTTGTTTCAACACTAAATACTTATCCGCAACCAATGTTTATATCAAATTATTATTTGTATGATATGTGTTTGTGTGTTTGACACTTATTCACGATTAATTAACATGTATTTTACCCCACAATTAATTAATACTATATATTTTTACCTCATTAACTCATTTAACCTTATTAAATTTATATAATTTAGTGTAAACACCTTATATTGATAAGAATTTCCCACTGAACTATTGGCGTATATAACTATTACGGAAATTATTCTAAGATCCATGAATTTGTCAGAGGACAGTAAAATTCTTATCAAACAAAATTAAGCACAAATGAGATCCAATTAGATTTGTAAATTTAGTAGGAGCAAATGCAATCATATACTTAAACCCTAGTTTTGGAAATATAACTTGCAATATGTTAGACACACATTTGATATTAATCCCCAACTTTTAGGAGAGTCTCATGGTAGCTTACGTTTCCAATTTGTTTGATAAATATACCGTGTGTCCGTGATATACAACTCTGGTCCGTGATATACATGGAAAGTATATCACGGTTTGGAGATTATATTGTACCATATTCTTTGTAATTAATTAGCATTGTATTCTTACCATAATTGTAGCAGTCTTGTACAAATAGAATAGGATTTTGGGAGTAGAATATGAATAAGATTTTTCATATTCTAGAAATTGTAAATTGTATATATACTCATTCATTAATGAAATTAATCAAAGGATTATTTCTTTCATGGTATCAGAAGCCTACGTTTTTCATACCTCTCCTAATTTTTTCCGTAACCTCCTCGGTTTTCGAGCTTCCTCTCGGTTTTCCGTAACCCTCTTCTCTTCCTAAATTATCCCAAATCCCTACTTCACCTCTTGTTCTTTCGTTATGTCTAAGAATGCGTTTCATCCTGCCCTTACCGTTTTCAACATCAAGAACTACATCCATATTGCTCTTGAGATGGAAAACGTCCAGTATGCGACGTGGGCAGAGTTGTTCAAAATTCACACTATCTCCCATCAAGTCCTCCATCACATAATTCCTCCCGCTACCCCTATTCCCGCGGAGGTCCCTCAGTTATGGATTACTCTTGATGCTACCGTCCTTCAGTGGATTTATTCCACTATTTCTACCGACCTTTTAAAGACGATCATTGAGCCAGACACTACGGCTATGACAACCTGGAGTAGATTGCGTGATATATTCTAAGATAACCAACATTCCCGAGTCGTCACCCTTGAGCAAGAATTCTCCCAAGTCCGCATGGAAGATTTCCCTAACGTTTCTGCATATTGTAAATGGCTCAAGGAGTTGGCGGACCAACTCCGTAACGTTGGAGCGCCTGTGACCAATAATCGTCTTGTTATACAAATGGTTGTTGGCCTTTCTGAGGCCTATAATGGCGTTGGGACTCTCCTTCGTCAAAGCAATCTGCTTCCTCCCTTTTATCAAGCTCGCTCGATACTCACTATAGAAGAAGCCGACTTGGCAAAAAAGGCGGCTACCAACGCCAGTCCCATGGCGATGATGACTTTGTCCGATAATTCTCGTGGATTTGTTGACAATTCGGGCCAAAACCGCAACAACGGTGGCGGCAAGAAGGGTCAAAACCGTAAAAATAATGGTAAGAATCGCGACGACAACAATGGTGGCAGCCGGAATAGTGGTAGCTGCGGCGGCGACGGTGAATCTCGGGGTAGTGGACAGCAACCCAATTGGGCTCCGCAGTAGGCCCCATGGCAGTGGAACTGGGCTAGTGGGCCTTAGCCCAACAATGGATATTTTTCGTCGAGCCATTACTTGGGAAACTGGGCCCAGTTTCCACAACATGCCAGACCCAATTTCTCTGGTCCAGCTTTGGGTGGCAGTTCATTTTCTGGGCTAGGGCAGCAGGCTAGTGTGCTTGGGCCTCGGCCTCCGCATGCATTCTAGGCAGTGGGTCCCACACCAACTCTGACAGATATTGAGGCCGCGATGCATACACTTGGATTAAATACCTCACACCCGAATTGGTATATGAACACCGGCGCCACTTCTCACATGACGTCAGACCAAGGTACTCTCTCGTCTTATTCCAATTTGAGCAAAAATCGTGGCATACTTGTTGGTAATGGCAACTCAATTCCAATTCGTGGTTACGATCATACTACTTTATCTCTTCCCCATCCACCTCTTGTCTTGAAAAATGCTCTTCATCCCCCTAACTTAATTAAAAATTTGGTGTCTGTCTGTAAATTCACCACTGATAATTTGGTTTCTGTTAATTTTGCTCCTTTTGGGTTTTCTGTGAAGAATTTCAAGACGGAGATACCTCTCATGAGATGTAATAGTAGGGGAGATATTTATCCTATCACGCCCGCATCTAGTCTCATAGTCAAGCCTTGCCGTCTACTTTTGCAGCTCTAGCTCCTTCCTTGTGGCATGCACGTTTGGGTCACCCTGGGTCGTCTATTATTTCTTCTTTGTATAAAAATAATCTTATTTCTTGTAAGGATACGCGTAGTACTTCAATTTGTCATTCATGTCCTTTAGGAAAGCATGTTAGATTACCATTTATATCCTCTACTTCTCATACTTTAATTCCATTTGATATTATTCATAGCGATTTATGGACATCTCCCATTTTAAGTTGGGCCATCGGTATTATGTTCTATTTTTGAATGATTATTGTAATTTTCTATGGACCTTTCCGTTAGCGAAAAAATCACAAGTTTTTTCCACATTCTTAAAATTTAGAGCATTCGTCTGCACCCATTTCGAACGGGAAATAAAAAATATTCATTGTGATAATGGCAAAGAATATGATAATGGTCTGTTTCGGGATTTTTGTGATACTAATGGCATAGTTTTTCGTTTCTCTTGTCCTCATACTTCCTCACAAAATAGGAAAGCCGAACGCAAAATTCGTACCATTAATAATATTATCCGAACTTTATTAGTCCATGCTTCCGTACCCCCTTCATTTTGGCATCATGCTCTACAAATGGCTACTTATCTTCTCAACATTCTTCCTACCAAAGGGTTGACGTATGCATCTCCTCTTAAAGTCCTCTATAATAAAGATCCTTCTTAGGGTCTTTGGATGTTTATGCTATCCGCTTTTCCCGTCAACTACTATTAACAAACTTCAAGCCCGGTCTACCGCTTGTGTGTTTTTGGGTTATCCATCTAATCATCGTGGTAACAAATGTTTTGATTTATCCTCTAATAAAATCATCATTAGTCGCCATGTTATTTTTGATGAAACCCAATTTTTGTTTTCTAAAGTAATCCTGTGCCTAGTTCGTATAATTTTTTTAGATGACGAGGTCTCCCCGTATCTTATCCACCATTTATCGGACTTGTTCTGCACCCAAACTCCACCAGTGGGCCCAATGTCCGCTGGACCTACTGTTCCGCCACATCCCACTATTTCCAGTATTATTTCTGCCCCAGTTTCGGCTGTTGGGCCGGTTGCCCAGCCCAATACCGACAATGTTCCAGCTTTGGTTCTTGCTTCTGCCCCGACTACTGTTTCCCGTATTGGGCCGCCAGCAGGCCCAATGCCTGCTGGCCAGCCGGTCTCCCATCTGAGTTCCTCCCAAAATCCACCCAATTCTCCACCAAGTCATAGACCGCTCACTCGTAGTCAATAACATATTTTTAAACCAAAAAGACATTTTAATCTAAATTCTAATGTTCTTAAATCCCCCTACCCCGTAACCCAGTGTCCGCATTAAATGACCCGAATTGGAAATTGGCTATGCACGACGAATATGATGCTCTTATTGAAAATAAGACGTGGGAGTTGGTACCCCGTCCTTCTGGTGTTAATATTATTCGGTCTATGTAGATTTTACTCATAAGGATAATTCTGATGGTTCTTTTGCGAGGCATAAGACTCGTCTTGTAGGTGATGGTAAGACTCATCAGGTTGGCGTGGATTGTGGTGAGACGTTTAGTCCGGTGGTCAAACCGGCTACCATTCACACCGTTCTCAGTCTAGCCTATTTATCAGTTAGATGTGAAGAATGCTTTCTTACATGGTGATCTTAAGGAGACCGTTTATATGCATCAGCCCTTGGGTTTTTGAGACCCCAAATATCCTCATCATGTCTGTTTATTGAAGAAGTCTTTGTATGGGCTTAAGCAGGCCCTACAAGCTTAGTATAGAGATTTGCAAACTATGTTTCATCTATTGGGTTTTCACACAGCAAGTCTGATAATTCATTGTTCATATATCGTCGTGGTACTTCCTTGGCTTATATACTATTATATGTGAATGATATTATCTTGACTGCCTCTTCTGATGCTTTGCGCAATTCTATCATGACAATGCTCAGTTTTGAGTTTGTTATGAAAAATTTGTGGCCTTTGAGTTACTTTTTGGGGATTGCTGTCACTCGTCATGCATGTGAGTTATTCCTATCACAACGGAAGTATGCAACTGAGATCATTGAGCGAGCTGGTATGTCCTCATGCAAGTCTACTTCCACTCCCGTTGATATTAAACCCAAGCTGGGTGCTATGGCTGGCTCACCTTACGAGGATCCGACCCACTATCGCAATCTTGCGGGAACTTTTCAGTATCTTACTTTCACGAGACCCGATATTATGTATGCCGTAAAACAAGTGTGTTTGCTTATGCATGATCCCAGGGTTGAGCACATGAATGCGCTCAAGCGCATTATTCAATACATCCAGGGGACACTTGACTATGACTTACATTTATATCCTTCATCGTCGTCTACACTTGTTTCGTATACAGATGCTGATTGGGGTATGTTTCTTGGTAATAGCTTGGTCTTATGGTTTGTGAAGTGTCAATCTACATTATCACGCTCTAGTGCAGAGGCCGAGTATCGAGGGGTAGCCAATGTGGTCTCTGAATCATGTTGGTTACGTAATATTCTCTTAGAACTTCATTCTCCCATTCAGAAAGCTACCTTGGTTTATTGTGATAATATTAGTGTTGTCTATCTTTCTGGTAATCCGGTTCAACATCAGCGCACTAAACACATCGAGATGGATATCCACTTTGTTCGCTAAAAGGTAGCTCGTGGACAAGTACGCGTCTGTCATGTCTCTTTCAGGTATCAAATTGCAGACATCTTTACAAAAGGGTCTTCCCTCGGTTATGTTTGAGGATTTTAGGGATAGTCTCAGCGTACGAAAACCGCCCGCTATGACTGCGGGGGTGTGATAAATATACCGTGTGTCCGTGATATACAACTCTGGTCCGTGATATACATGGAAAGTATATCACGGTTTGGAGAATGTATTGTTCCATATTCCTTGTAATTAATTAGCATTGTATTCTTACCATAATTGTAAAAGTCTTGTACAAATAGAATATGGTTTTGGGAGTAGAATAGGAGTATGATTTTCTATATTAGTGAAATTGTAAATTGTATATTTACTAATTCATTAATGAAAATAATCAAGGGATTATTTCTTTCATTTTTAATCATTTTCAAATTAAGATTATACGAATTCCCAAAATTGTTCTCAAATTTAGCCAAGAAAGAAGTAAAGAATTAAAGATTAACTAATTCATACTAAATATAGATTAATTTTAACAATATCATAAAAGGACTCGATCAAGTCTGATCCTGCTCGTTTTATTCTCTATAGAAATCTGAATTTAGGACTTTAATTTTTAATCATTAATTGCCTTTACAATTTCCTTGAACACAACCAAAAATGTACATGAGAAAGTGGGTCATTAGCAAGGATGCTCCTATTTTGGGGTGGTCTTTAATTTTTGCTTCAAATCGCGGTCTTTAATTTTTGTCCTTCAGTACCTTAACGTGGTTGAAAATATCTCTAACATCGAAAAAAAAAAAAAAAAAAAATCCGAATTTTGAACCTGACAGAGTAAAAAAAAAAAAAAAAAAATTTCGCAAGACAAATGTTTCATAGAAACTATGCCTATTTGCACAAAATTATATAGAAACTATGCCTTAAGACATAGTTATGTAGAGTATGCATTATCCGTCATATTTATGTAGAAATTAAGTTATCCTACAGAACCAACTACGTCCGAATAAACATAGTTTCTATGAAATATTTGTCATGCGATTTTTTTTACTCTGCTAGGGTTTGAATTCGAATCTCTAATTTCGTAGACGTGTGAATAAGAATATTTTGACCCACAAATTTTCATTAAATGAGAAATTCGGGAAAAAATTAAATACCAGCGATTTGAGGGGCAAATGTGAAAGACTAGTGTATATAATGACCAAGCCGTGCAATTTTTTGCAAGAAAGTAGCTAAACTAGCCTCTGCCCTCTCCACACGTATAAGTTCCGGCGCAAGCACAAGATCAACAAAGGCCCATATGAGGGCCCATGTGATATGGAGCTAGACTATTGCCATATTGCTTGTGAAATGGCACCAGGTAACCACTTTTGGGACTATTTAAGTTTTAATTTACAAATTATTTAAAATTTAATCATAACTTAAACAGCGGACAGAAATCCGCTTCCTCAAACTTTAAGACACCGTATCCTAAAGTTCAGTTGAAATATGACATACAATCATCATGAAAGGTTATATTCCGGTTTATCGTGTCAAAGGGGATGGATTATGTCAATTTGAGTTGGTCGTAATATATATTTGCTTTGGCCTAAGATGGTGGTTTAAATAAAAAATAAAAACAAAAAGAAGTTGAATCAATTTACCTAAACAGAGAGTCATTATCGAATTTGCTTAACTCGAAATAATTCCTATTTTACTTTATTTTTTGAATAATGATTTGTGTAATCACCATTTCTCCTTGTGCCGAGAGTCTAAACAATCTCTCTATCCTCATAAAAGCAGAGATAAAATTTGCATACATCCTACCTATACCTCACTTATGGAAATACCTTCGGTTTGTTGTTGTTGTTGTGTAATCTGACCCTGGGATACCTCCTAAAAACAGATCATGAACACAAACCAAACCAACAATTCCTTTATGTTGTTTTAACATACTTATGGGTCAATTTGGCATATCCAAACTTTAAGATAGGTTAATTTGATTGTCGTAAATTGAGCTAAAGTTGACGTCCCTAATTCTTAGAGATTAAATTTATAAGTGGCAAGGATTTTCCCTCATGGATTAACTTAGGAAAAATTTCACTCATCCTCCCTTGAGGTTTAGCTTGTAACACAGATCTCCGCTATAGTTTCACATATTACACAACCCTCCCTTCTTTCAAATTTATTATACTAAAAAAATTTCTCTGTCACCTGCAAATGGATACAAGTTCCCCTTTATGTGTTAATTTCATTATTTTCTTCAATTTTTTGTCCAGATGAAATGACCTTCAATATCATCAGAGGTCTCGTAATGATAAGTTACCAATAAATGCCTTTATAATAAGTTAATAACATGTCGTATAATATCTTTTACAATATAAGTGCATGGAACTTAAACTTTACAACCGAGACCCTAACTAAGAAGGTAAGCATACAAATAAAAAAAAACGAACACTATGTTTAGGTGCAAAAAGACCAGTAACATATAAAAAGAGGAGGCATCATTTAGGATTACTTGCCTTCTTTGCTTCACTAATTCTTATTCTTTGCCTTTTCATCAATCCTCCTCCTTCCTACTACACCCTACAAGTCTTCATGAAGCCATCTTCTTCACACAACTTCACAATTATAATTCTCTCTTTGTTTCAATCTTCTTCTCTTCCATCTCCAAAATTTTAGTGTAGTTCATAATGTACCGTCAACACGAAACCAACCCATATTTTCTTCCACCACATGTTCCTCCACTTGAACAACATGAGCCACAACATCCTCCTTACTCTTCTCAATTTCCACCAGTCCTGCCTTCTAATACAAAAGATCAAACACCACAACCACGTTCTCCTGGTGACTCTTATTTTCCAAGTCCAACAATGCCTGTGTCAACAAGAAATCCCCATCCGCAGCTGCATTCAGGACCACGACATCAGCCACATTCCGGTCATGCCTCTCATGTACCAACACCAGTACCGCCACCACGACATCAGCCACATTTCGGTCATGACTCTCATTTACCAACACCAGTACCACCACCACGACATCAGCCACATTCAGGATCTCGACCACATGGTCAACATCATCGTCACTCTTCAGGTGAGTCCAAATGTTGTTAGATGCTCACTTAACGCGCACTTAAACCCTGAAGTTAATTCTCGCTTTAGCATAGGCATCAAGGTACTAAGATGCATCATCACTGATGAGCTATGCATTGATTGTTGACAAAAGACATCATGACTCAACTTTTATCAATTAAGAACAAGAAATTACGGATTTAGTATAGGATGCCAGCCACTAAAAACCTAACACTACATTTTGAGCTTAGTGACGTGATTTTAACGGCGTATATATTAATCACAGTTTTCCATTCTCTTGGCCAAATAATTATTGTTTGTGATTATAGCTAGTTACTTTTTCTTGCATTAAAGATCCAACAAACTTTGACATTTTTTTGTTCTTTTTGCTTTTGACTACTTTGTTTAGGTCTAGTGAGAGTGACTACGAGGCATAAAACTAGGCCATTTGCATGGCTAGTGGCAGGTTTTTGTGCACTTTTCTGGGTAATGGTAATAGTGGCTGGCCTAGCAATCCTTATCATCTATCTTGTCTTTCGCCCAAGAAATCCAAAGTTTGACATAACTAGTGCCACACTCAACGCAGCCTATCTTGACACGGGATACCTCCTCAATGCTGATATTACTGTACTTGCAAACTTCACAAACCCAAACAAGAAAGGGAGGGTGGACTTCCATTATGCCATTCTTGATCTTTATCATGGTGGACACCTATTGGCTTCCAGTTACATCGATCCTTTCTCGACGATGAGCCATGAGTCGAGGTTTCAAGATGTTCACTTGGTGAGTAGCCAAGTTCGACTTCCTTTAGAGAACAGCCAACAGCTGAAGAAGGAAGTCGATAATGGAAGAGTGAAATTTGAAGTGAAGGGATTGTTTAGAGCAAGGTCTAATTTAGGGAGTTTCCTTCAATACTCTTACTGGCTGTATAGCCGGTGCACCATTGTGGTTACCAGCCCTCCAACTGGTGTCTTGATTGGCAGAAGGTGCGTAACGAAGCGCTAACAGTGAACAGAACATATTTTGACTTCAAGAAATGGCTTCAGTTATTACTTGTGCAGCTCTTTCAGTCATGTTTTGATGTTCCATTTTTTTCTTTTCCGTCAAAAGATATGATTTGTAAAATCTGCTCTGGAGCTTTATTACTTCTTGCTATTCTTTGTATTTTTGTTTTGTCCAGTACTATTAAGGGGGTTGTTAAATCAATTTTTTTCCATAACACACCATTCAATTGTCGCAGTTCTATCTGCCGATAGTTCAGTAGAACACAACATTCATATAACAAAAAGGATAATTACTAGGAATTTACAGCAGCATCATAATCTTTGGAATCAGATAGACTACATAGAGAGGCGAACTGGAGGTTGCAAGACACCTCCAAATTCAACATGATATTACTATTGATACGAGAAATAGACAAATCGCGAACAAAAAATTGCAACACATCGATCTAATTCTCTTATTGCACAAGGCAAAGGTTCTGAACAAAAAATTGACTGCCACAACAATAGAATTTCTTGAGAGATGGTAAGAGCACATTCTCTCAAGCATAATACATACAGGTTCTCCTCATAAGAGGCACATTACTTCACTAACTATATCCTCTACTCGTAGAAATGCCAAATAACTCAATACCTTGAGACTACAATATAGGTATGAACAACTGATGCAGGAGCGATGACAGACCAAAATGCATCCTCTTATAACCTCTGGAATCAGTCCCCGGTGAAAAAGGGATGCCCTGATGAAGGAGCGATGACAAGCCAAAATGTATCCTCTTATAACCTCCTGAGTTGGTCCCTGGTGAAAAAGGGGTGCCTTAGGGCATCACGAGCCGTCATTCTGATAGATGGGTCGAATCTAAGGAGACCTTGCAAAAGGTCTATAAGATCACCAGCTGAATGATCAACATGCTGCATCACCAAATTCTGCAGCAAAGCCCAGAGAATCTACGTAAGATTCTGGTGAATAGAGACCAAATGCAAAAGGAGAATACAAATTATTAATCCACCTGAAGACGAGGCAGCTTCATCACAGACTTTATGCTCTCTCGGGAAGTGGCACCTTCAGGCCAGTCTAATCTACCCCTTCTTACATATTTCTCTGCATGTCGACTATCCAAATAAAGAAAGGGTAAGTCAATTGCTGATAATAACTGAGGACATGAACATGCTAAAAACGGCACTCACTCCACTTTTTTCAACATTTGTGATGGTAATGGACCCAATACTCTTTCCATCATGGCCAGGTGCTCCAAATTCTCGTGCGTTTGGAATAAAGCTTCACCCTGCAAAATCACCACACATAAATACCTAGTGCAGTTTCCATCAACATATTAACATCTGGCTTCGAACAAACAGATTAATGAGAAAATCAGATGCTAGCAAATACCGAGCATAGTTCTACCAAGATGCAGCCCGCGCTCCATAAATCACACGGGTAGCTCCATCCAAGGCCTGAAACAAACATAAAATCCAGTAATCAAGTAAGAGAACAATGCTAAATTAGTGAGACTTCGCTGAGGGGAAGAAAATCTAAACCCACCTAGAATAACTTCAGGTGCACGGTAATGTCGGGTGGACACAATATAGTTGTG
The DNA here is from genome assembly GCA_034509755.1 of Anisodus tanguticus. NCBI lineage: Eukaryota > Viridiplantae > Streptophyta > Magnoliopsida > Solanales > Solanaceae > Anisodus > Anisodus tanguticus. The sequence goes on from CM067540.1 coordinate 16,082,260, forward strand.
ATCTGGTCGTTCATAAGCAGCGCTACCAAAGTCAATTACTTTGATAGAACTTGACTTTGGTAACCTTTTATAAAATGATCTGTCTCTGTGTGACCATGGTGTACCCTGCAAAGGCAAGTAAAGGAACATACACAGACAGAGACATAAATGATGTTGCATGATCTCCAGAGGGTTAGTTAGTTCTAGTTATTACAAGAGCATAACACACTTCTAAGAGATTGAAAAGCAGAACCCAACATACCTTGTAGTCGGGCACTTTTATGTAGTCTCCAGAAACGAAGAGTATATTCTCGGGCTTAAGGTCCGTATGGATGAGACGCATATCATGCATGACTGTAAAGAAAGGACACAATAAGCATCACAGTTCACGATAAAGTGTCTTCAACACAGTGGTGGAAATATAAAGACAGTAACTTAACTAACAAATTAGCAAAGTAAAATGCAAAAGGTAAAACTCTTGACAGAAAGAGAACAAAAAGATGCACAAGTATCTCATACTAGAAAAGTGAATTGAAGAAGTATAGACCACACACATGCTATACATTCCAACAATTGCTTCCCAGTTTCACGAACTAGATCAACTGGAAATGCGTGATAACTGTTTTTCCGTAGAAAATCGAATAAGCTTGGCCCAAGCTTCTCAAACACCTGTTAAGACCATTAAATTCATTGCCCTTAAGTCCCCATAGAATCCACAAAGTTGGGGATATCAGGTTACCACAAACCAGTAATGTACTTACTAAGCAAATATGGTTACGATAATCAAACCAGTTCCGTAATTGTACACAACTGCAAAGAAGGAATTTCTTTAACCATCACATGCAAACTTGCATTTATATGAAGAGCCAGTATATTCAACATAAACAAGACATACCGGCTTCCACCCCTATCATATCTCCCTAGCAACTGAAGCACGTCAACTTCTACCATTGCTGCTTCGCGATACTTCTTTATACTCCGGATAATTTTGATGGCAACAAATTCCTTCGGCTCTCTGTCCCAGCATTCTAGAACTTGACCGAAGGTACCTGGTGAATTATAAAACATTGAAAAAAAAGATCCATGGCCAAACAAAAGTGATTAAATAGTAAATCACGAAAATGAAATTTAGACTGACCTTCACCAATCTTTTTGAGAATTTTATCTGCAATTACAGGAATGAAATTGAGTGAGAACAATATCGAGGGTATATGCCTATACTTCAATGAAACTAAGCTAAAGGAGTTCAGAATATGCAGTCTAACATAGACATGATGAGAAATAAATTTTACGATTTTGAAAAGCCTCCAGTATTCTGACAGGGAGAGGAGATATGTTACTCCTTGTTTTGGCCCTCACTAGGAGGGGAAGGAAGATCAACTCCTGAAGTTCATGCAAGCAAATACATTTATAAAACAATGTGGAACCTCATTTCTTACACCTCAATGATGGTCACTTATTACGCCAGGGAAGAGAATTAGATTGTTGAGAAGAAAAAGTACTCCACTATTATTTTTTAGTCATTTTCTTCAATAAGTAAAGATATCTCTTGCATAAAAAAAAGGGATGCTCAATATAAGATACGCATAAATGATCAGGAAGAATAGTTGATTTTCTGTGCATTTTTTGGTTTCTATTTGCTAATTACAAAACTGTGATTACATAATTTCTTACGGACAAAATGATGGACTTCAGCACGAATCTGACACATTAATTCCAGAAAGAACTGGAATATAAGAGCAACCAAAAAGAACCTAACATATACTTTGATCAAGCAGAGCCTAACACATGTATAACATGGTGATGAAAAAAAAAGTAATTACAGCGAGTTGTTAAATTCTCTCCAAGCTCAAACATGTAATGTCCATCTTTGTCATCATCTCGCCGCGGGGGAGAGCCTTTTTGAGCCAGTCCTTGTACATATATATTATCATGATCGGGTAGTAATCTTGAATGCACATAGCTCGATGAATTGCCAACCTCTTGCCCATAATATATTCCTGACTGAGCCTACAGACAACCATTCCTTCATATTTTTCTGAAAAAATATAACATAAAACCTACCCTATATTCAAGACGAAGCTGAATTTTGAAATATTTGCAAGAGTAACAACCAAGATGAATATTTCACACAATCCCCAAGAAACTCACTAAAAGCTGGATATAACTATTAAATCACTACAAAATTATTGAAATGAAAAAATATATATAAAAAAGTGCCCGTAATAAATATTCTCTCCAGCCAACATCAGACATAGTTGAGTTGACGGGCAATCAAATACTACTACACCTTTCAGTTTAAATCACGCATAAATCTTCCTATTCTACTGGGATTGGTTTGTACCCTTTCATCATCATTCAATTCATCTTTTAATCATGCTAATTCAAATGCCAATGACACTCAAAACAACCCCCTCCCCCCAACCCAAAAAAAAAAAGAAGAAAAGAAGTTGAATTCTATTAAAATTACAGACTTCAGCAAGAAAAATCATTTTTTCCTGAAAGTAAAAAAAAAAGGCAGCCTGGTGCACTTAGCTCCCGCTAAGCGCGGACCCGGAGAAGGGACGGAAGGTCTATTGTAAGCAACCTTACCCTGTGTTTCTGCAAGAGGCTTTTTCCACGGCTTGATCCAATGACCTCCTGGTCACATGGAGTCAACTTTACTAGTTACTCCAAGGCTCTCATTCAAAGCAAAGACCCAAATGGAGTAAGATATCATATCCAAATTAAATAAACAAAATATTACTTATATCCAATTTATATCACAAAAAATGAAATATACATTTCTAGTCAATAATTTAAGCAACAACTTAACCTCCAATTTCCTATCTTAATTCACCAACTTCTTAAAACCTCCTACTAATCGAAACACTTTCATTGAACCAGAACTTTAATTGTAATCAAAATACTCAATAACTAAGTATTCCCACCTCCCAATTCGTATGACACACTTTTCTTTTTAGTCAGTCACGACAATTTAACTTTAAACTTTAGCTTTTACGCATAACGAGATAATTTATAACCACACAAATATATTTTGCTTATTTTAGACCACAAGATACAAAAGTATTCTATTATTTCTTAAACTCTATACCGAGTCAAACTTCCTCATTTATGGGACGGAGGGGAGGGAGTGCCATTTTTTGGTCATTTTTGGAATTTCTCACACAAAAAAAAAAAACAATAGCACCAACACTTGAATTGAACCGTAACTATTAGAGTGTGTACAAATGTAATCAAAATACTCAAGATATGTTTCATTTTTCGAACTTAGTAAAAAAATTAAAATCATAACAACAAAAAGACGAGAAAAAAAAAGAAAAAGAAAAAGAAATAAAAATAGTACCTTGGGAGTATGGGAAGGATTCCAATCTAATCTTGGACGTTTCTTAGGGCGACGATCCATGTACGAATGTGGATACTCCGTTACGTAATCCATTTCCATCGATCAAATCGATGAATACATGTAAACAGAGAAAACCCTAATCCCCAATTTGTTTTGTGAGCTAAGGAGCAGCAATAGCTAATGGTGGGGAGCTCTAAGCGGCGTACGATTGAGATTTATTTGATTGATGGATTCATCACCGTTAGATTTAAAATTGTGGTTTAATCAGGACCGACTTTAAGGAGTCGAACCATGGTTAAGTTAAGGAGTCGCAGTTAATTACTGTATTTTTTTTTCCAGAATTCGCTATCAGTGCGTATTCACTTTCGATACAACAATTTTCATATTGCTGTAAATTGCTTTAAATTTCTTGACCGGATCTGACTGTTTTCTCTTATTTTTGCTTGTGCATATGACTGTCTTGAGCTGATGATCTATCGGAAACAATCGTTCTACCCACTAAGGTAGAGTTAAGGTCTGTGTACAATCTACCCTCCCCAGACCCAACGGTGTGAGATTTCACTGAGCATGTTGTTATTGTATTTATTTTTTTATCTTATTATACAGTTCCATTCCGAATACTTTTTAACCCGACATTTTCTCAAATCTATGGGGAAAAAAGTTCCTACAAGGATATCGTGGCATTTCAAAACTCTAGGGACCATTTGATATGCGGGATAAGAGATTATTCATTTCAGAATTAAATTTAGGATGAATTTATCTCACGTTCAGTTAAGATAAAATTGTGGAATAATTAATTCCAAATTTATTCTACAATTGTAGTATTATTTTTATCCCACATTGAGAGTGAGATAATAATTCCAGAATAACTAAATAAGAATAATTAATCCTGAGATAATTTATTTCAGAACCAGACGAACCCTAAGAGGTCGTTTGGTTCAGAAATAAGTCATACAAGAATTAATTATGCACTGATTATTATCTTAAGATTATTTTTTATCGAACGTTAGTACAATCTAAATTATCTGTTTATATTTTAAATTAAATAAAATGAAGTGACTTTCATACCCTCATTCACTATCATGTGTTTTCGTAATAAAATGAAAATTTCCCCTTAAACTTGTATGATAAACTCACTTTAGCACTTTAACTTTAGGAACGTTTATACACCTCCCCATTCCAGTCTGAAATGAAATTTATATCCCATTCCTAATACAATCCTAGATTTATGTAAATGAGTGTTATAAACACGCCTGACACGTGTATACCACCACTTTTTAATCATTTTTATTTTTCATTTATTTTTTAGTTTTTTCCTTCTTCCTTCTTTCCCTATTTTTTCTTCTTTCTCATATCCATGGCAGCTTATAGAGACCTGTTGTCACGATCCAAACTGGAGGGTCATGACGGGTACCCGGATCTTACTTGCCGAGTACCACTAGTCATATAATTAACATCTAACCATAATCAATCATGGCCACGAGAACCGTCACCAAATATCCTGCTGACACATGGGAACAATAAATTGGAGAGGTACTGTGTAAACTTTTGCAAACGGAAGAACCCAACCTATGCATATATACATCCTAAGGCCGACAAGGTCATACATGACTACTATACACATGACAACTGTCTACAAGCCTCTAAAGAGTACGTAACATCATAAGGTCGGGACAGGGCCCCGCCATACCCTAACGCATAACCAAAATATCGTACCACGACTAGACTGCAACTCTGGAACAAAATAGAGTGCTCCAATATCAGCTGGACCGACATCCTACTAGTGCGGACCGTCGCCCTGTCTATCTGAGTATGCGGGCATGAAACACAACGTCCGCCGACAAAAACGACGTCCGTACGACTGATGTACCGAGTATGTCAAGCATGAAGAACATAATAGAGACCTGAAAGTAACATGAGACAAGAAACAACCAACTTGTACCTAATGCCTCTAAGGGCCATAATATGCATAAGTATCATGTATGTGTAGAATGCCTCTGAGGGCCATAATATGCCTAAATACCATTCACAATGCAAATACGGTCATTCATATACATATGCATATACAACGCCATCAAGCCTCTGTGGGCATCCCATCATATCATATCGGCCTCTGTGGGCATTATCATTGTCGTGTATATCTGTACTAGCTGCATGTGGTGTGCGTATATAACGTCGTATCCCTTTTCCCATCCCCCATACATATATATAATGCATACATATAATATAGTATATAACTCCTTTGAGGTCAAGGTATGTATATGAATGTAATGAATGAATGATAATGATAATAAGACACTATAAATTTGTCGGAGTGATGTAATGTCGCTTCACCTCCGATTAACATTAAGAATACTAATATCTTTTCCGTATACCTCAATAAGGATTTATGAACATATTTAAACATGCTTTGACAACAGAAATGAATAACATGAACATCCTTAACTACTAAGAGTAGAATCATTTATGAGACAATATTACGTTTACGTTTCGTACTTAGAACATGCCAAAAGAAAGAAGGATTTGCCTTAACATACCTGAATATTGATCTATTAGTGACAACAATGAACCGCCCTTTTAACACTCGTTAATCTTAAAAAGTCAAGATATAACCCATAAACACGTTACTTGCACCCTGGGAGTAACAAAATCAATTGGAAATAACGTCGATGATGCTTCCATGAAATAATTTCACGTTGGAGCCAAGTAAGAATAAGGAGACAATGTTCCTCGTCCAAATATATTTGCAGATCCTTAATATATGTGGGTTATGATATGTTAAGTGAGGAATGTTGTGATAAATGAAAAACTACATCAAAACATTAATTTCTGAAAAATTGGTGGTTTTACACGGTTCTACATACATATGTGAAGAATGAATTGCTAAGTTCATATAGCATTTGAGCTAAGGATGAATGATGATGTATAAATGGATATCATCTTTAAAGTAAACTTTTTGTATCAATGCATTATCTAATGGACGACTTAACCATGAAGAAATCCTAATCTAAACAAAGTGTTTGCACAATAATTTGCCACCTGTCTTAAGACCTCATAGTCATTTGCTATTTTTTTCCATGATGACACGTGGAAATTGTAGAGGTATTGTTACCTATTCATGCTACACATGGACTATGTCCACTAATCACTTATCCCACAATTAATCAATCACATACATAATTAATTTCTTGATCTCAATTCACTTAAATCTCAATGACTTATAAATCCTTCATAGACTCAATGTCATAATCATGTGATATACCATTAGTCCATAACCTCTTTTGGGACATACAACTATTATTTCCAATTCACGTCATCTCACTTCTTAAGTCCTAAATTATTTTGGGAACGCATCCTTTTATATATTAAGCTCTTCATTTGCGTATGTAAATATGACATAAATCCTCCAACGCTCGGGTCTATTTACACATGTCTAGCGATTCAAACCATGACCCGAAAGTATGAGATGTTACATTCTTCCCCCCTTAGAAACATTCATCCTCGAATGTTGGGGTGATATATCTAATTCTCGTCACATAGTCAGAAAATACATCCACCGCTTCACGTGCCATATAATAGTCGGACATCCCATGGTCATCAAGCATTAATGATAATAGCCTGAAATAAAACTCACCTTATGCTTCTCTCGGAGCCTCGGTGTTGACCTGAAATAGGTAAGGGTATTTGTGTCTCGTCTCCTCTTCCGCCTCCCGTGTCATTTCTTCTACATTCTTATTCTACCATAAAACTTTCACGGAGGCTACTTCTTTAGTCCTCAACTTGCGGACTTATCGGTCTAAGATAGCAATAGGATCCTATTTTTCCTCTGTAACCTTCACATCGGCAATTGGTACAATCCGGGAAGGATTCCCAACACATGCTCTCAACATGGAAACATGGAAAATCGGATGAACAAACTGTAACTCCAAAGGCAAGTACAATTTATAATCTACTTCACCGATTCATCGAATTATGCGATATGACCCAATGTACTTTGATCTGAGCTTTCCATTTTTCCCAAATCGCATTACACCCTTTATAGGAGAAATCTTCAAGAAGACCCAATCATCCACTTAGAACTCTAGGTCTCACGTCGCACACCTGAATACGACTTCTGACGACTCTGAGCGATTAACAGTCTTTCTTGGATAAACTTCATATTCTCTATGGCCTGGTGCACTAGGTCCGACCCAAAATAATCCTGACTCACCTACTTCGAACCATCCGATAGGAGATCTACATTTCCGTCCATACAAAGTCTCGTATGGAGCCATTTAATGCTAGCATGATAAATGTTATTGTACGCAAATTCAATAAGGGATATATGATCATCCTAACTTCTCTTAAAGTCCAATATGAAAGTTCGTAGCATGTCTTCAAGCGTTTGAATCGTACGCTCAGCTTGGCAATCTATCTGAGGGTGGAAAGTTATGCTAAGATTAACTTGAGTGCCTAAACCATTTAAAAATGATTTCCATAAATTAGCTGTGAACTGCGCACCTCGGTCAGATATAATAGAAATAGGCATACCATGAAGGCGTACAACTTTGCGTAGTCCTCGACTGTGTAGGTAGTTTTGACCGCAAAAAATTGAGCTGATTTGGTCAGTCTAGCAAAAATCACCCAAATAGAATCAAACTTATGATAAGAGCGAGGTAAACCCATAATGAAATTCATATTAATTATTTTCCATTTCCACACCGGGATCTTAATGTTTTCAGTCAATCCACCGGGCTTTTGGTGCTCTAGTTTTACTTACTGATAATTAAGGCACTGAGCTATAAACTCCGTAATGTTCCTCTTCATGTCTTTCCACCAATACATACCCTTGAGATCATGATACATCTTAGTAGATCCAGGGTGAATGTAATATTATGAGCAATGGACTTCAGTCATAATCTTGTCTCATAATCCTTCTACCTTGGGAATACATAAATGGACCTTCCACCTGGGGGTCCCTCTCCCATTATGCTCGAGGGTCGCAATTTCTTTTGTTATATATCCTTCCCAATATTCCTTAAAATGAGATTTTCATTATGACGTTCCCTTCCTTCCAGTATGAGGGATGACCCTGCTGTATTTTGAGTCATAGGGCTATCACTATCTGAATCCTCCAATCAGAATCCCACTTAGCTAACCGATGCGTTCCCTCAAGTCAACTTCTTTCCTTCGTCCTCACATTAGTCAAGTCGCTTGTGGGTGAATGATTCTATTGTCAACTTAGCTTTGTTTATTAACTAGTGTGATGAAAACTCTTATATTTGTAGTATCTTAATCGTGAATACTTTATTGACAATGTCATCGAATATGAAGTGCGCGTATCATCGTAGTTAACTCTCATTCATGGTCTGAAAGGAATATCTTTTTGTTCGTACTTTCTCACTACTCGTAATTATAAACAATTTCCTTTCTTACTTCTCTTGAAACTTATTCACTCATTTTCTTACTTGTCGTACTCTTCTTAATTCCAAAATATTATGTTATACATACGTAATTTCAAACATTGCTTCTGATTCCAATCCTTGGCGTTACTACCACTTAAAAGATGAGTTGTTAACTTATTCCCTCATTCAGTACGTGGAAGATTCTGAAAAATTTTCATTACATGATGTTGGCCTACTATATCCAAACATGGTCGTTATACTTAGATTCAAATTCCTTCACTTGCCTAATTGCTAAGACTTTTTGTCAATGGCGCTTTGGAAAAAGATTTCCTTGATTTCATTAAGCTGTATACCCATTACTTTATCTATCTCGTAGAACCTTTGATCAGTTAAGAAATGCTCATAGATATCTGTATTTGCCTGACATTTTATTTTCATTATAATGTCATTATCTCTTGACATCTATCTGTAATGTCTACCTTGTATCCATATGTGTCATTGGCCCATTTTTACATATTTAGGTGCTAATCTCGACTTTACTTACTATTACTTCCGTTTACATACTTTCTGAGATGTATGACTGCATATGTTGTGGAACCGATGCTTCGTATGTCTAGATCTAACTCACGGTGTTACATGATCCAATGACTTTTCAAGCTTTCTTGTCTTATTATTATTAGATCTCTCATCAACCGAGTGTTCATTCGTCTTACCTTTACATTTCCATTTCAAGTTGTCTTGGGGGGTCTTTTACCTCAAAGTATTTCCCATATTATCTTTCTGAATATCAGAGGTTCGTCACCTTTGGCCGAAGAGTTCTTACTGTCCCTCATCTACCATTGGTTCTTACTCTGTTCTGGAGTAATCATACCTTTGTGAAACCTACATAACTATAATCTCATTCACCTTTATCCTTTCTGTTGAAATCCTTCCTTCCATTCGTCGAAAAAAAAACATTTCTGCGTTGATACTTGATCATACCATTCCATTCATACTTAATATCTGTTTTGATAATCATTACGACCATTCTTTGATTGTTCCATAGTTTCCGTCCTCAATCGCCCCCAACAAACTATTATTATTCAGAGGTTATTTAGAATTGTAACATGCTGCACAATGGAGCCGAAGACCTTACCAGTCTAATACCTATAGCATACCTTAGCTTACTAACATTGATATATGTAATTCTCAATAATACGCGGTATCGCCTTTTACGTAAGGATGCGAGGCTTATGTCCCCTTCCACTACCGTGGATAACTCGATCCTTATATATAACTTGGGCTCACTATTCCGAGTACTTCACTTTACGTGATCTTCTTGAATTTACTGATGGTCACTCTTCAGACGATTCGATTGTGGCAATCCGTTCTCGTAATGATGTCCAGGGACAATTCCTAATCTATTATGGGTAAGACATTATAATGTAGGTCGCACGTACATAACATATTCCCTCATTCTAATCAGCAAAAGTCACTGTAAAGCGTGTAGCTTTTCATAACCTACTAAACCTTCCAATGATGTCTTCTGTTTTTGTTTCATCTGTACAACTCATAATCATCTTAACCTTACCTTTGCGCATCAACATAGGACACTTCGGAATGTTATGTACATGGCTTCCACACTAAACCAACCCCCTGTACCTTTGCGGCATAATTCGGCATGTGCTCGACCACATTGACTACAAGACGGTCGGGGTGGTCTCACTCGACCTTTACAACTTTGACCCTAAGATATTGGCATCTTTGACCCTTTTAACTATCGGCGATCCCTGACTAATAAACTTACTGACCCCTCAAGGGCCTATCTCTATCAGATGCTCTAGGATGAAGTCGTGCCTGGAAAAGCAACTTACGCATATCCTATGACGGATCTGTCTCAATAGAGAGCATACTACTCGTATTTACACTCAATCCAACTTCAATCTCCCTGCTAATCATAAACACGATAAGGTCTACATAGAGAATCCTTACAATCTTTTGCGTTCAGGTGCTTAGTATTTCCTTTACTTTACTATTTTTTTCAGTATCCGAAAACAAATATTTTTCTTTCTAGGCTTGCATTATCTCTTCCGTATATGAGTGAGACAATTCCTCACAATTTCAAAAATTTTAACATAATACTGCCCTTCTGGCGTATCAATCGTCTGGTAGAAGTCACTCATTTACTGGCTATGAATATGAACTAACCGAAGTCTTTTTGGTAACTAGCATCACTAAAACAGTATCAGGCACGAGTTAAACTCGAATTCTTAAGAATAAACTCTACTGCACGATCTATGATATGAAAGAATGAAAACCATCCCTAAATGCCTTGCAACCTCATGTTTATAAGTGTGGCAAGCAACACACCCATAAACAAGACTCTACTAGAAATGGCTTGCAGACTCCCTAGGACATACCTGCTATGATACTAAGTTTGTCACGACTCAAACCGGAGGGTCATGACGGGCACCCGGATCTTACTTGCCAAGTACCACTAATCATATAATTAACATCTAACCATAATCAATCGTGGCTACGAGGACCATCACCAAATATCCTGCTGACACATGGAAATAATAAATTGGAGAGGTACTGTGTAAACTCTTGCAAACGGAAGAACCCAACCTATGCATATATACATACTAAGGCCGACAAGGCCATACATGACTACTATACATAAGATAACTGTCTACAAACCTTTAAATAGTATGTAACATCATAAGGTTGGGATAGGGACCCGCCATACCTCAACGCATAACCAAAATATCGTACCACGACTAGACTGCAACTCTGGAACAAAATAGAGTGCTCCAATATTAATTGGACCAACATCCTACTAGTGCAGACCGTTGCCCTGTCTAACTGAGCCTGCGGGCATGAAACACAGCGTCCACTGACAAAAGGGACGTCAGTACGACTGATGTATTGATTATGTGAAACATGAAGAACATAATAGAGATATGAAAGTAATATGAGACAAGAAATAACCAACCTGTACCGAATGCTTCTGAGGGCCATAATATGCATAAGTATCATGTCTGTGTAGAATGCCTCTGAGGGCCATAATATTCCTAAATATCATGCACAATGCAAATGCAGTCATTCATATACATATGCGTATACAACGCCATCAAGCCTCTGTGGGCATCCCATCATATCATATCGGCCTCTGTGGGCATAATCATTGTCATGTATATCTGTACCAACTACAGATGGTGTGCTTATATAATGCCGTTTCCATTTTTCCATTCCCCATACATATATATAATGCATACATATAATATAGTATATAACTCCTTTAAGGTCAAGGTATGTACATGAATGTAATGCATGAATGATAATGATAATAAGACACTATAAATTTGTCGGAGTGATGTAATGTCGCTTCACCTCCGATTAACGTTATGAATACTAACATCTTTTCCATATACCTCAATAAGGATTTAGAAACATATTTAAACATGCTTTGACAACAGGAATGAATAACATGAACATCCTTAACTACTAAGAGTAGAATCATTTATGAGATAATATTACGTTTACGTTTCGTACTTAGAACATGCCAAAAGAAAGAAGGATTTGCCTTAAATACCTAAATATTGATCTATTAGTGACAACAACGAACCGCCATTTTAACACTCGTTAATCTTAAAAAGTCAAGATATAACCCATCTACAAGTTACTTGCACCCTGGGACTAACGAAATCAATTGGAAATAACATCGATGATGCTTTCACGTTGGAGCCAGGTAAGAAGAATGAGACAATGTTCCTCGTCCAAATATATTTGCAGATCCTTAAGATATGTTAAGTGAGGACTGTTGTGATAAATGGAAAACTACATCAAAACATTAATTTCTGAAAAATTGGTGGTTTTAGACGGTTCTACATACATATGTGAAGAATGAATTGCTAAGTTCATATAACATTTAAGCTAAGGATGAATGACGGTGTAAAAATGGATATCATCTTTAAAGTGAACTTTTTGTATCAAAGCATTATCTAATGGACGACTTAACCATGAAGAAATCCTAATCTAAACAAAGTGTTTGCACAATAATTTGCCACTTGTCTTAAGACCTCATTGTCATTTGTTGTTTTTTCCCATGATGACACATGGAAATTGTAGAGGTATTCTTACCTATTCATGCTACACATGGACTATGTCCACTAATCACTTATCCTACAATTAATCAATCACATACATAACTAATTTCTTGATCTCAATTCACTTAAATCTCAATAACTTATAAAACCTTCATATACTCAATGTCATAATCGTGTGATATACCATTAGTCCATAACCTCTTTTGGGACATACAACTATTATTTCCAATTTCCGTCGTCACACTTCTTAAGTCCTAAATTATTTCGGAACCGCATCCTTTTATATATTAAACTCTTTATTTGCGTACGTGAATATGACATAAATCCTCCTAGGCTCTGGTCTATTTACACACGTCTAGCGATTCAAACCATGGCCCAAAAATACGGGATGTTACACCTGCATATGGCATATTTTTCTTTTCTAGTTATTAAATGTCCAGCACACATTCACCCCTAGATGAAAGGTCAAAAGCAAGGTCGCCGGACTTCGATTTTCTGATCAAAGTTGGACTGACTTTTGTCTCTACTTTTGAATCTTGAATTTTCAACGGGTAAGATCTGAAGAACTAATACCCATATCGACGAACAAGTTTTCGGACCAACTAAACTCATATCTAACTAATACCAATCAATCAATTTGATCTTTCTTTACAAATACGAAAAAGAGAATGTCGCGGAGGAGGGGATAGATCATCGAAGAGTTTTGAATATTTCAAGATTTTAGAGATTACTTCAATGGCGGCAAGGGCGAGAAATTGTCCAAGAGTTCTAAATTTTAACCCCAATTTCAACAAAAACACACCCGTTCTTCAAACATTTGCTAATTTGCTTTCGATTTTTGAAGATTGCGCTTCATTTTGGCTCTTAATTTGTCTTAATCTCATCAAATATGTAGTCACTTTTGTCATAGTATTGGGTTGGACATGGTGGAAGACTGGGCGGTAGGGATGTATGATGTAGTTAATGGATTTGCAAAATTTCTGGGGGAAACAAAAGAAAAGAGAAAAGAATGAGAATAAAAAAAAAAAAGACCCACAAAACGCAAATTATAATTATTAGTGTAACATTCAGTTAAACTTAGCTTAACACCACCGCCTCTAATCTTGTTCCATTGACCGCCGTCCCCCGCTCCCTTTATTTCTCTCTTCTCTCTCCTCTTTTATTCTCTTTATTTCCCCTCTTTATTTCTCTCTACTTCTCCGAGTGTTTCTGTTTGCTTCTCCTTTATTTCCGATCAGATATCTGACAGTCAGCACCGGAAACGCGTATGTGAACAGTAACACCAACAAAAAACCCGACATATTTTTGTCATTATTTGTCCATCTCTGGCGAACGCTGCAGCAGATATCAGACCCACCCACTCCTCACCAGTCGAAGCGACCCAGCTTCACTGCCCGACGTTCTGGTGAGCCCACTGGTCCGATGAACTACCCACAAGTTCTATCTTTCCATCTTTAATATTTTACTATTTTAGTATAGTTTATCTTCCATAAACTCTTAAACGAAAAAGAAGATATAGACATTAAACTGGGAGATCTGAAGCAATCTGGTAGGTACCGAGATTTTAGGTATTGTGGAAGTATTAAGGTTGGGGAGGTTCAGGGTGTTGTTCGCACGATGCGCAGGGGACGAGCGATGGGGCTTGATGAGATCCTAGTTGAATTTTGGAAGAGTGCATGCAGGGCAGGTGTGGAGTGCCTGATGGAGTTGTTTAATGTCATTTTTAAGAAGGTGAGAATGCCCGAAGAATGGAGGTGGAGTATAATTATTCCTTTGTACAAGAACAAATGTGATGTCTAGAGTTGCAACAACTATAGAGGTATTAAACTGCTAAGCCACACTATGAAAGTTTGGGAAAGAGTTGTGGAGATGAGGGTGAGAAGAGGCGTGTCTATCTCCGAGAACCAGTTTGAATTCATGGTGGGGCGTTCGACTACATAATTTATTCATCTTATTAGGATGTTGGTGGAGTAGTATAGGGAGAGGAAGAGAGACTTACATATGATTTTCATCGACCTCGAGAAGGCATACGACAAAGTCCCTAGGAAGGTTCTATGGAGATGTTTGGAGGTTAGAGGTGTACCTGTGGCGTACACTAGGGAAATCAAGGATATGTATGATGGAGCCAAAACTAGGGTACGGTCAGTAGGAGGAGACTCGGAGCACTTCCCAGTGATGATGGGGCTGCACCAGAGATCAACTTTTAGCCCATTCCTATTTACCTTGGTGATGGATGGACTGACGCGACAAATCCGATGGGAGGTGCCATGGTGTATGTTATTCGCATACGACATAGTCCTGATTGATGATACTTGCAGCGGAGTGAACACTAAGCTGGAGGTTTGGAGACAGACTCTAGAGTCTAAAGGGTTCAGGTTGAGTAGGACCAAGACAGAATACTTGAAGTGCAAGTTCAGTAATACGAGTGACCTTGAGACAGGCGTGAATGTGAGGCTTGGTACTTAGGTCATTCCAAAAAAAAGAAGCTTCAAGTACCTAATGTCTATTATCTAAGGGAATTAAGAGATTGATGACGATGTCACATATCGTATTGGGCAGGGTGGATGAAATGAAGACTCGCATATGGAGTCTTGTGCGATAAAAATGTGCCACTAAAACTTAAAGGCAAGTTCTATAGGGTGGTGGTTAGACCGACTATGTTGTATAGGGCAGAGTGTTGGCCGGTCAAGACTTCGCACACCCAAAAGATGAAAGTTATGGAGATGAGAATGCTAAGATGGATGGGTGGGCATACAAGAAGGGATGGAATTAGAAATGATGATATCTGGGACAAAGTGGGAGTGGCCTTGGTGAAAGATAAGATACGGGAAACGAGGTTGGGATGGTTCGGTCACATGCAGAGGAGAGACACAAATGCCCCAATGTAGAGGTTTGAGAGGTTGGCTATGGACGGGTACATGAGGGGTAGAGGTAGGCCAAAGAAGTATTGGGGAGATGTGATTAGAGGGAACATGGCGCAGGTGCAACTCACTGAGGACATGACCTTAGATAGGGGGTTATGGAGGACACAAATTAGAGTAGAATGATAGTAAGTAGTCCAGCGTAGTCCTACCTACGCTTACAAACTGGTAGTTGTAGTGTTATTATTGTAGGCCCGCTTAACTTGTCATACTAGTAGGCACATTAGTGATTTATAGTCCACTGTCATTTGATGTATGTTGCTATATGTATTTTGTTTGTCTTATTTACCTACATTAGTTATTGCTTCTTTTTCAGAATTCGCTATCATGGCTTAGTCGCTTTGTTTGTCTTACTTTGCTTGTGCTTTGTCTTGAGCTGAGGGTTTCTCAGAAATAACCGCTCTACCTACCAAGGTAGAGGTAAGGTTTGTGTATACTCTACCCTCCCAGACCCATGTTGTGGGATTTCACTGTTATGTTGTTGTATTTTAGTATAGTTTATTACTTCCTGGTTTTGGCGTTGGCAGTAGGTTTTGTTTTGACTATCACTAAGTTTTGATTGTCCTTGTTTTTTAGTAATTTTTTAGTTTGTAAAATTTTCCTACTTTCCCTCATCATAAATTCTTGCTTTTAGGTTACATTTTCTTAGTTTAGTATTATTTTTTGCTTTACTGGCTCTGTCGAACGATGGTAGACTAAGGTCATATTCTCGGTTGGGGACAGAGGCTAGGGTTGCGGGTGGTAAGGGGGTTAAGGGGGCTTCTAGACTGAGAAGAGGATCTTGAAACATTGGGACTTTATTGGGGAAGTCTATAGAGTTAGTGAAAATTCTTAAAAAGAGGAGGATTATTATAGCCTGTCTACAGGAGACCAGATGGGTAGGTGTTAAAGCGCAGTATGTGGATGGGTATAAACTGTGGTTCTCGAGTGGCTCGCGTTATATGAATGGAGTAGGAATTTTAGTAGAGGAAGATCTAAGGGAGCAAGTGGTAGAGGTGTGACGGGTCAATGATAGGATAATGACAATTAAGTTAGCAGTTGGAGGATTCACTTAGAACATTATTGGTGTGTACACACCGCTAGCGGGCTTGGGCGTATAGGAAAAGGTGCAATTTTGGGAGGATTTAGATGTGGTGGTGAGAGGTATACTGAATACCGAGAAACTATTCATAGAAGGAGATTGCAATAGACACATCGGGCCGACCCTAGGGGGTTATGGCTATGTGCATGGTGGGTTAGTATTGGGGACATAAATGAAGGAAGAGTCTCGCTACTGGATTTCACGAGCGCTTTTGGATTGGTCGTAGCGACTTCAAGTTTCCTGAAGAAGTAGGAGCACTTAGTAACCTTCTGTAGTGCGGTGGCAAGGACTCAGATAGACTATTTGCTCCTTAGGAAGGATGATAAAAGGATTTGTAAGGACTGCAAGGTTATCCCGAGTGAGAGTCTTACGACCCAACATAAGCTATTGTGGATAGATTTAGAGATTAAGAAAAGGAAAAAGAAAAGGGTTGTGGACCATCCAAGGAACAAATAGAGTAACTTGACTATAGGCAATGCCCAGGAGATGGAGGAGAAATTGGTGGCTATGGGGGCCTAGGGGAGTGGCGGGGATGCGAGCAGTATGTGGGATAGGACAATGAGATGCATTAAGGAAACAACTAGAAAGGTGTTGAGAGTCTCCAGAGATCGATCTGGTAGGCATCAAGGGGACTGGTGGTGGAATGGTGAAGTTTAAGGGAAGGTGGCATATATGCAATTGGTACAGAGTAAAGATGAGAAGGAAAAGCGGGCGAACATGGAAAAATATAAGACTAGCAGTTACGATGGCAAAAATGACTGTTTTTGAGTGCTTGTATACCGAATTAAAGGAAAAAGGCGAGGATAAGAGGTTATATAGGCTAGCCAAGGCAAGAGAGAGGTGGGTCCGTAACATGGACCAAGTAAAGTGCATCAAGGACGAGAACGGTGAGGTATTAATGGAGGAGGCACTCATTAGACGGAGATGACAGTCATACTTCCATTAACTCTTAAACGAGGAGGGGACAAAGATATTGTGTTGGGGGATCTTGAACTCTCTGAAAGGCATCACGATTTTGGATATTGTAGATGTATAAAGGTTGAGGAGGTTAAACGGGCCAGATAAGATCACGTGAAGTTTTGGAAGAAAGCGGGTAAGCCTGGTCTAGAGTGGCTGACTAGGTTGTTTAATGTCATTTTTAGGACGAAAAAAATGCCTGAAGAATGGAAGGAGAGTATAGTGATCCCGTTGTATAAGAACAAATGTGACATTTAGAGTTGCAATAACTATAGAGGTATCAAGCTGTTAAGCCATACTATAAAAGTGTGGGAGAGGGTAATGGAGTTGCGGATAAGGAATGACATGTCTATTTTTTAGAACCAGTTCAGATTCATGTCGAAACGCTCAACTATGGAAGCCATCCATCTTATTCTGAGGCTGGTGGAGCACTACATGGAGATAAAGAAGGACCTCTACATGGTGTTCATCGACATAGAAAAGGCATATGACAGTCCCAAGGGAGATTCTTTGGAGATGCTTAGAGGCTAAAGGTGTGCTGGTGGAATATATTAGGGAGATCAATGACATGTACAATAGAGTTAAGACACGAGTGAGGACTGCGGGAGGAGATTCGAAACACTTTTCGGTGGTGATGGGGTTGCCTCAGGGATCAACTCTTAGCCCATATTTATTTGCCTTAGTGTTGGATGAACTGACGCGAAAAATTTAAAGGGAGGTTCCATGGTGTATGTTATTTGCGGATGACATAGTTCTGATTGAAGAGACTCATAACGAAGTTAATGCTAAGTTGGAGGTTTGGAGACATACCCTGGAGTGCAAAGAGTTCAAGTTGAGAAGAACCAAGACGGAATATTTAGAGTGCAAGTTCAGTGACGTAGCATATGAGGAGGGCGTGAAAGTGAGACTTGAGGCACAAGCCATCCAAAAGCGAGGAAGTTTAAGTATCTTGGGTCTATTTTTCTAGGAAATTGAGAGATTGATGACGATGTCACACACCGTATTGGGGCGGGGTAGATGAAATGGAGGCTCGCCTCTGGATTATTGTATGATAAAAAGGTGCCACAAAAACTTAAAGGCAAATTCTATAGAGTGGTAGCTAGACCTAGTATGTTGTATGAGCCTGAGTGTTGGCCAGTCAAGATGTCCCACGTCCAGAAGATGAAGGTGGCGGAGATGAGGATGTTGCGATGGATGTGTGGGCATACTAAGAATGATAGGATTAGAAATAAAGTTATCTGAGATAATGTGGGAGTGACCTCTGTAGAGGACAAGATACAGGAAGCGAGGCTGAGATGGTTCGGACATATTCAGATGAGAGACACGGATGCCGCGGGTGCGGAGGTGTGAGAGGTTAGCTTTAGACGGGTTCAGAAAAGGTCGAGGTAGGCTGAAATTGTATTGGGGAGAAGTAATTAGGCAGGACTTGGCGTAGTTGCAACTCACCGAGGATATGACCTTAGATAGGAGGTTGTGGAGGACGCGAATTATGATAGAGGGTTAGGTAGTAGTACGGGTCTAGTGTATCTTTCCATACTAGCAGACGTAGTGTTACCTTGTAGGTTCTTATCTTTCGATTTCCTGTTATTATCTGTTATTTCTTGTTCTCCGATTATCGTAGTAGTTGATGCATTTACTGTTAAAATTTCTCCATCATTATTTTTCCATGATCTCTTTACTTTACTTTACTCTACTTTCTTCAAACCTTATTTAACCTTTTTTGTCATGTTGTCATGTTTTCTCTTGAGCCGATGGTCTTTCAAAAACATTCTCTCTACCTCCCATGGTAAAGGTAAGGTCTGCATACACTCTACCCTCCCCAGACCCCACTCTGTGGGAATACACTGGATATGTTATTGTTGTTGTTAACATTCAGTTAAAATTTGACACGTGTTATTTTTAATCAGTTTTAATATATTTCTTAACCTTTCACGCGCTTTTAGGAAGTTTATTCAGCTACACTACTTTTTAGGGGGTAAATAAATATATCTGTTTCGAGAATAAGAGGTAAATAAACACCTGTTAAATTAAATTGCTTAAGTGAATTTTGGCGATAAATTAAAGGGGGGGGGGGGGGTTATGTATTTTCTCTAATAAAATTTCCATTACAGTTTAATAACTTTGTCATCATAGTTCTTGGACATCAATCCTATGTACATACATCACATGTTATATTAGAGAGGAAGAACAAAAACATAACAAAAAAGAAATACACTAACAATGAAACATAATTGCAGCAGCTACACAAATTAAATACAATCCGTAGTCTTTTCAAGCTTAAAATCAGAAACCAGAGGATGTAAATTGTGTAACTTTAAGGGATATGGAGATGCTTAAGTAAGTTGCTTGCAATAATCAAAGAACCGAGAGAAGAAAGACATTGTGCAGGTTTTGGTTTTATCTGAAATGTGATGTATTAAATCAAGGGTATTTTTGTTATTATAAATATAATCAATGTGTTGGTTATTTCACTTTGTAGCTTGTATAAAGTTATATTAAAGTTGGTGTATAAAATAATATATGGATTAGTTATCTGAATTTTGAAATCATAACCATATACTGTATGAACTCAATACAAATTCTTATACCATGACTATTTACCTTATACAACGTACCAAACGATCATAACTTGTTATTTAACGTGGCACGATACTCAATATGTAGAAAATTGTTTAATATAATAACTACTTTGGCGTTATGGGTATTATGGGGGCCACACTCCCTACTCGTCTATGACTCTATTATGCCTGATGAAGGAATCACCATGGATACACGGCTTTGGCGTTACGACTTCACTGTCTTTGAATATTCGTACGCAAGCATCTTCTCACTCTTGGTTCGAACCGGCAAGGTTCACCGACTCAAAACTTCCTGGATATTCTTTGCTAGCACTTTGAGGATAAAGATTTGCTTGTACCATTCAGGAGCTCATGGGCACGACATAGAAGAGTGTGAAGCCTTTAAGTTTGAGTTAGAGCATTTGGTCAACACTGACCAGATTTGGCCCGTGATAAAAGGCTGCTTTTAGAAAAGCCACTGGGAAATGCGCAGTCGTAAGGATGACGACCTGCTATGGCTTCGAGGAGAAGACATCTTTTGGGTAGTTTAGGCGTCCCCTTTTTTCTATTTCAATCAAATGTTACCTCCCTCCTACTTTTTGTAAACGAAACCACGTTCGACCTGATATTCCAAAGAGGGATACGCGGGAAGCCCATATCGGGCCTGGTCAGGGTAAGATTCGGGTATAATAAATTAAGATATAATTTCTATGTAACCCGAACTATGGAAGGACCTAATTTCCCGAGGAGGGATACGTGGGAAGCCCATTTTAGACCCGGCCCCTATATTATATAAATTATAATCCCCCTATTTATAGGATGATTTCTGGTTCAACGACGGCGTGGTGGCAAATCAACCATAGATCTTCAAATCGAAACCCTAAAGAACTAAAATTGGCCAAAATGACCAAAATACCCCCCAGAATGGAAAATCAATCGAGAGATGGATTGAATACATGAGTCTATGTGTTTTATTTGCAACTTATATGCGATATCTTGTGTTTATGATTTCCAACTAACGTTCTAACATCGTTTGCTTTTGAGCTGTTTTTCTTCTTATGGAAAAGGGTCGATCCGTTGCGTTACACTAGTATACTTCACCAGATCTAAAGTCGCGACAACATCCCTTAATTAACAAGAAAAAGCAACAATAAAGTACTTCCGAGAAAGTGCGAAACAAAAATGCTCTGACTATTGAGGATGTTGTGCCTCAAAATCTCCAAAATGCCTCGCACACTGAGTACATAATCAACTTGCTATTTAAGAAGATAGCGGACCTGCAAGAGCATGTAGCAAAGAATGAAGCCATCAACGCTGTCAAGGAAGCAACTGCTACCGGTGCGAGAAGGCCTCCATCACTTTTTACATCTCTGAACTCACCTGTCACCGAACACTTCTCAAACACTCATGCTGGTACCTCATACTAGACCCCACCTCCAGTAAATGCCACCCACATAGCTAGAACCTCCCATTTCATGCCTGTTTTTCAAGCACCACCAGCCTACACTAATCTTAGTACCCACCAAAACACTACTACCCATACTACACCCAGAGCTGCGGGAACTCCCAAAAGTCGCTCCGCGCACCCCACTTTATCATTCCATACTCCTATCACTCTCATCGACTCTTCGCCATAATTTGATCACTACGAAGTAATGGAAAGAGCATGGAGGTCCGAGCAGGACCGAAGGGACAAAGAGATAGAACATAAAATGATGGATTTGTTCGAGAAGTTTAACAAGAGCTCTCGCAAAGCAACATGACTGAGATACAATGACTAATGCATACATCCAAATTTAGATTTGCTAGAGGGCTTCAAAGTGCCCAAATTTGATCTCTTTAATGGCACAGGAAACCCCAAAGCCTATATGAGAGCTTACTGCGATCAATTGGTCGGAGCCAAAGGAAATATGGCACTGATAAGGAGGCTTTTCAGCCTAATCCTCATAGGCGAAGCATCATAGTGGCTTACAATACAATATATTCATTGCTGGGACTTGTGGTAAGAAATTGCGAAGGCCTTCACGGATAGATTCCGCTTTAACGTGGAAAATGTTCTTGATCGTTACTCTTTGGAAAAAATCAGACAAAAGTCAACAGAAACCTACAACGAATATATAAATAGGTGGAGGGCCGAAGCCACCTAGGTACAACCTCCAATGAGCGAGGAGGAATTGGTTTCAGTATTCATCCGATCTCAGGAGTTGGATTGTTATGATCGAATGTTGGCTATGGCCGGAAGGCCATTTTCCAATTTAGTCAGAATGGGAGAGGCAATAAAAGATGGCCTCAAAACTGGAAAGATCGTCAGCATTGTCAACTAAGCTAGCACAACAAGTTACACCGGAGCCACAAGGAAGAAAAAAAGGATATGGCAAATGTCTCTCACACCCCCCGCCCGAGGAGTTATTGAAGAGAAGGATCACAATCATCCTTCGATGTATACCAATCTCCTCCTCTGAGTAATTACATGTTGTCACCCTACAACCCTGTGCTAGTATATTACGCACGACTAAACTACCAAGCTCCACCAACAAACTACCAAACACCCGTACCCACCTACCAAGCTCCATATCCAAATTATCATATTTCTGCACCCGCGTATCAAGTGCCTCAAAACTGTCAAAACTACTATAATCAGCCGCCTCCGGCTACATACGACTTTCCACGTCTGAATTTTGAGAAAATGCCTCATCGGATGTTTACCCCACTTCCAAAAATGCGAACTAGTCTATTCACCAAACTAATCGCCGATAGTCTCATCAAAAGTATGCCGTCAGAGCCTGCCAACCCAGGGAGTCAGTTTTACAGAGCTGATCAAACTTGTGCTTATCATTCTGAGGGGCATGGACATATAATGGAAGATTGCATTAATCTAAAGCACAAGTTGCAAGACTTGATTGACAAACGAGAGACCATTTTAGAGGTCGCAACGCTAATGTGAATACAAATTCCCTTCCGAATCAGGGTACTAACCATATCCACATAATAGAACGAGAGGAAGATTGGGCTATATGCTAACTATTGGCCCAATAGGGTATTGAAAGCTTGGAGCGCACAGTCGCCTCTCTCACACTACAAAAACGTCCTATTTTTAAGATATTGATCCCAGCTCCAAAGAAACCATTTATGGTCCATGTGCCACAAGTGGTCATTCCGGCTCCAAGAAAAGAGCTCGCGGTCGTGGCCCAAGGTATGACAAGATCAGGGAGATGTTATACTCCCAAATAATTGGCGCAATGAGTGCCCCGCAAATAAACGAATCAAAGAAGGCCATCACTGATGGGGAAACTGAGGATTCTAGCGCATGATGCAGTCGAAAGATTACTCCATTATTGAACACTTGCAGAAAACATCGGCTAGAATCTCGGTGATGTCACTGCTTTTGAGCTATACACAACATCGTCAAGACCTGATGAAGGTGCTAGATGAAGTCCACGTCCTAGCAGGGGCATGTAGTAAAACATTGGCCGACATAGTAGGCAACGTCAATGGAGCACATCAGATTTCATTCACTACTAATGAATTGCCAAGAGAAGGAACGACCCATAACAAGGCCCTCTACATCACCATATAATATAAGGGCAACGTTATCTCCCGAGTGCTTGTTTATAATGGGGCTGGACTTAATACATGCCCCGAGTACACACTAAAGTAACCGGGATACGACATTAGAAATATACGCCAGAGTCATACCAATGTAAGAGCTTTTGATGGGGCACAACGTGATCCCGTAGGTAAAGTGGACCTCAATATACAAATAGGGCCTACCAAGTTCACCATTGAATTTCAAGTTATGAACATTAGTGCCAACTACAATCTCCTACTGGGAAGACCATAGATATATATGGCTGGAGCAGTGCCATCATCTATCCATCGATCACTGAAGTTTTTCTGAAAAGGCCATGAGGTTGTAATCTATGGAGTAGGTAGCATCCACAATTATCCCAACAACTCTGTGCCTGTAATAGAAGTAGTCCCGACAGATACAAATTTTCAGATAGTGGAACTTATAGGATCTGATCACCGAGGGGACGATGAAGAAATCCCAATGCTATCAGTCTACAAAATAATCGCCACAACTCTGCTTTAGAACAGGTTCAGGCCCAACAAAGGACTAGGACGAGAAGTCCAAGGCATCCGAGAACTTGTGTCAATTTCGGGTAATGAGTATCGCTTCGATCTTGGGTACATACCGAGTTCCGAAGAAGCTTCTAATGCTGAACAAAAAAAGAGAGGTCCTCCACAGATGAGAAGGCCTTTCCCAAGTTTGTACCAATCATTTCCGGTCTGCATGCCCATGTACAACGGTGGGGACCCAGAAAAAGGTTTAGAGATGCTATTCCAAGAGGAAGAGTGTGCCGCTATACTAGAGGAATGCTTTGAAGCACCCACCATCTGTGACACTGATCCAAATGAGCAGCTGACCAACTGGACCTCTACCCCACTTTTGGCTCCTCGATAGAGAGAATTTTAAATTTGTTTTAAAAAATTAGTGAAAATCATATGAGGCCCGAACATTCACCATTTATGTCGTTACTTTTTACGTAATTTTAAAAAAACAGAAATGACTCAACGTTGATCCGAGTCAGGACCAGAGTTGGTACTTCTATCAAAATCAATGAAAGCCTCTATTTATGAAAAAATGGTCTCTTTATTTTGTTAACATGTTTTTACACACTAACGATGCTTTACCTTCTTTTTCAATAATAATATTAAAACAACTCATAATGTTATGACATGTCGCGAGACGAGCGAGTCGAGTGATATAGATGAGAAAGAATATGAGGAGTATGATGAAGAAACAGAGTTACTAGAGGACCTCATCGATGAGAAAGATCAGTATGACAATAGGCATATGCCTAATTTAGATGAAACTGAAGCAACAACCTTGGGGACGAGGAAACGGTCAGGGAAACCCGTATAAGTACGCATTTGGACGCACCTAGATTTTTTTTTCTAAGAGAGCATGTCGATGTATTTGTGTGGTTGTACGCGAATATGCCCGGATATAGAAGCCCATAAGCTACATGTCGACGAAAAAACCGTCAAGGGACATGCATTGGCCGATTTCCTAGCAGAATGTCCAGTCGACAAAGAGTTTGCACCATTAAGGACGTATTTCTAGGATGAGGAAATAATGGCAATTGAAGAAGAGACGGTCGAAGTCTACTCAGGATGGAGAATGTTCTTCGAGGGTGCAGTTAACTACAAAGGTTCAGGAATCGGAGTGGTTTTGGTTTCCAAAATGGGTCAACATTACCCGATGGCAGCAAAGCTCAACTTCAAATGCACAAACAACATGGCAAAGTACGAAGCCTACATTCTAGGTCTTCATATGGCCATCGACATGGACATACAAGAACTCCTGGTAATAGGAGACTCATATCTATTGATCCACCAAGTCCGAGAGGAATGGGCCACAAAAAATGAGACGATCTTGCTATATGTCAACCTCACATAGAGATTGCGCAATAGATTTAGAAAGATCAAACTCCGGCACACTCTTAGAGCCCAGAACGAGTTCACCTACGCTTTTATAACCATCCCATCCATGATTTAGCACCCTGAAAGTAGTCATATTGACCCGCTAGAGATCACTATCGAGGAGGAACATGTCTACTATTCTTATATGGAAGCGCAACCCGATGGTAAACTGTGGTATGTCAACATAAGCACATACTTAGAAAAAAGAGAGTATCCCGAAAATACCACAACCAATCAAAAGAAGACCATCAGAAGAATGACCAATGGTTTCTTCCTGAACAAGAGAGTACTCTACAGGAGGACGCCCGCTCTAGGGCTACTCAGACATGTTGATTTTGCAGAGGCCACAAAGATGTTAAAAGAAGTACACGACAGGACTTGTGGACCTCACATGAACGGGTCCGTCTTGGCCATGAAGATTTTAAGGGTAGACTACTATTGGATGACTATGGAAATCGACTGTAGTCGATTTATGCAAAGATGCCATCAATGCCAAATCCACATAAATTTGATCCGGGTCCCACCAAATGAGCTTAATGTCATGAGCTCACCATGGCCATTCAACAGACAGTAAGAAAAGAGTAGGGGAAAGAGGGCCCCCTTGTTTCACCGCTCTTGTAAATTGAAAGAAACCAG
This sequence comes from Anisodus tanguticus, assembly GCA_034509755.1. Lineage (NCBI taxonomy): Eukaryota > Viridiplantae > Streptophyta > Magnoliopsida > Solanales > Solanaceae > Anisodus > Anisodus tanguticus. The sequence continues at coordinate 16,108,697 of CM067540.1, forward strand.
TTACCTACCCATTTAGAAGTACTGAATACCAATTGTTAGAATTCAACCTCCCAATGAGATTTATGAAATGTTCTGCAAAACTCATTGATCTCAGTACATACAATAAATACTTCCAAGATACCCTATCATATGCTTTGGCCATATCAAGTTTAATCACTATATTTGCAAGCTTTCCTTTGAGTCTATTATTTAAAACAATTTCCTGAGTTAAGAGAATATTTTCAAAGATACTTCTTCCTTTCACAAAGCCTGATTGATTTGAAGAAATAAAAGAAGGCAAGATTTTCTCCAATATTACATGTATTACCCTAGAAATCACTTTATTTATGGAAGAGAGCTCTTCTCCATATCATCCAACCATAATCCATCCCTATCCTGAATCCCATTCAACTGTAGTTTTCTCCTCTTTCCATTCACATGATTATGGAAGAAAGATGTATTCCTATCCCCTTCAGTGTACCACTTGAATCTAGCCTTTTGTTTTCAGTATTGCTTCTCCAAATATAGGTATTTTTTCAATTCAGCCTGTGGCTTTTGAAGGACAATTCTGTTAACAATGCTGGGATCCTCTTCAAATAAATCTTCTTTAACCTTCACTATTTCTTTCCTAATTTCAAGCTGCTTGAAAATGTCACCATAAATATCCCTACTCCACTTTGACAGTGGCCCTTTTAAGTTTTTAAGCTTATTTTTGAAGGCAAGAAAGGGTGAGTCTTAAGATTTTTTAACAACACACTTTTGTACTAGTTTTAATCTTTTGTACTTCTTACTATATGAATAACTAATTTAAAATAAATGGTGTCTGCACCATATGCAAGACTTGATTATTTTATGATCCTTTGATCTGTTTTCCTTTATGTTGGTTAGAATAATCACTGATCAAAATTAAGACAATATGATGATAATTGTGAAGCATTATCTTTAATGAGAATTACTACTCGAAAATCTAGCACAACGATGACTTTCACTAATAGAATAGTGAAATTAGAATAGGTTGAGAAAAGCGTTAAGCGGGAACCTTAAGATATTACTAAAGTAAAGGGGTGCAACAGTTTTTCGATTGGATGTGTCCCGGTCAAATCGTTAACGACATATCCCTGCAGACGTACAACTTTCAATCAAACCTTCTCTAAAATAGGCTGTGTAGTGTTTGCTATATCTCGTTCGTATTGCATTTCCTGCTGCAAAGTCGACTCGTTCGTTATTGGTATGTATCAAACCATAATGGATACTGAATTTAATAGAACGAAATCCGCTATTGTATGCATATTTCATTAACATTATATAATTAAATTTGAACTATTGCAGATATTGTATCACAATTCAGACACTATACAATAATTTTGCATTAGGAATGACCCTCTTAGAAAGGAAATAACTCAATAAGGTATTCACAAAACGAATTTGGCTAAAGTCTGATCGAAGATCACTAAAAGAATGGGATGGTGAGTGCTAGTTAATGTTAAGCTCAATCCTTAATGCCTAATCACAGACACAAATTTGAGTTGGCTGAACAATTCACCTTCAATAAGTTGGCCTTTACTGAGAACAAAATCAAATGGCAATGCCAGATGATCATTGAGTTAAGTCAAAATTTTTGATCAATTTAGTTTATCTAAGCTCGATCCAACTCTCCTTCAATTTATTCCAAGAAGATTGTGTAGAGGAGCTTGGTTGACCGAAAAATATCTTGCCGTGCAGATTAAATTCTGAACAACACCAATTTAAGTGTTCATAAATTAAGGTGAATTAGATACTTACCAAAGACGTAATCCGAAACACTATGATTGGGCATGTACTCATATTCCGGTCCTGTAATGGTGCAACCTAATACAAAGATTTTGAGGTTTTATGTCGCTAATCAAATTGATCTCATTAAAGAAATGATCATAGGAAATATTTAGTTTTGATTTATTAACTGTTCTTATGAGAGCTCATAGTTGCTTCTTCTCTACATCACCAAAGCAAATTCAAGTCAATTTTATTGTTTGCAATTGCATCAATGATGCTCATATCACTCTTCATTCATATATGTATTAAGCCAACCATTTCAACTTATCAAAGAGTGAAAATAAACAGCATTACAAACAGTGTCTATATTTTTGTTAAATCATGGGTTTGATTAGCTAATAAAACCAAACATCAAGGTATACAAACTGCAAAAAACAAATTTTGACAAATAACAAAATTGTTTAAGAAATATTGAAGTCAGTCACCTCCATTTCCACGAGGCGTTTTTCAATTCTATCTAAATGATAAAGTAGTTATCTTTTAAAATAAAAAAATTGGACAGAATAAGTTAAAACTTTTCCTTGCTGTATATTCAATAGTTTTAGTATCATTGCAAACCACACACAAACAAAATTGAACATCTTAAATTACTGGATAAGATTAAAATAACTCATGAAACCAAGAAACATGGGGAAGCATATGCTGGAGATATAATTAAGTACACCCTCTAACAATTTAATCTTTTAGATTAGATAAATTAGACAATTTAACATGATATCAAAGGACCTGGATTCAAACCACAGAACCACTGTCATGAAAAAAAAGTATACTTTCTAACCATTTAAGTTTTTAGATGAGATGATTACATAATAAAACATGATATCACAACAGACAAAGGTATCTCATTGCCATCCGTCATGGATAAGAATACTCTCTCTAACAGCTTAACGCTTATAGATAGATGATCACACGATTAAACCAAATAATTTATTCAAGAAAGAAAGAACTTACACCCATTTCCAGTAGGAGTATCTCCGATTATTCTTACAATAAAATAAACCCACTCCTTCCGACGTAATCTCCGGCGATCACCATATTTTTTAAATAACTTTCATTTTATACTTAGTTGACTTCAGCTTTATCTTAATTCTAGGGTTTGAGGGTTTTGAATTATCGGTTGATGCTGAAATGTGTAGGTGATTAGCTATAGCAAAGTTTTAGATTGTAAATTTTGCGATTTATTCATGGCAAGCGCCAGAGAAGATAAGGGATGACTGATTTTGTTGATTTTGAAGTGCTTAAAATGTGACCTACAGACTTGTGGAAAATTTCCAGTGCATGCATTTGTAGCTGACCACTTTGTTGGAGAATGTTAATGCTGAGCATGTTGGAATCTTCTTTTGTTCAAGACCAAAAGATTTGATATGAAATTCTCAACCAACATCTATAACTACGTATGCCTTTTCAACTCGCATGAACTGAACAATCCCAATTCGCCTTTGAACAATCAATGTTCTTTATCATTTGTCTAATTACTTTTCTTACAAAGATCACAAAAAATATACAGCGGGTAGAATAATAAAAATGAATTACAAAAAAAGTGAGAAAATACTGGGGGTTCAGAGAAGAATATTATTATCAAAGTAAGAGAAGAGGGGGTGTCAAAGAAGGGGTTCAGAAAGCTCCATTTCATTGGCACCCTCTTGGTGTGTCTCTACACATCTCATACCTACGAAATCTAAACCAAGCCATTGCCATGGCCAGCACATGTATCTTGGCCTGTTTAGACCAGTTGTGGATGTTTCCCTGCCGTCTAGCTCTTCAAGCTGACGTGTTAGCTCTTCCACTTTATCCCTCAGCCTCGATGCTCTTAAATCTGCCAGTCTCAATGATTTCTCAGCTGCATCCCTTGCAGCCATGGCTGCATCAGCTGTTTCTTCTTTGAATTTGAGCTTCTTCCCGGACTGTAGTACAGCATCCTTCGCTGCCTCAAGCTCCTGGCGTACAGCCGACAACTACAAGAACCATTGGAAGGTTTTCTTAGTGATAGTCTATGAGGGAATAGCTGGAACGACAGAATATGCAGGAATTTACAAGAAATTGTTCGAGAATAGAAAAGAAAATCATACGCACACTTGCTTACTTTTATATTCTGCTAATAAATTGCAAAACATGAAAATAAAATCCCATTTTTTTTTGGTTTATAGATGATTTAAGAGTTGTCAATATCTCTAAACCATGATCCACACACAGTTTCATAGGCTGAGATGTATTCCTAATTATTTGCATAGGGGGACAAATGGTCAATGGTGCATGTTCATTCATTTCGGTAAGCGTTATCTTGTTGATTAATATAATAAAATGTGATGTTGTCTATGCACTTGCACGGCTGCACTGGTTTTTTTATAGAAGTAAATATCCAAGTGCATGAGTTCCAATAAAAAGTGCTTGCTTGAGCTTTACTAGACTCTGATTTTCTCTCAGATAATGGCTATAAATTTCACTTATGACATTTGAGATTCAGAGATTCACAAAAGACCATTACAAATTGACACAGAGAGCTTTCTCTTCTGTATATGGTCAGTGGTGCTTGGCCATTCATACTGGTAGGTTATCTTGTTAATGCAGTAAATAAATGTGACTGTCTACGCATTGCTCCATGTGCATTATTTTCTTACCAGAGTTAAGACATTGAGTTACCCCAATATAAAAGGGCTTTCCCACGCTTTAGTAGAATTTGATTTTCCACAGAATAGATACCAAAAACTTTGGTTTGCCATTTGAGAGTTATAAACTGGATAAAGGGCGATAACTTGTGGACATCAAACTACGATATCATGTCTTAGCTTAATGTATCTAACAAGGCATAGTTAATTGCAACCTAATGAATAATCTCAAACATCTAAATGGCAGTTCTTTTTGAAACAACTTCTCATTCCAAAGTTCATCAGCTTAGCAAGCCTTCATACATTACATTAGGAATCACTACTATTATCTTATTTCATAGGACACCAAAGTCTTCATACCGAGTACTCTTACTAATTCTCTTCCAGTCTCTTTGTAGCCACAGTTGCTACGATTATCATATTCTAAACAATTTCTAGTCCTTATTATCAAGCATATTCAACAATAGAGCGACAGAGAGGAGAGTATATCATAGAACATAAAACAGATCTAAATTATAAAACCAAATGACTTTTTTACTGAAGCATGTTACTCTAGCAAATTACAATGCTCTTCTATTTTATTGTATTTTTGGGGGGGCAGGTGATGACAACACTCTTGTATTTCTATAGTGCCATTTCTTCTTCTTTTTCCCCTCAGATCTATTATTCCTTTATTTTTAATAACACTATATAAAACAGGAAAACCCCACAAGTTTCTTTTGCCAGAAGAGAACTCATGGAGTATGGTTTACCCGGATATATTGTTCGGACTAACTGGCCTTTCTAAAGGAACAAACTCTTGACCAGGAGAATAAAAAGAAACCTGACAGCAAAGGAACTCAATTATCTAAGGACATTCTATTTAAAATAAGCCAGTAGATATATCATACCTGAATCCAAAATCAATCAATCAATCAACTAGGCCTCAATCTTCAAATTAGTTGAGTCGGCTGTGTGAATCTTCTATATCCATTCGGCTCTAGACGAATTCATTTAATAAATTGATGTTTGCTAAAAGCATAGCTTACATAAGGATGTCGATCTCACTATACATGGTAAGTTCTCACGTGCTTTTACATGCTTGAGCCAACTTTCTAAATAATATGAAATTTCACCTATCTTTCTTTTTATATTACAATGTAGCATAGCTTACATATGGATGTCGATCTCACTACACATGGCAAGTTCTCAAAGTGCTTTTACATGCTTGAGCCAATTTTCTAAATAATATGAAATTTCACCTGTCTTTCTTTTTATATTACAATGTAGCATAGCTTACATATGGATGTCGATCTCACTACACATGGCAAGTTCTCAAAGTGCTTTTACATGCTTGATCCAACTTTCTAAATAATATGAAATTTCACCTGTCTTTCTTTTTATATTACAATGTAGCATAGCTTACATATGGGACTTTGGAGCCGATATATTTGTTTTTCGGAAAAGGATCGGATATACCCCTCTACTTTGTTCTATTGTTGAACTTTGTCGCCAGTCATACTTTTTGGCCATTCGAGCCCCTACTATTAGCCAAAGTTCTAAATATACCCGGAACTGACACGTGGCATCATCTCTGGAAAGAACCAAACCCATAAACAAAGAGACCCAAACCCGACCCAAAATCCGTCCAACCCCATTACAAATTAAAACAAAGATCCCCACCAACTTTATTACAGCTAGTTGGAATTCTTTCTCTGGCAATCTCGAAAACAAGGATAAGAGGTTGGATCCAGTTTGGAACAGTCCATTGAGGCCTGGGGAAGTAATTTCTACGGCTAAAAATACCTGTACTGAGATTGAAGGAACAAACTGAAACAGGGGTGTTTTGGAGCGGTGGTTCAATGGTGGCCAATGGTGGTTTCCGCTAGGTTACGAACAAGAGATAGTGGTGCGAACAGGGGTGCTTTGGAGATGAGGACGGTAGTGGACTGGTGATTCAACGGCGGTCTCATGTGGTGGAACGACTTGCAGTGCGATAAAGCCGTGTAGGCAATCCAGTTCCAAAAATAAATCCCCCGTATCTATCCCATATCAGTGTTTATATGTGTGATTGTGCCTATCCCTTCACCCCCTCTCTTGTGAAAACGCCCAAAAAATCAATGCTAATCAAGATTGAAGTAAAAAGGGCGACGATGATAAATTTCACCACAATCAGAAGATGAATGAAACACAAAACCCATCTACTGCAACTTTCGAATCTCCATTACAGTAGTTCTTCTAATTTCCCCCAAAATTACACTCTAATTCCTCAAAATCTTCATTTAGTGGCTTCAGAATCAGAATCAGCTGCTGCAGAGGCATCTTCCTCATAGAAAATTTGATGAACTCCAGAAACAGAGACCTTTCTTTGTTCTTATCCTTCATTTTCCTTCACGAACAATTCAATTTCGTTAAACTCAGTTCAAGATTAAACCAACCCAGAGCAGGAAACACAAGAATCAACAACCCCATCTGAGTTTTCTGGTTGAATCATCCTCGTAAACCCGTTAACCCAAGGAATAGTTGTGATAGAAAGTCGTTCATCTTCGAGGTTTGATTCTTTTCTGAGTGAATTGATGAGTAAAGAAGGTCAGCCACCAGCTTCCAAAGCATCAATTGATGCATTGCTAAGCCTGGATATTTATGAAGAAGAAGAAAAAGGGGGAGTGTGCGATTTGTTTGGTGGGTTTTTTGCTTTAACTTGCAATTTGGTTGGACGGGTATGGGTTTTTTAAGTGGTGAGTTTGGTTCTTTCCACAGATGATGCCACGTGTTAGTTCCGTCAAAGTAAGGGTATATTTAGAAATTTGGTTGACAATAGGGGCTCAAATGGCCAAAAAGTATAACGAGGGATAGTTCAACAATAGAACAAAGTAGAAGGGTATATCCGACCCTTTTTCCGTTTGTTTTTTGACAAGGTTTGGAGTTGATCCTTTTTCTCTTCCAAAACAGTACTTTGAAGTTGAATATCTCGTTTTGGCGTTCTTATCTTTAACCTCATTCAAAAATAGTAACAGATTGAGAAGCAATTTAAGAACACTTTTGACACGAAGCTTTCAAAAATTACCTCTGGCATTAAATGTTTAGCTATAAGATATTAGAACATCAATTTCACTGTTATTCTAGGATACGAGGCATATTCACAAATCCTAAATCTATATCCCTTTAACAAACTTACAGTCATCTTTAATTGATAGCAGGATATTCATATTTTACATAGAAATTTTGCTCCTCCACATGCCCTAACTAAGTAACAATTAAGTGATCAACACATCTGACAAGCACACAAAAGAGAGGTTCTATGACTAAAAAATGAGAAACGTAAGCCAATAACCACCTCTTCACACTCACCTTCAACCCCCCCCCCCCCCCCCCCGCCCCAAAAAAAAAAAAAAAAAAAAAAGAAAAAAAAGAAAAAAGGGAAAGTGAAGAACATTACTAAAACAATATTAAGATCCATCTCCACTCATGAAGTATTAAATATCTGTTATCGCTCCAAAGAGGTTTAAAGGACAAAAGGGTTACACTTGAAACCCATGAAAAGGTGTCTGGATGGAAGAAAAGATCTGCCAGAAGGAAATACTTCATCTTCATTCTAAAATACAGTAGCCAACAAAAAAGTTGAAAGATTTTGGCAGGAATGATGAACCTGTTTTAGCTTGACAAATAAATCAAAAACTTGCTAACAGTTTCTTAGCAATTGAAGAAACAACAACAACTGTGAAAACATGTGTCAGCTTGTGTCCAATGGAAAACAGAACAGCATAAAAATACAAAATTCCAGCATGACAACATTTCACAGACCAGTTCAATATAGATCAGATTCCACTTGTTAAAAATGCATTTATGACTTTCAGAATACATTAATAGCATTTAAGAATCCATTACTCGTCTTTGCACACTCTTCCTCAACGACTTTGCTGTGACTTCTTCTTTGTGCGACCACTTTCCACCGCGTAATTTCTTCTTCAGCAGCAGCAATGTCCAGCATAAGCCCGTCAACCTACAATGACAATTATTTGTACGACTTCATAATATGACAGAAATGATTATATATGCATACCAGCTTTCCAGCTTTCCATAATTCTTGTAAGCAAATCTCCACGACTGACATTAAACTCTGTGAACAAAATACTAGATTGAGATTAGGCAGTGGATTACATTCTCGTTTGCCACCCTCCCCTTTTCTTCAAGTTCCTCCACATGTTGCTTCCATTGACTGAGTTCCTTCGCTTGAGTTTCCACATGTTCCTTCAGTAAACTTAACTCTGCCCTTTGATTCAGTAAAGGAAAATGACAAAACAACCAAGTCAGGGTAAGAATAGGTTACACTCATACTCTAGCGTTTCTAGAGGGGATAAAAAAGACGAAGGTGCAATGCATTAAATCTGCATGTTCAAGCTCACATAGTGAAGAAATGCAGCTCAAACAACAGGTTAACCCAATATAAGCTTGACAGGAAGTACCTTAGCTCTTCAACAGTATGTTTAAGGTCAATGATCTCAACCTGAGACTGCTTAATTATATTCTCTAATGCACCAGCCTACATAAAAAAACATCAATGAATTAATAAAATAACAAGAAACTTAGAAAGCAAATCTGTATTAAAAAAAAGGACTTACCAAAGCATATACTTCATCCTCTTCTGTATTTGCTGCATGCATTTTATTATCAGAAGCATGGATCTTACCATCACTAACATGATTGTTGAACTTGTAATTTATCCCAGCTTCTCTCGATCCATTTTCTGCTATCTTAAACAATTCATTTATTTTGGATGACAAATCCACTGAAATTCTCTTTGAAAGAGCACTTCTCGGTAAAGACCCAATTTGTTCTTTTTCTTTTACTAAGCGAGAAAACCGACTCATTCAGGCTTTTCACTTCATGGCTCCTTTCCTCTAGCAAATCCCTTGTTTTCTGGACAACAAATTCACTCATTTCATATATAGATCTCAATCCTGCTAAAACTGCCCTTATATTCTCTTCCATGTCCATGTCTTGAGCAAGAAACAAGGATTCCGACAACTCAGATGCCTTCCTCACATCAACAACTTTAACAACATTATAAATCTGTTTGTGTATTTTCGTAACATATTTCAATTGCTCAGCAAGTAATGATCTTTGCATTTCCAGCTTTGTTTCTGAACTACACAACTTACCCTCATATTCACTTACCAAATCTTTCAATTCAACCACTTCACTCTCCAAAGCCTTTTGTTTCTCACACATCTCCCGTTCTAATTCCGATAATTTCTCATCTTTTTCACCTACAGATTTCTCTAAACTCTCAACAGCAGAAGCTTTCTTTGCAACCTCCTCTCTCAAACCACTAATAGTTGACTCTAACTGTGAAACTTCAATTGCAATTTCATAATTCCTATGGTCCATTTGTTCCCGAGCCCCATTTCTCGACTTTGCTGTCGATTCAATCTGTCTCAATAGCTCCTCGACAACGTCATTCGTCCTTTTAATCACACCATAAGCCACTGCTGGTAATCCTGTGTATTTCTGTGACCTCGGCAATCCACCAGCTACAAAATTCTTAAATTGACTAACTTTTCCAGTTATCTTATCAATTCCACTAACTAACATTGAACCTGCACAATAGCACCCACAATCTAGTCATTAAAGAATCCATACTCCCTCCATCCCAGTTTATGTGGCACCTTTTAGATTTCGAGATTGAAACAAGCATTTCTTTGACCATAATTTCTTTATGTATCTTTTCAATACTTTGAATTGTCAATCATTGTAACTTATACTACTCTTTAAGTAGCTTTCAAATATATAAAAAAAAATTATGTCAAAAAACATAAAGATTCTTTGTCCGAATACAAGTTTGACTCTTGAGATCAGAATTGTGCTACATAAATTGGGACAGAGCGAGTATCCAATAGTATGCTTCTTTTATTTAGTATATATATACCTGCAGTTTCCATCTCAGTTCTCATTGAATCCTTGACCTTTTTCACATCCTCTAACTGCTTAGAAAACTCATTTCTCTCCTTAATCACTTCTTTCAATTCCTCATTTACCTTATCAACACTTGTTTTAGCTTCTTCTTTTTCTCGCAACGTTTCATCGCGTTTTTTTATGGCATCATGAGCGAGAACTCTCAATCTATTGAACGAAACTTGCAACTGCGATTTAGATTCCTCAGCAGCTAATCGCAGTTGCTTCTCTCGATTTAACTCCGTTAGAATCTCACGGAATTTCTCAATTGATACATCTTCTGGTGACGCAGAAGAATTTATTATATCAATAGGTAACGGATCATCTGCCTCTACGTCGCTCAATACGGCGTCGTTATCTTCTTCATCGAAGCTCGCCATTTCAAAATTCACATCAATTGATGATTTAAAACCTTAAAACCCTAGAATTAAGATAAAGATGAAGTCAACTAAGTATAAGAATAATGGGGGAGATTGATGATCGGAGAAATTAAGTGCAGAAAACGAAAAGAATGAAACTTTGAGGGGTCAATTTTGCCACCACCAACTAGTCTCTCTTTTGGTCGGAAAAGGATAAGAACTAACACAAGGGGAACCTTCCTTTTTCTTCTTACCAATCAAGATTTGATACATTTCAATAATTTATTATTGGACTTTTAATACATGTACAGTGTGTGGGCAAAGTAATTAGGTTCAAATGATCCGGTGAACTGCCCCTGCATAACAAGTAAGTAAATCCCCAATAGATTTCCTTATATATGTTAAGAGACATAGAGAATCGCTAATTACTTGTTTGAATACTTAGTTTTGACAAATCTGTAGACATTTCAGACCTAAAAAGTTTTAACTCAACGGCTCTATCACATGCAATTGAACGTTTACTCTTGTATTAAAGGCCATTCAAGATATTATTATCTTTCAAAACGAAAATTTGTATTGAAGACAAACAATTGACAAAACCAAAAACATTAAGGGGTCTTTTGGATCAAGACTTATTCGAACCTAGTTTCTTACAGCTTTTCTCGAACCCAACCTTTTCCTTTTCTTACTGGAAAACATTAACAATTGGTGATGAAATAGCCATTTGATACTTACTTATCTTCAGCTTTCACCAGTGTTTCATATGTATCAGACAAGGAATTATTTACATACATGCATTAATCAGACTCATATTTTCCTCTAGACCTGAAGCAACCAACAAGAAATGAAGTTAAACGGAAACAAGTATTTGGCAAATCATAAAGCAAAGAGAACAAAGCATCAACGCAAAAAGCCCTTTAGACAGACATTCAAACACCATCCACACCTACCAAAAGATACACAACTCCAATCCCAATCCGTGGACCTATCTTGATTTTGAATCTCCAAAACGACCCAAAAAAGAACGCAGACAGCAAAAGAAAGAAAGAAAAAACAACACAAGGAGGAGGTGCAAAAAGAGGCATAGAATATCAGTAGACTTACAGGTTTAACTTACAAGAACTTGGCGACAAGCCAACAACAGAATAAATTGAATCTCTATTGCTTTTTTTTTTCTTACCCACTTTGTGGGATTTCACTGGGTATGTTGTTGTTGTATTGCTTTTTCTTACTTCAGCAAGAAGACAACCATATTCTTAAGAAAAATAAGACTGGGGAAGATTTTTTACCTGTATACACTTAACATATAGGCATCCAAAACTGGACGATAGGTATCACGACTCCATCAATACAATAATGATTACCAATCTTGGATATATAGCATCCCCCTTTGCTTTAAAGAAACAACATAAAATAGGACAAAAAAAAGGAAGTGGACTTATAAAAGCAGCCATAAGGTTTTTGCAAAAGATATTGTCAATCAATCGATATCAAATCTGATCTTTAGCTCAAGTATCTTCACATCCTCCCTCTTTCTTTTGTAGCAAAGTTCTTCCACAAACCTCATGCTCCCAAGCTGCAACCTATGGTGCCATTCATGCAAGAGCAACAAACTTCTCAGATGAATGACATTATGTCTTATTACCGCCAACACAGATAGCAAAATGACCAATTTAAATCCTTGTCTGGACAACACAAATCAATAAACACAAGGGCACAACTGGAACATGACAATAGCATATCAAGTGACCAGATCCTGCACTCTAGAATGACACAGCATCATTTATATTTCAGAGCAAAATGTGTGGCTCCATCTAAACAATGAGAAAAGAAACAGCAAGATATGTAGCGCCATGAGTAAATGAACGAATCTATTTTCCAGTATCAAAATTATAAATGTTCGAACCAGCTAATTCCCATTTCCTGTTAGCATCTTCAAGGACAAAGCAAAAACATCTTAATATAATTCAACACTGTCTAACTTGGCTAAGAAAGAGACTTTTACAGACACACGTGAGAACTAAAACAACCAATGCAACCACATTTGATTGTTCTAATCCTTTCTACGAAATTAAGAAATAAGAATCTGAAGAGGATACAGTCATGCAATACATTAAATTTCCCATTATCTTTTTGGTGTAATTTAAAACCTTTTAAACCAGTAAGCCACAACAGCAAGGGAAAATACAAGAATAAGAATGAAACTTATCATTTCAATATGATGCTAGCAAAATTACTAACCATAAACAAATTAGCAATGTTACATTGATCAACTTAATGCAACATGAATAATGCTTATATTTTGCAGACTAATTCCATTGAAAATGCCAATAACACTGGCCACTTCCAATTTACTACCCATTTGTAATCTGGTTCAGAATCAAACCAAACAACTTACCAACACTGAATCAGCTTATTTGTCATTCCTTAGAGCTTTTTCAGCCATGCCTTTTGATCAATGCCACGGAGCCTCTCCATTGAGTCGCCATATTCCTCTTATTGGTGTTTGATTACCCGAAAAGGGGAAAATAACTTCTTCACTTTTGGGCAAAGGTCATTTTCCTTCACATTTATGTGATATCTCATTCATATTACAGCTTTAACCAATACTTGGACATTATTATCAATCTTTAATAGTATCCAGCAACCTAATATCAATCTCAATCTTTCAAAAAAAAAAAAAAAAAAAACAGGGAAATATTTTTCACTTTCTAACCAAACACTGAAAAACATTTCCAGAATTTTCCTAGAAAGTATTTCTGGGGAATGACTTCCCTCATACCACTCAAACCCAAATGAAAAATGGGAGTGTAGAAATAGAAGAACACCATAACCTTTTACCATCATTGATGATATACAAATGTTACAGGAGCAAATTACATTTTCAAATTATGAGAACAAAACATCTTATTGATGTCAGTGGACTTGACCAAAATTTTCAGTAACTGAAGGAAAAAGAAGGGACCAAATTTCTAACTGTATAGAACTAGTAATGGTATCTATTCTGTTGGTAACGATACTGCTGATCATGATCTGAATCTGGAGTAAAATTGTGTGATTCCAAGGAATTCCTGAGGCGCCAGCCTTCGGGTTCATTCAGGAACTGATTTGACTCTATATAACTCCGGAGATTCACAGTCACTTTCATCAACGTTGCATCGCCTCGATCTTTCAGTGCAGGTAGAAAATCTTTAGCAATGACATCCAACAACTTTCTGAATTGTGTCTTATATCTTCTGTGTAGAGCAAAACCTGCCATCTGGTAACCAAGACATTTTCGTTCAACTCCTACCCACATTTCATTAATTTAAGAGGAACTGAGAAAAAGCTTTTTCCAACTTACTTCAAGAAAAGCCTGCAATGCAGCTGCAGTATATAAATTTGCAGGGAAAACATTTAAGAATCTGGCTATCCATGCCCAACCTTCTCTGAGGCCATGCAAGTTTTGGCAGCCATCAACTTCAGTCTACAATAAAATGCAGTTTACTACTAAATCAGTTACTATATGAAAGGAGTAAGTGAAAAAAGCAATTTTGGTCCATAAAATATTGTGATATTCTTTTTGTCCTCCTACTGTGGCCCTGAAGCACATCTGACCTCCAATTAAATAAAATGAGCAGTTTTAGTTCAATCACCAAATAAATTAAGGGGATGTCATATTCAACTAAAGATACTAGTTTGGGATGTCATTTCTCCATCAAACCTTAGGCGAAAGGAGCTCTGCGCTGCACCAAGAACTCCCTTAACAAAATTTCTATATGCGGAATAACAGATATTAGTTTGGGTAAGCACAATCAAATGGCTTTGATCATTTTTGGCAGCATACATCTCTGTTCATAACCTGTAGTATTGGTACATATTGCAAAAAGGACATCTTGTCCAGAATGTTTCCTGCTCTGCTGATGAAGTTGGTTGTGTTTGTGGATCATTGATTCAGATACAGAGCTGAGTACTAAAACCATTTGGAATATTGTTGTTGTCTAACTGGAGGATTTCAATTGACTTGATGAGATAGTGGCTTTGCTGATGTAACCTCGAATAGATTCTGCACTCTATCATACAAAGCCCCTTACTGGGCGAGAGCACCATAGGCACTTCCCAACTAACAGAAAGCTGCTTCTGCACCTGGAAACTTTCTCTTGTTTGGATGAAGCACAAGCACAATCTCCAATTTTGGAGCGTGATAGTCATTTCGTCACCCTGAGGGATCCATAGAAATACTTTTCTAACCCAACTCTAGTGCTCTGATCTAAACCATTAGAGACAACAAGTAGTTGGGATGTGCTCTATAGTTGAGGAGAAGTCCCTTCAGAGTCATTATTCTGCATTTTCTTCTAACGAAGATCTTTAGCCCTTAGGGCTTTTTTTGTTGCACCCTGTCACAAATCACAATCAACTGGATACACCATTCATGCATACAAAAAGTCCCAACTTATATTCGTCATGCTCAATTCTATGTCCCTTTCCTTGGGAGCGACTGAGGAAGATGGGCTTATCACACTGACGATGGCTCCTTATTGAACGTAGAGAATGAATTGACCTCTGATCCACTCCATATCAGATAGGTGGAAATGTTTATGTAATTTTCATTTTGAAGGACGGGCACATTCTCTTAGTCATTTGGGTCTCTTTTTGGAGGCTTTAAAGGGAACCTAACAAGAAATTGAAACCACAACTCTAAAAGATGATGGGCACAATTATGATGATCATATGTATATTTGGCATTCCCTTCATTTTCAAGTTGAAAGCATCAATGCATAGAAACTGCTGATGTCGCTGCTGACTGAAGGAGGAAGAATGGTTAGGTTGATGGAGAAATGACAGAAGTGAAATATATGCCCGTTAGTAGAAGATAACATTTGTTAGTTCTAATAAGTGACTGGACTAAGATAGCACATTCTGTTTCATTGGTCAGATATGCTCACACGAATAATCCATGGACTAAAACGGGAATATAGCAATAACTCAGACCAAAATCACTAGTTTTCCAAAAGGAGTAAGATACACGAAAGTTTCAGCAACATAAGCATTGAGGATTTCTTGAGGATAAAAGTAACAAATGTCTAAGCAACTGACCTGAACAAGAGCACCATATAATTTCATGTATGCACTTAAGTGATCCACATAACTATCAGTACTTTCTATCTTCCCATCTTCCTCTGCATAGCCAATAGCTTTGTAATAAGCTTCTTTAGTCTGGAAGGCTGCCTGAAGTGAAAGAACACATCAAAGTTATTTACGTGGAGGTAGCAAAATATGATGTGAACCATGGGGTGAAGAAAGTTAACTGATGTCTGAGACAAGTTCTGTTTTCAGCACTTACTGAAAGCAAAATCATGCTCCAAGACAATCAAGTGAAAAAAATCCCAGAAAGGACAAAATAGTGGGATGTGTTGATGTCAAACAGGTAATACTAAGGTAAATACCAAGTTGATTACCTCCGAGTAAATAATGTACTTAGGAACTGTGTAAATGCAGACTTTGTTCAACTCGGCTATGAGAATATCCATAGCAAGAGGGACCTGTGATGAAAAGCAAACCAGTATGTAAGGATGGTTATCTACTGTAAGTAGTACTTTGTGTTCTACATTCATGATATCTTTTCGAACACTAAGTTCTCCATCCTAAACTAAACCTTTTTATGTTTAACAGTCCTAGAGCCCTTCTCACGCAACCATACAACCTCTCAATTCCCTTCGGCTTCTTTTAATAAGTAGAGGCTTTTTTTTATAACCGTGGTGTCCGGGCCAACTTGTGCGCACCTCGACTAATTCTACGAGATACCTGCCACCTCCCACTAGCAACAGGTACCACCTCAACTAATTCCAAGATTACTTCTTTTTGATAAGTACAGGCATTTTATTAATAGACTCGGTACGAAGCTAGTACTGAGACAGAGTACAACATCCAAGCTGGATAAAGGTATTTCCCTCCGGCTAGAGATTCCTGACTTCTATTTTAACGTCGAAGGTATTCCCCTTTATTTTCTGCAATTCACCTTTTGAGCTCAGGTCTGAATATTGTGTTTGGATAGATAGAAATTTGATTTTTGGTGGTTTTAGGAAATTTAGCTTCGGGTTTGTGTTTTGGATTTGTTTTTTGGTAAAAGATATCACTAAATTCCTAAGAGTTTTTGAAGCCTTCAAATGGGTGAAAATTAAATATTTTGGTTGAAGAGAAACAACAATATTTTGTTGAAGAAAAAAGAAAGTGGGAGTCTTAAGTGTAAAGTGGAGAACGTGACCAGCAATTAACCAATCACTTTACTAGAGGAGGAGCTTGCCTGACAATTCAAGGCCTCAATTTGTTTTGGTTCTGGAGAACATGTTTAGTTTAGAAAGTCTGTATAAAAAACAAGCACCCTCAAAGTGAAGTCAAATATGATACTCCCTCCGTCCCAAAAAGATTGACCTAGTTTGACTTGGCACAAAATTTAAGAAATAAAGGAAGACTTCTGAAATGTGTGGTCCAAAACAAATCTTAGCTATTTGTGTGGCTGTAAATGATCTCATAAAGTTAAATTGTTTCTAAATATAGAAAAGTGTCAATCTTTTTGGGACAAACTAACAAGGAAAGTAGGACAATCTTTTTGGGACAGAGGGAGTATTCAATCTATGATCGAGGCAAGACTGGTTCTCGATGAAGCAAGTTGGTATTTACTCCTTGCCAATGAAGGAACAAAAAAGCTTTTATTGCTTTCTTTTCAGTTATTGACGTCAATCTCCTACTTATAAGACGAGAACTATCATCGACCTATGATAGCAAGAAGACTAAGAACAATACCATAATTACCTTTGATGTAACATGGACAATTACACGAGCATAAGCATAGACTGCACTGTTAAAGCTTCCTGTAGGGTTCACACACAGGGACACCACCTATAAAATTGAAAACCAGAATAACAGTAAACACCCTTATATGTTTACGCAAAGCTCCAGTAGTAGAATATATTCAATATACACAACTCAACTGCTACATCAAGAACCCACAATTTTCTACAAGCATAAACACATGCAAACCCCTACCATCCTTCCCCGCCCCGCCCAAAAAGAGAAAAGGAAAAAGAAGCAAAAACAACATCATAAGAGACGCTGAAAGACGAAACCCCAGTTAGAGAACTCCTTCAGGATTTTACCTTCTGCGCGAACATTGCAATGCTAATGGATTGTGGACATGTTGAACCACTAATTAGCTTAAGTAATTCATCTGCTTTCACTCTGCACAGGGAAAAGTAGTACATATGTTCAAACAGCAATATAGAGCTTGCATCTCTTTGAATTTTATCCCAAAATATGGTTTGAAAATGCATGCCAAAGCAACTAAAAGTGTGACTTAAATATGGGAGAAAGATAATGGTTTCAAAGAAAATATTAAAGCTATAGGAGATAGGGTTGATAATCCAAGAAATAGGTATCCAGATACCTGACATTTTCTTTTGAACCAGTGATAGTTTTGATTCGTCTGGCTATTTCCATTTCATATTTTCGGTAAGCCTGTTAAGAACAGAGAATTTGTGTTAAACTATCAAATATCAGAAACTACTTAACCCAAATTAACATCCTTAGGATCTCAAATAGAAGTCCGGCCCAAAGCTCTGTACGCTAGGATGGAACATAATAATTCAACGCATCAAGCAACAGAAAAATGCATCTGATCACATTCCAACTAAACAAAGCAAGTCTTTGAGCATTCCACTCAAAAAGCAAATTCCGAAAATTAACTGCCTTAATTAAACACATCAAGCAACAGCATGGCACATCTAGTAACGTTTCAATCAATCTCTACAAAGAAGGTCTTCCACAGACCTAGAAGTGCGAAAATCAATAAGAAACAACCTCCCAATTATGAGTTCAGAGTGTGGATGCACATGGGAGGAGGTGCACAACGGAGGATAGAGGTCTACAAAACCTACACTGATCCAACACACCATTATCTCTTTTCGTTTTATTATTTCAGCTAAATGAAGACACAGCACTTGTCAAAATGTCTCAATAACTTTCCCAAACATGCAAGGTAAGAAGTTCTAAGAACTTGGACCAACACCTCCCAGAACACAGTTGGATTGGTCAATGATTATGTTAGTAGGGAAGAGTTAACTTTCAAAGTGAATACTTTCTCTGTTACATCACACATGAAATGTGACACTACTTCACTGACCATGGAGTTTAGGATGTTAATTTGACTTCTTTAAGCAAATATTAGGTGTGGTTAAAGAAAATATAAAACCAGTTTGTGAAAAGTTAGTCTGAAATACCAAATCACATCTATGTAATTCTAATAGTTCAATGGCTTTTGAAATTGTGAAGGTAGAATGGAGTAATAGAATGGTGTCACACATTTTGGGATATCCAATATGGAAGAATACCAAAACGATAGTATAGAGGGAGCGACTGTTTAGGAACCCCATTCCCAAGCCTCTGCAAACACTTTATGCAGCAAGAAGCGTAATAGTATAGTAAATCTGGAATGAAATTTCAAATATTGATTTGCAAGGTTACCTTGTTTGAACCCAACCCCAGTGCTTCATTCTGTGCAGCTATTTCATTGTAAACGGTCAATCTTTTCTCCTCTAGCTTTTGAGCGTTTTCTGTCACCCTGATTGTATTTCCTGCTTGTCAGGAATTGCAAAGTTGAAATCAAGGCATAGATTTACAAGCACTAGAAACAGAAAGAAAAACAACATGTACATGTTTTATCTTGGCACTTGGAGGATAGGGTATCATACACTATTTGTTAAAAGGATATAATCCAGTTGACTCTACAAGTAGTAAAAGTTTTGTTAACAACTTTTTATATTAGACTATGGTGAAAAAGACCAAAATAGTACCTTAAATAAAGGGTAGATCTAATTTGGTCCTTTATATATAACACTCTCAAGACTCACTACCAGAAAAGATAACACCTAAGCCTAAAAGATTTAACGGGACTAATGGAACTAATGGGAAAGAGACAACACTGTAAATGAAACATTCCTTTCTAGAACCCAGGGTTAGAAAAAAGCCGCAGGTATTAGCTCGTGGAAATTCTCTTACCAGTAGATGAGATTATCAAACTAGGGAATTATGTTTCTCATTTCTATCTAACCAAAAGATATCTATTCTAAGCACTGCACAATGTATTAGCAAATTATGACTAGTGCATGCATGCTTAATCATTTTTTTAGATATTACTACAACAACAACAACATACCCAGTGAAATCCCACAACGTGGGTTCTGGGGAGGGTAGAGTGTACGCAGACCTTACCTCTACCTTGGTAGGTAGAGCGGTTGTTTCCGAGAGACCTCGGCTCAAGACAGAGCATAAGCAACAGCAAAAGCAAAGGAAGAGCAAAGCAAGAGAAACGGTCAGACCCGGTCAGAAAAAAAAAATACTGATTGCAGAAAGAGTGCCCTCTCTCATTTACTATTATTATTATTATTATTATCACCTTCTATATTAGAATACTGATAGCAGAAAAAACTTTTCCGACAAAGAAAGAGACGGACTCGTACCTAATTAAATTCGAATGCACAAATACTCGATTCCAGGGGGAGGAAACTATTGAAACTGCATTCTTGATATTTCTTTCATTAAGGGTGCTTATTTTATTTTTTCTTAATAAACTCGATCAAAATGTGTTAATGTGTACATGTATACACATCTAACACGTATAATGCCATCAATGTTTTACATTTTCTTTATCTCATCCTTCACTTAAGTCTTTCTGGACTATCCTTTTGTTTTTGATTCGTTTTTTTGTCCATATTGATCTCAGAAAGAGTGCCCTCTCTCATTCTCTCTTCGTTTTTTTCTTCTTCTTTTTTTCTTTTTCTGTGGCCATATTCATCTTCTTGGATATTTGAATGGTGCAAAAGGAGAAAAACTACCTTGGGGTAAATTTCAAGAAGGGGAGTCTGTGGGAGCCTGGTGATGGCATTGACGGAGAACTTCTGTTTGCAGAAAGAAGACTATGAATAGACATATTTTGCCCAGAACTGGAGACAGGAACATAATTTGCTAGTCAAATGATCTGGTTACTGGTAAGAATATTTTCTCTCTTTTTTTGGATACTTTATTTTTAAGCTTGACTCCACCGATGAAATCAAGGGAAATCCGTTTTATTCAGTCTGCAGTTATTAGCAATTACAGAACAATATCCAGAATAACGATTGACATTTCGCTCTAAGAGATGATATAACAAATGAGGAAGGCAACGTCAGTGAAATGATATCCTCATATCCATGTTTCTCCCTTCGAACAGATTAATAGACTTGTTGATGAACAATACAAGCAACACTAGTTCTACATCAGATCAAGTTGCATTTCTGCTTCATCATGCATTCCATCGGCATTGGTTCTCATAAACTGGCAAAATGTAATTGCATGGCCCTTGGCCACAGAGAAGTTTCACAGCTTCAAGGTGACTTGTAAGCCAATACACATATATACTGATGTCACCTGTGTATTGTTTAGGTAGTTCTCAAGACTCCATTCCCCAAGTTTGCCTCAAAAACCACTACGATTTAAAACTCCCCCCCAAAAGCATGCCAAAAACATGGTTGTGAACGGTTGAGCCAGACAATCCCAGATAAGAACATTTGATGAGTATATTTTCTGGAGTGTTTTATCTTCACAGTTAATCTCTTTTCCATTAAACTTTTTTTTTTTTTTTGAGAAAGTAACATTTATGTATATTTCATCAAAACAGCACCTAGGTTGTGCTGAGACATATTTACAAGGGCAAAAAAAGAAGAAAGTCTGCTCCAGAATCCTAACAAACTCTTTTCCATTAGCCTAATTCCCAGCTTTTAAATTTAGTTATCTTTTCCATTAGTGAATAGCCTTCAATCAGGCTCTGGATCAAAATTGCTCATTTTCTACAAAGTTAAAGGACTATTTATGTCCACCTTTATATACACGGGATCAAAATTAATCTACCCTTATATGGCTTATACTTAACGGACTGATTAGGTTTTCTCCTCTCCAACTATGCATAGAGCATTTTGTTTAAGTTACTATTTATTTGAAATGATTGACAAAAAATAAAAAGAAGAAGAGGAGTAGGAGGAAGGTCAAATCTATCTCCACCCACTAGGACTACACAGTGAGATATACCTGCTAAATGTTTCGGCCCATCAGATATGGGTCTCACAGGCTGACTAGATTCCTTTGAAACCTTGCTAGCCTCCGAATGAGCAGTCGTCAATGACTCAGATGTCTTCTTCTCTGCCGCAGCTGCAGCTTCTTTTGCTGCTTTCCTCTCAGCTTCCTGTGCTGCGGCTTTTTCCCTTTCAACTCTTTCAGCTTCCAGCCTAGCCTGCACCTGATGGAATAAAACTTATCATTACCCAAAAGGAGAAAACTCAGTTACAAAACTGCATGCTTCAATTCTTTCTAGAATCATTCAAAACAAGGGCGAGTTAATAGTTCAGACAACGGCATTTGGCAACAGATGCAGCATAAGGGGAGACAAATAAGCAGCCCGATTTCACAGGAAAGCCAGGGATGCTAGAACCAGGGGAATGTGAGCAATAGCACTTACAGAAGTATGCCGCAAGAGAAAAAAGCAGTATCAATAAGTATTAGTTATTAAATCACCGCAAGCACTATTATTTCCTCATTTGATGATGATTCTAACAAATAGTTAACTTTGTAAAATCTCAAGAAATCACAAGATGGCAGGTAACACAAATCCAATTGAATAATAAAGCTTTCTTCCCAAACTCTTTTCTTCTTGAAGAAACTTCTATACTAAGCATATGAGACAATTTCCAATGAGAATATGGGTGTTTGGTATGAAGGAAAATGTATTCCTAGAAAAAGATTTCTTGGAAAATAAGTGGGTTTCTTTCTCACTTTCTAGTGTTTGGTAAGTAGGCAAAAAAATATTATCCCAAGACCCTTTATATGTAATCTAGCGAAACACTATGGGGTAGGGAGTGGGAGTTCGGGGGTGGAGGGGGGTGTGATAGTCAAGGGGTATGGGTTGGGGCATTGGGTGGGTGGGGTGGAGGTAATGAACTTGGAATGTCACTTATGGAATTTGTTTTCCCTACTTCCATTAGGGAAGTCATTTTCCTCATGTTCAAGGAACTTGTTTTCCTAGAGAAAATGTCTTCCAAAAATTTTAGCCAATCAAACATGGAAAAATTGGAAAACATTACCAAACACACCCTATAACATAGTGCTCTCTGGATAGGAAGAACGACAAACCTTGGCTTCTGCTCTGATCCTTTCTTGCCGAGCTTTTTCTTCTTGAAGAGCTTTTTCTTTCCTCTTGGCCTCTTCACGAGCTGCATCATCTCTTATCTTCCTTTCTTCAATTTGGGATTTGTGTTCATGATCCCTTTGTACGGCAGTTAGATGATCATCAAGTGCTTCTGCACTATAGTAATACAATCAAGTCAAAAGTATATTCTCACTAAAACTTAAACTGTAAGAGCATATAAATGGTGATTAAACTTCAAACTCTGGGTACTCCAAAGGTGTATAGATTGAACAAGAACATTTAAGAAAAAGTTAATGTTAAATCAGTCATAAAGTATTGTATTGAGACTGCATATCTCAACAGCTAACAAAGGCATGCATGTAGTTTGTATCAGAAAATAGCCACTTGCAATCAAAGTGACATCAATTCCTGTAAGTGCCCCCTCCATACAGAAACTCGGCTCGCTGGCCATACCCCTGAATCTGCTTTACACCTTCATATGTAATTTTCATGTCAGCAAGATAAGATGAACACACTCACTTTTGCTCCGCATTATTCCAGTTATTCAAGATTAATTGTCAATCTACCATCCTGAAGTGAATTATTTGTTTGGCATGTCTTCAGCAGCCTTTTTTTAGAATGAACAAATGCAGTATTTCCATTGGTTCTACTTGCTAGAGCAGAAGCAGCAACAACAACATTTGAAGTGAAATCCATAGCATGGATAAAACAAATATTCTGATCTTTAGTGACCAAATAGTGAAATATACAATTTTTTCATCAGTTCCAGCAGACCACCTTTTGTTGTCTGCCAAGTTTCCTGAATCATCTATTGGCATTGGACTAAACACACTGAGAAACATCTACGTTATACCCAATTGAACAAAGACATATGATAAACCATGATTAATAAAACTTAATGCAGCAACAAGTTTTTTCTCGCAAAATAAGAATAATACGCCTTACATTTTACGCTGGTACTGCATGTCAAATTTTCTGTTCATTTCCCTTTGAGCTTCAGTATTTCTTTCAACTCGTTCTAGTGTGGAGGCAAGCTTCTCGCTTTCATCCATCAACTCAGCTTCAAGTGCTGATAGTTGATCTCTCATTTCCTCCTGTTGTAAGGTAGTAATAGAAAGAGATTGGGTTTAATATCTTTTTCGTTTCCTAAATGAAGCAAGGCTGGGGCATGGACAGAGAAAGTTAAGAAGCATATAATTTAAGTTACGAACCGCAATAGTAAGTTGATGCTCATTAGTGAACTCAGATAAAGCACTTTCCACTAATCCCACTTTATCCATTAGATCACGTTGAAGTTCAATG
Source organism: Anisodus tanguticus (assembly GCA_034509755.1). NCBI lineage: Eukaryota > Viridiplantae > Streptophyta > Magnoliopsida > Solanales > Solanaceae > Anisodus > Anisodus tanguticus. The sequence goes on from CM067540.1 coordinate 16,132,900, forward strand.
TGTAGGCCTTCTTCAGATTGATCGCTATCACTGAAATAACATGAAAAATGCTGCACTAAGCATTAATCAAGAATGAATCGGGAGTTTTTTATTAATAAAACAACTTGCAAAGCGATGGCTTATAACTTGCTGTACTACATGAAGTCTTTTGAGTTTAAGGAACCATAAAAAATAACTTTATGAGGCACCTATCAAAACCAAAATATGAAGTGCTCCCCCCACCCATATCCACCTTATTGGCTGAGGATGTCCTAACTCTTGGCTCAATAAGTAAATGCTATAAACAGGTTGTGCCTTTAACAGCTATATGGCCAAGCAACTATGAAATGTGTAACATGGGAAGGACATTCATAGCAACATATTTTACACCTTGTTTCTCAGTTTTAGTTGACATCCTCTCATTCTTACACACTTTAATATTTGCCATTATTGAGTAGTTACCTCAGATAGATTTCGTCACAGGAAAAACGTTTTCCTCCCATAAGAAAATGGTCACCAACTTCATGCTTAGTATCTCTGTCCATGTCCTCCACGTCATCATCAGACACTTGCATAACAAAGCCTCTCCGGGAATTATCCTTTGACGCCGAAAGTTGTCTGAGCAAAGACAGATTAAACAAAATACAGAACATTTGTTATCCAAAAGAAATAAAGAGGCGTAAGGTCATTTTCACTAAAAACCTTAATACAAGTACAGACCGAGATTCCGTTTTGGTAAAAGGTATGGGAAATTTTGATGATGCATTGAGCTTCTTCTCTATCGAGTTGAGCTCAACCAATAAAGCATCAAAGCTAAAATCAGGATTTGGATCCTGGGTGACTCCATCAACATTTTTAGGCAACGGAAGTTGCAGTTTAACAGCACCCCTGTGAAAAATAACCATAAATCAGCAAAAACCAAACAATAACTTAAGTTATCATAGTTTCAGAAATTTCCATCAACTTGTTATGAAGAAAGACAAACTGAAATCTGAAGTTGTTATCACTACAATTATGAGAAAGGTATCTTGTATAACATATGCACAGAAGTCACATGAACCAACCCAACAACAACAACAACAACATAGTAATCCCACAAAGTGGGTACAGGCTACATTGTCAGGTAGATAGGTTGTTTACTATAGACTGCTCAAGTAAAGTAGAAACATAACAATTATGGAAACATAGGCAATAACAACATAAGGATAGTAAAAAAACTGGCGCAGAAGAGACAACTAGCACTAATAGAAAACTAAAAATAAAAAATACAAGAATACTAAAATAATAAAAATGACGAAAATAATACTAATTCTAGTGGTAAGAAAAATAGAACAACTCACAAATAGAAAGAAAAAAAATACATGAACTAACCCCTCCCTCAAAAAAAAATAGCATCAACATTTCGTGAAAGTAACTTACATTATTATTTTCCTGCACCTTTACATAAAGTATTTGTTTCGAATGCTGGCTTCACAAACTTGAGTCTTGAAATTTGATATAAAATTAATTACCTGTTACAAAATTGAAAAGCCAAAGTAACAAACAGAAATTGTAAATATCATAATAAATAAACCCTAATATTACTAATACAGACTAAAGCATATATTTGGGGGGGGGGGGGGGGGGGGGGGGGCACTTAAAAGGGTATAAGGGGGGCATTCATTTTAGATCAAAATTAAGTCTTTATAATGATTTCTTTAAGATTTATTTAAGAAAAGGTTTTGTTCTCTGCAAAGGTTCAACCTTTGAGGTTTTCTTGATTATTGGATTGGCAGCCTTCGGTTTCTTGAAACAATTGTTATAGAAATTCAATAAATTAAATGGGTTATTATTCTGAATTGGATAAATGGAATGTTGAATAAATTTAAATTATAAGGTGAGGTATGATATGAAATTGAAATTAGGAGGAAGCTCAAAGGTGAAAGTGATGACGAGTTTGTGTAACGGGCAAAAAGGAAATCGGGTACTCAGGTTCTTATGGATGTTGGACCGGGTATGGTTATACTATTTGATACGCCTAGTCCATCTTACGGTGGGTTCTTATATTGCGTCAGAAAAATGGGCCAGAGGTCTATAATGGGGATTTGTCGCACAAATTTCCATATTTCGGGGTGGTCTTTAATTGTTGCCCCTCAATTTTGTGGTTTTTAATTTTATGGACTTTCATACTTTTGATGTGGCATAACTTTAGATTTCAACCGACACAATTAGCGTTTAGCTTCGGCATAGATAGCGTTTAACTTTGGCATATGTACCATCACATTCACACAAGTTATGTCGGAAAAGAGAAAACTTTCAACACTCAAAACATAATCTGAAAAATATTACACAACTTATACCACATAATTTAATTTCTATAGAACTTGTGTTGAGTGAGACAGTTCAATTTCTAAAGATAAAAATGTTACATGACTTATGCCGAGCGAGGCACATTGAGATATTTTTATTAAATAAGTAGCATAGACAAAAATTAAAGACCACAAATATGAAGGGCAAAAATTATAGACCAATGCGTTAGAAGGGAAATCCATGTAAAAATTCGCTATAATGAATATATCGTACCAGTCAAAGACCAACTTCATTAAATACACAGTATGGACTAAAATTAATTATCACAAATATAAAGTACAAAAATTAAAGACTAATGCGTTAGAATGGAAATCCATGCAAAAAATTGCTATAATGGATGTACCGTACCAGTCAAAGACCAACTTCAACTTCTCCTCAATTATGAAATAAAATTCATAAATTGCCAATTTTCAGGTTTTATAATTGAAAAATAGTCATTATCATGTAGTTTACATTCGTTTTTACATTGACTATTTTTTAGTTACATGATTAAAAAGTGGTTAGCCCGTTTATATATGCACTTTATTGGTAGTGTGGCTTATAGAAGCTAGTTTGCCCTCAACTTTATTTGCTTCTCTGAAGCAATGTTTAGTGTTAACACCTTGGTTGTCAGCAATTTTCTTAATTTCAGTTACTTTGTCTTCTATTCTCCAAGGGGCCTTCCAAATTTCAGAAAAAGAAGAGAGTATGTTTCTCCAATGATAACTCTCTGTCCATTGTTCAGACACCAATTAAGCCCAAACAGGAGAGCACATGTTTCTGCCCAATTGCTGGTCCCATGGCCAAGAGGTATGATGAAGTCCATAATCAATTTACCAAAACAGTCTCTTACCACTCCACCAGCTCCACAAACACCCTCGAGACATGAACCTGTTAAGGTTAACAAAAATACTATGAGGCCTCAACAAAAATAATAGGAGATGGTATTTTTTTCACACAGAGACATGTTACTAAGGCTGCAGATGTCATTCCAGGTGTTACCAAGTGCAATATTCTCAAACAAAGATTTAACTTTGCTAATGATGTTAAAGGTGAAAGTATATTTATGTCCTAGAGACAATCTGTATTAGGACAAATGTATTTTATACACATTCATATTATTATTAATGGAGATTAATATTTTGGCATTTGCAATTATTGAATTATTATTTGATTGTTTGTAATTATTCATTAATGTGCATCACTTGAGCTTACGTTGTCATTAATAGAGTGAGATATTTTATGATAGAGCGTAACTCTTAAAATAGCCTCGACTAATGATCATCGAGAATGTGATAAGTCGACATGTGGTCTATATCACATCTTTAGAGGATGTAGTATGTCTCACCTGCTACGAGTAATGGTTACTCGTGATGGACACATGGATACTTTGGAAGTATTGGTATACTCTGCTGATATACTGTTTGTTATACTTGTCTAACGTATGATCAGCGTGTGGGAGATAGAAGTCCTTAGACTTGAAGTCAATACGCGCCTTATCTACAAAGTAATGTACTTTGATCCCTTCCTAAGCTCAAATGCCTTGTAGGTTGAGATACGGCTTGTAATGGGTACATTGCAATGTGGATTGAAGGTGGTAGTTGAGCCAAGATTAGGATTCATTCCTCGAATATATGTTCGAGAGAACACTCGGATTCTAAGTGATATTAGGTTGATTAAGTCGTTGGCCAACGCAATAGACATATTTAGAATATGGTCTAGTCGTCAACTAATATAGATGAGATACAATGATTAAGCCATTTGGATAGACACTTGACAAATCCTAAGCTTGATCGGGTGTATCGTGAATGAAAGAATTTTATCTTACCACATAAAGGTTAAGTTTACTGGATTCGTGTAAACGTACTTCACATATTGAGTTCGTCTTCCGGCGCCGTCTAGGAGTTCCGTGTAGACCTTAATTTGATTAATGTCAATATGAGAAGGCCTGTAGGGTCACACTATGTCGGTTGTCCGTTTCGATCTAAGGATGTATTGAGAGAGCAATTAAATGTTCGATTTGGAATCGAGATATTTAAATGAATAATGATTGTTTTAATTAAGTCAAAATTGGATTTTGAATTTAATTAAGAATACACGAAAATGAAGTCGAGCGCCGCGGCGTCCATACCCTATGGCAGCCGGTGCAGTGCACGCTTATGCCAAGCGCCGCAGCGCCTGTGCCTCAATTTTTGGGCCAGGCCCATAGTCAAACCCTAATCCGGTTTTGATCTAATTTTCAACTATAAATAGAGGCATTCACCTCATTATTCAACACCAATTTTCAGAATAACATTCTAAGCCTTAGAGACTTAGAATAAAATACTCTCTCGAACCTCTGCCGGATTTCCTAGCTTTCCAAAGGAGAAATACATTGAAGCTTGGAGCTTGCAATCGGAAGGGCAACCATTTGTGCACCTCACAGTAGATAAAGATTCCAGATAATACTAACTTGTAAGTAAATATTTTTATGTTACAAGTTTCATTGTTGTATAATCATACCAGAAATTATTGTTGGGGTAAGTAAGAAACAAATATTTTAAACTTCTGTTGTGCCTTACTTATGTGATTTGTACCCAACAAAAACCCTTCAAAAGGAAATAAGGGTGATGGATCTTGAGAAACTAGAATTCTCTAGTTCATATTTTGAACTACATCTAGATCTCCAAAGTTCCCAAAGGATAAAAGGAGGCATTATTTTTAAAACATGAGCAATAACAGAGTTTTTGGCCTGATATTTCCAGCAGTTGAGTATTAGGGATCTCAGGTTAGTGTTCCTGACATTGACTCCCAAAGAGCTAGCAAAACAAATCCAAATTTGTTGAGAAAAGTGGCATGTACAAAAAAATGTTCAACATTATCTGCACCTTGGGTTATGCCAACACCTATACAGTAAGAACATTTGGACACCAAGTTAATACGAAATTTAAAAACTTTATCATCAGTAGGGAGCCTGTTAAGTACAACTCTCCAAGTAATAAAGGACATCTTGAGGGGGATATCCTTATGCCACAAATTGTAGTTATAGTGATAGGTTAGTCTTCTTTGTTTAAGCAGCTCCCATGCAGTAGATATAATGAATTTTCCAGAGTTGGAGCAAGTCTAAATTGGTAGCTCAGTGGCTTCATTGTTGAGATTGATGTTTAACAAGAAAATTTGTGCCTTCAAATTGTTACTAGGTTAGTGTATTAGAGCAGTCCAATCCCATATACCATTATGAAAGACATCCTTTAAGTAAGGTGTCATCATGTATCGTGATACCATCTATATCATCTAGTAAATTATAGAGGGGGCCAAGATTAGACCAATTGTCAAACCAAAAACTAATGTTCCCGACACCAATTTTTCATAGACGGTTAGGTTCAACCTTGTCATTCACTTTCAACATGGCTTTCCAGTTGTGAGAGTTACCCTTTTTCCATTGAATGGAGAGGGGGTGTTGATTATTGCAGTACTTAGCTTTCATAAATTGTGACCATAAGGAGTTGGTTGTCCTAAACCTCCACCATTGCTTGGAGGTGAAGGCAATGCAAGTATCTTCAAAGTTTCCTAAAATTTGCACCTCCTTCCTCATAAGGAAAACTGAGGTTATGCCAAGATATCCAATGGTGTTTATCCCTCTCCTCTTTGCCTGACCAAAAAAAATCTGGTACTAAATTTTTAATAATGTTGATAGTGCCAATGAGAGGGTGTACAACAGCAAGGGTGTGAATATTAAGGGCCTTGAGAACATGTCTTATCAAGATAGTTCTTCCACCTGAAGAGAGAAACTTAAGATGCCACCCTTTGATTCCGTTGGTTACTTTACAGACCATCTCTTCAAAATAAGAAATAAGTTTCGTTCTAAAGTATACAGGACATTCAAGGTATTTCATAGGAAAGTGGTTGAACCTCATATTCAGAATTTTATGGATTCTGTTGATAGATCTCTGAGCAGTACCTGGAGCCATAGATAAACAACTCTTGTTCATGTTAATGAGTTGGCCAGAAACCTTCTCATAGTTGGCAAGGGTTTTTAAGACCAATTGTAGAAATTTTTTCACACTGCTACAAAAAATGATAGTATCATCTGCAAAGGCAAGATGATTAATTTGAGAACCATGTCTATCTATATAGAAACCTTTGTATCTCCTGTTCGAGTGAAGATCATTAAGCATTTGGGATAACAGTTCAACACACAAAATAAAAAGAGAGGGGATCACCATGTCTCAGACCTCTTTCAGATTTTAAAAATCCTTGTTTATTGCCATTTACTAAGATGGAGTACCAATGATTAGAAATGGAGTTGTGAATCAGTTCAATCCATCCTTCAGCAAACCTCATTTTCCTTAGCATAAAACACAGAAAGGCCATGACACTCTCTCATAGGCTTTTGTCATATCAAGTTTTATAACAACATTAGCACCTTTTTAGGCTTTCTAATATCATGTATTAGCACTTGAGCTAAAAGAATATTCTCAGAAATTGCTCTTCTAAAAAAAAGCCACTTTGATTCTGGGCTATAATTTTAGGAAGTATTTTACTCAGTCTAGAATTCAATACCTTTGCAATTATCTTGTTGAAGACATTACAAAGGCTTATGGGCCTAATGTCAAATAATTGCTGAGAATTGTTAACTTTTGGAAGCATCTGATGCGCTCAAATTACACCTATTAAATGACATAGAGCGGACGTAGTCAAATATAGTAACCCAACTAGGTTGGGTTGAATCCCATAGAGAATAGGGTGCGAAAATGTTACTATCATAGTGTAGTACTTGACTTAGGTCTTTGTTAGTATTCCGTTAAGATTGTAAAAGTTTGTGTATTTCTAACAGCTATCTTGAATTGATTGTAAATAATATGATTAAGAAACCAAGGTCGTGTCCCCGCTAGGTTAGATGCTATGCTCTAGGTATTAGTGTGATATACTTCTAGGAAGTATTTCTCTTTATGATTTCCCCAAATATAAAAGAGTGAAATTAAGAACGATTAATTATGCCAAGTAAACTCCTTTTATTCCTAAGTGAGTTTATTAAATGAGAGTTAACGTCCCGAGTCCTTGTTAATTATCCCTACCAAACCCTACTCACTTTCCCATGTAAAGTAGAATTTATGGCTTAAGTTAATGTTTGCAACCATTAACCGACATGAACGAATAAGAGATAATTAATTACTAACAACCCATTATTCATATATCAAGATTAAACACACATTCGTATAACACCGACCGTTAGGTTCACAACCTTAGTATGAAATTTAGCTACTCATAATATTGATGATAAAGCAAAGCAAAAATTTATTCATTGAAACTTACAATTAAATAAAGAAGATTAAAGATGGACTCTTGTTCTTGAAAGCTTCAAAATATTCTCAGTAATCGCTCTTATTGATAAAAGTCTTAAAACAGATGATAAAAGACTTACAAACCACTAAAAAATATTTATACAAGTATAAAAACTCTAAATTAGAAATTTGACAAAACAACCCATGTCGCTAAAAGTACAGACCGTATAAAATGATACAGTCATCTTGTATGCCAAGTTTGTACAATCCGTACAAATATGTATGGTCCGTATATATCTACCGTAGGCATCATCCTCGACTTCACAACTTTCTGCCTAACTCTTCACAGTGATGGTCAAGTTATACGGTCCGTACAAATATGTATGGTTCGTACAACTCCAAATCAGGGGACTTTTGAATGAGTTTCTCCGTTCTTGCCTTTTTATTGTCATTTACCTAAAATATATCAAAACGACACAAACTTGCTTAGAAACAAGTAGAACCTATCATCAAAAGGCATTAAATGTGCCGTAATTTTACGGCACATCAACACTCCCAACTTAAAGTCTTTTCTTTTCCTCAAGAAAGTAACACAACACACAAGACTAACACAAAATACTCAGATATCACAAAGTAAGCATGTCTACGGTGGTTTTGCCATGTAACTACCGACACATATCTCGTACAACCATGAACCCTCCATATCCTCATTACTAAACACGATGTATGACTCAAAATTGTTGTAACTCACGATGCAGCTTCAATTAGTGACATAAAGTTATTGCAGGAACCATTGTGCACATGAATCTCAAATTCTGGGAATCAATCACTTTATCAACTCTTATGCCCTCACATAGACCAAAGAATGTCCCAGCACACATATATGCAAACACACGGGGCAAAAGACTACATAGAAAACAAACACTCACACGCACAAAGAAGTTCTCAAACTATACATGCAAATACCATATGCTTTCCCTTATTTTCAATGCCTTCGACTTCAGATAGTTCGGCTGTGATCACATTAGGATTATTTTTGGCTTGTAATAGGCTTAGGGACGGGTAGGATATATATTTGGACAATAGTGACTTACCCTCCTTGAACACTATACTTAATTCACCTTTTATGACATTTCTTCTCTCATTTTTGATCTTGTTGTCTCGGTGTGGGTTATTCGCTATTCTATTTCTTTTTGTACGACATTTTCAGCATTTTTCTTCTTTTTATTTTCTTTTATTTTTTTTTCTTTCGCTCGGTATTTACAACAACCACACCATCTCATTTACTAGGCAACTTGCATCTACCCAACTTTTAGGCTTAAACCTAGTTTCCCCATATTTCACACAACACCCCCAACTTAGGGGTTTTAGCCTTTTTTCATCATTTTGAAGTATCAAGGAGGAACCGAGTGCAAAAATAGGGATATTTAACAAAGAGTATATGCTCATTAGCGGCTAGTCAAAAAATAGGCTTAAAGGCTCAAAATGGGAGACTAGGGATACTTTATGTACATGGGTTAGGCTTATGAAAGGAAAAAGGGGTTCAAAATCATACAAACAGGGACTAAGATTATTTCACAGCTCAGCTTATCCTTAGAAACAAAGCAAGACTAACCAGACAAGTTCTAGATTGCACGTATAACAAGTGAACATATACTAACGCCACACAACACACTGACACAAGGATTGTTCCACACACTGAATTCCCTATTAAGCATCCAACACAAAAGGAAACACAATACTCTCAATGTCACAAAAAGAATCATGCATGTCAATTAAGCAACACATTTCGAGTATACATCACAAAAATTCTAGATGGGAGTATTTCAACTACCAAATATTGTAGATGCCATAAGTTACTCAAACCACCACCACATAAGTCATAATTACTCTACTTTATCTAAACACGACCTAAACAGACCAGGTTCAACAGAAATAAAACCCCTCGAGAAAAGAACCATGGCAAAGAAAGCCGAGGCGGTCCCAAACACATATCTACAACATAAAATAATACATATCAAATAGCCTCACACCTAACCAAAAAACATCATGCATTATCCACAATACATCAAAATAAGTACAAGAGGGTAAGAACTACCTAAGGTGCTCTAGGAGTGGTGCTCATCTCGAGACTCTACAACCTTTGAGGTATCAATCGCAGCATCAACAACTGCTAGCTCTGGAATTGGCAGGGGTAGCGACTGAGGCAAGGTCACTCCGGCAGGTAAACTACCGGATAACGCACCCACAGCCTTGCTGGGATGTGATATAGGGTAACTATCAAAGATGGACTTCTGCAAGGCTAATTGTACGTTCTGCTCCTCCTCTCGGTGAAGCCTAGTCCTAGTGATCTCCAATGTCTCATCACCCAATGGATCTACCGCATCCCATTTCCTCTTGCCCCTGGTATTAGTGGGAGAATCCTCATCATCTATCAACTTTTTGACATGGAGCAAAGCTGTTATGTCCTCCTATGTTGTCAGAGTGGGATCCTCCAAAATGACCTGATCTCAGGCTCGCATGCTTGAACTACAACCCTCAACTATTGTAGCTCCACCCTAAGTGACCCTACATCACTGCTCAAACCCGATCTCTCAAGTATAGTCAGCCTAATCTCAAATCTATCTAGCCGAGCATGTAGCACCTCATGAGACTCCACCGTGGATATATTCAAAGGCTCAATAGTTGCACTAATCTCATTTGCCACAAATTTATGGATCTACCCCATGATAATTGTTGTCAACTTATCAGCCTATTCTGCTTTGATGGCGACCTATCTGAAATTTTCTTTAGTAAAGGCAAAATGATCAACCACCATCGATGCAACCTGTGGCTAAGTGGTCGGAGATGTCTAACTCGCTGACGAGATATGTTAAACTGGTGGCGGTTGCACAGTGGTGGTGGCAGGTGCAGCTTTAGATACGGGAGCTGTAATGGAAAGAGATACCTTTGTGGTGGCATCCTCTGTGGCCCTAAAAGTCGGATCAGCCTGAGTCACCTCATGCCTTTCAAGCATCACTAGAAATTTATCATCCATGTCGTGGCCCTCCCTAAGGATTTTATCCTTGCTCTTTCTCAAATCATAAACATGTGTAGCTGAGATGTTGTAGTCTCTATGAGTTTTGCTTGGAACATTTGCTCACCAACAAATCTTAGTAATAAGGCATGGAAAAATCAAAGAAGTAGCCAGCTAGGATGCTCTCAACTGAATATCTTCTGCCATACGCCTGCCAAAGTTGATTGTGTAGAGGGACATCAATGCTCCGACTACCATAGCTCGATCCAGTGTGAGTACGCGGTCAGTCATAGTAGGAAGTACTCTTAATTACACAATACTCCACCAAATTTAGCTTCAAGAGTAAGAGTTCATTTGTAGATCTTTTCCTTCCTATCCATTACCCAACTCGGCGGGTTAGCTTTTGCTATCACCAAATCGACCCACTGAAGCACAACTCGCGACTTTATCTGGGTCTTTTTATTAGTTAACTCAACCTCCTGTAATGGTTTAATATACTCATCTCTGAAGTAGACTCTATTGATGGCATTGCCTGATATGTCTACTTTCACACTATGGACCTCAACTTCCTCAATTTGCTCAATCTGATGTGCTTGTTGGTTCGGTTTTTATAGTATGTTTAATGTGGCACAATAAGCAACATAGAACACCCGAACCAGAATAAGGCAAAACTCACCAAGGGGGTCATTGAGAAAGGCCAGCTTATAGAATTCCAATGTTTCAACAGTGCGGGGAAGGCCTTCTAACCCAAAGAAACTAATCTGCCGCTTCTCGTAAATACTCCGCTACGGGTTCCCACCCTCTTATTAAGTTGGATCCCCTGGTCAAATAATGTTTTAGCCCCAATTATTGTAAATCGAATATTATCTTCCTCCACCTGCTTACTCCTTATCTCACGAGCTCTCCCTTCTTTATCATTATCTGGGTCCGAAGATATGGTAAGAGATTTAGCCATTGACTCAGTTGACTGTTCAGTGTCCCCAACCGCCGACTCAGTTGCCTGTTCAGTATCCCCATCATTAGAATGAGATGAGGACAATTCCTCCTTGTCAGACTGGAGAAATCAGATGATGATATTGATGTTGCATGGCTCGGTACGAGTACAGTTCGGCAAGGTACGGTTGTTGTGGAGGCCATGTTCTTCTTTAAAGGAATGAATTCTTTTTCTTGGCCAGAGGGCTCATCTAGCAACCGTGTCTGTAGTTCTATTTTGCCTCTACCCCTGTTTTTTTCAGGTGGTTAGGGCCCACCACCTCTTTTACTTATGATTTTTGGAGGCATACTTGAAGAGGGATATTATTAGTTACCAGAAAAATAAGAAACGATGCAAAACAAACTTCATTTCAATGTTAGGAGGTTGTAGAACTTTTACAGATATTCGGGTCATACAATTTTGTAGTAATTGTAAAAATAATTTAATGGGCCGTACAAAAATTGTACAGTTCGTAAAAAAATTGTACGGTCCCATACTTGGTTGTTTATATAGACCTGCATCAACCACAAATAACACATACACAATTTTCTATCTTTCAATTTTGCTTGATTTGGGGTGTCGGGGATCGGGTTACACAGATTTTACCCCTTATTTACATGATTACACTTATTGATATGTTATCGGGCTATTGGCGAACATAACAATTTCAAGCTTCAAGGTTGAAGTTGTCTATCGGAATGCCCGCTGACCCATTGAAACTTACTCAGACTTTACTCCCGTTTATCATAATTCTCCACACAGTCACCTTATCGAACAATTGGCCTGCATGATGATTTAATAATATTGTTGATCAAAATGCCCTCCGACTTAATAGAGTTACAATATTCTCATCGCCACGAGCCATATTTCACAGCAAACATGCCGAATCCCCACCCCAACCAAACAATTCAACAAGGTACACAACAAATAATAATCCCAACTTAGTTCAGAAATCCTAGGTTAAAAAATTCTACCGAACATCAATAATCAACAACAATGCATTTCGTACCACTAGTATGCATCAAGATAAAGACTAAAACATCAACATACCTAATTGATTGCAATTCTTCAAGAGAAAAGTAGCAAGCAAAGGGTCAATGCTCAGTTGTGTGCTTAGGGCTGTGTGCAGAGACTAGGAGAGAGTGAGTGAGGTGTAATCGGTGGGTATAAATGATTTATGGAGAGTAATGGAGGTTGTAAGGTGATCGGTTATGGGAGAATGATATGGGTGTGTTGGCATTTTGAGTTGAAGTATGAGAAGTGAATGATCAGAAGTGTTTTAATTCTTAGGTAGGACTGTCACCACAACTGTATGCTCCGTATAATTTTGTACGGTGCGTACAATTTATACGGTGCCCTAATTAGAAAACTTACCCGAGTTCATTAAATGATGTGGCCCAAAAAGTACAGACCATAATAGTCATCATACAATTTTGTACGGTCCATAGAATTTGGGTGTCATCGAAGCCAATCAGTACCGTGAGCAGATAAAGGCACCTCTTCAGGGATGGTTGAAAAATACGGTCCGTACAAAATTGTATGCTCCGTATTTTTCACTGTGACACCTGAACCTTTTTTCCCTTTTGTGATTTATCTTCTTTGGAACTTTGAAAGCCTAACACACTAGCAAACATCAAGACATCCAAAAATAACAAAAATAACAAAAATTAACTAACAAAAATAAAATACATAAATTAAACTTTGGTTGCCTCCTAAGCAATGATTGATTTAACATCGCGGCACGACGGTGTTACCATTTTACTCTGGATTAGGATCAGGAGTGTATCCATGCTTCAGACGGTGCCTATCCATAATTCTATCACTGTCAATGTATCCATGATATTGCTTCACCCTATGGCCATTAACTCTGAAAGTTCAAGTCCTATCTCCGGACTGCAATTCCATTGAGCTATTGGGTGAAACACTCACCACTTGGAAAGTCCAGGACCATTTTTATTTCAATTTGCTCGGGAAGAGCTTTAGCATGGAGCTAAAAAGTAGGACATCATCATTCGGTTGGAAGTCCCACTTCAGGATCTTTTTATTGTGGTAATGCTTCATCATATCCTTATATAGGGCATCGCTCTCGTAAGCTTGATATCTGAATTCATCCATTTCATTGAGCTGAAACAGCTGAAGTTTGATTGCTTCATCCGCTTTTTCAGTCCCCACATGGCTTTGTGGTTGAGCTCAAAAGGCAGGTGTCATGCTTTATCGAAAACCAGCCGATAAGGTGAAGTCCCAATGGGCGTCTTGAATGCCGTTCTGTATGCCTAAAGAGCATTATCTAGCTTCCTTGACCAGTCGGTCCTATTTGCGTTGACAATTTTCAGTAGTATGCTCTTAATCTCTCGATTTGAAACTTCAACATGACCACTCGTTTGAGGATGATATGGAGTGGCCATGTGGTGCTTAACCCCATACTTCTCGAGCAACCCTGCAAATGCCCTGTTGCAAAAAATGTAAACCTCCATCACTGATGATTTCCCTTGGTGTGCCGAAATGGGTGAAAATATTTTTCTTCAAGAAAACCGTCACACTCTTGCTTCATTGTTAGGTAAAGCCACTGCTTCTACCCATTTAGAGACATAATCAATAGCAACAAGGATATAATTCATTCTACATGAGTTCACAAAGGGACCAATGAAGTCGATCCCCCATACATCAAAAAGCTCCACCTCCATGACAAAGTTCAAGGGCATCTCGTGCTTCTTCGCATTGCTTTCCTATCGTTGGCGTTAGTCACACGACCTTGCCATCATATTAGAATCATAATACATGGTGGGCCAGTAATACCCACATTCAAGAACTTTCACAGTTATCCTATTTCCATTATGATGACCCCCAACCAAAGAGTCATGACATGCCTTCAGAATAGCCATTACCTCATATTCAGAAACACATTGCCGAATCATATTATCAACACATGTTCGGAACAAGTAAGGTTCATCCCAATGATATTGGCGACAATCTCATAAGAATTTCTTTTTCTGATAGGTTTTGTGTTCATTAAAATGAGACCGGTGACCAGATAATTGGCAATATCAGTGTACCAAGGAGATATGGCACAAGACAAGGCCAAAAGCGTTTTGCATTAGGAAAAGCATCATCAATTTCTAGCTCTTTCTTCAAACCACATGCTTCTTCAAGCCACGAGAGATGATCATCAATATGATTTTCTAACCTTTTCCGATCCTTGACTTCAAAGTCAAACACGTGTAGCAATAAAACCCAACGAATCAACCTAGGATTTTCTTATTTCTTTGCTATTAGATACCTTAAAGATTTATGATCTGTATACATAACCAGCTTTGAACCCAACAAGTACGCTTGAAATTTCTCGAATGCATAAATAATAGCCAAAAGCTCATGTTCTGTTACAATGTAATTCATTTGGGCAGCATTGAAGTTTTGCTAGCATAGTAGATCGAGGGCATGATCTTATTGTTCCTTTGACCAAGCACCGCCCTAATAGCAAAACCGCTGGCATCACATATCAGCTCAAATGGCAGTGACCAATCTGGAGAAGTAATAATAGGAGCTGAAGTGAGTCGCTTCTTCAGTTCTTTGAAAGCTTTAAGGAACTTCTCATCAAATATGAACTTAGCCCCCTTTTCAAGAAGTTTACACATCGGGTTGGCAATTTTTAGAGTCTTTAATTAAGCGTCTATAGAAGCCAACATGTCCAAAGAAGCTGCGAACTCCCTTAACAGATATAGCGGATGAAACTTGGAAATCACCTTAATTTTCGCTTTATCAACCTCGATTCCCTTTTCAGAAAATTTGTGGCCAAGAACAATCCCCTCATTTACCATAAAATGAGACTTCTCCCAATTCAGAACAAGATTAGTCTCTTCACACCACTTCAACAATTGACCAAGATGGTCAAGACAATCATCAAACGAATCTCCCACAATTGAGAAGTCATCCATGAAAACTTCCAAGAAGTCTTCAACCATGTCTGAGAAAATTAACATCATACACCTCTGGAATGTGGTCGGAGCATTGTATAACCCAAAGGGCGTCCATCTAAAAGCAAAAGTCCTATAGCGACATGTGAATGTTGTATTTTCTTGGTCCTCGAGAGTGATATTAATCTGGTTGTAGCCATAATACTCATCTAGGAAGCAGTAATACGACCGTCCCGCTAGCCGATCAAGTATTTGATCAATAAAAGGCATAGGGAAATGGTCTCGGCAAGTAGCAACATTCAGTTTCCTATAATCCATACACACTCTCTATCCAGTGATTGTCCTTTGTGGGATCAATTCATTCTTTGCATTTGGCACCACCATGATGCCGCCCTTTTTCAGAATGCACTACACTGGACTAACCTATGAACTAGTGCAATCGGGTAAACTGCTCCATCATCTAACCATTTGATAATCTCCTTTTTACCACCTCTTACATTGGTGGATTTAACCTTCTTTGATGTTCCACGCTTGGTGAACTATCCTCCTCAAGCTAGATCTTGTGCTTACAAATTTCAGAGGGAATCCCCTGAATATCAGCTATGGTCAAACCAATAGCTCTCCTATATTTTTGCAACACTTCTAGTACCCTCTTCACCTGCTCTTTAGTAAAAAATGTATAAAGAATTACAGGTAAAGTGTTATTCGGACCCAGAAACTCATACCTCAGGCGAGAGGGAAGTTGCTTCAGCTATAAATTTAATGGTTCAATAATGGACTATTTTGCCGGAAGAGTCGCTCAATTCTCTAGATTAAGAGAAAGTGTCTTTGGCTGGTAATTTTATGAACCTAATCCTACTAATGAATTCACAGTCTCTACATACCTCTCCATATCATCACCATCAAATTTACCAAAATCGTAGCTAGAGCCTCTCCGGGGCTCTCTTCTTCTATCTTGAATTCGACAGCCTCTTTGATCACATTCATTGTATCAATTATTGAAATACTCTCATAACTACTCGGCAATTTCCTCCCCTTGCTTGCTTGGAATGTGACTTCCTCATCATTTACCCTGAACTTGATCTCATTTTTCTCCGAGTCCATGAGTGCCCTTCCAGTAGCAAGTAAAGGTTGACCCAATATGATCGGAATATCTTTGTCAAAAGCACAATCAAGTATCATGAAATCTGTAGGCAGAAGAAACTCACCAACACGAACAAGTACATCATCAACTACTCCCACCGGCCTCTTAATTGATCGATTAACAATTTGTAACCTCATACTAGTTAGCCTAAGCATAACTAACCATGATTTCTTATAGATAACAAGCGGTATTAAGTTAATACTAGCCCATTATCACAAAGGGTCTGGCAAAATCATGTTTACCGATAGTGCAAGGAATAGTGAAGGCCCTAAGATTTTCCTTCTTTTGGACCTTGGTGGTAGAAATAACCGAATTAACACGGTGAGTCACACTCACTGCATCATGCTTAATTGAACTCTTCTTGGTGATCAACTCTTTCAAGTACTTGGCAAACCCTGTCATTTCTAGAAGGCATCCAAGAACGGAATATTAATCGAAAGTTGTTTCAACTAATCATAGAATCTCTGACATTTAGCATCTTCAGTCTTCTTCACCAACCTTTGAGGAAAGGGAGGTGAAGATTTAAACAAATGTGTTAATGGTCTCTGTGCCCCTGTCACATTGCCTTTGCCTTTTTCTGTGCTCATGTCTTGAGCCTTCGAATTTCATGGAGTATTGTCAACCTCAACAACAATCGGATCTTCGATAGGTACTTTCTCAACAACACTTGGCACACCAAGTAGTGCCTCTTTTTCTACCTCTACAGGCATTCAACAACCTTTTTAGTTTCACTTTGTAGTAGTTTTCCACTCCGAGTAGTGATAGCATTACAATCGACTAAGTTACCTCCGCTATTATTTGGATTCTGAATTGTGTCACTTGGAAGTTCGCCCCTTTGCTGCGGATATTATTCTCTCAAATGATCTCTCATCTATGATTCAAGATTCTGAATAGAATCAGTATGAGAACCCACTACCTCAGTCAAACATTTCATCGTTTTATCCCTTTTCTCTTGGTTGGCTAATACCCATTTGATCATACTTTCCAATCCGGAATTGCCCTGATCATTCGAAGGACCCTTTCGCTAGTGATGTGAATTAGATAATTGACCCTTTGGTGGAATATAAACGTTGGAACTTCAATTTTTGAAGTTATCATTTTATTGTAATTCCCTTGGTTCGAACCACCATAGTCATTTCGCCCATACTGATTTCCTTGCCCCTATTGTTGTGGTTCCCATTGATTCTGATTCTGATAACCAGACCCCTGGTAATTCTGCTTCTGATAACCCCCTTTGGAGTTGTTAACATAATTAGCATCTTCATGCTACATCTGTGGTACCTCAGAATATGGACCATCCTATGTCTTATACATCCCCTTCGGCAGAGTCTGCATCTCATCAACTGCATTTACTTTTTTTTGTCTCATCCTCAGTAAACATGTTGGTCAGCAGACTAATGTTGGTAGCCTGCTAGTCTGATCTCTCTCTTGGTTATCCTTTACCATATTATTCAATAAAGGAGCACTATAAGCCACTCCATCAGTGCCACCCGAGTGCCATGCTTGATTATGTCTTGTCAACCTATCAAACAATTGGTGATATGAGTGGAGGATTTATCCATAAAACATCCACCGACTGCATTATATACTACTGATTGCGTCATCGAATCAAGCCCAGTATCGAACTTCTCCATAAGAATATTTTTAGGAAAACCATGATTGGGAGACTGCATCAAATAAACCTCGAACCTTTCCCAAGCCTCATAATGTTGTTCCCCCTAGAGTTGCTTGAATTCGAATATTTTGTCCTGAAGCTCAACTTTCTTACTTGGAGGAAACCACTTCTTTAGGAATACACTTACGAGCTCAATCCAAGTGCGAATAGAATTATGGGCAACTTCTCAAACCATTCTGTAGCTTCATCGGCCAATGAATACTTGAAATCCATAGCCGAAGTGCATCTAGAGAAGTCATGTTCTAAGTGTGTGTCTGACACACACCTAGAAAATTTCTCAAGTGTTAATGTGGGTCATCATTGGTGGAGTTTCGGAAATAGCCCTCAAGCTTGAGTAGTTGATAGAGCGAACTGTCGATCTTGAAGTTTGCGGTAGCCCTTAGAGGAACAATGACAGATGCATATTCTACCTCCTGGAGAAGATCAACAAATACTTTTTCTCCTTCATCTTCAGTTTCCGGTGGTTGGGGAACTACATTTTATCCCCTACCACCATTACCTCCACGTCCACTGTTTTTACCTGCCATATCACCTGGTTCACTAGAAACAACAAACAAAGTGTGATGGAATAGCAAAACACTTGAAGTAAAGCAAACACACTTAAGTAATTTTAAAACCGTATTCTCCGGTAACGGCGTCAAAATTTGATATGCTCAAATTACACCTATTAAATGGCGTAAAGCGGACATTTTCAAATATAGTAACTCAATTAGGTTGGGATCGAATCCCACAGGATATATGGTGCAAAAAGATTACAATCGTAGTGTAGTACTTGACTTAGGTCTTTGTTCGTATTCCATTAATGTTGTAAAAGTGTGTGTATTTCTAATAGCTATCTTGAATTTAATGTAAATAATATAATTAAGAAACCAAGGTTGTGTCCCTGCTTTCTTTTGCTTTGAATTCGAATTAGACGGAGAAAGAAAGGGAAATGATTTGGAGATAGGAGGTTAGATGTTATGCTCTAGGTATTAGTGTGATATACTTCTAATGGATTGTTGTATTGTATGCACTTAATCTCTATGTGACTTCCTAATATTTCACAATAGTTAGGAAGTATTTCTCTTTATGATTCTCCCAAATATAAAAGAGTGAAATTAAGAACGATTAATTATGCCAAGTAAACTCCTTTTATTCCTAAGTGAGTTTATTAAACGAGAGTTAACGTTCCGAGTCCTTATTAATTATCGCTACCGAACCCTACTCACTTTCCCAAGTAAAACAGAATCTATGGCTTAAGCTAATGTTTGCAATCATTAACTGACATGAACGAATAAGAGATAATTAAATACTAACAACCCATATTCATATATCAAGATTAAACATCCATTCTCATAACACCCACCATTAGGTTCACAACCTTAGTATGAAATTTATCTACTCATAATATTGATGATAAAGCAAAGCAATAATTTATTCATTGAAACTTACAATTGAATAAAGAAGATTAAAGATGGACTCTTGTTCTTGAATGCTTCAAAATATTCTCAGTAATTGCTCTTATCGAGACAAGTCTTAAAACATATGATAAAAGACTTACAAAACCCTAAAATATATTTATACAAGTCCAAAAACTCGAAATCAGAAATATGATAAAACAACCCCTATCGCTAAATGTACGGACCGTACAATTAAGTACGGTCCATATAAAATGATGCAGTCATCTTGTACATTAAGTTTGTACGGTTCGTATATATCCACCGTAGTCATTTTCCTCGACTTCACAACTCTCTGCCTAACTCTTCACAGTGATGGTCAAGTTATACGGTCTGTACAAATATGTACGGTTCGTACAACTCCAAATCAGGGGACTTTTGAATGAATTTCGTTGTTCTTGCCTTTTTATTGTCATTTACCTGAAACATCAATAAAATACATCAAAACGACACAAGCTTGCTTAAAATAAGTAAAACTTATCATCAAAAGATATCAAATATGTCATAATTCTACGACACATCAGCATCATAATACAGATGTGTGTGAAAAACTTGGGCAGAGGAGCACCTTTAAAATAAGGCTATCACTGCATTCACAAGGTCATCACCAATTATAGACCAAGCCGATTGAAAAACATTTCCACTTAGGCCATCTGGCTCAGACGCACTATCTAGATCGAGAGAGAGCACACAGTCATTGACCTCCTGAAGAGTGGGACTGGATGTAAGGGATTCATTATCCTCAGAGGTAACCATTCTTTTGACAATATTCAAAATTCTGCTATCTTCATGGACTTCATCAGCACTAAACATTTGCTCAAAGTAAGTTACTGTTGCCTTGACCACTTCTTGAGAACCTTCAACCCAATTACCATCCCGATATTTTATCTTCTGAATATTCAGTCTTTTTCTTCTGTCCTTGATAACACTATGAAAGAAGTTTGTGTTAGCATCACCCTCATCAAGCCATTTGACTGACTTTTTTCTTAGCACCTCATCCTATATCACAAGATATAGTGAAATCAGCCTTAGCCTTAGACAAAATCATTCTATTCTCTGGACTGTTATTGGAATTAGCTTATTCTTCTAAGCTTATGATTAAGGGACCCAATCTTTTAGGTTCTTCATAGAAATCTCCATAAGCTTCTCTGGACCATAGACCGAGAGACTTGCCAACATTCTTTAGTTTTTGATGAAGGATATATAAGGGATTACGACTGACGTTCAGGTGCCAAGCATGTTGAATGATATCAAGATAATCATTGTGTCCGATTCACATGTTTAGGAACTTAAAATATCTAATGTGGTCATTTTTATTCTAGGGACAATTGATAAGAAGAGGGGCATGGTCTTATCTTGATCTTGAAAGATGAGTGACAATGGTCCCTCCAAAGCAATCAAACCAATATGAATTATAAACAAGCCTATCCAATCTTTTCCAAATAGTATTTGGAGGGTCTCTATTATCACTCCAAGTGAAAGAAGACCCTAGAAACCTAGCATCTTGAAGATTTCAATCAGTTAAACAAAATATGAAGTCAACACTTTCTTCAAAATTGTAAGGTCTCCTAGTGATGACATTAAAATTACTAACTACACATGGACCACATTACATGTTATCTATGGCTCCCAGTTCATCCCAAAGACTCTCCATTAGTCTTTCATCACATTTAGCATACACCACTAAAATATGAAAAGGTACAACTCCTTGAGATTGATTAATGTGAAGCAAAACATGTTGTTCCATGTCCTCCAAAATGTCAATACTGCATTCAAATGACTAGAAAACTCATTTTTTATTATTGCAATTGTGAAAATAGGATTCATACCCAAGGCATATTTTGTATCTTTCAAACTTGTTGATTCTCATAATAGGATCTTGAAGTACCATAAATGGAAGTTTGTGTTGATGTTTAAGTAATTTTAGTCTTTCAGAAGCCCCTTGAGACATCCTTCATCTGATATTCCATGAAATTGTACTAATCATGGATATCATCAGTAAGGTTGTTTGTGGAGTCCATGTTGATGCTATCATCCCTTACCATGAATAAGGGGGCATATTTATCATTGGAGTTGATATTAATGTCACGCCCCAAAACTCACCCTGGACGCAACAAACATCTAATGCTATAAACAATACTGGAAGCACCTTTTAAAATTAATAAACGTCTAGTCTCTTTTAATAATATTTTAACATTTATTTAATACAAGACATTTAAGACTAACTGAAATCACGCTCACACTAATCGTTAGCGGAAATGTAAAAGAAAGAACACAAGATTTAACGTGGTTCGGATCAAAATGATCCTACGTCCACCAGAGAACAACTTCTTTTATATTGTTAACAAAAAAAGGGGACAGATCCCATTTACATCTAAGAGAATTGATCTTTCAACTCTCTACTATTACAAAAGATCATGATTTTGAGATGAATTCTCCAAGAGAAGGAGTACATCTATTTATAGAGGTAAAACCTCCTTTTTATGTCATTGATGACATCAAATGAAGCAAACATCAAGTTTACTTCTACCTCCGCTTGATGTTATTGGTGACATCAAAGGAAGAAAACATCAACTTTGCTTCCTCATGCTAGTAGTCATTTTTTACTTTTCCTCTTCTTGTCTTTTTCTTTATTTTCACATGAACTCTTCCAACTGACATGAAATTATTGACTAAACCAAAACCAACCTTTTCTCTTATAAAATAAAATCAGCAAAGTCTAATATAAATAATTAGTCATCAATATGGCAAACGCTCAACAAGTCATACGAGACTTCAACTATCTACCCACAACACAACGTCTAACTATGGAGCTTCTAAGAAACATAAACATAGTCTAACACATCGGGACGCAACCCGAAAACTAAAAAAATAAAGCTAGATAGATGTGGGTGTCCCACGAACAAAGGTGTGGGCTCACCAATAAATCTGGAAAGCAACAAGTTCTCCTATTCGGTACGCGTATCACGAACCTGCTCTTCTTCATTACCTATCATACCATCAAAAACAACAATTGGTATGCCTGAATACTAGGTACTTAATGAGTGTCTCCGGGACAATAGTTAATTGCAAAATATATAAGTAATAAGTGTAATTCAAAACAGTATTGAGAAACAGTTCAAAACACATAAGAACATCTTATGAACATCCAGTATAAGTCGATGATGAAGAAATAATCCCTTTGAATTCTTAAGTCGTTCTCGTTACCTTAAGTTCATTAAAAAATAGTTCAAAATCCCAAAGATAGAGTAAGTAAGTAACCTTTGTAAAATCACCGGTAAAAGCCAATATCATAGAAATATATAAATTTCAACTTATTATACCGTTCTTCACATTAAGTCTTTTCAACTATATACTCAAGATCATAAAAAAGTCACTCACATGCAACCAAAGTATACCACATGCTAATACAGGCCGAAGTCAACTGCATAGAAACACCACATTGGGGTTATCACCCACGATGGCTACCCTTTCTCCCGAATATCTAGAAAAACCACATTGGAGGTATTGACCCTCGATGGCTATCCTTCCTCCTGAATAGCTAGACAAATCCACATCGGAGCTATTGACCTTCGATGTCTATCCTTCCTCCTGAATAGCTAGGAAAACAATACTAGGATCCATAGTGACTATCCTTCTTCCCGAATAGCTAGGAAAAACACAAATAATAGAAATCATGGCATGTTAGCCGAATCACAAATCATGGCATGGAAGCCGAATCACAAGTCATATCATGATAGCCAAATTATTCATTACATATTATGTTCATCATCCCGTTAATAGGGTGTATCGCATCATTAATCAATTTAGAAACTATGTTCAATCATTAATCAAATTTCATATCACCGAAACTGGTTCATAAGGCAAAATACATTAAATACCAATGCTTTAGAAAGCAAGTTCAATCATACCATAGTATGAAATCTGACATTTAAAAATTATCACTTTAGAAGTCAACTCGATCATCCCATAGCAAGGGCAAACACATTTAAACATCAAGTTTTGAAAACCAGTTTAAACCATCCTTTATAGTGGCAAAACATATTCAATGATTAAGCTCTATAATTTAGTTTCAATAACCCCTTGATAAGGGAAATCATAATTACGTATAGATAATATAATATACATAAGATTCAATGTGTGCTTGTCTCTCATACACATGAAACCTTGATAAAGAAACCATTTTTAAAGATTGTAAAAAGTATATTTGAAAAGAGACATACCTCAACTCCCGCTAAAATGATATCAAATGGAATTTATGAGATTCAATAATCACTATATAATGATTATTTATGGTAAATATTAGAACTTTAACTAAATTCTAAGAGTTCCTACCGTTATCGCAAAACTAGGGCTTTTTCGTGCCCAAAAATGTGTTCTTGAATTCCTAATGAATCACCCATGGATTTTCATTATTTCTAATACTCTACACTAGTGTAAATAACTCTAAATATGTCACGTGTTGAACCATGGCAAGGGTGGAACACGACACTCAATGTCTGGCTGCATGTGACCGAGCGAACCACATGGCTTGCTTGTCAACATGTGCATCAAAATATACGCTAAATATGATACTGAAAACATGTAAATCATAGTGTGGAAAGTAGTCTGAAATAGTCATAGCGGAAATAATATGAAAATATAATAAGTCTGAAAATCAATGTTGACATGACTGACATGACTTGCTACTAAATTAGTCTATGAAACCTCTGAACATGAGTCTGTAAAACTGTCTACTAGGACAAGGCCCTTGCATACCTCTGTTAATAATGCATAACCATAAAGTACTATACTAACACTCTGAATGAGATGAGGTTCACCGAAATAGCTAGTACTGAAGTTGTCCTACTAAGTAGATCCGTCTCCCTGAAACTTAGCACCTACACCATGAAGTGCAAGCCCCATGCAAATGGCCATTAGTACATTTGAATTGTACCGTATTTAAAGAAACTGAAGGAAATAAGCAGGCATTTGATATAAGATAAACATGAAACTAAAACATGAACATGAGTATAATAACACGAGTAAAGTATGAGTATATGTTGGGAGAGCAGTAGCATAACTGAAAACATAAAACACCACGTGGGTATGTAGAGTCTGGTACCTGGCCTGACCAGTAGAGCTTTTCTATACCTTGCCGGGGTATGAGACATGAACATGGCAAGAAAGGATCCAATTTGCAAATTTGAAGGTATCGTCCTCTGGACGGAGTGACCCTTATCCTACGATGGCGTACGTAGTTTCAGGCTACTAGAGCCTTCTCGGTAAACTATGCAACTCCCAAAACATGTACTTGAAAAATAGTGACTTGTAAGCCCATGAATTTTATAAAATAACTTGTAAACATGATCTGAGAGAGTTTAACATGAACATAATTTCATAATATGTATAACTTGTGAGAAAACATGTATAATTCCATAGGTTAAGTAATAATAATTCATGACATGACAATTAAGAGCTCATAGAAATCAAAGCATGGGTTCATGGATTACGGACAGGTTCATGACGATCATAATGACATATCATGAATACAATTGATGAATTATTATATTGACATGATATATAATAATACATGTAGTTAGGGTTATCATGATAGTAGAATAAAACCATAAACTTATGAATAATTTGTGTTTCATGGAAGAACGTGGCATGGGAAGAACATGAATATTCACACACGTGGATTAAAGCTATACATACATGACATGCTTCCAAACTTGTATTAAAATCCAGACTTTGAAGAAGAACTCCAAAGATTGCACCTTGAAATCTTAAATTGGGTTTTTCTTGAAAACCCTAGGTTAAGAGTAATGAAATTCATTTAGGAATTGATTATACTATGTTAGAATCACATAGAAATATGTGGAAATGACTTACCTTGATGTAGGAGATGGTTGGGAAGAGAGAAACTTCATTCTAGGGCTTGGGAATATGAAAAACTGATTTTAGAATCAAGTGTCGTATTTATACTATTTGCTATTGGGGGATTTTGACGGTCCATTCGACAGTCCGTCGAATGTTTGATGGTCTGATCTGGGCCGTAAATATTTTGAAGGTACAGATTGACGGTCCGTCAAATATTTGACGGTTCGTATAATCTGACCATACCATCATTTTCTGAAGATTTCCAGAGAGTGGTGAAATATGGAATTAAGTGACGGAGAAGATTGACGGGTCATCAATAGTTTGATGATCCATAGAATTCACAACTTGACCATCATTTTCAAAAGTGAAGATCGACGGTTTGTTTGACGGACCGTAAAACATTTTACGGTCCGTACTTCTTGATGTCAAATTTCTTCTGGAGAGGTGAACCTGGTTTTCTAACGTAAACTCCCCATTTGATTTCCTACACTCGTGGATTATGAATAAGGCTTAGTTTGAAGGTATGAGGTGTTACAATATCTCCCCCTTGGGATCATTCGTCCTCGAATGATAGGTCATGGTTAGAAATGAGACTGGACATAACATGAGTACATGCACATGAAGAAACATAACATGAAACGTGGAAACTGAACTGACATGATTACATGAAAACATGGACATGAGACATGAGTACTGAATACATGAATGTGAAACATGAATAC
The DNA here is from genome assembly GCA_034509755.1 of Anisodus tanguticus. Lineage (NCBI taxonomy): Eukaryota > Viridiplantae > Streptophyta > Magnoliopsida > Solanales > Solanaceae > Anisodus > Anisodus tanguticus. The sequence goes on from CM067540.1 coordinate 16,159,210, forward strand.
GCAAGGGACATGACATGAATACTAAGTGTATTTATCTTGTTCATTTTCTCATTGCTCCTCTAATAAATGCGGATATCTGGAGTTCATGTCTTCTAGGCTTCCCATTTAGCCTCCTTAACACTCTTGACTTCTCCACAACACTTTCATTGAGGCAACTTCCTTAGTTCTCGCCTTTCGAATTTGACGATCCAAAATAGCCATAGGAATCTCCTCATAGATCAAACCATCCTTAAATTAAATAGAATCGGTAGGAACAACCAACGACGGGTCTCCCACTCACTTTCTTAATATGGAAACATGAAACACCGGATAAACAATAACCAAGTCTTGTGGAAACTCAAGTTCATAGGCCACTTGGCCAACTCTCCTCAAAATCCTATATGGTCCGATATATCTAGGGCTGAGCTTCCCTTTCTTCCTAAACCTCATGACACCTTTAATAGGTGATACTTTTAGAAATACCCAATAATCCGCTTGAAACTCCAATTCTTAACACCTCACATCTACATAAGATTTCTCACGTCTCTTAGCTATTTTCAAACACTCATGAATCAACTTACTTTCTCCAAATCCTGATAGACCAAGTATGGTCCTAACAATTCTGTTTCACCAACTTCGAACCAACCAATTGGCGATCTACACCTTCGCCCATACAGAGCTTCAAACGGTGCCATCTAATTATTAGTATAGTAACTGTTATTATAAGCAAATTCAATGAGAGGTAGATGATCATCTCAATTACTTTTAAAACCGAGAACACATGCCCTCAACATATCCTTAATAGTCTGAATAGTACTCTCTACTTGACCGTCTGTCTGAAAATGAAAAGTTGTGTTAAGATTTACCTTGGTACCCAATCCTTTTTGAAATTACCTCTAAAAATATGTCGTGAACTGAGCACCACAGTCTGAAATAATGGACACTGGGGTCCCATGAAGCCTAACAATTTCTCAGTTATACAACTTAGTATAATCCTCTGCTGAATTTATGGTCTTGACTAGCAAAAATGGACTGATTTGGTCAGTCGGTCCACAATCACCCAAATTAAATCACGCCTCCGGACTGAGCGAGGTAGACCTGTTATGAAGTCCATATTTATCATCTCCCATTTTCAAACATGAATATCAATGGTCTGAGCCAACTCACCAAGCCTCTGGTGTTTGACATTCACCTGCTGACAATTCGGACACTTGACTACCAAATCTGCGAAATTCCACTTCATGTCATTCCAGCAATAAATTTCCTTAATATCATGATACATATTTTTAGAACCTGGGTGAATATAATACCTGGAATAGTGCACTTTTGCCATAATTCTCTCTTTGAGTCCGTCTACATCTGGAACATATAATCTGCCTCGATACCTCAAAGTACCGTCATCTCCCCCTTGTTCAAAAGTCGTAGTCTTATGCTTGTGAATCCCCTCTTTCAGCTGCAACAAGTAGGCAACACTGAACTGCTTCTCCTTCACCTTGGCCACTAAGGAGGATTCGAACTTGTTCTGAACAGCAACACCACCATCTTCGGAGTCCATGAGTCAAACTCCTAGACTGGCTAGTCGATGAATATCCTTTGTCATGGTTCTCTTACCTAATTCAACATGAGCTAAACTTCCCATGGATCGCCAACTAAGATAATCGACTACCACATTTTCCTTCCTTAGATGGTAGAGAACATCTACATCATAATCTTTTATCAATTCGAGCCATCTACTCTGCTTGAGATTAAACTCCCCATGTTTGAAAATATACTGAAGGCTCTTGTGATATGTGTAAATATCGATGTGAAATCCATACAAATAGTGACACCATGTCTTGAGTGTGAAAATCACGGCTGCCAATTCTAAGTCATGAGTCAGAAGTTCTTTTCATGAGGTTTAAGCTATTTGGATGCATAAGCTATAACCTTACCATGTTGTATTAAAACACACCCAAGACCAATCCCAGAATCATCACAATAGATAACGAACCTCTGGTTCCTTTTGGAAATGAAAACACTAGAGAAGAAGTCAGCCTCATTTTCAATTGTTCAAAACTATGCTCACAGATGACCACTGAAATTTAACTTTTTTCTGAGTTAACCTGGTCAATGGAGCTGAGATGGAAGAAAAATCCTCTACGAAGTGCCTGTAATAGCCTGCCAGACCTAAGAAACTCTGAATATCTAAGGCAGAAGTAGGTCTAGGCCAATTCTTAACATCGTCTATTTTCTTAAAAATCAACATGGACGCCTTCATCTGAAATCACATGGCCTAAGAATTCCACAGACTTAAGCCAAAATTCACACTTGGAAAATTTTGCATAAAGCTCGCGGTCCTTTAGTGTCCACAACACTATTCTGAGATGTTCTGCATGATCGGCCTCACTACGGGAATAAACTAGAATATCATCAATGAAGATAATAACAAAAATATCGAGATAAATCTTGAAGACCCTGTTCATAAGGACCATGAAAGCAACTGGGGCATTTTTCAATCCGAATGATATGACACAAAATTCAAAATGACCATAACGAGTTCTGAAAGAGGTTTTCGAAATATCAACTTCCTTAACCTTAAGCTGATGGTACCCTGATCTGAGGTCAATCTTGGAATAACACTGAGCACCCTGAAGTTGGTCAAATAAGTCATTAATTCTAGGGAGAGGATCCTTGTTCTTAATTGTGACCTCGTTCAACTGCCGGTAGTTAATGTACATACGTAAAGACCCATCTTTCTTCCGAACAAACAAGATTGGTGTACCCCAAGGTGAGACACTTGGTCTGATGAATTTGTTATTAAGGATATCTTTCAACTGGGCTTTTAATTCTCGTAACTATGCTAGAGCCATTCTCGATGGAGGAATAAATATTGGCTTAGTACCAGGAAGTAGATCAATTCCCAAGTATCTCCCTGTCGGGATGAACTCCGGGAAGATCCTCAGGAAAGACTTATGGAAACTCATTGACGACCGGTACTCACTAAAGGGTTAGGGTTTGGGTATCTGCATCCATAACCTGAACTAGATGGTAAATATACCCCTTGGATATCATCTTTCTGGCTTTAAGATAGGAAATAAACCTACCCATGGATGCTACTGCATCACTCTTCCATTCTATGACTGGTTCACCGGGAAATTTGAAACTGGCAATTTTGGTTCTACAACCTACTGCGGCATAACATGAAGACAACCAATCTATACCCATGATTAGATCAAAGTCTACCATTTCTAACTCAACCAAATCAGCTATGGTAATGCGGTGATAAACTTTAACTGGATAACCCCTATATAATCACCTGGCTATAATTGATCCACCGACTAGAGTGGACATTTCAAAGGGTTCATACAACTTTTCTGGCTCTATCTCAAATTTCTTAGAAACAAATGGGGTTACATATGACAGAGTGGATCTAGGGTCTATAAGAGCATAAACATCAAAAGTGAAATGGTGAGTATACTTGTGACCACATCTGCATGAGCCTCTATGTCCTGACGACCTGCTAGTATGTACAAGTAGTTTGGACCTTCGCCTGGATTACCAGACTTAGCTGGACCATGCCCTGACTGGGCTTAAGAATTACGAGGGATTGTTGAATTTGTAGACGGAGCTACATTTCCGCATGTACCCTATCTCGCTGATGGACAATCTTGTTGAAAGTGACCTTAATGGACACACCTAAAACAGACATTCATACCCAGGCGACACTCCCCTGGGTTCCTCTTACCACACTTAGCACAAATTGAGTTGCTGAAGGAACTTTGACCCACACTGGCCTGTGACTAGGTACCTAATGCTATAAAAGTCTGCTTCTTGTTATCATTCCTGAACTTTGGGGCTGGGCCACTAGATGAAAATAGAGCAGGTCCTAATGACCTATTTTTGAAGAACTGTCTACCTCTACCTCTCCCATAACTGAAGTGACCTGAAGACTTGGCTCTTTTGTTGAATTCCTTGTCTTTCTCCTTCTGGAATGCTTCCTCTTCCTTTAACCCATTTTAATTACCCTGTACAAAACCAACCATCTTTGTAATAGTCATCTCCATGTTCTGATCTGTGATATTTGCTGCATCGTACAAATTGGGATCAAAGCCATATACAAAACGCCTAACTCTAGCCCTCATTTCTTGGACCATATATGGAACATACTTTGCCAAAGAGACAAACTGAAGATAATACTCCTACACAGTCTTGCCATTCTGCCTGAGCTTTTCAAATTCTACAGCCTTAGCCTTTCTGACTTCTATTGGTAGAAAGTCCTCAATGAAGGCATCTGGCGAACTCATCCCATGTCCCTGGAGGTGAATCTTCCCCATGGGACTACTCCAAAGACTCATACCATATGTTAGCAACATCCTGCAATTGATAAGCTCCAAACTCTTCTACCTCTACCTCATTAACATGCATCACATGAAAGATTTTCTGAAGCCCATTAATGTAGTTCTATGGATCTTCTTTCTTACAAGACCCTGTGAACACTGGATGGTCCATGCAAAGAAACTCACGAATCCTGAAACTAGATGACTCTCCATTCGTCACCGTACTTGGAGTCATTCCCTGGCGTTGGGATTGAGTAGCCATAAGTTGGGTGAGTAGTTGAATAGCTCCTCTAACATCAGAGTCCTTAGTGCTGGGCGGCGGAACTGGGATCTCCGCAAACCCTATGGTATCGGGTGGTACAGTACCCGAATTGACTTCCTAAGCCTGAGCATTTTCCTCGAGAGCAGCATTATCTGTAGCTCTTTGGATGTTAACTGAAGTCCTATTGGTGTACTTTCTTTTCATAAGCATTTTAAAAAATACGTTATACGCACGAGTTAGATGGACATCCTGAAGGTATATCTCTAACTGCACAATCTAGAGTACAACGAAGTGAGATAATCCTATATGCCTTGGTGATCAACTATTAACATGTGTGGGGCCCTCACATATATAAATGTGACCCTACTAGACACAGTTTCATAAACTCCCTAAGATACTTGAAGCTAGTGCTATGATACCAAGTTTTGTCTCACCCCGAACCATGGCCTGAGCGTAATACGACACTCGGTGGCTAACTGTATGTGACCGAGTGAACCACATGGCTTGCTTGCTAACATGGGCATCAAAACATACACAAAATACGATACTGAAAACATGTAAATCATGGTATGAAAAGTAGTCTGAAATAGTCATAGCGGAAATAATCTTAAAATATAGTAAGTATGAAAATCAATGGTACATGACTGAAATGATATGCTACTGAACTAATATATGAAACCTCTAACTAAGAGTTTGTAAAACTGTCTACTAGGAAAAAGCCCTGGCATACCTCTACTAATAATATATAACCATAATGTACTAGACTAACACCCCGAATGAGATAGGGCTCACCGAAATAGCTGGTACTAAAGTTGTCCTACTGAGTAGATCCATCTCCCTGAAACTCAGCACCTGCACCGTGAAGTGCAGGCCCCATGAAAATGGATGTTAGTACATTTTAATTGTACCGTATGTAAAGCAACTGAAGGAAATAAGCAGGCTCATGATATAAGAGAAACACAATACTAAAACTGAAACATGAACATGAGTATAATATCATGCGTAAAGTCTAAAAATTATCTATGTATATATATATATATATATATATATATATATATATATAAATAACTGTATATCCGTGGGAAGAGCAGTAACATAACTGACAACATGAAACACCATGTGGGTATATGGAGTGTGGTACTTGGCCCGACCAGCAGAGCTTTCCCATACCTTGCTGGGGTATGAGCTATGAACATGGCAAGAAAGGATCCAATCTACTAATTTGAAAGTATCGTCCTCTGGGTGGAGTGACCCTTATCCTACGACGGAATACGTAGTTTCAGGCTACTAGAGCCTTCTCAGTAAACTATGCAACTCCCAAAACATGTACTTCAAAAATAGTGACTTGTAAGCCCATAAATTTTATGAAATAAATTGTAAATATGATTTGAGAGAGTTTAACATGAACATAATTTCATAATATATATATAAATTCCATAGGTTAAGCAATAATAATTTATGACATGATAATTAAGAACTCATGGAAATCAAAGCATGGGTTCATGGATTATAGACAGGCTCATGATGATTATAATGACATATCATGAATACAATTGATGAATTATAATATAGACATGATATATAATAGTACATGTAGTTAGGGTTATCATGATAATAGAATAAAACCCTAAACTTATGAAGAATTCATGTTTCATGGAAGAACGTGGCATGGAGAAGAACATGGATATTCCACACATGGATAGAAGCTCTACATACCTGACTTGATTCCAATCTTGTATTAAAAATCCTGACTTTGAAAAAGAACTCCAAAGATTGCACCTTGATATCTTAAATTGGGTTTATCTTGAAAACCCTAGGTTAAGAGTAATGAAATTCATATAGGAATTTATTATACTATGTTAGAATCACATGGAAATACGTGGAAAGGACTTACCTTGATGTAGGAGATGGTTGAGAAGAGAGAACCTTCATTCTAGTGCATGGGAATATGAAAATTTGATTTTTAGAATCAAGTGTCATATTTATACTGTTTGCTGTTGAGGGATTTTGATGGTCCATTCGACGGTCCATCAAATGTTTGACGGTCTATATAATCTGATTGTACCGTCATTTTCTGAAGATTTTGAGAGAGTGGTAAAAGTTGGAATTAAGACATGGAGAAGATTGATGGGCCATCATTAGTTTGATGGTCCATAGAATTCACAACATGACCATCATAGTGAAGATTTATGGTTCGTTTGACGGACCGTAATTATTGCCGTCAAATTTCCTTTGCACAACTAAACCTGGTTTTCCAACGTAAACTCCTTATTTGGTTTCCTACACTCGTGGATTATGAATAAGGCTTAGTTTGAAGGTACGAGGTGTTCCAAAATAATCACAGTAATGATAAAAAAAACATACCTTTAACTGATTTCCCAAAGTCTCCTTCAATTTCTCTTTCTTCGATTTTCAAGAATATATGGTTTTGGAAGGATGAACTAGTGTTAATATGATGTTAGATTGATGTAGTAATGATAGTAATTGATCAAGAACTTACCTTAGATGTTTTGGGGAAGCCTTAGGGTTGTTTCTCTCCAAAACATCGGTCAAAATGAAGTGGGGAAAAGTTATAACAGAGTTTTAAACTTATAGGGTTTAAAACCAAAAAAATGGGGTCACACGGTACCTTCGCGTCACACCCCCATCATGGGTCACTGCCCCTGCAATGGTTCCATATCGTGCGCCCATCGTACAAGGCCAAAAAAGTTTAGAAATGGGTTTTGTTCACTCCACCTGTGCGACGCAACAACCATCAGTGTTTAGTCAAAATTGGCATAACTTCTAGCACAGAGCTCCGTTTGAGTTGGGACATATATCGTTGGAAAGGTATTTCAAAGGGATACAACTTTTATGAAATTCCCAACAGATTTTCACGTAAACAAGATGTAATGAAAACCTATTGTAAACTTAGCTGATTCTATCGTATCTTATGCACCTCACTATTCGTCTTGAGCTTAGAACAACTATTTTCACCCAAACTCACCTTGATTGGAATTCATATGGCTTGGTCTTCAGTCTACCCTAATGAAACCTAAAATCTCACTCCCTCGATTTCGGGCATAAAGGCTTTGTTGATCATAAGAAAGTGACTAACCGAAGGAAGAGCAAAAGGAAGGTTGGGTGCTTGTGGGGCGCGACCAGATACTAAAATGTCACATTAACACTCGTTTTAAAAATCACACCTAATCCTGATTTACGAAGTGTTATATTATCCCCTCTCATGATCATTAATCTTTGAATCGTTGTGTTATGGTCTAAGATTTTTACTAAACCTCAAGTGTTCAGATTTTTTGCTAGAGTTTTATTGTATTACAAGCTATCACATAATAACACTCTGTTAATGCCTAACAATAGTCACATGGTCCGCACAGGGATCCCCACAACTACACTAAACAAGCCTAAGAACGAAATAAGTGATTTCCCCCTTTTGTCTATAATATCACAAGAATTTGATAACCAAAAGGTTCAATTCATGACATACGGAATAAGTGAGGGTATTACGGCCTGAGTGTCATTAACAACTACTAGATGGTAAATACACCCCTTCAAGTTCATCTTGTAAGTCTTAAGATATGAAATAATTCTACCTCGAGGTTTAATAATATCACTATTCCATTCTTTAACGGGTTCATCACGAAATTCAAGCCTAATTATTTTTTATTAACAATCTAGAGTTTCATAACACTTGGAAATATAGTCTATCCCTAATTACCTCAAAGTTCACCATTTCTAATTCAAACAACTCAATAGTATTCTCACGACCCTTAATTTTAACTACACTAGCAGGGGTATTCATAGAAAAGGATTCTAACAATTGTTCGGGTTCCACACCAAAATCAAGGTCAAAGTATGGAGTCACATAACAAAGCTTCGAACGCGGATCGATTAACGAGTACACATTAAAAAAGCAAATAGTAAGAATACATTTGACCACAACTTCCAAGGCTTCAGCCCCTCCCTACGAGCCAAACCACCAAATACCTACTACCGAATTCCAAGAGACTTTATACCACCATCAAAGTATACATCACAACCAATGTGCACTTTTTATCACCATTGATCGCTCGGTCAGAAACTACAACATGAGTTAAAGTCATTTCCGCAAGGCACGAATAACAAACACGTCAGAATGATATTAAAGGAAGTTCAAGCTCTATTGCACAATATATAATCAAGAAGAATGAGGAACACCTATAAATGCTCTGGTAGTCTTTTGATCATGCATGTGATCAGGCTACACAAGGAAGACTCCACTAGAGACAACTCCATATATATAGACAAATTTTAGGACAAATCCAAACCTAGGTTCTGATACCAAGCTTGTCACGCCACCTTGGACGCAACAAGAATTCGATGCTATGAACAACACCGGAAGCACCTTATAAAATTAATAAACATCTAATATCTTATAATAATCTTTTAACATTTATTTAATACAATCCATTTAAGGCTAACTGAAATCATGCTCACACTCATAAAATAAAATTAGTGGAAGTCTAATATAAATAATTAGTCATGAACGTTGCAAATGCCTAACAAGTCATACGAGACTTCAACTATCTACCCACAACACAACATCTTACTACAGAGCTTCTAAGAAACATGAATAGAGTCTAACACAATGGGACGCAACCCAAAAACTAAAACAATAAAGCTAGATAGATGATAGACAAATATTCTTTGCGTATTATGTTCATCATCAATAAGGTGTATGGTTTAGAAACCATCTTCAATCATTAATCAAATATCATATCACCGAAATTGGTTCATAGGGCAAAATACGTTAAATACCAATGCTTTAGAAACCAAGTTCAATCATTCCATAGTAGGAAATATGACGTTTAAAAATTATCACTTTAGAAGTCAACTCGATCATCCCATAGCAGGGGAAAACACGTTTAAATATCAAGTTTTGAAAACACGTTTAAATATAAAGTTTTGAAAACACGTTTAAATATCAAGTTTTGAAAACAAGTTTAAATATCAAGTTTCGAAAACAAGTTTAAACCATCCTGTATAGGGGCAAAGCATATTCAACGATTAAGCTCTATAATTCAGTATCAGTAACCCCTTAATAAGGGAAATCATGATTATGTGTAGATAATATAATACACATATGATTCAATGCATGCTTGTCCCTCACGCATACGAAACATTAACAAAGAAACCATTTTTTAAAGCTTGAAAAAGTATATTCGAAAAGAGACATACCTCAACTCCCGTTAAAATAATATCAAATGGCATATTTGAGATTCAATAATCACTCTACAATGATTCTTTATGTTAATGATTAGAACTTTAACCAAATTCTAAGAGTTCCTACCCATATCGCAAAACTAGTTCTTTTTCATGCGTAAAAATGTGTTCTTGAATTCTGCATGAATCACCCATTGTCACGACCCATAATCCCATTATGCCATGAGGGCACCTACCCTAACCCGTAGGCGAACCCCAATCATACAACATGAAAGATAGAAAAGTAAATACGAAAAATAAAGAATTAGAAGAGAAGTAATTAACAAGTCTTTTAATAAATACATAATCTGAAGAAAACCCCCAATGATCCGGTAGTCATGAGTACAAAGCTCTAATACTGAATACAAGTTTGAATAGTGGAATTACAATACTATCTTAAAGTAAAATGACAAAATCATAAATATAGAAAAGAGTTCCAATGCCGGAATGCATCAGCCGCTCACCCTAGACTCTCCAAGCGATTTCTAAGCAAGCTATGCTCTACCTGATCCTCTGACGTCCGGTTCGGTACCTGCACATAGAGTACATCAGGCTTAGAGTGAGTATGGGAAACACGTATACTCAACAACATCGTCAACTAACCCTAGATATAACGGTGGTGAGGGTTGATACTTTATGATACCTCTCTATTAATTAGTTAGCTAAACACAATAAGAGTTCAGTTAACTAATCTATCAATAGTTCTACAGTTCAACGGTGTATAATTATTATGCAGCTTCACAAGTCTTATCACAATTCTCAATATCATTATCAAATTAGTCTAATGCCCATAACCAGGTGTCTAGTCACATCAAGTCTCACAACTCAACCTCACAACAATTATAAGTCTCAAGTATTAGTATATCTCTCTATCAAGTCATAAGATCATATAGTTTATCATAAATCAACACTGAGTACACATAACATCAAATTCATATCAAAATGAGAATGAATGCAATGTAGATGATATCTATATATGCAATGTCCATATGTATCCAGTATACACACATTGTCGCAGTAGCTGTCACGTGACCCATGAAGGACTCATGAGGTCCATATACCCATCCAGAATGTCCCATCGGATACCAGCTTTGTGGCTGAAGTGTCATCATCAGTCATCACTCTCGTATCATGTACCATATCCAACAACCGGCTTTCCAGGCCTCTTTCAGTAGTAACTCAACAGTTCAAATGCTAATATAGTATGTATGAATGAAATGGATATATGTACATCATGCAATCAACATTAATAATATAATCAGTATTATAAGTTCCTTTTCAAGTATCAGACGAGATATAGAGTGACGAATGCATAACAAGTCAAATCAAGGATATACGTATCAATCATGGCTATAAGCCCAAATAATCAACAATCATACCAAACCTAAGCGGATGTATGCACCATGCTCATAGCCCAAAGGCTAAACATATAAACTCTTTCAAGTATATCATACTAGTTCATTATTAACCCAAGATCAGTTCACCTGTACCCATATTAGTGCTCGTCACCTCACTAATACGGGACCCTTAATTTCCTATTACTCCCATTAGTTCATTATTAGCATACCAACACATAACGCTATATTAGAGTCTAGTAAGTCTCAACTTGCCTGAATCAAAGCAGAAGAACTCACGCAATAATCTTTCCTTTTCTCTAAGCCTTTTCACGAGCCTACTCTGGCCAATCATATCAATTATATGAGATTATGTATCTAATGGTGTCCATATCTATAGGCGATACTAGAATCCCCAAGTTAAACTACAAAGGAACCCTGGGCCCACATTATTAAGACCCGAACTTTATTACCCAAATAGTACCATTTTTATGCTACATAGTCATAATCTCAAGTTAATTTAATAACAAAGCTAAATTGGATCCTCAATTTGATGAATTGGAAAAAATCCCCAATTCTAACTTTAGAAATTCCCCCAATTCCCAAAAGGGTTTGTAACATGCAATTGGTCAATTAAACATCATCCTCTTGTCTAATACATCAACAATTTACAATATCCCAATAATAATCCAATAACCAATTTCCCAAATCCCTCAAATATAACTCTCTTATTCTCAACAAGGTTCTCCTCTTATCTCCCCCCCCCCCAAATTTAAGAATCCGGCTTAGGATATAATTTAACTAGAACAAATTAATAGAAGGGTGAAAGGTTACCTTAATGATAATTTACCTTAATGATAATTTTCCATTGAATCTTCAAGAAAAATACTGCCCAAGCTCTAGTACCAAGAGAAATATTTTTGGGGAATGAGAATAGAATTCTAGGTCATAAATCTTTATAATCTGAACAGTGTTTTTGCTTTGGCAGAATCGATAATGCTGGAGCGGATGCACTTTGGCGAAAACCCTATCCGCTGCGGCAAATCCACTTAAAATCCCGAATCTCCGCTGGGGCGGAAATAAACTCCACATAGGCACACCCGTCCCTACAAGGAACATGTCCGCTAAGGAGGACCTTCGGCTCAAGGTCAAACCTCACTTCTGCGAGCTAGACCTCCGCAGAGGTAGACCCGCAAAAGCGGAACTAAAGGCGATGTTGCGAACACCAGACACCAGCAATAGCCAAAACTTATCAATTCCCCGTCAAACACCTGAAACATTCCCAGGATCTCCCGGATACAAACCAAACATGTATCGTTACTAGAAAACACATTCTAGACCTATTCGCGCACTCAGATTTCTCGAAAAAGGTCTCTAAGGCTCAAGTTCAACTAAAGTCAACTCTTAAGTTCTAATACTATAATTTCACAAACAAACCCTCAAAATACATCCGGTTGCCTCGAGAACCAAACCAAAGGCCCGACCAAGTCATAAACGTCATTCCGGAGCTAACAGAACTGATGAAACCATGAAAAAAACATGTTTACTCAAAAGTCAACTATCCGAACTCATCAGGAGCTGTACCACACATTTTTACAAGTCACAAACAAGAAAATAAAGACTCAGAAAGGGTAATTTAAGGATTTCAAGGAAAAATAAGTAAAATGACTTTTTGAGTCATTACAGCCATGGATTCTCATTGTTTTTTATTCCCTACACTAGTCTAAATCCTCTAAGTAATCTTAGTAAAGATCAAATAACATACCTTTAAGAGATTTTCCAAAGTCTCCTTTAATTTCTCTTGCTTTAGTTTTCAAGAATCAGTAGTTTTAGGAGGATGAACTAGTGTTAAATTGATGTTAGATTGATGTAGTAATGATAGGAATTGATAAATAACTTACCTTAGATGTTTTGGAGAAGCCTTAGGGTTGTTTTTCTCCAAAGAGTCGGTCAAAACAAAGTGGAAAAAAGTTATAACGGAGTTTTAAACTTACAGCGTTCGAAACCAGAAAAATGGGGTCACGCGACACCTCCGCATCGCACCACCATCGTGGGTCACTACTCGTGTGATGGATCCGCATTGCGAGCCCATTTTACAAGGCCAAAAAAGTTCAAAAATGGGTTCTGCTCGACCCACCCATGCAACGCGACATCTGATAGTGTTTTGTAAAAAATGGTGTAACTCTTATAACAGAGCTCCATTATAGTTTGGTCATATATCTTTAGAAAGGTATTTCAAGGGGCTACAATTTTCATGTTTAAAGTTTTCTGAAATTCCTAACTGATTTTCACTTAAACAAGATAGAAAGAAGACCTATCGTAAACTTAGCAGATTCTATCGAATCTTATGCACCGCACTATTCGTCTTGATTTTAGAATAACTATTTTCATCCAAAATCACCTTTATTGAACTTTATATATCTAAAATGTCACATTAACACTTATTTAAAATATTCTTACCTAATCTGGATTTACGGAGTGTTACAGTCAATACTTTTAGGGAGAGGTTATTGTAATAGTTGACATTTTGTTGAAATTTTGTGGGGTGGAAGCAACAATTTCCTAAGACCATATATCCCTCATACCCTTAATAATTTCATCATCAGATCTTTGTGATGCAAAGTCTTCGGATGAACTATCCATCATGATGTCTTGTTCACACTTTATGGGAAGTATTATTGTAATGTACACCTCTTTTTTTTATAAATGGAATTCTGAACATTTCCATCTTTTAAGGGGCCTGGGTTGTTCACATTTGTATGTCTAGTTTTTTTTCTTTAGATCTCATATTTCACATCTTTTAGAAACTCTCATATTGAGGCCATATAGAGGAGGGTAGGCTGAGAAATTTCCTTATTCTAATTGTTGCTCATTGCCTAATGAAATAGCAGAGGGAGCGAAGACTTTATCAGAAAATTTAGTGTTCTTCTGATTAGTCTTTTTCTCACTATCTCCTTTTGTTAGCACTAGGGAGTTAGCAAGCATAGGTGTGAGAACTTCTTATGCTGGAAAAGTCATATCTTTGTCTAAATTTGGTTTTCTGACATTTGTCTTAATCTTTCGTAGTTGAGTGTTGGTCTTTTTCTTGCTCTTAAATTTGTCTATTTTGGTTCTTTTACAAATAGGATTGATATGAATATTGAGGTTATATCCTACTAATAGCTCTTCTTTGTAATTGTTATCCATCTGGTTATTTTCTTTAGTCTGTAATAGGTATAAATCCCTTGTTGGTTGTATGCTCCTAGGAAGTTTGACCCCTCCATGTGGGGTAGTCATATTGTTGGTTAATGTTGGTATTTCCTCCTCATTTTGTCTTTGGAATAGTTTTCCATCCATCTTCATAGTTCATCTCTCCCATTATCACTTCATTCATAACACTCTTATCACCTTGAGGGACTTGTTATCATTATATATATATATATATATATATTCCCCTCAGAGGCTTGTTATCAGTTTCAGGTTTACGTCTGTACTCTTATCTTGTATTACATTCTTATACATGATTACTTGACTTACATATTCAGTACATCTTTCGTACTGATGTCCCTTTTATCGGAGGACACTGTGTTTCATACTCGCAGGTACATAAAGATGATTTGATGAGCCTCCTCAGTAGGAATACTCCTCAGCATTGGGTTGAAGCACTCCCCGTTCTTTTACAGTTGCTGTCTGAGTTTGGGTATGCATTTATATATACTCATTATGGGTATGGCTGTAGCACCTCGTATCTCAGGCTAAGGTTCTACATGTATGATGGATATAAAGTCCCTTGGGTTTGTTACTTTTTAATTATGGATAAAATAATTTAGAATACTTAAAGGTTATGTTTGGAAGTAATATGAGTACCAAAGGTTGACCACTGCGACGGTGGAAAAATCCTTTAGGTAGATGCGACCGTCGCAGCTACCAAAAGTTGACCGCTGCGACGGGCGACGCTGAAGCTTAATTATTAAGCACGAAAATTAAGAATTTTAAGAGCAATTCCACACTTTATTTGGTCAACTTTGAGAGAGAAAGACAACTCCCAAGTCATAGAACAATGTTCCTCTCTTCCTCTCATCCTCCTACATCAAGGTAAGATCATTCTTACGATTCCTAATTAGTTCTAGCATTAATTTCATGATTCTTAACAAGATTAAACCTTGGAAATTTATAGATTCTTGCTTGAGTCTTCATCTTGGACAAGAAACCCTAGAACTCGAATTCAAGAGGATTGAACTTCAAAAAGATAATGCTTCCACTCCCTAATCGACTATAGTTGTGAATTGGTAATTAGTCTCTAAGTTCTTGGGCCATAAGTTGATGTGTTTGATAAAAAGAAACATATGAACCATTGTACGGTTTTGGATTATTGACTTAGGATTATTGTAATCATATGGGTGACGAAGTATGATGGTAATAATATCTATTTGAGATTGTAGAATCACCTAGAAGCAAAAGGATGGGTAATTGGGTGAAGAAACACAATTAATGGAAGTTGTGGGTCTTTATTCCCACCAAGTGTTTGATAAAATTCCTAGATGGCCAAAACATGAGTATTGTTGCTAATGTTGATTCCCATTGACTTATAATGCTATAGATTAAAGTTGAATGAGAGCGGCGAACATTGTACTATGCTCAAGAGCAGGAAGTTAAGGTATGTGAGGCTAACTCTCCACGTTTGGGAATGCTAATGATTCTCCTTATGACACGTTCTTTTACTACGTTATGAATTGCCTCAGAAATATGGCTAAGCTTAGTTCCTTAGATAGTTGCAGAACTTCTATTATCTAGTTGTGTAATTTGTTCATGACTTTCATTCCAAACGTTGTGAGCTTAGTACGTAATCAGTATAGACTTGTGTTTGATACCCAAGAGTCTCAGTCTAGAATACTTGTAACCTAGTTAAAGAATCAATACTCGTATTCAGTTCATGAACACATGTCTCAGTGAACCATTACTCAGAACGTCAGTATTGCATCAGAACTTCAGTATGATCTCATGTTCAGTGTTTCATATCAGTATATTTTTAGTATTTCAGTATCATGTTGAGCACCTGTATTATGGACCCAAGGCCACATTTATATATTATGGGCCCAAGGCCACAGTTATATACATATTATAGGCCTAAGGCCACCACTATTTATTATTTTAGTTAAACATGTGATTCTTCATTTCAGAATAGGAAGTATTCATATTCTTTACTTCTTTTGTTCACTTCAGTTATCAGTTTAGTTTTAGTACATTATCTGTTTATTGATTTGGGCTGCCCTTTCCTGAGCACCCCATTTACATATATTTTTATCAGTTGCTTTACATACTAGTGCAATTCAAATGTACTAACATCCCTTTTGATAGAGACCTACACTTCACGGTGTAGGTAACGACTTTCAGGATGATGCATCTGCGCGCTACGATCTCTAGTATCAGCTGAGTTGGTGAGCCTAGTCTTTGGGGGCCTTATCATTTATTTTGCAGTGTTTATAGTTATTACAGACAGTCAGGTATGCTGGGGCCTTGTCCCGGCAACAATCAGTTACATTACTTCATTAGAGGCTTTATAGATTATGTCAGTAGTCAGACAAAGTCACAGGCTTTATGTTAGCTTGTTGACTACAATACTTATCTTTCAGACTTTTTTCAATATTCCGCATTTTCAGTTAATTATTTAGTTAGAACTTAGTAGATCAACATGAGTTAAGTTTATTTTTCCGTTTTTTTATATCTATATACCTCATGTTGATTAAGCCAGCCAGTTGGTTTGCTCGATCATATATAGTCAGGCACCAGGTGTCGTGTTATTTCTAGGCCCAGGTTCGGGGCGTGACAATAGCAGGGCCTTGTGCCGACCTAGTTGTTTGTTATATAACTCTTAGAGGCTTGTAGACTAGTGAGTTATGTATTGTCATTTGGTATGGCCTAGTCGGCCTTCTTGTCAGTCTGATAGTACTATTGTTATGGCCTTGCAAGTCTTATGAATTTAGTTGTGGCCTTGTCGGCCTTACAAGATATGTACATAGGTTGATTTTGTTGTCACTTCTTTAGGTTACTATTTCCAGTTTCTCTTATGAATGTCATTTTGAGGCCTTGTCGACCTAGACAGTTATATGTTCATGCTATGATATTCAGGTGGTACGCTCGAGCTGTTCAGGAACTGGGTGCCGTCCACACCCCCCAAAGCTAGGGTGTGACAAATTTGGTATCAGAGGGGGTTAGTCCTAGGAAATTTATAAGTCGTGTCTAGTAGAGTCTTGCTAATGGGTGTGTTGTTCACCACACTTATAAACAAGAGTCTACAGGGCATTTAGGGATGGTTTCTATTATTTCATCTCATAGATCGTGTAGTAGAGCTGAGTTATAAGAATTCGAGTCTAACTCGTGCTTTGTACAGTTCCAGTAATTTCAGTTATTAGAAAGACTCTGGCCAGTCTATATTATTGATATATAAATAAAAGACCTCCCCTAGTAGGTTATTAATACACCAGAGGTACGAGTGTTATACTAAAGTCTCAGAGTAAGAGCATTTGAGATACGGAGGAAATAATGAATGCCTAGAAAGGTAAGGCACTGATTTTTGGATGCAAGAAAAGTGAGGAGAAGGAGAAGCAAGACACCTGAATACAGGAGGTTATAAGGAAATTGATATTCCGATGGGAAAATGTAAGTCTTGTTACCGTGCTTTATATAATGGTAGAACCGTAATGATAAGAACCTATAGAGATCTCGGGACTTAGTAAATGGTAGAATAACCCTTAGTATGGGTAGTACGAGAAGATAGTATAGTCGTGTCAAAGCCACTCTTTTGGACCATGTATACCTGACATACCCCAAAATGAACATGACTTTTAAATAATATTGACACTCTGAGGGCCAATTATTGAATTCCTAGTGTGTAAGGTAATTGTTTTCTTCAGAAAGGCTTTTGGTCTGAAGTAACCAGAGATAGTAAGTGTCTAGGAGATAAGGTCAATTAAAGAAGAGAAAGATGTAAGCAAGGGATTGTTTATTTGAACTATGATAAGAATTGAGATGGATAGCAAATGAATGGTACCAACATAGGTGGGATACCTGAGTAAATATGAAAAGCGAATGAGAGTCATACAATAAAGCATGGTAATGTGGCATAGTTCATAGTGAAGTAAACTAGAAGACAAGGATAAGTAAATGATATGTTGTGAGAATGAATGTGCTACAATAGACTAAGTACCTACTATGAGATTCGAATAGCCACATGTTAATGAAATATACCGATCAAATGATATAGCCTCCTAAATTAGAGAGTATCGATATTGGGAAAGTTTCCTTGGTTAAGTGGAATACGAGTCACATATTTGAAATTCGCAAGATAAGTAGTCGGACAGAAAAGTATAAACAGAAAAAAGGGTGACCTTCAATATTAAGAAAGAAGCCCCTAAAAAATAATGTGGTTGGAAGATAAAGAGGGGTCTTTATGTCAGTTATAAAAACGTAACCTTTTATCTGTGTAAATGATTCAATAGTCCCTAGTACGGACAAATTTTGCTGGAACAAATGGTAAGTTGTTAAAAGATCGCTGAATTGCAGAAGGTGTTGAGGCGATAATGTGATTATCTAGAAAAGATAACCTCTGAGCCTAAATAAATGGCCCTCATCTCATAAGGGAGGTGATGCGACACAGGAATTGACATAGTCCCGCATGGTGGTTTAGTAACTGGATAAAAAAAGTTGCAATAAAGAACTTCAAGATGAATAATATTGTGTTATTCAAATTTCTGCGGGTATGTTAAGATTATCAAACGATATGTAATTGTCGATGTTAAAGAGGGAATGGTAGCGACCTTCTGGTTAACGGGATTAGGTAACGACAAGAGTCGTCACACCTATGGGACTCAAAAAATAAAGTATAAAGAATAAATAAAGATGGGGGAATATGAAGGCCCAAGAAGGGTTAGTTAAAAAGATCAAGGGATGAAAGAGTAATTTGGGTTACATCGTGACATGGTGTATATAAACCTAGAAGAAATCCATTTTAGGGGTCGGGCGAGCTATCAGTCGATATAATATTTCACATGATAGAATGATTTTTGAGCATAAAGTCCTAACTTTTACAGGTAAGTGATCACAATTGTTAGAAAAGTTCCGAATAAATGGAAAATTCCACAAGGGGCTAGTACAAAGCGAATTAAAAGCTAAAAGGCTATGAAGCCCAGAAATAAAGGTAAATAGAAAAAAATTGTACTCAAAGTTTGTACTGTCAAAACGGAAGGGGAAATGAGAGCAAGATGGATAAAAGCATGTAATTAAAGGTATCCAAAACCCTATGTGGACATGATAACGAGACTACGATTTATTGTTATGTGGTATTGACTAAGAGCAAAGAGAGGATAATTTACTCCAAATTAGTGAGATTGAGTATAGATTACAGGGATATTGACCGATAATTTAATCTCTTGCAGAAAATCGGTATGTATCCAATATGGAAATATGTCAGCAGGTTGTCGTTAATTGTGTTGGGTAACTAAAGAACTAAGATTGATACCCAGAGCGGAACATAAATCCATATATATATATATTGAGATAAACCAATGTCTTGTAACGAATACGTTTAACATGGATATGGGAATGAAGTCGTTTACGTGTAAGAGTGGTTGGGAAAGCCAAGGAGGATTCCAGACCTATGACTTAGAAGTGAGCATGTATTAAGGAGTATGACGTGATATCTTTAATAACCACAAGAACTTTCATAATACTTTTGGACAATAGTAGCCGAAATTTGAAGATGAGATCCTCTTATTGACAGTAAAAGCATTATCTAGAATGAGTCACCATAATGCAAGAATCTAAGAGTCTGCGTAAAAAATAAAATAACAATTGTTGGGATTAAAAAGGTGAATAAAGATGAGCTAAGATAATATAATGAAAGGGTGGCCCTTCTCGAGAGGGAAATGGTTAAGAAGCTAGAACACCATGAATAGAGAACTCAGTGATGACACCTTTAGTAATCGAAATATTACAGTTTAAAAAGAAAGTTCAAACGTGACAACCTTCAGGGTAGAGCAAAATGAGATATATGGACAGTTTAATCTAGGTAGAGGTCAAGGGAAAGAGAGAGAGCTAGCCAAAATATTTCATCAACCAACAAGTTTAAGGGTCTAATTTTAGGACTCTAGTGGCAGTAAATAAGTAGCACAGAAGGTATGCCACCCCCTGACAAGGTAAAAGAGTATCAATTGTAAGCCCTGACTTGTATGGTCTCTAGAGAAAGATTTGAATAAATATATTATGGTACTTGAGGCAAGTAATAATATAACAATACGAAAGGGAGCATTGCCGAGTTGTCATAATGACCCAATGATCAACTGAAAAAACTAAGAGCATCACAGGTTCAGAAGGACTAATATAGGAGATGAAGAATCCTGACTGGAATGAAATAGTGATTCAAGGATAAATTTTGGTATGGAATTGCTCCGTCATTGTTAAAAGAATAATATTGTAAATGGTTCATGATTGAAAAAATTACAAGGTTTTCTATTTGTGGTCCGATAATATTATTTATACAATCGAGGATCATATAAAGAAAATAATGGGAAGACCGTATGATTTAAGAACATCTTAATGTCTATCACCTCAAATAGAGAGGCTTCGTTACAAAAACTTGTGGAGATTCGTCCAACAAGAGTTGGGAGGACATGAAACCCTATTATGATTTTGTCCCAAGTAGATACGGACCTTATATGGCTAGGAATACAAACTTTCCATCGGTTGGTTTAACGTAAGGAGAAAGGAATTGACTGGACCAATGTTAGTCCGCCAGGCAGTGAAATGAGTAAAGATAGTAAATAACCAAAAGTTAAGCCGGTTAAGAAAGGGATGAACTAAAAGCGAAGGTTCTCCAAAATGAGGTGAGATAGTGAAGTTAGCAAAAGATTGATAGAATAAGTAAAATGTCAAGTGTAAATATGAGATATGACTAAATTTTGTAAAGTTGAGTATGGTAATTGTAGCCAAGTAGAAAAAAAGGGAATACATGTATATTCGTACTTTAGAATTTTCAGAGCTCATATGCTAATGTGTTACGCAGATTTAAAATTCACGATTTAGTACTCTAGAAGGTTTTACTCTAAAGAATGTAAGGAGAGTTGATTATAAGAACAATTTAGCCCCATGTATGTTGAACCGTATGTAATTACTTAGATACTAGCAGGGTGACCTATGACCTGAAGATACAGATGTGTCAGATGCAGCCCAGATTTTAGCATTCGACAGTTGAGATAAGTTATGGCTAACATTTGTGATTCTATATTGATAAACGGTCGTGTGGGATTGATATTATATTTTGATTATTTGTGGCCCTGTGTGGCATTAGATACGTATTTTGGGTTGCTTGACAGGTTTTGGATAATCCTATTTATAGAGAAAACTCTACCAAAAATTTTAGAGATCCTAAAAGTTAGAATATTTCCTCAACATTCGAGGATGAATGTTCTTAAGGAGGGAGGGATGTTACACTCCGTACTTTGTACACCATTTCCACTGTAGGTTAACTAATGTAAGGTTGATGAGGATGAGATACCTCCACAAGGTTAAGAAAGGTTTTAATGGATGTTATGTATACTTTGTAAGAGTTTGGAGTTAAATCGAATCGAAGAAATTAAGTTCGTCGAAATTCGGGAAATATTTGGTAGAATTTTGGACAGACTTTTGGCCCAACTTGTCGGGATTATATCTCATAGTGTATAATGAATTATGGGATGGATAATTTATGTAACCTCAAGTTTAGCGATTCTACTTTCCAACACAACAAATCGTTCGTTAATCAGAGCTCTGTACAAGAAGTTATGTATGTTTTTTGAATTTTCTATAGAACTTACCATAAAATAAATTTCGGACAGTAAAAAATTTAATGGATGAACAGTACCACCGTCAAAAATTCAACGGACCGTCAAAAGTTCGACAGATGAATAGTTCTATCATCAAAATGGTCGGTGCAATTTGTTTTTAGTATATAAATGAAATCCTCAACCTTGAGCCCTTATTTTTACCCTAAACCCGACCCTAGCACCTTCCAAAACCCTCTCTAAGGTTCTCCATCAACTTGGAGCCAAAATCAAAGGCACAACACCCAAGATCAACGTAAAGAATCCCCGAGCTATCATTAATTTCACTTCCTTCGCATTCTGCCGACTTTGGGAATGACTTTGTGTTGAAATAAGTTTAGACCATGGAGGTTTCTTTGAGTATTTAAGGTGAGTTTCATCTCCCCTATTCTAATCTTAAATTGTTATACGTATGAAGTTGAATTTCGGGGAGAATTCTTGAAGAATTTAGCGACTATGAAGTTTAAGGTTAAGCTATGTTATATGGGTTGTTCTCACATGCTTGAAGCTATTAAATGGAGTTATAAAAGTGTGGATATCTTGGTAGGAACGGTTAGAAGTAATGATGAAGGCTGTTGAGTCGAGATATGTCGAATTTGATATAGAAACGATCCTATGAAGTATTGCACACAAGTTGTTCGACGAGTTGTCTAAATGAGAAATTTTATAAAATTGAGCTTGATATTGATACAAGTCCTTTATATGATGTAGATAATCATTCATAACACGTACGAGGCTTCACGGGACGTAACTAGCTTCTTCAATAATGTATGTAAGACTTTACTTTCCTTCTTGGCATGACTTGACGTAAATGCTTCTTTGACTAGAGTTTCATCTTGTGAAATTGAGTAACAAAAAGTCTTTCTTGACAAATTGATCCTAACTTAACCCCAAAAGCTAATTCAAGTTGTGATGATTTTCCAAACCATATAAAGAGATCAAATACCCCATCCCTTAGCCCATATGAGAGACTCAACACGTAAATAATAGAGTCGTCAAAACGGATCAGGCCAACCCAACCCAACCAAAGTGTTTCGATCCAAGTAATTTAATAGGCTAAGGAGGGTCGACCCTTCATTTGAAAGGGCCTTAAAATGGTCAGCCCAACCTAGTCTTAAAAGGGTCATGGGCTGGGGCGGGCTAGCCCTTCATTTGTTTGCATCTATCTATTATAAGAAAAAAGTTCAATATAAATTCGAACCTATAAGTATGCCAATTTGTTACATTACAAACATATGATTATATGAAAGTACATAATTCTACGACTATAGCATATTCAACACCAACACATTATCAAACACATTTGAATTCATTTGTGATAAAGATATCTTAATCCACATCTTCATTTTCGTTTACGTTAATATGAAAATATAATTTGTTAAACATTAACATATAATTACATTTCAAAAACTAATAATATTTAAGTTCATTTAAGAAATATTACCACTTTAAACTTGGGTAAAGTCGTGCAACCAATTTCGAGTAGCAACAAGTGTTTGGATATTTTCATGATAGATGCAACTTTTATACTTGGTGATTAGAAATTTTAGTATTTGGGATTAACACTAATTGAATAAAGTATTGTTTAAGATACTAAGACTTATTCGCTAATTACTATTCCTAATTTTTACTTTTTTCACAATTTTCTTTTAAATTTTAAATTTAAATTAAATCACAATCATGAATGTAATTTCTATACTTGGTGATTAGGATATAACGCTAAATCAATAAAGTATCGTGTAAGATACTAAGACTAATTCGGTAATCGCTATTCTTAATTTTTACTTCTTTTTTATAATCTTCTTTTAAATTTTTAATTTAAATTAAATAACCTTTTCGACCCGGCCTTGGCCCTGCCTCGATCAAGCCTCAAGGGCCAGCGGACTGACTTGGGCTAGACCTATAAGCCTCAATTTTAAATGGGCTTAAAATCTTAACCCAACACTACTTCAATAGCAGGCTGGACTAAGCTAGCCTCAAGGACCAATCCCATTTTGACAGTTCTTTACACGTCATGTTCCCCCTCTCTTGTTATATATAATTAAATAAATAAAAATTCTCTGTTTGTAATTACTAATAGCTAAGCAACAAATTTAAGAAATATGGAATGTTGAATACGTTTGATAGGGAACAAAATATAGAATGAATAACATAAATAGTTTTTTTTAATAAAAAACATGATATTTGTGAAAATGTTGAATATGTAGCTCAAGATTATGTTGGAATCCCATTAGGAAGAGATGTTGAATCTGTGTTAGTCTCTGACAACGATAAAATTTGGTGACAGTACCGACAACCATCAATTTACTTTTTATCTGATTTTGTTTTAATCATAGTTTATGATACATTAAATGTGTTAAAAATCTAGAGAATTGAACAGTGGAGGACGATTGAAATAAAATATGAAGCATTGAGAAAAAAGAAATTAAGTAGGAGATTGGTTCTAAAATTTTGTCGTTGTGCCGGTTGCTAAGTTGTTAGTGCCTGCATAGTTGAAATTTCATGGGTGGGTCAAGAGGAGAAGGAAAGAGTGAAACAAGAGAAATTGTGGGACTCATAAGTTACACTTGTGAAATACAATACAATTCTCACACAACTAATCGTAATTGTTTTAATTGATTATTTTTTATCTTATTAACTGAAATTTCTCTTCATTCTAATACTCCACATTTTATGTATTATGGTCCTGATATAATTTTATCTATGAACCAAATGATCCTTTGTGTAACAACAATAAAACTTTAACCCTAACTACTTTTTATGAGTAAACACTTGCAACCTTGCAAAAACAATACAAAAAAATGAAATTAATACGTGATATCAATTCGAAATCAGGATTCCTAAACCAATAAGGGAAAATGAGTTCTCAATACAACGATTTCACAGTTTCTTTTTCTTTTCTTCAAAATCATGTGTAAGTAACTCAGAATCGCATCGTTTAACATTCACTAAGGGAAAAGTGTTTATGCTCCCTTAGTTTGAATTTATATGATGGTGTTTGACTTAACATATCGTTTAAGAATGAAATGGAGACTTTTGAAGCTTATGCTAAAATATAAATATTTGTGTATCTACAAATCATCTCATTACGGGTAAAATTAAAAATTTAGACTTAAATTGTTACAAAATATAAAAAGATGCAATTCCTTTTTAAATTAACACAGAAGAAAAAAAGGTCACGTAAATTGAAAAGAGGAGAGTATTAAAAATTTCTATATCTTCATGGCTCGAACACAAAACTTATAATTAGGGATGGAGAAATCGTGTTCATCCCATCAAAAATTTCTATATCTTCATGGCTCGAACACAAAACTTATAATTAGGGATGGAGAAATTGTGTTCATCCCATCATATTTCTTAATGGTAATTTGACAGCTTTTACTCCATTAAAAACACAAAGAAGAGAGAACGTTTCTGCCCATGTGATTATAAAGGAGTTATTTGTGTATTAGGTATAAAGCGCACCCGGAGGAATTAACATACCCGGAGGATCCAGGAGAACCCCACAACTGTCCTCCACTCCCACCAACCTGTGTCACATCAGGAAGTCTCGATTAGAGCGCCTCGACGCACATGAATGTTGAGTACGTCAATGGGTCATGTCACCCCTACTGTAGGGGCAGAAAAGTCTAATCTTGGCTTATATATGAATAGCTTAAGAGGGAAGAAAGAACATTTGGCTCACTTTGTAACCCTATCATTACTCTTTTCTCTAAGGCAATATTATATCTCTCTTAAGGCAATATATTTGGAGATCCATTGTTTTGTCTTTTTTCTTACTTGAATCATAGCTTGCTTATTTCCTTGTATTACTTATCAGTCACATTCAATTTTTATCACTTAAACCAGACTTACTAATGTCTTTTCCGGATCGGATACAACTCACTTGTTTTCAAACACTATAAAACAAATCTCTAATTAATTTTTTGGTAAAAACAATTTGGTGCCATATGTGGGGATAGACATTTGTGGTGTTGTCCTGATTCGTCACTCGAGAATCTCAAACTTACGCTTATTCAGAACTATTCCATCACATAACTCCTGATCATAGCTGAACCAACTAACAGCATGTCGGGGAGCAATGTTCCACTCGAAATAAGAGACCCACAAGGGTCGTGACTCTGCGGAACTCTAACATGGAGAACCACCCGAAGTAAGATGCACGCAAAGAAAAGGAAGAGGAAGCAACGCCCCCAGTGGAGGTCCCCACCAACCTCCCGAATAAGGAAACACTTTCTTGGTATACTTTTTTACCTGAAAATTCAATTGATTCTTTTGATGCTCCTGCAAATACGTTCGTGAAGGCCCATGCAGGGGCCCGAAGGGTATAAACACAAAAAGAAGACATCTTCACCATAAGGTAGAGGAAGGATGAGTTGATCTGCAGCTACATGGAACGATTCCAGCCAGAAAGGATGATGCTGCCCACTATTCCTAAAGACTGGGCCGTCGCAGAATTCGCAGACGGTTTGAACGCCAATAGCTCGAATGCCTCAAGAAAGTTTAAGGAAAGCTTAAAAGAGTTTCCGGCAAAATCTTGGAATGAAGTGAACAATAGGTACACAGCCAAAATGAGGATAGAAAATGACTTTAAAGCTGACACCCGGATAGAGGTCAGGGGTGGGCCACAAGATAAATCCAGAAACACTCCCCCATTCATGAAGAGGGACCCAAGGGATTTGTACGAACCGTACTCTGCTCGCCCGCCTCTAAGGAATGAGGGAAGGACAAACAGGTCGAAATATGATCAAGGTCAACCCAGGAAAGACAGAGAGACGTCACAAAGGAAGTCAACAAATGAGTTGGGTCCATTGAGTGTGGCATCTTACAATTTCAATGTGAAGGTTAGAGAATTGGTCATGGAAATGAAAAGTATGAAAGAAGCAATATTTTCGGTAGAAACACGATCCAACCCAAAGAAGCGGGACATGGAATTTTGGTGTGAGTTTCACAAAATTCGGGGGCACTCAACCAAAGACTGCAAACATTTGCCTTATGAGGTGGCAGACCTGTTGAGAGGAGGCCTCCTGGTGTCATAACTCAAAATCACAGAGTCGTGATGGCACTAACCACAAGTATTTGACTCAAATTAAATGGAGAAATCGAGTGCAGAAATTGTCAAGTGAATCAATTTATGTTTTAAAATGTCTCATAATATGAATAATACGAAAATACTTCTAACTCCCAAGAATGGTCACTTGTACAAGAACTATCAAAGGAATACAAGTTGGGATTAATACCTAAATACATAATTGTCTTGAAATAAGAAGATATAATTAGGAAATAAGGAAGAAGTATCCGGTGCCATAGATCTGCCATGTAGCTCACCCGAATTCCTTTGAAATAGCTTCACAACTGCTGGATAGACGCAAACTCCATTAGATCCAGGAATGGACCATGCACACAAAAAGATGCAACAAGTATAGTGTGAGTATAAAAACAATGAGTGCTCAGCAACATCGTCGACCGACCCTATCTTAAATGGAGACGCGAGCTGGACTACCGATTACTACTTCCATACTCACCGCCATCAGTTCACTATAACAATACAATCTCCAAATGCACTTAAACCAAGAGTCCAAGCCTAGGTTATAACATCTAGTTCCCTAAGTCTAATAAGGTATTCACCAGCCATATCAATAGAGTATACATAATCTAAGATTTAAGACTAAGTGTGAGAACCTCTAACTGTTCAGGAACATCACAAATAGTCAATTAGCAGATAAAATGGACAATTAGACAATTTAGGCAAAGAATGAATGAATGAATGATATATAATGCAAGGCCTTTGTTTCTCATCACTAATATACACACGTTTGAACATGAATGAATCATGACCCATGGGGGACTCGCAAGGTCCACATACCACTCAGGCTCACACACAGTACCTAAGTATAATCACACAGCATACTTACACATTACCTAAATATAATCACACAACAGGCTTACATAGTACCTGTTTCTCATCACATAGTTATTATACTCATCTATTGTCACACAGATTCATACAATATGAAGCATAAAAATAATATGCAAAACTGCAAGAAGAAATTACATGGATTACAGGTTCTAGCTCATTCATTTATACAATAAAGACTCGATCTTTAGCTTTTTTTCACTGTTAAATGAGTATCAAGGGATGACGGGGTCATGCAGTCACATAACACACAAACAAATGATAACATCACGGAAAGTACGAACTTCGTAGCCCATTCACATATCCAAAGAATCGTACTATTCTATCAGCTAGTGCCCAATTCATGGCATTCACTAAGTAATTTAAATCACAAATACCTATAATATGTTACCGGTACCTGGTATGAGTACTCGTCACCTCACAAGTATCGGGACCCCCTTATTAACATGTTACCTTTCTTAATTAGTTCATTTAGACTAACAATAACGCTTAAGTAAGGTAAAAGATCTCCACTTGCCTAGAATTAAGATATGCCGAGAAATACTAGCATTAGTAGGAGGGGGAAACACCTCAATCTCAGGTCCTCTTTGGTAATCAATATGAACCTGAGGAATTATGGACTCATCAATCAAAGAGGTTATCCCCTGAGATTGAGGTGTAGTACTGCTGACTTTCGTGATTGCACAAAAGTCCCTATCATAATTGGAACTAACTGAAATAATATCAGTGGTTGTGGAGCCCAAGTCTATCGCTTGAGTAGTGGATGAGGTCGTGGCCGATGGCGAGAAGAGACAGCGGAGGCACTGCCCAATTATTCCCTGACATAGGAAATGGGTCAGTCCTCACGTGAGGATGAAGACAGAGAAGATGAAGCAGACATTGGTTGGAGATATTTAGAGTAGAAAGAGAATTTGCAACAAAAAAAGAAAAGGCTGAGAGCAAATGTATGGAGAGAAGGTGTGAGTTGCCCGCTTAAATAGCCAGAAGAGGCCATCATTAGCCTCGAAAAGCGAAGCGGCGTGCTTGGTTAGAAAATATCAATCGTTGTCTCTGAAGAGGTGCCGATGAATGGTGAATGGGTGCATTAAATACTATCCTGACAAAACTTCCAATCGTGGAAATAGTGGTGACGTTTCGACTGAGTTCCCACATAAAGTTCAAAAAGAGCAGACTTTTCCACTTCTCGGGCTCATGACATGGAGGTTCTGGAAAGTGGGGGACTATCTGTATTGGGTATAAAGCGCACCAAGGGGAATTAAGATACCTGGAGGATTCGTAGGATCTGGGAGACCCCCACAACTGTTCTCCACTCCCACCAACCCGTGTCACATTAGGTAGTCTTGATCAAAGCGCCTCGACGCACACAAACGTTGAGTACGTCATATGGGTCACGTCACCTCTACTGTAGGGGCAGAAAAAGTCTAAACTTAGCCTATATATGAATAGCTTAGGAAGGAAGAAAGGGCATCTTGCTCACTTTGTAACCCTAACATTACTCTTTTCTCTAAGGCAATATTATTTTTCTCTCAAGGCAATATACACGGAGATCCATTGTTTTCCTATTTTCTTACTTGAATCATAGCTTGCTTATTTCTTTGTACTACTTATCAGTCACTTTCATTTTTATAACTTAAACCAGACTCATTAAGGAGTTTTCTGGATCAGATACAACTCACTCGTCTTCAAACCTTATAAAACAAATCTCTAATTGATTTTATGGTTAGAACCATTTTCACCAGAAAACAATTTGGTTGTTGGTTAGAAAATAACTTTTTTATGTATTAAATTTATAATTACTAATATGTTTGGTAGTATTTTAATTTCTATGTATAAAATTCAACAAATGAAGTACGGTGTTTGTTTACCAAGTTATAATTTCGCATAACTAATACATGTATAAGTTATGATGAGATCTATATATTATTTTATACAGAGAAATATAACATAACTAATATATGAATAACTAAATTCTATATAAATTAATCTTTATATTACTAATACGTGCATAACTCTGAACAAGTAACTAAATGATCCCTTAACTGTTTTTGTTTGGGGTTTTCTGAAAAGAAATAAGATGAGTCACCCTTGTGTTAAAAATTCAATAAATAAACTATCATCAAGAATAAGAAGAAAAGTCCATATACTATCCAATAGAAAAAAAACACGCATGTACTATCTAATTATTTGAAAAGGGACATTCTTTGTTTTTCAATCCTTTTGATCTTAGATATAAAAAGTCATCTCCCCATAGGCAATGGCCCCAGAGTCCTAAAATATACTACTCAGATATACAAGACTGTTAAAATATGTTGAAGTCATCATCCTCTTCCTCTTCCTCTTCCCTTAACGTCTCCTTCTTCAACATTCAACTATTTATACTTCTTTTAATCATCAACCAACATGTTGTTATAGTTTCATCACAGCCACTTTACACAAATTCAAGATGGATTGTGAACTCAACAGGACAAAGAGTGAAACTAGCATGTGTAAATTGGGTGTCACATATGGATGTTATGTTAGCAGAAGGGCTAAACCATCAGCCAGTGGATGCAATTTCCAAATCTATTATCAACATGGGCTTTAATTGTGTTAGACTTACTTGGCCTCTCTTCTTGTTTACTAATGATTCTTTGGGTTCAATTACTGTGAGACAGTCTTTCAAGAACCTTGGACTTTTTAGCTCCATTGTTGATCTTCAAGCTAATAATCCTTCCATTGTTGATCTCTCTGTCCTTGATGCTTACAAGGTAACAATTTTTTGTTCTCAATTTATGTTATATACACAAATAATATATCTTTTTTTTTATACTATTAGTGGAATTTCATGAGTTAGTTATTGTTTTTATCAGATTGCATTAATGTTTATTATAGAAACTTACCAATAAATCACTTATAAGTTATGTTTCTAAAAATGCTACCGCACTCATGTCGAATCCTCTAAAAATGATTAGGTTTGAAGGATTCGACTTGCCCCGTCAGCATTTTTTAAAGAGTTCAAGCAATATATAGCTTTTAAGTGACCTAATTTATAAATATCTTTATATTGTCAATACATAAAATTAGATTTGTTTGTTAAATCCTACTAGATGGTTGCTGATTTTTTGCTTGACTAATGACTTATGGTATCTTTTTATTCTCTTGGTCAAACAAGAAATGAGAAATTTAAAATAAAATGATAGGTACGAATTTGGTTAGAAGTCACATTTCAATGGGGACACCTAATTAATAAGTTTATCAACAATGTACGGTTATAATGTATTCATTCCATCCCATAATTATTGTCCACGTTTCACTTTTTGATTCACCCAAATGTTGGTCCATGTTCAATAGCATAATTATAGTAGATTTGTGATACTCCACCATTGGGATCACTAATTCACTTTCACTAAGCTTTTTCTAAAGAGATCAAATAGAATATTTAATGGATTTCAATCATTAAAAATAAAACCCGTTAATTCATGTCGCTTTAAAACGTGCAATATTTTCAAAGACCGACACGAGTATCTTTTTCTGCATGATTTGTTGTACTTGTGGAATTGTAAATATCATTTTATGCTTATATACTTTGTTATTAAAAAGTGTGTTCTATCTAACAGCTTAAACTTTTAGATCAGATGATCATACACTTCAATATGGTATTAGAGCAGGCCAAAGGTCTTGGGATCGAACTTTACCGCCACCCATTATCAAAAAACTTTCACGTACTCGGACTATGAAAAAAATCAGGCCAGCACGTGAGGGGGGCGTGTTGAGAATATAATCAAATATTAAAAGTGTGTTCTATCTAACAACTTAAATTTTTAGATCAGATGGTCACACACTTCAATATACTTCATTAAAGTATTTTTTAAGTTATACAGTTTGTCATTAAGAAAAATTTACGATAAGTCATCAATACATGTTATAGTATGTATTTGCCTTATTTTTAAAATTACAAGTTTTATATTTTAATGAGATTTATATGTGCATTAGCTGATGTGAGAGTGTAAAAAAAAAATACACTAAATTTGTTTCGAAACCTATAAGTTTATGCAAGTTTTGATATCGAAACTCTAGCTTTTTTCAGTATCGTCGCAAAAGAATATAGATTTATCTTTTGTTGGCCAAAGATAACGGAGAGAGACTAAAAACCACCCTGATAATCATAGATCATGGAATGACTAGTTGTTTTAGGAGATAATAAACTGAAACTATTCTTGAACAACAAGATTCAAACAAAAAAGTGAGGAAATAATTTGTGCAGCTTTCCAATTCGCTTTTCTTTTCTAGAACTTATGTGTGTACTTTTGGAAAAGAATCAAATGGGTTATTGTTTGGATAATAATATCCTGGCTGATTCAATCCATTTTATTATATTCTTAATCTATAAGTAGCTAAGTATAGGGGTGACAAAATTAACCCAAATCCAAATGATCCGTCCAACCCATCCAAGGTTTCATGGGTTTGGGCAAGAGTGATTTTGATGATGGATTAGTTTTGGGCTATTCCAAGTTGAACCATCATAAATCAACAACCCAAATGAACCCATGATGACGTCAAAACTTGATCCACGAAAATGCTCAATTTTAACGATTAGAGCTCCACTCTAGATTAATATTTTTATTTATAAATAATTATTTTAAAAATTCTTTTATTATTTCGGACAATAAAAATACACCAACGCCCCCAACAACCCACCACACTATCCATCCACCCTACCCCCTACCCCACACCAACCCCCACCCAAGCACTGAACCACCCTCACATCTTTGCCCCCTATCTTGCCTACTCCACCCCACCCCCTACCACCCCTACCCACTTCTACCCCACCTCTCCCACCTCCCCCCCGCCCCGCCCTACCCTATTCTCAAATTTCTATTTTATATTTTTTTACTTTTATAAACAATTTATAAAAAATATAGCCCACCCCCATCCTCAAATTTCTATTTCATATTTTTTTATACTTTTATAAAAAATATGAATTTTTTTCTTACCTCCCCTACCGCCCTAACCCCACCTACTCCCCTCCACCCCCACCCCACCCAATCCTCAAATTTCTATTTCATATTTTTTATTACAATTATAAAAAAATTATTAAAAATATGAAATTTTTTCTTACCTCCACCCCCACCCCATGCCCTACTCTCATCCTCAAGTTTCTCTTTCATTTTTTTTACTTTTATAAAAAAATTATAAAAAACATGAAATTTTTTCTTACCTCATAACCCCTCCACCCCAATACCTACCACATCCTCCAATTTCTATTTCATATTTTTTTACTTTTATAAAATAATAATTAAAAATATGAAAATTGTTCTTACCCCCTGCCCTCCCACACCACCCCCGAAGTTTTTATTTTATATATTAATTTTAGTTATATATAAAATTTTATTATAAATGAGAAATTTTTCGTACCCCATCACCCAACCCCCCTCCGCCCCACCACCAAATTTTCTATTTTATATATTTATTTTACTTTTATAAACTTTTTATAAAAAATAAGAAAAAATTGTTTACCCCATCCCCACTCCCACCCCACCACACCCGAAGTTTTTACTTTATATATTTATTTTACTTATACAATTTTTTTTATAAAAAATGAAAAACTTTTCTTACCCCACTACCTACGCCCCACTACCCCTACCATCCATTATTTTATATATTTATTTTGCTTTTATAAAAAATAAAAAAAATCTTATAAATATTATTCTATTTTTAAAAATAAAGATATGGAATAGTCAAATATCATACAAAATAAAACAACATCATAGAAGGGAAGTTTGAAATTTGTAAAAATAATGGGTCAAGTTGGGTATGACCTATCATTTAGCCCATCTTGACCCGCAGACCTTAGCCCATGTAAGTTTTGGGCGGGTTGGATATTAGACTATCTATTGATTCAGCCCATCTTGACCCGCCAACTTCAGCCCAAACGACTCATCTGCTATCCCTAGCTAAGTACCACTTAATTAATTTATAGCAAAAAACGATGTGTTGATGGTGACCCCCAACAAAATATCATTTTTTCTTGCAGGCCACTTTTGTCTTGGTTTCTAGGGGTGTGCATAAAATCCGTTGAATTGAAAGAACCGAACCGAATCGGCGGGTTCGATTTTAGTTCGATTTTTTTTAAAACAAAAAACGGTTCTTTAAAAAATCGACTCGAATCAGGATTAAATAAAACGGTTTGGTTCTTTAGTATTGGGGATGAACCGAATCGAAAAATCGGGGGAAAATATGTAATTAATAATATTTTTTATTTTAGGCTACTGTTATTTCTTGAATCATAGGTATTGAAGCCAATCTATGAAGCTTTTATGAAAGTCGAATGCTACATGAGTTTAATTAACATATCACTGAAGCATTGACATAAAATGTAGGGAGAGAAAGTAGTTGTAAATTGATGCAACTTTAAATGATCATAACTCTGTGCTCGGATGTTCGTTTTACCCGATTTTTTTATTTTGCGTATTTTTTCGAGACGCGGCCGCAAGGCGGTTTGGCGCCTCCAATTTTTAGGAAAACGTCTGTTTTCCCAATCAATTTGTGTTTTCCTCCAAATCTGTTTCTAATTTTACCTTTTCTTTAGTAAAGATCTCATGATATACAATACATTTTAACGTCGAAATTTTGTGGTAATGTAGGTGTGAATGTCAATTTCAGTGTTGGAAATTCAATTTTTTTTAAAAAAAATCCCCGACCCGACCCTTTAATTTTATTCCAGTGTTGGACTTTTATTTTGTGGGGATGTAAACTTTAATTTGGAGTTTTTTTACATTTTTAAGAATATATGTGATGCAGACTTTATGTTTTTTTACTTTAAATTATTTTTTTTGGACTTTATATTTGAATTGAAAAAATTGATATAAACCGATACATTCGGTGATATAAACCGATATATCGTTTTTTTTTAAATGTTTGATTCAGTTTTTTTTTAAAAAAACTCGAATTTTAATCAATTCAGTTTTTTTTAATACAAAACCGAACTAAATCAATATACGCTCACCGCTATTGGTTTCTTAAAAAAAAGTTGTATCTCATAAAGTAATTAGATCTAGGTGTTCGAGTGGGATACTCTTCTTTACAACAACAACAAAAAAAGTAAACAAATAAAAGGTACTCATTCCATTCTACTTTCTTTAAAGAAAATGTGCATCTCATAAAGTAGTTAGATCTAGGTGTTCAAGTGACCAATGTGACAATCCCAACTCATTGAAACTTTTCTTTTGGAAAACTGAACAAATAAAATTTAGCCATTCTGAGTGACAAAGTTTGAAGCAGGAGAGACAAACATTTCAGTGTTGATCTATACATTTATATTATTCTCTATTTAGAAATAACATTTACAACATATAAGGTACTTTCAATTACAACCTTTTATAGCTAAAAATATTGTCAAATATATATAAATATCATCGTCCAAAAACAATTGTTTCTTCTCATGTAGTAGTAGTTTCATTCTTGTTGAGATGGTATGTCTCCTCTCTTGATTAAAATTTCCTGAAAATTTATTTCAATAATATCAATTGTTCATCTAACAAGGAGTATGGGATTGTATGACAGGCAGTGGTAGCTAGCCTTGCAAAAAACAATGTGATGATCATATTAGACAATCACATAAGCAAGCCTGGCTGGTGCTGCAGCAGATTTGATGGCAATGGCTTCTTTGGTGATCCGTACTTTGATCCTGACCTTTGGATCCAAGGCCTTACAAAAGTAGCCACCACTTTCAAAGGCACTACCAATGTTGTAGGCATGAGCTTAAGAAATGAACTTCGTGGACCTTTACAAAATGTTGATGATTGGTATAGGTATAAACCACTTCTCAATTTCTGACAAGTTCCAATTCTTTCCATTTTTCTTTCTTTAAACGCTGAAGTTCAAATACATGCAACATGCAACCTCTCACCTCTCACCTGCATAAGTACCGGATAACTCTCCCACTAAGGCCATATATGGGTAGAAATCAACCTTTTTCTTTCAACTTTGCTGGGATTGAGTTTTAATGCATTTGTCACAAAGAGATAACGAATGTAGTGATACTCAGAACCCATTGACTTGAGATCCAAGATCTTCCTATGTCCACCAGTAGTACTAACTAAAAGGTGGTTGTTGTTGAGCTAGGTACATGCAGAAAGGAGCTGAAGCTGTGCATGCAGCTAATTCTGATGTTCTTGTCATTCTATCTGGCCTAAGTTTCGACAAGGATCTTTCTTTCTTGCACCAAAGACCGCTGAACTTGACATTCAGCGGCAAGCTAGTTTTTGAGATTCATCGATACGGTTTCACGGATGGAGACACTTGGTCAACAGAAAACGCAAACCAAGCTTGTGGAGAAGTGTTGAATGACATGGTGAGCAAAGGAGCTTTTGTGTTAGAACAAGGCTACCCATTGTTTGTTAGCGAGTTTGGAGCGGATCAAAGAGGCACCAATGTGAATGACAACAGGTTTTTCAACTGCTTTCTTGGACTGGCAGCTGAACTTGACTTCGATTGGGCGTTGTGGACACTCGTTGGGAGCTATTATTTGAGAGATGGTATTGTGGGACTCAATGAGTACTATGGTGTTTTAGATTGGAACTGGTTTGATATCAGAAACTCAAGCTTTCTGCAGAGGATATCAGTCATCCGCACGCCATTCCAAGGTATACACTGAACTGACAACAAACTATCAGAAGTTTTTTTTATGAGAAAATGGACCAAGTATTTACCTTGGTTCAAATGCAGGACCAGGATATACCGACACTCGTCCACACAGAGTAATTTTCCATCCTATGACAGGGCTTTGTGTTCAAAGAACTTCATTGCTGCAGCCATTGGAGCTAGGTCCATGTTCTGAGGCTTCAGCATGGGGCTATGCTCCAGCAAAAACACTGACGGTAATAGGAACTTACTTTTGCCTGCAAGCAGATAAGCTCGGGCAGCCAGCAAAACTTAGTATGAAATGCAGTGATGATAGCTCAAAATGGGACACCATATCGGACTCTAAGATGCACCTGTCTTCTAAGCTACACAATGCTACTAGTGTTTGCTTGGATGTTGATCCCAACAATGTCATTGTCACACAAACATGCAAGTGTCTGAGCACAAATGATACTACATGTGATCCTGGAAGCCAGTGGTTCAAAATAATTCACAGCACAAGGGCGACAAAAACTACAAAATCCTTTCTTCAAATTAAACCAATCATTCATTTTCTAGCGAGGAATTTCTTTGGAAGCTACATCTGATAACATAGAATAGTTCATTTAGACATGCAACTGAAACTTTTCCAACACTTAAAATACTCATGGAATTGTTTGACAATGTAATAGTTCAAAGAAATCCAAAATGGATTTTATCATTGCAGTACAAGTCATTCTTCCATGGCGTCTCCGCCTTCAATCACTTGCACAATCTCTCTCAATGGTGTAATCTTTGTAAGGAGAACCTCTGCAAGCACAAACAATTCCAACAGACCGTATTAGCAAAATTCCATTCATAATCTTAATAACCATGATACTTGCTTAATCACATTGAAGGTTGACAAGTCTGAGAAGACTAACCAGTCCTTTTAGAGAACGCGTAACCCTTTTGTGGATAGGTGCGGGGATTAGGCGATAAATGGTTTCTTAAGTACTCCGTGTCTCCCTATAATCAAGATAAGAGTTTAGAAGCCACATGCTATAAAAACTGAAAATGGTGCTATGCATTCTGACTTAAAATTCTGCCATTATCGTTTGAAATAGAGCATTATTTTTCCAACTAGTTCACTTAAAGGAGAGCTGACCTTGGTTATCACACAGATATCGACATTGCTGCCACTACCAAGGTCATTGAATACTCCAGACAATATGGCCTCTGCTACTAGCTTTATCCCTTCATCCTTCTGCAACAAAATACCCATCAACATTCAAGGTTCACAATACATTTACCAGCTAAATACAACAAACTACCGTAGCTGAAAGAAACAAACTTACACTCATCCCCTCCCGGTATTTTGACTCAAACATAGCCATTGCTGCGAGGGAACCAGAGCCCATTGTAGCATATGGCAGAGTATCAGTTGATCCATGTGGATAAATCTGAGAGACAATCCATTGACCAAATAGTAAGAACTCTGATGAAAATGCGGAAAAATAACACATGATACACTTATACACAAACTCAACTACAAATTTGAACACTACTTACAGTATGCAGATGTGGCCCTGTGACATCAACACCACCAAGGACCAAAGCAGCTGAGACATGCCCTTGGTATCTGGCAGAAAGAACATAGTTAGGCTTGTTGCATTGACTTTTAATGAACTCAAAGATACTACCATGCCTATATTAACAATAGAAACTTACTTGAAAAGGTGGGATTTCAAAAGAGTAAGAGCAGTCACAACCCTGGATTCACGACCAGTGTGATACCTATGAAGCTTCAGCTGGGAACTGACCATGTCTAAAGAATAACAGTTGCTAATTAAGAAATGACATAGATAGATGAATAGATAGATATATAGATAGATTGATCTTAAATGGAGAAGCTATATTGCAAACAATTTCCAAAAAGTGCTAGAATATGGATATAACACTCATTACCGGTCACTGCCTCGGTATCAGCAGCTGTCCCAGCTCCACAACAATATATATTAGGAGCCATGTAATGAATTTTCTCACAGTTCTTATCCGCGACAATTGGTCCTTCAGTTGCCCGTGTGTCTGCTCCAAGGATAACACCATCCTGAACAAGAATCATGCTTAAAAAGTTGATTATAAAAGCATCATCTCCAGATTCTGCGTGACTTTTGCATAATTGAACAGATAAAGTATCCAAAAAAGGTAACATTTTCTAACAAGCATGTTATAATGTGTCAATTAAACATTATTTCTAGAGTCTGCAAATTCATTATGCAAGGACTCGTGGAAAATCAATCAGAGCACTATCGATAGAGCAACATTGTCCATAAAAACGACAGAACATGCTGCTTACCCTGTAAAAGAGGGGAAAAAGAGAGAAATATGTGAAGGAGCGGCAATCTATGAATAATACTATTCATTGAAATGCAAACAACTCATACAGTTTTTGATCAGCACTCTGTTTTTCATTTCATTCGCTGGACTGGAAGACAGATTAAACGTGTTTATAGATAGTGAAACTAAATGGAGAAGTATAATCAGTTGAATGAAGTTAATATCACAATGTAGAAACTAAACGGTCTAGGCTCCAGAACTATGACCTACATGATCCCCCTTCTTTTTTTCCCTATAAGTATGATGCCCCTTCTTTTCTAGATCTTTAAAGATTAAATTCTGCTTGTGATCTCCTCAATAGCTCTTCCTCAAGCTTCCTACATTTCCAAGCAGAAAAGTGCACGTAATCCCTACCTAATTTCATCTCTTTCTAGGCAGCTGACTGAAAACTGAAAAGTGCGGAGTTTTATTAATAAAAGAATCACAAACTGCTATAGTGTTTAGCTAATGTCCGATGTAGATGAATTCTAATGCGACTGAGCCAAGCACTAACAGAACTAAGCTTCAGATTTCTACACTAATATCTTACAGTAAAAAGAACACAGATTGTGGACAACTCATGCATATGGTTACAAGGAAAAGCATTTTTTGATAAAGAGCTTACAAGGAAATACACAGCATCAAATGACATTCTAATCTGTCTTTTTTTCCCTTTTTCACAGTAGTGTTGATGTCAAACTTCAGGCCAGATGAGCTAAATTATTTATCAGAGCAAAAGAATGCAGATCATACAAGCAGTCAGGCCAAGGATCACCTTATCGGACACTCTAATCAGCTGCTAATTATGTTGAATGATTACAGTATCACTATTTTCAACAAACTGTATGATTTCTGCCGTCCCATATGATTCTATTGCTATATTATAACTAA
The DNA here is from genome assembly GCA_034509755.1 of Anisodus tanguticus. Lineage (NCBI taxonomy): Eukaryota > Viridiplantae > Streptophyta > Magnoliopsida > Solanales > Solanaceae > Anisodus > Anisodus tanguticus. The sequence goes on from CM067540.1 coordinate 16,198,941, forward strand.
AGCACCACACTGTTTTGAGAAGAATTCCAAATGCATATGGTCAAACAAAAAATAAGGTAAACTTGAACCACGATAATGTCAACATCTTTCGTCTTGATGGTTCTCATTTTCACTTCTTCTGAGCTAGATTTCAAACATCTCTGAATTGCCAGAAGAAACCAAAATTCGCTCTTTTTTGCACTAGAATTATAATAATTTCCTTCGACTGAATTAGGCCCTGAGCAGTGTTATGAAAGACATAGTTTAGGCGCACCACAGTGCAAAAGGCATTGCAAAAATGCTCTGTGTGGCAGTAATGAAACTACACAGAGGAGTTAGCTTTTATGACTGAGGCCTTCACTTGTGGTTTAGTCTGATGTTTTTACACCCTTATTTCAAGGAGTACTCAAATTTGAGTGAGGCCTTCAGATTCTACTTCTTTTTGCCCCAAGTGAATTGATGAGGGCGTTTCCATCGTAATACCATTTAAATTATCTCTGTTAATTTCTGTATTTAAAGCAAAGCAACATGCGCGAAGAAAGTCCTAATTTTAGAACACCAGCAGCCTCCCCCATTAATGCTGGCTCCTCTCCCTTTTGACCACAAAATCTTCATCAATGTAGCATCTATCGCTTCTATTTTCTTTTTTCCTATTTTTCTGTATCATTGATCATATTATTATTTTTAGCATATTAACAGAAAAAAGTCCTAAAAGGCGTTCGCTTCACGCCTTGAGGCATACATAACAACAACAACATACCCAGTGTAATCCCACAAGTGGGGTCTGGGGAGGGTAGGCTGTACGCAGACCTTACCCCTACCTTGAGAGGTAGAGAGGCTGTTTTCGATAGACCCTCGGCTAAGAATAAAGCAGCCTTGAGGCATACATCTCACCTTTGTTTCCAATTTAAAGAAAAAATAGAATACAAGCACTAAACTGTAGGAGGTGCAACATCTTCCTACTTCAGATTAACAGAACATACCATATTTAGAAAGAGAAGAAGTTGAACTCAAAACATTGAGTGAATGGAAAGAGGAGGATGGAGAACTAACAGCACATAAAAGGCTTCATTGCAACAGCTCTTTTCTATCTCTATAATCAAAGATGTGATAGTGTGGGATATAGCAAAATGGAACGATGATTTTTTTGGCACTTACAATTCAAAAGAGACTTGCAAGTTTAGAAGAGGGAAGAACTGGAGGAGTTGACGACTTTACCATATACTCATACAATTGGGATGATAAAAAAAACTGGTAGGGACTCATTGATGTGGGAGAACCACCCCTGCTGACAGGTCTCTATCAAATTATTTACGACAGCCATTTAAAGGAGAGGACAGGGACTTTTCAGCTTCTAATGTATGGTCAATAACACCCAATAGATTGAACTTTTATTTGTCCAAAAAAGCAGAGAAATTTGGATTTTTGAAAATTTGAGGCCATGGAAAATGATTCATTTTAGTTGGTATTTCTTATGTAAGAGACTGGACAGGATGTAAATTACTTCTTGATCTATTGTGAAGTCTGAACTGTGCCTACTACCTCGCTGGTAATAAGGCAGGAGAAGCAGAGGTAAAAGAGCATGAAATATCATCCCACAAGCTGTTATGTGGCCAACATGGAGGTACAGGAATGCTATAAACCTCTGAGAAGTCAAAATCAATCATACAACAATTCAGATTGAAGCTCTATTTAAACAACTTCCAACAGGTCTGTTGCAAGTAGACAGGTCATCAATAGCAATCCTTCATGACCAGAAAGATTCGATTCTAGCATTGTAGAGTCGTGCTGCTGTTTGAATGCGTAGGGTCATCCTCCACTCCTGTCTCGTGGAACTAAGGGGGTCTTGTTTTCGGAACCCATCTCTCCCAGACAATGATAGTATGGCCGCTCATGTTGACCTTTACTCCAGCTACTAATACGGGGTCTGGGAAATTTTTCTTTTTGGAATGGAGCATATAAAGATGTTTAATAGTTATCTCAAATGTGCAAAAGTAACTAGATCCCAAAAGCAGATCTTTTGTGGAGTATCATGTCTCAGGATCACGATACAGATAAATAAGTGTCTAAATAAAAGAACAAAATTAATAAGCAAACCCAAGTAGTTAAAATCCTAACAGCTGTCATGGAATTAGTATAAAATACAGTAATGATCATCCTAGACCTTACATCAGCATGGTTTGAACAATTTTGAATCTTATGTTGATTGCCAGCCATAACTCATCTATGTTTATTATGTTGACATGAATAAGCTTACATCCACTCTTGTAGCTTGGGAGGAATATAGATAATGAATGGTCACTTGATGGTCGTACATATCCCATATTTAGCTTGGCGAGAGGTTGATATCTGGTTAATCACTCCCTGCCAATGCCTCTAGAAGGGGCAAAACTAGAAGAGTTCCATTGCATTGACAACATAACGCATTATACAGCCCAGTGCAGATGGAGCTCCATGTTTCTAAGAGGAAGGAATAATGGAAGGCATAAAAGAAGTAAATAAAAAGACAGCACAACCTACAAATGCATATAATCCATGTCTATTAAGCAAGTTTTCTTTCTCTCTCCTACTCCAGATATGGAAATAGCTTCCACACAAAGACAGAACCTTCCAGCACAAGGCAACATTATCGACCCTTCAGATGGTCAGCGGATATTCTAAAATTCCTCTTCTTTCTCTGCTTTTTTCTCCATACTAGGCCAAGGATCTCTAATAGAAAAGACAACTCTCTTACATAAAGGCATCACAATAGCCTACTAACCTCACTTCTCAGATTAAAGATCCAATTAACATAGGTTGGCTAAGTTTGCATTGGCCACAACAAGTCAGTTGGTAATGTAAGCACAAGACAACATCAACAGATCTACTGAGAAATGAAGGATGACAGACACTTGACATGATCTACGAGCCACCACTCATCTAGTATCTTTTTACTTTAGTTATCGCCTTCCCAGCTGAAGATTTCACTCCCAATGACTCTCTCCATCCTTTTTTTTTCCAAATACATCCCATCTTGTGCTACAGTACAAAATTTGCTAACCAAAAATCAAGCTCCCTAAGAAAAATAATAAAAGAACCCTTCTAGATTTTATACAGACGTCTACATGAAAATTGTGTGAAATTTAAGAATCCTTTGTTTCAGAGAAGCCCTATTTTACCTTTCAAGGAAAATGATGTAGTGTTGGAACAGAAAGAACCAAATAAAGTAGAACGCGAAGTAGATTCATTAGCCCGCTTCAACTAATTTTCGAGATGAGCAGAGGCGGATTTATAGGTCAATATATGGTACACGTGAACCCAGGGTCTCTCCGCCAAACTAGGTATTTTGTGTACATATTTCCTAGAATTGATCTAATATTATTTGCTAGCACCCATACTCCAAAAGGCTAAATAGTGCACTTGGTTGAATGCTGAGTTACTTACCTAAAGGAACAGGGATCAATTCCCACTTAATACTTTTTTTCCCTTTTAGTGGTGCACTCGAAGAGGAGCCATGGTGGAGGTCACGGGTTCAAATCGTGGAAACAACCTCTGACAGAAATGCAAGCTAAGGCTGCGTACAATAGATACTTGTGGTCCGGCCCTACCCCGGACCCGCGCATAGCAAGAGCTTAGTGCACGGAGCTGCCCTTTTTTTTTAGTGGTGCACTCATGTTATAGAAACCCTAGATCCACCTCCGGAGATGAAGCTTGATTAACTAATTGATCTGGATGAAAATCAGGAATATGACTTATCCCCGAGGCCCAGCTGAGGCTATAACCCTAAGGGCTCGTTTGGTTGGCGAACAAGTTATCCCGGAATTGTTATCTCATCCTCAATGTGGCATAAAAATAACACTATTAATCCCCCGATTAGTTATCCAAGAATTTTATACCAACCAAACGTGGGATAAAGTCATCTCAAATTTAATCTCGGGATTAATTATCCCTTATCCCTTGCACCAAACGAGCCCTGATACTAAAAGCATTGCTTGCAGTTTAACATTAATGGATGTAGTGCAAGAAAAGACCCAAAAACACACAAACAAAACGAACCCAAATCGAATTTTAACTAAAATAAATTTGCAGCAAACAAGAAAAAGGTTACCTGGAAAATTAAGCCGACGATGGTAGTACCAGTCTTGAGAAAAGAAGGAGGGCGAAGTCCTTTACTGACCAACATATCATTTCTTTTACATAAATCAAAACTAAACCCACCTTTTTGGGGAAGATCCATTGTTGCCTTAGACGCCATTTTACCTCCAAATTAAAACCTACCCACATAGCAAAATTAGAAATAAAAAATAATAACCTAGATTACAGTATAATAGAACTGTGAATCTTTAAGAAACTTAAAACCATTAAAATTAAACTATTTAGTAGAGACTTACTGATGAGCTGAAAAAGCAAAGTTTGGAATTGGGAGAGAGAGAGAATAGGCCTAGACTTGAAGAATAAGAAAAGAGATGGATTGTGAAATTAATGTGATTTTTGCTATGACGGCTTGGGCTTGGGCTTGGGCTGCTTCTCTTTAGGCCCAAAATTATTCCCTTTGAAACAAAAATTACACGGTTTTCCCTTCAAATGAAACTTCTGCTCTTTACGGGATACGACATAATTTGTATCTGATCCCGTAAAAAATTTAAATTTCATTTGAGGGATAAAAATTAAAAAGCAATACAAAATAAGGTAAAAAGTGCAAATGACACCCTTTGGTTCAGCAGATGCTAGATAGTTCAACCTAGGGCTGGCCAGTGGGCCGGGACGACCCGACCCCGGCCCGACCCCGTCCCGACCCCGCCCCGGTCCCGACCCGACCCCGCTCTAAAAAAAAAATAAAAAATTAACGGGGGCGGGACTCGAACTCGGGACGGGACGATGTCTCGTCCCGCCGGACCCGAGCCCGCCCTGGCCCATGGGACCCGAGCCCGCCCCGAGCCCGTCCCGACCCCGACCCCCGACCCCGACCTTACCTTTGCAAAAATAGCCGTTGCACCAACGGCCATTTTAGATTATGGCCGTTGGCCAACGGCCATTTTAGGCCCCCCCCCCCCCCCCCCCCCCCCCTACCCCTTAATATTTATTTTTAACCCATAAGTTATTATATTTACACTTTAACCCAATTTTTCAACTATAAATAACTCATTTTCTCTTCATCTTTCTCACAAATCTTCCTACAATCTCTCTAATTTCTCAATATATCTCTCTACATTGTTTGCTAAATATTCAATTTTATTAATTCATTTGGGAATTGGGAGTGAAGTTGGCAACTAGCTTGAGGATCTTCCATCGAGCAAAGTTTCAATTTTCAACCTCTCGATTACACGTCGACGTTACGTCGGCGTTTGGTACATTCGTTCCTTCATTAAATTATTATTGTCTGTTTATTTTATTTAGCGCACTTAATTTCATTTACTTTAATTATTTGTTAGCATATAATTAAAATGGAAGGAATTAGAGGTATGTTTAAGGGTAAGGGTAAGACTTCTTCTAGTAGGGGCAATCGGGGCAAGGGTACTTCTTCTAGTCATCTTATTCCTACACGGGATGATTTTGTTGATACTCAACATTTTCCTACAATACCATTAGATTTAGACGAGGAGTTATTTTCTCGGAACTCAAGAAGACTTTAATTTAGACGATGATCTAGACGATACACCCACTAATATTGATGACAACACGCCCACTAGTGCACCTTCAACCGAAATACCTCCTATTCCCCCTAGTATGAGACGAGGTCCGGCAAAACGACCATTAAAATCGATGCATGGACATTTTTTGATAGGGACGTAGAGAATCAAGTAGCCATATGTAAAATTTGTAAAAATGTTTTAAAATTTAAAAGCGGAAAAGGTCACGGTGGGACGGGGGTTTAATTAGACATGTAGTAAGTGCTCATCCGGCTAGGTATGCCCAATACCGGGCTTCAAAACCGGGTGCGCAAACGGCCGCTCCATCGGGACAAGGTTCACATGCGATGCGTCCCGGACCAAGTACGGGGTCAAATTAACCCTATGACGGGGGGAATTGTAGGCTCTAAATACAACAAACATAGAGATAGGGAAGCAATATCAAAATTAGTTCTTTGTGGAGGGTTTGCCTTTTTCATTTCCTTCATCTCCCGGTTTTATTCATTACATTAGAGATATATATAATCCTGCTTTTAACGGTTTTCCTAGGTCAAGTATTGTTAAGAGAGATGTATTTAAATTTGCGCATGAATATCAACAATATTTACGTTTTTCATTATATCATTTTAATGGCAAAGTATCTATCACGTCGATATAGGTCGTAGTACTAACGGCCATGATTATTTAACCGTAACTTGTCATTGGATAGATTATAAATGGTCTATGCAAAAACGTATTTTAGCGTATAGATATATAGATGATAGGCACACTTTGGTACTTTTATTGCAGAAAATATTTATCAAGTGTGCGATTATTACGGAATTACCGATAAAATTATGACTATTACATTAGATAACGCTTCTAATAACAATTACGCAATTACAATGTTAAAAAATAGTTTAGCTCCATCTTTTCCGGACCATTTTCATATAAAATGCGCGTGCCATATATATAACTTAATTGTAAAGGATGGTCTATCACTTTTTGAAGACATTCTTAGTAAAATACAATTTGCTATAAACTTTATTTTTAAAAGTAATAAAGTACAACGTAGAAAAGAATATAAAAAAATTTGTCATGATTGTGGACTACCTTTTAGAAGAATTCCACAAGAAGTATCCACTAGGTGGAATTCTTTATACGAGCAACTACTTGTTGCTTATGACTATAAATTACCTATAACTTTATTTTTTAACTCTCATAATAAAAAGCCGGTGATATGATTTTAGATAGTGATTGGGAAAAAATTTCCGAACTTATTGTATTTTTAGAGAAATTTTTTCAAGCAACAAAAGAATTTTCCGGTATATATTATCCTACTATTTCAACTATGTTATTTTATATAACTCTAATATTTTTATTACTTAGTGAATATATGGAAAAACCAACTTATAAGGCAGCTATTAAAAAAATGTTTGTCAAAATAAAAAAATATTTTATTCCTATTCCTTCTATTTATATTATTGGTTCTGTATTAAATCCTACTATTAAAATAGACGGTACTAAATCACTAATTGAAACTATTTACGATTGTATAGAAGTACTACCACCTCCAAGTCCCAAAAATCTAAATCACCCACCACCTATTGAACAAACTAAAGAAGAAGTGTTGAATAGCGTAGAACACCACCGCAAAAATATATATAGATTTTATCAACAAGAAAATGCTAGTAACGTACGGCTACCATACCATCTTCTTCATCTTCAACACAACCTCACAAAAGACATCTTGTTTTTCGCGGCTAGTATTGAAAGCCTCGAAATAGAATGTGCGGCCGTACCTCTACTAACCAAATTAGCGAGTTGGATATTTTTGTTTTGCGGGGTTCGTACCGTATCAAGAAGTTATCAATGAAGATGGACAAGAAGACTTGCGAAATCTTGGAGGGGGAATGAGAAGACCTTTCCGACACTTTCAATGATGGCTCGAGATGTTTTGAACATTCAAGCGTCGTCAAGCCGCGTCGAAAAGCGCTTTTACGCAGCGAGATATCAAATAGGAGACCACAGACACTCATTGGCCGGAGACGACTTGGAAATTGCGGTATTATTCGAGAGATTGGATACGAGCGGAGCGGAGAAGGTGCGGTCAACCGGAGATCAACGAAGAAGATGATGAAAACTACAACGAAATCTTAACCGAAGGTAGTGGAAGCGACGTGGATCAATTTGACCAACAAATACCTATTCCAACCGAAGAACCACATGAAATCATCAAGCAATTAGAACGATTTTTTTGAAAATGTAATTTTTTTAATTGCAATTTTATTATGTAATTTGCAACTTTTGGACAACACCATAAAGTTGCAATTTAGATTTTAGACAATTGTATTTGTATTACAAAAAAATCATATGTCTATTAAATAATATAAGAGGCACAAAAACGACCTTGGGATGTTTTTATTACACTATCTTGTTTTATTTATTGAGTTTTTTTTTATACATATGTTATTTAAAAAAAAAAAAAAAAAGGAAAACCCGAGCCCGCCCCGCCCCGACCCGAGCCCGCCCGACCCCGCCCCGCCCGATACCGACGGGATCGGGATCGGGGACGGGACCGGAGCAGTCCCGCCCGGACCCGACCCCGCTAGGCCCGCTAGGCCCGATCCCGACCCCCGGATCGTCCCGCCCCGACCCCGACCCCGCCAGACCCGAGCCCGGCCCACTGGTCACCCTTAGTTCAACCTAGTTGCAGTCCCTTTACATCTCCTATGGTACTAGTTGGGAAAAAGGATGGGACATGGAGATTATGCGTGGATTATAGGGATCTAAACAAGTACATAGTAAAGAATAAATTCCTATTCATGTGGAGGAGGACTTGTTGGATGAGTTAGGAGGGTCTAAAGATCTTTTTGAAAATAAATCTCAGGTCAAGCTATCACCAGTTGAGAATGGCTGAGGAGGATATTCCAAAACCTGCATTTAGGACACACACTGGTCATTTTGAATACCTAGTGATTCCATTTGATTTATCAAATGCACCAAAAACTTTTCAAGGGTTGATAAACACTGTGTTAAGAGTTTTTCTCAGAATATTTGTATTGGTTTTGTTTGATTACACTCTGATCTATAGTCAGAATATGGAGGAACATATATCCCACTTGAGATTTGTGTTTGTGGAAATGAAGAAACACTATTTATTTGATAAACAAAGCAAGTGATTCTTTGGGGTAAAGAGAATTGGATATCTAGGGAATTTTATATATGAGGAGAGGGTGTCAACTGACCTTCAAAAAGTGATTGTTGTACAAAACCGGTCTGTTCCAATGAAAATTAAACAACTGAGGTGTTCTATTGGCCTACCATGCTATTATAAGAGGTTTATACAAGGATTTGGGATCATAAGTAAGCCACTCACCAATCATTTAGAGAAACATAATTTCAAATAGTCTACTAAAGCAGTTGCTGCTTTTGATTAGTTGAAGGATGCACTCTCTAAAGCCCCAGTCCTGGCATTACCAGATGCTAACAAGATCTTTATAGTGGAAACATATGCAAGTGGATATGGAATATTTGTGGTTACGCAACAGGGGAATCCTATTGCCTTTATCAAGAAAGGTTTATTCAAATGACATGCAACTCTCTCTATATATGATAAGGAGTTGTTGGATATTGGCCACGCTGTCACCAAGTTGTCTCAGTACTTACTTGGCCAAAAATTTATCATTAGGACTGATTAGAAAGCCTTAAAAATCTTGATGAAACAAAAGCTTCATACCAATTCTCAATTGATATGGTTGACAAATTGATTCCCTTTTACTACACTATTCGGTACAAGAAATGTATGGAAAATAAAGTTGTTGATGAACTCTCAAGAGTTGCTATTGGTGAATTGATGACATTCGTAATTTTTATACCAGTTTTGATTTGCTTCAAGACATAGGTGACAATTGGGAGACAAATGTTGAAGCCAAACATATCATTAAACAATTAAGTCTCAAATAGACCCTTCTCAGTTGACTTGGATTTATGACTTGGTCGAGTTATTGGTTCGCCTTTTGAGGCAATCAGATGTATTTTGTGGCCTTATTTGTGAAATTTGGATATTTAGTTTTTCCAGGCGATTCTTTAGAAAAGTATGCCTTAGGTTGGTTAAATATGAAATATGAGGGTATGAGCGAGTTTGTAGCACTGTTTACTATAGACAAACATATTTGATTTGTGTCTGGGGGGGGGGGGGTCTCGAGAGTGTTCGGGTATTGGGTGGATGTTTGGACTATTTTCTCTATTCGGGTGTCTGGTTTACGCCTCGGTGGGAGGTTGGCTCACGAAGCAAAAGCTTCGAAATTATGGATTTTCGCCTTGGCGGAGGGTCTGTCCGTAGAGGTGAGTCCGCTCATGCGGAGTCGAGATCCCTATGGCGCTAAGTCGAGGTGTCAAGTGACACAGCCTCAGTGAGGGTTTTATCCGCCGCATCCGGTCCGCTCCAGTGGAGTCGATTCCACTGGGGCGGAAGCACTATTTAGGTGTCCATATATTCTTTAGGTTAGAATTTCTTTTCCCCAAATCGCAAATCTTGAAACCAGAGCCGCCACTGAGTATTTTCAGAACCTTAGGAGCAATTTCATCATTGAGGTAATAGATTCTTCCCTTTTATGGCTTAAGTTTATGATTCTAAGTTCATTAATGGTGATGTAGTGTGTTATTAAGTTGGGAAAACATGATTTCAAGTTTCTATGAGAATAAGAGAGCTATGCTATTGATGTTAATGGAGGTTTATGGATCAAATTGTGTTAATATCATGAATTAAGATTGAATTATATAAGAGCATCATATTGTAAGTCCTAAATTAAGAATAGAACCTATTTTCAATTGGGAGAAATTTCTAGGGTTTCGAATTGGGCTTTTTTATTATTATTCAATTGAGGGTTCAAATGTGTATAGATTTCAAATTAACTTAAGGATATGACTACCTAGTATGTATTAATGGTTTTGGGTATTAAAGTTCGATTCTTAGTGAAGTGGGCTCTGGGTCGATAATTGTGGTCTTTCTTTGTTAAAGGTTATGTCCTTATTTTGTGTAAGTCTTATATATTAACGAGTAGTATTTAGACTTCAATTATCACGAGGCATGAAGGAAGGGTAAGGCTATCACTAGATCTTGATCGTTGGTGCACCTGTTCGACACAGAGGTAGGCTATGGTTTAGCTTTTCGAGACTTCGATAGAAGTGCATAATTAGTTATAAATATTGAAGGGTATTGGGTGTATTTGGGGTCCCACCCAGGCGGTTGTGATGAACGTCTGAGTGCGTATCAGTGTTGAACTGTGATGATGGGGTATGGAAAATAAGCCTCGTGTTGGTTCCGACAGCTGCTTATTTGGGTTTGTCATCATATGTGGGCTTGTCACCATAGTTCCTTGATATGTTTACTCATCACACATTTTTTTGATATGATATATTATATTATACTTGGATTGTGTATGTGTATTGGATTCTTGAAAACATATGACATTCATCTCTTATTTGGTTGCATCTCATTGTATCATGACATCTTGACTTATATTGTCATTTGCATTCATACACTTATGGCTTTGTGATATTGATATTGGAGTGGTATGATGATGTGGGTACAAAGAACCGGGAAAGGTAAGAACACTTGTGAGATTTTGGCAACACAGAGATGATATTAATATGCGGGGATCAGAGTTGCACACCTACAACATGATATTATTACAGCTAAGAGATAGGCTCCGTGATCTGATAAGTTATTCCAGAGTGGATGGGGATATATACTTCGCGAGTTTCCCATGGGTGTATGGATCATAATAAAACCTTGACGTACTGTATACCGGGATTGATAAAGGTACCTGGCATATGTATTGCATTCATATCATTCATATATATATATGCCATTCATTGACTTCTTGTGGTTGGACTTATATTGAAGTGATTGTTGATGACTTGATAAAATCTGTACATGGAAGGTTTATACTTGCTTCTTGATACTTGAGCTATTGTAGACTTTTTGGAACTAGTTACATAAGTAAATATGGACTACTATTGAATTAAGTAAACATGTGAACTCTGTGAACCATTATGTGGACTATGTGACCTTATGTGTATTATTGAACTGATTAGAGTAGGATTTCTTAGTGTAAACTTGGTATTTATCTCTGATTATGTACATTCATTAATTGTTGGCCTATGATATCTACGAGGGTATGTTGTGTACTCATGCTACGCTTGCTGCATCTTTCCTTGATGCAAATACATACTCGACTACTAGCTCGAGACTACGTGGCTAAGTTCGAGCGACTGATCCTAAGTATTCAGGGTGAGGATGTTATCCCTGGCATACCCTTGGATGCTTCATCTCTATCACGGTTTTATTTGCGTTTGAGATATATGTTTAGATTATGTATTGGTTTTTGGTCTGCATGCCAATTTTTTCAGACTTATATCAGATTAGCTAATGCTCTTGTACCCACATACTAGATTACCTGGGGGTTATTTTGGATGTGTCAGACTTATCTTTTCTTTCGCATTATATTATGAGACAACTTATGTAGTAATTTTATTTCTTGTGCTTTTACTTATGTCATAACATGATAACGATTGGAGAGTGGTTCGCCTATGAGGTGGAATTGTGTAGGTGCCACCACGACACTTGAAAAGGGGTCATGACAAAGTTGGTATCAGAGCCCTAGGTTAAATGGTCTTAAGTACAAGAGCAATGTCTAGTAGAGTCTCGAAGATCAGTATGGAGATGTCTATACTTATCTTCGGGAGGTTATGGGACATTTAGGAGATTTCACTTTCTTCATTCATTTCGTGCTAAGTTGAATCAAATTAGTATCTGACCCTTATCTCTATTCTCTCACAAATGGTAAGGACTCGTGCCGACGAGGTGAGAGAGAAGGCACAAGCACTGGCCGTGCATAGTCATGGTAGAACACGCGCTTGGGGCCGGGGTAGAGCCAGAGCAACAACACTAGCTAGGGGCAGAGTAGAGAGAGCCAGCCAGGCTCGTGCTAGATCAGAGTCCCAGAGCCGTATATTGAGCCTCGGGATGATATGCTAGAGGAGGAGATGGGACCAGCCCAAGATCATCCTTAATTTATTGCTACTCCGGTTATATAGGACATGCTAGTTAGGTTATTGAGTGTTCTCAATGGTTTTGCTCAGACATGTACACATCCTACTACTTTGGGTAGTTCTTAGACCCGTGTGGGAGGTGGGAAGACTCAGACTCCCGAGTTTAGTATACTTGGTATTCAGCCTGCAGCGATGTCACAACCCCATATAGATGAGGTTCATGCTCTATAATTTGGTGCCCGGACTATTGAAGGGACAACTTTGACCCGTAATGAGCAGAAGATTTAGAAGCACTTATTGAATATGAAGCCTCCGGTGTTTCATGGTCAACCCGAGGAGGATGCGTATGAGTTCATCATGAGCATCCAGGAGAAGTTGCATACTTTTGATATTATTAAGACTCGTGGAGTTTTTTTCGTGGCCCTTCAGATTTTTGGGGACGTGAAGTAGTGGCGGAGGGCATATATTGATTGTTTTCCTGCGGGGACGCTTTTATTGACTTGGGTTAGGTTCTACAGGGTCTTCTTGGAGAAGTATGTGTCATTAAGCTTGTGTCTGCGCAAACGTGATGAGTTTCAGAAGATTAGTCAGGGCAATTCTTCAGTTACGCAGTATGAGACTTGCATCCCTGCCTTATCGCATTATGCAGCACCACTGCACCCTATGAGGCTGAGCGAGTGAGATGTTTAGCTAGAGGCTTATGTATTCTGCTTTAGTTGGCCCTATTGTAGTTGGTGGATTTGAGAGCTTCATTTGAGACGGTGGCAGAGCATGCCAGGATGGTGGAGTCTGTGAGAGGTGGTTTGTCCAGATATAAGCCCGATAAGAGGGCAATGGGACATGGTCGGTTCAGTGGTTCTACTTTCTGTGGTTATGGGTATTAGGGGAGATATCAACAGCCACAACCTAGTTGACTGGTTTAGGCAGCTCTTAGGTTATTGATGGTTATAGTGTGGGACAGTCGTCCAGGGGTTCTCAGTCTAGATATTCTGACTATGATGGTTTGGGTTCTTCGATCTCTATTCATCAGACTTCAGTAGCCAGGACCTATTTTAAGTGTGAAGAGGTTGGGCATTTCAAGAGAGATTGCCCCAAACTTACATCGAGTGCATCCCGTGCAACACATCACAACTAGCTAGAGGTGATGTCAGAGTAGTTGGGGAGGATTTTTTTCTGGTCTTATTGGTCATCAGTCTGGTCGTGGGGGACCTCAGTCGGGGAGAGAGGGAGCTCATTCTGGATGAGGTGGACAACAAGGTACTCAATCTCAGGTAGGACACCCTATTGCTATGCATTCTTGGTAGGGTCGAGGTAGAGGCATCCAACACAATCATCACAAGTATCATCTCAGTTGATCATCGATCTACTACTATGTTATTTGATCAAGGTCTACCTTCTCTTATGTGCCTTCCTATTATTTTGCTAAATTAGAGATGTGGGGTGATATGATTGATGTTCCTATTCGTGTGTCCACACCCGTAGGTGATTATGTGATTGTAGATAGAGTTTATCGCATGTGTGTAGTTACTTTCATGGGTTATGATACTTAGGTAGATTTGGTCATCTTAGATATACTGGATTTCGATGTTATCTTGGGTATGGATTGGTTATCACCATATCATGCAATTCTAGACTGCTATTCCAAGACGGTCACACTAGCTATGTCTGGTCTTCCGAGGTTAGAGTAGAGAGGTGCTCCCAACTTTGCTCCTAGGAATGTAATCTCTTACATTCAGATTAAGAAGTTAGTAGATCGGGTTGTTTGGCGTATCTTGCTCATATTCAGGATACAAGTGCAGATCCTTCCCTTGATTTTGTTCCAGTAGTTAGTGAGTTCGCAGAGGTTTTCCCTTTAGATTTGTCAGGTATGCCGCCGGACAGAGATATCGACTTCTGTATTGATCTTGAGTCGGGTACTCGACCCATTTCTATTCCTCTATACCATATGGCTCCAACAGAGTTGAGAGAATTAAAGGAGCAGCATCAAGATTTGTTGAGTAAAGGCTTCATTTGACCGAAATGAGGATCCCCTGTCTTGTTCGTAAAGAAGAATGATAGTACTATGCATATGTGCATTAATTACATATAGTTTAACAAGGTCACTATCAGAAACAAGTATCTGATTCCACGTATTGATGACCTGTTCGACCAACTTCAGGGCGCTTCTGTGTTTTCAAAGATTGACTTGAGGTTTGGGTACCATTAACTGAAGATCCGGGACGAGGATATTTCCAAGACGGCTTTTAGGACTCGTCATGGGCATTATGAGTTCTTGGTGTTGTCATTTAGACTTATTAATGCCCCTACAACGCTCATGGACTTGATGAATGGGATATTTAAGAGATTATTTTGTGATTGTGTTTATTGACGATATCCTGATATATATTCAAAGTGTCGGGAGGACCACGAGTAGTATTTGAGAGTGGTCCTTGGGATTTTGAAGGAGAAGGAGTTGTATGCTAAATTCTCAAAGTGTGAGTTTTGTTTGAGTTCGGTGGCATTTCTGGGATGCGTGGTGTCCAAGGATGGGATTATGGTTAACCCTAAAAAGATAGAGGCAGTTAGGGACTATCCTAGACCGACTTCTATGACTGACATTCGGAGTTTCTTGGGCCTTTCTAGCTATTATCACCGGTTTGTCAATGGTTTCTCTTCTATTACTTCGCATTTGACGCATTTGAATCAGAAGTAGGTTCCGTTCCAGTGAGTGTGAGCAGAGCTTCCAAAAGCTTAAGACTCTATTGACTACAACCCCAATTTCATCCCTTCCGATGGGGGAGGGCGAGGGGGGAAGGACTTTACTGTGTATTGTGATGCTTCTAGGATTAGGTTGGGCTGTGTGTTGATGCAGGAGGGTAAAGTTATTGCTTATGCATCGAGGCAGTTGAAGGTTCATGAGAAGAATTATCCTATTCATGATTTGGAGTTGGTTGCCATTGTGCTTGCTTTGAAGATTTGGAGGCATTACTTGTATGATGTTCATTATAAGGTATATACCGACCACCATAATCTTCAGCAAGTGTTTAATTAGAGGGATTTGAATTCTCGGCAGCATCGATGGATGGAGTTGTTGAATGATTATGACATGATCATTTTGTATCATCCGGGCAAGGCTAATGTTGTGGCAGATGCCTTGAGCCGAAAGGCGATCAGTATAGAGAGTTTAGCTTATTTGGCTATTTCTGAGCGTCCTTTTGCATTGGAGATCTAGTCTCTGGACAACCGTTTTGTGAGACTTGATTTTTCAAATCCGGGTAGGATTCTAGCTTATGTGGAGGCGAGGTCATCTCTTTTAGATTAGATTTGGGCACACTAGTATGATAATGTGCGGTTGTGCAAGATTCGAGAAAAGGTGATGAGTGGTAAGGCCAAGAAGGCCATGATTGATAGTGAGGGTGTTATGAGGATCAAGGGTAGAGTGTGTGTGCCTCGTGTAGAAGATTTGACTAGATTGATTATGTATGAGGCCCACAACTGTAGGTATTCGATTCATCCAGGCACTACTAAGATGTACCGTAATTTGAGGCAACACTATTGGTGGGGTAGGATGAAGAGAGATATTGCTGATTTTGTATCTCGTGTCAGAAATGTTAGCAGGTCAAGTATGAGCTCCAGTGACCCGGTGGTGAGTCTCAGAGGATGCCCATTCTTGAGTGAAAGTGGGAGAGGATTGCAATGGATTTCGTGGTTGGGTTGCCCAAGACTTTGGGCAAGTTTGATGATATTTGGGTCATTGTTGATAGGCTGACTAAGTCCGCGCATTTCATTCCAATTCAGACGAGGTATAATACAGAGAAGTTGGCTAAGATCTACATCCGGGAGATTGTTCATCTTCATGGGGTTTCTATTTCTATCATCTTGGATCAGGGTACTCAGTTTACTTTGTATTTCTAGCAGACTTTTTAGAGAGAGTTAGGTACTCGCTTAGATCTCAGTACAACGTTTCACCCTCAGACCGATGGTCAGTCCTAGCGGACTATTTAGGTATTGGAGGACATGTTACGAGTCTGCATAATTGATTTTGATGGTCATTGGGACCAGTTGTTACCTTTGACAGAGTTTGCGTACAACAACATCTATCACTCTAGTATCGATAAGGCACCGTTCGAGGCCTTGTATGGTAGGAGATGTCGATCTCCCATTAGAGAGAGTGAAGGTGATCCAGGACAAGCTCCTGGCAGTGTAGAGCAGGCAAAATGAGTATGTGGACCTGAATGTCCGAGACTTAGAGTTTATGGTGGGTAACAAGGTTCTTCTGATGGTCTCACCCATGAAGGGTATGATGAGATTCGGCAAGAGAGAGAAGTTGAGTCCGACGTATATCAAACCATTTACACCAACATCTAGAAGGTAGGTTAATCTTCATCCTTTTCAGGATATCATCTGTTGAGATTCTAGCTTTCCACACTCTCCATATGAAAAAACTAATCTTGAGATTCTATCTTTCCACACTCTCCACATGAAAAAAATAATCTTGATAGGCACTCATTTCTCCCACATGTTGCTATAGTTAGCTAATTTGCTCTCCCTTTTCCTTATGAATTTCCATGTAGACTTAACTGTGAACTGACCAGTAGGTTTCAACATCCAACATGGTTCATCATCCTCCCCTTCAACTGGTACTTGTATTGTATCTTGAATATGCTGAGCCAGTTCCTGATTGAGAGTTTCTTGTAACAGTTCCATATTCCACTTTCCGTCATGCACAAACTGTCTTACTTCTATTTCCTCATCCTCCTCTTCTACAACCTTTGGAATGATATAATATAAGGCTCCAGTCTAGTCCAGTTCTCATACCAGAAGCTAGATGTATCATTCTTCATGTGCCAAACTATTTGTGGCTCAACCGACTCCCTTATGCTCACTATTTTCTTCCATGCATGAGATCACCCTCTGTCAAAAGCCATAGTAAGATACCATTTTTTACGGTACTTGTTCAATATGTAGCTAATACCATTTTTTACGGTACTTGTTCAATATGTAGCTACTCTATAAACTCTTCTCACATCTGACGTTCCACCATAACTTGGAAAATAAAGCATTATAAATATCAAATAAGGATCTAAAACCTATGCCTCCTTCATCTTTTGGTAAACACAGCTTATCCAATACCACCTAATGTTTTCTTTTTACCCCCACATTATTGCTCCAAATTTTTTTAGCAAATATCTTATACAGCTGTTTGATCACACCAGACAAAAGATTCATAGCTGATAATAGATATATAGGCATGGTTTGTAGCACATGACTTATCAACACATATCTTCCACAAAATGATAACATCCTATTCCGCCAAGAAAATACCTTCTTCATCACCTTTTTGAGCAAGTCCTCATAATATATCAATTTTCTTCTTCCATAGAAATCTGGACATCCTAAATATGTGAAAGGTTCCATTTCTCATACCTGTATGTATTTTGATCCTATTATTGACCCTTGCAGATATTTTATGATGAGTATAGAAACTACTTTTCTCATTATTCACTAAATGTCCAGATGCCTTCTTATATTTCCTCTCAGTCTTCATCATTTTCTTTAAAGAATATCCATCTCCAGAACAAACTAGTATTGTATCATCAACATAGGATATATGATATATCTGAGGGCTCTACTTCAGCATACCATAGCTTATAAACTTTTGTTTCTCATGCAACTTATTCAGAATTCTTGCTAACACTTCTGCAACTATAATAAGGAGTGTAGGTAACAAAGGATCACCTTGTTTCACTCCTCTGCTAGATCTGAAAAAAACCATGACTTTGTCCATTGATCAACAATTATGACCAGTTATTTGATATTAATCTCCACACCATATCAATGATAATTTCTCCAAAACCAAAATGTCTCAGAACTTTAGTAAAAAAGATCCAAGATAATCTATCATGGGCCTTTGTCATTTCTAACTTGATTTCCATATTTATATGTTTGCCCTCAAATTGATATCCGTGGTGATCTCCTGTGCAGTAGTACATTCTCAACTATACTCCTTCCCTTCACAAAGACTGTCTGAGTAGGTGAAATGATCATAGGCAGAACCTCAGCCATTCTGTTGTGAAATACCTTTGACAAAATATTGTTAACAAAGGAACTGAGACTGATTAGTCTCATGTCACTATAAGTATTTATCACCTCTTTTTTAGGCAATAACACTAGATTTGTGTGTGTGATAAACTATGGGATCTCATATCCACAGAAAAAAAGATCTAACCATCATGAGAATACAACCACAATAAAAACATACCCAGTGAAATCCACAACATGAGGTTTGGGGAGGGCAGAGTGTATGCATACATTACCTATACCTTGGTAGGTATAACATCTATTTCCGAAAGACCATCGGCTTAAGACAAAGCATAAGCACAAGAAAAGCAAGAGAAATGATCAGACTCGGATAAGAAATTTAGAGCAGAATGAAAATGATGGTAGAAAAAGCGAATAAGCCATGATAGCGTATTTTGAAAAAGGAAACAGTAACTAACGCATGTAAATAAGATAAACAAAGTACACTAAGGAACACATAGTAGCAGAAACCAAATGACAGGGGGCTATAAATCAATACTACACCTACTAGTATGATAGGCCACGCAGGCCTACAATAATAACACTACAACTACTAGTTTGTAAGCGTAAGTAGGACTATGCTCAACTACCTACTACCCTAATCCGTGTCCTCCACAACCCCCTATCTAAGGTCATGTCCTTAGTAAGTTGCACTTGTGTCATATCCTGTCTAATCACCTCCCCCTAATACTTCTTCGGCCTACTTTTACCCCTCATGAACCCGTCCATAGCCAACCTCTCACACCTCCGCACTGGGGAATTTGTGTCTCTCCTCTGCACATATCCGAACCATCTCAACCTCACTTCTCATATCTTATCCTCCACCGAGGCCACTCCCACTCTGTCCTAGATATCCTAATTTCTAATCTTATCCCTCCTTGTATGCTTACATATCTATCTCAGCATCGTCATCACCGCAACTTTTATCTTTTGGATGTGTGAAGTCTTGACTAGCCAACACTCCACCATATACAACATACTCGGTCTAACCACCACCTTATAGAACTTGTCTTTAAGTTTTGGTGGAACCTTTTTATCGCACCGGACTCCAGATGCAAGCCTCTAGTTCATCCACCCTGTCCTAATACGATGTGTGACATCATCATCAATCTCTCCATTCACTTGGATAATAAACCCGAGGTACTTGAAGCTTTCTTTCTTTGGAATGACCTGAGTACCAAGCCTCACCTTCATTCCTGTCTCGTGGTTTCTCCAGTTACAAAACTTGCACTTCATGTATTCTGTCTTGGTCTTACTTAGCCTGAACCCTTTAGACTCCAAAGTCTGTCTCCAAACCTCCAGCTTAGCATTCACTCTGCTGCGAGCCTCATCAATCAGGACTATATCGTATGTGAATAACATACACCATTGCACCTCCTCTTGGATTTGTCGTATCAGTCCATCCATCACCAAGGCAAATAAGAATGGGCTAAGCGCTGATCCCTGGTGTAGCCTCATCAATACTAAAAAGTGCTCCGACTCTCCTCCTATTGTTCGTATCCTGGTCTTGGATCTATCTAACCATCATGAGCATATCATTCTTCATAATGTCACAACACTTATGATAAAAGTGTTTTGTAAATCCATCAGGCCCACTAGCACTTTCACCTTTAAGAGAGAAAATAACTTTCTTTACTTCTTCATCTATTGGTAACTTTTCCATATTATTTTGTTGTTCTTCTATGATCAGCTTTGCGATATTATTCAGCAATATAGTATTTGTATCTGACTGATCATCTCTAAACTGTGCATCAAAAAACCTGATTGCCTCATTCCTATTTCTTCTGTTTCTAACCATGTACCATTGGGATCTTGTATTCTTTTTACAACCAATTTACTTCTTCTCCCCTCACATATGAATGGAATAATTTTGTATTTCTATCACCATCATTAATCCAAACCATTCCTGCTTTATGTTTCCAGTATTCTTCTTCAAAGTGAAGATATCTTGTTAATTTTGCTTATGCTTGCTGTAACATACTTCTATTATCCCTTGTTTGATTATTTTCAAACTGCAATTCTTTCACCTTATATCCTCAATTGTAGCAATCTGCTGAAAGATATTTCCATAAGTATTTATTCTCCGGTGTACCAAAGCCTTTTTTAGCCTCTTCAACTTATGATGAAATACATAAAATGAATTCCCACAAAAGTCTACCTCTGAATGCTCTTTCACCACATCTATAAAATATTGATGTTTTGTCCCGAAATTAAGAAACTTAAAAGGATTCCTGATTGGTATATCATCGCTATTACACTCCAAATGTAAAGGAGCATGATCTAATCTATGTCTGATCAAATAAGACACTGCAGTAGATGACATGATATCTAATAGTTGTTGATTCACCGGTATCCTATCCAACCTTTTAAATATACAATCTTCCTCAGTTCTTCCATTTTACCACGTGAATTTACTCCCTGAATATCCCACATCTATCAAACCATGTTTGAATGCAACTTGTAAAGTCTAGTACTTCATTTGTTGAGACTGGTAGTCCACCTTGCTTATGCTCATCTGATATTATCACATTAAATTCTCCTCCTACAATCCATGGTAAATTAAATTGATTAGTTATATCTATCATGAAGTCCTATAACTCTTTCCTCTCTCCTCTATCATATTTAACATACATAACAGTAATCAACACAGTCTGATTACCAGTACAGTGGATGAGTTGTAGAGTAACTTGTTGACTTGATTGTTATATAACTATTCCTTGCCATTCATCTGTCTAAAAGATCCAAATCTTTACTGAACAGTTCAACTTGCAATTATGATATCCTAGCTTTCTTCTATATTCCTCTATTTCTGTAGGTTCTTGAAATGGTTCCATTAAACCAATGAATGAATAGTGATACCTTCTCTTTAGCTCAATTAACCTCTCACACGATTGTTGAGTATTAACTGACCTAATATTAAAAAATAAAGCTTTGTCTATCAGTTCACACGCACATTTCATGAAATTCAATCCAATTAAGTTTTTTAAATCAAACTGTCCAAATCTTGTTCAGCCCATTTTTAAAATGATTGTTCAGTTTTTCCGTTGTTCAATCTCAGCCCAAAATAAAACAGTCCAATTAATTAGACCAAAAATAGTCTACTTTCTTATTTAATTTTAAAATGTACTAACAAAGTTAAATATTTTTAAAATTCGTTTTTATGGAGATTCTAGCTAAACGATGTACGCATCATTTGTCTATCCTAAGTCGTAACCATAAAGGGGTTCCAATATGCCAAAATAAGTATCTTATACAAAAACGTACATATAATACAAATTCATTAGAATTAAAGGAGACGAGTTTAGGCTGGTGGGCCTACATAAGTCCACCAGTTAGCTATTTGTCACATCCCAACCTAGGTGAGGTGGACAGACACCTAGTGCCTTACGTACATGAGCGACCCATCTTATAAAATCATTAAGTTTACTATATTTACACACCTGCAAGTAGAAAATTCCAACAACATATACATATCATCCCCATAGGCCTACGAGGCCTCGACACGTACAAACATTGCAACAAAATACTGAACCTGACCCAGGCATACATGCGTCTACAAAAGCCTCTAAGAACATATGATTGATATAACATAGTCGGGATAGGGCCCCGACCTACCTATAATATGTACATATTTATCATACCCACTCAAAAGCAGCAACCCCAGAATAAAAAGAGTGCACATACCAACCATATCTGACATGAGAATCTACTGGTGAGGTCTTCAATCCGTTTATCTAAACCTATGGGCATGAAACGCAGTGCCTCCTAATAAAAGGTATGTCAGTACGAATGATGTATGAATATGTAAGAAAATAAAAGCATAAGTAATACATCAATGTAAAAAAGTCAATAAAGATTAACTTGTAACTCGTACTTGCCACTAAGGTCCATGACATGCATAATGACTATATTTATATGTAATGCCACTTTATAGAGCTATATTATTTAATATCGAGCTACTCTTCGAGGCTAATATCAATATCATAAACTTTACTGCCCATCTGATTAATGGTAACTGCCTAACTGACCATAGCCCAGTGGTGAATATGTGTCTGCCCAACCGGTGGTAAATAACAATACATAGCTTTCCAACCGGTGGTAACTGTCCGACCGACCATAGCTTAGTGGTAAATATGTGCCTGCCCAACTGGTGGTAAATAACAATATATATTTGCCCAAACGGTGGTAAAGTAGGATTACCATAACCATTCCCATATAGGTATTGTATATGCATATGTAACGCCATTACTCATTTGCCTATACACATACAATGCATGGAAAGCCTTTCATGATCATTAGAATATCTTTCAGAGTGACCTATAGTCATTCACTCTCCGATTACATTATCAACAATAACATCTTTCGCATATGCCTCAATAGGGACTTAAGAACATATTTAGACATGCTTTGAAATACATTTCATGGGAATAAATAACATGGACATCCTTAACTATTAAGAGTAGAAACGTTTACGTTTCATGTACTTGGAACATGCCAAAAGAACGAAGGGTTAACCTTAACATACCTTGATTAAATTTTAATGACTACAATGAATCAATCCTTTTGATAATTGTTTACCCTTTACTTACCATGAATAGTGAAAATCCTTGCTTCTCCTACTAGTTCTAAAACGTTCATATTGAAAAGGGTAGTTCATGTTGCTGCTCCAATTAATACTAAAACATTCATGTTAAAAAGAGTAGTTCACGTTGCTGCTCCTTTTAATACTAGAATGTTGATTTTGATAAGAATATCACATTGTTTCTCTCTAAGATAAGGTGTTGGATCTCTTTTCCCTTTTAGTCATCTTAGATGATATGTATATGGTCTATACAATCTTTGACCCCACTTTACTCGTGGAAGAAATATTTACACCCCTAACTCTTTTTATTTGTGAATGCCACCTATATACATATGTAAATAGTCACCAACATTGATGCCTCCATGTGCACAATTAATTTATATCATTTTTATCCACTAATTAATTCTTGTCTTCCACTATAATCCCCTATTTAGCCAACTATACACATAATTAATTCTTGATATCAACTCATTTAAAAAAACCATTTTCAACACACCTCATATACTCATTATCATGCTTATGTGATATCACACTAGTCCATAGCTTCTTTTGGTAAAAACAAAATGTTATTTCCAATTATCGTCGACACATTTTTAAGTATAAAATCAATTCAGGACTTTATCATTTTATACACCGAGCTCTTTATTTGCATACATGAATATGACCGAAACTCTCCGAAGCTCGAGTCTACTTATATATGTTGAGCGGTTCAAATCATAGCCCAAATGTACGGGTGTCACATTGATGAAATTTATGATTTTTTATTCGTTTAATCTCTAAACCTTGTAATACCTACTAATCAAGATCATAAACTTTTATAGCCTTAGAATTAACATTTTAACCTATTATAACCTCAAGATAATCTCAATCTTGAGCTTACGTTGACAGACTTACAACACAACTTTACTGTATGAAAATACGGGATGTAACATCATCCCCCCTTAGGAACATTTTTCCTCGAATGTTGGACTTACCCACGTACTGTACTATTCTCATGACTCGTCCAACCATTAGCTAAGTAACCTTTCCAAGAGCACATATGCTATAACATGATATTTTTTAGACCTTATTTTTATGTTGAGGCCACTTGGAACTCGAACTTACGACTATTATTACGTTCATTACGTAGCATACATGTCTCTCTCTTTAGGGTACCACTACACCTAGATAGTTCATTCTACCTCATTACTTATAGTTTTGATCCATATCCTCCAAGTCATTTCATCACAATCCATCTTAGTGGGAACATTTTAATCTCATCTCATTATTTGAAACTTTTACTATCAATTATTGATCCATCTTAAATGACGTTATATAATCCATTATTGGTAACTTGAAATCTGTACGCAATACATTCCATCAGGAATCATGTCTCGTCAGCAAACATCTAAAGTTATTTGCATGATTCATCTTAGTAATGACACTATATTTCTATTATTTGTGTTCTATAGTGTACGATCATAGTTTATCTTATGGGGGTATTCTATTCCCATATAGTACTTAAAATTCTTTCTCGTCAAATTGTTATTTCGGTCGCACACTATATCCTCAAATATCATTCTCTTATCGTTTATCATCTTACTCTCTTGTTCTGCTATTATGGCGGTATTCCACCTCTTCTAGGTTCATCTAATCTTTAATTCTTCTGATTTCATTCAGGCTACACCGGGATTCCGAGTAGTGAAAGACTGAGCTTGCTCATGTTCTCATGCTTCACACAAACCCAGGCTAGGAAGCTTGAAAGCCATATCATATCATATGAATTTAGGAAGTCCGATCTAAAAACTCGAAAAAAGGACTGGGAAGGCTCAAGTTCGAAGGCTTTTGTGTTATTAGAATGAGGATATGAATAAGTAGAAAAAGAAATAATTAGGCTTTGAACTTACCTTCTCTGGATGGAAGGGGTGACCGGGATAAGTGATATGTGAAAAACGATATGCTTTACACATCTATAACTTACTAGGACTGTCAAATCACTTGTTTGATGATCTTAATCCCAAGGTCTACTTATCATTGTTACTTCCTTACTCACTTTCGCTTACCATTACTTCTATCCTTCTACAAACCTTGTCATACTACCATACTTTGGCTTACTACCTACACCTATATGTTCATAATATTCTTAACATTGCACTTAACTTGCTAGCATCATAGACTTTCTTATAAGGTTCTAGAACCTCAAGAGAGACATCACACCGCTTCTAACTTTTCCTTACTCTCATAACTAGACCTCCTGGTACCTGGAAACTATAATTTGGAAGACATGATACTAATGGTACCACTAACGTTTCTAGATATTGAATCATGGCACTTCTGGCCCTACCTGAAGTCTAAACTATTCACAATCTTCTGTACTTAGGTATCTCAGACCTTTTTCATTTCTCTCTTATTTACATGTAAACCTCGTACCTTATTTTCTAATACTTTCATAACCTATCCACTTCAATTGTCTTACCTTTTTGGCTGGCCGTAGATTTTCTGGTCATCGACATCTCTATAGAACATCAAACACGAGTTAAACTCAATTTCGTCTGACTTATATCTATAGAATGACTGGAATCAGAAAGAAGGGTCGCCAATCTTAAATGCCCTGTAGCCTCCCATATACAGATGTGGTGCACAATACATCCATAAACAAGACTCTACTAGACACGACTTTGTAGACTCCCTAGGACACGACCTGCTATGATACCACTTGTCACACCCCAACCTAGGTGAGGTGGATAGGCACCTCGTGTCTTATGTACATGAGCAACCCATCTTATAAACCCATTAAGTTTACTGTATTTACACACATGCAAGCAGAAAATTCCAACAACATATATATATCATCCGCATGGGCCTGCGAGGTATCGACATATACAAACATTGTACCACCATACTGAACCTGACCACATGTATTCATGCTTCTACAAAAGCCTCTAAGAATATCTGAGTGACATAACATAGTCGGAATAGGGCCCCAGCCTACCCGTAACATGTACATATTATATACAGACTCAAAAGCAGCAACCACAAAACAAAAGGAGTGCACCAACCATGGCTGAGATGATAACCTACTAATGAGGTCATCAATCTATCTATCTGAACCTGCGGGCATGAAACGCAGTGCCCCTCCAACAAAAGGGATGTCAGTACAAAAGATGTACTAAATAAAGCCTGAGTAAAACATCAATGTAAAAGAGTCAAAAAGGATCAACATGTAACTCGTGCTTGCCACTAAGGACAATGACATGCATAATGACTATACTTATATGTACTCATGCCCCTTTACAGAGCTATATCATTTCATATCAAGACATTCTTTGAGGCTAATACCAATATTGTAAACTTTAACCGCCCAAATGATCAGTGGTAACTGCCCAACCGGCCATAGCCCGGTGTTGAATACATGTCTGCCCAATCAGTGGTAAATGCCAGACCGACCGTAGCTTAGTGGTAGATCTGTGCCTGCCCAACTGATGGTAATTAACGATATAGAATTGTCCAGCTAGTAGTAAAGTAGGAATACCATAGCCATGTCCTTATAGGTACTGTATATGCGTATGTAACGCTATTACTCATTTACCTATACACATACAATGCATCGAAAGCCTTTTAAGATTATTAGAACTTCTTTCGGAGTGACTTATAGTCGTTCTGTCACGACCCCTTTTAGGGATCGTGGTGGCACCTACACATTTTCCACCTGTAGGCGAACCACTTCCAAACATTCATATGATATAATAAAAAAAGCCAAAAGATAACAAAATACTCGATGAAATTGTTGATCTTGATATAAATACGAAAATATAAGTCTGAGAATGAATCACAACCCCCAAAGATCTGGTCAATCATACACGACCACTAAAATCTGGTACAAGTTTGAAATGAGGCACATAAGCTAAAAATGAATCTAATAATATAAGTGTCTGAATATGTATCTCGGTCAAATAAAAGATAGGTTAAGAGATAAAACATCCAAGGCATATTGTAGGTAGCATATTCACCCTAAAATACTAATGTCTGCCCGTTCGGACTCACACTCGAAGTCGCAAACTGGTAGAGGTATATGTATCTGCATTAAAAAAAGATCTAGCAAGTGTAGTATGAGTACACAACGTATCCCCATAGACATCATAGGCCGACAATGAAAGAATATACTCAAGAAAAGATAAATATCAAGTTGACACCAAATAATCCTTTACTAAATATTTCAATATCCCAACTAAGTTACGTTATCCACTGAATAGTTCACAGATCACCTTATTCATGTAAGATTTCATAATCACTTAATTACCAGTTCCAAAAGAGTTCAATCAACGATGTGCCAAGTATCAATGAGCAATTAACAGTCCTTTCATATCTGGCAATTTAACTAAGTCATCAACAACCAATCCATTACTAAATCCATCCACAAATAACCAATGAAATGAAGTATCAATGCAATGCATATGGCAGTAGGGGTGAGCAGGGGTACAGGGTACCCAGATACCCGCCCGGAACTGACACTAATGGAAGGTTCCGGGTAGATATATTATAATAACGGGTAGGTTCCGGGTAGTAAAATTAGGAACCGATCAATGTCGGGTCCGGTTCCGGTTTTGACAAATAGAGACAGGGTACTCGGAACCGATACCCTGAACCTATGAAATATTAAATATTTTTATTTTTTTAATTCCTCTCGCAGTCTCTTGCCCTTTTCATTTTTACATTTATCTTCCACTCTGCACTCTCTTCCTCTCCAATCAAAGCAGCAAATTCAATCTCTCCTCCATTGACACACACCACATCAGGTACTATTTTCCCAACTTCCCTAACCTCTGCGAATTAAAAGTATTTGCCATTAATCGAGTTGTTGCTACCTGCGAATTGAAAGTGTTTGCCAACTTTCCTAACCCGTGCGATTATGGTTTAACTTTTCATATTCGAGTTGCTACATGCACTATCATTTCAATGTAATTTGAGAGGGTGAAACACTGGTTAGGTCACACACACACACACTACACTCCAGTGCCTAACATGTGTTCGATAATTTGCCACACCGAATTTGGGCCTAATACAACAAATTCAATTAGGTATTTTGATAAAACCTAACATAGCTACAACTTAGAAAGCACTCTACAGGGTACCTGGGAACCTACCCGGAACCGCAGGGTCCAGGTAGGTTCCGGGTAATGATTGCTATGGGTAGGTTCCGAGTAGTAAATTTAGGAACCGATCTCTTACTGGGTAGGGTCCGGGTAGTTCACAAAAGTTAGGGTACCCGGACCCACTCACCCCTATATGGCAGATACCTTTATCCTCTAGTATACAAGCATTCAAATTTTATGAACTGCACACCCATGGGGGACCCGCGAAGTCCATATACTCATCTGAAATTTCTCCACGGAGCCCAACTCTTGGCTATAATAAGTGTTTCAGGCATGCAACCTGTTCCCCGCGTATCATCATCATCTCAATGTTACTAATAATATCATAAGTGTTCTTACCTTCTCTATATCTTGGACCCACAATATTTATCATACCACTCCAATATCAATATCATCAGAACCATAAGTGTATAAATGCACATGATAATACAAGGCAAAATCATGATGTAATGAGATGCAGCCAAGTATAGAGATGAATATCACATGCTTTTAAAAATTCAACAACACATAGTCCAAGTATAATCAAGATATCATATCGAAAGCATGTGTGATGAATAAACACAACACTAGCAAGTATGGAGACGAGCATACATAATAGTGGCAAGCCAATCAATCAGTAGTCGGAATTAGCTTAAGGCTGATACCCCAAATCACCCAACATCACAGTACAACACCAGTACCCACCCAAACATTTATCACAACTATTTGATTGGGACCCCCAAACATGCCCAATACCTATTACACCCCGTAATTTCATATTTTGTCGCGTTATCGATTGATACTTAAAGTCTCGAGAAGAGGTACGACCCTATGAAATGATAACTAAGGCTTATAACTTGTTTACGAAAGTTTCGGAGTATTTGAAAGTTAAACGAATCAAAGGAAATACATTTCAACAAAATCGGGAACTATGGAAGTTTGACGGGACAGTTGAGGGACCCTCAAAGGGATTGGCGGACTGTCAAACTACCATGGGAACCATCAAAGTACCTTATAATTTCTGATCTGAGGAGGCAGATCAACGGTCATGATTGACAGACTGTCGATCATTCGGCGGACCGTCGATCCCACCATCAAAGTACGTCGATGGAAAATTTCAGCCGGGTTTAAAAGTGGGTTTCATGTTTAGGACTTCATTTTCACCCTAAATCAGAGCATATCACTTCCTAAATCCTCCATAAGGATCCTACATCATCCAAGGTCAATCCCTAAGCATATTACGTAAGATTAACGCTACTAATCCCGTGGTAATTGTAAGAATTATTCTCTTCGTATTGAGCTAGGTTTGGAAAACCCCTGAAATTGAGGCAAGATACTGTTTTGAGAAGACTTGGATGTGTTGAGGTAAAGTTTATACTTCTCCATCTATATATGTGATTAATTGATGATTTGAGATAACTTGTGAAAGGATTTTCATAATCAAAACCCGTAAACCTATGAAATCATAGTATATAGACTTGTGGGTTGTTTTGATCAAGATATGAGTTGAAATTGATTAATATATTATTTGTTGATGTTGTGAACTAAGAAAGTATGGAGAATAGTGGGATCGAATTACGTAAATACCATTTTGTTAACAAGACTAAGAACCTTTTAAGTTAAGGTGATCGCTAGGATACCTAAGTGAAGTTCCTTATTGAATATGGATTAGATGTTGATATCGATCCTTTGTTTGTTATAGATAATTAGTTGTAAAGAGTACAAGAACTTATATCATGATGTATATCTTTGTGGATAAGGTATGTAGGGTTATCCTTTTATTTCAAAAGCATGAAATCCTAAGAGCTATCATTTTGAAAAAGAAACGTTGAGAACTCCACTCTATTGTCTATCAAATTCCTACGTTGAGAAGTGTTTATCCCTTATTTATATTCTTATGATCCTTGTTGTTGGTTACTGATCATATCATAAATCATCGAAAGGAAGCATTCTAAAAAGATATAATCTTTGAGTCGACCAAGAGTCATTCTAAGAACAAAGTCAAAGAGTTATGAGTTCCAAAAAGCGACAAAAAGCCTTTTGTTATGAAGTTTGTTGTTCACACCCCTATTTTCATTGGTATTGACATGTTTTCATTGTCATTGATATCATGCATATAATCATGTTTATATAGAGGATCGCCTTGCACGTTCAGTAACATATACATATATTAGAATAGGTTTCACGTTCCACAACATATACATATTGGATTGGGTTGCACGTTCTTCCACACATACGTATGATGGATCGGGTTATGCGTTCCTCAACACAGAAATGATCTAGTGTGCATGTTGCATTACATATTCATACATACACCTAAGGTTAATGATATATTATACATTGCACTATAAGACGAGGATAGTTTATGCAGTAAAGGCCTATCCAGACAGGTTATATTAAGTTTCAAAGTTTCATTATTCCCCCATGTGGCACATGTTTCTTATACTTCTCCTTACAGCTAATCGTTTCATATTGCTTATATGCTTTTCTTTACCGCTTATAGATTCACATTACTATTCATTATTTATATACTCGGTACATTATTTCGTATTGATGCCCCTTTTGTCGAGGGCACTGTGTGTTCATGCCGCAGGTTTTGATAGGGACTCAACTAGACAACCCAGTAGGAGCTGTCGAGTTCAGCCATCAGTAAGTAAGCTTTGTCTTTCCCGGAGCTTCTTTGTTAGCTAGTGAGTATGTTTTGTGGAGTTAGGTATAGTATGGGTAGGTTCAGGCCCTGTCCCAGCCATATGACAGTTCAGTTACTCGTAGAGGCTCATAGGCTTGTTTTGGTATGTATATTATTAATGTGTAGCCTTGCCATCTATGTTTTATTTTGTTAAACCATGTTGTGACCTTGTCGGTGCAGTTGTGTATATATGTTGGCTTAATCCATCTTATCTAGTATTGTTGTGATATATCCTAGTATAGCCTTATTGATAGGAATTTCTACTCGTACAACAGACTGGTCATCAGAGTGGTATGCTCGGGCTAGTAGGGCACCAGGTACCGGCTACATATACCCCTAGTTTGGGGTGTGACAAACTTGGTATTAGAGTGGGTTAGTCCCAGGGACTCTGTGAGCCATGTCTAGTAGAGTCTTTTTTATGAGTGTGTTGTGCACCACACTTATAAACAGGAGGTTGCCATGCATTTAGGGATGATTTCTGTTCTTTCATTTCATAGATCATGCAGTAGAGCTAAGTTGTGAAAATTCCAGTCTAACTCGTGCTTTACACAATTTTATTTCTGATAATAACCAGAAAGATATTGGTTAACTCATATTCATTACCAGCCCATGAAATATTCTGACCAATATTATTGATACACCAGAGGTGCGAGTATTATACTAAAATATCAGAGTGTGAACGATTGTCTCACTCATATACAGATGAGGTATGAAAGCTTAGAAAGATGAAGTGTTGGTTTTAGAATGCAAAAGGGTAAAGTAATGGAAGTACATAATACCTGAGATGTAGAAGATTGCAACGAGGTCGATATTCAGATATAATAACATAATAATTGTTATTCTCCCTTCATTAGTGGTAAGACCGCAATGAGATGTACCTATTCTAACCTCTGATCTACAAACGTTAATGGGCATAGTCTTAGAAAATAGTGAGACCTTGGGATCTAATAAAGACTAGACCAATCCTTAATATATTGGGGAGTGGTGCAACCATGTTAGGGGCACCTCTCGGAAGATGTGTACCTAACGTGCCCAGGAAATACATGGTCGAATATGACTTTTAAGAATATTGAAGGTTCATAGGGGCTAAGTAATGAACCCTTTATGTGTAAGGTAAATGTTTTCCCCCAAAAAGGCTCTTGTCCAGAGTAAAGCAGGAATTCCAAGTGCCTAGAAATGAGAGTAATTAAGAAGGAAGATGTTAAAAGTAAGAACATGTTTTGTTACAAGTGTAACGACTAAGATAAATAGTAAGGATGATAGCAAGAGGATAATATAAAGATGAGGGACATCAAGATAAATGCAAGGAATGACTGAGAGTCATAGAATAAAGTATGGTAAGGTGACCAGAGCAGTGTTAAGTAAGACAAAAAGGTAAGAATAAGTAAATATTGAGTTGAGAAGAAGAAGGTGTTATGAGTCCAACCATATTATGAAATTTGAACTGATAGAGGTCAACATAATATATTGATTAGATTATTTAGCTCCCTAAATAAGGAAATACCAAAAAACAAAAGGTTTCCTCAGTAAAACAAAACACGTGTCGGAAACTCGGGAGACAACTATAACAAAAAAATATTGAGAAAATATGAAGTAAACAATCAAATAGTAGGAGAATAAATAACAAAAGAAGAGCAATCCTTAAAGGTTATCTAGCTACTATCACCGGTTCGTCAAATGATTCTCTCTGTTTCTTCTCATCTGACGTGTTTGACACAAAAGGGGGTACCTTTCCAGTGGTCTGACAAGTGTGAGAAGAGCTTTCCAAAGCTCAAGTACCTTTTGACGACAACCCCGATTTTATCCCTTCTGGTGGAGGGGAAGGACTTTACCATTTATTGTTATACTTCGAGGATTGGGTTGGGCTGTGTGTTGATGCAGGAGGGTAACGTCATTTCTTATGCATCAAGGCAGTTGAAGGTGCATGAGAAGAATTATCATGTTCATGACTTAGAGTTGGCTGAGGTTGTATTTTCTTTGAAGATTTGGAGACATTATCTTTATTGGAGTTCATTGTGAGGAGTTTACCGATCACTGCAGCCTTCAACACATGTTTAATCAGAGGGATTTGAATTCTAGGCAATTTCGGTAGATGGAGTTACTAAAGGACTATGACATTACTATTTTTTACAATCCAGTCAAGGCCAATATGGTGGCACATGCCTTGAACCGAAAGACAATCAGCATGGGGAGTTTAACTCGCTTGATTGTTTCTGGGCTTCCTTTGTCATTGGAGGTCCAGCCTTTATCCAAACATTTTATGAGGCTTGATATTTCGAATCCGGGTAGGATTCTGGCTTGTGTGGAGGTGAGTTCATCTCTTTTGGAGCAAATTCGGACCCACCAGAGACAAACTGAAGATAGTATTCCTGTGCAGTCATGCCATTCTGCTTAAGCTTTTCAAATTCCACAGCCTTTGCCTCATGACCTTAACTGGAAGAAAATGCTCAATGAAAGCATCAACAAACTCATCACAAGTTGTTGGAGATGCATCTTCCCCGCGGGACAGTTCCCACGACTCATACAAATTGTTGGCAACATCCTGAAACTGATAAGCTCCCAACTTTCCTGCCTTTATCTTAATAGCATGCATAACACTGAAGATTTTCTGGAGCCCATCTATAAAATTCTACGGATCTTTTGTATTTTTGACCCTGTGAATATCGAAGGGTCTATTCATAGAAATTCCTGAGTCCTGTAGCTGGATGACTCCCTATTAGTTCTCTTACTTGGAGTCATTCCTTGTCATTGGGCTTAGGCAGTCATAAGCTGGGTGAGCAGTTGAATAGTTCCCCAAACATCTTAGTCAGTAGAACTATGCAGCGAAAGTGGGATATCCACAGGTCCTGTAGCATTGGGTGGGGGTGTTGTACCCGAATTGGCTCCCTGAGCCTGAGAATCCTCCTCGCGAGCATCATTATCCGCAACTCTCTGGGTATTAGCTGAAGTCCTTTTGGTGTACTTTCTTTTCGCAGGCATTTTCTAAAATACATAATATGCACGAGTTAGAAGGATATCATGAAAGTATAGCTCTAATACCCTAATCTAGAGTATGAGGAAGTGAGACAGTCCTAGATGTCTTGGTAGTCAACTATTTACATGTGTGGGGCCCTCACACACATAAAAGTTACCCAACATGACCGCATGTGACCGAGGGAACCACATGACTTACTTGTCAACATGGGCATCAAAACATACTAAAATGATACCTTTTAAACATGTAAAACATATGCTGGAAACATGGTCTAAAAATATATTACGGAAATAGTATGAAAATATCATAAGTATGAATAACTGAAAAATTGAAATGACGTTGATACTAGACTAGTCTATGAAACCTCTGGTAACTTGAGTCTGAAAAACTGTTTACCAGGACAAGGACCTAGCATACCTCTACTAATAATCATGAAACATGAAAATAAATGACTAGTACCCCAAATGAGAGGGGCTCACTAAAAGCTGATACTGAGGCAATCCTATTGAGCAGATCCGTCTTCCTGAAACTCAACACATGCACCCTGAAGTGCAGGTCTCATGCAAAGGGACGTTAGTACATTTGAATAGTACTGTATGTAAAACAACGGAAGAAAATAAGCAGGCACATGAGATAATAGGACATGAAACTGAAAAAAACATAAGTATGAACATGATCTAACATGAGTATAAAACATGTATTAAATATGTATATCTATAAACATGTAAACATGTATATAGTGGGGAGAGCAGTAGCATAATCGAGAATATGAATTACCACATAGGTACATGGAGTCTTGTACCTGGCCCGACCAGCAGAACTTTCCCATACCTTACCGGGGTATGAGACATGAACATGGCAAGAAAAGATCTAACCTGCAAATCTAAAGGTACCATCCTCTGGGAGGAGTGACCCTTATCATACGGTGAAATGCGTAGTTTCAGGCTACTAGAACCTTCTCGGTAAACTATGCAACTCCCAAAAACATGTTCTTGAAAATAGTGGCTTGTAAGCCCATGGAATTCATGAAATAGCTTGTAAACATAATCTTGTAAATTCATAGTTTTAACATGTGAAGAAATACATAATATAACTTATATAAATCATGAAAACAAATATGACCTCATGGAACTGCATAATAATGACCATATCTTATCTTCAAAAACTCATGGAAATCAAGGTATGCGTTCATGGATTGGACAAGTTCATGAAAATCACAATTGACCAATCATGAATATAATTGATAAATAATAGAATAAACATGACATAATATTCATATAGTTAGGGTTATTATGATATTAGAACAAAAACCCTAAGTTATGGAATTTTTACGATTTCCTAGAAATGTGGCATTGGGGAGGAACATGGATATCCCCACATGTAGATAAAAGCTCTACATACCTTACTCGCTCCCAAACTTGTATAAAAATCTGGACTATGAAGAAGAACTCCAAATATTGCACCTTAAAACCTTGAATTGGATTTATCTTGAAAACCCTAGGTTTAGAGTACTAAATTTCACTTAGAAACTGATTATACTATGTTAGAATCGCATGGAAATACGTGGAAAGGACTTACCTTGATGTAAGAGATGATTGGGAAGAGAGAGCCTTCATTTTAGGGCTTGGGAAAAGTGAAAAATCTGATTTTTGGGACTAATGCTGCGTATTTATACTATTCAGTCGTCGGGCCCTTTTAAGGTGACTTTTATGATCCGTAAAATAATTACGATGGCTTTACGACTCGTTAAACTTTAATGGCCCGTGATTCCTATCATAATCCTTAACAATGACTTGTATTTCTGGGGTCCATTTCACAGTGTGATTTGACAGTCCGTAAAATATTTTACGATCTGTATTTCAGGGCGTAAAACTGAAGAACACCATTTTTGTCAAATTTCTAATTCTAACACTTCCTACTGGGTCTTAAGTCCCTCAATCATGAAAATTACTTATCCCAATTGTACGAGGTGTTACAATTTATAACTAATTATGCACTTCTATCGAGGTCTCGAAAAGCTAAACTGTAGCCTACCTATGTGCCGAACAGGTGTACGAACGATCAAGCCCCATTGATAGCCTTTCCCTTCCTTTGCTCCTCGTAATAATCGAAGTCTATTCACGCATATACTACTCCTTAATATATAAGACTTACACAAAATAATGACATAACCTTTAACAAAGCAAGACCGCACTTATCGACCCTAGGCCCACTTCACCAAGACTCGAACTTTAATACCCAAAAATCATTAATACATATTAGGTAGTCATATCCTTAAGTTAATTTGAAATCTGTACACATTTGAATTCTCAATTGAACAATAATAAAAAAGCCCCAAATTGAAACCCTATAAATTTCCCCGAATTGAAAATAGGTTCTATTCTTAATTTAGGACTTAAAACATGATACTCTAACATAATTCAATCTCAATTCATGATATCAACACAATTTGATCCATAAACATCCATTGAAATCAATAGCATACTCACTTATTCTCATAGAATCTTGAAATTATTTTCCCCCAACTTAATAACATACTACATCACCATTAATGAACTTAGAATCATAAACTTAAGCCATAAGAGGGAAAAATATATTACATCAAGGATGAGATTGCTCCTAGGGTTGTGAAAATACTCAGTGGCAGCTCTGGTTTCGAGGTTTGCTATTTAGGGAAAAGAAATTCTGACTTAAAGAATATATAGGACACCTTAACAGTGCTTCCGCTCCAGCGGACTCGCTGTGGCGGACTAAACCCCCGCTGAGGCGGTGTCACTTGACACCTCGTCTCAGCGCCATGACGAGCTCGACTCTGCAGGAGCGGACTCGTCTTGCGAACAGACCCTCCACCAAGGTGGAAATCCACAATACCTAAGCCATCACTTCGGCGAGCCAACTTCTCGCTGAGGCGGACACGCCTAAGCGGAACATGTTTCATCGGAGCAGACACCAGACATTAGAATAGATGGATGTTTGTGCCCTGGACACAAACTATTTATGCTCGTCTATGGAAAATAGTGCTACTAACTCGCTCATCTATGGTAAATAGTTCTTCCATCTAAGACATACCTTTCTAAAGAATCATCCGAGAAAACCAAATATCCAAATTTCACAAACAAGGCCACAAAATACATCTGATTGCCTCGAAAAGCAAACCAATGACTCGACCAAGTCATAAATGACCCTCAAGAATTACAGGAAGTGACATAACTCGGAAACGAACTCATCTAGTCAAAAGTCAACTTTAAGTCAAACTAACCAACTCTAAGTTTCTAGACTTTGGGTTTTTCATCCGAAACTCATATAAATAAACCCTGGGATCCGTTCCACCTATCATGGACCCCACATAGAATCTATGGAAAGGGTCAAACAAGTAAGCAATGGTCTTTGGCTAAGACAGGTCATTAGATAAGATATCAATTAAAATAATGTTCATCATCGAATGGAGAGAAACGAACAGAGGAAACGTACCAGAAGTAGCGAACAAACCAGGATATCTACTCCACATATCAGACTCGGCCTCCTAAGTCGCCTCCTTCACAGGATGATGCCTCTACTAAACCTTCACATAATTTATCTCCTTTGATCTTAACTTCCTCACCTGCTTGTCTAAAATAACCACAGGCTCCTCCTCAAATATTAAATTCTAATCAAGCAATATGGAGTCCCACTGAATGATTTACCTTGGTGGACTGCTGATTTTGTGACAAAGCTGAAATTAATTTTCAAAGCTATACCAGCAGTGATCATGTGGTAATTATGAAAAAGAAGAAACTCAATCAAATATGAAGGTTCTGTCACAATACACAAGATGATACAATAAGTTCAACAAAATCTACATCACCTAGGGAAGTTGAGGTTTCCATGGATGCAATTATCATATGATTGGGAAACAATGTATCAGTAGCTTAGTAAATATATACCTAAACACTACGATGCCAATGTATTGTGGAGAATGCCACCAACAGGCATGTTGAAATGTAATACAGATGGTGTAAGTAGAGACAATCCTGAGAAGAGTTCATATGGATATTGCATCAGGGATAGTAGAGATGATTCAGTGTATGCACAATCTAAAGGCATTGGAATTAACACAAACACAAAAGCTGAAGCTGAGGCCATCAGACATGCTCTAAAGTATTGCAGAAAGCACAACATACAATATATATAGATAGAGACTGATTCACTTTCTCTTCTACATCTTCTAGGGATCATGTAATATTTCATAGGAATTGAAGGACATAATTGAAGACATTAAGGAGGACATGAGAACAATATAGGCTAAGATCATGCATACTTTCAGAGAAGGGAACAAACTTGCAGATTTTCTTGCAAATCAGGCACTGGAAAATGTAGATGTGAGATAGATAATTTCATACACATGCCAACAAAAGGAAGAAGGATCATCAACTTGGATAAGTCACATATTCCTCATCTGAGGATCAGAAAAAGGAAGATAAATCAAATATGTAGATAGAGATATTCATATTCATGATGCAGTTTTGCTGCAGATGCCAAAACATGGAGAAATCATCAAAGCTGGAAGTGTAATTCATATTTCAAACTAGCATATATTATTATAGTGAAACTGTTCATTTTGCACAATTTAATTTTTTTGTTTTAGCTAGTTCTTATTTTAAACATCATCATGTAATTATATTATGTTACTTTCCGGCATTCATCAATAAAGAAAAACTCTAATGGGCATTAACATGACTGTTAGAGAAAAAATTGTTTAAAAAAAATTGATTTTTGGTCTAGGCCCAACTAAGGTGTTTTAAAAAGAAAACCAAAAACCTTTATGAATTGGAGTTGATGTATGGGTTTTGGGAAAAGACGTGCGGTATGTCTTGACTTTTGGAAAATAGCATGAAAAATAAAAATCTTATTTCTATCCTTTAAATTCTAAACTTGTCATTCTAAAATGAATTATACTCCTTTTGAACTTAAAAGATTTTCATAAAACATATAAGGAAATAAGTGACAAACCATTGGACTAACACTAGTAGAGTTTTACTCAAATTAAGTTTGAGTGTACTTTTAGTCTGAAAATGGATTGATGAAATTACCCATATATGAACCATTTTAGGTGGAATTTAACTCCTTGGTTTTTCAAAATATTTTGAGTTTGAGATAAAATGAATGACATGAATGTTTTGCAGGAAAGTAAACATTTTTGAGCAATTTATAACTTTAAACATGCTATAGAACCTGAAGGTCAACCGTATTCTACGGATCCTTAATAACGGGGTGTCTAAGACCTTCCCCGGGGGATCACCAGAATTCTTACCTTGACTCTAGTTCAAAAAGATTTTACGGACCTTTGTGAATAAACCCTTTTAATTTGGTTTTCCTAATTTACTTATAAATTAGGTGGCGACTCTATAAATAATTATCCAACTTAGATCACTAACAACCGCTTAGTAACTTTTATGCCTCCGCGTAAAAGTGTCACGACCCTTTTCCAGGAATCGTGGTGACACCTACACGATCCCACCGGTAGGTGAACCACTCTCGAATCACTCACATGATACCATAAATAAATGCAGAAGATAACAAGATACTACAACATAAGTCTGACAATATAAATGCGAAACAGACTGAACAACAAGCGAACCACCAAAAGAACTGGTTTATAAGTACAAGAGCACTAAAATATGATATAAGTCTGAAATGAGCAAAAAAGTGCCAAAACTGAATACATAGTCGAAACATGTATCTCAAATGCGAATAAAATAATATGATAGAGATGGAGTGTCTAAGGGTATGCTATAGATATCATTCTTACCCTGAATACGTAAGATCAGCTGCTCGAACTCAGCTATGTAGTCTTGATCTTGTAGTTAGATCTCTATCTACATCAAGAAAAGATGCAGCAAGGGTAGCATGAGTACACAATGTACCCCCCTAGACATCATAGGCCGACAACGACGGAAGATACGCATAAAAAGATAAATACGAAGTTGACACCAAGTAATCCTATACTAATCAGTTCAATAATCAAGTAAGGTCACATAGTCCACAAAATAATTCACGAAGTTCACATATCTACTTATTTCAATAAGAGTCCATAATCATTTACATTATCTAGTGTCCAAGGGTTCAACAATAACTCAAGTATCAAGAAGCAAATATAATCCTTTCATGTCTAGAATCTAGTCAAGTCATCAATAATCACTTTCAATACAAGTCCATCCATAAGTAATCAATGAAATGGCATATATATATGTATGATATGAATGTAATGCATAAGCCATGTACCTTTTATCAATCTGGTATATAGTACGTCAAGGTTTTATTATGATTCGTACACTCATGGGGGACCTGCGAAGTCCATATACCCCTCCGCTCTAGAATAACTCATTGGATCACGAAGCCCAGCTCTTGGCTGAATAATATCATGTTGCAGGCGTGCAACTCCATTCCCCGCGTATCAATATCATCTTAGTGTTGCCATAATCTCATCAATGTTCTTACCTTTTCAACCTCTTGGGCCCATAATATATCCATACCACTCTCATAATAATATCATAGAACCATAAGTGTATGAATGCAAATGACAAATAAGGCAAGATATCATGATATAATGAGATGCAACTAAATACAGAGATGAAATATCACATGCTTTCAAGAATTTCATACACAGATATACAATCCAAGTATAAACTAGTTGATCATATCGAAGCATATATGATGCATCAACATAACAAGCAACTATGGTGACCAGCCCACATATGGCGACAAACCCAAATAATTAGTAGTCAAAACCAACACGAGGCTGATTCCCCATACCCATCATCACAGCTCAACACCACTACCCCCTCAAATATTCATCACAACCGTTTGAGAGGGACATCTAAACACACCCAATACTCCATCAGTATTTATAACTAATTACGCACTTCTATCAAAGTCTCGAAACACTAAATCGTAGCCTACTTCGGGGTCAAACATGAGCGCTATACGATCAAGCCTTAGTGACAGCCTTGCCCTTATTTTGCACCTCATGATGGTCGAAGTCTATCCATACGTATTTACTATTCATTAATATAAAGCTTACGCAACATACTAGGATATAAACCTTACAAACAAGACTTTAAAATGCCAACCCGGTCCCACATTACCAAGACTCGAACTTTAACACCCAGAAATTATGAATACATACTAAGTAGTCATATCCATAAGTTAATTGAAGAACTATACACATTTGAACCCTCAATTGAACAATATTCAAAAAGCCTCAAATTGAAACCCTAGAAATTTCCCCCAATTGAAAATAGGTTTCTATACTCAAATTAAGTCTTACAATATGATAATATAACATATTCCAATCCTAATTCATAATATTAATACAATCTAGTCCGTAAACCTCCATTAAAATCAATAACATAATTCTCTTATCTCTCATTGGAACTTACAATTCATTTTTCCCAAACTTAAAAACATACTGCATAACCATTTAAGAGCTTAGAAACATAAACCCACTTTAAGAAGGAAGGAAATCTTACCCCAAAAGATGAAATTACTCTTATTATTCAGAGAATACTCAGGTGGCGGCTCTAGGTTCGAGACTTTCTACTTTGGGAAAGCAATTCTGACCTAGGAGAATATATAGGACAACTAATATGGTGTTTTTTCCACAGTGGAATCGACTCCGCTGGAGAAAAGCCGCTGCCGCGAACAAACCCCTTACTGAGGCAGTGTCACTTTACACCTCGCCTTAGCGCCACAGCGAACATGACTTTGTAGTAAAGGAATCTCCTATGCGGCCAGACCCTCCGCCAAGGCGGAAAACCAATACTTCCCAACTCTCATTTCGGCGAGCCAACTTTCCGCTGAGGCGGACACACTAGAGCAGAAATAGGTACCGCCAAGGTAGACACACCAGACACCAAAATATAGAAATCAGTCCAAACTCCCATCAAACACCTAAAACACTCCGGAGATCCCCTAGACACAAACCAAACATGCTCATCTAAGGTAAACAGTGCAGTGAACTCGCTTGTACCCTCAAATTACACAATTAACTAAGCTAAGGCATACTTTTCTGAAGAACTATCCGGGAAAACCAAATGTCCAAAATTTACAAATAAAGCCACAAAACACATTTAATTACGTCGGGAAGCAAACCAATGACTCAACTAGTCATAAACGACCCTCCGGAACTACCAGAAGTGACAAACTTGAAACGAACCCATCTAGCCAAAAAATCAACTTTGAGTCAAACTAACCAACTATAAGTTTCTAGTTTTGGGGTTTTCATATGAAACTCATAAAAATGGACCTCCAGATTCGTGCCATACATCCCTGCACATCACAAACCCACATAGATTCTATGGGAAGGGTCAAACAAACAAATAAGGTTCTGTAGATAAAAATGACCAAACGGGCCATTACATCAGATACCAATTAAAACAACATTCGTCCTCGAATGGAGAAAAACAAACCGAGGAAATGTACAGGAATCAGTAAACAAGACAGGATATCTGCTCCGCATAGCAAACTCGGTCTCCCAAGTTGCCTCCTCAACAGGATAATGCCTCAACTAAACCTTCACCAAAGATATCTCTTTTGATCTCAACTTTCTCACCTGGCTGTCTAAAATAGTCATAGGCTCCTCCTTAAACTC
The DNA here is from genome assembly GCA_034509755.1 of Anisodus tanguticus. Lineage (NCBI taxonomy): Eukaryota > Viridiplantae > Streptophyta > Magnoliopsida > Solanales > Solanaceae > Anisodus > Anisodus tanguticus. The sequence continues at coordinate 16,241,612 of CM067540.1, forward strand.
CAAATTCTGAGCAAGCAATACGGAGTCCCATTGAATTATATAAGAATCATTGACATAGACACATGGAAAACTAGATGAACGCCTAATAGAACTGGTGGCAGAGCCAACTCATATGCCACCTACCGAACTCTTTGAAGAATCTCAAAGGGTCCAATATACCTCGGACTCAACTTCCCTCTCTTGTAGAACCTCATCACACCCTTCATGGGTGATGTCACACCCCAACCTAGGGGTATGGCTAACACTCGGTGCCTTTCTAGGTCTGAGCATACCAAAGTTGAACTCAAAGTTTTAGCCTTATAGGTAAGTTAGGCCTTTGAGGCCATACTGTAAAAGAAATCTCTAACTAGGACGACAAGGCTAAACTTGATCTTACTAAAGGTTACGATGGGCGAAGGAAGTCTCTGTAAGCACTTATACTAATAAACTTAGTAAAATATAAAATGAGGGCCGACAAGGCCACTGACAAATTGTACATACTAAACTTGTGTCTACAAAGCCTCTAAAGATAACTGACATCAAACGTGGTTGGGATAAGTACCCGACCTACCCATAGTCTATACACAAAATTTGCTACCTGACCTGTATATTTGGCTACACTCTGGAAGAGATGGAGTCTTACCGATCATTTACTGAATCCCAATATGCTCCACTGGGTAAAATCGTCGAACTGATTACCTGCATCTACAAGCATGAAATACAACACCCCAACAATGGGACGTCAATACAAAGAAATGTACCAAGTATGTAACACAGAAAATAATATATATATATATATATATGAACTCTGAAGCTAAAGAATATGAATAAATATGTTGGAAGTCTCTACTGCAAGGAAGGGATGGGAGTGGACTGACCACAACCTCTAAGTCAACTTACCTGGTCGTTATCTATTGGACCACTTGGCCCCTCTGTTTATCTATACGGTCTATTGTGGTTTGTCTCTATGTAATATCCTTGTTATTTCTGATTTGTGATCTATATTATGTTACTATCTAGCGTACAATCTAAACACAATATTCCGGCCTCACAAAGGATCTGGTGTGTAAGTATATGGCCCCAAAGGCTAGTGTATTTAGATAGTCCCAAAGGTAATCTATATTTGTATAGCCTCGAAGGCAATTACTCATCTGTATAGCCTTGAAGGCCATCTGTATCATAGCACTAAAGGCAACATCATAGCCCTGAAGGCAAGTGCATATATACAACAACAAGCAACCCTCTATAAACTATGTACTTCTGTCTCTAATTTATAGCTCGTACTTGTTCGTACGCATCTAGTAATTTATGTAATTCCCGGCTTGTCCTTACTAGTTCATGATCTCCTTTTTTTAGCTATTAGAGAACTTGAACTATCTTTGGTCACATCCGACCTATCTTGTTATATTACTCATCCTATCCTTATGATTTTCATATCTCTACTTGAAGTTTGGGGAGTAACTTGCATGACTCGTGTTCTATATCCTTCTAAGTGACTCATAACGTCGTACTTCGTATTCTATTTCTCTTTGATTTAGGGAGTCTCTTATCTTCCTCAAATATGCGTATGTGTTCATCTTTCTAGGCTATTACCCTCTGATCTCCTAGCTAGTATGATCTCATCATTTTTTGACTTATGTCGTTCTACTACTAGTTTATTAGTTCATTCCTTCGGATCTCTCACTATTCAGAACTCTTAACGTATAGGTGGACAACTTACAAATGTCTTGTTACTAGATCTACTTCTTAGGACTTTACACAGAAGCTCTACTCACTTTCAACTTCTTAACTCGTAGACGATCTCATTCCATCTGTAAGAAACTTAAAGACGAACTAGCCCCTTTCGACTTCTAATAAAAGGGGACGAGCTTAAGGAATCATGCCAGAAAGAACGAAAGATAGCCTTTACATACCTTTTCGCCTTAGCTATATGAATTCCACGAGTCCTCATATGCTCCATGAGTGCTTATCTACAGTATATGAATGATTTATAACAACGATGGATTCACATCTCATAAGAAAACTCATTCAAACATTTCATCGAACACCTAGCGTGCATAGTTCTCATGCTTCTATTTCCATGTCAATTAGCCACAATCGCTTCCGCTTCATCAACTACTACAACATCAATATTACAACTACTATACTCTATCACATCTGGCCATAAAGACCTTAAGAATTCCATTAAAATAGTCCAACAACTCATACTACGAAGTTTTCATAAGTTTACGAGTTCCGATTACGAAAATCTTTTCATAACTTTCTCCAAATCATTAATTATTTACATATATTGATAGAGGAGGATAAATATTATCTTGGTGCATCAAATTCCTCTTAAAACAGCAAGCCACCCCAATATCAATGGTTTCCAAAGTCGATTCAATACGGAGAAGATGATTATTACGATTATCACTGGGATTATCAGGTTAATCTTCCGTGATTAGCTTTGGCTTTTATCTTGAGGAGTTATAGAACCTTAGAGAGGAATTTGAGGGAGCCTAGGGTATGTTTTAGGGGATAAATGAGCTTAAATTCGCTGGAACCCGTTATAAATCCGACTGAAATTTTCCACCATCGTAAAAGGACGGTTTATTTGACAGATCGTCAAATCTGCCGTCAACTCTACCGTATCTCTCATATTGACGAACTGTCAGTTGCATTGGCAAATAGACTCTCTGAACTTGAATTTAGATAGGTTATGGGCTATGTAATTCATTATATACTAGGAGATATACCCCCGACAAGTTGGGCAAACAATTAGGTCCGAAAATTATGCCCGGTTTTTCCCGGATTCCAACGAACTTACTTTCTTTGATTCGTTTGACATTGAAACCTTTTGGAACACTTGATAACAACCTTCCTTAACCTTATAAGGGTATCATGACCTTCCCCGCTTATGTTATCTAGCTTATGACGACGTCTACGTACAAAGTGCGGGGTATAACAGGTGAGACCTTCAGAAGCACTCTATCACCAACCATGAACTCTAAGTCTCGGACCTTCCGGTCCGCATACTCCTTCTATCTGCTATGAGCTTCTAGGAGTTTATCCTAGATCATCTTCACCTTCTCTAAGGAATCTCTCAATAAACCAGTACGCCAATGCCGGACCTCGAACGCATCAAACTAACCAATCGGAGATCGACATCTTCTACCATATAAAGCCTCAAATGGTGCCATATCAATATCAATACTGGAGTGGTAGTTGTTATTGTAAGCAAACTCTGGCAAAGATAAGCACTGGTTCCAATGACCACCAAAATAAATTACGTAGGCTTGTAACATATTCTCCAATACCTAAATACTCCACTCGGACTGACCATCGGTCTGAGGGTGAAACGTTGTACTGAGATCCAAGCGAGTAACCAACTCTCTCTGCAAAGTCCGCCAGAAATGCGAAGTAAACTGAGTACCCCGATCCGATATAATATAAATAGGAACCCCATGAAGATGAGCTATCTCCCGGATGTAGATCATAGCCAACTTCTCTACATTATAGGTCATCTGAATTTGAATAAAATGTGAGGAGTTGGTCACTCCATCCACAATGACCCAAATAACATCAAACTTGCCCAAAGTCATGGGAAATACAATAACGAAATCCATGGAAATCCTCTCCTACTTCCACTTGGGAATGGGCATCATCTGAGACACACCGTCGGGTCACTGGTGCTTATACTTGACCTGTTGACAATTCTAACATCGAGACTCAAAATAAGCAATGTCTCTCTTCATCCCTGTCACGACCCAAACTGGAGGGCCGCGACGAGCACCCGGATCCCACCTGCCGGGTACCACTAATCGTATATTTACCACCTAATCATCATTAATTACGGACTAAGCCAAAAGAAAACTATGTGAACTCTTTATCCAGAAAACCAACAAATGTATATAAGTACCCATACCAAGGCCGACAAGGCCATACAAGACCACTATCCACAGGACACCTGTCTACAAGTTTCTAAGAGTAGCAACATCAAAGGTAGGGACAGGGCCCCGCCATACCCATATATGCAAGCAAAAATGTATCGTACCTAAATTAGACCAACACTCCGAACAAGGGGAGTGCTCCAAAAATCCGCTGGATCCGCAATCAACTAACGTGAACAGTCACCCTGCCTATGTGAACCTGCGTGCATGAAACGCAGAATCCCCCGACAAAAGGGACGTCAGTACGACTGATGTACTGAGTATGTCAGGCATGAATAATAACATAACAGGGATATAACAATAAACTGAAACAAGAATAACCGACCAACTGTAATTATCTCTGAGGGTCCTAATACATATGCCTAAATGTCATGCACAATGCGGTATACATATACATCGGCCTCATCGACATCTTTCTTACCATAACAGCCTCTGTGGGCATCATTCCATATAATGGTTAATGAATATATGTGTGATGTAAATGCGGTATACATATATATTGGCCACACATGGGCTCTTTCTGTCCATAACCGCCTTTGTGGGCATCAGGTTATATCGGCCACACATGGGCATCACATCATTTTGGCCTCATAGGACTCTTTCTTTACGTGATAGTCTGTACCAACTGCAGGTGGTATGCGTATATAACGCCTTTCCCTTTCCCAATATCCCCTACATATACATAATATTTACCATATAGTAGTGTGTATAGCACAAATGGGTCCAGGATAATATATAATATGATGCAAATGAAAATGCATGAATGACAATAAAATATTTTTTGAACTTGTCGGATGACAATAATATCCTTGCCCCTTTGGCTAACACTGTGAATATCAACATATCTTCCGTATGCCTCAATAAGGACTTAGGAACATATTTAGACATGCTTTTAGTATAAGAATAAATAATATGAATATTATTAACTACTAGGAGTAGAATAAATTATGGAACAATATCGCAGTTATATTTCGTTACATGGAACATGCGAAAAAAAAAAAATTCCTTACATACCTTAAATTGAGCCTTAAACAATAATGATTAGATCAACCTCCTTTGTCTATTTAAAATTGCAGGTTAACTTATTGTTAATTAAATGGATGAAGGATTTGGAGAGGATGTGTTACTGTTTCTAATTCCTAATATGGCAAAGAGTGAGTGATATGTAAATCTTAAGGAAAAAAAGTGTTGTTTCTGTTTTCGTACACAACCAAAAAAAGGTTGGAGTCTTATGAATCAATAAATCACGATTTGCTCATATAAGAAAAAGTTAAGTTGTGCATGTGGGGGAGGACGTGGCAGTGCCTTAGGCCAGTCATCAGATAGCTTATTTGCAATGTTACACGTGATGTCCCCCACTAAGCTTGTCCCCCTTAAGATTAATCAATCCCATAATTAATTAATTATACACACAATTAATTTTGTGATCCCAGTTCACTTAAATCTTAATAACTTATAAGACCTTCATATACTCAATGTCATAATTTGCGTGATATGACACTAGTCCATAACCTCTTTAGGGATATACAACTATTATTATTAATCCCCATCGTCATACTTGTTACGTCCAAAATTATTTCGGGGCTGCAACCTTTTATATAGTAACCTCTTTATTGTCATACATAAATATAACATAAATTTTCCCAACGCTCGGGTCTATTTACACACGCCTAGCGATTTTATATACGCCTAGCGATGCAAAACATGACCCGAAAGTATGGGATGTTACATTCTTCTCCCTCCTCCCCAGAAACATTCATCCTCGAATATTGGGGTGACATATATATTCCCCGTTACGTAGCTCGAAAATATAACTACCTTCATATATCACTACATTAGACCTCTCATGGTCTTCAAGAATTAATTATAATACCATGAGATAGAGCTCACCTTATGCTCCTTTCAAAACCTCATCGTTGGTCTGGAATAGGTATGGATACTTGTGCATCATTTCCTCTTCCGCCTCCCACGTCATCTCTTCCACGTTCTTATTTCGCCATAAAACTTTCACAGAAACTACTTCCTTAGTCCTCAGCTTGCGAACTTGTCGATCTATAATAGCAACAGGAACATCTACATATGATAGATCCTCTGTAACCTTCACATAATCAATCGGTACAATCCGAGAAGGATCTCCAACACATTCTCTCAACATGGAAATATGGAAGACTGGATGAACACATTCCAATTCCGAAGGTAATTCCAATTTGTACGCTACCTGGCCAATTCGTCGAATTATGCAATATGGCCCAATATACCTTGGCCTAAGTTTTCCTTTCTTCCCGAATCTCATTACCCCTTGCATCGGCTAAATCTTCAAAAATACCCAGTCATCTACCTGAAACTCTAAGTCTCGTCGTCGCACATCTGCGTATGACTTCTGACGACTCTGAGCTGTTAACAACCACTCTTGGATAAGCTTTACCTTTTCTATGGCTTGGTGTACTAAGTCAGGTCCAAATAACTCTGATTCACCTACTTCAAACCATCCAATAGGAGATCTACATCTTCGTCCATACAAGGCCTCGTATGGAGCCATTTTAATACTGGTGTGATAGTTGTTATTGTACGCGAACTCAATAAGGGGTAAGTGATCATTCCAACTTCCCTTAAAGTCCAACACACAAGCTCGTAACATGTCCTCGAGCATTTGAATCATTCACTCAGCTTAATCGTCTGTCTGAGGATGGAAAGCCGTACTTAAATTAACTCGGGTGCCTAACCCTTTCCGAAACGATTTCCAGAAGTTAGTTGTAAACTGAGCACCTCGGTAAGATATAATAGATATAGGCATGCCATGAAGTCGAATGACCTCCTTAATATATAACTTCGCTTAATTTTCGACAGTGTAGGTAGTTTTCACTGGCAAGAAATGAGATGATTTGGTCAGTCTGTCAATAATTACCCAAATAGAATCAAATTTCTGATAGGAACGAGGTAATCCCGTAATGAAGTCCATATTAATCATTTATTATTTCCATATCGGAATCTCGATGTTCTAAGTTAAGCCACCAGGCTTTTGGTGTTCTATTTTTACCTGTTGACAATTGGGGCACTGAGCTACAAACTCTGCCACACTCTTCTTCATGTCATTCCACAAAAAATACTCTTGAGATCATGATACATTTTAGTTGATCCTGGATGATTATAGTACCGTGAATAATAAATCTCCGTCATAATTATATCCACAATCCTACTACATTTAGAACACATAGACGGCCCGGGTGCCTGAGAGTTCCCTGTTCGTCAATCTCGAAGGTCGTGGTCTTCTTCTATTGAATGGTCTCTCTTATATTCTTCAAATTGGGTCTTCCCATTGACGTTCCTTAATTTTTGATATAAGGGATGATTTTGACACATTCTGGACACAAACCCACCATCCTTCAAATCCACTAGTCGGACTCCCAAATTAGCTAACTGATGAAGCTCTCTTACCAATTCCTTCCTTTTGACTTGCACTGACATCAAACTGACCATTGACTTACTGCTAAGCGCGTCTACTACAACATTAGCTTTGTCATGGTGATATATGATGTCCACATCGTAATCCTTCAATAATTCAAGCCATCTTCTTTGTCTCAAATTCAGCTCTTTTTGTTTGAATATGTATTGCAGACTCTTGTGATCCATAAAAATGTCTACATGAAAACTATATAAATAGTGCCGCCAAATCTTCAATGCATAGACTACTGCGGCCAACTCTAAATCATGTGTCGGATAGTTCTTCTCATATTTCCTCAATTGCCTTGAAGCATAGACAATCACTTTACCTTGCTGCATTAGCACACATCCTAAACCTACTCCCGAGGCATCACAATACACAACATAACCTTCTGGACCCTCTGGGAGAATAAGGACTGGTGCCGATGTTAATCTATCCTTCAACTCCTGGAAACTCCGCTCACAAGCATCGGACCACTGGAATTTTATAGCCTTTTGTGTTAACTTCGTTAGTGGTGCTGATATGGTAGAAAATCCTTCTAAAACCTTCTATAATATCCGGCTAAGCCCAAAAAGCTGCGAACCTCTGTTGGAGTCGTAGGCCTCGGCCAACTCTTCCCCGCTTCAATCTTCTGAGTGTCAACTCTTATACCCTCGTCTGACACTATATGACCAAGAAAAGCCACTGACTTCAGCCAAAACTCACATTTGGATAGCTTTGCATACAACTTATGGTCCTAGAGCGTTTGTAGTATTATCCGCAAGTGATCCACATGCTCTGTTTCTGAGTGAGAGTAAATCAGAATATCATCTATAAATACTATCACAAATACGTCCAGGAATGGGTGGAACACGCTGTTCATTGGTGCATTTGTAAGTCCAAATGACATTACTAGGAATTCGAAGTGCCCATACCTTGTCCTGAAAGCCGTCTTCGGAATATCCTTCTCCTTAACCTTTAGTTGATGGTACCCCGATCTTAGATCAATTTTTGAGAAATATCTCGCACCTTGTAACTGATCAAACAAATCGTCAATTCGGGGAAGAGGGTACTTGTTCTTGGTAGTAAACTTATTTAGTTGTTGATAGTCGATACACATCCATAATGAGCCATCCTTCTTTCGTACGAACAATACTGGTGCACTCCAAGGAGATATGCTAGGCCATATAAAGCCTTTCTCGAGCAAATCCTTTAATTGCTCCTTCAATTCCTTCAATTCAGTTGGGGCCATTCTATAAGGAGGAATAGATATCGGTTGAGTGTCTGGCAATACATCTATATCGACTCAATTTCCCTTTCAGGAGGAAGGCCAGGAAGTTCATCTGGGAATACATCAAGAAATTCATTGACCACCGGAATTGATTGAGAACTAGGTGGCTCAGCATCGACATCCCTTGCCCGAACAAGATGGTATATACACCCTTTGGAGATAATCTTTCTTGCCTTAAGATATGAAATAAACTTACCTTTTGGCATTTCCGTATTACCTTTCCATTCAAGGACTGGCTCGCCTGGAAATTGGAATCTAATAATCTTTGTTCGGTAGTCAACATTAGCGTAGCATGACGCTAACCAATCCATTCCCATAATAACATTGAAGTGAACCATTTCTAATTCCACCAAATCTACTAGGGTCTGATGACTACAACATAATACTGCACAATTTCGATAGACCCATCTAGCGATTACTGATTCACCAATCGGTGTAGATACCACAAATGGATCCCTTATCAACTCAGGATCCATACCAAATTTACAAGCAGCGAAATTAGTAATATATGATAAATTTGAGCTTGGATATAACAACGCGTACACATTATGTGAAAGGATCGATAACGTACATGTAATGACATCAGGTGAGGACTCCTGATCCTGTTGTAGTATCAATGCATAAGTACGGTTCTGGCCCCTTCATCTGCCTTAACCAGATAACGTCTACTGACTCTACCCTAACGGGCGTACTCATTGGGATGAAGCTGCTGCATATTCGATCGGCTAGGCTCTAACACCTTTATCTTTTGTCGAACAATTTCACACTATATGACCATGCTCCCCACAAGAATAGCATACTTTTGCCTCGTATTGGCATGGCCCTGCATGGGTCCCACCACACTGCTTACATCGAGTCAACGGCGGCCTCATCTGCATAGAATTCCCTCTATAATAAGATCCCGATGCTTGTGAACTTTGGCCTGGTCTCGTTTGAATATACCGATCAGCCATCGATCCTGAAGATGGCAATGATGTGCCGACTGCTGGGTAAGATGGTCGTCTATAAGGCTGTGGCCTGGGCCCGCCTCCAAAGTCTCTCACGCCACTTACAGACCGAGCCCTTTTATGCTGGCCCCTATCACGCTTTCGATCGACCCGTTGTTGCCTCTTGCGATCCTCCAAGTTCTGTGCATAAGCATGGATGCGAGCAATATCCATATCCGGATTCAAAGAAGCCATAGTACACGCATTGACCAAGTGTGGCCCAAGCCAGTAACGAACCTGTGTACCCGGTCACTTATTTCAGCTATAATTGTATGAGGATATCGAGCCAAGGAATTAAACTGCAGGTTATATTCTCGAACGCTCATATTGCCCTGTTCAAGGCGTAGGAACCAGTCATGTCTGGTCCGTCAAATCTCGACTGGTAGAAAATGTTTTAAGAAAGCCTTTGAAAACTCCCCCCATCCTGTTGGCGCAGCACGAGGTCCCCTAGATTGCTCCTATGTTTCATACCAGGTTAATGCGACATCCCGCAGTCTATAAGAAGCAAACTTTACCCACTCGATATCGATAACATCCATCACCCGCAAAGTGCGATGTACCTGATCTAGAAAATTCTGCGGGTCCGCATTCAAGTATGTTCCTGTGAATACCGGAGGGTCTAGATTGATGAAATCCTGAGCTCTTGCGCTAGCAGTTCTATCAGAAGGACTGGAAACCTCATGTTGGGCCTGAGCGGCTACCAATCATGTCAGTAACTGTACCGCACTCCGCATATCAAGATCCTCGGTTGGGATATCAGGTGGACGGACTGAGGGTATTGTCGCTCCACTAATCTCCCTTGATGGTGGTGATCTGGGGGAATCATATAAAGAGGTCGTACCGAGGGTCTCGCTCTGGCCCTCGCTAGCAGGTGGCAATCGGCTGGTACTTTCGCCCGTAGACGTATCCAATGTCCTCATACTCTTGAAATTCTTCCTTATTGTAGGCATCGCTGGAATTATAAATACGAAATGGATTAGGAATGAAATACTTATGACTCAGCTCTACTGCACGATTTATGAGATGAAAGAATGGAAACCATCCCTAAATGTCAGGAAGCCTCCTGCTTATAAGTATGGTGCATAACATACCCATAAACAAGACTTTACTAGACACGGCTTGTAGACTCTCTAGGACAGACATGCTCTAATACCAAGTTTGTCATGACCCAAACCGGAGGGCCGTAATGGGCACCCGGATCCCACCCACCGGGCACCGCTAATCGTACATTTATTACCTAATCATCATTAATTACGAACTAAGCCAATAGAAAACTACGTGAAGTCTTTCTCTATAAAACCAACATATGTATATAAGTACCCATACCAAGGACAACAAGGCCATACAAGACCACTATCCATACGACACCTGTCTACAATCTTCTAAGAGTAGCAACATCAAAGGTCAGGACAGGGCCCCGCCATACACATATATGCAAGAAAAAATGTACCGTACCGAAATTAGACCAACACTCCGAACAAGGGGAGTGCTCCAAAAATCCGTTGGATCCGCAATCAACTAACGTGAACAGTCACCCTGCCTATTTGAACTTGCGGGCATGAAACGCAGCGTCCCCCGACAAAAGGGACGTCAGTACGACTGATGTACTGAGTATGTCAGGTATGAATAATAACATAACATGGATATAACAATAAACTGAAACAAGAACAACCGACCAACTGTAATTATCTCTGAGGGTCCTAATACATATGCCTAAATGTCATGCACAATGCGGTATACATATACATCGGCCTCATCGACATCTTTCTTACCATAACAACCTTTGTGGGCATCATACCATATGATGGTTAATGAATGTATGCATGATGCAAATGCGGTATACATATATATTGGCCACACATGGGCTCTTCCTGTCCATAACCGCCTCTCTGGCCATCAGGTTATATCGACCACACATGGGCATCACATCATTTGGCCTCATAGGACTCTTTCTTTACGTGATAGTCTGTACCAGCTACAGGTGGTGTGCGTATATAACGCCTTTCCCTTTCCCTATATCCCCTACATATACATAATTTTTACCATATAGTAGTGTGCATAGCACAAATGGGTCCAGGATAATATATAATATGATGCAAATGAAAATGCATGAATGACAATAAAATATTTTCTGAATTTGTTGGATGACAATAATATCCTTGCCTCTTTGGCTAACACTGCGAATATCAACATCTTTTCTATATGCCTCAATAAGGACTTAGGAACATATTTAGACATGCTTTTAGCATAAAAATCAATAATATGAATTTTCTTAACTACTAGGAGTAGAATAAATTATGGAACAATATCACTGTTATATTTCGTTACATGAAACATGCCAAAAGAAAGAAAAAAATTGCCTTACATACCTTAAATTGAGCCTTAAGCAATAATGATTAGATCAACCTCCTTTGTCTATTTAAAATTGCAGGTTAACTTATTGTTAATTAAATGGATGAAGGATTTGGAGAGGATATGTTACTGTTTCTAATTCCTAATACTGCAAAGGGCGAGTGGTATGTAAATCTTAAGGGAAAAGGGTGTTGTTTCTGTTTTCGTACACAAACAAAAAATGGTTGGAGTCTTATGAATCAATAAATCACGATTTGCTCATATAAGAAAAAGGTAAGGTGTGCATGTGGGGGAGGGCGTGGCAGTGCCTTAGGCCAGTCATCAGATAGCTTATTTGCAATGTTACACGTGATGTCCCCCACTAAGCTTGTCTCCATTAAGATTAATCAATCCCATAATTAATCAATTATTCACATAATTAATTTTGTGATCCCAATTCACTTAAATCTTAATAACTTATAAGACCTCCATATACTCAATGTCATAATTTGTGTGATATGACACTAGTCCATAACCTCTTTGGGATATACAACTATTATTATTAATCCCCATCGGCACACTCTTTTTTTCCAAAATTATTTCGGGGTTGCATCCTTTTATATACTAATATCTTTATTAGCATACATAAATATAACATAAATTTTCTCGACGCTCGGATCTATTTACACACGCCTAGCGATTTTATATACGCCTAGCGATGCAAACCATGACCCAAAAGTACGGGATGTTACAATCCCCCCTCACCAATAGTGCTGCCTTAAATCACGGTACATCTTAGTAGCACCTGGATGAATTGAATTTCTAGAGATATGGGCCTCCTCCATAATCAGTCTAATCAAATCACCAACTCTAGGAACACACACTCTACCTTTTATCCTCAACACCCCCTCACCATCAATCATGGCCTCCTTGGCCTCACTACTCATCACCTTATCTTGAATCTAGCACAACTTCACATCCTCATACTGGTGAGTCCGCATCTGATACAAAAGAGATGACCTCGCCTTCACACAAGCTATAATCCTACCCGGATTCAAAATATCAAGTCTCACAAAATAGTTGGCCAGAGACTGGACTTTCAATTCCAAAAAACGCTCAGAAATAATCAAGCAAGCTAGACTCCCTATGCTGACTACCTTTTAGCTCAAGGCATCCGCCACTACATTGGCCTTGCCTGAATGGTATAAAATGGTCATGTCATAATACTTCAACAACTCCATCAACCGATGCAGCCTAGAATTGAGTACGACTGATTAAATACATACTGGAAACTACGGTGATCGGTATACAACTCACAATGGACATCATAAAGATAATGCCTCAAAATCTTTGGAGCAAACACAACAACAACCATCTCCAAATCATGAAAATGGTAGTTCTTCTCATGCACCTTCAACTTCCTCAATGCATAAGCAGTAAGATTACCCTCCTACATCAACACACAACCCAACTCAATCCTAGAAGCATCATAATACACAGTAAAGTCCTCCTCCTCCACCGGAAGGGATAAAATTGGGGTTCTGTTCAAAAGAGTCTTGAGCTTTTGAAAGCTCTCCTCACACTGGTCGGACCACTGAAAATGCACTTCTTTCTGAGTCAAACGCGTCAGATAAGAAGTAATGAAAGAGAATCCCTTCAAGAACCGGCGATAGTAGCTAGCAAGACCCACGAAACTCTAAATATCTGTCACAGAATTTGGTCTAGGCTAGTCCTTGAGTGCCTCTTTCTTCTGTGGGTCAACTATAATCCCATCCTTGAACACCACGTACCCCAAAAATGCTATAGAACTCAACCATAACTCACACTTTGAGAACTTAGCATAAAGCTTCTTCTCCTTCAAAATCTCAAGGATCACTCTTAGATGCTGCTCATGGTCCTCCTGACTCTTCGAATATATCGAGATGTCATCAATAAACAAAATCACAAAAGAATTTAAATACGACTTAAGTATCCTATAAATCAAGTCCATGAACGCTGTGGGGGCATTGGTAAACCTAAATGACATCACCAAGAACTCATAATGCCTATAACGAGTCCGGAAAGACATCTTGGGAACATCCTTAGCCTGGATCTTCAACTGATGATACCCAGACCTCAAGTCAATTTTCTAAAACACAGAAACACCCTAAAACTGATTGAATAGTTCATCAATATGTAGAATCGAATACTTGTTTTTTATGGTGAATCAATGCACATACTCATAGTGCCATCCTTCTTGTTCACGAATAAGATAGGAGCACCCCATGGAGATACACTCGGTCGAATGAAGCCCTTAGTCAATAAATCTAGAAGCTGCTCATTTGACTCTTTCAACTCTACTGGATCCATAATGTATTGAGGAATAGAAATGGGTCGAGTACTTGGCTCAATATCAACATAGAATTCAATATCTCTGTCTGGCGGGATACTTGGAAATTCTAAAGGAAATACCTATGTGAACTCACTAACTACCGGAACAGAATCAACGGAAGGAGTATCCTCACTCATATCCCAAATATGAGCAAGATAAGCCAAACAACCCCTGTCCGCCAACTTCCTAGCATGAATATATGAGATGATATTCCTAGGAGCAGGGCTGAGAGCGCCTCTCCACTCTAACCTCGGAAGGCCAGGTACAACTAGTGTGACCATCTTGGAATAGCAATCCAGAATCGTATGATATGGTAATAGCCAAATTATACCCATGATAACATCGAAATCCACCATATCTAAGATAAACAAATCTACCCAAGTGTCGTAACCTATGAAATTAACTACACACATGTAATAAACTCTATCTACAATCACAGAATCACTGACTGGTCTAGACACACAAATAGGAAAATCCAGCATATCGCACCATATCTCCAATTTAGCAGAAAAGTAAGCCGACACATAAGAGTATGTAGACCTCATATCATATAACACAATAGCAGACCGACGATAGACTGAGATGATATATGTGATAACTGCGTCCGATGCCTCAGCCTCGACTCTACTAAGGAATTATTATAAATAAGTGTGTCCTATCTTAGACTAAGTACCATTCTGGCCATCTCGTCCCGAGCAAGCTCCATCTCTCTCCAACTGGGATCCACCACAGCCAAATTGATGGCCACTACGACCCGACTGAGATCCTCATCAGCTACCCTGACTAGTACTTTGACCCTATCCTAAGCTTAAACTCCTTATAGGATAAGATATGTCTTGTATTGGGTGCATTATAATGTAAATTAAGGTGGTAGTTGAGCCAAGAATAGGATTCATTCCTCGATTGGATATTCGAGAGAACACTCAACTTCTCAGTGATATTAGGTCGACCAAGTCATAGGACAATGCAAGAGACATTTTTAGAATATGGTCTAGTTGTTGACTAATAGAGATGAGATAAAGTGATCAAGCCATTTGGATAGACACGTGGCAAATCCTAAGCTTGATCGAGTGTGTCGCGAATGAAAGAAATTTATCATCTCACATAAAGGTTATGTTTGCTGGATTCATGTAAACGTACTTCACATATTAAGTTCGTCATACAGCGCAGTCTAGGAGTTCCGTATGGACCTTAATTGGATTAGTGTCGATATATGAAAGCCTATAGGGTCACACTATGTCGATTGTCTCTTCGATCTAAGGGTGTATTGAGAAAGTATTAAATATTCGATTTGGGATCGAGATATTTAAATTGATAATAACTATGGGATAATTTCTATTAGATGGAAGTTATTTAATTAAATCAAAATTAGATTTTAGATTTAATGTGCTGAATATATATATTAAATGAAAACGGGAAACGGAATTTTACGTAAGGCATCGCAGCGCCTGCTAGGCTGCGCTGCGGCGCCGACCCGGCAGTGGGCCCAGTCAGACTGGCCCACTGCACCTCAGTTTTTGGGCCAGGCTTAGAGCCCAACCCTAATCTGATGTTGTCCTAATCCTCCCTATATAAACAGCACTAAACCCTATAAGTTATACACACCAATTCTATAAACTAAATTCTAGACTTAGAGTCTTGGACGAAACTCTCTCAAACCTCTGCCAAGATTTCCTGGCTTTCTTGATAGAGGAATACACCATAGCATAGTGCTTGCAGTCGAAGGGACAGTCGTGTGTAATTCCTAAGTAAAGACTCCAAATAATACAACCTGTAAGTGTTCATGTTTTATGTTACAGGTTTTGATTGTAATATAACCATACCAGAAGAAATTGTTGGGATAAATAAGAACAAAATTTTAAACTTGCGTTGTGCCTTACTTATGTGTTTTGAACCCAACAAAACCCTACAAAGAGCACCATGCATTTCATCTCACCTAAGGTTATATATCTATTCTTTCTTAATGTCCAAGTTATTCAATCTTCTGTCAGATATGTTCTTTCTTCATGTATATTTTCTCGGTTTTGTAAGTAAATCATATACTATTATTCCGCTGTGCCAACAACATTGAAGAAAGTAGCTGTGATTATGAGTTTTATCCCCTGTGTTTATGCATTCGTTTAGTATTTTACGCTAAATACTTAAGGATTTATCACGTTGAGGTTTTACACTAAATACTTATGGATTTATCAATTGCTTGTGCAACACCATACAATCATTACAAGAAAAAAGAAACGTGGGCTTAATATGTTGCTCATACTCTTAAAAAATGTCATTGGGTGCGTGTTGGATCCTCCAAAAATTGTGCATTTTTGGAGTATCCGACATGGATGCGGCAATATTTTTGGAGAGTCCGAGCAACATATAAGTGAGTTTTAGACATATATCTGAGAATTTAGTATAATGTAACATGACAACCTCAGAATGCTTTTTTTTTGTTTCAGTTCTCTTATCCTCGAAGCAATTGTATAAATTCATGGAGTGTAGAAGTGTTTGGATTAGAAGAAAAGCTTGGATACACCATTAAAAAGATCTCACATGAGGTAAGTTATTTTTTTCTGCTTTACAATCATATATCTTTTGTTCCCTATTAAGAGTCTCACATCGGAAATGGAATGGGAACATGGACTCCTTATATGGACTTGGACAATCATCACACTACAAGCTAGCTTTTGGGGTTGAGTTAGGCCCAAGATCCATTCTTTACCCCTTCACTCTATCAAGAAAGGTGAAAGCCTCATTGTTTATGTTCATGGCTCTAAATACAATAATTTGGTTATCCTAGATTCTATGCAAATGCTATGAGGATGGAGACTTGCATGAAAAAACTATGACGCTGTTTGAAACTTTAGGCCCTTCCAGATGGGATGCTAAAGTAGTTTTAACACTTGCAGCATTGGTTTCAATATATGGCGAGTTTTGGCTCATAATGCAGCTCGTCCATCACAGTTATCTGGCAGCTTTAACTACAGCACTTAAGAAAATGCCTAGAGATTTAAACATATTAAAAATACAATTTAAAGCTTTGAACTTGTTGATCGATACTATGATAGAGGCAGCAAATCTTGTTCTCGACTTTGAAGGCCTGCCTTTGCAACAAGAACCTTTGGGTGATGAGGCAATTGTTGTTACAAAGTCTTAGATGTACATAACAATCTACTGGATTTTAAGAAGCTCGATTTCATGCGCTTCTCAGATTGCAGATTTCAGGACCATGAAAGATAACCAAGTGCATGTTTTTTCCCTTTCCCTTCATTTTGTTATTCAGTATATAATATCTCAATAGTTCGTAAATTCTTTATCTTTTCACCAGTAAATAAGTTGACGTGAAAAATCCTAACTCCAGGCATTCGAATTCAACAACCATTGCAACATGGACTCTCTTCAGCTTGGTATACAAGCTAAGTGGTTTATGCAATGACCTAAGAGAGAAATTACATACGTGCCAAATGCAAATAGGTGATTCTCTTTCAATGAGCCTTAATTATAGAAAACAACTTGTTCGACAAAAATTACATGAAAAGAAGTTGAAAATCTTTTATTGTTCTCAGATAGAAGGTTTCCGGAAAAGATACGCGATCTTTTCAAAGTGTCCCATTTCCACAATCAAGATGTGCTTAGTGTGTTATTCTCTTTGAAGAATGACTTACCGTTGAAAGATAGCTCACGAGAAATGGTACTTCTTTCCAAAAGTTATTTTTTAAATATGTAAGTCAAGAATCAATGGTCTTGTCCAATCTCAAAAAAAAAAAAAGAATCAACGGTATTGTGAGTTAACACTTGAATGATGGAGGTAGCTATCAGTTTGATGAATCAATGCCAAATACTTATGGATAACTAGAAACGGTAGGAATGGATCTTGGGCCTAACTCAACCTCAAAAGCTAACTCAAAGGGAGGAGGATTGACCAAGTCATATAAGGAGACCAAGGACCTCTTATCCCACCGATGTGGGAGAAATATGTTGGAAATTTACTAATGTGAATTAAGTATATCCCATTAATTTATGACTCGAACAATTGGGGCCCGCACATCGGAAACGTCATTTTCACACACGTGCACACGTAGTGCCAAGTATCGCAAATTTCATTAGTGAAAGAGATATTGATACGTATGTAATACGTTTGAGACATATAATTATGGACGGTTATTGGCCAAATGACAATGTATTCCACTTTGGTAAAAGAAGGAAGAAGTGTAAGATGAAATGAGTCGGAAATCATCGCGGAGCCGCGAAGGGCCGCGGCGCAGCCCCGTCAGAGCCGAGGCACCGGAGCGCATCCCTGGCAGCGCCACCACGCTAATTGGGTGGCCAGTCACTGGAGTCGCGGCGCTAATTCACAGACTCGCGACGCTTCGGAGGCAGAATGTTGTTGAAAAGTTTTGACATTTGGGTTGGTTTTGGAGCACTGATTCTCCATTACTTGGCATATGAATTCAGCCATTATTTGGCTTAATTTAACCTTTTAATTAAGTCTCATTACATAGCTATTAAAGGCCATTAGTTGGCTAGTTGAGGGGTCTTCTCCTTGCACAATAAATTGAGGTCTTTGGCTCAATTGAAGACTACACAACACTTAGAAAGTACTCCAGAATTTTCTGAATTCATCTTCTTCCTCTCTAGCAAAGTTACTATACTCAAAGTTCTTCAAGAGTAACACTTGAGTTTCCTTTTCTCAATTGTTAAGTTGTTATTGTATCTTGAGAGACTATTGCCCGACAACGTAAAAGGAGATATACGGGACAATCTTGTCTTAAAGACAGAGTGCCATCACTCGACTTAGCAAATCACCCAAGCAGTTTGTTAAGTTCTTGATTTCCCATTTATTGTAATATTTAGTTTATCATTTCTTACCATTGTAATAGTTACTTACTTCCCGTTTCCTGCAACAATTGTATCCCAACAATTTTAAGACAAGATTTTGTTGTAAGTACCTAGAAAGATTACCGGAAGAGAATAAATTGCTTCTGATTCTGTTGTTGTTGCTACTCAAGGCAATCCCTTTGCTCAAGGCACACCTAATGCATTTCCGGTTGCTCAAGGCTCATCCAACGCATTTACTGTTGCTCAAGGGAACGTTGTCGTTCTTCCACCCGCTGGATTCCACCATGAACGCCCTGAAAGTTCATGGGCTCCAACTTCAAGAGATGACAACATAAGATGCTATTCTATCTGACTGTTATGGGAATGGCTTGTTTCCTAACAGAAGATCCTCCACAAGCTGGAGATGAAATGGACTCTTCGCCTACTGAAACGGCTGAAGGGGGCCTAGGTATCCATGTCATTAATGGCATGAAGATGGTTCTTGATGCATGGAGTCATAGTGATTTCATGTGTAAGAACTATATATTGAACTGCTTGTTAGACCCTCTCTACACGGTGTATTGCATTGTAGGCACTGCCAAAGAGTTGTGGGAGAAACTGCAGAAGAAGTACAACGCACAAGATGCAGGTACTAAGAAATTCATCGTTGGAAAATTTCTGAATTTTCAAATGGTGGATAGTAAAACAGTGATGTCCCAAGTCCAGGAATTCCAAATGATTCTACATCACCTAAATTTGGAAGGTATGAACTAAATGAGCAGTTTTCTATTGCATCACTGATTGAAAAGTTACCTCCCTCGTGGAATGAGTTTATGAGTTACTTAAAACTCAAAACAAAGGAAATGACCTTTGAAGAACTTATTATCAAACTCCAAATTCAGGAAGATAATAAGAAGGCCTTGCCTAAGGGTAAACAACCCGCTGAGGCAAGGGCAAATCTGGCTGAGGCCAAAGGGAACTCAAGCAAGAAGCGCAAGTTCCAGAAAGACGGAAAGACCCAAGCGCCAGAGAAGTTCAAAGGAAACTGTCACCACTGTGGAAAACCTGGTCACATGATCAAGGATTGTCGCAAACTCAAGACTGAGCAACAAAAGAAGGCCAAGGCTAAAGGCAAGGCACAGGTTAAAGTCGTCAAAGACAAGTTTCTGGATGACATGATTGAGGAGTTCTCAACGGTGGTGCTAGAAGCAAACCTTATTGAGAATCCCATGCAATGGTGGATGGACACAGGTGTTACAAGACACATCTGTTCCAATAGAGATGCCTTCTCCACTTATACACCGGTTACAAACAAGAAGTTGTTCATGGGCAACAACGCTTCCTCTGACGTGCTGGGGGTAGGAAAGGTAGTCCTAAAGATGACTTCTGGAAATGAGCTCACTCTGAAGGAGGTGATGCATGTTCCTGAGATTAGAAGAAATTTAATTTCAGGTCATTTATTGGTTAATGTTGGTTTTAGGCTAGTGTTTGAGTCCAATAAATTTGTAATCACTAAGAATGGAACGTTTGTGGGAAGTGGATTCGTCTGTAAAAGCCTCTTAAAAGTTAACGCTATGTCTGTATTATGTAAAAGCAATAATATTAAAGTTTCTTCTTACTTGCTTGAGTCCTCTAATTTATGGCATCATAGATTAGGACATGTCAACTACAAGTACATCCAAAGGTTGGTAAAGTTAGAGTTGTTGTCGTCTATTGACGTAAACCCTCAACATAAGTGTGAGGTGTGCGTAGAGGCAAAACTCACAAAACTTTATTTTCGATCTGTCGAAAGGAATACCGCTCCTCTAGAACTTATTCACACAGATATATGTGATTTGAATTTTGCACAAACTAGAGGGGGGACCAAGTACTTTGTGACATTCATTTATGATAGCACAAGGTATTGTTACCTTTACTTGTTCAAAAGTAAAGATGAAGCCTTTGAAGCGTTCCGACATTACAAAACAGAAGTTGAGAACCAACTAAGCATTCATAGCGATAGAGGGGGAGAATACGTAGCGCCATTTGAGGAATATTGTGCCCAATCATGCATTGTTCATCAAATGATGGCTCCATACTCACCTCAGTCGAACGGTGTGGCGAAACGTAAGAACCGCGCCTTGAAAGAAATGATGAATGCCTTGCTCGTTAATTCCGGTCTTCCCCAAAATATGTGGGGAGAAGCCGTCCTTACCGCTAATACGATTCTTAATCGAGTCCCACATAAGGGTAAGGATAAAACTTCATATGAATCATAGAAGAGAAAGAAACCCATCTATAAATATTTAAAGGTATGGGGTTGTTTGGCAAAGGTCGAAGTATCCAAGCCAAAGCAGGTCAAGATTGGGCCTAAGACTGTAGATTGCATTTTCATCAGATATGCAAATAACAGTAGTGCTTATCGCTTCTTAGTACATAAGTCAGATATTCCAGATATCCACGGGGGTACAATTATGGAATCAAGAAATGCTCAATTCTTTGAAGATACCTTTCCTAGAAAGGAAAAAGACATAATCTCTCGTAAACGAAGTTATGAACCAAGCTCTCAGGAACCGGGAGTCATTAATTGTCCGGATCTAGATGGTTCAGATCTAGTGGACTTCAAAGTGGCTGAATATCCGAAATCTAGTATTCTAGATTCTCAGAACTTGGAGACTCCAGAGATGGAACCAAGGCGAAGTAAAAGGGCCAGGAAGGATAAATCCTTCGGTCCTGACTTTGTGGCTTATATGGTTGATGATGAACCAAGGACAATTGCTGAACCATTGTCAACTCTAGAGGCACCGCTCTGGAAAAAATCTATTGAGAGTGAAATAGACTCCATTCTGCATAACCATACTTGGGAGTCGGTTGATCTTCCTCCGAGAAATAAACCGTTAAGTTGTAAGTGGATACTCAAACGGGAGTATAAAGTAGATGGGTCTATAGATAAGTACAAGGCCAGGTTGGTAGTCAAGGGCTATCGACAGAAGGAAGGCCTTGACTACTTTGACACGTACTCCCCGGTGTCTAGGATGACGTCCATATGGGTATTCATTGCGATCATAGCGTTGCGTGACCTTGAAATACATCAAATGGATGTCAAGACATCCTTTCTAAATGGTGATTTGGAAGAAGAAATTTATATAGAACAACCCGAGGGGTATGTGGTTCCAGGACAAGGGAATAAAGTATGTTGGCTTGTCAAATCTCTGTACGGGCTTAAACAAGCCCCGAAACAATGACACAAAAAGTTTGATAGTACTCTACTATCGAAGGGTTTCGCCATTAATGAGTGTGATAAATGTGTCTACATGAAAGATAACTCTGACTCATTCGTCATGATATGCCTATATGTAGACGACATGTTGATCACATGGAGCAATCCTAGTTTGATTCTAGAGACTAAGAACATGTTGAAATAATGTTTCGACATGAAGGATATAGGTATTACATATGTCATCTTAGGGATAAAGATCTCTAAGACATCTGACGGACTGGTCTTATCTCAGTCTCAGTACATCGAGGATGTGTTGAGAAAGTTTGGGATGTTTGACAGTTCGCCTAAAAAGGCACCACTGGATAGAAATCAAAAGCTTGATAAAAATCGTGGTACACCCGTATGCCAGGAGCAATATGCACAGGTGATTGGTAGTTTGATGTACATAACAAACTGCACCCGACCTGATATTGCTTATACAATCAACAAGTTAGCTAGGTTTACCCGTAATCCGAGTAATGATCATTGGAAGGCGTTGAATTGGGTACTACATTACCTGAAATACACGCTAACTTACGGGTTGCATTATTCGAGATATCCAGTTGTACTAGAGGGGTACAATGATGCAAATTGAATATCTGATATAGAGAACACCAAGTCCACCAGTGGGTATGTATTTACAATTGATGGTGGAGCTGTGTCTTGGAAATCCTCTAAACAAACTTGCATCGCCCGATCCACGATGGAATCGGAGTTTATCGCTTTAGACAAAGTAGGAGAAGAAGCTGAGTAGCTTCACGACTTCTTAGAGGATGTTCCTTGTTGGAACAAACCAATACCTTCTGTAATGATCCACTGTGACTGCCAGTCGGCTCTAGGAAGGACACGAAATTCTATGTACAATGGCAAGTCTCGTTATATTCGATGGAGACATAAGATTGTTAGGCAGCTGATCACCACGGGTATAATATCCATTGATTACATAAAATCAAAAGATAATATAGCAGACCCACTAATAAAGGACTTACCCAAGGATCAGATGTTCTGCTTGTCTAGGGGAATGGGCTTTATAACCCAAGGTATAAGGACCAATACGATGGTAACCCAACCTTACTGACTGGAGATCCCAGGAATTAGGTTTAATAGGAAAACTAAGTTGTAAAGGTTCAGTTGATCTCTTCGGTGGAAGCATGAGCACTTAAGATAGTGATTTTTGTGAAGAAACACCAAATCCAAAGTTGTTCCCGCGATAGACAATAAGTGTTATCTGCAGTGTGGGTGAAGGTTAAGTTTCCAAAACCTTTAATGGTCCTCACCGGTTGAGGTTAGGTTTAGGAAAACTTTTAATGGTTCCTAATACTTGTAAAGTGGGGTATAGCAGGATACCTTGTAGGAGACCACCTATTTAAGTGCGAGGACATGCCGCCTCAAATGAACGCACTTAAGAATCCAAGAAGTGTCCACGGCCACAACGGACAAAACATTACGAAGAATTGAGTAAAGGAAGTTGTTGTGTTGGTACCGTTGACTTTGCTTACACTAAACACTGATGGTTCAAGACATCACGATCACCGCGCAGTAAGTAAGTACGATGGTATTCAACTATGGAAGGTTCAAAGCGTATGCTACCTATCCAGATGCAACATCGGTCCGCTGAAAGATTGCTGGAAAAGGCACCATGTGTGTGCGCCAAAATCTCTTTAAAGAGGGGATTGTTGGAAATTTACTAATGTGGAATTAAGTATATCCCATTAATTTATGAATCAAAAAATTAGGGCCCGCACGTCGGAAACATTGTTTTCACACACGTGCCCACGTAGTGCCAAGTATCGCAAATTTCATTAGTGAAAGAGATATTAGTACGTATGTAATACGTTTGAGACATAGAATTATGGACGGTTATTGGCCAAATGACAATGTATTCCACTTTGGTAAAAGAAGGAAGAAGTGTAAGATGAAACGAGTCGAAAATCGTCGCAGAGCAGTGAAGGGCCGCGGCGCAGCCCCGTCAGAGCCGAGACGCCGGAGCGCCGTGGTGCCTCCCTGGCAGCTCCGCGACGCTAATTCACAGAGCCGCGGCGCTTCGGAGGCAGAATGCTGCGACGAGAAGTTGGAAAGTTCTGACCTTTGGGCTGGTTTTGGAGCATTGATTCTCCATTACTTTGCATATGAATTCAGCCATTATTTGGCTGAATGTAACCTCTCAATTAAGTGTCATTATATGGCTATTGAAGGTTATTAGTTGGCTAGTTGAAGGGTCTTCTCCTTGCACTATAAATTGAAGTCTTTGGCTCAATTGAAGACTACACAACACTTAGAAAATACTCCAGAATTTTCTGAATTCATCTTCTTCCTCTCTATCAAAGTTACTATACTCAAAGTTCTTCAAGAGTAACACTTGAGTTTTCTTTGCTCAATTGTTAAGTTGTTGTTGTATCTTGGAAGACTATTGCCCGACAACGTAGCAATCTTGTCTTAAAGACAGAGTGTCATCACTCGACTCAGCAAATCACCCAAGCAGTTTGTTAAGTTCTTGATTTCTAGTTTATTGTAATATTTAGTTTATCCTTTCTTACCATTGTAATAGTTACTTACTTCCCGTTCTTTGCAACAATTGTATCCCAACAAAACCAACACCCCGTCTCACGCCCAGGGATGGACACCTGGAGCATGGACAATATAAGAGGGGGCCCAACATCGGAAACAATGAATTAGGACGGGTCTGACTCTGATACCATGTAAAGAATGGATATTGGGCTAAATAATAGATTTTGGGTCTAAGTCAATCTCAAAAGCTAACTTAAAGGGAGGAGGATTGTCCAAGTCATATAAGGAGACCAAGGACCACTTATACCACCGATATGGGAGAACTCAACAGAAACTTCTTTGTCTTTACAGTATTGTGGCATCAAAGAACTGGAAAGCAAGGTGGTCATACTCTTGATCTCAAAGCCAGAACTCTTTGATGCGGAGAAAATATTCTATCTAGTGCAACGAATGCATGATCATCCATTGCATAAAAAATCGGAGAAAGCTATGCAATTTTATGGGTCCCAATTCCATCATCACAAACCTGGAGTTTCACTGATGAGATGAATTTCCAGTTTCTGTCAGATTCATTGCCCTGGTTCTCAATTCGACGCCCGTGGTTACTACATTCATCCGTGGTAAACATTATTAGACAAGAATGGAGCTACAAACACGCGCCCATAATGGTAGTATTAAGCACTGAGGGCGTTGTGACAAACTCAAATGCTATTGATATGGTATGGCTATGGGGTGCCAAAGCATTTCCTTTTTCAGCCTCAAGAGAAAAAGAGTTGTGGAAACAGGAAAACAGGATCTTGCAGCTTTTAATTGATGGGATTGACCCTTTATTTACCAAATTGGTAAGCTTCTTATATGTTGCCTGTTTCCCTTTAACCAATAATTTAATACTCCTTTAGCAAATTAAGGCCTTGTTAAAGCTTTACCAACAGAAGATTATATTCTTTTGATGTCAGGTAGAGGAGGGTAAACATTTTTGCATCTACGGAAGTGACAACATTAGTTGGATTAAAGAATTTAACGACAAATTAAAGAAAATCAAAAGCGCTGGAATTCAACTTGAAGCTATTTATGTTGGCTATAGAAATCAATCTAAAGACGTCGGGAACATTTTAGACATCAGCATTGAAGAAAATTCGAGTATTTCCCTATCTACGACGAAGATGAAGTTGTTTTGGCTTAGGCTGGAGAGCATAAATAATTCAATTGGTAGACTAGAACAGACAGCTCAATGTAACAGCAGCTTACAACAAGTGTTGAGATTGCTAGATGCTTGTGAAACTTCTAATGATTGGATGATAATTGGGAAGGGATCATCAAGTGATGTAATAATCCTCAAGAGGAGAAAAGTCCAAGAATGCTTAAATCTTCTTCCAGAATTGGATGAAAATGTCGGGAAGTTAGGTTTATTTGGTGCTATTAGATGTGCAATGGGATCTCCTCTGCCTGTTAAATCGTGCTATGACGATGAGATCATTCCATCTGAAGAAGGATTGACCGAAGAAACTGTATTTTGCTCCCGGTGTAAGCGTCCTGTGGAGAAGTTTGTTGTCTACCAATGTAATGTAACAGAGTCAGCAGAACAGTAGGCCAAGATTTATTAAAAAGGGCAGTCCGGTGCACAAAGCATCCCGCATTAGCAGGGTCCTGGAAAGGGCTGCACCCCAAGGGGTGTGATTTAATAGCTTTTGAAATAATGTATCAGCAATGATTTTCATAGTGGGGGTCAAAAAGTTTGATTATTACATAGAACTTTTACAAACTCATTGTGAGTAGGCATTCTGATGAGTGATCTGCAGTTCTGCATTATCATCTTTAGCCTCAAATTTCAAAAACAAATGTAATGCAGTACCATGCATGTTTTTTTATGTATTTCTCATGAAATTGTCTCAATGAGATGCTGAAACAAAAGATACTTTTATCAAAGTTTTTGAATCACTGCTTGATATTGTCTCTGTAGAAGGCCTATAAAAGAGTGAAAGGGGCTGTTTCCTTTTCTCCAATCTTGTTATATGTGAAACACAGAACAATAGTCTAAATTAATGTACCAAATAATGATCAATGGATGACAGATTTAAGATCAGGAAAAAGAATGAAAAAAGAGAAGGCTTAAACACTACTAGGGAACTTCCCCCACAAACTATAGTAAGCTAATAAAGATAATTGTCTGCATTTGAATTTGAAACTTCAAAGTTGCATAGAATAAAGTTTCATTTAGTAGACTAGATGGCTATAGCTTGTACAACCTTAGCCAAATGGTTTACTTCCTGAATCTGGATTTTTTTTTAAGAGAATAATCTAATTCAACCTTGAAACTCTATAGTCACTAATATGTTTTAGTTGTCCAAAAGATACAAATCACTAAAAAGTCCAATTTCTGGTGATGGATAATGACATGTCATTTCATATACTTATTTTTGCCACCGTGTACATGTCACTAGAGAAAAATTTATCATAAAATTTGCCTTTTCATTAACTTATATTTTAAACATAAACATTTAAGAAACATAAAAATAAAATAAAAAAAACGCTTCCAAATTAGAGAACGATTCTCAATTGGTTCTAAGAAGACGGTTTCACTTATCTCAGAACAAAATGCAAACCAACATCAAAATCATCAAAAAGCAAAAAAGATAAGTAAAAGGAAAAAGGGTGAAACAAATAGCATATTTTTACATTCTCAATAGTTAGATTTGGATTATAACTAGGTTTGCTGCCAGTAGAGTAAATTAAAGCACCCCATAATTGGTGTTTGAGCAGTCATTCTCAATGTAAAGATTTTACCTCAGCTTGTACTAAACATTTTGCCTTTTTTTATATTCAGTTACTTTTTCTTTTTACCAAGCAGAATTTCCTGCTTTTCAAATGTTTAATTACACTTTACCATATTCCCAAGCATCAAAGGGTCCACAAAATCACCCCTTTGAAGTAAACAAAAAAACAATGAAAAAAAGGAAAAAATCCAATTCTTGATTCTTAGCTAGCTTTTCTTGATGCCTCTGTTGGGAGTTTTGCTCTATGGTACTTTATAAAGCAGTACGGGAAGTATTTAACTATTACAAGTATTCGAAAGGATAAACAAAGATTCAATAATTCAACATGGAATCTGAAAATTACAATAGTTACACAAGTAAAAACTGGAAATTCCAGTTTTATAGAAGACGGAAAAATATAAATTGGTTTTTCCTTGAGTCGAGTGTAGCACTTTGTCCTTAAGACAATATTGCCCCGTATGTATCCTTTATACGTCCTGGACAATTTGTCTCCCAAGATAAAACAGCAATGGAACCCTTGAGCAAAGGAAACTCAAGAGCTACCGTGAAGAATATTGAGTAACGAAATGATGCTTGGAAGTTGTAGGAAGAAAACTATTTCGGTTGTGTATTTTCGTGCACTGTTTTTCTGCATCTATTTATGTATTTTCGTGCATATGTCTTAGTGCTCAACAATGGTGTAAGGGGGTGTTTATATAGGTGAGGGAGGGGCTGAAAAAGCGCCTCCATAATAGCCAAATAATGGCCATTATGGAGGTAGTAAAGCCACCAACATAAATGGTGAAAGACCAACGGATTTGGCCATTATAGGAGGAGTAATTCAGCCAAAATAAATGGTTGAATTGAGTGCTTGGCATTTCTGTATTTGACCGTCGAAATTCTGATTTTACGGAAACTTCGGGGACCAAGCGTACATCTTGAAACTTCGGGGACCAAAGCGCACATCCGAAAGAATTCTCGGTCCAAAGCGTATATCGAAACTTCGGGATCAAACTGTACTTCTGGCAAAGTTTTCTGGCCCAAAAAGATAATATCAGAAGACCCACAGCCCACGACCCACGACCCGTGAACCCGAGAACCCGGAACTCGGAACCGGACCGGACGGGACGGGCGGGCGGCGGCGGCGCGCGTGTGGTCTTTCCTCGAACCGAAGCACATCTAGGTCCTCCCTCCTTTAAACACATGGGATACCCCTTGGGGTCCCAAACCCCAAACCAATTTCGAATCTTATATACACAACAATTCTTTCTTCCTCTAGATGAGGGAGAATTACACACAATACCACACTTTCCATGCTTCAAACACCTTACTTCGTGAACCAATATCTCTTTCATTTCTCAATGAAATTTGACGATTCTTGGCCCTACGGTTATCTACGTACTTAGTAGATCATGCATGTGTGAAGAACCGGATTCTCCACCATACGTTACACTAGTGTTTAAGCCGTTAAAGTTGGTCGGTCGCAACTCCCGCCAAAGGCAAATTTCCAACAATCCCCTCTTGAAAGAGATTTTGGCGCACTCACATGGTGTCTTTTCATTTCCAAAGCAATATTTCGGACGGACCGATGTTGCATAAGGAGAGGTAGCCTCGGCTTTGAACCTTCCATAGTTGAATACCATCGGACTTACTTATGCGCGGTGAACGTGATATCTTGAACCGTCGGTGTTTAGTGTAAGCCAAGACAACGGTACCAACACAACAAATTCCCTTACTCTCTTCTTCGTAATGTTTTGTCCGTTTTGGCCATGGACAACGTCTTGGATTCTTAAGTGCGTTCAATTTGAGGCGGCCCGTCCTCGCACTTAAATAGGTGGTCTCCTACAAGGTATCTGCTATACCCCACTTCACAAGTGTTAGGAACCATTAAAAGTTTCCCAAAGACCTAACCTCAACTGTTGAGGATCATTACGAGTTTTGAAAACTTAACCTTTACCCATACCGAAGATAGCACTTAACGTCTATCGCGGGAACGGCTTTGGATTTGGTGTTTCTTTTCGAAATCACTATCCGAAGTGCTCATGCTTCCACCGAAGCGATCAACCGAACCTTTACAACTTAGTTTTCCCATTGAACCAAATTCGGGATCTCCAGTTCGTAAGGTTGGGTTTCCACCGTATTGGTCCGTATATTTTGGGTTTTAAGCCCATTCCCCTAGACAAGAAAACTTGATCTCCGGGTAGTCCCTTAGTTAGTAAATAAGGAAGTGACACCCGTGATGATCAACTCGCCATACGGTCTTATGTCTCCGACAGATATGTCCAGACGCCGTCATCCGTGTCCTTCCTAAAGCCGACCGGCTAGCCACGAGTGTATAAGCTGCTGAAGGCACGGGTTTCTCCCAATAAGGGACGTCCTCTAAGGATCCGTGAAGTTACTCAACTTCTTTCATGCTTTGTATAAAGCGATAAACTCCGATTCCATCATGAATCGGCCGATGCGAGTTTGCTTAGAGGATTTTCCAAGAACCACCATACACATTTACTTGTGGCTTTGGTGTTCTTCGATCGATGTCCATTTTGCATCTTTGTGTTCTCCCGAACCATTTGGACATCCAAAATACAATAATCCGTAGATAAGCGAATAATTCGAGATATCGTCATATCCGACTTAACGCCTTCTATTGATCATGTATTAAGATCATCGGTGAACCTTAGTTCAACTAATATGTTTGTAGGACGATACCAGTCGGTTGTAGTGTGTACAATACATTGAACTATATGTGACCCGTGCATATCACTCCTTGTCTATGGGTGCACCATGATTCCAATCGGTTCTATGATTCATATCCATTGGTGGCTTCAACGAGACCGTCAACTATCGACCAGTCCGTTAGATGTCTTAGAAATCCAATTCCTAAGATGTCATCTCGTGATACTCATATCTTTCATATCGAGACTTTGTTTCAATATGATTTTCACTCTAAGACCGTTGGTTTTCCAACCGTTGGCTTTCTAACTTCGAGTTAATGTTTCGTGATCGATTCATTGTTTCGTTTTATCCGAGACTTTCGGGACCAAAATGTTAACATTTCGGGGACCAAAATGAAAGTTCGGGAAGAAGCCCAACAGTCAAAGCAAACCAATTCGATCCTCTTCTTCCAACTCTCCGGTTTGGAAGGTCATTTCAACACCCATGCCATGTAAGATTACAATGGCCCTGGATGTGAAGCTACTCACGGGGAGCACTTTTTACAACCCAAAGGTTCTTTTCCGGAGGAAGATTAACTATTACGGACGTATGGTTCTATATATGGAATCTATTTCTCCCTTTAGCTTCTTTCCAAAGCGGCGCTTTTGGAGATAACAATTATTTGTTAATTTTCCATGGTTCGTTCTCAACCATACAAGCTAGAAGGATCGGAACAAGTCTTTGTCCCCTCTTTGCTCCGTCTTGGTTCAACATCTAGAATCTCCGAGTTCTGCGAGATCCGGAATATTAAGTTCCGGATAGACGCAACTTTCGAGTCATGAAGATACGAACGTCTAGTTTCGGACGGTCGAGCCCTCGCGGGTTCTTGTTAACCTTGAGCAATTACTCCTTTTTCCTTTTCCAAGGAAAGTTATCTCCAAAGAATTCAGCATTCTTTGACGCCAAGAGGCGATCAACACTATCGTTATTTGCGGATCCGGTGGATATGCAATCTACGATCTTAGGTCGAACTTGACTGTTTCGGTAGCCCATCTTTTACCAAGCTACCCCTCATAATTTGGGCGTACGACTTCGCGCTTGGCTAACACCGTTAGACTAAGGTGAGAAATGAACATTCGTTTAATGAACGATGCTTCACATTCTCCCCCTCTATCACTACAAATTTCTCAATCCGTAGGCTTAGTTGATTTTCAACTTCTGCTTTGTAGGCTTCAACAACTTCATCTTTGCTTTTCAATAAACAAAGGATTCCATACGTTGTACCATCATCAATGAAGATCACAACGTACTTGTCTCCCCCCTCTATTTTGTATAAACTTCTAATCACCCAAGTAGGTGTGACTAAGTTCTAGAGGAGCGGTGCTTCTTTCGCTATTCCCTTGACGGAATTTGGAAAGGTGATTTTGCCTCTTCGTCTACCTCACATTCATTTTGAGGGTTTATGTCGACTTGTAGGCAACAATCTCAACATCGTTAGCTTTTGAATGACTTGCTATTTAACGTGTCTTAATCTATGATGTCATAGATGCACGGATTACAATATATCATTCATTTGGCTATAGACATATTGTACCACTCTTAGTTATTACAGACCTGTTGGACTAGTCTCAAATCAGATTTGACCAACAACGTCCTTTAACCAAGTTAGGAACATGTATCACCTCTTTTAGAGTGATCTCATTCCTTGAAGTCCTATTGAAGACAACCTCTCCAGCCCCTTCTACTTTAGAGGTGGCGTTGCTTCACATGAACAACCTCTTGCCCGTGGTTAGGGCGTAACCGGATCATTTGTGTCTAGATACTCTGGCCTACTCCAGTTGCTTTGGCAGACTGAGTGTCCAATTTCTTTACTGCCTTTCTTTAGGCCTTCAGATCATTCAGGACCTGGAAACTCTGGCCCACCTTACTAGGTGTCCATTACTTTTCTTATGAAATGAATTTTGGCCCCACTCCAGTCACCCGGAGGTTTTATATGACTGAGTGTCCAATATCATCATATCAAAGAAATTTTGGCCCACTCCAGTCGCCCGGAGGCTTTGTATGACTGGGTGTCCAATATCATCCTATCAAAGGAATTTTGGCCCACTCCAGTCGCCCGGAGGCTTTGTATGACTGAGTGTACAATATCATCCTATGAAGGATCTTCTGCCAAATAATATGACAGGCTCAACGTCATTAACTTTTAGACTTCTTCCGTTATGATTGGTGCCCAGATAATTCTTGGCGCTTACTTAAGAGTGGTAACAGTTTTCGCACAGTCAGTGGATCTTACTCCCTCGTATGTGCGAACATACTTTACACACTTTAGTAATTACACTTAAAAGAACGGATCTTCTTAAGTCGTTTACAAAATCCAATCTTTAAACGGAAAAGAAGATGAGATTAAACTTCTGATTTGTTAAAGCATAAGGAATATAAATTATTTTCATATTCCTCCTTACTTTAATCCTTTTTTAATCAGACATAATTTAATCTTTATTCTTGACAAGTAAGAAAAACTACTTATCATTTAATCCTTATTCTTGACAAGTGAGAAAAATACTTATCCCAATTTCGGATTCTGGCTCACTTCAGTCACTTCATCAGACTGAGTGTCCATTTCCTTCTCACCATTATTTGGATCCTTTGTCTGGGACAGATATAGGCCTTCTGCTACAAGATAGAATAACATCTTCACTCTTCTCCTCTTGTCCCAGTTGACATCCTCAGGCTCTCGAGAGCGCTTGTTCCCACCAGTCTTGGTAGCGGTGACACCATGAACACGTTCATCATCATCACTCTCTTCTACCAGAAAACCATTTCCATATCCAGATTTGGTCACACAATTTTTGACCGACATCTTTCGAATACTATTAGTAATACAATACAAATATTGTCTTAAGTTGTTGGGAGTTTTGCTCTATGGTACTTTATAAAGCAGTAGGGGAAGTATTTAACTATTACAAGTATTCGAAAGGATAAACAAAGATTCAATAATTCAACATGGAATCTGAAAATTACAATAGTTACACAAGTAAAAACTGGAAATTCCAGTTTTATAGAAGACGGAAAAATATAAATTGGTTTTTGCTGAGTCGAGTGTAGCACTCTGTCCTTAAGACAATATTGCCCCGTATGTATCCTTTATACGTCCTGGACAATTTGTCTCCCAAGATAAAACAGCAATGGAACCCTTGAAAAAAGGAAACTCAAGAGCTACCGTGAAGAATATTGAGTAACGAAATGATGCTTGGAAGTTGTAGGAAGGAAACTCTTTCGGTTGTGTATTTTCGTGCACTATTTTTCTGCATCTGTTTATGTATTTTCGTGCATATGTCTTAGTGCTCAACAATGGTGTAAGGGGGTGTTTATATAGGTGAGGGAGGGGCTGAAAAACTGCCTCCATAATAGCCAAATAATGGTCATTATGGAGGTAGTAAAGCCACCAACATAAATGGTGAAAGACCAACGGATTTGGCCATTATAGGAGGAGTAATTCAGCCAAAATAAATGGCTGAATTGAGTGCTTGGCATTTCGTATTTGACCGTCGAAATTCGATTTTCGGAAACTTCGGGGACCAAACCTGTACATCCGAAAGAATTCGGTCCAAATCGTATATCCGAAACTTCGGGATCAAACTGTACTTCTGGCAAAGTTTTCTGGCCCAAAAAGATAATATCAGAAGACCCACAGCCCACGACCCGTGGACCCGTGGACCCGTGGACCCGTGGACCCGTGGACCCGTGGACCCGTGGACCCGTGGACCCGTGGACCCGTGGACCCGTGGACCCGTGGACCCGTGGACCCGTGGACCCGTGGACCCGTGAACCGGAACTCGGAACCGGACCGGACGGGACGGGCGGCGGCGGCGCGCGTGTGGTCTTCCCTCGAACCGAAGCACATCTAGGTCCTCCCTCCTTTAAACACATGGGATACCCCTTGGGGTCCCAAACCCCAAACCAATTTCGAATCTTATATACACAACAATTCTTTCTTCCTCTACCGATGAGGGAGAATTACACACAATACCACACTTTCCATGCTTCAAACACCTTACTTCGTGAACCAATATCTCTTTCATTTCTCAATGAAATTTGACGATTCTTGGCCCTACGGTTATCTACGTACTTAGTAGATCATGCATGTGTGAAGAACCGGATTCTCCAACATACGTTACACTAGTGTTTAAGCCGTTAAAGTTGGTCGGTCGCAACTCCCGCCAAAGGCAAATTTCCAACAGCCTCTATGTAGTGAAACTAGAGGGCTCAAATGGGTGGGTTAGGTTGAATTGGACGGGTCAAAATGGATTGAGTTAATAAATGGGCGAGTTCTTGACCCTCTCAAAAGCTACTTAGGCATCGGGCTGCCCTTTTATCAGTCCAATTTTTTATGGGCTGAGTTAATAAATGAGCGGATCAATAACCCGCTCAAACTTGAACAAGTTGGACGGGTTATATTTATGGGCTTATTTTGACACCTATAGTTGAAACATAAGAGGCACTTTACGATTTGACATGTTTTTTTTCAACTTGACAATAACATCTTCCCAACTCTTATATGCTTAAAAATAAAACAAATTCTTATGAGCTAGGAAACTTAATCAGAACTTTGAAAAGCATCTCTTATAAATTATAATTAAGCCTTTTTAACTATTTTATCCCAGTTATACTAGCTAATCCATATCTTATTAGTGATTGTTTTTAATCAACTAAAGTGAATAGTCTTTCAACAGTGCATAAAGCTAAGGCTAGAACTTTAATGCAATATTGTATCTTCATGCCTTTTTTCTGGATTTACTTGTAGGGCTTTTGAAATATAAAATAACAAATCCTTCATTCCCATCCTTGGTACATTAGACAATACATCTAACTTATATATACCAATAACAATCAGAAATTTTTAGTTATCAGAAGCTTCAAATATATCTACAAGTGACCTTTCATATTTATTGGAATTGTAATTTTAAAAATAAATGAGTCTATCAGCTAAAATAGGTAAAAAGGATCTGATGATGTAAAATTATTCACCTATCAGAGTATACAAATTATACTCTTAAGAAATTCCAAAACGTCACCAACTTCACCTAATTTTATTGATCGTAAAGAATGTATCCTGGGTCTAACTCAACCCCAAAAGCTAACTTATAGGGGGATTGTCCAAATCCATATAAGGAGTACATGTTCTCATTCCATATCTGATGTGGGACTCTTAACACTCCCCTGCACGCCCAGACCTTGTTAATTGGAGCGTGAATAATATGATTTGGGGGCCGAACATCGGTGAACAAATAATTGAAATGGGTCTCGCTCTGATACCATGTAAAGAATGGATTTTGGGCCTAACTCAACCCCAAAAGCTAGCTCGTAGGGTGAGGATTGTCCAACTCTATATAATGAGTCCATATTCCCATTCCATATCCGATGTGTGACTCTTAACACTCCCCCACACGCCCAGACCTTGTTAATTGGAGCGTGGATAATATGACTTGGGGGCCCAACATCAGTGAACAAAGAATTGGAATGGAGTTGGCTCTGATACCAGGTAAAGAATGAATCTTGAGTCTAACTCAACCCCAAAAAGCTAGCTTGTAGGGTGAAGACTGTCCAAGTCCATATAAAGAGTTCATATTCTAATTCCATATTCGACGTTGGACTCTTAACACTTTGATATCCCTTAGAATCTAGATACTTACCCTCCAAATCCTTTATTATGTAAATTTGCTAAGAAAGGATGACCATGTACAAATACTTAAGCATTGCTAGCTTTGCTATAGACGTTTCTTTTTCCTTCTTTATCCCCCTACTACGGAATGATAAAGTTTAATTTTTGTGCGTTGATGCAAAAATATTACACAATCAATTCACTTATAAGGTATTTATTAATAAATTTCTATGATAAGTATTGATTAATAACCTAGTAAAAATGGTAACCACCCAATTTATATAGTTGAACTACACACTAATAGTGTAAAAATCTTTATATGTGTGTTGGACTAGTATACAAGTTTGGCGTTGTTATTTTAACGTAAATAAATATAAGTATATAGAATTTAAGTTATATGCATTGTCAGTGTAAAAAAAATTAAACGATCAAGTCACCCTTGTGCCGAGGGTCTCTGCCGAAAACATTTCTATCTCCCAACACTTTACCCTCCTCAAACCCAACTTTGTGGGATTTCACTGGATATGTTGTTGTTGTTGTTCACTGTCAAGTCATCCAAAGGGTAAACCTCCTTAAAATGTGAGATTTACAATCTTGAAAAATAAGATATATTACCTACTACATGTAAAAATAATCTGACAGTATAATTTTTTTGAACTAATTAACAATGTAATATATAACTTAAACTCAAGTAATCTGACAGTAATTTTTTTTTGAACTAATTAACAATGTAATATGTATAACTTAAACTCAAGCATATATAGCATGCATCACGTGAAATGAGAAGCAAAATCTTAATGATAACGATAAGGAAAATGCAGTGTAATATACTTTTTATCCTTTTTAGCGTGAAAGGACAAAGATGTTTGCTTCATAGGACCAATTCCAAACCTCTTCATAACTTTAAACCCCATTAGAAGCAAAGAACTTGATTCACCACCACCTTTATACCATTTCAATAGCATATATAAACCACCCTTCTCATAGCTTCATTTCAACACACAGCAGTTTTTAACTACACTTTCCTTTTAAACCCTTTAAACCTTACAAAACAAATCTCCTTGTAATGGATCAAAAAGACATGAGTATTAACCCATTGACTGAAAAGGGAGCCATGAACCACCCAGTGGCTACAAACCCAATGAATAATATGTCAAGTGGATCAGCTGTTGCTGCCAACAGGATGCATCCAATGAGTCATGATACTGGCCATCACCCAAGTGCTGGCCATCACATCAACCCTTTGAATGCCCAGATCAATCCTCATGCGATGAATCATCCTGTGGTTAAACCAGTGAGCCATGACATGGTATGATTGAATTATGCGATCATTTCATTTAAATGCTTAGACCACGTTATAAAATAATTATTTCATTATCTATGTCTCAATATGTCCTTCACTTGTGAGTCTGCTTTTTCCTTTCAAACGCCAAATACGTAGAAATATTTTTTGATTATTGACACCTTATGATCTTTTATGAGGTTACTCTTTAAGTGTCACTCCAATAACACATTAGTCTAAATTTTGTCTTTAAAAGTAGTTGAATGAATTTCTTTTTGTAAGCAAATTAGTCGACTAGGCTTACAGTGGTAGAACTTAAATAGTGGCCGCAAATTAAGCAGGTTATTTGAGGAATTGACATTTTATTTGGACTATTATGATTATCTAATTGTATTATGCCTTAACATATCTCTCATGTGTGAGTCCGCTTTTTTCTTTATACGTCAAACACGTAAACATATTTTTGGATAATTGCACCTTATGCCATTATTTGAGCTAACTCACTCTCTAAATGCTGTCCCAATTACCAATCGTCTAAATTTCGCCTTTAAAAGTAAGAGTGGCCAGTGGGCCGGGCCGAGACGAGTCGGGTTGGGACCGGTGGGATCGGGGCGGGGCGGGACAGGCGAGATTCGGCGCCGTCCCGTCCCGTTTCTGGTCCCGTCGGAAAAAGGGGTGGGGCGGGATCGGGATCGGGGCGGATTTTTTTTTGTTTGTTTTTGCACTTAATTTAAAAAATAACATATATATAAAATACTCAATAATTAAACAAGATAGTGTAATAAAAATATCTCAATGTTGTTTTTGTGCCTCTTATATTATTTAATAGACATATGATTTTTATCAAAATTGCAACTTTGTGGTGTTGTTCAAAAGTTGCAAATTACATAGTAAAATTGCATTTTAAAAAATTACATTTTGAAAAAAACATGTTCTAGTTTCTTGATAATTTCATGTGGTTCTTCGGTTGGAATTGGTAATTGTTGGTCAAATTGCTCCACGTCGCTTCCACCACCTTCGGATAAGATTTTGTTATAGTTTTCGTCTTCTTCTTCGTTGATCTCTGGTTGACCGCACATTCTCCACTCCGCTCGTATCCAATCTCTGAATAATACTGCAATCTCTAAGTTGTCTCTGGATAATGAGTGTTTGTGCTCTCCTATTTGATATCTGCTGGCAGAAAAAGCGCTTTCAGACGCCGTTGATGACGCTTGAATGTTCAAAACATCTCGAGCCATCATTGAAAGTGTCGGAAAGGTCTTCTCATTCCCCTCCAGTATTTCAACAAGTCTTCACGTCCTTCTTCATTGAGAACTGTTTGGTACGGTACAGAACCCTGCCAAACAAAAAAATCAAACTCGCTAATTTGGTTAATAGCGTTACAACCGCACATTCTATTTCTGAGGGTTTCAATACTAGCCGCAGAAACAACATGTCTTTTGTGAGGTTGTGTTGAAGAAGAAGAAGATGGTATGGAAGCCGGTAGGTTGCTAGCACTTTCTTGTTGGTAAAATCTATATACTTTTGGCACGTCTTCTACGCTAGATAACACTTCATTTTTAGTTTGTTCAATAGGTGGCGGGTGATTTGGATTTTTGGGACTTGGAGGTGGTAGTAATGTTATACAATCATAAATAGTTTCAATAAGTGATTTAGTACCGTCTATTTTAATAGTCGAATTTAATACAACACCAATAATATAAATAGTGGGAATAGAAATAAAATATTTTTTATTTTGATAAACATTTTTTAATAGTTGCCTTATAAGCTGGTTTATCTATATATTCATTAAGCAGTAAAAATATTAGAGATATATAAAACAACATAGTTGAAATAGTAGGATAATATATACCGGAAAATTCTTTTGTTGCTTGAAAAAATTTCTCTAGAAATACAATAAGTTCGGAATTTTTTCTCCAATCGCTATCTACAACCATATCAACTGGATTTTGAGTATGAGAGTTAAAAAATAAAGTTATAAGTTTTCTATAGTCATAAGCAATAAGTAGTTACTCGTATAAAGAATTCCACCTAGTGGCTACTTATTCTGAAATTTTTCTATAAGGTAATTGGCAATCGTGACAAGTTTTTTTATATTCTTTTTTTCGTTGTATTCTATTATTTTTAAAAATAAAGTTTATAGCAAATTATATTTTACTAAGAATGTCTTCAAAAAGTGATAGACCATCCTTTACAACTAAGTTATATATATGGCACACACATTTTATATGAAAATGATTTGGAAAAGATGGAGTTAAACTATTTTTTAAAATTGTAATAACATAACCGTTAGAATAAGCGTTATCTAATGTAATAGTCATTATTTTATTAGTTATTCCGTAATAATCGCACACTTGATAAATATTTTCTGCAATAAAAGTATCAGTGTGCCTATCATCTATATATCTATATGCTAAGATACATTTTTGCATAGACCATTTATAATCTATCCAATGACAGGTTACCGTTAAATAATCTTGGTCGTTAGTACTACAGCCTATATCAGAAGTGATAGCCACTTTGCCATTAAAATGATATAATGAATAATGTAAATAATGTTGATATTCATGTGCAAATTTAAATACATCTCTCTTAACAGTTGATCTAGGAAAATCGTTGAAAGCAGGATTATACATTTCTCTAATGTAATGAATAAAACCAGGAGATGAAGGAAATGAAAAAGGCAAACCCTCCACAGCAACTAATTTTGCTATTGCTTCCCTATCTCCATGTTTATTATATTTAGGGCCTACAATTCCCCCCGTCGTGGGGTTAATTTGACCATGTACTTGGTCCGGGACAGTATGTGAACCTTGTTCCGATGGAGCGGGTGTTTGCGCACCAGGTTTCTAAGCCTCATATTGGGCATACCTAGCTGGATGAGCCCTTGCTACGTGTCTCATTAAACCCCCCGTCCCGCCGTGACCTTTTTCAGTTTTAAATTTTAAAACATCTTTACAAATTTTACATCTAGCTACTTGATTCTCTACGTCCCTATCAAAAAATGTCCATGCATATGATTTTAATGGTCGTTTTGCTGGACCTCGTCTCATACTAGGGGGAATATGAGGCATTTCAGTTGAAGGTGCACTAGTGGGTGTGTTGTCATTTATATTAGTGGGTGTATCATCTAGATCATCGGTCTAAATTAAAGTCTTCTTGAGTTCTAGAAAATAGCTTCTCGTCTAAATCTAATGGTATTGTAGGAAAATGTTCAGTATCAACAAAATCATCCTGTGTAGGAATAGGATTCTGTCTAGAAATAGGATGACTAGAAGAAGTACCCTTGCCCTTGTTGCCCCTACTAGGAGAAGTCTGACCCCTACCCATAAGCATACGTTTAAATCCTTCCATTATAAATTTATAGTTATACTAATAAATAATTAAAGTAAATGAAATTAAGTGCGCTAAATAAAATAAACAGACAATAATGAAGGAACGAATGTACCAAACGCCGACATGTAATCGAGAGGTTGAAAATTGAAACTTTACTCGATGAAAGATTCTCAAGCTAGTTGCCAACTTCACTCCCAAATGAATAAATAAAATTCAATATTTAGTAGACAATGTAGACTTGTAGAGAGATAGATTGAGAGATTTAGAGAGATTGTAGGAAGATTTGTGAGAAAGATGAAGAGAAAATGAGGTATTTATTGTTGGAAAATTGGGTTAAAGTGTAAATATAATAACTTATGGGTTAAAAATAAATATTAAGGGGGTAGGAGGTTGGGGGAGGGGAGAGGTCAAAATGTAAAATGGTCGTTGGTGCAACGGTTGTTTGTGCAAAGGGGAGTTTCGGGCGGGATCGGGATCAGGTCGGGCCTGGCGGGACTGGGGCGGGCTGGGCCGAGTCGGGACGAGACCATGTCCCGTCTCGGTTCGAATCCCGATACCGCAATTTTTTTTTTGTTAAAGTCAGGGTCGGAGCGGGACCGGGGCAGGGTCGGAGCGGGACCAGGGCAGTGTCGGGCGGTACCGGGCCGACCCAGCCCACTGGCCAGCCTTATTTAAAAGTAGTTGAGTAAATTTCTCTTTTTGTAGACAAATTTAACCTACTAGGCTAACGGTAGTAGAATTTAAATAGTGGCCTCCAAAAAGGTTATTTGTGCAAATGACCCCGATTTTTGTTTTTTTGATATAGGGTAACAACTAGCCATGAGATTTGAATTCAAGACTTCTACATATTCTAATATCATACTGAATTATTGGATTATCTCATCTAAATATTTAAATTATTAAATAGAACGTACTTTTAATTATATTAAATCTCAATAGGTACCGGCCACTGCTCATGCTACTCCAATCAATCCGCGAACTTCAAATCTAGCAGCAGCTAGGCTTCCACACAGGAGAGGTGATCATCATCTCTTCTTGACATCTGATGATAATTCAATGATGAAGCACATTGAAGAAACTCATATCCCTGATGGACGTGACTTTGATGTCAAGCCTCTTGTCCACATTATTGAGGAAATTGTGCATCGTGCTACTCCCATCGCTGGCCATGATCATGTTCGTATCATCTCACTTCTCTTTCGAGTTTAATTTCTATATACTGACGATATAGGAAAAAAGTTAAACTTTCAAATCAATTTAAAGATAATTAAAGGTAACAATCCTTAATTAGTGAAATTAGTAAACTAAAACAATTAGTGAATATAAGATCGATAAATCATTTTCTTATTTAGTGCTACTAGTACTTTGTTATATCAGACTAACGGTTTTAATTTTCATGATTTTTTAAATCTTTTTTTGGAATTTTAGGGAGCTAAAGTTCAAGAACATCTGGAAGCATTGGAAGAGAAGGCCGTTCCCCATAGTGGACTTACTGAAATACTCAACTATTTGGCATATCCCATACATAGAATTTCTATGGAGGTAAGTGCACTATAAACTTTCAATATAACTCAGTTTGCT
Organism: Anisodus tanguticus; assembly: GCA_034509755.1. Classification (NCBI taxonomy): domain Eukaryota; kingdom Viridiplantae; phylum Streptophyta; class Magnoliopsida; order Solanales; family Solanaceae; genus Anisodus; species Anisodus tanguticus. The sequence continues at coordinate 16,283,735 of CM067540.1, forward strand.
TTTTACATCCCGATGTTAATATTCTTATATATTCGTTACTCATTTGTAAAGACTACGTTCAATTATCTTTTTCATCCTGGTGAATGTGTTAATTAATAGAAACAAGTACATATTATGCCATAATTTGAGGTTGCATAGAAAATAAATCATACAAGCCTTTTGATTTAGAAAATGAAAAATGGACCCATATATAGAATGACAAAAAACAATGTGGATCATATACTAATCGTGAAAAGATTTTTATACTATCAATACAATTTAGCAAGTTACTATTAGTCTAGTTTCCAGGTTACCATAGTAGATTGCATGACCCCAACATATCTTTCTATATCATTAAGAACCTTTTCTTTCATTTTCCTAAAACTAATTTTACTATGTCTCCGAAGAGTCAAATATTTGAGATGAATTTGATGGTTCATATAACTGTAAATATGCCAGATAATATGCAAATGTGCTAACAAAGAAGATGCGCACTCAACAACAATGTCACTGCTTCACTCCCTCACAACCTACGCCTGGGACACGAAAGTAGCAATAACATTTGCAGCTTTCGCCCAGCAATATGGTGAATTTGGGTTGCTTGTTCATCAATATCCCACAAATCCACTGGCCAAGTCCGTTGCGATCATTATGGAACTTCCAGAAATCATGGAGCGTCACGATGTTCTCAAGCAGAAATTTGACGCGATCCACGATCTGATCGACAAAATGTTGGATGTCACAAAGTGCATCATCGAGTTTAGAGACATTCAAACATCTCATCATCAGTATGCTATCACACAAGAATTGGAAATGTTGATCAATACTGCCCATATCTCCACTGCTGCCTATTGGACTATAAGAGCTGCTGTCATGTGTGCAGCCATGGTTTTGAATCTCATTGCCATCGGCCACGAGTATGTTCTACAACTCTCTCAACACTGACCATAATTTTAAGAGTAGAATTTAAGTTATATCAGTCATTGCAAGGATTTTTAAACAATTAATGTAGTTTAATGATCTATTATAGTAGTGGGTTACTTATAAACATTTTTATCAGGTTACTAATTGTGTAGAGATTTACCTTCTAAGTAACATGATTATAAATATATTTAACATAGTCTGTGCATAGAATTTAAACTCTTAAGGGTTCTTCTATACATTGATAGTGTGAAAATATTTTTTCACACCGTGGTCACATAAAAGATATAACTAACTACAAGTAGCTAGCTATTCATATATAATAAGTGAGATTATTAACCTGAAAATAAAACAAAGTATATGCTTTAACATATTAAAATATATTGACAGTGTAAACATTCCTGGCACTTTTCTAAATTAAACAACTCTAATTTGAACAAAATGACAATATTGAATTGTTGTTTCTCCTTTACCACAACTAATTACTACTTCGTGAATGATAAAAGGTTCATGATCAATATTATATTATAGATGCATGAACTTGATGAATGGTGTGTGTAAATATTATTAGGTATATATCCTCAACATCCGAGTCTTGGGAGATATCTAGTTTGGCTCACAAGCTTGAAAACATATTGGATCACCTCAGAAAGGTTCTTAATCTTTGTTACCAAAAGATTGGTAAGTTATGTCTACTATCATGTGCTATAAGTTATGTAAAACAAAACTGCGATATTTAATTAAGAACATCTTGATTCTTGTTGTTATATGTAGAGGAGAAGAGGCAACATGATGCATTTGAAGCACTTCTGCGACTTCTGAGGACACCCCACATTGATAACATGAAGATACTCTCCATCTTGATTTACTCCAAAGATGACCAGCTCCCACTTTTTGATGGAACTCATAAGAGAAGGGTAATTTGTTTGTACGAATCACTAATAGTACTTATTTTGCACCTTAGCAAAATGAAACAACATTCTCAAGTTGCTCAAATGTAGGTGGTGTTTAACTAATTAATATAAATTGAAAATATGAAGAGTTTTTGCACTTTCAATGTATTTAACTCGTGTAACCTATCTTATTTTTCAGGACAATAATCATATTATCTATGGACATTTATGACTATTTATCTATTAGATAACCTGATTTTTAGAAAGCATAACCACATCTAATGATCATATATTGATAATTCCACTGTCAGTATATAGAAGTTGAACTCGTATATGCTTACATTTGTTTGACGACAGGTAAGTCTTGATGTGCTAAGGAGGAAGCATGTTTTACTTTTGCTCTCCGACCTAGACATTGCACCAGAAGAGCTCTTTATTCTCCACCACATGTACGCCGAATCTAAGACACAACCAAATAGGCCGGAGAGCAACTACGAGGTTGTTTGGATCCCTGTTGTTGACAAGAGACTAACTCCATGGACTGAAGCAAAACAAATGAAATTTGAAGAAGTACAAGCATCAATGCCATGGTACTCGGTGGCACATCCTTCAATGATTGATCCTGCAGTGATCAGATGCATCAAAGAGGTGTGGGGATTCCATAAGAAGCCTCAGCTTGTTGTTCTTGATCCTCAAGGGAAAGAAACAAACAACAATGCTTACCATATGTTGTGGATTTGGGGAAGTTTGGCCTTTCCTTTTACCAAGGCCAGGGAAGAAGCTTTATGGAAGGAACAAACTTGGAATATTGAACTGTTAGCTGACTCCATTGATCAAAACATATTCACTTGGGTACGTAAGACCACTTATGTAGTACTACCATTGTTGCAATATGTTACTTATAGAGGGAGTTTGCGTAAGTTTATAAGTTTATCAAAATTAGAATATAGTAAATATTTTTTGACTTATATACGCACTGATAAACCACCAACAGACACTTATAAACCAAAATCAGCAAAAGCCATAAGTTGGCCAGTTTCAACTTGTACTTTTCAGCTTACAAAAACTTTTGATTGACCAAAATTTTATTATTTTATCTCTAATATATTTTGTAATTCGGAAAACACCTTTGGCAAAACAACACATTCAACTCCTTCTCCATTCCTTTTCTATCATTCATCTTCTTCTACATAAAAGATATTCCCTCCGTTCCAATTTAAATATCTTAGTTTGACTTGACACGAATTTTAAGAAATAAAAGGAGACTTTTGAATCTTATGGTCTTAAATTAAAAATGAGTGAGATCTTTTAAATCTTGTGGTATTAAACTTGTCTTGAGATTGAAAAACTTACTAAATATAGAAAGACACTCTTTTTTGACAGACCAAAAAGAAAAGTAAGATACTTAAATTGAGACGGAGGAGTACTTTTTATTTAAGTATTTTTTGTATAAAGATTTAAGGGCATTTAATATTTTGTTACCAAATACATAAGTCTCCTTAAACTTATCAGCTTAACACTTCTTTCTAGATACATGTAGTTATTTATTTATAAACTTAGGTTTAACAATCAAAAGTAATTTTTAAACATTTAATGCTAATTAGCTATTTTTAATGAGCCAAACCAAAAGGAATCTTTAAACATTGGTCTTTCTTTCCCCCCTTGGGTTCCATGCAGATCGGAGAAGGCAAATGTATATGTTTGTACGGAGGAGAAGATATTGAATGGATTAGAGCATTCACCAGTGCAACGCGGGCTGTTGCAAATGCAGCCCGCGTCCCACTAGAGATGCTCTACGTGGGAAAAAGAAACCCAAAAGAAAGAGTCCGCAAGAACAGCGCTATAATCCAAGTCGAAAACTTAAGCCACGTGGTGCAAGACCAAACCCTCATTTGGTTCTTTTGGGAAAGGCTAGAAAGCATGTGGCACTCCAGGACCCAACAAGACATCCCCGGAGAAACCGACCCGATCCTTCAGGAAATTGTGACGATTTTGAGCTATGATGGAAGTGACCAAGGATGGGCTGTTTTCAGCCGCGGATTGGCTGAAATGACTAGAGGTAAAGGCGACCTGATATTGCAGGTTATGAAGGGATTCGATCGTTGGAAACATGAGGTGACTGACATTACTACTTTTGTTCCTACATTGGACCGTCAACTTCGTGATCTTCATAGTCCTCATCACTGCACTCGCCTAATTCTGCCGGGTACCACTGGACATATCCCTGAGAGAGTGGTTTGTGCTGAATGTAGCCGTCCGATGGAGAAGTTTATCATGTACCGCTGCTGCATTGAATGAGGATGATTTATTTGAGTAAGGATTTGTGTTGCTCCAAGAAGACTATATTTGAATAAAATTACCACTACTAGTCCTCTTGTGAGTCTTTTTTAAGTATTGTTCTTTCTTTAATTTACCAGTATGTTTAGAATAAAAATGCCATTTACTGGCTTTTTGAAATTCATACTTGGTACTTGTTTTGAGATTTGAGTGTGTGATGTAATGCTATAGCGTTATGCAATAGTGAACATTAATAAACAGCTTTTCTAATTATAAAGTCTTTTTATTTTTAATTTACTCAATATGGTGGTTTTGTATTGTGATGCGGTCAACTATACATATAGATTTACTTGCATATATCTACATGGTTGGAACTAAAAGCTGTGGATCATGTCATACAATTTTGGGTGATATACAGTTCCTTGGGGCTGTATTACTCAATTAGATAAAGTGATTTAGTCGGGCCATCATCTGCCCCTATAGCTAAGGGGTAGAGGGTCAGTCTTGTAAACTGGAGGTCTGTAGTTTGTTCTTGCATGGGGGCATTGCATATTTTTTTATCATTGTACATCTTTTTAAAATTGTCCTCCAAAAATAATTTCATTAAGGTAAAAGATGAAATTAAAATTAAATTATTTCTAAAGATAGAAATCTATCATTCTTTCGGGATAGTTTTTAAATTTTGCATTTTTATTATATTTTCATTTTTTGTTCAGTCATTGCTAGTTTAAAAAGATCCTTCTATATAGAATTGGCATCCTTTTAGAACTGTTGGGAATTAGGAGCATGGGTGTTCACGATTTGGTTATAAACCGATCCGAATTGAACATCAAACCAAGTTGATTTCTTAAATAAATTGATATTTATTTGTGTTTGGTTTGATTTGGTTTTAAATTTTTAAAAACCAATAACATTTGGTTTGGTTTGATTTTATTAAAACAAAACCAAACCGACAGATTTTATATACAATTATAATTATTATAAGCAATATATTAACTTTTATAAATATTTTCAAATACTTTATATATTTCTTCATTAAAATTTCATTTATCCCTAATAGGCGAATGAACTTACACCTTAATTAAACTCATTTCTTAACAAAAATAAAACATGAATCCAAACTCATTTATTCAAAGAAATCAACTATGAAATTAACCTAAAATTCTTGTATATTTGTTATAAACTCTATTCACTTTATTAAAACTTATAAATCTTAAGACATTTTCTTCATAATCTAAGAAGATTATAGTCACCACAATAGAAGGGTAATAACGAATTATAAGTTGGAAAATGATGAATTTTTTTTTCTAAATTGTAAGAAAAAAATAAAAGAGAAAAATATCATTAATTTCTTAAGAAACCAAACCGAATCAAACCGGCTACGACCAAACTGATGATTGTGTATTCTATTTAATTTGGTTTGATTCTAATAATTTAAAAATCGACTAACTTAATTTGATTTGATTTTAACTAAAAACCGACCCAAACCGAATCATTAACCCCCTAATTAGGAGTATTATTTGGGCTAAGCTGACAACTACAAATAACGGGCTGAAGAATATTGAACAGATTTTGTACCTTTTATCTTTTATTTTTCTTTTACTCTTATTCCTTGTGAATAAGTAATTTGTTACACACTAGCAATTATAAAGGTGACACTTGTCACAGTTAGTTGCAAATAGGATTTTTTTTTCTGTATATATACACGGCCGTGTACAAAGAAAAATACATCATCGAGTCCTCCGGGGCATAGTCCAGTGGCAAAGCCTGGGTGCTATAAGGCGCTCTGGCATGGGACAGCGTGGGTTCGATTCCCCGCAAGCACGAAGAAATTCTGCATGTTGGGGAATTTGACCTTGTCTCATTGATCGGTTGTACGCTCCCAGAAAAACGGCCACCGGAGCACATCCCGCGATTTACCCGGTAATAGTGTTGAAGGACAGGTGCTATTACCTCCAGGACGTCTGGGTAATACCAGTGAAGTAGTTAGGCGCAAGCCTGGAAACCTGGATTATCAAAAAAAAAAAAAATACATCATCGAATACAAAGGAAAATTCCCATACGTCATTCTTCTTTTCCTACATACCTTGAGTTTGAAAATGATAATCATACTCTTATTAAAGGAGGTAGTGTTTAACAAAAGAGACTTACATGGTAAAAATATAGCTCATAACTTACATTATAAAAATATACCCCAAAACTATTTTTATACAATGTTATACACTTATATACAAAGACATGTACATTATGTATATAGATGTATGAAAGTGTATAATCTGTAGGTATATACACTAAAAATATAATTATATAATACTATACACAAAAATACGCACTTATACCCAATTATACAATATTATATAAGTTGGTATAAACATAGATTTGGACTGGTTTGAATAAGAATTGCACTTTTATACAAGACAGATACACTATGTATATAGGTGTATAATAGTGTATAAGTGGCGAGTATACACCCATATATACAAAAACAACAACAACATACCCAGTGTAATCCCACAAGTGGGGTTTGGTGAGGGTAGGATGTACGCAGACCTTACCTCTATCTTTGCGGGGTAAAGAGGTTATTTCTGATAGACCCTCGGCTCAAAAGAAACGTAATCAATGTAGGGGTGCATGAAAAAACAAGGCAACAAAATATCAAGTTACAAAACAAATGGTACAACATAGTAATACACAAATAAAGTTAATGATCGACGCGATACCAAAAAAATACAACTAAGAAAATGAGAAGAGAAGATGGAAAGGCTAGCCCCCACCTCTCACGCACACAGCGCGACAAAACTCAAATACCTACTACCCTTATGTCTTAATCCTCGACCGTCAAATCTTCCTATCTAAGGTCATGTCCTCAGTCAACTGGAGTTGAGTCATATCATGTCTAATCACCTCCCTCCAGTTCTTCTTCGGCCTACCTCTACCTCTCCTAAATCCTACGACCGTCAATCTCTCACACCTCCTCTTTACATGCTCAAACCATCTTAGTCTCGCTTTCCTAATCTTTTCCTCCACGGGGCCACTCTGACCTTGTCCCGTATATCTTCATTCCTAATCATATCCCTTTTAGTATGACCACACATGCATCTGAGCATCCGTATCTCCACTACTTTCATCTCCTGAACGTGGATGTTCTTGACTGGACAACACTCTACCCCATATAACAGTGTTGGTCTAACCACAACTCTGTAGAACTTACCTTTCAGCCTAGACGACACTTTCTTATCTAAACTCCAAGCATCTCCAAAGGACCTCCCGATGTACTTTATCATATTCTTTCTCCAGATCAATGAACATTATGTGTAGGTCTCTATTTTTGTCTCTATAATTCTCCATCAACTGTACTCCACCTCCAATCCTCTTGCATCTTAGTCGTCCAAAAATTGACATTAAACAACCTAGTTAGTGTCACACCCCCAACCAGATGGTCATGACGGGCACCCAGACCTTACTTGTCGAGTACCACTAATCCTACAATTAACATCTAACCATAATTAATCATTTCCACGAGGACCGTCACCAAATATAATAATAAACTGGAAATGTACTGTGTAAACTCTTGCAAACGGAAGAACCCAATCTATGCATATATACATACTAAGGCCGACAAGGCCATACATGACTACTATATACAGGATAACTGTCTACAAGCCTCTAAAGAGTATGTAACATCATAAGGATGAGACAGGGCCCCGCCATACCCCTATGCATATCCAAAATATCATACCACGACCAGACAGCAACTCTGGAAAAAATAGAGTGCTCCAATATCAGCTGAACCAACAACCTACTAGTGCGAACCGTCACCCTCTTTACCTAAGCCTGCAGGCATGAAACGCAGCGTCCCCCGACAAAAGGGACGTTAGTACGACTGATGTACCAAGTATGTCAGGCATGAAGAATAACATAATAGATACATGAAAGTAATATGAGACAAGAAACAACCAGTAGAGAATGCCTCTGAGGGCTATAATATTCCTAAGTACCATGTGTGTGCAGAATGCCTCTGAGAGCCATAATATGCCTAAGTACCATGTCTGTGTAAAATGCCTCTGAGGGCCATAACATACCTAAATGGCATGCATAATGCAGTCATACATAAACATCTGCATATATAATTCCATCAAGCCTCTGTGGGTATCCCATCATATCATATCAGCCTCTGTAGCCATAATCATCATCATCTATATATGTACCAGCTGCAGGTGGTGTGCGTATATAACGCTGAATCCCTTTTCCCATGGCCCATACATAGATAATGCATACATATAGTAGAGTATAGAACTCCTTTGAGGTCAAGGTATGTACATGAATATAATGCATGAATGATATGATAATATGACACTATAAGTTTGTCGGTGTGATGTAATGTCGCTTCACCTCCGATTAACATTATGAATACTAATATCTTTTTCATATACCTCAATAGGGATTTAGGAACGTATTTAGACATGCTTTGACAATAGGAATTAATAACATGAACATTCTTCACTACTAAGAGTAGAATCATTTATGGGACATTATTACGTTTACGTTTCGTACTTAGAACATGCAAAAAGAAAGAAATAATTTGCCTTAACATACCTTGTTACTAACGACTCCACGTACTGCTTGTAGTACCTCAACCTACATCAAGGTATCTGAACTATGGTTAATGCCGCGGAAGGACTCAAACGTATTTCTACTCTCTTGCGGAAAATTGAGCAGTATTTCTCCTACATTTTCTCACTTCCCCAAATTCAAAACAACATCAAACAACGATATTAACAATATCAATAACCAATCCCATCCATCCATCCCCTCAACAATATAAGAAAAATTCTGACAATTCAAACAACATGAATACAATTCACAATAAGCTTTCTGATTTCTTCAACAACCACTTTGAGCGGCAAGCTCATTTTTTTACGAATAACAAACATAATTCAAATCCAACTCTTATTCCATAAATCAATTCACAACCTTCCGACCACATACTTATGTGTACCATATGATTCCTAGTTTAAAACATCTACAACATGCCTTCCAAAACAGTCCACAAGTTTACCCTTTAAACTCTACTTTCTATTCGTAGTTTCTATATGTTTTCCACTTCATTTCATGTAATTAATACATGTATAGTCTTAACAAAAATAATCAAAACATAACCAGATGATATTCCATAATTTTCAGCCATTAGAACCCATATTTATAATCTCAAAACAGTCAAACAAAACAATAGCCATAACTTATGTTATTTCAATGCCATCTTGTAGTGTTTTGCTTCAACAGCCTCACCAACATAGAATTAAGCTTATGCACAACCAAAGGGATGTTAAACTTACCTTAATCAGTACATATGACTCAAACCCTACGGCTGGTTCAGCTTACCATAACCCTAAATCACACAATAATACCATAGACTTGTTGTTCTTGTGGTTTCCAACACTTTGATGAAAGGTTGGATTGATTTCTCTTCAATTTGGCTTTAAAACCTTGGAGACATGTAGATAAGGATGTTGGAGAGTTGTGGACGAAGTTTGGTGAAGAAATTGGTTGAAATGAAGTCTACATCTTAATTTAAAGGGCCCAAAGGTCAGCCACCGCCTCGAGTGGGACCCGGGCGGCTGCTTTGCAGTGTGTTGTTAAAACGCGCATAACCTTTTATACAGAGCTCCGTTTGATTAACGGTTTGTTGCTTGGAAAGTAGACTCACGAAACTGGAATGTAGATATATTATGCACCACATAACAACGTATATACTAGGAGATATACCCCCGACGATTTGGGCCAAAAATCAGGTCTGAAATTTCGTTTGTCTTTCCCCGAGTTTCGACGAACTTAGTTTCTTTGATTCGTTTCACCCCAAAATCTTACGAAGCTTTCATAACACTTATTTAAGATTATTTTCATCCTAATATTGGATCTTGGCCTCACTGGACTTTATGTTCCTTTATTTACGATGCATACGAGTGCGAAAACATGGGGTGTAACATCCTTCCCCCCTTAAGAACATTCGTCCTCGAATGTTGGAGAAAATTCTAACTCTCAGGATTTTTATTAATTTCGACAGAGTTTTCTCTGTAAACATGATTGTACAAAACCTGTCAAGCCGCCAGAATACATATACAATGCTACACAGGGCCACAAAACAACATAACATAATGATATTGGCCCCACACAACCAGCCATCTATCTGGAAGCTAAAAGGGTTAGCCATAAATCACCTCGTTTGTCCACTACTGAAGCTTGGGTTGCATCTATCACATCTGCCTCAATAACATTGCCTCAATAGGATATATAAAATGTGCTTGATAGATATGATAGAAATAGGAAAATTGTATCGCACGAGTGCCATTGTAACCTTTTAGCTAGAATAAACAAAGATGTCTAGACTTTATGTCTTTCTTAACTTTTCAAATCATCTCTTTTACCCCATTGTTTCCTTCACAACACCCCAACCGGAGGTCGTCTCTATAGTCCGCAACTTCTGGGCTTGATGATATAGGATAGCAACTAAAATATTTTCGTAAGACAAATTCTCTGTACCTGAAACACCCTTGACTTGGGACATACAAAATGAATCTCCTATACACTTCTGTAACATCAATAAAGGAAAATTTGATAGACTTCTTTTAACTCTCAAACTTGTTGAATCAATCAATGGAAGATCTGTACTTCTGACCATACAAGATCTCATATGAATCCATCTAGATGTTAAGATGATATTGCTATGATATATAACTCTTTTGTGGGGTAAGTGATCTTTCCATTCTCATTTGAAACCTAGCATACCTATTTGTAACATGTCACCGAGCATCTATATTGTGCATTTAGATGGTCACTTATCCATGATAAAATTATAATTTTCTGTGCTTCCATCCTTCCTAAAGAAATTTCTAGAAGTTCACTGTAAGTAAGATCTTCTATCGAAGATAATAGACATTGGAATATCCTAAAGTCGTATGTTCTTCTTTTATATATATTACTTGTATGATCCTCGGCTGTGCGAATAGCTCATTCTGGCGAGAAATTGGTCAATCTTATAAATTTATCGACAATTAATCCTCTAGGTAGCATTTCTGATAAGAGCGGGGTACACTTATACTAAACTTTGAACTTCTTTTTTTTATTCTTTCGTCGAGAACTCCACTCTCTAAATTGTCCATCTGGGACTTGATATTCTATCTTTACCTATTTACCATTGGGTTATTATGCCAACTCGGCAATACTCCTTTTTCACGTTATTACATCAATTTGTGCCTTTAATACCCTGGTACATCTTCGTCGAACTAAGTGAAATAAGATAGCAGAAATAATGTGTCTCTTCTCAGCACTACTCCGAAAACAAGTTAAATCTGGGGCATACAATTGATCTGGGTATCGGAAAACTCTGTCTTCCTTAATTTGAATATTGACTTCCTTTGCCATAGGACTTTTTTTTATATTACCGATTTTGTGTTCTCATATTGTTACTTTGTTACACTTGCCATGGGAGCAACACTGCTACCTTCTGCATTACAACCTCGTTATTATTAGAGCCTTGAGATTGGACCCTTAAATTTGCTAACTGCTGAAGCTCTTTTAGTTAACCTTCTTTTTCCTTGACCTCTAGATAAGATAAACTGCCCATACATCCTTTCTTATATTTCTATGAAGGCTATCACTTTATTCTGTTAAACTCTCTCTTTAAACTGTAATAAGACAAAATTCGTTTATATTGGTTATCCTTTCACTTTGACCACCGATGGTGTTATTTCTAAGATCTGGTTAATAACTCTAGCTTCCGAGTCATCTTTCTTTAAAGGGGGACCTTATTCTACTATATCGTCTGAGCTTGACTTTATTTACCCTTTCTATTCCCAAGAAGCATTAGTCTCTTTTAAGAAGACTCATAGGCCTCTGTATCATTGCAAATTGTCCTGTGTTGTCTTTACCGTTAGTAGGAAGACACATCTCGATTTTTTTTTCCGCCTCTGAATATCACATTATATCTCTAACACATGCTTACTTGTTGATGGCCCTGTGTTATGGGTCCAAAAATTTCCTCAGCTTTCGCAACTGTTCTTAAGTGTAATCGACCTCATTCCCTTATTTATTTCGAGTATGTGCATCACAAGACATTAATTCGAAATATCATTTTGGGCTTCTATACCTTTGCCTTTACTTACAGACTGTTCCTTTTTTTATTCTTCTGAGCCTCGTATATTTAGTGGCTTTTACCACTTTTTTTTTGTCATTCCTTTCTTGGCATTGATACTTGCATCTCATTTTATAGTCATGTCACATTCATCGAATTTGGATGACACTATATGATTCGTCCTGAAACTTCTTTGTCATAACCTTCTCGTCTTTGTATTAAATCATCATATGAGTTTTGTATTGATCCTTCATCGTACTACCTTACCTAGGTGAGGAGGACCACTATCTGTGCTCTGAGATTTCCGTCATGAAAAGTCCTATTATTGCCTCAACTCCTTTAATACTTCTGCGATCTTTTGATAACTTACAATTTGCTCCTACACCATTCTCTCTTACAAGAGACTTCTAAACTATTTACCCAGGTAGGACATCATATGTTCGTAACTGGCATTCTTAGTCTCAATAGACTCTTTATCTTCTAGTTAAAGACATTTAAATTTGGGGATTCTTTCTTGATAACCTTTAAGGATTACCCATTTCTTTTGCAGTTTATTCTCTTACTGTCTAATTGCTCACCTTGCAACTTCTCAATATCATTCATTATAACAATATCCCAAGGTTCCAATTGTCATTCCGTTTAACTGAGAAAATTCCTCAATATCGATGCTTTCTAATTCAGAGAGCTAAATCACCTGATCAATATGTTCTGTTGACATTTAGTCATTCAATTCTCATGTGAATACTTAGTCTCATAACACATTCATTTCCTTAACTCAATATTTACTTCTTCTTGTCTTTTGGTTCATTTGGCTACCATCTTGTCGTGTTACTATGTTTTATTGTATAACTCTATGTTATTCCTTATATTGCTCATGTCCCACCTATACTTGTATCATCCATTTTTTTATCAATCTCATTTCTTAACTTAGCACAAATATTTGTAACAAAACATTTCTTCACTTTTAACTTCTCCTTCTTTAATCGGTTTTTTCCTTCTTCAAGGCACTTATTATTTATGCTTTACTTTAAGCAAGAGCCTCTATGAGAGGAAACAGTTTCCTTGCACACCAAGGTTGAAATACCCGGACCTTAAATCTTCAAGGGTCATATCCAACTAACAATTCCCGAGTACATCATGTATATATCTTCTAAAGACGGGATGTATTTTATGTAATTGTATTATTTTTCAGGACTGCCCATGATAACAATCATTATAACCTTCACCAGTTCTCGATATCTCACTTCTTTCTAAAATAACGTTTATCGATATCGGTAAATCGCAAGCTATAATATGTATCTCTTATTGTGGTTCTACCACCACTGATGGCAATATGACAACACTTATATCATTCTACCTGAATATCAATCTCCTTACAATCCTCTGCGTTCAGGTGCTTCATTCTTCCTTTACTTTACTTTTTTTATATCCCAAAACAAACATTTTGTTTCCCAGGCTTTCATTATCTCTTCTATATATGAGTGGGACTATTCCTCACACCCAGAAACTTCAACTAATACTGCACTTCTGGCGTATCAATAGTTTAGTAGAATTCAATCATTTACTGGCTACGAATGTGAACTAACTTAAGTCTTTTTAGTAACCGGCATTACTGAAACAGTATAAGGCACGAGTTTAACTCGATTTTTTAAGACTCAGCTCTACCGCACGATCCATGAGATGAAAGAATGGAAATCATCCATAAATGCCTTGCATCCTCCTGTTTATAACTGTGGCCCCCAACCGGAGGGTCATGACGGGCACCCGAACCTTACTTGCCGAGTACCACTAATCCTATAATTAGCATCTAACCATAATTAATCATGGCCACAAGGACCGTCACCAAATATCTTACTGACACATGGGAACAATAAACTAGAAAGGTACTGTGTAAACTCTTGCAAACGAAAGAACCCAACCTATGCATATATACATACTAAGGCTGACAAGGCCATACATGACTACTATACACAGGATAACTGTCTACAAACATTTAAAGAATATGTAACATCATAAGGAAGAGACAGGGCCCTGCCATACCCCTATGCATATCCAAAATATCATACCACGACCAGACTGCAACTCTGGAACAAATAGAGTGCTCCAATATCAGCTGAACTAGCAACCTACTAGTGTGAACCGTCACCCTCTTTACTTGAGCCTGCGGGCATGAAACGCAGCGTCCCCCGACAAAAAGGACGTCAGTACGACTGATGTAGCAAGTATGTCAGGCATGAAGAATAACGTAATAGATACACGAAAGTAACATAAGACAAGAAACAACCAACCAATAGAGAATGTGTCACGACCCAAATCGGAGGGCCGCGACGGGCACCCGGACCCCACCCGCCGGGTACTGCCAATCGTACAACCAACACCTAATCATAATTAAATACGGACTAAGCCGAAAAACATTATAGAAAATCTTAATCAGAAATCCAATTTTCATATAGACATACCCATACCAAAGCCGACAAGGCCACACATGACAACTAACCACAGGACACCTGTTTACAAGCCTCTAGGAGTAGCAACATCAAAGGTCGGGACAGGGCCCCGCCATACCCATATATACAAGCAAAAGTACCGTACCAAAATTAGACCAACACTCCGAACAAGGGAAATGCTCCAAAATTCCGCTGAACCCGAAATCAACTAACGTGAACCGTCACCTTCCTTAATTGAACCTGCGGGCATGAAACGCAGCGTCCCCCGACAAAAGGGACGTTAGTACGACTGGTGTACTGAGTATGTCAAGCATGAATAATAGCATAACAGGGATATAACAACAACTGAAACAGACACAACTGGCCAACAGTAAATGCCTCTGAGGGCCCTAACACACATGCCTAAATGTTATGCACAATGCAGTATACTTATACATCGGCCTCATCGGGCATCTTTCTTACCATAACAGTCTCTGTGGGCATCATACCATGTGATGATTAATGAATGTATGTATAATGCAAATGTGGTATACTAATGTCCACACATGAATCCTCTCATAACCGCCTCTGTGGACATCAGGTTATATCGCCACATAAGGGCATCACATCATATTGGCCTCTTTGGGATTTTTCGTAATAGTCTGTATCAACTACAGGTGGTGTGCGTATATAACACCTTTCCCTTTCCCCACATCCCCTACATATATAAAATATTTATCATATAGTAGTGTGCATAACACAAGTGGTCCATGGTAATATATGAATATGATGCAAATGAAAATGCATAAATAACAATAAAACATTTTCCTAAATTTACCGGATGACATATGACTTGTACCTTCGGTTAAGGCCATAAATATTAACATCTTTTCTGTATGCCTTAATAAGGACTTAGACACATATTTAGATATGTTTTTAGCATAGGAATCAATAACACGAATATTCTTAACTACTAGGAACAGAATAAATTATGGAGCAATAGCACGATTATATTTCATTACATGAAACATGCCAAAAAAAAGTAATAATTTATCTTAACATACCTCGAATATTAATTCAATTCTTGGCCGAGAGTTTCAATATATGCGTGTAAAGTATCTACGATTTCATACTAATTAAGCTTGGCACACCAGAAATCATCCAACTAGCTTTTGGTTTAGAACTATCCTTGGCAGAAGAATGACCATAGCGTAGCTTATAGAATGAAAAGGCTACGTCCCTCACGTGAAGAGGCAATGATGGATAATCATTGTGTCTCCCTTCTTTTAATGGGTGTGGGCCCACTTACACATCATTACCTTGTAGATTATTCTCCACTAAATGATGACACCCAATCCATGCAAATGCAAATTCATTTTGTTGCATTGCCTCCTACTGCCACCAATTAATTCCCTATACTTAGTCATTTTAGGAGATTTATCCAATGCCTACACGAAATAACCTCCATTGAACTTTGCCCCCGTTAATAATTAATCAATCCCATAATTAATTAATTATACATATAATTAATTTTAGATTCTACTTTATTTAAATTCTAAAAACATATAAGACCTTCGTATACGCAATGTCATAATTTTCTAATATGACACTAGTCCATAACCTCTTCATGCACATACCAAATTTATTTTCGATCCCCGTCGTCACACTTGTTGTGTCCAAAATTATTTCGGGTCTAATTCTTTTATATACTAATCTCATTATTAGCATACATAAATAACATAAATTCCAAAGTTCGGATCTTCTTGCACACGCCTAGCAATTTAAACCGTAACCTGAAAATACGGGATGTTATAGAATGCCTCTGAGGGCCATAATATACCTAAGTACCATGTCTGAGCAGAATGCCTCTTAGAGCAATAATATGCCTAAGTACCATGTCTGTGCAGAATGCATTTGAGGGCCATAATATGCCTAAATGTCATGCACAATGCGGTCATACATATACATCTGCGTATATAATTCCATCAAGCCTCTGTGGGCATCACATCATATCATATCATATCAGCCTCTGTGGCATAATCATCATCATCTATATCTGTACCAGCTATAGGTGGTGTGCGTATATAACGCTGTATCCCTTTTCCCATGACGCATACATATATAATGCATACATATAGTAGAGTATATAACTCATTTGAGGTCAAGGTATGTACATGAATATAATGCATGAATGATATGATAATATGACACTATAAGTTTGTCGGTGTGATGTAATGTCGCTTCACCTCCGATTAACATTATGAATACTAACATCTTTTTCATATACCTCAATAGGGATTTAGGAACGTATTTAGACATGCTTTGACAATAGGAATTAATAACATGAACATTCTTCACTACTAAGAATAGAATCATTTATGGGACATTATTACGTTTACGTTTCGTACTTAGAACATGCCAAAAGAAAGAAATAATTTGCCTTAATATACCTTGTTGCTAACGACTCCACGTACCGCCTGTAGTACTTCAACCTACATCAAGGTATCTGAACTATGGTTAATGCCACGAAAGGACTCAAACGTATTCCTAAGCTAGTAACTCTCTTGCGGAAAATCGAGCAGCATTTCCCTTACATTTCTTCACTTCCCCAAATTCAAAACAACACCAAACAACGATATTAACAATATCAATAATCAATCTCATCCATCCACCCCCTCAACAATATAAGAAAAATTCCGACAATTCAAACAACATCAATACAATTCACAATAAGCTTCCCAATTTCTTCAACAACCACTTTGAGCGGCAAGCTCGTTTTTTACGAATAACAAGCATAATTCGAATCCAACTCTTATTCATAAATCAGTTCACAACCTTCCAACCACATACTTATTTGTACCATATGATTCCTAGTTTAAAACATCTACAACATGCCTTCCAAAACAATCCACAAGTTTACCCTTTAAACTCTACTTTGTATTCGTAGTTTCTATATGTTTTCCACTCCATTTCACTTAATTAATACATGATAGTCTTAACAACAATAATCAAAATATAGCCAGATGATATTCCATAATTTCCATTCATTAGAACCCATATTTATAATCTCAAAACAGTCCAACAAAACAATAGCCATAACTTATGCTATTTCAATGCCATCTTGTAGTGTTTTGCTTTAACAACCTCACCAACATGGAATTAAGCTTATGCACAACCAAAGGTATGTTAAACTTACCTTAATCAGTAGATATCACTCAAATCCCACAGTTGGTTCAGCTTACCATAACCCTAAATCACACCACAATACCATAGACTTGTTGTTCTTGTGGTTTCCAACACTCTGATGAAAGATTGGATTGATTTCTCTTCAATTTGTCTTTAAAACCTTGGAGACCTGTAGATAAGGATGTTGGAGAGTTGTGGACGAAGTTTGGTGAAGAAATTGGTTGAAATGAAGTCTACATCTTAATTTAAAGGGCCCAAAGGTCGGCCACCGCCTCGAGTGGGACCCGGGCGGCTGCTTTGCAGTGTGTTGTTAAAACGCGCATAACCTTTTATACAGAGCTCCGTTTGACGAACGGTTTATTTCATTGGAAAGTAGACTCACTGAACTTGAATATAGATATATTGTGTACCCCATAACAACGTATATACTAGGAGATATGCCTCCGACGATTTGGGCAAAAAATCAGGTCTGAAATTCCGTTTGTCTTTCCCCAAGTTTCGACGAACTTAGTTTCTTTGATTCGTTTGACCCTGAAATCTTACGAAGCTTTCATAACACTTATTTAAGATTATTTTCATCCTAATATTGGATCTTAGCCTCACTGGACTTTATGTTAGTTTATTTACGATGTATACGAGTGCGAAAATACGGGGTGTAACAGTTAGCCACTCCATATCTGGCTCCCCTGCGCTCTGCCAAAAGTCTACCGGGATCTCATCAGGCCCAATCACTCTTCCCCTCCTCATCCTACAGATAGCCTCCTTAACCTCTGCAGTCTTTATGCACCTACAGTACCCAAACTCTCTATGACTCTCAGAGTGCTCTAATTTCCCAGCACAATATCCTTGTCCCCTTCTTTATTCAAGAGCTTATGGAAGTACGTTTGTCATCTATATCTACAATATTATACAAAAATTAACTTTGTCTTCTTCCTTGAGTTTCTTCTTAAATTTAATTCAAATATATTCCAAATCACTTCAAATTTAAGTTTTGAACTCCTCTTTATATTTTCAATCAATTGGAACACCACCTAATCCAAACAACTAATAAACACGAAAAACTCAATTTTCACCACCACCACCTCCTCTTCATTTGCAGTATGATGTACGCGAAACCCCTGTTCCTGTATTTGAACAAGGGAGTCGTAATTGCTTAGGTGTTATTGAAGTTGTCATGACCACACAAAAGATCAAGTATCACCCGGAGCTTGAAAGTGTGTGCAAAGCTCTTGAGGTTTATCTGCTTTTATCTCTTAGAATCTATCAATTCCTTCACTTCCTTTAATTCCTTTAATTTGAGGAAATAATAATAAGCTTAAAAATAAAAATCATCTTTTGTACGGCAGAAGTCTTGAAAATTAGAAGGAGATTCCTTCATTGGCCAATCATGTGTAGTATTCGTTCAAAATCAGTTCCAAGAAAAGAGTCAAAACAGTCCGAAAAATATAACCATCAGCCAAACACGTCAACTGAGCAATCTATCCAGTAGCTAGAGCTTATGAAAATCATCATGAAACTAAATCATAAAATATACACAATTGTTGATGAGAAATAGCAGCACAACAATACCTAAATGGAATAGAACAAAGTATAATCCGTAGCACAACCATAGAAGTAAGAACAAACGTCGAGGTCACCGGCGTTTATGGAGTTTTGTCAAAGATCGCGATTGCCAAAGAATATTCTAAAACAACGTGATTATTTGGCCAACGTTTAGAACAGTCACAACAAGATGAATATCAATAAAATAATCAAATTTAAATCGGCCAAAATGGAACACAAAACAGTCCGTCAGAGTAAGAAACTTTCCAGCCAGCTCTGAGAGATCTATGTCGCGACAGTGACGGGGGAAGAGAAAGGGAGTGAGAACGGAGAACCTATGGCGTCACTTTCACGGCAAAAATGCCGGAGAGACCGGACAGTGAACTCCGACCAAGCAAAACATTGGGTAGTCGACAATACGACCAGATCTTTAAACTTTCCAGCGAGCCACGAGGTTTGATTGCGTCGAAGAAAATAAGCGACGAGGGAAGCAGAGGGAGAGATGAAGAGCGAGGGAGGTGACAATGATGGAATTCGTTGTTGTGGATGGACGGTGGTCTGGACGGCGGCAGTTGTGTGGGTGGTTCAGTGGGGTGTTGATAATGGTATGATGGTGGCGAAAGCAGTGGCGATCGCGGGAGTTCGCCGGAGCTCCGATGGATCTGGGTAGTGACTTCTCCGGTTCACCGGAGCCCAAAGCACCTCGCGGAGCAGTGACAATGATAGGGGCGGAGGTTGTGTATTGTTCTTTTTCTGAAAATTGGAGTCTCTGTCTGTACAAGATGTTCCCTCGGTATAACTAGGGGCAGATATGCTCGCATTTGTATTGAGGTTCCTTTGGAACAATCCTTAAGAACTCATGTCTGCATTGGAAATCATCGTCAACCTCTGCACTATGAAGGCCTTTCGTACCCTCTGCGTAGTTTGTGGCAAATTAGGCCATACTTCTCCCAGTTTCCCACTAAATGCCAAGACTTCTTCATCATCCGGGCTTCAGGTTTCATCCCCAACGCTTATGGTTCTTCGTCTAATGATCAAGGGTGGGTTAGGTAATAGTATTCCAGAAAGATGAAATAGAAATAATGATTTGTTGAGTCGATAAATGCATCTCTGTCTTTAAGACAAATTTGTTCTGTATATATGCTTTTACGGCAATGGACAATAATAGTCTCTCAAAATAAAATAACAACAATCAACAAAGCAAAGCAAACTGTGTTGATCCCAGCGAAATAAATGAATATAGAACATATTGCTGATTTCTGTATGTGTTTTGTGTATTGTTCTACGTTTATATAGAACTTCATTATTTCTATTTTATCTTTCTGCAACACTACTACCTAACAATTTAAGATAATTTTTCGGAGTGTTCAAAAGATGTCTGTTAACAGTTATGTTTCAAGTTCTGGTTCTAATTGTGGTTTTGGCTCTGTTTCTGCCAACTGTTCTGTTAACAATTCCTTTGATAGTTCTAGTTCTACTCTTGTCAACATTTTTGTTTCTAGTTCTGCTGCTGTTGTTCAAGGCACTATCTCTGGCGCTGCTCAAGGAAATGTTGTTGTCCCTGCTCCTGACAGTTTCCAAAGCAAACGTCCAGGAAAGGTTCTGCAACACTATTACCTAACAATCCAAAAAACTTCAAGGACCAAAAAGAAAGTTTTCGAACAGTCCGGAGGGGCGGCGGCGCGCGCGTGGGGCTTAGCCCCGAATCCAAGCTCACCTAGGTCCTCTCCCTTCTAAACACATGTATTACTCCTTGGGGTCCCAAACCCTTACTCAAACTTAGAGTTTACATATTGCACAATCCTTCCATCTTCTACCAACGAAGGAAATTTGTCATTTTTGACCAAAAATACTTTCATCTTTTCATGTCTCAAACACCTTACTTTGTGTACCAATATCTCTTTCATTTCTTAACAAAATTTAACGATACTTGCCACTAACATCATCTACTCACTTAGTAGATTAGGCATGTGTGAATAAATGATGTTTCCGACATGCGAGGCCTACGTGTTTAAGTCATTAAAGATGGGATAAACTCAATACCACATCAGTAAATTTCCAACAGGGTGGACTGTAGTCACGTTTCAGAAGAAGGGCTCCAAGTAGAACATAGAATCTAACACGGTACCTCAATCACGCAAAGGGTTGTCTAATGGAAAAGCTCTTTTGCAGGAAGGCCCAGGTAAGTTTTTTAGAACCAATCCTCAACAAAATAGTAATTACTGCGCTAATGAGGATTACTTTAATAATGTCCTACTCCTATCTATTACGGTTCACTTTTATGCAGAGGCTTAAACGTTATTGAGAATTTGTGATGGTGCTCTAAGTCGGATAATTGTTTTAGAATCGCCACCTAATTTATAGGTAAATTAGGGAAATCAAGTGAAAGTGTTTATTCAAAAGATATTGAAAAATCATTATCTAAACCAGAGACAAAGTAAGAGTTCTAGTGATCTCCGGGGAAAGTGTTAAGACACCCCAATATTAAGGATCCGTAGAATATGATTAACCTTCAGGTTCTATAACATGCTTTAAATAATTTAAATTGCTTAAGTGCTTAAAATATCTGCAAAATACTTGCCATTTAGTTAGTCAAAACTCAAAGGTTTTATTTTAAAACAAAAGAGTTAGGCTTCCGCCAAAATAGTATGCGCGAGGATCAATTTGTTTTCGAATTAAAAACACTCAAATGTTAATTTGAATAAAACTTCACTTTTAGTCCAACAATATTGTCCACTCTCATTTGCATCTTTAGAAAATCTTTCAAGGTTTAAAATGAGTATAATTCATTTAAAAGACCAGCTTTTGGCTTTTGAAAAAAGTATGAAAGATGATTTTCTTTTATTATTTTGCATGCTATACTTCAAAATCATCCCATAATCTAACTTGACCCAAAATTCTCAATTTTAATTCGAGTTCAAAATAGGTGATTTTGTCTTTGTTCAAAATCAATTAGTTGTGCCTAGCCCATAAAACCAGCCTTTGAAGATGTCAACTTAGAGTGTTTGAAATTTATTTTTTAGGCGATTCTAAACTAAATGATGTACCTATCGTTTTGCCTTGTCATAAATTCGTAACCGTAATAAGGTTCCAATATGAAAGTATGTTTTATTACAAATATACGTATACATATATATACAATACATATAAAAAAGAAATGAAAAGAGGAGTTTAGGCTGGTGGGCCTACCTAAGCCCACCAATTACTATTTTCACCCATAGTTGGGCCTTCAAATGCGCAGCTACTGTCTGCGGACTCTACCAAAAATCATTAATTGGGCTTCAGCCCAATTGGTTAGAAAGAGAGATGACAGGCCCAGAGGAGCCCATCTCGGTGTTCATCGACAGTAGAGGGGGAAAAGAGGGAAACCAAGAGTACGAGTTAGAACACACCCGAAATTATCTAAACAAGATGCAAGTAATTTCAAACTGAACACGTATATGCCATTTATTGACTTGCAAGTAAATCATGCAAGACGAATAGGCAATAAGCATGAATAATATTCGTGATCCATGACAAAATGAAAAAAAAAACACAGCCCATCTTAAACAAGAAATGCATAATATTGGCTAAGCCCAGCTGATGGTAACAATCCACAAAATAGCACGAAAGAAAGCAAAGTGGGTTAAATCCAGAACATATACTAAGCCGAACCATAGATGACTTTGAAAAGCGAAAATTGGGCCTGGCCCAAATGACTTCTAATTGGATTCTTTCACTGATGTACACAAGCAGTATATCAGTTTTATATACCTTGTATACACTAGGTATACATGGTATACGATCTGTTTATTGTAGTATACATCAGGACAGGCAACATAGTAGAAGATAGCTCAAGCAGCATACATGTACGATTTCATATTTAACTCAGACCAGCCATATATCTTGACATGCTAGACACCAACAATCAGAACCATGAGATTTATCCTATCGTACTAAGTCATCTAAATTACAGCTTTGTGTCACATGAATTTAATCTTAAGCAAACAACTAAGTCATTCAGACTCAAACTTGAATAATCACAGCAGCATCAGTAGATTAATAAAACACCTAAGCATAGCCACAGATAGCAGAATCCAACTTAAAGCTACACCTAGGCTAAGCAACAACACACTAGAAACTCAAAAGGTTCTTGATTACTGAAGTTGGAGAAATAGAGCAGCAGGAGATGTGGTTCAGGGGCTAGATAGGGCATAGCAGGCATGTTTACTTCTAGGCCATTTCTAAAATTCAGCAGACATGATGCAATCTAATATCCAACAATCCCTCTAGTATACATGATAGTACTGACTTTAGAAGATGAGTTCCTTCATTTTGATTTGGCATGAGATCAAGCTAGTAAATGTTGTACTGAACAGGTATCAAACATCCATAAAAATGCACTAAGTTATTTAACTAAATGGTCCAATTCTACCAATTCCGACATGATCACGCAGTAGAGGAGATATTCATCAGTTATCATACAAGCACAAACAATACCCTAGTAGCTAGGTTCATTTTACTTACGACAACATGTATAAGATATCCAACAAAACTTCATATCCACACAGCAGGGATAAAGCAAAGCATGCCAGCTAATATGTGTTACATGATTCAAAACATGAAATGATATTCACACAGGGTTCAGAGATGCTTTGCATACATTAGTTCAAGTACCCATGAATGGGACATCTTAATATTACAAGGGTCCAAATGCATACAGATATAGACATAAAGTGGATAAACATACTGACTCTTTCACTTCCTATTATGCATTTAAGCAGGATGGACAAAAATCACAAGTAAGCAGATGCCTCATGACATATGAGTAGATGCAGGCAGTTTACTACACAAGCACTTATGACAAGAATTGGGCTAATTTCAAGAGGAAAACATGGTATTCATTTGGCACTAAACAGAGATGTAGGAAAGGGCACAGGTGCAACAAGATAGGTAGCATTTAGGTACTTTATGAGATAAGGTAATTCAGGAACATAAACCTGCAAGTCAAACTAGATGATACTACATGATGTGGAAGAACTGTTCTAAAATGGTTCACATATGATTAAACACAGACCTTATGCTAACATGATACTTGATTCAAATTGAGAAACATGGATTCCTTTTCATAAGGATCCTTAAAGCTATTCACATTTAAACAATACTCATAGATAAGGCCTAATAAGGAGCCATGATTTGACAGATGGTGGGCTTAATCATATTTGAACAACATGCTTTCAAATACCAAACATGTATCCCTTAACAGACCCACAGAAAACAGCACATATTGGGCAGCTACATTATGAATTAAACAACATCTGCATGTTTTCTTACCTAAAACATGTCTTTAACTAAGAACCTAACAGGAGAGGTCATATTTTAAAATAAAAGGAAGTTGAACACAACCCTATAGGCCAAGATATGCAAATTTGAACATCACACCATCATTTACCCCCCTAAGAGCTATCAGACACATAAGACTAGTCAAGATTAGAGCATTTCTTCCATTGTTAAACTATTAAAGGGTTAGAGTAACCATGACATGAGTACTAAGACACTAGACATCAATCTTCAAGGATAGAGATAGGCCAACTAGTCCAAACACCAACATGTTTTGTTTTTTAAGCTTTAAACTAGTACTAAATGACATACCAAGCATAATAAGGCATGGATTAACCAACCACAATCCCTAAGAGATTAGTCATGCTTCTAAAATCACTACAGCGGATTCTTAAATTAGTTTACTTAGCCAAATAAGTTTCAAACCAACATATTAAATGTCATACTAGCTAAACAGTTTAACATACGGCTAGAACTAATCTAAAACTAACAAATCAATTTTTCACACACTGTTTCCAACCTACTACAAACATCATCAGTGATCCAAAACAAGCATAATCTCATTATATGAACCATACCAGACTCAAACAAACTAAGATAACCCCTAACAATACAAAGTAGCAACTAAACATACTGATCTAACACAAAAACACATAGTACAGTCATATTACATAATTTAAACAAGAATTTAAAAGGAATAAGGGTTATCTTGTGTGGAGGCAGTCGAAGGGGAGCTTGTTCTTCACTCCGGGATCTCCAACTCGCAAATCACACGAAAATAACAAAGTTTCAATTGTGGATGACTAATTTCGCTAAGTATGGGTTCCATCAAAGGACTTGGATCCCAATTTAAGTAAAACTAATCAGATTTAAGCTTAAAATTGGCTCTCAAATAAGGTGAATGCCAATATCAAGCTGCAGACCCTTAAATTGAAGAACAAAGGTCTATATTTATAGTGTGGAAAACCTAGCGGACCTTAGTGACCAACGATGTGGGAGAACAAATTTTTAGAGAAAAATCCCTCCAAAAAGTTCTCAACCAACGAGAATCAACAAATTCAAATCGGAATAGGACAAAACCAATTAA
Organism: Anisodus tanguticus; assembly: GCA_034509755.1. Taxonomy (NCBI): domain Eukaryota; kingdom Viridiplantae; phylum Streptophyta; class Magnoliopsida; order Solanales; family Solanaceae; genus Anisodus; species Anisodus tanguticus. Next base: position 16,309,496 of record CM067540.1, read on the forward strand.
AACTCACAGAGAAAAAGCAAAAAACAACAGAGGGGCGACCTCACCTGGTAGGGGGTGGGTTCACGATGACGTGGGAGAGAAGGGAGGGAAGTTAGTGCCCTTTCCCTTCTTGGCCGGACCAGTACTGTGATAAGCGAACCGCACTCTTCACATTGCCAAAAATGGCGCTTGGGGACGAAGGGTATTGAGCGGTTAGGGTTTTCCAAGCCTCAATCGTGAAGGAAACAAAATGTTTTGGGCAGTTGCCCATCTGGCCGCTTATGCTACGAACTGGGTCGGGTCTGGGGCCATTTGGCCCCAAATTTAAATGTAAATGGGTAATCCCAATTTTAATTAAGTATACAGTAACAACTTTCCACATTTTTTAAATTTAAAAGTGGTAGAGTAATTTTACAAATAGCCTAACAAGATTGAGAGCTTTAATTTAAGCCCGCATCTGACACTAATTAGGATTTAGAAAATTAAAATTATGCAAAAGTCTTTTTAATTTAAAAACGTGACTTGAAATTGAGGTGTAATTCCTTTATGATATTTAATTAGATAATTTCTCGAATTTGACGAAGTGGAACATCAATTCTTTAATATTGAGAATTCTTTTAAAATAATTACATTAATAATTGTTGGTTAAAATTCCAAATTATGATTGATGGTCAAATTATGTAAAATTAGGACATGATATACCATATATATGCTGGATGATATTTTGTCAAATGAAATGACAAAATACTCTCAGAAAATTTTGTAAAATCACGTTTGGTTTGTAAAAGTATATTTCAATTCTGTCGGTGACTCGGAATCATTGAATAATTAAGTACAACTTTTAGAGGGTAAACAACCTCTTGCTGAAATGTGAAGTAAGGCTGCATACAATAGATCCTTATGATCCGGTCTTTTTCTGGATTCTGCGCATAACATAAGCTTAGTAACTTTTTTAGAGGGTAAAAATTAGTTCTCAACACTATCTTCTGAAATTAACGAGTTTGGTCAATTATCACAATTAGAGGACGAAAGTTTTATTAATCATCCTAATTTGCCTACTCATATTGCTTGCTTGGGCAATTCTAGTGCCTTCCAATTCTGCCGCCGCATCATCTATTTTGCCGACTTCAACTAATCCGCTAAACATTAACCCTAGTACACACCCTAACCTTAGTTTACTATCCAATCCTCATCCATGCAATCCACCTCATTTTCTCCTTCACAGCGGTCCAAATTACCCTACCTCTCTAATCATGAACTATCACCTGATACTCTTCAAGATAATACTCTTCCTATACCACCTCAATTCACCTTCATCATTTTCTCCTTCAAATAACTTTTTCCTGCTCCCATGATTCCCAACATCCCACCCCCACACCCCTCACCAAAGGATTTATACCTCCCAAGCACCCTTCCCCCCGTGACTCAACCACAATCCTGGTTAGAGATGGGCTTCCAGGGATATACTCTCACCTTTACTCTGATGATTATGGGTGTTCACGGTTTGGTTAGAAACCGATTCAAATCACAAATCGAATCAAACTGATCAAATAAATTGATAAGTTGTTTGGATATGGTTTGATTTAATTTTAGATTTTTAAAAATCATTAATATTTAATTTGATTTTAATTTTATTAAAAATAAATCGAAAATAAAATCGAATCGAACCGACAAATCATATACATAATTTATATATATATATATATATATATATATATATATATATATATAAGATATATTATTTTTTATAAGTAATTTCAAATATTATTTTTTTAATCAAATTTTCTTTATCTCTAATAGGTTAATGAAATTTACCCCTTAAGTATTTTTAACTAAAAGAAATTCAATCTCACTAATCCAAAGAAATATTTATGAGATTTATCTGAAAAATTGTGTTTTCTTATAAATTTTATTCACTTGATTAAAGCTTATAGATCTTAAGATATTTTTTTATAATCCAAGAAAATTATAGCTTCCACAATAAAAAAAGTAATAATAATAGATTATAAAAGGGCAGCTCGGTGCACTAAGCTCCCGCTATGCGCGGGGTTCAAGAAAGAGCCGGACCACAAGGGTCTGTTGTACGTAGCCTTACCTTGCATTTCTGTCAGAGGCTATTTCCACGACTTGAACTCATGACCTCCTGGTCATATGACAGTAACTTTACCAGTTACTCTAAGGCTTCCCTTCAAACAATAACATATTATAAGTTGGAAAAGAATGAAAAGTCTTTCTTAATCATAGGAAAATAATGAAAGAGAGAAATACCGTTAAGTTTCTTAAAATTCGAAAAATCAAATCAACAACAACCAAAGCGATGGATATATATTATATTTGGTTTGATTTTAATAATTTAAAAACTAACTACATTTGTTTGGTTTTGATTTTAACAAAAAATTGACTCAAACCGACCTATGAACACCCTTACTAATGATCAACAATCAAGAGCATTTACTCATGATAGAGAACCCCCTAGATCTGGCTCAAATAATCACCGATGGGGTTCGCCTGGGAGTGGAAGCCATGAATCAGTTCAATGCTCAATACCCTAACAAGAACTTGGGTTATCTCTAGGGCTTTCCATTTTATCCAACTCTGTCTCCGGGATCCATCCGGGTGCCTTGGTTTCGTCAACATGTAGCAATGGCTCAGTTGTCTCATTTGAATCCAGTAATGACCATGCATGTCCCATCAATTGTTAATCAAAATCAATTTGTACCATCTCCGATGGACATACAGCAAGAACCACCTGTTCCAGACCCCTTAGTCCCAGAACAGGTACCTTTAGCACCCATTCGTCCTCTTTTTCCAAGCATAGATGTTCAAGAGGAACCTTCTCATGACCTTCTTTCTTTGTTAGAAATAGTAAGAGAGACCCGACATACCAGATGTAACGCTCTGTAAATCTGGCTTAGGTGTGAATATGTTAAATGAGTATTAATATGAAATTTTAGATATATGAAGTCCTATCAAGATGAGTTTGGGTAGAATAGTTTATTTAAGATCAAAACAAGTAGTTAAGTGCATAAGATCTAATAGAATCGACTAAGTTTATGATAGTTCTGACTTCTAGCTTATATATGTGAAAATACGTTGGGAATTTGAGAAAACGCAAACCATGAAAGTTGTGGATCTTTGAAATAACTTTCCAACCATATATGGTGGAGACCATTTACTGAATGTCAGCCGTCGACACAAAATACATGTCTCTGAATCTCTGCAGTCATGTGCGATGGACCCGCGACGCACGAGCACTAACGCGCGATGGACGCATGATGCATGACTATAGCATGACCCCATTTTTTGGTTTTGAATCCTATAAGTTTAAAACTCTGTTATAATATTTTCCCACTTCGTTTTGGGCGACATTTTGAGAGAAAACAACCCTAAGACTTCCCCAAAACATCTAAGGTAAGTTCTTGATCAATTATTATCATTACTTCATCAATATAACATCAAATTAACACTAGTTCATCTTCTCTAACCCTAGATTTTTGAAAACTCAATGAAGGAGAAGAAGAGGTGTGTGAGATTTCATCTAAAACTTAAGACCTTTGATTTTTTTGATATTATTAAAAATATTTAGGCTAGCATAGAGTATATTACGGTATTCGAATCCAAAAATGATTCATACGAGGTTCAAGAACAAGTTTTAAGGCTTGAAAAAAAGTCATAGTTTCTGAATTAGTGAGAAAACTCGTAGAAGTGAATAAAAATTTAATCTTTCTCATCTAAATCCATTGTAGATGTATTGTTGGACCTTGGATATTCCGCTTGGTAGCATTTTAGTGGGATTAGAGGTATGTCTATTTTTCGAACATATTTTCCAATCTTTAAAAAATAGTTTCTTTGGCATGGTTTCATGTGCGTGAAGGAAAAACTGTCACACCCCAACTTTCGGAAGAGGGGGATGGCCGGCACCCTAAGGCCCGAGCGCACCAACCATAGTACCTAAACCACACGCAATGAGACTTGGCCAATAAGTCCTCTAATCATCAACGGTAAAGTACTGTACAACAACATCTTGCAAATAGAAGAGGCCCAAAAACATATATACATATACTAAGGGTGACAAGGTCATCATAGATACAATGAATTATCTGAAAGGGGTCGGCAATGCCATATCAGAGTCAACCATACAACAAGAAACATTATAAAGTGAGGAACGTACTCTTGACAAGGAACATGCTAAGTCTCATACCATGTTTGTAGTAAGAGTAAACATGCCTCTTCATTCAAGAATGGAACTAGAATAAAGAACGTTTGTTCTATAACGATTATTTTACGATCATGCCAATAGAAGGAAGGATAAGCCTTACATATCTTATCATTGACCAACGCTACTCCTGCGTTGTGCCGCTCGCTATACAATTGTAAACCTAAGCCATAGAGATAAGTTGGATCAAAATCAAGTTGACGGTTTCAAGATTATTTCATTACGACATTATATCGAACACCTATCATGTGCAACTTTTATACATTGTTTTCATGGAAATGCAAGCTATCCTCATGTCCTCTTCAATAACCATAACAATACCAAGATTACACCTTCCATTTTCTACAAGATCTAGCCTTAATTAGCTTAAGAATTCAATCAAATCAACCAAATAATCAACATGTCTCTATCTTAGAAATTTAACTCAATTCTCATGTGCCATTTTTACCAATTGATACACCTATACTAGGAGAAGATTAAGAACATTTAGGATTAACAAAACTTACTTTTAATCAGCCAAGGATTGCTCCACACCAAGTCTCCTTCTAACTCCAAGAAATTCCAAACACAATCCAACCAACTAGGTGTTATATTTGAGATGACCTAGCCTTCCTAATGGGGAATTAACTTCATAAGCCTAAGGAATGGATCTTAGATGATGTACAAACTCTTGGAGAGTTTTTGGGGTCATCTAGGGTGAGAGAGGGTCGAAAATGAAATAAAACAATGAAGCTTCGAGATTAACATATATATATAGCCTACCTACCGCCTCCAATCCGTGGGAGGATCTACGCCACAGATCACTATCTGCGGTTGCATTTCCTACCACAGATGGTGGCATGGAGGTGGGAAAATGGTGGCCTTTATCCGCGGCCAGATCCACGACGCAAAACATTTAGCGTATCGTCCTATCATTTTCAAACTTCATCGAGATATGTTTCCTTCAATCCAATTGACTCTCAACCTTCTGTAAACCTTCTTAACACCATTGTATATCATACGAGACTCTAAAAAAAGATCTCAAGTCACTGAGGCTAAAGTCAGCAAATTACTCTCTCACTTATGTTAGAAATTATAGGGTGTAACATCCTCCCCCCTTAAGAATATTCATCCTCGAATGTTGGGATACTATAGCTTTAAAACTTTAATTTCCAAATCTTTCAAAAATTTCGACAGAGTTTTCTTTTTAAATAGAACTATCTCAACCTGTCACACAGCTAGAAAACACAACTATCACCTCACAAGGCTACACAACATAACACAACATGTAATATAACATTGGCCCGATACGACCATATATCTACTCATAACATCATAGGGTATGCAATAACTCCCCTTGTCCGTCGAATCCTGATGTCGGAGTTCCGCCTTTATCATAATCACTACATAAGTAGGATATACATATAGGGTAAGGTCATAAGTATGAAGTATGAATGAAAAGAAACTATTACACAATTATCGTTATAAACCTTTAGTTTGGAAAAGGTAAGGATATCTGGACTTTATATCTTCTTCTGCCTCCCAACTTCTCTCCTCTACATTATTATTTCTCCATAGGACTTTAATAAAGGCCACTTCTTTAGTCCGTAGCTTCCGAACCTGACAATCTAGGATAGCAATGGGAACTTCTTCGTACGATAGATCTTTCGTAATCTGAACATCCTCCATAGGAGTAATACAGGAGGGATCCCCTATACACTTCTAAAGCATTGACACATGGAACACATAATGGACAACCTTTAATTTTGGAGGTAACTCAAGTTCGTACGCGGCCAATATTTTGAATAATCTCATAAGGGCCAATATACCGAGGGATAAGCTTGCCCTTTTTGCCGAATTGCGTTACATCTTTCATAGGAGACACCTTTAGGAAAACCCAATCACCAATGGCAAATTCTAAGTCCTGACGTCAAGTATCCAAATAGGATTTATGTCGACTCAGAGAAGTCAATAGGTATTCCTAAATCAACTTTACTTTCTCGACTGCTTGTTGAACCAAATCAGGACCCAATAACTTAGCTTCGCCCGCTTCAAACCAACCAACTGGAGATCTACACTTCTGCCCATATAAAGTCTCATACGGAGCCATATTAATACTGGAATGATAGTTGTTATTATAAGTGAACTCAATCAATGACAAATGATCGTCCCAGCTACCATTGAGATCCAATATACAAGCCCGTACCATATCTTCGAGCGTCTGAATACTGCGCTCAGCATGATCATTGGTCTGCGGATGAAAAGTTGTGATAAGGTTCACCTAGGTACCTAAACCTCTTTGAAATGACTTCCAGAAGTTTGTTGTAAATTGGGCACCTCTATCAAATATAATAGACATTAGAACTTCGTGAAGGCGAACTATCTCTCAAATATATAGCTTAGCATAATCCTCAGTTGTATAAGTAGTTTTTACTAGAAGAAAATGAGCCAATTTCGTGAACCGATCGACAATCAGCCATATGGAATCATATTTCCCCTGTGAACGAGGCAACCCTATAATGAAATCCATGTTAATGACCTCCCATTTCCATGTCGAAAGTTCTATATTTTGAATGAGTCTTCAGGGCTACCGGTGCTCAATTTTAACTTGTTGACAATTCGGACATTGAGCTACATGCTCTGCAACATTCTTCTTCAGATCATTCCACCAATAAAGTGATTTGAGGTCATGATACATCTTTGTCGACCCTTGATAAATAGAATACCAGGACGGATGCAATTCTATCATAATACGCTCTCTAAGTCTCCTAACATTAGGTACACACAAACAACCTCTAAATCTGATAGCTCCATTTTTTCCAAGCTTCAATATCAGCTTATTCTGTTGTTGAATTCCTTATTTCATTCTTACTAATTCAGGATCTTCAAATTATCGTTCCTTTTAGTTTGATTTTCAATGACAATGCTGCTGTATTTTGAAGAACAACACCCCCATAACCTGAGTCCAACAATCGAACACTCAATCCAGTCAACTGGTACAAGTCTTTAGTTATTGATATCTTCTCTACCGCAACATCACTCAAACTACCCATGGACTTTCATCTTAAAGAATCGGCTACCACGTTTTGCTTACCAGGATGATACATAATGTTGACATCATAGTCTTTCAACAGTTTAAGCTACTTTGTTTGCCATAAATTCAACTCCTTCTGACAGAAGATATATTGAAGGCTCTTATGGTCAGTATAAATATCAACATGAAATCCATATAGGTAATGACGCCATATCTTCAGGGCAAACACTCTGGCTGCTAACTCAAGATCGTGAGTTGGATAGTTCTGCTCGTGTTTTATTAATTAGATTAAAACATTTATGATAACCCTGCCATGCTGCATTAGAACATAGCCTAGGCCAACTTTGGATGAATCACAATACACAACATACCCCTTCGTGCCTTCAGAAAGCGATAAAACGGATGTTGATATCAACTTATCTTTCAGCTTCTCGAAACTCTACTCATACGCTTCTGACTATTGAAACTTAGTGATCTTATGAGTCAGTTTTGGTAAGAGAGCGACAATAGAAGAGAAATTCTCTATAAATCTATGATAATAACCAGCTAAGCCAAAGAAACTCCAAACTTCTATGGGAGTAGTAGGCCTTGGCCAATTCTTCACAGCTTCAATCATCTGGCTATCGACCTTAATACCTTCATCAGAGACTATATAGCCAAGAAAGGCTACTAAATTCAACCATAACTCATATTTGGAAAACTTGGCATATAACTTACGATCTTGGAGTGTTCGTAACACTACTCGCAAATGATCAGCATGCTCCGCTTCTGACCAAAATATACCAGAATATCATCGATGAATACAATCAGAAAAATATCAAGAACGGTTTGAAAATTCGATTCATCAAGTCCATAAAAGTTGTTGGTGCGTTAGTAAGCCTGAAAGACATTACAAGGAACTCATAATGGTCATACCTAGTTTTGAAAGCAGTTTTCGGAATGTCATTCTCTTTAACCCGAAGCTAGTGATACTCGAATCTAAGATCAATCCTTGAAAAATACTTAGTGCCCTGCAACTGGTCAAACAAATTATCAATCCTCGGAAGCGGGTACTTATTCTTGATAGCCACCTTATTCAGTTGACGATAATCGATACACATTCTAAGCGATCCACCCTTCTTACGAACAAATAATACAGGTGTGCCCCATGAGGAGGTACTACGCCTAATAAAACCTTTTTCCAGCAAATCCCTCAACTACTTTTTCAATTCCTTCAACTCAGCAGGAGCCATTCTATGGGAGGAATAGATATTGGCTGAGTGCCCAGAAACACATCGATAGTGAAGTCAATTTCTCTTTAGGGAGGAATACCTGGAAGCTCGTCTAGAAATACGTCTGAAAATTCATTTACTACAGGGACAGACTGAAGAGTTAGAAGTTTTATTTCAGCATCACAGACCTGAACTAAATGATATATAACCCTTGGAAATCATCTTTCTCGCTTTAAGGTAGGAAATAAACCTACTCTTAGGTGTTATAAAATTTCCATTCCATTCTAAGACTGGTTCGTTTAGAAAATGAAATTGAATGACTTTAGTCCGACAATCCACATTAGCATAACACGAGGCTAGTCAATTCATGCCCATAATCACATTGAAATCTACCATTTCTAGTTCTACCAGGCTTGCTAAGGTATGACGACAAAAAACGTTAACTATACAGTCCCGATATACTCGTCTGACAATTATAGGAATACCAACCGTCGTAGATACTGTAAACAGTTCACTTAATAATTTGGGTTCTCTATCAAACTTATTAGTAATGAACGGGGTGACATACGATAAAGTAGAACCAGGATCAATCAATTCATACACATCTCTAGAAAAAATAGACAATATACCTGTGATGACCTCTGGGATGACTCTTAATCCTGACGACCTACTAGCGTGTATATACGATTCTGATTAGCACCCGAATTGGATGCTCTACCCCTACCTCTGCCTTGACTTGCTGGCGGCTGCAGACCTTGCCCAAAAAGGCTTATCGAAGATAAAGAATGAGCTACTAACCCGTTATATTGTGTCATGCCACCCCCTCTCTCGATGGACCATTCCTCATCATATGGACTTGTTGTTGACAAGAATAACACAGATTTGTTCCTTGACAATATTTTCCAATGTAGGCTCTACCACACTAGCCACAACGAGGACTATAGTCCCCTCTACATTATGAACCTGATGGCCGTTAATTCTGACCCCGTCCAGAATAATTAGATCGATCCCGACATGGTCCCTAAAACTGTAAGGGTGCACTAACTGCCAGATAGGTTGGATATCTAGAAGACTTGGGTCTGGGCCCACATATGAATTCACCAAAATCACCCATAGATTAGCCCCTTTTATGCTGACCCCTATCCCGTTCTCGATTAACCCATTGTTGCTGCTTACGGTCTTCAAAATTGTGAGCGTACACCTGGATATGAGAGATGTCCATACCCGGATCCGGATAAGTTGTAGTACATTCATTCACCATATGGGTCCGAAACCATTAACGAACCAATACACCCTATTACTCATCTCAACTAATATAGTAGGAGCATACCTGGACAAAGAGTTAAACTGCATATTGTATTCCTGTATACTCATGTTGCCCTACTCAAGATGTAAAAACCTGTCTTGCCTAGCCCGTCAGAGCTTTACTGGCAAATAATGCTGCAAAAAGGCCTCAGAAAACTCCTTTCATCTAGCTGATAGGGCATGAAGTCCCCTATACGGCTCCCACGTCTTGTACTATGTCACCACAACATCGTGCAATCTATAAGAGTTCAACTCTACTAACTTAGTATCGGTAGCATGCATCACTCGCGAAGTTCATTGCATTTGGTCTAAGAAGTTCTGCGGGCTACATTCGGATATGATCCCATAAATACTGAAGGGTCCAAATTAATAAATTCTAAAACTCTCACGCTAACAGCTTTGTCAGAAGATCCAAGAACTTGACGTTGGGCCTAAGTGGCCACTAGTTGGGTCAATAACTGAATCATACTTCATATATCGAGATCCTGCTCAGGAATAACTAGTGGATGAACTGGGGGCTCAACAACTCCTCTCAACTCCTGAGGGGTGGAGGGGTTCTGGAGGTCTGTGATAAGGCCTCATTCTGAGGCTCATGTTGTCCCGTATTGGCGGGTGGAACCTAACTGGTACTTTATCTTGCATCGACATCTAATCCCCTAACAATCGTCTATCGTCTAGTCGTAGGCATCGCTGAAAGTGTAAACAAGATATATATTAGGAGATCGAATTCTTACAACTCAACTCTAACGCATGATCTAAGATAAAAAAGATGGTAACCATCCTAAACGTCTTGCATCCTCCTACTTATAAATGTGGTGCACAACACATCCATAAACAAGACTCTACTAGATGCGGCTTGTAGACTCTCTAGGACAGACCTGCTCTGATACCAAATTTATCACACCTCAACCTTGGGGGTATGACTAGCACTCGACACCCTAAGGCCCGAGTGTACCAACCATAGTACATGAACCACATGCTTTAGGACTTGGGCCGACAAGGCTGCTAATCATCAACTGTAAGTACTATACAAAAACGTCCTGCAAGCAAAAGAGGCCACACAACATATATACATATACTAAGGACGACAAGGCCATCATAGATACAACGAATTAACTGAATGGGGACGTCAAGGCCATATTACACAACTAAATACACGACACTAGTCTACAACCCTCTAAACATAAAATAAAGTAACAACAGGCTAGGACAGGACCCCGCTATACCCATGATATATATATACAGCAAAACCAGCACCTACCAACACTCTAGATAGCTTTGGAAGAAAGAAGCGTAACAACAACAGGTGAATTAGATCACCTACTGCGGGGGAGCGTCCGGACGTCTAGCTGTACCTGCGGACATAGAAAATAGCACCCCATCAAGGGACATCAGTACGGAAGAATGTATTCAATATGTAAGGCAAATAACATAAGTAAAGATAATAACAAGTGCAAAGAAGAGTAAAGAAACCACCTGAACCTCGGGAAGCCACAGAGGGCGTATGCAATGCATAATATCACCGAAAACCATATATATATATATATATATATATATATATATATATATATATATATATAGAGAGAGAGAGAGAGAGACACACACATTGGGGTAATGTCATTGTCATATCGTACCAAACCATATAGGACTCGATGTTATCGTACCCAGCTACAGTGGTGTGCACATATAAGTGTCGTACTCGATCGACTATAGCGCAACTCGATATCATAATATATATATATATATATATATATGAATGATCTCAAAAAACCAATAGGAATAGGACAGGATGACACAAGATCGTTAACCCCCGCTTATCATTATGGAGCTAGCTACAACCATCGTTATAATCCAATTCTAAAACTCAGAGTCAACCATACAATAAGAAACGTTATAAAGTGAGGAACGTACTCTTGACATGGAATAAATTAAGTCCCATACCATGTTTTGTAGTAAGAGTAAACATACCTCTTCATTCAAGAATGGAACTAAAATAAGGAATGTTTGTTCTATAACGATTCTTTTACGATCATGCCAATAGAAGGAAGGATAAGACTTACATACCTTATCATTGACCAAAGTTACTCTTACGTAGTCCCTCTCGCTCTACAATCGTCAACCTAAGCCATAGAGTACGACCTGTGTCATACTCGATCGACTATAGCATGGCTCGGTATCATGTATATATATATATATATATGTATGTATAAATTCATGAATGACCTCAGAAAAACAATAGGAATAGGACAAGATGATACAAGGTCATTAACCCCCGCTTATCATTATGGAGCTAGCTGCAACCATCGTTACAATCCAATTCGAAAACTCAGAGTGAACCATACAATAAGAAACGTTATAAATTGAGGAATTTACTCTTGATAAGGAATAAATTAAGTCTCATACCATGTTTTGTAGTAAGAGTAAACATGCCTCTTCATTCAAGAATGGAACTAGAATAAGGAACGTGTGTTCTATAACGATTCTTTTACGATCATGCCAATAGAACGAAGGATAATCTTTACATACCTTATCGTTGACCAATGTTACTCCTACGTAGTCCCTCTCGCTCTACAATTATCAACCTAAGCCATAGAGATAAGTTGGATCAAAATCAAGTCGACGATTTCATGATTGTTTCATTATGATATTCTATCGATCACCTAACGTGTTGTAACAACCAGTTCTATCGTTATATGTATCTTGACTATTTTACCTTCGTTGACTCAATTCCCAAAGTTGTCAGATGATTCTAGTAGAAGTTGAGAAATTAGAACCTTAAAGAGTGGAAGTGTTGACCAATATATGACTTTTTATGTAAACGGACCTTTTTTTTTGGAATTTCGTCGATTTCATGAGGTTGGAAGGGTCATTCATGACTTGGTGGGATAGTTGGTTCGGTTCTCAAGGCCCTCAGGAGTGATTTTGGCTATTGGTTGGAAAACTAGTTTAGCCCGTTGAGGATTGACCTGTAGAATTAGAACTCCGATGGAAATTCCGAGACCACAACCGAGTCTGTAGCGTGCTTTTACATATATGTACATATCTAGTTTGTGTTGGGGAGGTCTCGGGTGATTATCAGATTTTAGATTGAAATTAAATGAGTATGGAATTTCTGGTTTTCTGGTGTATTCATTGGGGCGGGCCTCAGTGCTCCCCAGCGGACAGGGACCACTACAACGGATGGCGGGTCCGCAAGTGTGGGTGTTGAACACGGGAATGGGTTCGCTGCAGTGGCCAGAGACTACTGTACCAGACGATGGGATTTCCAGAATGTATTTAAGTAGGTTAAAACCCTTCATTTCCCCATCTCAAAAATACTCCTCCAAAGCATCTTTCAGGTGATTCCAAGCATCTTTTAGTGATTTGTTGTTGTGGTAAGACTTCTTAACCTTGTATTATCTTTATTAAGTTTCAAGACTTCTTAACCTTGTATTATCTTTATATAGTTTCCTTAAGTTGATTAAATCTTGGAAACAACCTAGAAATCTAATTGGGGAAGAAAAGTTCAACCTAGTTAGGGTTTGTTGGATGTTTATGCTTAAAAATGGAAATTGATTGATAGGTTTATTATTCTAAGCTTGAAGTTCACTAATTGATAGTTGTTACACCTGAATCTTCCCTTTTCTTGATGAAATTGATTGTGGGAAAAACTAGGGTTCTTACCCAAAATTGGGTTTTTGCTTGAATGATAAAATTGACCCAATCTTGAGTTGTTCTAGCAAGGGATTAATAGTATTGAACTCCCATGACCTTGAATTTCATGTTTCACCTCCGAATTGATTGTTTTACCCCTATGAGCCAGTTTTCCCTTTTTTCCCCACAATTGGGTTGGTGGGTTCGAAAGATAGTGTAATATTTTGGGTGTTGTTAATTTCCTTCTCTAACATATACTTTGATAATATTAGACTTCGAGTACGACCGTAATCCACGGAAGGGCAAGGCGCAATTGTGATTTGTGTGACTTCCTCTAGGCATTCCAGGTAGGTTATGGCTTACCTTCTGGTTAGACTTCGGTTAGCGAAACATTTGTATAGTTAGACATTGTTGGAGAAAGCATGTAAGCCTTCGAGTATGAAGTTGTGATGGATTACTTAGGTTGGATATTGTTGATTGTTTGTGACTTGTTGCCTCTTTGTGATTGTTGGACTTGTACGTAGTTTTCATACCGTACTTGTGATATATTTGTCTATCATTCAGCTTGGTATTATCATGGATAGAGAAACAAATTTGACTTGATACTGATATTGTGAGATGTGTTTATGTGTGGCCCGATTATGATTTGATTATGATTTACACTTGAGATTGATATATGCATATCATTCATACACATTCTACATGAATCATTATGGTGAACTGTGATTTGACATTAATAATGGCAAGGGGAAAGTGAAACATCTTAGGCTTCCTATTATAGTGTTTGCTACGTGCTTATTCTGTATGAACTCTTTTGCATATATAATTGTTGTTACCAATGTGGTCTGGAGGGAAAGTGTTCCAGACGTGGCATTGTACAGATTTGGGAATCAGGTCAAATTGATAATTGATTTACGGATGTTGTTAGATTTATTCATCGCATGATTAGTGCTGAATTAGACATTCATACATGCATTCATCCTCATTTCCATGATACATTGATATTACATGTGATTGGCGTGATGGTGATGCCGCGGTACATTGATATTACTTGTGATTGGCGTGGTGGTGATAAGTGAGAAAGAAACAACATTGATTTTTATGACATATTGATTGCGTAGACATTCTATGTTGAGTGATACGGAATGGCTAGCGGTGTGGTGGGTGGAAGAGTCACTCTAGGCTGTGTGATACAGAGTCACTGGTACATGGACTTTGCGGGTCCCCCATGGGTCATGACTGCTGGAACGATGATATACTTTTCTCGGAGCATGTATTTATGATAGGAGACAGTTCACCAGTGCATTGCATTGCATCACATATACATTCACATTACATCCACTCATATCTCTGATTTTGGTTGTTGTTTTCATTGTGTTGCATGATGTGGTTCAACCTTGATTCCTAAATTGCTAATTCACTTGAGATGGTGTTAAATGGTTAATCTCATACTTAGATACTTGATGGATTCGAGGACTAGAGATTCTGCCTAGGCTATGATTGTAGAGTACCGAGATTTAGTGTAATTCACCTTACTGCAAATATTACATGGGTATGTTTAGTAATTACTTTATTTTATATCACTTGGATTCTGATTGGATTATCTATACTTAGACTGATTAATCATGGACTGTGATATTACTTGTACTTGATTGCAAGCATGTCTATCCTTCAATTTATTTCTTATATATATGTTAGCTAACTATTGTCGGCCTATGATACCTACCAGTATATAGTGCTTGTGTTGATACTTCTCTTGCTACACCCTTTTTGGGGTGTAGAGCTGTTTCAAGAACTTCACAAAGATTCAGTTAGCCGTCAAGGATCTCATGCAGTTCATCTCGATTTTCTATTTAATTCTGTTTCTAAAAAGAATTGTATTCATGTTGTAGTTATAACTTTCATTCAAGTTGTATACTTAGAAGCTCTTGTACTATTCAGACCATATCTTTGGGTACTTTTTGTATTCCACATTATCAAATATCTATGTTATTAGACTTCTACAATTCTTCTTAATTATGTATGTATGTTGGTGAATCTTTATGGGACGGGTTCGCTTACCGAAGTGAGAAATGGTAGGTGTCCACACGACTTAATAATTTGGGTCGTGACACGTGCACAACTTCCATACGTTGTTTTCATGGAAATTCAAGCTACCCTCATGTCTTCTTCAATAACCACAACAATACCAAGATTACACCTTCCATTTTCCATAAGATCTAGCCTTAATTATCTCAAGAATTCAATCAAATCAACCCAATAATCAACATGTCTCTATCTTAGAAATTTAACTCAATTCTCATGTGCCATCTTTACCAATTGATGCACCTAGACTAGGAGAAGATTAAGAACATTTAGGAGTAGAAAAACGTACCTTTAATCAGCCAAGGATTCCTCCACACCAAGCCTCCTTCCAACTCCAAGAAATTCCAAACTCAATCCAACCAACTAGGTGTTATCTTTTAGATGATCTAACCTTCCTAAGGGAGAATTAATTTCATAAGCTTAAGGAATGGATCTTAGATGATGTACAAATCCTTTGAGAGTGTTTGGGATCATCTAGGGTGAGAGAGGCTCGAAAATTAAATAAAATAATGAAGCTTTGAGATTAACATATATATAGCCTACCCACCGCCTCCAATCTGCATGAGGATCTGTGCTATAAATCATCATCTGCGGCCGCATTTCACACCGCATATGGTCGCAGGGATTATTGAAGCTAATTGATGAATCTTTGTACTTTGAACATGATCTACCCATATTCCTATTTTCAGAAAGCTGAATTTTGGATTTTGCGACTGAAAATCCACATTTTAGGGATGTTTTAAAACTTGATTTTGGAAATTTGGATATTTCATGTGTTTTGCCTATGAACAGATTTGTTGAAGTTGAAACTTATTTAATGACTTGAACATGATTTTTAAAACCTATTAATTACTTGATGTACCCCTATTAACGGGATGATGAACATAATCCATAACAAGTGATTCAGCTTCTATGCTATGATTGTGATTCGACAAACTTGCCATGATTTCTATTGTTTGTGTTTGGCCTAGCTACTCGGGAGGAAGGGCAGTCACTATGGATTCCAGTGTAGTTTGCTTAGCTATTCCGAAGGAAGTATAGCCATCGAGGGTCAATAGCTAGGATGTGGTTTTACTTAGCTATTTGGGAGGAAGGATAAGTATCGAGGGTCAATAGCCCGATGTGGTTTTGCCTAGCTATTCGGGAGGAAGGATAACTATCGAGGGGCAATAGTCCCATTGTGGTTTGCCTAGATTTTTGGGATGAATGATAGCCATCAAGGGTCAATATCCTCGATGTGGTTTTGCTTAGCTATTCAGGAGGAAGGATAGTCATCGTGGGTGATAACCCTGATGTGGTGCTTCTATGCAGTTTAGGGAACCCTAAGTGGTCATCCCTTTGTTATGTTGAATTGAGAATGTATTGTCATGTTTATACTTTAGTTGCATGTGAGTGGATTGTTGATGACCTTGAGTTCATGATTGAAATGACTTAACGTGATAAACGGTACTATAAGCTGAAATTGATATATTTCTGTGACATTGGCTTTTACTAGTGATTTTACTAAGGTTACTGACATATTATATCTTTGTATTTCGAAATGTTTTTTTGAAAGAACCTAAGGTAACAAGAACGACTTAAAGAGTTAGAGTGATTATTTCTTCATTATTGACTTATACTTATACTGGATATTCATGAGATGTTATCATTTGTTTTGAACTGATTCTCCATATTGCTTTCAATTACACTTATTACTTATATTATTTCTATTAACTATTGTCCCGGAGACACTCACTGAGTACTCAGTACTCAGGCATACCATTGTTGTTTTTGATAGTATGTTAGGTGATACGCGTACGGAGTAGGAGAACTTGCTGCTTTCTAGACTTATTGGTGAGCCCACACCCTTATTCGTGGGACACCCCATCTATCTAGCTTTATTGTTTTAGTTTCTGGGCTGCGTCCCGATGTGTTAGACTCTGTTTATGTTTCTTAGAAGCTCCATAGTTAGACGTTGTGTTGTGGGTAGATAGTTGAAGTCTCGTATGACTTGTTGGGCGTTTGCCACGTTCATGACTAATTATTTATATTAGACTTTCGCTAATTTTATTTTATAAGTGTGAGCATAATTTCAGTTAGCCTTAAATGACTTGTATTGAATAAATGTTAAAAGATTATTAAAATAAATTAGACGTTTATTGATTTTATGAGGTGCTTCAGGTGTTTTTCATAGCATCAGATGTCTGTTGCATCCAGGGTGGGTTTTGGGGCGTGACACCTGATTTTTCCACAATATATTCATGCCTCTCTTCTAAATAGAGATGACAATGGATTTTGGACCCGGTCTGGATCCGGTTGATCCAGATCTGTTTTATAGGATATGGATCTTCAAAATTTGGACCCGACGGATCCGGGTCGGATTCAGATCCATTTCTGACGGATCGGATCTGGATTTAGATCTTGTATTTGAGATTTGTATCCGGTCCAGATTCGATCCGTGGATCCATTTTTTATTAAATATATTCATAACCTAGAATGTAATTTTATAAGTATTTTCTTAATTTTTTTTCATAATTTATGTATTGGGTAAAGGGTTGAACCAGGATAAGGCACAAGTCACACAACCATGTAATTTGTCTTTGAAGTTTCATTTCTTTTACCTATATTCTCTCTGCAGTTTCCCATATTTTAATTTCTATAAAAAAGAAAAAATTATCACTCTTCTTTAAATTTCCCTTTCTTGAATCTGCTAGCCGTAAGCTTTAAAATATCTTTCTCTCATTTGTTTGATCAGCAAAAAAAAACTGGGACTTTTGATATATGACTGACATTGTTTTATGTTGTTTAATGAAGTCAATCAGTAGAACTACAAGTAAAGAATCACTAAAACCTCCAAAAATTAGCTCAAAGTTGCAACATGTTCAGCATCACTAATGAAGTCAATCGTCTTTATTTTCTTGTGATGCTAAAACTTTGTTCAGTATTTTGGAAGAATGGTGTCATGTTTGTGTAGTGTGATTGAATGAACTCAATCATTTTTTTCAATCAAATTGCATTTCATTTTGTCATAAAAGTTTCAACATGTGAGAATATTATTCAAGCCAAAAATTTTTACATGTAGATCCAGATCCGATCCGTGGATCCGATGGATCCGGATTTGAATATGATTTTTATGGATCCGATGGACCTGGATCCGAATCTGGATCCAGATATGAAAAATGGATCTGGATCTGAATCTAGTAGAATCCGATCCAGATTCGATCCGTTGCCATCCCTACTTCTAAAAGAGCATAATGCAAAAGAAGTGTTCATCACTTGTCCTCTGAATCTCAAACGCCGCTCTCTAACAATTCGGCCAACTGCCAATCCTCTTGTAGGAAAATATGCCACATTTTTTAATCCTTCCCTCTTAGGAGAAGTGGAGGTAAATATAGACCTAGGGCAAAATCCGAATCTTCCCGTGTCCAATGAATTTCATTTTATGGAATTGTCCCGGATTTTACTAGAAACTTTAGGTCTATACTAGATAACCATCATCCTGCTCTGGTGGTACTTGTTGTTGAAACTCATTTTGTAGATCATAATCCCTAAAAATATGGAGGGTGGTGTTCCTGTGAGGGGCCATCGGGTGGAATCGCCATTTTGTGGCATGATAATCTTCTGAATATTTCTGATTTTGACATAACTCCCCAGCAAGTGCACTACATGATTAAGGTAATCACTAGACCTCATACTTGGCTCTTCTCTGCTATATATGTTAAGAATGATTATTCCTCTAGAAAACTACTAAGAGGTTGGTGTTCTAAGTCAGATAATTTAGTTTTAGAGTCACCATATAATTTATAGGCAAATTAAGAAAACCAAATAAAAATGGTTTATCCAGAAAATCCGTGAAAAATCTTTTTAAAATCAGAGTGTAGGTAAGGGTTATGGTGATCTCCGAAAAAGAAAAAGATGTTAGACACCTCGGTATAAGGATTTGTGGAATACGATTGACCTTCGGATTCTACAGCACACTTATTGTTATAAATTGCTTTAAAATGTTTATTTCCCACAAAAATCGTTAATATTTCATTCATTTTATTTCCAAACTCATAAAATGTTCTTTAAAATCAAAGAGTTAAATTCCACCCAAAATGATTTGCATAGGGGTAATGTTGTCAACTCATTTCAGACTAAGTACACTCAAATTTTAATTTAAGTAAAACTCCAGTGTTTAGCCCAATGAGTTATCCAATATTCCTTATTCGTGGTTTCTCTTTTTTGAATTTTTTTTAAAGCAAAGGAGTACAATTCCTTCGGAATGACATGTCAAAGTTTAGAAGTACAAGCCTTTTCCCATTCTTTCATGATATTTCAAAGGTCAAATCATATTCTTGTTCCCAAGTCCAAATACCTCAAATTCAAATTTTCTTCAAAGCTTTTCAATTAAATTGGCTGGGCCTAGCCCAAAATGTTTTTTTAAAGGTTTTGGCAAACTCAGTCAAATATCATGAAAGCAGTCTGTTTAACTCAGATTTTCTGTCCAAATATTCCGCTTGTTTTCTTTCTTAAAACAGTCTGATTCATTTTATCGTTCAGTCCGGTTTACTTACCAAAAATAAAGATTTTTAGAAGTGTAACAGTCCAATTTCACCACAAAACAGTCCGTGTTTTTTTTTGCTAAATTCAATCCAAGTTAAACCTTTGAAATCATTTCAGCTTAAAACCGTACAAGTTTTTAAAAATTATATTTTGAGATTAATTTTCATGACGATTCTAAACTAAAACGATGTATCTATCGTTTTTGCCTAACCTAAGTCATAATCATAAGGGTTCCAATGGTACAAGATATGTTTTGTACAAGTATTATATAACATATACATACATATACAAAAATGGAAATGGGGGAGTTTAGGCTGGTGGGCCTACCGAAGCCCACCAGTTGGCTGTTTTCACTCATAGCTGGGCCTTCAATGCGCAGCTACAATGGTTCCCGAATGAATGAGATAGTTGTGCCTTTGGCCCAACTGAAATGGCAATGCATCTGGCCCAAGAGCCCGTGTCCCATGTGTGGGGGAGGAAGAGGGGAAAAGGAAGAAGGGAGTAAGAAAGTATCTAAATTTATCTAATTTAAACATAAAATTTCACAAGTAATTCACATACATTAACTGAAAATAAGAACATGAAGGCAAGTAGATCGGCTTAGCTCATCTTCGGATAGTAGCAGCAAAGCACAGAAAAGCGAGAAAGATAAAGTCAATGGGCCTGGCCCAGCTAAAGCAGATGAGCAGAAAAGATAAAGGAACAACATGAAAATGGGTTGTGCCCAAGAAAAACAATATCGAGCAGCTAAGAGAGTAGTGTCCAAAGAATGGAAGATTAGGTCAAGCCCAAGAGCATTCAGAATGAGTAACTCCCTACTGATATACACAGGTGATATACTTAGCTTGTATACCCCATATACTAAGTATATTTGGTATATAGGTCGTATATTATGATGTATATCAATCATACACCTTAACGAACAAACACAAATGCAAATAGAAACAAGCATACGGGGCATACATCATGTATATCACATAGATTCTCAAGCTAATTCATGGTCTATATGATTTCAAATTTAACAAGTTAATCATGCATTTTATCACACAAAAACACAAGTCAGCACAGTAGCCAAAGTAGGGGAAACACTCAATTTTTCATATTTTGTTATGCTAAGTTATATCCTCACATCACATAAAGTTAACTCAAGAAATGAAGACAAGGCAACTATAATTCAAACACAATCATAGCAATACCAGCAGGTTTAAACAAAACTCAAAACTAATGGCAGATGATAAGATCAAACCTAAAGCTTTACTCAGATTGAAATGGCCATTTTGACTTGAACTGAGTTTAGGATATAGCAAATAAATGAATACAAACTAACACATGATGAACAAAAGTAGGCATTTAAACCACATTTCATCAGATACGAATCCTAGACCCCAGTACTCCCCATGAACTATTAATGCACAGGTTAGGAAGATTTCAATACTATGGGGGCATGCAAGCAGGTTCAGGGTCTCATTTTTGGGCTGAGTGTTCAAAGCTAGTGACTTAATCCTAGCAAACAAAGATGCAGGGAAGGATTCCATTCAACACAAGCACAAACACAAAGACTCTACTCTGATTCCTAGATTTCTCTAGTTCTGAAACATGACATAGGCATATACAACATACATGTGGTTTTCAGGAGCTCAGATTGTACCTGAAAAGCCTTAGAGAATAAGCAAACTCAGAATATTGACATTTCAAATTCAATATGGGCATCACAAGAGCCCTATAACATCTAAGCAGTGCACACAGGCTGTAGGATTCATCTCCCAAAAGCTGGAACAGTCTCAAGGCAATCAAATCAGACCTCATACCAAGTTTAAACTAGCAAAATGGACACAAGGAATGGGTAAGCAGGTTAACAACATTTAAGATAGGGGGCAGCAGCTTCATATAGACTAGCAGAGGCATTTACTAAAATAGAATGTAGACTAGAATATTCTTTTAAGCAGGTAACAAGATAACTTAGATTATTTTAAACCCCTTGAAGTCTCAGAGTTGTGGTGGGACCAAGAATGAGCTAAAACATATCTTCTAATTCTATTTTAGCTTAAACTGAACTCTCTTAGCCTAGATATGCTATGGTCTGAGCCTAGATAGGTCACTTATTCCAAGTACAATTGATTAACAACTATTTTTGAACCTACATATACCTCTAACAGATTCTAGCATGATATTTATGAACTCAAAAACATCCAACATGTAATTTTAGGAATCAGTTAACCATTTTTAACATCTAACCCTACTCTTAGGATCAATGTAAGCAGATTTCAGTGATATTGAGCACTCACACATGTATTTATACTGAATTCATCACAGAAGGCTATTAAAGGAGCAGATATTCACATTGTTCAACTGCACATGTCCTTTTATACATGTCATGAACATAAACAAGCCATTTCTAGGTTGGTAATGTCATTATAACACTTCTAAATATAGTTGAAAAGCCTTACATTATTCATGAATCCACTAAAACATATTTTATGACTATATTGGACATGCTTGTAACTATACATTGTGCTCAGATCACCTTGGCATTATTAACTAAGCACATATATCATTCTAAATAACCATAACTAGACCATTATACTAATTAGAATCTAATTTAAGTTAATCAAAAATAGTTTCATGAACATATATAGACAATAGGATTAACTAAACCTACTGATAACAAACAAATACATAAAAGCATACCATTACAAAAAGAAATAAAGTAAAGAAACTAAAAGGAGGGTGGTTTACCTTGTTTGGATGCAGCCTAGGGTCGGAGGGAGGGGCTTGTTTCTTCAGGTCCGACCTCAATCACTCGCAAATAACACAAAAGGGGAGGGTTTTAGATTGTGATGACCAATTTTAAGCTAAGTAGGTTTCCACCAAAGGGCTTGGATCCCAATTAAGCAAAAACCTAGTCAATTATAACTCAAAAATGGCTCTTAAGGATTAAAAGCCAGAGATTCGAGTTGCGGACCCTTGACAATGAGAAAAGAGGATCAATTTATAGGATTTCTCAAACCCTAGCAGACCCACTCAAGATCTGTGTGGGAGAACAGGTTTTGGGGGGAAAGTTTCCTCCCAAAAGAGTTCTCTCAACCAATGAAAATCATGAATTCGAAATCAAATAAGACAAAAACAATTAAGAACGCAGCAGAAAAGCAAAAGCAAGAGGGGCGACCTCACCTTGGGTGGGTGGGTGGGTGGGTTCGTCGTGGTACGGTGGATTCCTTGCCCAATTTGGACGGGCAAAAGCTCTGCAAAATCTGGCGTCTCTGCTCCGTCGCTACTTTTGGCATGGAGGAGAGAGTGATGGACAACAGCTAAAGTTTCAAATCGCACAAATGAAATGGGAAAAAGGGGTGGTCTGCGTATAATGACAGTTCGGCCGGATCTGGGTCATTTTGACTTGGGCTCGACCGATTTTTAAAGAAATAAGAAGAGCCCAACTCGTTTTTCACAAGCTTAAGTAAATGACAGTGACAGTTTGCAAATGTGGCCATTACTTAAATTAGAAAATGACTGAAATACTTTCAATTATAAACAAATCAAGAACTTCAATTTAAGTCCAAATTTGACACAAATTGGAAATAAATTTTTTTAAACCATGTAAAATCTTTTTACTTTAAAAACATGCTACGAAATTGAGATGTAATTTAATTGTTTTTTAATTGAATAATTTTCCCAATTTTGACGGAGTAAAACATTGATTAATTATGAATTTGATCAATCAATTACACAATTGTTTTTCTTTTACTTAAATTTTTGAAACCACAATTATATCTCAAAACGTGAGAAATGAGGTATGATATACAGTAAATATACTGTATGATATATTGTCAAATAAAGTGACAAAATATTTCCAGGATGATTTTGTAAAATCATTTTTGTTTTGTAAAAAAGTATATTTCACTCCGTTTGTGACACAAAAATCCAGAATCATCTACTATGCCAGCCACTTTCAACACAACTTACTTACGTTTAATACCAAAAGTCTTTAATTTTTCTTCAGTTACTCAATTCCGTCTAGAGATGGCAATGGATCCTAGACCCGGTCCGGATCCGGTGGATCCAGATCCGTTTTATAGGATATGGATCTTCAAAATTTGGACCCGACGGATCCGGATCGGACCCGGATCCGTTTCTGACGGATCGGATCTGGATCTGGATATTGTATTTGAGATCCGTATCCGGTCCAGATCCGACCCGTGGATCCATTTTTTATTAAATATATTCATAACCTAGAATGTAATTTTATAAATATTTTCTTAAAATTGCTAAGCACATCCTTGCAAGTTTAATTCTCAAAACAAGTTTAATTTATCCCCGCGTTAACTCAAAAAAAAAAAAAAAAGAGGTAACTTCGATAATAAAATCAATGTTATATTAGTGAATGACTAACATCTCCATAGACAAGTAGTTAAAATTATATTCACTTCATTTATGAAGATTCCAAGCACATGCAAGTTCTGCATTGTGGAAATACTAGTCAGCATTTTCCACAACTATTGTCATTGTCCAACATTTTTAATTAATAGCTCACAATCAAAACGAGACAACGAACAAAATATCTCATATGAACATTTTAAAATTGAAAAACAGTAAACTGTTAGCTAAGTAAAAATCGTTTGTCAGTTCAAAAAAAAATTCTTCTCAAGATTACATTTTTATCAAGGTAAATTTTTTTACATGTGAATCCAGATCCGATCCGTGGACCCGACGGATCCGATGGATCCGGATTTGGATATGATTTTTATGGACCCGCTGAATCTGGATCCGGATCTGAATTCAGATATGAAAAACGGATCTGAATTTGGATCTAGTAGGATCCGATCCAGATCCGATCCGTTGCCATCCCTAATTCCGTCCAATAGGCTTATGCAATACAACGTACAAGCTTGTTTCAAAATTATTGTTAATGGTATAAAGCCTTGGCTTGATGTTATTATTAGGCCAACTCAATCGAGCTTTTTAAAAGGCCGACGTGCTGCGGATAAGGCCATCATCGTCCAAGAACTAATGATTTTTCTTTCTTCTAATAAGGCCAACAAGTGAAAGTTCCTTATTAAAATAGATTTAGAAAAAACTTTTGATCGTATTGAGTGGTCCTTCGTCCGACAATCATTAGCATATTTTAATTTCCCTCCTAAGTTGACTAACCTTATTATGTCTTGTATTTCCACGACTTCCATTTCAGTTCTAATTAACTGATATCTTTTTGCCGATGATATCACTCTTACGGATTCTATTACCACCTCCACTTGCCATACTATTGTAGATATTCTTAACCAGTTCATGTCCTTATCAGGCCACAAAATAAATTACTCTTAAGACTAAGATTTTCTTCTCCAAAAACTGCCTTTTGTCTGATAAGCAATTAGCGCTGGCTAATTTCTAATATCAAGAAGGATACCACTTTGGTAAATATTTGGAATTTCCAATATTTTCTAAGAAAGAAGGCTACCAATTCATTATTGATTATTTTAGATTGCGTCTTGCGGGATGGAAAACTCAATTCCTCACTCCTGCGGGTCGTACTACCCTTATTAAGGGTACTCTTAACAGTCTCCCTAATCATGTTATGCAATTATCCTGTTAGATAATCTAATCATGTCATATCATAATTATGTAATTAGGATGTAAATAAATTTAGTATATTCTTAGGATAGTCTACCAAAATTGTAGCCTAGAATTAATCCTATTGATGTATATATTATTGTATTGATTAATGAGTGTGAGTGTGTGTGTGTGTGTGTGTGTGTGTGGGGCGGGGGGGGGGGGGATAATTGTCTTCATGGTATCAGAGCCACAAATTAACCCTTTCCCCCCCTAACACAACACCACTGTCGGCCCTCCCACAACCCTAGCCGAAATCCTCCCAATTTCAGTTTCATCAACCAAACCCTAACCGAAAATACTGCCCCCTCCCCTTTTCGGCTTCTTCAACCCACAAACCCTAATTAGGGTTCTTCCTATCACCAAAATATCCTATCTCCTCCTTTTTTTCTTGATTTTTTCTTAGGTAACAATGGTCAACCAAAATAAATTTCATCCCGCTCTTGCCGTAAACAACATCAAGAACTTAATTCAGGTGATTCTTGAGATGGAAAAAGGGCAATATTCATCTTGGACGGAGTTATTCAAAATTCATTACCGCGCATACCAAGTTATTGACCATATTCTTCCTCCGAAGTCTCCATCGACGGACACCAATATAGATAAGACTCTATGGTCACGCTTGGATGCTATAGTCCTTCAATGGATTTACGACACCATCTCTAATGACCTTTTGCACACAATTTTGGAATCGGACTCTAGGACTCAACAAGCTTGGGAGCGTTTGCAAAATATTTTTCAAGATAATAAGATTTCTCAAGCAGTATATCTTGAAAACCAATTCACCAATGTCAAATTGGATGACTTTGCAAATGTTTCCGCTTATTG
Organism: Anisodus tanguticus; assembly: GCA_034509755.1. Taxonomy (NCBI): domain Eukaryota; kingdom Viridiplantae; phylum Streptophyta; class Magnoliopsida; order Solanales; family Solanaceae; genus Anisodus; species Anisodus tanguticus. Next base: position 16,335,891 of record CM067540.1, read on the forward strand.
TCAAAAATTAAAAATGATTGCCGACCAACTATCCAACGTTGGTGCACCAGTGACAAATCAAATGTTAGTTCTCCAACTAATTGCGGGTTTGAATGAACAATATGATGGAGTTGCTACGTTCATTCAACAAAGTAACCCGCGGCCACCATTTTATGAGGCTCATTCGAGGTTGATTCTTGAAGAAACTCAGAAGTTGAAATAGGCGGCGACGGCGGAAAACAATCCCGGCACCGCCCTACTTTCCACTAACGTGTCTACGGATGATTTTGGCTCTCAAAATTCTGGTTCGTGAGGTGCATCTAATCGCAACAATAATGGACAAAAGATGTGTCAAAATTGCAACAACAACAAAGGGAAAAAAATAATGGTAGAAGGGGGCGGGGCCGCGACGGCGGGAACACGTCTAGCGGGAACACGTCTAGCGGGGGAGTCAACCACTGGTAGCAAGGGCAGAACCGTCCCCACTGGCAGCTGCATCAGTTTGGTGGCAGCGGGCAGTGGGGCCAGTTCCTGCCATAGGGTTAGAATCCGCAATAGTGGGGCCCACCTTGCCCGTACCCGACAGCCCAGTGGGCCAGACCCAACACTACGAATAGGCAGCCCGACGTCTTAGGCAGCCATCCACAACAAGTATTTTCAGCCCATGGACCATTGTCTTTAAGTTATTCTCCCACGCACATCGAGCAAGCCATGAACAATATGAATCTCAATGTTCCCGATAATTCGTGGTACATGGAAACGGGGGAAACCTCACACATGACGACATCTCAAGGTACTCTCTCGTCTTATTTTAATATGAGCAGTAATAAAAATATTGTCATTGGTAGTGGGCAAGAAATTCCAATTCGTGGTATTGGTCAATTAAACCTCCCCCGACCCACCTTTACATTTGAAAAATGTCGTACATGTACCCAAACGTATTAAAAACCTGATATTTGTACATTGTTTCACCATTGACAATAATGTTTCTGTTAATTTTGATCCGTTTGGGTTTTTTGTGAAGGATTTTCAAACGAGGATGCCACTAATGAAATGTAATAGCACTGGGGATTTGTATCCCATCATCGCCACCACCAACAACCAAGTAACAAATCCGTCAACCTTTGATGCTATTTCTCCTATTTTATGACATAACTTTTTGGAACACCTGGGAGCACCGATATTCAATTTTCTTAGAAAAAATAAATTTATTGATTGTAACCAACTTGTGGACTCCTATGTTTGTCAGGCTTGCGTTTTTGGGAAGCATGTTAAATTTCCCTTTTCTTTATCTACTTCCAATACTATTATGTCATTTAATATCATGCATAGTGATTTGTGGATATCACCGCTTTTAAGTTCGGCAGGTCATAAGTATTATATGCTTATTTTGGATGATTATTCTAATTTTCTATGGACATTTCTCATTGGAAAAAAATTGCAGGTCCCCATTATTTTAAAATAATTTAGTGTTTTATCCAAATCCAATTTGAGAAATCCATTAAATGATTTCAATGTGACAATGGGAGGGAATTCATAAATGACAAATTTAAGGAATTTTGTCACCAAAATGGTATATCATTGCGTCATTCATGTCCACACACTTCTCCTCAAAATGGGAAAGCCGAAAGATATATTCGAACAATCAATAATTTAATTAGCACACTTCTTGCGCATTCATCCACACCACTGTATTTTTGGCATCATGCTCTTCAAATGGCCACATATCTTTTAAGCATTCTTCCTAGTAAGCTACTCTCAAACCTATCACCCGCACAAATTTTGTACCATCGTATTCCTTCCTATACACATTTGAGGGTTTTCAGGTGTTTGTGCTATCCATTGTTTCCCTCCACAACCATAAACAAACTTTAAGCCCGTTCCACTCCATGTGTCTTTTTGGGATACCAACAAACTCATAGGGGATATAAGTGTTATGATATGTCTAATGAAAAAATTATCATCTCTCATCACGTTGTTTTCAATGAGTCCACATTCTCGTTTGCTAACTCTCACACGTCGTCCCCGCCTTCAAACGACTTTTTGGATGAGGGGCTACATCCATTTTTAAAGTACCATCTAAGTATCTCATCTCACCAAGCCCAACCGAAGGGGCCCACTGTGTCCTCGGTCCCGACTGGACCAGCCCAAGATGGACCCCAAAGTGTAACGATCAAGCAACAAAATAAAACTGGTCCAGTTCGAGTTAGGGTTCCCACTGCCCCCTCCTCATCGGCCTCGGCCCAGTCCATTTCCCGCAATTGGTTGGCCCAAATGAGGGAGCCCGCTGCTCCCTCATCCACTTCACCAACCCGGTAAATAGGCCCAATAACACAAGCCCACCCGGTCAGCCCCTCACAACCCCACGTTACGACCCCATATTGGTCCATTGAAACTCATGCCATGCACGTGATTTTTCAGCCCAAGTGTCATTTTAATTTAACCTCAGTCCAACCATCACCAATTCTGAAAAACCCAAAAGATGTTTTATTAGACCCGAATTGGAAAGCTGCCATGTTAGATGAAATTGATGCTCCTATTAAAAATAAGACGTGGGAGTTGGTGCCCCGTCCATCTAATGTGAACATAATATGTATTATGTGGGTTTTCTGTCATAAAAAGAATTCTGATGTTCCTTTGCGAGACACAAAGCTCGTCTTATTGGTAATGGCAGGTCTCAGCATGTTGGCGTGAATTTGGGTGAAACGTTCAGCCCAGTAGTTAAACCAACAACTATCAGGACAGTTCTCAGTCTCGCTCTGTCAAAATCATGATCCATTCAGTAGTTGGATGTAAATAATGCGTTTCTACATTCTCAGTCTCGCTCTGTCAAAATTATGGTATATTCATCAGTTAGATGTAAAGAATGCGTTTCTATATGGTCACCTACAGAAAACCATTTACATGCACCAGCCTTTGGGTTTCAGAGATCCTATTCATCCTAATTATGACTGCTTATTGAAAAAATCATTATATGGTTTAAAACAGGCCCCCATGCATGGTATAATAGGTTTGCAGGGTTCGTCTCTACACTAGGGTTCTCACATAGCAAGTCTGATCAGTCTTTGTTCATTTATAAGAAGGGAAATGACATGGCATACATTCTTCTTTATGTGGATGACATCATCCTCACAACATCATCTGAGTCACTTCGACAGTCTATTATGACCCTTCTTGCTTCGTAATTTGCTATGAAGGATTTGGGCCCTTTAAAAACTATTTTTTGGGCATTGTTGTTACTCAATATGTAAGTGGTCTGTTTTTTTGGTAAAAGAAATACACCGAGGAGATCATTGACAAAACTGGTATGTCATCTTGCAAATCGTCCCACACGCCGGTTGATACCAAGGCAAAATTGACTAACTCTACAGGTTCTCCCTAAAGTGATCCAACACATTACCGCAACTTAGAAGGGGAATTACAGTAACTCACCTTCACGAGACCTGATATCTCCTATAAAGTTCAATAGGTGTGTTTACATATGCATGACCCAAAAGAAAAACATATTGGGGCTCTCAAATGAATTATGCGGTATGTTAAGGGTACTCTTGATTTTGGGTTGCATCTATATAAGTCAACAATTTTTAGTCTCACATCTTATACAGATGATGATTAGGGTGGCTGTCCGGACACAAGGCATTCCATATCTGGTTATTGTGTGTTTCTAGGAAACAACCTAATTTAATAGTCGCCGAAAAGCCAACCGACACTATCTCGGTCGAGTGCTGAAGCAGAATATCGATGAGTAGCTAATATGGTATCTGAATCATGTTGGCTCTGTAATCATCTTTTAGAACTTCATTGTCCGACCGAAAAAGCAACCGTGGTTTATTGTGATAATGTGAGTGCGATATATTTATCAGGTAATCCTGTCCAGCATCAACGTCACAAAACACATAGAAATGGATATGTTGTTTGTCCGTGAAAAGATTTCATGTGGACACGTCTGGGTTCTCCATGTCCTGTCCCGTTATCAGATTGTAGATATTTTCACGAAAGGTCTTCCGCGCATACTCTTTGATCATTTCAGGGATATTCTCAGCATACGAGAACCTCCCGCTAAGACTGCAGGAGACTGTTAGATAATTATGGAAATAATCACCTATTATTTCCATAATACAATCATATCATAATCATGTAATTAGGATGTAAATAAATTTAGTATATTCTTAGGATAGTCTACCAAAATTATAGCCTAGAATTAATCATATTGATATATATATATATATGATTAATGATGGGGGTATAATTTCCTTCATATCCATCTACCTGCTTATACCCTCAAAATTTAAGAGCGTTATGAGCGAAGCCTTTTGCGGGGTTCGACCGATCAAAAGCGCAAACTGCATTTGGTTAAATGGAGCACTGTCACACGAAAAAAATTAGAGAAAAAGAAAGAGATTATCAATCTTATTTCTTCTATGTATCCAAAGAATAAATGGGAGGATTCACAACTAATTCGTGAAAAGGTTGGTATTGCAAAGGCAGGAATGAGTTCACAACGTTTGAATAAGCTACTCGACCGACTAAAGCTAAAAGGAGAAAGGGAGATGACATTTGATGTTTAGATCTCATTTAGCTGTTATAAATAAAAGTACACAAATAATTATTTTTCTATACTTTATATGCTATAAACGAAAATAATTTACTTGTTAATTTTAAAAATCTCAATTGATTTTTGTATTTCATTAATTAAAAATTAAAAAGACTAATAAATTATAAATAAATTCATAACTAGTTGTACCATACCGATAAAGAATTAAAATCTGAGGAACATATGCATTTAAAATTATTGAGAATTTAAATACAATTTCATGTTTGACGTAAGAATTCTACAATTGTAAGTTGTTTCGTAAATTTCAGTCTCTTAGCGATAATATAACACTTGAATTGAAGAAGAATTTTGTCCAAACTTTATGCAAAAGGGAATTCAATAGTTTTTCCTTGAAGGATGTCTAAGAGCTTAACAATTAACTCTTATATCTCAACCCTAGTAGCAATAGGTTGAAACTCTTCATCAACACTTTTGTTACCAAAATCAAGTAAATAAGTATCAAATTTATAGAAAATCGGTAGATAGAAAATATACAATTTTGAAAATTTTCAAGACTTAATCAGATCAGTATGAGAAATATATGTTTTTCCTTTTAGATAGTCATACTTGAAATTTACTATGTGCATGCCATTAATGATGATTATCATAAATATTTTAATATTTTATTTTTATACATAATGTACTTCTTACAAAATATTGTTATACAATATATATTTGAGTATGACTGTTATACAGAGGTGATTTTATACAGAGTGTACCACTATAATAAATGACATTGTTGTTATAGGTAGAATGTTGTTATTGTTAAGAGTCCCACATCGAATATGGAATGGAAACATGGACTCCTTATATGGACTTGAACAATCCTCACCCTACAAGCTAGCTTTTGGGGTTGAGTTAGGCCCAAGATCCATTCTTTACATGGTATTAGAGCCAGACCCATTCCAATTCTTTGTTTACCGATGTTGGGCCCCCAAATTATATTATTCACGTTCCAGTTAACAAGATCTGAGCGTGAGTGTTAAGAGTCCCACATCGGATATGAAATGGAATATGGACTTGGACAATCCTCACCCTACAAGCTAGCTTTTGGGGTTGAGTTAGGCCCAAAAACTATTTTTTACAGTTATATATAGAGAAGTAAAATATAACATGAAAAATCGATTCCGGAGAAAATCAAGTTATTATAGTGAAATGCTATTATAATGAATGAAAATTATAGAGAGATTTGACTGCATAGTAATATTTCAATAAAAGAAGTAGATATTTGTTCCATCTACATTATCTTGAAACATTATGTTAATTAAGTAGATATCGTTGATATTACACTTGATAGTATGTATAATCCAATGATTGAACTGTACACGTATATTGGATTACGAATGGAATCACAAATATCGAACAAGAATCCATATGCTAGTTATATATTCTTAGAGAAAAAAATAAAGAAGCTGAGGTAATTAATGAGTTCTCCTTAGAGTAGGGATCTGGTAGCTGAGTTGGTTGGCTAGCTGAACTTTCATCTTATTGTGAGGGTTCGAATGTTCACGTTGTAATTCCCTCCCCATTTCCCCTTCCCCTACTCCTATGTTATAAAACAAATTTTTTTTAAAAGTTTTCCTTAGCTGTTAACTGAGTATTATATATCCCAAAATAGAAATAAATTAGCCCAATCTTAATCATCGTAAAAAATTAGCAGCATAAGGAAAAATGATATTTAAATTTAAAATTATATTCAATACTTGACGCAAGTTGTGCGATATATAGATCAACAACTGATAAAATAAGAAAAGGATTGCAAGTATATATAGTAATACTAAAAGTAAAGTAACTTTAGACGTTTTATTTGTGATAGAGATCCTTCTCCGAGTGTAATTATGATTCATTTAATTATGTAAAGTAGAGACCCTTCTCTAATTAAATTTTGTATTTGTAAACACACATATTTATATATATTACATTAATGAGAAGCCTCCAACCAAGAAGAATTATACTGTTCTACATGATATTAGAAGCCAAATACCCACCCTCCTAAAAACCTAAAATATGGCTGCACCCCTATCTTCCAAGTGCCGCCGCCGGAAAACCCTCAATTTTCGGCACTTCTCTCTTTTTGTTTTCTATTTTTCTACACACCACCGGTTGGCATGGATTCTCCCGCTTCTTCCTCCTCCACTCACGACACAAATCCAACCCCTTATCCTACCACGTTTCATCCAGCCTTCGCCCTGACGAACATCAAGAACTTCATTCCTTTAATTCTTGATCAAGAGGATGGTCAATATTCATCGTGGGTTGAACTATTTTAAATTCAAGCATGTGCATACAACGTGCTTGATCACATTGATAACAAACACCCTTATCCACCCAACGTCGATGACTCGACGTGGAAAAGGCTCTACGCAATCGTCAAACAATGGATATATGGTACCATATCCAAAGACCTACTTCATACTATTATGAAGACATGTACGTAGGCTCATGAACTATGGACAAGGCTAGCGGATATCTTTCAGGACAATAAACATACACGTGCCATGTATCTGGAAGAGCAATTCTACAACACTCGTCTTGAATTTTTGCCAACATGTTAGAATATTTTAAACAACTTAAACTAGTGGCCGATCAATTGTCTAATGTTGGCAACCCAATTTCCGAGATATAGATGGTTTTGCAACTCATCAATGGTTTACCAAAAGATGAGTACGACACACTGGCCATGATGATCCAATAAGCCGATCCCCTCCCTAGCTTCAAGAAGGCCCGATCTCAATTATTGTTGGAGGAAACTAGACGAGCCAAGCAAGACGGACATAATCAACAGGCTTTGGCAGTCAACGCACCGCCGACCACCACTACGCCCACCGGACCACCGCCATACACGGACAATCCATCCCACCATGGTGGCCGAGGAAGCGGCAAGGGGCGTGGTCGCAGCAATGGATGTAGCAGAAGAGGAAAGGGCCGCGGAGGATAACCCAATTCCATCGGCCCAACACAGCAGGCCCCCTATCCAACACATTGGCCTGGCCCACTGCATTGGGCTAATTAAATAGGAAACTATGCTGCCCCATACGGCCCGCACCCAATGCAACAGGGCTAGCACGCTGGCCAGTGGCATCAACCTACCGTACTGGGCCCTCGCCTAGGCAGTCAGCCCACATGCCATGTTGAGCAGACCCATCTCGTACCGGCCCAATAGTAGCAACCGAGTTCCGACCTCCTCACGCACACCGAATTAACCCATGCTTACAACACTATGAATATTCAGCAGCCCGACGATGCCTAGTACATGGACACAAGCGCCACATCCCACCTCACTCACACTTCTGGTAATCTTCCTCGACTATTTAATTTGAAAAATTCTCAATACATTTTGGTCAGAAATGACAATCGCATTCCAATTCAAAGTTATGACACTACTCATACACCTAACCATCACCCTTCATTTTCCCTCAAAAACGTCTATGCTCCTAACATTATCAAAAATCTAATCTATGTTAGGAAATTTGCTAGTGACAATTCCGTATCTATTGAATTTGACCTTTTGGTTTTTTTCTGTGAAGGACCTACATACGGGGATACCTCTTACGAGATTCAATAGTGTGGGGGACCTCTATCATTTCTCATCCAATTTTGCTGCACGTGTCACTCCACATACCTCTCTAGCTGCAATCTCTCCATCAACCTGACACAGTAGACTTGGGCACCCGGGAGCATTATCTTTAGTTTTCTTAGAAATAGAAATTTCATTCGATGTAATAATGGGAAATTGACCCAAAATTGTCAGTATTGTCCTTTAGGGAAGCATGTTCGACGTCCATTTAAATCCTTTTTAAGTGTTACTTTTTCTCCTTTTAATATTATTCATACGGATTTATGGACATCCCCATTACTAGCAATATGGGTCACAAATACTATTTGATATTTTTGGATGATTTCTCTCACTTTCTTTGGGTTTATCCCTTAAAATATAAGTCCCAAGTTTACTCAATTTTCCTAGAATTTCAAGCTTATGTTAAGACCCAATTTGAAAAGACCATTAAAACATTTCAATGTGATAACGGTTGTGAGTTTAACAATTCCTCCTTTTATAAGTTTTGTTTGACTAATGGCACGGTGTTAAAATTCTCGTTCCCCCTACCTCACCTCAAAATGGTAAAGCCAAAAGAATCCTCCGCACTATTAACAATATGATTTGTACCATGTTCTTCCATGCATCTATTCCCCCCACCTTTTGGGTCTATGCACTTCACATGGTCGCCTATCTCCTTAATATATTACCTAGCCGAACAATTTACAATAAAACCCCCACCAAAATTTTATTCTGTCGGATTCCTTCTTATGATCACCTTCGAATTTTGGGTGTCTATGCTACCTTAATATTGCCTCCACGACACCTCACAAATTGGCACCTAGGACCACTCCGTGCATCTTTTTAGGTTTCCCGTCGAATCATATGGGGTACTTATGCTATGATTTGTCCACAAATAAAGTCTTTGTCTCTCGTCATGTCACGTTTGAGGAGAACGTCTTTCCCTTTGCCTGCGTCCAAAAATTCCAAGTCACCGACTATAGATTCCTTGATGATTCAGACACATCCCATCTCATTTGAAACGTACTCCATTCCGTCGCGCCACTGCCCCTGCCCCTGACGATTGCCCCACCCACCCCATTAGTCAAGTTTCCGGCCCAACACAGTAGCCCCATGACGAAAAATCATGTGACGGAAAATTCTATAACAAAAAATCCTGTCATGGAAAATCTTGTGATCCCACTGCCCCGAACCCAGCCCCCAGTTCCAGAGACTACAATCAACCAACCCAATCCACTGCCCTCACTACCTATGACCCCACTGCCCCGAACCCAGTCCCAAGTTCTACCACCGACCCATCGCATGAAAACCCGTGCTCAGTACATGATTTTTAAACCGAAAGTCTACTTTAACTCCACTCAAACCATCTCACCCATACTTAAAAACCCAAAACTAGCCAAGCTTGACCCGAAACGGAATGGATCCATGCGTGAGGAATTTAGTGTGCTCACTACACAACATACTTAGGATCTTGTCCCGAGGTCAGAGGGGTTGAATGTGATTCATTGCATATGTCTATATCGTCACAAATTCAGAGATAATGGTGAACTTGAATGCCATAAGGCGAGACTTGTGGCTAATGGCATGGGCCAATAGGAGAGAGTTGATTGTGGTGAGACATTCAGTCCGGTGGTTAAACCAACTACCATTTGCACTGTTTTGAGCATACCTATGGGAAATAACTGACCGATTCACCAACTTGATGTGAAAAATGCATTCTTACATGGGAATTTGAAAGAAATCGTATATATGCATCAACCGCCTAGCTTTATGCATCCAGAGGCTTCTTAGTATGTATGTCATCTACAAAAGTCACTATATGGTTTGAAACAGGCCCAGGGGCTTGGTATGAGCATGTTGCCACTTACATCATGCAGATAGGGTTCATGTGCAGCAAAAGTGATAACTCATTTTTTTTTCATCGAGGTAATGACATTACATACCTTTTACTCTATGTGAATGATATTGTTCTGACTGCCTCATCTAATATGCTGAAACACGAGATCATTACCTTGCTCAAATCCAAATTTACAATGACAGACTTGGGTAAGTTGAGTTATTTTTGGGGATTTCAATGACCAAATCAGATAATGCAATGTTCATATGTCAGCGTAAGTATGCCGAAGAAATTGTTTACAGGGCTAAAATGGCAAACTGCAAGATCATGCCCACCCCATTTGACCCGAAGTTGAAACTTAGTGCCGATGAGGGGGATCCGGTGCTCGATCCTTCTCTATATAAAAGTCTTGCTAGTGCACTTCAGTATCTTACTTTCACTAGGCCCGATATTGTATATACCATTTAATATGTGTGTTTGTTAATGCATACTCCCAGGGAGCCATACTTTACCGCTCTTAAACGTATCATTCAGTACATTAAGGGTACTCTTGACTACATTTACATCTTTATCCATGTGCACCGACCAGGCTACTATCGTATACAGACGCTGATTGGGGCGGCTGTCCAAACACACGTTGATCTACTTCTGGCTACTGTGTATTCTTTGGTGATAAGCTCATGTCTTGGTCTGCCAAACGGCAGGCCACACTTTCCTGTTCGAGTGCAAAAGCAAAATATAGAGGCGTTGTGAACATTGTTGCCGAGATCTGTTGGCTCAAAATTTTTCTTCTAGAGCTTTATTGTCCCTTACGTAACATCCCTTGTCTACTGTGATAACATATATGCTGTTTAATGTCTCATAACTCGGTTCAGCATCAGCGGACCAAACATATTGAGATGGATGTTCATTTCATTCGAGAGAATGTTACCATGGGCCATGTTCGGGTGTTAAATATTCCTTCTTCGTATCAGTATGCAAATATATTTACTAATGGACTTCCTCGGCAGCTGTTCCTTGACTTCAGATCCAGTTTGAGCATTTGCCCTCCTCCCACTCCGACTGAAGGGGTGTGATAGAGATCCTTCTCCAAGTGTAATTATGATTCAAGTGTAATTATTTAAAGTAGAGATCCTTCTCCAATTACATTTCGTATTTGTAAACACCTATATGATAAGTGTCCAACTAAGAAAAAATACACAATTCTACACTTTGAATTACCTTATCTTGTTATCATGTATATATGGCCTTTAACAGTATTAGCCGTGACCATTTCATCTTGGATTATCCATATACATGGTATGGATTAAAAAGAAAAGTAAATGTACATATATATAACGAAAATAGTCTCTGGATTTGTAAATTTTAAATATTTGTCCTACCTCTATTCATTTTATACTTCTTATAAAAGTAAAAACGAAAAATGGCCTAAAATACTCATGAACTATTAAAATTGATATAAAAATGCCCTCCATCTGTTAATGTCAAGTTTTAGTGATGATTTGTGTTACTATACAGGAAATACTCAAAGGATGCAAGGTCACTCAATAGGTCCAATATCCGACTACACAGTTAGCCCAACTGATTAAAGTAAAGCCCACAAGACAAGAAAGATATCTCCCATCCAAAAGAGGCTACCATTCGGTCAAAGGAAGAAGAATATATGCAACCCCTAAAAGGAAGGAATAAAATATGCAGCGCATCTCATTAATTACCCTCTATCGAAGGATCTCCCAAATTAAGGAAGCATATACTAACTGTCTATATCAACAAGGAAACAATCAAGGAATATCTACATCAACAACAAGAATTCTAGAAAACAATCAATTAAGACACTTCATCAAGTACCAGCAAAGTCCCTCACAAGGAAGGAAACTATTAAAGACCAATCAACATTAATGCTCTTCCCCTATCCTTGGAAACTAGGATCCTCAATATTCCTATTTTCCAAGGATAAAATCTCTTGGGTCGCTTTCTCTGATTAGAGAGCCTAAACGACTACAAGTTTGAAGACTATATATGAAGGCTCATGAGGCGAACCCAAATATACTTTTGTCTCAACTTCTCAAGCTCTCTACTTTACTTTTAAACAAGCATTATAATTCTGAGTGATTTATAGTGTAAACAAAAAAGTGAGAAGAGATATAGTATAGTTGGTGAGGCATTATATCAAAGGATTACGAGTGTTTGAGTGTAGACATAGGAACTCTATTCAAACAGTCATTGTACCAAATCCACCTTTAAAAGAGCTGCAGAGCACACTCTTGCAACCCAAGGGAACTGAATTATGATTCATATTGAATCTGAACCAATATAAACATCTGGTGTCATTTACATTCAACATTTACTTTCTGCACTTTATCTGTTATAAGTTGACTAACGATTTAAGGTAGTCGACTAGAAAAAATAAAAATTATAATTCACCCCACTCTTGCACTTTCAATTGGTATTAGAGCAAGGCCTCACACTATATTTATCTAACAACAAGTGAGAAAATATCATGTCAATTCACGTTATAGCTTGAGCTTTATTTCAAGAAGGCACTTCCCAAACTAGACTACCTTACTTCAAAGCACTTCTCTCATTGGAAAGTAAGAATGGAAACTTACATCAAGTCATATGATGTAAAGATTTAGAGAGTCATCAAGTTAGGAGATATTCCTATGCCAAAGTCCAAGGCTGATAATAATAAAAAAAAGAAGTCACATCAACTGATGAGTTGGCTTCCCTAGGTGACTACACTGATGAGCAAATGGAGGTAATACAAATAAACTCAAAAGCTAGGATCTTGCTATACAATGCTATCAATGAAAAAGAGTATGAAAAGATCTCCACCTGTAAAACTGCTAAAGAAATCTGGGATAAACTTAAAGTCACTTATGAATGTACTGACAAAGTTAAAAAAACTATCATTAGTCTCCTTGTCTATGGATATGAGACTTTCAAGATGAAAGAGGGAGAAATAGTGTATGACATGTTTGCAAGATTTAACAAGATTCTAGGAGAACTTAAGGCCTCAGGAAAAGTCTTCTTTTTTGTGGACAATATAAGGAAGATTCTCAGATGCCTTCCTCCATAGTGGCATGAAAAGGTTGTTGCTCTTGAGAGCATAAATCTCAGTACCTATGATGAAGCAAGAAAAGATTTAATTGCATTCGTAATAACCTATCTTAACAAGCCTGGACAGGATGAAAACAAGAAAAAAATAGTGACATTCAAATTTTAGGTTGAGAAATTTGATGATGATATTAGAGAAGATGAAATTTCTATGATAACTAGGTCTGTGGTGAAAGTCATGAGAAGATCTAGAAACAACAGAAGAAATACTTTAAACTTCAGAAAAGGGAAATCTCAGAGTGATCAACCAAGGAATGATGGGAAATACTATGAATGTGGAAAGTATGGACATATCCGTAGTCAAAAAGAAAATTATTCAGAGGATAATAAAAGAAAAGAGTATTCAGTAGCTGGAGTGAAGATGAAATCTCAGAAGATGAAAAGGAAGAAGTAGATAACATTTGTTTCATGGTAATCGGTGAAACTAGCCAAGTAAGACCCTATTCATGCCCTAATTGTCATGAAACTCAAGAGTTGTTAGATCAAACTCTTGAGGATCTAAATAAAGTTTTTGATGAATATAGAAAACTAATAAAAGAAAAGAAAGACTGGGAAATTAACTTAGAAGTTTGTGTAATTGAAAGAGATCTTCTTCAAGAAGAAGTTCATGATTTGCAATTACAGGTAAATAGTTTACGCAAATCTACCAGTCATAGTTTTATCAGGTTAAACCAGTCGACTCGTCACAACAAGTCAACTGGAAAAAAGCTTATAAGTGACAAATCTGCTTCTAGCTACTCAACTAATAAGCCTATTGCTTACTTTAAGACAGATCAGTCAACTAGGTGGACCAAGTCAACTGATAGAAAGTTTGTTTAACAATTTTATCCAAGAAAGTCGACTAATCAGCTGTTACTAAAAAATACTTTTCTCAAACTTATTTTTGTTGTGGTAAAATTTAACACAAATTTTATAACTGCAGATTTCATTATCAAACTACTCTTGGATGGACGTAAAAACCCAAAGATAATGATAACTATGTCAGAACAAACCCTCAATGACCCAAGTAAGCTTGAGTATCTAAAAGAAAATAATCACTTTGTTTTGCAGGAACACCACAAGGAGAAATCAAGAGGTAAATGATATTTAGATAGTGTGTTTCCAAGTCACATGACCAATGACAAAAGTTTATTCAAATCAATTATGGATTTTGATGGAGGACTAGTAACATTTGGAGACAACTCCACTGGAACTGTAATTGGTATAGGAACTATTGCTTTCAATAATTCCAGTAATATCACTAATGTTTATTTGGTGAAGGGTCTTAGATATTACCTTCTGCGCATAAGTCAACTTTGTGACTCCGATGTAGAAGTGAGATTCAGAAAAATAGGATGTATCATTGAAGACCTCTTTGGGAAATCTGTTCTACCTAAAAGCAAGAACAAATATATATATATATATATATATATATATACTAGACTCAGTGAAAAGTCCAGTAGGATTCATCTACTTGGTATTAATGGGATAAGACCCATGGATATAGCACAAGAAGCTTGGACATGCAAGTATGCATTTGATAGAAAAAACTTGCAAAACATGAACTAGCTCTAGGACTGCCCAAGCTGGACTATTCCAAGGATCATATCTGTGATGCATGCCAAAAAGGTAAGCAAATAAGGAACTCTTTCAATTCAAAAGATATTATGTCTACCTATAAACCTTTGCAGTTGCTTTATATGGACCTAGTTGGTCTCACTAGAACTGCTAGTATTGGAGGAAAGAGGTATGATCTTGTTATAATAGATGATTATTCTTATTTTACATGGGTTATATTTTTCGCTCATAAGGATGATACTTTAAAGAATTTTAGGTTCTTTTGTGAAAAGTACAACGTGAAAAGGGATATTACTTCTCTTCTATCAGAAGTGATCATGGAGGATAATTTGAGAACAAGTCCTTAGAAGAGTTCCGTAATGAAAATGGATATACTTATAACTTCTCTTCACCATGCTCTCCTCAATAAAATAGTGTTGTTGAACGAAAGAACAAAACTATACAAGATATGGATAGACAATGATGATAGAAAACAATCTACTACATCACTTTTGGGCTGAGGTTGTAAGAACAACATGTCATGTCCTAAATAGATGTTTGATTAGGCTAATTCTGAAGAAAACTCCATATAAACTATGGACGGGAAAGAAGCCTGACATAAGTTAATTTCATCCATTTGGTTGTAAGTGTTTTGTTCATAACAATGGAAATGATAGTCTTGATAAGTTTGATCCACGCAACGATGAAGGTATTTTTCTTGATTACTCAATTAATAGTAAATTCTATAGAGTATTTAATAAACGTACATTAACTGTTGAAGAATCCATTCATGTGATTTTTGATAATACTAATGGCTTGACCGAGAAAGGTAAACTTGATGATGATGAAGATAGTCAACTGCCAACTACAATAATTACTCCCAATGTTGATCAAAACAATGATAAAGAGTAGACTGCTGAATAAGTCAAGTTGACTAACTTAACAGTTGGTACTATTCCAAATGAATGGAGAAGCGAGCCTGACTATCCAAAGAAGTTTGTTATAAGAGATGTAAATGAAAAAATGAAGATTAGATCTTCAACAAAAAATAATACAAATTTGGCTCTCATATCACAACTAGAGCCAAAGAAAGTTGATGAATCCTTGAAGGATGTTTACTAGGTTAAGGCTATGAAAGAAAAACTAGACCAATTTGAGAAAAACAAAGCGTGGAGTTTGGTTCCTAAACCTGAAAATGCTTCAATCGTTGAAACTAAATGGGTATTTCGAAATAAACTGAATGAAGCAGGAAAAGTGATAAGAAATAAAGCTTGACTCGTTACTCAAGGTTACTCACAACAAAAAGTATGGAACACATTGTACCTTCAAACTAAGCCTTATTCATGATCCACGAATGCAAGAAATCAAGACGGGGAGTTTACATTGTAAAACTAGTTTCAGATTCTACAGAACCATTTTGACGATAGGTTCTACGAACCGTCAATTGTTTGACATCCCGTCAAAGTGAACCGTAAATTTGATTTTTGAAATTGACAGCATGTTGGTCAATTGTACGGACCGTCAAATTTTTGACGGCCCATCAATCTTCATCGTCTCTAAATCCTCAAGTTTTGAAGTCACTTGAATTGTTCAAGTTCATAACGATTTGATTATTCCGACTGTCAAAATGTTGACGGATCGTCAATATGGACCGTCAAAATATTGACGGCCCAGACCTAGACCGTCAAAGATTCAATGGACCGTTGAGTGAACAGTAAAACTTCTCCGACAATAAACAATATAAATACACAAACTTAGTTTCAGAATCAGTTGTTCATATTCCCAAGCCCTAGAATGAAAGTTCTCTCTTCCCAACCATCTCCTACATCAAGGTAAGCCCTTTCAATGTATTTCCATGTGATTCTAACATAGTATAATCAATTCCTAAGTGAATTCTATTACTCTTAACCTAGGGTTTTCAAGATAAACTCAATTTAAGGTTTCAAGGTGCAATATTTGAAATTCTTCTTCAAAGTCATAATTTTTTATACAAGTTTGGAAGCAAGTCAGGTATGTAGAGCTTCTATCTACGTGGGGACATCATTGTTCTTCCCCACGCCACACATAATCCATGAAACAAAAATTCTTTAAACTTAAGGTTTTGCTCAAGTTCATATTAACCTTATACATGTTTGATAATACATATTTATAGCATTTTGTCATTCATTACATTCATGATGTGTCAATTGTGATTGTCATGAACATGTTCGTAATCCATGAACCCATGCTTTGATTCCATGAGTTCTTAGTTATCAAGTCATGAATTATTATTGCTTAACCTATGAAGTTATACAAGTTTCTCATAAGATATATATATGATGAAATTATGTTCATGTTAAACTATCTCAGATCATGTTTATAAGTTATTTCATAAAATTCATGGGCTTACAAGCCACTATTTTCAAGTACATATTTTGAGAGTTGCATAGTTTACCGAAAATGCTCTAGTAGCCTGAAACTACGTATGCCACCATAAGATAAGCGTCACTCTGCCCAGAGAACGATACCTTCATATTTGCAGGTTGGGTCCTTTCTTGCCATATTCATGTCTCATACTCCGGCAAGGTATGTGAAAGCTCTGTTGGTCGGGCCAAGTACTAGACTCCACGTACTCACGTGGTATTTCATACTGTCAGTTATGTTACTGCTCTCCCCACAGATATATAGTTATATATATATATATATACAAATATACAGTTTTTAGACTTTACTCATGTTACTATACTCATGTTCATGTTCGTATTTCAGTTTTTGTTTCACGTTTCTCTTATATCATGTGCCTGCTTATTTCCTTCAGTTTCTTTACATACAGTACAATTCAAATGTACTAATGTCCCTTTGTGTTGAGCATGCACTTCACGGTACATGTGCTGAGTTTCAGGAAGACATGTTTACTCAATAGGATTGCTTTAATACCAGCTATTTCAGTGAGCCCTATCTAATTTGGGGTGTCAGTTTAGTTACCTATGGTTATGCATTATTAGTAGAGGTATGCCAGAGCCTTGTCCTGGTAGATAATGTTACAGACTCATGTTCAGAGGTTTTATAGACTAGTCCAATATTATGTCATGTCAGCATTATATTTTCAGACTTATCATGTTTTACTCAAATTATTTTCCTTATGATTATGTTTTACATATGTTAAATTATTATTTTAGTATGTTTTGATGCCCATATTGACAAGCAAGCCATGTGGTTCACTCGGTCACATGTAGCCAGGTACCGAATGTTATATTCCACTCAGACCATGGTTTAGAGCGTGATGAATGAGTCTACTATGATGAAACATTTTCTCCAGTTTCCCGGTTAGAATCAATTTGAATGTTACTTGTTTATGTTGTTTTTTATAGGATTTAAACTATTTCAAATGGACGTCAAAAGTGTTTTTCTAAATGGTTTCACTGATGAAAAGGTTTTTGTCAAACAACCACCCGATTTTGAAAATTCAAAATTTCCTTCATATGTATTTAAACTATAAAAAGCTCTATACGGTTACAAACAAGATCCAAAAGTTTGATATGATAGACTAAGAGCTTTTCTAATTGAGCATAGTTTTTCTAGAGGTAAAATTGATTCAACCCTTTTTATTAAAAGAACATCCTCTGGAAATCTTATTATTCAAATCTATGTTGATGATATTATATTTGGAAGTTCTAACTTATATTTGTGCAAGGAATTCTCTAACCTTATACAAAGTGAATTTGAGATGAGCATAATGGGAGAATTAACATTCTTCTTGGGATTACACATCCACCAAACTAAAAAAGGAATATTCATCAGCCAAAGAAAATATACCAAAGAACCTATTCAAAAGTTTAGTATGAGTGATGCAAAAGTCATGGGAACTCCAATGAGCCCCACCTGCTCAATTCACAAAAATGATGAAGGTAAACATATTGATGAAACAAAGTATAGAGGAATGATTGGCTCATTGCTTTATCTCACTGTTAGTCAACCAGATATTATGTTTAGTGTTTGGAGGTGTTCCTGGTATCAATCATCTCCTAAGGAATCTCACCTTAGTGATGTCAAAAGAATTATCAGATATTTAATTTGAACAGTTTCTCATGGTTTATGGTATCCTAAAACTGACTCCTTCAAATTAAAAGGTTTTTCTGATGCTGATTTTGCAGGGAACAAAGATGATCTTAAAAGTATAAGTGGTACATGACAACTACTTGGACAATCTTTAATCTCATGGAATAGCTAAAAACATGGAAGTGATTCACTATCCACTACTGAAGCTGAATACATTGTCATTGGGCGATGCTGTTCTCAACTACTATGGATGATTCATCAATTGAGTACAATAACAATAATATATCCAGTGAAATCCCACAGTGTGGGGTCTGGGAAGGGTAGAGTGTATGCAGACTTTACCTCTACTTTGGAAGGTAGAAAGTCTGTTTCCGAAAGACCCTCGACTCAAGGAAAAATATAAGAGAAGTCCGATAAGGACAAGCATTCAAAGCAATATGACAATAAAAATAACGAAAGCGAATAAGTCCTGGTAAAGAAACCAGGAAAAACAAGGAACAATAGCTACTACAGAGAGATAAGATACTAAAAAAAAACTATGAGGCAATACTGCGACTACTAGTATGAAAGGATAAGCAGGGCTCCTACTAACCTTCTGCCCTAATCTAAGTCCTCCATTACCTCCTATCTAAGGCCATGTCCTCAGTAAGCTAGAATTGCACCATGTACCGTCTAATCACCTCTCCTTAATACTTCTTCAGTCCACCCCTACCTCTCCTGAAACCTCCATAGCCAACCTCTCACACCTTCGTACTGGGGCATCCGTATCTCTATTCTTCACATGCCCAAACCATCTCAGTCTCGCTTCACGCATCCTGTCCTCCACCGAGGCCACTCCCACCTTGTCCTAGATGTCTTCATTCCTAATCTTATTTCTTCTAGTATACCCACATATCCATA
The DNA here is from genome assembly GCA_034509755.1 of Anisodus tanguticus. NCBI lineage: Eukaryota > Viridiplantae > Streptophyta > Magnoliopsida > Solanales > Solanaceae > Anisodus > Anisodus tanguticus. Next base: position 16,355,448 of record CM067540.1, read on the forward strand.
GAACTATTCTCATTTTTACGACGATTCATCAATTGAGTGATTATGACTTATTATTCAAACCTGTTAAAATTCATTATGATAATTCTAGTATTATTTGTGTCACGACCCACATCACGGGTGTCGTGGTGGAACCTACATAATCCCTCAGTAGGCGAGCCAATCTTAATTACATAATTAATTAATTTAAGAAAATGCGGAAGATAAGAAATGCGGAATAAAAAATCAACTTGAATCAAACATCTTTAAAAGTTGAACATTACAAAACTGTCTTTCCCAAAACATGGTCTAACTTATACAAGGAAACTACGATACAATGAAAGAATGAGAAATATAATGACATTGCACCGAATGAAGGAGACTGTTTGCATAAGATGGAAACTAAGGCCAACTAAGAGTAGTTTGCTTCAGCTTCTAGTGCTCCAATCTGCAACCTGAATAGACCGAGTACATGTATTCACGTAAAAGATGCAATCAGAACACAACGTACCCCAAGTAATCCTACTCTAACAGTTTCGTAGGTCAAATAGGTCATATTATTCACCTAATGGTACAAAAAATCAACAAGTCACCTAGTCCATGTAAGGATCCACAAAGTCATGTAAAACACACAATCATGCAAGACTAGTAATGCTTGTAGACTCCCAATCACAACAAGGTTTATTTACCACCTAAGTTACATATTCCACATAAATATATTTATTAATCAACCTAGTTAAACCTCACACCTTATATACACACACAGTTCATTACCCGCTACCTTAGACATTCCACAATATAAATCTTAGCAAGGAGGACATTTGTTAACGATCATTATCTCTAGTTATAAACACTAAGTATAACTATATCTTATTACAAGAAATACAATTGTACTTCATTAGACTTTTTCCATAAGTTCTACACAATTTCCATATCTTTAACTCTATTTACTAAGACAACAATTACACACATATACCTCCTGTAAGTAGGACCACACAATAATAATTCTGCAATTATGCCCACAACCCATGCTAGACTCTCGTCAAATAATAAAGTCACTCAAATAACAATACAAGTAGAGTAACCCACCGACGCAAATAAGATTGACAACAAGTTCCCAAACTTATTGAGGTATAACCACACTTACAATCCACAGAGAACAATCCAATCATAGAAACTAACTAGGTCCACATAATGAATCCAATCATTTAATCAGGAAATCACTCAAGTTCCAATAACCAATCCATGTCACGTTACCACATCACAAGTAATCAAGGTATGAATGAATGTGGATGCAATGCATATGCTAGGTACCTTTATCATCTTGTATGTAGTACGTCAAGTTTTTATTATGATCGTACATCCATTGGAGATCCGCGAAGTCCATATGCCCTTCCAGAATTTCATATCGGAGCCCAGCTCGAGCATGTAATAATAAATATTGCACGCGTGCAACCCATTTCCCACGTATCATCATTATCTCAATATTTCCATAATCTCAACAGTGTTCTTACCTTTCTCGATTCCTTGGACCCATAACATATATCATACCACTCTAATATCAATATCATCAGAACCATGAGTGTATAAATGCAAATGACAATTCAAGGCAAGAATCATAATATCATGAGATGCAACCAGTGTAAAGATGAATATCACATGCTTTCAGAAATACATTAACATATAATATAAGTACAATCAGGATATCATATCAAAGCATCTGTGATAAATAAGCAGAATGATAACAAGTATAGCGATAAGCCCACAAAATGGTGACAAGCCCAATCAATTAGCAGTCGGAACCAGCTCAAGGCTGATTCCCTAAATCAACCATCATCACAGTTCAAAACCAGTACCCACTCAATCGTTCATCACAAACTTTTGAGTGGGAGCCCAAAACACGCCCAATACCCCTCAATATTTATAGCTAATTACGCAATTCTATCAAAGTCTTGTGAAAGTAAACCGTAACCTACCTCTGGGACGAACAACATCGCTAACAAACAAGCCTCGGTAATAGCCTTGCCATTTTACTGCGCCTCGCTATAATAGAAGTTTATTCACATATACTAATCATTAATATGAGGCTTACACAACAAACAAGGACATAATCCTTAACAAAGCAAGACCACAAATACCAACCCCGAGCCTACGCTGCCAAGACTCAATATTTATTACCCAAACACCTCTAATACATACTAGGTAATCATATCCTTAAGTTAATTTGAAAACTATACTCAGTTGGACCTTCAATTGCACAATATACAAAAAGACCCATATTTAGAAATCCTAGAATTTACCCCTAAATCAATAGGTTTCTATGCTTAAATTAAACTCTACAACATTTTTATCTACCCATATCCATCACTAATTCATGAATATCAACGTAATCTAATCCATACACCATTTAAATTAGTAGTATAACTCTCTTAATCTTCATAACTTAAAACTCATTTTCCCAACTTATAAGCATATTGTATTACCATTAAAGAACTCATAAACATATAATAAAATCATAAAGGACGGAATATCTTACCCCAAAAATGAAATCACTATTAAACCTTTGAAAATTCTCCCTAGCGGCTCTAAGTTCGAGGGTTTCTAATTTGGAAAAAGAATTCAGACCCAGGAAATTTAAATAGGACACTGAACCAGTGATTTCGCTGGCACAGACCCGCGAGAACTACCTCACTGAGGCAGTGTCACTTGACACCTCATCACAGCACCATAGCGTACCCAACGCCACAGAGGCACACCTGCCCATGTGGAAGTCTCATCTGCCAAGGCGAAAACTTCACAACTTCTAAAATCACGCTTTTGAGAGCCAACCGACACTGCTTCCTCAACAATTCTTCACTTTAATAAATCCTCTTTATGAACCGAACAAGTTACTTTACTCACATAATCCACGTGTAAGTTACCGGCAAATTCCCGGACGAGGGATATGACAAAAAATTAGAAGGAATGTTCATAACGACTGAATGGGTCGTTACATCAGATATCAATTGAACAACGTTCATCCTAGAATGAGGATAAGCGAGAAGTAGTATATAGAGTACAAATGGCTCAGAACTTGGTTTCACAATGAATGATTCTAAACCATGCATGACAATGACCAAAAATACCATCACACAACATAACTAGGACTCCATGTCACCAACTCTGATTCAACATATTTTTTTCCATTACGGACAACCCGGACTAGTCGATGGAACATCTTACTATAATCACTATCTTATGGAATGAACTATTCATTTGGAGAATTTCGGCTTTAAAGAATTGTGGTATGGCACCACATCATTTATTACTAGTACTATTGAATTTGTAACATCGTCCATTTGTATGGGCTCATTAATTAAATCTCTGGCAAGGAACACATAGTATAGAGGAATTGAGGGACCTGATGCGTCGCATGAATCTTATTTAAGACATGAGAGGTAGATCTTTATTTCCAACATGATGGACGAAATGCCCATTAAGAGACAACTTGTTTCCGAGAACATCAAACACACAGTGATTTTAAATAATGAATCCACTATATGACGGAAGAATCATGCGCCGGAGTGCACCCGCACATGCGTAACATGTACCACTGAAGAGGTCGACTAAGAAGAGGGAAGACCTCACAGGGGCAGTTTAGGTACCCGATCCTGCGGTCGCGCTAGAGCGAAAGAAGTTCACTGAGGCGGATAGACACATAATTCAAAACTCACAAAATAGATTGGTCCTCCACTTCCCTCAACTCCCAAACTTCCATAACTGACTCCTAAACTCCCCCCAACACCACTGCCAAAGACACCCTTCACAAAACCCGCTCACACAATTTTGTACTCTCTCTTTCTCACAAAACAACTCCCCTCCTACCTCTACTGCTTCATCTCCTCAACCCACTAGAGCCGAAACCACAAGGCGGTGCAAACAAGGAACTAGGGCAAACTCTTCCACCAACACAAACACTCAAGCATCATACTAGATAAGTTCTAGCACCTTCATACTGCACACGATTGCATTATAAAATTGGGTAGAAACATGATAGGGGGTTGAGAAATTTCTATTAATCTTTGAAATTATTGGGCTGGTGGTTGTTATGTGTTTCAATCCATAGATTGAGTGAAATAATAGTGTAATGGGAGTCTATACATCATGCATGCTCACATAAAAAAGAAGGGGAGGGATTTTTTGGCCAAAATAGGGGTGAAATCACTGGGTTTGTCTGGGATGAAGGGAGTCCACTAAGGTGAAAAATATCTTCACCGAAGTGAATAGACAGAGGAAACAAAGACTTTTGCTGAAGCAGTTATTTTCCTTGCTGGAGCGGGTTCGCTTCAGCGACTCATATTCTGCCAAAGCGGAAATAGAATAGAAATAGTGCTAAAATAGTAGCTTTGCACTAGCTAACTCGGGTCGATTTTTGTTGGTTTCTTTAGCTCGTTAGGCACGTAATAATATAATATGATGACTCTATCACTAAACTGACTTGAATTTGATTAATGCGGGTACAATTTGCTGAAATGGATCGAAATCTGATGGAAAACCATGCCCAAACATGCTGACTCATCGATGAAGAGCCTACAACTGACTATGATATTGTCGGGTTCATGTCAAAATATTGTGAAAACCGTTAATATGCCAATTTTAGAGACAAGAAATTGTTGAAAGAGGGGCATACACATGACTAGTGTGGAAGAGTGCATTCCTAACTTTTATAATTGGTTGATGCAAATAGAATAGAAATACTTTACTCCAGTCCCATGTCGATCTAATGAGGGTTGGGTGAGAGAGTTCTATGCCAATTTGAAGCGGGTGAGGTTGTCAAAGCCTAATCTCGAGATAAGAATTCGGGGGAAAATGGTACCAATTAGGGCTAAAGTGATTAATGATTTCTACGAGCTTCCAAATAACCCTCCAGAGGCTATAGATGCCAATGAGGCTTGTGGTAATGGGGCATGGTTGTTGTCACATCTGGTGGCTGAGGAGCATAGAGAAAAGATCACTTGGACCAACAAGAGATGTGGAATTATAAACAAGTACTTCGCTGCTGAGGCCAAAAGGTAGCAGAGCATCATTGCTAACAGGGTACGTCCTTCTAGTAACAAATCTGAAAGCACATATATTTGTGCCCTAATAATAGCTTGCATACTAGATGATATCCCAATAAATGTGGGCCACCACATCATCCAGGAGTGGAAGGACTACTTGACCAAGAAAGGGTCGAGTTTGATGTTCCCATTGCTAATTATTGAGTTATACCAGAGGGCGATGTGACAAATAAGCCTGACGATGACTGGATTAATCATGAAAGGGTCTTTAACCCTCTAAAGGTGTAAGGGGGAAGGGGTACTTTGGTGAAGAGCAAGAAGAGCAAAGTGGACCTGAACGTGAGTAGGATGGTGATTCTGATGATGAGTCTCAGTTGCAATTACATCCACAGAGGCCATTTGGTGCCATGTGTTCTGAATTACATGAGATTCGGTACTTGGTTGCTGGACTTCCTAGGCCTTCCACCGGGGCTAGCACTTCGGGTGTATCTACCGACTACTTCTCTTGAGAGGAGATGAAACAATATCTGGAGTAACAAAAGGCCCTTGACACCTCGGTTGGTACTTTGGAGATGGCGTATAAGGACTTAGCCAGAGATCATGGTAGCCTCCACACGAGCTTTAAGAAGGAAAATAAGAGGAACAAGTCTAGGGGAAAACTTCTCGTGAAGGTGAGGAGAGGTATCAATGGATTGTTCAAGCATTTGGATTACAAGGATCCCCTCCCGGTTGAAGATGAAAATGATGATAAGGACTATTCCCTCCTTCATGTACAAACCTGAGGATGGTGACAGTAGAAACACTGAGGGAGGTGGCGATGTGGCAAGCTCGAAGAGGCAAGGTTGAGCTCATGTCTAGTGTTGGTTTCTACCCCATGCCGGGCTTTCTTTCAAAACAATTTAATTTCTGGTACTTGTTGGATGTTCGGATAATTTTGGTTTTGTTTGCTTGCTTTTATTTTCTGTTTTGTTTGGTTTGGTGAATGATTCAGACAATTTGGATATTTGTAGGTAGTCATTTATTTATGTCTTGGTTGAAATTATCGGATATTTGGGTATTTGAATTTTTCTTGCTAGTTTTCTCTAAATTTGGAACTGCCATGGTATAAATTCATAATGCACAAGTTGAAGAGTGAAAAATAAAGCCAGAACTCATTAGTTTCTACCCAGTTATTCCGCTGGTGTGGGAATAATCTCCATTGAGGCAGACTTGCCCTTGCGGAAAAAGTTTCACTTAGGCGGACTACAATAAGGCAAAAATATTTGTTGAGGCGGGGACATAATCGCGGGAGTGATCTCGCCAAGGCGGACCACATTCGCCAAGGCGGGACCACATTCACCAAGGCGGATTATAGTAAATAACAGAATACCCGTTTATGCGGGTCCCCACTTGCTGGCGCGACTCTGCAGGTGCGAAAAATATACACTGGGCGGGACACCTGAACCAGAACAGAAATTCAGACTTAGACCATTTATCAAAATTCACAAAACAATCCGACATAATTTCCACACACGATCCACTCTAAAAGAGTATCAGGATCAGATACCAATTGGAATCGTCTGGATACCAATTTGAATCAACCAGATATCAAATTAAATGAGGAAGCATGATAGGAGTGATAGAAAGGAAGGGTTCCTAAAATGCCTCATAGCCTCTCGAGGATGGGTACGAATGTCATCGTACCAATCCACGAGACTCTACTACACACCGTCCTTGTATCAAGTGAACAACAAGTAATCCTACTCTAACGGTTCCATAGGTCATATTATTCACCTAATGGTACATAAAATCAACAAGTCACCTAGTCCATGTAAGGATCCACAAAGTCATGTAAAACTCACAATTATGCAAGACTAGTAATTCATGTAGACTCCTAATCACAACAAGGTTTATTTACCACCTAAGTTACCTATTCCACATAAAGATATTTATAAATCAACCCTGTTAAACCTCACACCTTCTTTAGACACATAGTTCATTACCCGCTACCTTAGACATTCCACAATATAAATCTTAGCAAGGAGGACATTTGTTAAATATAATTATCTCTAGTTTCAAACCCTAAGTGTAGCCATATCCGATTACAAGCAAGACAACTCTAGTTGTTAGACTCTTTCCATAAGTTCTATACAATTTTCATATCTTCAACTCTATTTACCGAGATAGCAATTACGCATATATACCTCCTGTAAGAAATACCACACGGAAGCAATTTGGTAATCATACCCACAATCCATGCTAGACTATTGTAAAATAACACTGCCACTCAAATAACACTGCCACTCAAATAACAATACAAGTAGAGTAACCCACCGACGCAAATAAGACTGACATCAACTTCCCATAATCATAGAGGAATAACCACACGTACAATCCACAAAGAATAAGCCAATCATAGCAACCAACTAGGTCCACATAATAAATCCAATAATTTAATCTCATTTAATCAGGAAATTACTTAAGTTCCAATAACCAATCCATGTCACGTTATCACATCAAAAGTAATCAAGGTATGAATGAATGTGGATGAAATGCATATGTCAGGTACCTTTATCATCCTATATATAGTACGTCAAGTTTACATTATGATCGTACACCCATGGAGGACCTGCGAAGTCCATATACCCCTTCAAAATTTCCCATCGAAGCTCAACTCTTGGATGTAATAAGAACAATTGTAGGCGTGCAACCCTATTCCCCACATATCATCATCTCAATGTTGCCATAATCTCAACAGTGTTCTTATATTTCCCGGTCCATTGGACCCACAACATATATCGTAACACTATAATATCAATATCATCAGAATCATGAGTGTATGAATGCAAATGACAGTTCAAGGAAAGAATCATAATATAATGAGATGCAACCAGTATAAAGATAAATATCACATGCTTTAAAAAATACATTAACATATAATTCAAGTACAATCAGAATATCATATCAAAGTATGTGTGATAAATAAGCACAACGATTACAAGTATGGCGACAAGCCTAATCAATCAGTAGTCAGAATTAGCTTAAGGCTGATTCCCTAAATTACCCATCATCACAGTTTTATACCAGTACTCACTCAACAGTTCATCACAACCATTTCAGTGGGACCCCAAAACATGTCCAATACCCCTTAATATTTATAGCTAATTACGCACTTTTATCAAAGTCTTGTGAAAGTAAATTGTAGCCTACCTCTGGGTTGAGCAAGAGCGCACACACACAAGCCTCGGTAATAGCCTTTCCCTTATGATGCGCCTCATGATAAACAAAGTCTAGTCATGCATACTATTCGTTAATATGAGGCTTACACAACAAACAATGACATAATCCTTAACAAAGAAAGACCATAAATACCAACCCTAGGCCTACGCTGCCAAAACACAAACTTTATTACCCAAACACAACAAATACATACTAGGTAATTATATCCTTAAGTTAATTATAAAACTATACTCATTTGGACCTTCAATTGCACAATATACAAAAATTCCAAACCCTAGAATTTACCCCCAAATCAATAGGTTTCTATACTCAAATTAAACGCTACAACATTTTTATCTACCCATATCCATCACTAATTCATGAATATCAAAGTAATCTAATCCATACACTATTTAAATATGTAGTATAACTATCTTAATCTTCATAAAAACATACAACTTATTTTCCCCCAACTTATAAGCATACTATATCACCATTAAAGGACTTATAAACATATAATCAAATCATAAAGGAAGGAATTTCTTACCCCAACTATGAAATCGCTCTTAAACCATCCCTGGCGGCTCTATGTTCGAGGGTTTCTAATTCGGAAAAAGAATTCAGACCTAGGAAATTTAAATAGGACACTTAACCAGCAATTCCGCCCCAGCAGAATCAATTCCGCTGGCACAGACCCACTCCCGTGAGAACGATCTCATTTAGATGGTGTCACTTGATACCTCACCTCAATGCCATAGCTCACCCGACTCTGCAGAGGCGCACCAGCTCCTGTGGAAGTCCCATCCGCCAAGGGCGAAACTCTACAACTTCTAAAATCACGTTTCTGATATCCAACCGACACTGCTTCCTCAACAATTCTTCACTTTAATAAATCTTCTTTCTGAACTGAACAAGTTACTTTACTCATAAAACCTACGTGTAAGTTACCGGTGAATGCCCAGACAAGGGATATGACTGAAAATTAGACGGAATGTTCATAACATCCGAACGGGTCATTACAATCTTCTTGACTAAAAATCATGTGCATCAATCTAGAGCAAATCATATAGATATTAAACATCATTTTATTAGAGATCATGTCCTTAGGGGTGCTGTTGAATTGCAGTTTGTGTGCACTGAAAATTAACTTGCTGATATTTTTACAAAACCATTGTTAGAAGAAATATTTTGCATGCTTAGAAAATCTCTTGGTATTATTGCTCAACCTGCTTAAATGTCATATTTTCCTTACCTAGAGATACAATTATATGGTATTCTTTTCCACAAAATATTTTCACCCGTATTTTCTTTAAACCTCCCATAATTACTTTTACCTTTTTCCCATTTCTACACGATCTTCCACTTACTCATTAAATCAGATTTGACCCCTCATGACTATTGACTGATATGATGTCTCCTCTATATCTATTACCCATAACCCCTTTCCTCTTCATCTTCCACACCCCTTTAACCTTCCACTACTACTACTTTAACCCTGTGTCTCCTCTTCTTTCACTCTACTCATTTTCCATTTTTCTCTCAAACTCTCCGCCATGGCAAAAATCAACAAATCATCTCCCAAAACCACTCGCAAAAGCAGTAGAACCAAAAACAAACCCTCCTCCCCTATTCAAATCGGTTTTGATGCCTCTATGTTCTCATCTCTGCACAACTCTTCAAATTCCCTATCTCTAAGGTCCTCCAGTAAACGCACCGCCACTACGGATGCGTACATTGAGTCCTCTAAAAAGGTGAAATTTGATTATGAATCCGCTTTTTATGATCATAGAAATTTCTGGGGAATACCTTACTCTGATATTTTTCTCTCTAAAAGGTAAAACCCCTGCCTATGGCCACATAATTGACTTTGAAGTCATATCCTCTCTTCATTGTCACATTCAAAAGTTTTTTGACTACCAAGGCTGTTCAAATATCTTTTCCTGTTCCTCTCCCCGCATTTATGAGTACCACATTTCATGTTTTATGAAAATCTTCGCCATACTAAAGATGATGAAGTGGAAACTTTGATTTTTGGAATATGTATTCTCTTTGATTGTGCTGGCTTTGACAAAATCTTTAAAATTCAAAGCTCTGTTTTCTAATCTTTCTAAAAGTTCTTAGCCCTTTGATTTTAAAGTCTCTTTTCAACAAGCCAAAAGGTGTATCTTTCTTAATCCTTCTAGTCCACCTTCGGCAGTATTAGGTCCTCGAAACATCTCCTTTGAAACTTGTGTTATAGCCCATAATTTTCCCCTCACCATCATGCCTCGTGTGGGCTCTCTCTACTCTAATCCAGCAAGATACTCTACTCATAAACATAAGTTAAATCTTGCCTCTATCATTATCAATTGTATGCTTGAATCTATTGCTGACCCAAAAATCTTCCCTATGGTATGTTGATCACTCGCATTATTGAAGCCCATAATCTGAATCTTGTTGATCACCCCTCTTTCGTTTTCAAACAGTGCTATGACTCTAGAGCCTCTGTCAGCATGTGCCATGTTTGTGTGAATGATGCTTGGATCCTTAAGAAGGTTGAAAAGGATCCTGAAGTTCCTTGTCCTAAAAACCTGGTGCAATCCAAGCCTTCCTCTTCCTCTTCCTCTTCCTATACTTCTCAAATTGGCAACTCCAATGAAATCCTGACATAGATTGCTTCTATTGATGCCAAACTAGAATCCTTCAAAGATATTCTAGTGTCCACCCAATTTCAAATGGAGAAGATGAAGGATGCCACTAAGGAACTGGTGCAGATGTTTTAAGGATGCATATCATGCTTGATCAAGCCCTCAAGGAAGCTGCCAAGTTAACCACTATGATCCAGACATGTGTAAATGATATCCCTAAAAATATGTCAGACATATTGGACTCTATGAAAGATGCAGTAGTGAACACTTTGGCTTATTTCCCACAACCTTTTGCGCAGCACCATCAAGAATAAGAACAACAGCAGGAGCAAGTAATGGCGTAGGAGCAAGAGCAGGATCAAGGGCAGGAGATGGACACTAATGCGGATTGGGAGCTTTGATAGTCTGATAGTCGATTGTGCCTTTAAGACAATTATTTTGTGTTTTGTGGACATAAGTCCAAATACTTTTTTTGTTTGTTATGTTTTGTGCTGGTGCTCAGATATCAACAACCTCTATGATATAACTTGCTACTTTCCATGCTATGTTATGTCTTGTATTATTACTTTTTTATTGATGCCAAAGGGGGAGAAAAGAAGTCAACTAGTCAGGGGGAGTAGACTATATGCATCAAGTCAACTACTCAGGGGAACATATCTTATCTATTAATAGTAGACTATATGCGCCAAGTCAACTACCAAGGGGGAGCACATCATCAAATAGGGAAGTTTACTTTATTTTGAGTATTTATTGTCATCATCAAAAAAGGGAGAGATTGTTAGTGTCAAGTTTTTAATGATGACTTATGTTACTATGAAGGAAATACTCAAAGGATGCAAGGCCACTCAATAGACCCAATAGCAAACTACACCAATTGATTGAAGTAAAGCCCACAAGACAAGAAATATATCTTTCATCCAAAAGAGACTACCATTCAGCCAAAGGAAAGAAGAATATATGCCGCGCCTCAAAGGAAGGAAGAAGATATGCAACATGTCTCATTGATTACCATCTATCAAAGGATCTCTCAAATTAAGGAACCATATACTAACTGTCTACATCAACAAGGAAATAATCAAGGAAGATCTACATCAACAAAAAGATTCAAGTAAACAATCAATTAAGGCACTTCATCAAGTACCAGCGAAGTCCCTCACAAGGAAGGAAAATATTAAAGACCAATCAACATTAATGTTCTTGCCTTATTCTTGAAAACTAGGATCCTCAATATTCCTATTTTACAAGGATCAAATCTCATGGGTTACTTTCTCTTCTTAGAGAGCCTAAACGATTATAAGTTTGAAGACTATGTATGAAGGCTCATGAGGTGAACACAAATATACTTTCATCTCAACTTCTCAAGCTCTCTACTTTACTTTTAAACAAGTATTGTAATTCTGAGTGATTTATAGTGTAAACAAAAAACTGAGAAGAGATATAGTATAGTTGGTGAGGCATTGTACCAAAAGATTACGAGTGTTTGAGTGTAGGCGTAGGAACTCCATTCAAACAATCACTCTACCAAACCCATATTTAAAAGAGCTGCAGAGAACATCCTTGTAACTCAAAGGGACTGTATTATAACTCAAAGGGATTGTATTAAGATTCACATTGAATCTGAACTAGTATAAAACATCTGGTGTCATTTACATTCAGTATTTACTTTATGCTCTTTATTTGTTATAAGTCGACTAATGATTCAAGGTAGTCTCCTAGGAAAGAAAAATTATGATTCACCCTCCCCCCTCTTGCACTTTCATCATCCACCTTTGAGCCCCTAATAGCCTCTTTGTTAACCTTTTGGCTCATAAATGCCCTTATTTTTATCAAAAATTTAAGTAAAAATTTCATTTAATATGTGTCATATTCTTATTGGTTAGTTCTATAATTAACCTAAATTAATTAAATCTCAACTGAAACTCGGATCCACCTAATAACCTGTATTTCCCCCGATTAAAATTCCCAATGAACCAAGGAGAAAACCCCCAATTATCGAAGACTAGTCCCTTTGCTCCGACGAGCAACTCCGTAACCGGCCACCCCATGTCCGCCTTACAAAAATACTAGAATTGAAAACAAAATTGAGTAATAAACCAAAAACAACAGTTGATTGCTAACGTCCGCATCTTCTTCTTTCTCTTCTTACTTTTTGGGAGCTTCTAAATCAAGAAGTCAGACTTAAAAATTTTCAGTTGTTTGAGTTTGAATCTAATTTAAATTGTTTGTTAAGCGTATTTGTGTTGAAATCTAGTTGAATACTGGAAAAAAGTTACTCCTTATTTAAACTCATGAAACCTCCACAAAATTTAGATATTCATTGATGAACATGGAGCTCAATTTGAAAATTTGATTTCGAGATTTGTTGGAATTTGATTCTTAAGCTCAAGTGTGATTGAGCATACTTGAAAAATCAAACTCCATTGAAGAAGTAAGCTAAAGCAGCAGTTGAAGGAGCTTTTCGAAGCTTGCTTCGAATTTTTTTAGATTTGTGAATTTGAGTGTTAAAAATCAATTGAGTGATACTAGTTTCAAAATGTTTGTAGCATGAATACCCATAGAATTAGAAATTACACTTGAGAAAAAAAGCAGAAAACTTCATGGAAGTCATTAATGAATCTTGAAGCTTCAGGTTAAAATATAAAAGAAGAGGGATTGGATCTTTGACTTGGTGGTGGTAGAGATCTTTCAGACGGGTCAGATCAAAATACGGGTCATGGGCAAATTTTTTAAAATTCTTTTGGAAGGGTTTAAAAATAGGGCCAATCAAATTAGGCCACGTAATAAATAATTATTTTATTTTGAGGGAACATTAAAATAGTAGGCACAATATTGCTTTATAGTCCCATGTGGTTTGATTTCTGCTGCTATATGTTCTTTAGTGTACTTTATCTATCTTATTTACCTGTGTTAGTTACTGCTTCTTTTTTCCGAATGCGCTATCATGGCTTATTCGCTTTTGTTACCATCATTTTCATACTGCTTTAAATTTCTTGTCCGGGTTTGACCGTTTCTCTTACTTTGCTGGTGCTTTTGCTTGTCTTGAGCCGAGTGTCTTTCGGAAATAACCGTTCTTCCTGCCAAGGTAGAGGTAAGGTATGGGTACACTCTACCCTCCCCAGACCTCATGTTGTGGGATTTCACTGGGTATGTTGTTCTTGTTACTAGACCCATAAGTAAACGACGGAGTATTGGAGGCCCATTGTTTTTACCAATTCTAATAGTTCAGAGATATTTTAGGCCCTTTTCCGAAGTAAAAAAAGAGAAAAAGAACCATAAGAAAAAGAAAAAGAAAAAGAGAAAGGATAGAAAATAATTAAACAGAAGCAGAGTATTAGGGAAGTAAGGAAAAAGTTTCTCTGGCTCTGAAAAAAAGTCAAGAGTTTAACTTTATACATTAACATTATAAATAATATTCTACACCATAAAGTCATTTAAAAGATAATTATATTTATATAACTATTCATAGTTAGAGATGAATTTAATATTTGAATTTTGTGGATTCAAATCGTGATTCTTATTTAATTTATGGTGTTTGAAATTAATTGTTTATACTATTTTAGTAAAAATTTAATAAAGATAGAGACTTTAAAATTAAAACAGCTGAATTCGAATAGACGTAACTCCACATATATCTTTCTTCATAATAGGTGAAATTAGTTAGTAATTTGAGAATAAGACAAATGACCTTCTTCATCAAATGAAATTGCACGAATAGTTAGTATAAATTATTTTAATAGAACAGTACAAATTAATTAAGTCGAAAATTCAAAATGTCAAGGCATGCCTAGCAAGTTGGCAACTTGGAAATTGAAATTAAGAGTGCAAAGAATGGGAACGCTGAAAAACTCATAATTGGCAGAACATGACGAAACTAATGGAATTGTCTACCTATAAGTCTGGTCAATGCTCATTGAATAGAATAAAATGATACTTAAACACAGACCTTTTCTTATTTTCTTTGTTGTCTTTTCGTCACAACAAATTTAAACATAGTCAATACTTATAATAGACAGAAGTGGATTTACAAACCCGCAAGGGTAGCCAAGTTGGTGTAGCAGTAGAGCGCGGGACCGCAAGGTCACGAGTTCGATCCCCTGCATAAATCTTCTTGGTTGAGCCTGTCACACATGGCTTGCCAAGTGTGGTTAATCGGTTGACGTGGTTTGCAGGCTATTGCGTTAGTCCGGGGTTTACCCTGTGCGCACTCGAGAGAATAGCGGCTGCGGGTTCCTTCGTTAAAAAAAAAAAAAAAAAAAAAAGTGGATTTACAATTTTAAAATAGTCAATATGTGACACTGACATATAAATAGATAGTTTGAATCCTAAACAGTGCGTATGCGTTTATTGACTACATTCAATGTGCATCGACCCATGATGGTTATAATGTTTAACCTAAGTTAATCAATCAAATTATTTAGAATGAGGTCACAAATAACATAATTAATTCAAATTGAGAGATAATCCCTTAAAGGGGGTGAATAAAATGATAATGAAGTAATATGATTAAAAAAGAAAAAGTTTCTTATTGATTCATCTAGCTCAGATGATGCACAATATCTAGAGATTAGTGATGAACAATGAAACTGACAGAAAGTAAGCGTAAAGTCTCGTATAATTAGGTAAAATTAGGCAAAATACAATCGTGGCGAAGTGGAGGATATATTATAGGGTAGCTAAGAGTGACTGCTTCTATGATCCTCACACGTTTCAATTGTGACGTGGCTAAAATTGTGGGTGTTAAATGAGATTAAATAGAATCCCTGAGATCTTAGAGTCTAACCATTATTTGGGTTATCCTCTGTTCGAGCACTTTGAACCTTCCCGGAAGGATCATTTGACTTCTACTATCCCATGCGAATGAGGCATGTCTGGGTGATGATTCTTAGATGGTTCAACTAGTTTTGGCTCAACTAGCGTTGATCAATTCAGTAGTTGACTGAGTCTTCTCTACACTGATCACGTGTTCGATCAAATAGTCTTCGCTTTTTTTTGTTACTAATACACACACCGTATTGAAGGGTTTTGTTAGGTTCAAAACACATAAGTAAGGCACAGCGGAAGTTTAAAAGTTTTGTTTCTTACTTACCCCAACAACATTTCTGGTATGGTTATACAACAATTAAACTTGTAACATAAACATAAACTTACAAGTTTGAATATGTGGAGTCTTTTTCTACTATTAGGTGCACACGCGGTTGCCCTTCCGATTGCAAGCTCCAAGCTTCAATGTATTTCTCTTTCGGAAAGCAAGGAAATCCGGCAGAGGTTCGAGAGAGTATTTGATTCTAAGTCTCTAAGGCTTAGAATGATTTTTAGAAAATTGGTGTGTGAATAATGAAGGGAATGCCTCTATTTATAGTTGAAAATTAGGTCAAAACCGGATTAGGGTTTGATCTTGGGCCTGGCCCAAAAATTGATGCAGAGGCGTTGCGGCCCTAGGGTATGGGCACCGCGGCGCTCGACGTGCTCCTGCACTGTCTCAATTTATTTTCCGTGCATTCTTAATTAAATCCAAAATCCAATTTGGACTTAATTAAAATAATCATTATTCATTTAAATATCTCGATTCCAAATCGAACATTTAATTACTCTCTCAATACATCCTTAGATTGAAATGGACAATCGACATAGTGTGACCCTACATGCCTTCTCATATCGACATTAATCAAATTAAGGTCTACGTCTCTTAGACGGCGCCAGAAGACGAACTCAATAGGTGAAATACGTTTACGTGAATCCAGTAAACTTAACCTTTATGTGGTAAGATAAAATCCTTTCATTCACGACACACCCGATCAAGTTTAGGATTTGTCAAGTGTCTATCCAAATGTCTTAATCATTGTATCTCATCTATATTAGTTGATGACTAGACCATATTCTAAATATGTCTATTGCGTTAGCCAACGACTTAGTCAACATAATATCACTGAGAACCCGAGTGTTCTCTCGAATATACATTCGAGGAATGAATCCTAGTCTTGGCTCAACTACCACATTCAATCCACATCGTAATGTACCCAATACAAGACGTATCTCAACCTACAAGGCATTTGAGCTTAGGACGAGATCAAATTACATTACTTTGTAGACAAGGCGCGTATTGACCTCAAGTCTAAGGACTTCTATCTCCCACACGCTGATCATACTTTAGACAAGTATAACAAACAATAAATCAACATGGTATATCAATACTTCCAAAGTATCCATGTGTCCATCACGAGTAGCCATTACTTGTAGCAGGTGAGACATACTACATCCTCCAAGGATGTGATGCAGACCGCATGTCGACTTATCACATATCATCGATATCCCATTCTCGATGATCATTAGTCGGGGATATTTTAAGAGTTACGTTATAATATTAATATCTCACACTATTAATAACAGCGTAACCTCCAGGGATGCATATTATAGAATATTACAAACAATTAATTAATAATTCAATAATTGCAAATGCCAAAATATTAATCTCCATTAATAATAATATGAATGTATATAAAGTATACTTGTCCTAATACAGATTATTTCTAGGACATAAATATACTTTCAATCTCCCACTTGGCCTAGAGCCAATCTCCAACATATCTAATGCCCATATTCTCAAAATGACCATTATGCTTGACTAAGCTTAATGATTTATTGAATGGGTCAGCTAGATTATCGTCTGTGGGAACATAGTCTAATTTAATATCTTCAGTCTCCACCATCTCCCTGAGTATGTGGTACTTCTTTGGTACATGCTTGTTTCTGTTGGTTGATCTTGGTTCCTTAGATTGCGCAATCACACCAGTGTTTTCACAATAAACCGTTATTGGACAAGTGGCACTTGGAACAACCCCTAGTTCCTTCAGAAACTCAGATATTGTGATAGCTTCTTTATCAGCTTCCGATCCAGCAATGTACTCGAAACAGCTTCCGTTGTCGAATCAGCAGTTTGGAACTTTTCCAGCTTACTGTTCCATCATTGAAAATGAACGTGTACCCAGATTGAGATTAGTAGTCATCAAAATCTGTCTGGAAGCTAGTATCAGGGTACCCAGTAGCAGCTAGCTTTTCTTCCCCACCATAAACTAAGAAGTAATCTTTAGTTCATCTAAGATACTTAAGAATACTCTTGACTTCTTCCAGTGTTCTTCCCCAGGATTCTACTGGAACGTGCAAGTCATACTAAGTGCAAATGTCACATCTGGCCTAGTACAGGTCATGGCATACTTGATCGATCCTATAGCCAAAGCATATGGGATCATATTCATGCGTTCAAGTTCTATAGAATTAGAAGGATTATCCTTCTTAGATAACTTGATTCCTTGTCCCATAGGTAGACCACCTTTCTTGGAATTTTCTATAGAAAAACGTCTAAGCACTTTGTTTATGTAGACTGACTATGACAGCCCCAACAATTTGTTAGGTCTATCTCTATAGATCCTAATCCCTAGAATGTAGCAACCTTCACATAAATCCTTCATTATGAAGGTACTGGACAATCACTCTTTGACTGACTGCATGAGAGTCTTATTGTCTCCCATTATTAATATGTCATCTACATATATGATAATGAAGACAATACTCTCATCCTTGTGTTTACTATAAACACATGGATCCTCTTTGCTTTTGACGAAATAAATGACTTGATAGCCTTGTCAAAGCAAATGTTCCAACTCCTTGAGGCTTGCTTAAGCCCATAAATGGACTTTTGTAGCTTGCATACAACATTTGGTTTGGACTCAAGTGAAAAACCCTCAGGTTGTTTCATATACACCTCCTCAACTAGATTACCATTGAGGAAAGCAGTTTTGACGTCCATCTGCCAAATGTCATAGTCATAATATGCAGCTATTGCAAGCAAAATCCGAAAGGACTTAATCTTAGCAACAGGTGAAAAAGTTTCATCATAATTGACCCCAGGCCATTGATTATAACATTTAGCCACCAATCTTGCTTTATAAGTCTATACCTTGCCATATGCATCAATATTCTTCTTGAAGACCCATTTGCATCCTATGGGTCTAACCCCTGTTGCAAATCAACCAAGTTCCAAACTTGATTTATGTACATCGAGTCCATCTTAGATTTCATGGCTTCTTGCCATCTCTGCGAATCAATGTCTAACATAGTTTCACTATAGGTTGTAGGTTCATCATCATCAGAAATATTTATCTCATTGTGTGTTTCAACAAGGAGATTAAGTCTTTCAGGCGGATGATGAGTCCCAGTGGTCCTACAGAGTTAAGTATTATGCATTTCAGTGTTTATTGCATTCTGATTGTGAGAAGATATTTGTGTGTTGGACAATCCATCACCTTGAGAGCTTTCAGGAATGTCATTTTTATGTATTGAATGGAATGATGTATAACCAATGTATCATATTCCATTGGTTGTGTATGAGAGCCTTGCATTTCTGCACTATCTCTCACAGCACTACCACTGTCTGAAGGGCATACTCTAAGTACCCAATATTCAACAGATACTCCCACTGAATCCTTGTTTAGGTCATTCGACAAGGGTTCATTTTCTGTGTTATCTTGTGGTTCTTGAATTTCTTCAAGTTCTATCTCTGTGCAGCTATGTTCCTTGTAGACATATTCTTCTTCAAGGAAAGTTGCGTTCCTGGAAACAATGACCTTATGTTCTCCAGGAAGATAGAAGTAGTATCCCTTAGTTTCCTTTGGATACCCCACGAAGTAACATTTCTCACTTTTAGATTCCAACTTGTCAGTGAGCATCTTCTTAACATATAAAGGGCACCCCCAGGGTCTCATATGTTTAAGAGCTGGCTTCTTGCCACACCATATCTCATAGGGTGTCTTTTCTACTGACTTGGAAGGAACCCTGTTCAGAACATATATAGAGGTTTGTATAGCATGTCCCGAAACGTATATCGGTAGAGCTGATGATCTCATCATGGATCGAACCATATCTAATAAGGTTCGATTTCTCCTCTCAGAAAAACCATTCATCTGTGGTGTTCCAGGAGGTGTCCATTATGACTGGACTCTATGTAGCTTTAAGTAATCTAGAAAATCCTTGCTCAAGTATTCACCTCCTCGATCCGATCGAAGGGTCTTGATACTTGTTGCAAGTTGCTTCTCTACTTCTGACTTGTACTCCTTGAACTTCTTAAAGGCCTCGAATTTATGTCTCATAAGATACACATATCCATACCTTGTGAAGTCGTGAAGTATGGGAAGCCTCCTTTAGCTTGAGTTGAGAATGGACCACATACATCAGTATGGACCAACTCAAGCACCTCCTTGGCTCGCACACCTTTCCTAGAAAGTGGTTTATTGGTCATCTTTCCTCTCAAGCAAGATTCGCA
Organism: Anisodus tanguticus; assembly: GCA_034509755.1. Taxonomy (NCBI): domain Eukaryota; kingdom Viridiplantae; phylum Streptophyta; class Magnoliopsida; order Solanales; family Solanaceae; genus Anisodus; species Anisodus tanguticus. The sequence continues at coordinate 16,375,604 of CM067540.1, forward strand.
GTTACCATAAGACTCCAAGTCAAATGGTTCGAGGTAGTCTAACTTCTTCAATCTTGCTATCCTTGATTCGTTGATATGATCAAGTCTGCAGTGCCATAGGTAGGTAGAGTTTCTATTACTTATCTTGGCTCATTTATTTTATATATTGAATATCTCTCGACTACAGTTCAGTGTATATAATTCATCCACAAGATGAGCAGTTCCATATATAACATTATCAAAAGACAGTACGTGACTGTCATTATAAATATATGAGGAAAAGCCTTCCTTGTCCAACACTGGGATAGAAATAATATTCCTCGTTAACGAGGGTACATAAAAGCAATCATTCAACACTAAACAATATCCGGAAGGTAAATTTAATCTATAAGTCCCTACGCGCTCAACATCCACTCGTGCTCCATTTCCAACGCGTAGGTCTACCTCTCTCGGTCCAACCTTCCTGCTATCAGTTAGCCCCTACACATTTGTATAAATATGTGAGCCACAAGCCATATTCAATACCCAGGAATGAGAGTTATTTATAGACATAATTATTTCAATGACGTACATACCTTGTCCAGTAAAGGCAGGAGCACCTGGTGCTTTTCCTCCTCCTGGTGCCGTGCAGCCCTTTTTCCAATGCCCCTTCCTATGGCAGTTGAGGCATTCATCCTTAGCCACATTCACCTTCTTCTGCACACCTCCCATGGGCTTCATAGCTGAGGGCGCATCGACTGCTTTGCCCTTCTTCTTCTGCCATTCCCTGCCTTTCGGCTTGGGTCATCTAGAAGAGCTCACCATGAGCACAGCTTTGCCTTTGGAAGTGGAGGACTCAAAGGTCTTGAGCATGTTGTGCAGCTCCGGCAGAGTCGCCTTCGTTCCATTCATTTTGAAATTCACTATGAAGTTCTCAAAGGAACGAGGGAGAGAGTTTAGGATGAGGGTGGTAGCGACATTCTTTTCAAGCTTCGTTCCAATTGAAGCAAGCCTCTCTATCAGCCCTATCATCTTCAACACGTGCTGTGAGACCGGGCACCCTTCATTGAGCTTACACTTAAAAAGTTCTATTAGCAACTCATATTCCATAGTCTGGGATTGAGAGTCATAGAGACTCTTCAAGTGTTCGAGCATCTCATTGGGCCCCATGTTCTCATGCTGTCTCTGAAGTTCCATAGACATGGAAGACAGCATTACGCATTGCACTGAAGTGGCATCATCTAGATGTTTCTGGTAAGCATCCTTATCAAAAGCGGCATATTCGTCAGAGTCTGTCGCAGGGACTGTTGGGAACACCGTGTCCAACACGTATTCTATTTTCTCTTATCTCAGTACTATTTGCAAATTCCTTAGCCAGTCAAGGTAGTTTGGTCCAGTAATTTTATTCATCTCAATCAACATTTTCAACGATAAGTTCGACATCTTTAATAATCTGAAGAATTAGATAGACCAGAAATTAAACTCAAAATCTATTTCCTATTATACACATTCATTAGGCTAATCAACAAGGCCTTTTGTTTAATTAGCTCCCAATATTTTAACATACTTCTACGACCCCATGGTAGAATACAGACCTCTATTAATTGAGGTCATAATGGGCCAAGATCCAAGCCTATGCTATCTCCGCGTTTGCTTTGGCTGATAACTTCAATAACATATCTTGGTAGGTTCTAAACCAATTGCAAAACTTATTCTCAACTCTTGGTTTATCAAATATTACATTCAATCTTGCGTCCTTAGATTAGTTCGACACTTTGGCGCCAAGATTTGTCTAAGCAAGTCAACCCCATTACACGACTGTGTTTATGTATCTAAGCAAATTTGGCCTTTGTGAGCAAACACTTTGGTGTAAATACCCACAAAAGTTTATCATTTACCTTTACATTAAAACACATCTATGAAAGAGTCTGGGTCCTCGTAGACTTAGAGCAAATGCTTTGGCATAAATACTCGTATCGTCGAAAAGGATTCTGCACTCTAACAATTATAATAGACGACACGTTTTAATATAGACTTGTATTTAAAATTTTGGGGGATATTTTAATTCAGGGTTCTAACCAAGATCAACTCTTGTATGACATATCCAATATGACATCTTATCATGCAAAGCTAATGAAACATATAGTTTGGGAACCGTCAACCCAATATGCATGATATAAGATGGTTTAATCAAATACTGGGCGCCGTCTGCCCAGACAGTTATAGCGGACGTTATTCTAGAAATGTAAATGACAAATATTTTGACATTTAGCACATAAACAATATACTTTATCAATTATACTATATAATAATAATCTTGGGTTAAACATTCTGAACTCTGGATTTTTTTTTGTTTCTGGATAGGTGGGGCCGCGACACTAATCATTATGGCCGCTGCGCCACTGAGGCATAAGCCTCTCGGCTTCTAGAAAAATGCATTAGTGTCGCGGCGCTACAGAGGCAGAAATATTTCTGCTTCTGCAAATGCTTTAGCGCCGCGACGCTCCACCATGGAGCCGCGACGCTTGTTGTCCAGTGAGTCCATGTTTTTTAAATGAAGCATTAGCGCCACGACGCTCCACTATGGAGCCGCGGCGCCACCATGAAACCCTAGCAAGCGCCGCGACACCCTACCATAGGGTCGCATCGCTCATGTCCTGACAAACGTTTCTTTGTTGATTTTTAAATCTTTCGAGCCCTAAATCCAATTTTGGGATCAAATCACAAGTCCATTATTATCACCCACCATTATCAATAACGCCCATATCGACCATCATCCGTTCTTACTCGTTCTTAGCCATGCGCCGTGCAATGAGCCGGACAACGCACTTTGGCTTAGTTCGAGTTAGAGCGGAATGACTTCCTCGAGTTAGCGTAGGAGATAATTTAGGGTGATATTAAAAGGTCAACATTTGTTCAAGACATGTAGGATTTCAAGAAACCTCGTTTTAATCCAATTTTATGTTTAACCCATATTATTATTCTATTCAATTGTTATATAACCATTGAACCAACCTGGCTCTGTTACCACCGAAGGGTTTTGTTTGGTTCAAAACACATAAGTAAGGCACAACGGAAGTTTAAAAGTTTTGTTTCTTACTTACCCCAACAACATTTCTGGTATGGTTATATAACAATTAAACTTGTAACATAAAGCATAAACTTACAAGTTTGAATATCTAGAGTCTTTTTCTACTATAAGGTGCACACGCGGTTTCCCTTCCGATTTCAAGCTCCAAGCTTCAATGTATTTCTCTTTCGAAAAGCTAGAAAATCTGGTAGAGGTTCAAGAGAGTATTTGATTCTAAGTCTCTAAGGCTTAGAATGATTTTCAGAAAATTGGTGTGTGAATAATGAAGGGAATGCCTCCATTTATAGTTGAAAATTAGGTTAAAAACGGATTAGAGTTTGACCTTGGGCCTGGCCTAAAAATCGATGCAGAGGCGCCGCGGCCCTAGGGTATGGGCGTCGCGGCGCTCGACGTGCTCCTGCATTGTCTCGATTTATTTTCCGTGCATTCTTAATTAAATCTAAAATCTAATTTTGACTTAATTAAAATAATTATTATTCATTTAAATATCTCGATTCCAAATCGAATATTTAATTACTTTCTCAATACATCCTTAGATCGAAACAGACAATCGACATAGTGTGATCCTACATGCCTTCTTATATCGACACTAATCAAATTAAGGTCTACGCGGAACTCCTAGATGGCACCGCAAGATGAACTCAATATGTGAATCCAGTAACCTTAACCTTTATGTGGTAAGATAAAATCCTTTCATTCACGACACACCTGATCAAGCTTAGGATTTGTCAAGTGTCGATCCAAATGGCTTAATCATTGTATCTCATCTATATTAGTTGACGACTAGATCATATTCTAAATATGTCTATTGCGTTGGCCAACGACTTAGTCAACCTAATATCACTGAGAATCCGAGTGTTCTCTCGAATATACATTCGAGGAATGAATCCTAATCTTGGCTCAACTACCACATTCAATCCACATCGTAATGTACCCAATACAAGCCATATCTCAACCTACAAGGCATTTGAGCTTAGGACGGGTCAAAGTACATTACTTTTTAGACAAGGCGCGTATTGACCTCAAGTCTAAGGACTTCTATCTCCCACACGCTGATCATACTTTAGACGAGTATAACAAACAGTTTATCAGCAGGATATACCAATACTTCCAAAGTATCCATGTGTCCGTCACGAGTAGCCATTACTCGTAGCAGGTGAGACATAATACATCCTCCAAGGATGTGATGCAGACCATATATCGACTTATCACATATCATCGATATCTCATTCTCGATGATCATTAGTCGAGACTATTTTAAGAGTTACGTTATAATATTAATATCTCACATTATTAATAACAGCGTAACCTCCAGGGATGCATATTATATAATATTACAAATAATCAATTAATAATTCAATAATTGCAAATGCCAAAATATTAATCTCCATTAATAATAATATGAATGTGTATAAAGTACATTTGTCCTATTACAGATTGTCTCTAGGACATAAATATACTTTCACGTACACCAAATTACATTAGTTTTAATTTCATCGCATATCTACAAAGTATAATCATTTTGTAAAGGCATGCATTTATTTATCCAGACAAAATCTTTGGAGAATCTAACCAAACTCGGCGTTGAGTGGTGATAAGCTTTTTAATACTCTACCTACGTCTAAGAAAGCAACTTTGATTTGAATTATGTTAACGTATGCACAAATTAAATAGCTAGACGATAGACCCCCTTAATTTATAATTACTAAATTTAACTACTAATTCATGTCTCTTATAAAAATATTAAGGTTGATTGCTTTAGTGCTCTGATTCTTACGAAAATGAATAAGAGACAAATTCATGTATTCATTGTTGTTTTTCAAAAAACAAAAAAACTCCTTAATTTGTCATGTCAACAACCTTATGCAATTTGAATTATTAAAATTTAGATGAAGACATAGGAATCAAGCTATAATAAATTATTTTAAGCGAACTTTGTGCCGTTTAATCCCGTTGATTATCAGTCTATATAATGTGCTTGATTGAGAATAGGTAGTAAAGAACTGAATATTTTACGTGTTAATCCAAAGAAAAATGAATAGAACCAAAATCGTTGAAATTAAGTAAAGACTACGAGTATTTATTTTTAATTGATAATTTGATCCTTCAACTTTATACAGAATGCTTGTTAATTGTTTGTGTTGGAAAGTATTATTGGGTCGGGTTCAGCCATAAGGGGTGCTAGATGACTCATGAGCCCATTAATTATTCTTCCACATTAAACTCTAGAGCTAGCCTATATAAACACAATTATGGGTGTTTAAGAGGAGTTAATCCATAATATAGAGACCGCTAGGGTTCAAACATAAAAATGATCTATGCATCAGTTAGAGGGATATCTAAGCTGTGGAAACATGAGATTCATCCGTTTTGTGAGAATTTCCGACTACCGGTGACACGTGTCGTGTTTGCTGTAGATCCGTTTCCTCTATGGAGAAACCCATAAGTCTCCTAACTAGTATTTACGCTTCAAAATATTACATTGGTATCAGAGCCATAGGCTCGTGTTCCAATTGTAGACATGATTGTATGCAATACATGGAAATTAGGGTTTTTATGAATAATCCCGAATCTTAATTGCATTATTTCATGTCTATAAATGCCTAGTTTTTGCATGAAACCTTAGGGCTTTTATAGATCTCATCGAGAGCTTTGTGTCGATATGTGAATCATATTTTTTGGCCTTGTAGTTTGTGAGATATTGAATTTTAAAGTTTTAGGGTTTAATTATTATAAAGTTAACCCAAAAGTTCAATAAACTCGATTTTATGCATTTTTTTTGCAAATTAACTTGGGTAATATGTCACCCATATGTTTTTGAGTAAAACCATATAATCAATTGTGATTTTCATCAAAATTTTGGGGAGAATTTTAAAATAAATTCGCTAGGGTTTGTTTAGAACAAAACCCATCAATTTTGGATCAAATAAATAATTTTTTTGTATGATTTTACTTTCTCATTTCTTCTGGAACAATTACAAACACTTTATTTTTATTATGGATCTATTACCAAAAATTCAATGCGTTAACGCATCATTCAATGTGTATTCCTGAATAATCTCATTTTTCAATTACAAAACTTCTACCTATAGCACACACAATGGAACCATAGATAGTCAAGTAAAATCCAATCCATGAAATAATTTGATCTACAACATCGTTGTGGTAAGGGTCGTAATGCCAGAGGAATTTATATCAATCCTAAAATACATTTAGGATGTAAAACAGTGATTTAATTAAAGAAAATTGACTAGAAAATATGGTTTCTGGTCGGAAAACAGCTGACCCATTGGAGAGGAAAAACAACCTCATTTTTTAGCATTTGGAACCCTTTTTTGATGATTTTGTCGAGCAATTTATGCTTGAAATCAATCCTTGTGTTTTAATTGAATCAAAATAGCCAAAACATGAAGAAACATGAAGGTGGGTCACATTTTTTACCCGTTCTAGCGAAATGGGTCGAGTTGGGTGAAGAAGAAGATGACCAACCTTGGTTGCTAGTGAAGCCCACTCTCAGCTGAAACACGTTTTTGGAGTGTGTGGTTAACCCTGAACTCCGAATTCGATGATTATTTTTTGTTTTTGCTCAACATTAAATTTATAATTTTTACATATTTTCCAGATAATTTTTAGACACTGTAAAATATTCTTTCCGTAATTAATACCATTCTAAAATTGTTAATTTCGTATTTAATTAATTTGTGTGGTATGTTTTAAATATAAAAATATGACAAATCTATATATGATTAGTAGAATATGTATGTTACTCACTCTCCCTAAAGATTTATGGAAAATAAAAATCCTATTTTTTAAGTGAAATCAAGTATAAGTATTGGGTTCTCCTTGATTTGTTCTTGGAAAAGTATGAAAACTATTTTTTTTTTCATATTTAATAGAATTATTCTATTGATATAAAAGTGTATCTATAATAATATCTGATTTGTTTTATTTAGTGTATATATTTATGAGTATATACCACCTTTTAAATCAAGAAACAAAAATATTTATTGGAATATTTGGTGACTTAGTTTGTGTTGATATGGTTATTTTACATTTAACATCTATCCTTAGGTGATGATTGGGAACGTAGTAAACGTTCGACTCTAGAATTTATGTTTATATTTAATAGTCCTACCAATTTGCTAAATTACATTTATGTGTATGTAAAAACATTAAACATGCATGTTTTTATGCTAAGTGTGAAACTTTATGTTTTACAAATGTGTAGAACTTTTGTGTTCTATAATACCATGTCTACCGTTTTAAAGAATATTGTTGTAGAGATTATCAAAAGTGAAAAGCTTAACGGTAACAATTATAAGCTATTAAACTGTAATATGTGCTGGAAGAATCTTTTTATTGTAAATAATGTCATGTATAAAGCCTATGATACTTGAAAAATTTTCCTAGTACGCATTATGTTGCTAAGCTGTGAGGATGTCACAGGAAATTTTACTCATAAGATTACCAAAACTTTGTAGGATGCTCTCGAATATAAGTGTGGTAGCACTACGGTTACTAGACTTGAGATCATAAGTTGACTAATGAGCACCAAGTTCAAGCTATTTTCCGTTTCCTACCTCAAATTTAGGAGCATATGAAGATGCATCTGACTCGCAATTAATGTAATAGTACATTTGTTATGTGAGACAATACCTAGAGTTAAAGGAACTCAAATAGGTGCAAAAGTGAACAAAATAATTTCTAACTCAAGAGATGATTTTAAACGTAAAATCAAAGGAAACTAGAAAGTTAAGGCTCATCACAAAAATGGTGAAATTTGGTGTACTAGACTTGGTCATATGGGCCTATGACATGTGGATAAGTCCACTTGCAAATATTATCTTGTTTGAAAAGCTAATAGAAAATTATTTTAAAACACCATCAACACTGATTTTTTATTGCATAGATTCATTCTGAAGTTGTATTTTTATGAATGTGAAAATGTGGCAAAGAGCTTCTAATTTCATCATATTAATATTACTCATTTTGGTGATGTCCATTTGATGTCACATACTCTAAGGAAACAAGATGTTTTAAGAAGTATGTGAAAAATATTGAGAATCAATTAGACAAATCAATAAAAGTATTGAGACCAGTCAAGGCCATGAATACGTCTTGGCCCAATTAAGAGAGTTTTTTGATGATGAAAGTGGAATTGTTAATAAATTGAATATTTCAATATTTCACAATAAAGGTGTTGTGGAAACATAAATAGAATGCTCCTTGAAATGATAAAATCAATAATGGCTCAAGTAAGTTACATATTTCGTATTGGAGATGTTTTGCACCAATTTGTTGTCTACGTTCTTAATCGTGTGCCAGCGGAATCAATTACATCTACACCATATGAGTTATGGAGTAATAGAAATCTCAAGTATTTTGTGAGGCCTCTATGATGCATAGTTTATGTATATAATTTTTTCTCATGGCACATTGGTCCTAAGAGGAAGCAAAAGAGTCTATATAAGATACTATATATTACGTATTTATGGAGCTACATCATAGTGGGAGAGTGAATTAATTCGACTAAAGAAATTTCACATTTTTAGAGAATGAATAATCCAAAAGGGAAGATAAGTTAATACTTGTCTCCTTATGAACCTAAGGATCAAGATCAAATAATATTCCTTCATTCGAGTGGGAGATTTTTAAGTGATGAAAGATTAATTTCTCATCTAGATCAACATTCACCATCGGATGTGAATGAAAGTGATCCTTCTCCGAGTGGGAGCAACAATAATCTTCTTATTCCAAATGGGAGTGAGATGAATCTTGTTCCAAGTGAAAGTGAGATGAACAGTTCTGGTCCAAGTAGGAGCAAAATTGATTCAAATGGGATCAATATGAGATTATATGAATCTAAGTCAAGATATAGTGCTCATACGAGAGGGACATGAGCCAAGAATTAGCTCTTTTATGTCCTTAAAAGGATAAAATGAATAAATGCAATGGAAAATACATGGAGTCTAGGAAAATCAACAAAGTTTAGGAACTAGTTGATCTCCCAAAAGAACAAAAGACTCTTGAAACCAAATAGATTTTCAAAGATAAACACAAGGCTTGTAGCACAGTTTTGATATATGGCTCGATTTGTTGCTAAGATGTATATGTAATAGGAGCGATTGACTATAGCGAGTTTTTCTTACTTGTTATGTGGATTCACCTATATGAGCTTAGTTTTGACTACAGTTGCTAGATTGGATCTATAATTACATCAAACGGATGTAAAAATTATCTTCTTTAAATGAAAAACTAAGTGAATATAATTTGGAGTAACTTAAGGGTTTCATCCAAAAGGCCAAAAATATATGATTTGTAGACTTTTGTAGTCTTGTTATGGCCATAGAAAATCTTCAAGGCAATGGTATATACTTTTTCTTAGTGTGGTCAATTTTATTGACTTCACAATAATTCATAAAGGATCACTACATTTATACTAAAAAATCTAAGAGAAACTTTATACTTATGTCAATATATGTTGATGACATATTAATAGCTGAAAAATAATTTGGAGTATATATGATGTGCTTAGAAATTACAACATATTTAATACCATTTTCATGGATTATTGTTGTCTTTTATGCATTTGTAGTAGTCTTTTCTTATTATTTTGGTTTTATAGGATTTATATGTTGGGACACCAAGAATTAGGAAATATGCTGAAACATAGTAAAAAATACTGAAAAATGAAAGAAGTGCTTAGAAGGCCACTTATGGATACTAAAACCGTAGCTCCAACCCTTATATTCCACCAAGAGGGAAAGCTTACCAATAACCTACTCAACCTCATCCTTACCACAATCGTGAGTCGACTAGTGATCCCGCTAGTTTGAAACTTGAAGAGATGATATCTCGGGTGTTAAAAAATCAAGACAGGTCCGATACTAACATAAAATAGCTCAACAACATTGTATCCTCACATTCAACATTCATCAAGCGACTAGAAAGCCAATTGGGGTAAATTGCTTCCACACTAAACCCAAAACAAAAGGGGTCTTTTCCTAGTGATACGGTAGTCAATACAAGAAATGAAGGGGGAGCGGTGTCTCATTATTTATCCATTTCTACTAAAAGTGGAAAGGTGTTGGAGGAGCCAAAAATGCCAATGGATGTGGTAGATGATGGGTTTGTTGCGACTGAGAAGCCAAATAAGAGTTATGATAAGATGGTAAATGACTTTGTCTTGATAGAAGAGAAGAGTGATGAGAAAGAGAAGGTGATGAAGAAGAGAAAGTTCTTGAAAATGAAGAAGGGAATGACAAAGAAGAGGAGGCTCCAAAAGCCTATTCCAAGACGTCCTCCTCCTTTTCCACAAAGATTTGCCAAGAGAATTGAAGATGGTAAGTTCAACAAGTTCTTGGAGATGTTAAAGCAATTATCAGTTAATATTCCACTTGTTGAAGCTTTGGAATAAATGTCGGGGTATGCAAATTTTATGAAAGATTTGATTACAAAGAAGTGGAGAGTAAACTTTGAAACAATGGATGTTACTCACTAATGTAGCATCATCATTTCTAGCTCTCTTGTGAAGAATCAAGAGGATCCCGATGCTTTCACCATTTCGTGCACTATTGGGGTGTACCAATTTGCAAAGGCCCTTTGTGACCTTGGGATAAGCATTAATTTGGTAATACTATTTTCAATAAGCTAGGTTTGGGCAATCCTCGACCTAAAAGTATGAGATTATTCATAGTGGATAGGACGGCGAAACGACAATTGGGGATCATCTATGACGTTCTTGTGAATGTTGATAAATTTATCTTCCCTGCCGATTTTGTGATTTTGGATTGTGCGGTCGATTATGATGTACCCATAATCTTAGGATGTCCATTCATAACAATGGGGAAAGCGGTGTATGATGAGGAAAGTGGAGATTTGAAATTCTGAATGAATGATGAAGAGGTCATCTTCCATATGTGCAAATCCATGAAATAATTTATGGATATGAGGGTGATTTCGGTGATTGATGATGAGGTAGAATTGAATTCCAAAGTTGATGTTATCAAAGGGACGTTGATGACGGTATAGATAAACTATGAAGATGAGTTAGTTGAGGGGATGGCGGAGACTATGCTTGCTCTTCAGGGCCAAGGGTTCTATTCGTATGCTCCTAGGCATTTGGCCTTAGACTTGAAAAACCGTGGAGTCCCTCCCCTCCGACCTTCCATTGAAGAACTGCCAATCCTTGAGTTCAAGCCACTTCCAAGACATTTGGAATACAAGTTCCTTGGGCTGAATAATTCACTGTTGATTATTATCTCATCCAAGCTTAATGAAAGCCAATTTGAAGCTTTATTATCAATCTTGAGAATCTATAAAAGGAAAATTGGGTCTACTATTACGGACATCCGAGGAATAAGTCCGGATGTATGTACTCATCGAATCCATCTTGAAGAGAATAGTTCCCCAAGTGTTGAGCATCACCGGAGGTTAAAACCCTCAATGCATGTTATTATCAAGAAAGAAATTATAAAGTGGTTAGATGCCGGGGTGATGTACCCCATTTTTTATAGTGCATGGGTAAGCCTCGTGCAATGTGTACCGATGAACGGAGGGATCATGGTGGTCCCAAATGATAAAAATGAGTTGATACTAATGAGGACGGTAACCGGGTAGAGAGTTTTCATGAACTATCGGAAGTTGAATAGTGCTACGAGGAAGGATCACTTCCCCCTACCTTTCATCGATCAAATGCTTGACAGGTTGGCGGGAAAGTCTTACTATTATTTCTTGGACGGGTACTCGGGCTACAATCAAATCTAAATAGCTCTGAAGGATCAAGAAAAGACTACCTTCACTTGTCTTTATGGTATATTCGCCTTTCGAAGGATACCTTTTGGTCTTTGCAATGCACTCGCCACCTTCCAACGTTGTATGATGGAAATTTTTGATGATCTAGTGGAAGATGTTATGGAGGTGTTCATGGATGACTTCTCCATGGTTGGGGAGTCCTACGAAGCTTTCTTGGAAAATTTCTCCCTTGTATTGAAGAGATGTGAAGTGATCAACTTGGTCTTAAATTGGGAGAAGTGTCACTTTATGGTCATGGAGGGTATAGTCCTTGGTAATAAAATCTCCAAGAATGGTATTGAAGTGGACAAGGCCAAGATTGAAGTGATAGTCAAGTTTCCTCCTCCAACAACCGTCAAAGGTGCCCAACATTTTTTAGGGCATGCCGGGTTTTATAGAAGATCCATCAAGGAATTTTCAAAGATCACAAGCCCAATGTGCAAGCTCTTGGAAAAAGATGCAAAATTTGAGTTCAATGAAGCATGTCTCAAAGCTTTTGAGGATTTAAAAGAAAAATTGGTTTCAACTACTATAATTGTGACTCCAAATTGGGATCTCCCATTTGAATTAATGTGTGATGCAAGTGGGGTTGTTATTGGGGCTATGTTGGGTCAACATGGAAAATCCTTCACCCAATCTACTATGCAAGTAGATCGCTTAATGAGGCTAAAAATAATTATACGCTAACGGAGCAAGTGTTTCTTGCCATTGTGTTTGCTTTTGAAATTTTTTGATCTTACATATGGGGTTGTAAAGTGGTGGTATATTCCAATCATGCATCCCTCCGATACTTAATGGCAAAGAATGATGCAAAGCCACGTTTGATTATGTGGATACTCCTTCTACAAGAGTTTGATTTTGAGATCAAAGATCAGAAAGGTTGTGAAAATCAAGTAGCGGACCATTTGTCAAGGATTGAAGAGGCCTGAAGGACAAAGAATGAATTGGATATCAATGATGCTTTTTCAGATGAGCAAGTCTTTGCTTCATATCAAGATATTATCCCTTGGTATGCCAATTTTTCCAATTACTTGGTGAGTGGAATCATGTCGGATCGTCTAAACTCACATCAAAAGAAGAAATTCTTTAGAGACTCCAGGCATTATTATTGAAATGAGATTTATCTCTTCCAGATTTGCACTGAAAACATGATTTGGAGATGCGTGCCTGAGGTTTAGACTTTTCCTATTATGGAAGCATGTCATACTTCACCGGTTGGAGGTCACCATGCTAGTAAACGCATGGCCTCCAAAATTCTCCAAAGTGGCTTTTACTGGCCAACGATCTACGAAGACTCTCATGAATTTGTGAAGCATTGTGAAAAATGTCAAGGGAAGGTAATGTCTCTAGAAGGCATGAGTTGCTCATGTCTCCTATTATTGAAGTGGAATTATTTTATGTGTGGGAATAGATTTCATGGGGCCATTTTTGAGTTCATTTGGCAACAAATATATACTCGTGGTGGTTGATAATGTGTCCAAGTGGGTTGAAGTTGTAGCCCTTCCGAACAACGAATGGAAGAGTGTCACCGCGTTCTTCAAGAAGAACATTTTCACTCATTTTGAGACCCCTAGAGCCATCATAAGTGATGGAGGCTCTCACATTTGCAATAGAGTGTTTACCTCACATCTTGAAAAGTATGGAGTAAAGCATAAGGTGGCAACTCCTTACCACCCTCAAACGAGTGGTCAAGTGAAAGTGTCCAACCGGGAGATATAGAGTATTTTGATGAAGATGGTTAATCCCATGAGGACGGATTGTTCGAGAAAGCTTGATGACGCCTTGTGGGCGTATAGGACGGCATACAAGTCTCCTATTGGGATGTCACCGTATAAGTTGGTATTTGGAAAGACATATCATCTTCCTATAGAGGTGCAATATAAGGCACTTTGGGCATTGAAGAAGTTAAACATTGATTAGGAGAATGTATCGAAGTTAAGGAGGGACCAAATCAATGAGATGGATGATTTCCGTCTCCAAGCTTATGACAATTCCATTTTCTACAAGGAGAGGATGAAGTTCCTCCATGATAAGAGGATCTTGAAGTGGGAAATTTAACCCAGGGACTTGGTCTTGCTCTACAACTCTAGACTCAAGTTGTTTCCAGGGAAGTTGAAGTCAAGATGGTGCGGTCCTTTCAAAGTGATGAAGGTTTTCCCATATGGTGCCATTGAATTGGAGAGCAAAGTCGGTCACCTTTTAAAGGTGAATGGCCGAAGAGTCAAACATTACTTGGGAAGTTATTATGATCATAGGGTGAATGTAATCATCACCCTCTACGAACCTTGAATAATTTGGTAATATACGTCGTGTCACGACGTTAAATCAAACGCTAATGGGAGGCAACCCAATGTTTTACTTTGTTTTATTTATTTTTCTTTGTTCACTTGTGTGTTTGATAGTTTGTTAAGTATGTAGGATCTAGAAACACAAGCAAAATGGGTAGGATAACTGGAAAGATGAGCAAAACAAGTCACAAGAGAAAGAGAGACCATTGTGCGGCCTACTTTGCGGACCGTAATCTGGGTCTGCGGACCACACAATACACCGTAAAACTCTGCAGGGAACTGAAAAATTGAGATCTGAGAAAGGAGGAAATGTGACTCGAACAATGACTCGTATTCCATAATAACGGATCACACTTTTGTTCATAGAATTACACAGTGCACCTGGGAGTTTTCGAATAAAATTACAGAGAAATAGATTCTTTTGCGGACTACAGTCCGATTCTGCGATTGCATAATGGGTGGCACATCATAAAATTCAAAACATAGTGAGTGGGCTGCAGTTCAGTTCTACGAACCGCAGATTGGAATTGTGACCCGATCTAAATCGCTGATCGGCTCAGGTATAAAAGGGCTAAAATGCCATAATTTCTTTCATTCTCTCTTTCACACTCAAAGTTGAACTCAAAACACTTCTTATTCTCCCTCAACTGTTACTCGACCTACACACATGTCTCTTGTACATATTCAACTTCACTCGATCACTTCATCTTCCTCGTCTGCTCATTCTCTTATCTTTTTTCACCTTTTCTCCAAGAATAGGTAAAAATGGTGGGAATGATTATGAATTCGACTTGTGGGGGTTGGATAATTGTTGTATGATGTGTAGTTATACTCCATGTTACCATGAAATTGTGTGAATGTTCTTCACTGCCTCATTCACCTCTATTATTTAGAAATCGCATTTATTGAGAATTTGAAATGTTTTGAATTTTGTGAAATTGATTACATATAGGGGTTAGGCTCAGGTTCAAGTGCATGACTCTCGAATTTGGGTACATAATTTGTGCGGGAAAGTTGTCAATTGAGTGAAGTTGTGAAAATTTTCCTAAACATGCCTATAATTGTTAAATTTGATTGAATTGAGTCGTAGTGAAGGCTGAGTACCTACGAGTGTTAATTGCAAACATATTTTAGGTTGGCAATGAGTGTGTGGTGATAGTATGGTTGTTGTAACACCGGGTTTTGAATATCGAGGCAAATTCCTTGAGAAATACCAAAAATGCACCGACTGGGCGCTCTTTTGCGAGCCACAGAATGGTTATGCGGACCGCCGAAGGGCACCCCAGTCGGCAAAAATAACCCAGTGATCCAAGATGATTGAAAGGCAATTTTGTGATGCCTTATGCGCGCCACAAAATGGTTATGTGGACCGTAAAGTAGGCCGTAGAATTTCCCAGTGAATTTGAACATTTTGGGTAAAATTGCAATCGCGGTCTGCGGACCGCAGTCTGGGTTTGTGACATCACAGTCCTGGACTGCAGCCCACAGACCAGGTCTGTGATCACTGAAGTTGTTTCCAATCTTATATTTGTATTCTTTCTTTTTTGCTTTGTAGTATAACTTCTTATTTATTTAGCGTGTTTCGTTCTTGCAATTGCTCTATGAAAAATACAATTGTACTTTATTTTTTGTATCAATGTCCAAGACTCATCATGTCTCTTATTTGCATAAATGGATCAAAAGAAATCGCAAGCAAAAAAGGGTATCGAAATCAACGGGCCGACACCCCCAGTAAGATCTTTTAGGCCAACCACGGCCCGGTTAATACCCTAAAGTCAAGGGAAGCTGACTATCCACACTTACAAAGCAACCGCCGAGCTAGGTAATAAGAGAAATCACCCCAGCATAGTCGTATCTAGTGATGAGGAGTCCCAAACTTCTCGTGTGACTGCACATTCATCCCTCAAGTCTGATAAGGAGGTTATTGGGGAAGAAGAAGCTCGGGCGGCCGAATTGAGACAAAAGAGGGCCCAAGAGGTCAAGAGGTTCGATGTTAAGGGTTCCAAAGAGCAATATCATAAAATCAAAAGCTGAACCTTCATCAAAGAGAAGTAGATCTCCATGAATGGGTTGTGGGACCAGTTCTCCAGAGTGTGGGATTTAATTATCTTTCATAGATGGCAATGCTTCCTCAAGCCATTTACCCAATACAATGCAGAATTAGTCTGTGAATTTTATGCTTCCTATATTGCATCTATTTCCAAGAAAATAAAAGGGCAACCAAAAGCATTGTTAAATGAGGTAGAGGTTCGGGAAGTCAAGATGCAATGTGGAAGCCTAGCGATTAGTAAAGACTTGACCCCTACCTCTCATGTTATCATAATGAGTATGCAATCAAAATCTCAGGCTGGATGGATGATGAGCGTGTGTGGGCAGTCGAAATTGTAACCAATACAACCCCAGAGTGGATTTCCACAAGTATAAGGATTTACAAGAACAATTTGAGTATGGAATCCAAGTTGGCTAAGCTTTGTGAGTAGTCGATTGCAGTCGTCATTCAATGAGATGGACATTCGGCTAGAGAAGGTTTTGTTGATTGCGTGCATTATGAGTTCGGCTTCATGTAAATATTGGCTATGTGATTAAGAAGAGCTTGGAAAGAGAGCTCAACAGGATAGGATCTCATTTCCTTTTCCTTGCCTAATTATTGAGTTATGCCGTAGGGCCAGGGTTCCTGAGTTACCTCGAGTAGATAATGCAGTTGATGCCTTGTTGATGTGAGATATTTTGAGGGTTCAAGCTGAAGAGAGACAAATAAAGAAGAAAATAAAGACCACCAGCGCCTCAGTAGATTATGCACCAGTTGATTTGAAGGGATCCATATTTGAGCGGACAGAGACACAAGCCACCATATCGACCGACCACACTTCTTCTATTCCTTCCACAACAGGCATATCTACTCCAGCAGGCACTCCAACTTCAGCAGCCCCTATTCTTCTCACACCTTCAGTTGCCGCTAGATCATAGCTTGTCTTATCAAGGGCTAGTATAGTGAGGATAGGCCAGATTTTGGCCATTGTTGATGCTAGATCATCCAGACTTGAGATGAGTATTCCAGAGATGATCCAGACTACCTTATCCCCAATTAGAGATTCTTTGAGTGTGGTGTAGCAGACATAGAAAGATCATACGGATGCTCTTGTACTCTTGAAAGATCGGGTACACATACTTAAGGTCGATAGCGGCGGTGATATCTCTTCACTTCGGGCAGATATAGACAACTTAAGGAAGAAAATGGAGAGGTTGAAGATTGTCCAGATTGATGACCTCTTGGGTATCCCGCTCTAGCCACTGAGGGTTGAGCCACAACAGGTGAGTGGCCTCAGGTTGGAGGGTCGTACCGAGGGTGCAGGTGAAACCCTAGATGACTCCTAGAGACAAGAGCAGATGGATGAGGATGATCATGAAACAAATGAGGAGGGTCTTGAGAAGGCCCGCATAGTTGAGCGAGTTGTTGTTGATGAGGACCTGCTATTGACAAAGTAAGTAGTGTTTGATGCAGTGGCAGAACAATCTCGTGAGGAGACCTCAATGATCGGTTCAAGTGGAGTGGCCTAGGAGCCACATGTAGATATTGATACTGAAGGTCCTACTCCTCTACCAATTGTGAGCACCACTCTGCCAGCTACCGAGACCACACCACCACCACCAAAGAGTAAGCTTGTCATGGGCGATGCAGAGTTACCCGCTCACACTCCATAGTCACAGGGCACTAATGCCCCGTAGAGGCCACATCTGTGAGCCAGACTCAGGAGGGTGCCTAGTGCACCTTAGGGAGACCCCTCAAACTTTTTGTCCTTGCTCATTATATTGTTTTATGCATTGAGGATAATGCATGTTTTTAAAGTTGGGGGTGGGGTACTTTGTATTTTTTTGGGGAAAATGACAAATAACTACTATCATATTTTGTTATGTTTTGTATTTTGTTAGTTTTTGTATCGTATTTTGTTATTTTTCATATTGTGCTTTTATTTTGTTCCCCTTGATTTTTCTTCGCCTGCTTCTTTTCCAAGGGGTATATTTATTAACCATGGCCTACTGATAGAATATTTTTGACTTGGTTGATACTTGTATATAGTTTCTAGCATGTGTAGCTCTTTTTTTATTTTAATGACACCCCTCAAAATTTTGTATTTTGAAAACAAGAATTGCATGATCCTTCAAATGATTTTCCTATGAAAGCGTGCCTCATTTTGTGACTCTATGTCTACTTGTGTTTGAATCTCATGAGATGATAGCCTTGCGTTCAATAGAGAGTATAAAATGTAGCGGTTCTTGTAGTTCATGTGCATAGAGTGGTGAGGACGTGATTGCTATCTTTTGTTTGCTTGTGTCATCTAGAACTTACCTCATTGGTTTGTCACTGTGAAATTAGAGTTGCTTGGTTAATAAAATGATCTTAGGCTTTCACATGAGAGTGAACCTTCATGATTAACAACTTCTTTGACCTACCCGTGAGTGAGAGAACTAGTTTTTTCCCTTTTGAGCTTTTTGATCTTCTTTGGATACCACATTTTAAACCGAAACTCTTTTTAAAATAAACCATCTTTTGAACCAAATCTCTACTTGAATTCATGAAAAGTAATGAATGAGGCCAAAAGCCTAAGTTGGGATGGGATGTGCAAAAACAAAAGAAGGGAAGAAGATTGTGATGTGAGTGGTTCTAAAAAAAAAAAAAAATTAAGAAAAATAAAAAAAATAAAATGCAAAAGCAAAAGCAATAAAAAGGGGAAAGATAAAATGAACCACAAAAATAATGAAATAAAGTGGGGAAATGCCTAAAGAAAGGGGGTGTAGAAGGAAGTTGGAAAACAAAAGGAGTTGAGCTATGAAATGCGAAACATGTAGTGCAAAAGAGGAAAAAGTCACTTGTACCTAAATGAATACCATACCTATCCCTAAGCCTACATTACAAGCTTGATAAAGTCCTTAGAGATACGAAACCGAGCATTCTTTGAGTAATAGTGACTTAAAATAAAGGCAAGACTATGGAATGATACTTGTGACACTTGACATTATTTGTGAGTGTGAGTGATCTTGTTTGTCCCTTGTTTTGAAAAGAAAATATTTGAGTGAGTATGAGACTTCTTTGTTGTAAGGGCACATTGAACTGCATGAACCTTGTGAAATGAAAGCTCCTCTAGTTGAATATCTCGGCGTATCTAGTCACTAGTAGCGTCTAGACGTCTCTTAAGGCTTGAAGTTCATGGACTTATTGATAGTAGATACACACTCTTGTACTTTTGTTTTGGAAAACATGAGGGGTTTTCAATTTTGTGAAACAGATGCTTGTAGACTTGTATGTAGAACCAACCATAGTCATCTTTGTTTTGTCATTAGTCATACCTTAGTAATATTTAGGTTGCTTGAGGACAAACAATAGTTTAAGTTGGGGGTGAAGATGTGCCTAAAAATTACGAAACATTTGATACCATTTTCATGGATTATTGTTGTCCTTTATGCATTTATAGTAGTCTTTTCTTATGTTATTTTTGTTTTTATAGGATTTGTATGTTGGGACATCAAGAATGAGGAAATGTGCTGAAACATAGTCAAAATGCTGAAAAGTGGAAGAAATGCTAAGAAAGCCGCTTCTGCGGACCATAGATTAGTAACCAGAGCCGCAAAAATCAACAGTGAAATAGGAATTCCAAAGCCTCGAAGTGAGAACCAAACTGTAATCCGCACTTATGTTCTGCGGACCGCAGTTCGGTTTGCAAACCACTGCTCCAACTCGAGTTCAACTCAGATTGCTAAGATTCAAGGTATTTCTGTGGGCCGCAGTTCAGTTCTGTGAACTGCACTTTCAGTCACAGTTTTAGACAGTCCAGATCTAAACCCACTCTGCTAACCCTAGGTCCATTTTTCCGACAGCAGACCTGTTCTGCAGTCGCAGAGTGGCGTGCGGTGGCATTTGTAAATAATTATAATTCAAAAATTGGGTCCCTATATAAACCCACCTATGATTTTGTGATGAAACACATTATTCCATACCTAGATTCCAAAAGTTAATAGCCACCTTTTGAATATTCCTTGTCCTATTTTTACTATTTATCTCTTAGTTATTCAAGAAAAGATTCTTGACCCATTGTGTAAAGACAAGTTTTGTTCATCATTAATCATCGTAAGTACTTTTTATATTCATTATGTCTTGTATCATTTATTAATGTGTTGTGTGTTTAATGTTTGAAATGAGTGGCTAGATTTAGGTTGGGGTTGTTATTAGATAAAGAAATGTAGTAGTTGGGATATTTAATAAATAAATAAAAAGGTGTATTAATATGGAATTCAACTACCCCTCATACTTAATGTTAAAGGGTTAGTTGCAAATATCTCTTTCTTGCCTATTGTCTCTAGTCAAACTTGAGAAAGGAGACATGAGTCTAGGAAATGAGTATGTTGATTAGGACTTGGGCTTTAAACCTCATTTAATGATTCCCAACTTTAATTAGAATGTAATCAACTAAGGATACATAATTGGTGTTCATAAATGTCACACTTTAGAGCTTGAGAAAGCTAGAGCTTGAGAAAGCCTAAAGTGATATCAGGTGGGTCAGTTGAGAAATCCTCACCTAGACACAAGTCCCAATTACCCATACCACCCTAATACACCTACTAAAGTCTAAACCCAACACCACTTCCATGAATGTCACAACCCTAACATTCCAATTACTTGATAATTTAAACATATTTTAAGTTGATATTTTTAAGTAGAGAAAACAAACAGACAACTTGGTTACTATAGAAGTAAAGTAATTAGTAAAGTTATAATACGTGTACGAATAGACTAGTTTTTCATCTTATTACTTGTGGGATTCGACCCCAGCCTATGTTGGATTACTCTATTTGACAATGGCCGCATTATACCATAAATGGTGTAATTTGGACGAGATCAATATACACAAGGTAAAGGCCTTGTTACCATCTCACTTTGAGATGAAAGATATGGGTAAAGATGCATATATTCTCGAAATAAATATTTTGAGAAAATGTTTAAAGAAATTATTCTTTAAATGATTACACTTACTAAATTTTGACCATATCAAAACTCCAATGAACAAAAACAATGCCTTGTATGCTAGACTGTGTTCTAAGACTCCAAAATAAGATGAACAAATAAGTAAAGTTCATTATGCTATGTACGTTTGGTAGTCTTATGCATGATACTTTTGCTATACTTGGTATATGTTTCGCAATTGGCTTGTAGACAAATATAAAACCAACTAAATTCAGCACATTAAAAATATAGTTAAAATGAATCATGAGGTACAATATAGGAACTTCTTATTATGCACTTTTTCATAAGGGCTTGACATGAAACTGGGAGGATATATTTTATTTTGATTATAGAGGAGATGTGGATAAGTTGAGGTTTACCTCTGAATGTGTTTTATGCTCAATAATTATGACATATTGTAGACAATGAAAAATAATCACATGTAGATTTATTCATGATGAGAGTTGAACTTGTGACTCTCTCTTCAGTAGCACAATAAGTTATTTGGTTAAAAAAGTTCTTGGATCATGTGTTGATGTTGCAGTTAGTGTTGAACTAATAACTGCCGTTGTGACCGTCAAGGTACTATTATGAGCACCAAGAATCCCAAATATCATCGTAAATCCAAACACACTAACATAAATTTAATTTTATGATGACATGGTTGCACGCAAAGAATTGAACATAAAGTATATCTACACAAACGGTTGCAGATCCATTGACTCAGTCAGATCCTAGAGATGCGTGTTTTTATTCATGGAAGATCTCGAGGACTATGTGGACTTTAATATAGAGTCATTGATTTTTGATTTGTTTTCCAAACGTTCATGTTTATTATTTTCTTAAAAATCAATAAGTTTGATATGCATACACTTATTATTAGAATCATTGTGTACATTCTTACTGTGAATGTTTATTGTACATTCATATTATAGAATGCTTCTGGTGCATTCTTGGATATTATTGAAAGGTATGTCGGGTAGATAAAGATCAACCTTCTCACACAGGTGACCGCCTCCATCAATTTAGTGTTGATGGGAGATGAGATGAGACCTTAAGCAAATTATCATAAGGATAACTTGAGAGCACATGACTTAAAGAGGCGAGATGTGAGTTTATGTTTATTGAGTAGATCAAGGAACTCAATTCAGATGCATATGGTGTCTGAATATCATCTGTAAAACACTATCTTATGAAACAAAGGCATACGCTCCATGGAAAAGGAGAAAATATTGTAGCACTATTTCATACCATGTGTGCAGATGTCGGCCAAAAGGGTGAACATAAGTTTTATCTCGACTTATTGTTGTGTGAGACCCTAAATTGGGTACCCTCATGACTCCTATCAGTGGCTCAAAGCTTGGTTCGATGATCGCTATCTTAACATGCTACCAAATGACCATGAGAGATTCAGTTTGGCGGAGCATGACTAGAAAAGTGAGTTGGATACAAGTTGAGAGACTCGTGAGAAGAGGAAGATCATTAACAAAATCTCATTTAGTTTGTGTTTGCTGGTACCAGTTATGACTTATGGGTCATAATTGTGAACACAAGAACTATGATACATGAGATCAAAGTGTGATGTATCAATGTGATTCAAATGATCTAGGGCACTGAGCATACTTCTTATGATCTACTTGATGATTTGTATGACGACGAGAGGCTATATATTCCTAACAGATGTATAGCAAAGTGCTCTCATAATATGCTGATCGCACGATCTAGTTATCCAGTATGTATGATGCAAGAGAGATTAAAAGGAAGAATATATTTTCCTTAGATCGATGGAGCTTGATCACTCCCTTATGTGTGAGTGGGAGATGTTGAAAAGTATTATTGGGTCAGGTCCATCCATAAGGGGTGCTATATGACCCATGAGCCTGTTAATTATTCCTCCACATTAAACCCTAGAGCTAGCCTATATAAACACAATTATGAGTGTTTCAAAGGGGTTAATCCATAATATAGAGACGGCTAGAGTTCATACATAAAATAAATTTCTACATCAGTTAGAGGTATATCTAGGTTGTGGAAACATGGGGATACATCTACTTTGTGAGAATTTTTGACGACCGATGACATGAGTCGTGGTTGCTGCAGATCTGCTTCCGCTATGGAAAACCCCTTAAATCTCAGTATTTACGATTCAAAATACTACCATTTGTGTTACCAACAAATTTAACAAAACGCACCACACGTCATAACAAGTGCATCTAAGAAAAAAGGAACGTGATTAAGGTTATTAATTGAACTGGACATCTAAACCGACAAATTCAGACATTTAATTAATGTTAGCATTTTGACTTTATTGTCAAAAGTTTTAGAGTGGCAAAAAAATCAAAATTGATTAATGGGAGAGCCGAAAATACTGGTTAGACAATTGCAGACAATATGTCGGTCGGTCATGTTCTTGGTGGAACTATATGCATAAGCAAGGAAGACAAGTAGGGCAAACTGTATTTATTTCATGGAAAAGTTAATAACAAATTGAAATTGAACGGAAATGTTTATAAGGTATTGAGAACTACGTCGTTGTAGCAAAAGCTTTGCTAAAATATGGTCGCTTTCTTTATGAAGAGGAAAATAAGAAAAAGAAAAAGAAAGGAGAGGAGCATGGATTTATTAGGCTCCTTTTGTCACATTTAATTGAAACAATTATCCTAACTGTTTAACTTTGATTAAGACTTTTGGAATTTATTTGCTTATTCAATTATGATTGTAATGTCTGTTATGATTTTTTGAAGAGACAGGGTTGAAATGTGGATGAAAATCTATCTCTTAAATTTAATTAATCATTTAAATAGCCGCATAAGCAAAGTCGTAGGCTCCTCCTATAAAGAAAGTATTAGACTCTTATTACATTAAGGGGTCATTTAGTAGTTGGTTAGAGTTATGCAAGTATTAGTAATAAAGTTTTTAGTTATGAGAAAATATATGTATTATTTTATGCAAGAATTAATTATGCAGGATTTAGTTATTAATGTATTATTAGCTATTCATCTTCTATCTTGCATAAAACAATACATAAATTCCATCATAACTTATATATGTATTAGTTATGTGATTTCTAAATTGCAAACTAAACACCATATTAGGCATGTTGAATTTATGCATAGCAAAAAATGTTACCATATGTGGTACTCCTTATTTATGCTGGATTTGACACATAAATAATTTAGCTTCTAACTAGCTACCAAATGATTCATAAGAAATTGAATATTTTACTACATAAAATATTAGATTCCTCCTACAATTAAGCAACCAATTATTTTAGAAAACTTGTAACATCTATCATAGAGTCTCTCCCACATGTTCAGGACTCGGAAAC
Organism: Anisodus tanguticus; assembly: GCA_034509755.1. NCBI lineage: Eukaryota > Viridiplantae > Streptophyta > Magnoliopsida > Solanales > Solanaceae > Anisodus > Anisodus tanguticus. The sequence goes on from CM067540.1 coordinate 16,400,059, forward strand.
GCTAACAATTAACACAGGGGCTTAACATGGGGTAAATCAAGAATTAGGATGAATTTGACTATTATATCATACATGTTAAGAAATTATTTTGGGTGTAAATCAACCTCAAAAGCTAGATCTTGAGAATACTAAGGGGGTTGGTGCTTGCAATGATTAAGTGATTTAATGAAGTGAATATATATACCGTAATTAATCATGATTAAGTGATAGTTATATACATTGAAAGACATATTATGCATTCATTGATTTGATATAAGGCCTATATGCCAACTATTTTCTGAATTTTCAACAGTATTTTAGAGCTTTTATCTTTTTTTAGCCATTCCTTGATTTCTCTTACATTTTGTAAACTCTAAAATATGCTTATCTTGCAGTGTTCAGGCTGGCACGATAAGGGAAGGTTTCTTCTAAATCCGAGAGTAGAAAGGAGAAGATGAGATAACGTCTAGTCAGAGAATGGTGATTGGTGGCCACGGATTGCAATATTTTCATAACCTAAAATAACACCAATTGAGCATAAAGATAGATTGATAGAGATAAATAGATAAAACTAATGCTATAGGGGTTGTGTGATATTTGATCATTTTCAACAAGTTCAACTTGTCAAGTTGCTATATTTATTTTGTATATTAAAAAGAGTAATAATTAATGATCTATCCTCTCTTTGGTCCTTACACTTTACAGAGAAGAATCGCAGGCTTTTGGGGTTGTTGGCTTCTTTCAACAAAACGTTCTCGGGGTATTATATTGCATTTGTGGTCATTGGAGATACTTGAGGATAGAGATCAATGGTTTTCCACGTTGAATAGTGGAATAATGGAGGATATAAACCTGTGGAATATAAAAGACACGAATTAATTGCAATTACAATTGAATAGATGTGGCGCGGTTTAGTAACATGTTTATATTGTTTTGGGTACAAAATGTTCGAGACCTATCATTTATACATATCTCAAAGGAGTAGCAACGAGGAATCAATTGAGATCACTTCAAATAAGACATACTCTTTGATGTTTAATCATACTACTATTAAATTAGTATATGCATAATCGGAATCATGCATGAAAAGAGTACTTATTAATTATTTTATGAAGCAGTTAGTCTTTCCTTCAGTTATATTCACTTTTAGTTTTGCTTTCAAAGATCGATGATAAATGACTTAGACGTATAACAAGATTAAATAAGAGGTATTGTACATGGGAATGTGCGGTATATATCTTTCAAAGTGGACGATAAATAATTGAAATTGTAAAGAACAATATTATTTAACCCCTCCCTCCAAAAAAAGAAAAGAAAAGAATCGGCTAGTAAAGCGAATAACGTTTTTGTGGACTGTAATTGTTCTGTTCTTTTGGTATACCACATTATTAGTGAAGAAATGGCCAAATTCCTGAAGCCCTTCCAATGAATAATGACAATGGAATTTCCTTCCTTTTAGCACTTGTAATCTCTTGATTGTCACATTCCATTTTTCATGTTTTTTTCTAAGAAATTTCTGGAAGAAAAGAAGGTAATTTGATTCCTGCATTTGAACGTACATACGTAGCAAACACTTTGTTAGGATCCGTACAAAAATCCTACAAGGAATTTGTAGCCACTTTATGTGCTCTACTGCTTGTCCTTATTAATAACTACTAGATGGGATAGTATCTTGAACGGAGCTGCTGGTTATTTATTTGTTTCTCATTCGACGTCTGGTATTTATATTGGGATTCGGATTCGCACCACGTAAGGCTCATTTAAGAGGAAAACGTCCTCTAACAGGAGTTTCTTCATACTCAGGGCTTAAACACAAAACCTCTGAAATGGTGGAGGGATTCTATTCATCCCAATCTTTTTTTCATTACAAGAAGAAAAACATTTGTCAATAACATTTCTTGTTGTCATATGTTGGATGTTGTCGTTACAATAACCTCCTATGTGAAAAGTTTTCGCAACAACAACATATTAAACTTGTTGTCATTTACGTTTTTTAGCAACAATATATTAAATTTTGTTGCCATTTACGATTTTTAGCAACAATATATTATTGTTGCTAAAGTTTTGTTGTCAATTGTATACTTTCTTGTAGTGTTTTTAATGTCTTCTATTTGTTGCGGAAGCTTAAACTTTTGAACAATTAATCACACTTAAAAATGTTGAATTCCTTAATTAAGCAGTAATTTGTTAGTGGAACTTGATTAGGTAGATATTTGTGTGTGGATCTAGTAAACCTTATTCCTCAAAAACGAATTGTCGGCTAAAATTCCAACTTTTGACTTGAAGGTGATATTGACCCTGAGAGGATTTAGGATAAGTTCTAATCGGGATTAATTCAATTGAATTCATTGCTTCCGGTTAAATTTATTTATAAATATACAAAAACAAAAATTATATAATAAGATAATAATCATTCTTAATTCACGGATTATATTTTTAAGATTCTCATTATTGAGATCTATGCATACATATGAGGAAACCAAGTACGTACACTGGACAAAAATTAGCATATCTTTTTACGGAGTATTTAGTATGCGACAACTACCTTGTTTATTTTAAGCTAAAGATACGTAGTTTGAAAGGCAAAAGCACAGCTAATTAATTCGTGTTTATAAAGGTTCATTTGTCTTTATGTTCTTGATTTAATTAGTCTAGTTTAATTAAAAGGTAAAACGAGGATTAAAATATCATTAGATAACGACGGTAATCACTCATCATCACGTGATTACTCCCAAATATCCTCGTTAAGCTAGTGCAGACCTTATCTCAACTGTTTGTTTGTCACGTTTCTACACAATTTCAGTTATCCAAATATTTATTTTTTTTCTTTCCATTTTCATCATTTAAATTCACCTCGGCTTTGCTCATTTATTCAGTACTTTTTCTTTTTGATGAATCTCACCTGGTGTATTTATATTAATGATTCAATAAATACATGATATATGTCTTTACAAACATATATACTATTGTAGTTATTAATAATCATAGTTAACTAATACATATTCTCACTTTAATCAATCACTTAATTGATCACCTAAGCATAGTAAATTAGTATGATATAGTGTAAACACCTTGTGTGGGTAACTTTTTACCTAAGATATATGGAAGAAAAATTGCTAAGAGCAATGAGTTTAACATATAATCAATCGGACATGAAGCTATAAAAGGAGATTATGGAGCCAACATGATTCAGCAACCACATTGATGACCCCTCGGTATTCTGCTTCAGCGCTTGACCGAAACATCGTCAGCTATCGTTTTGACGACCATGAAATGAGGTTGTCTCCCAAAAACACATAATAACCAGAGGTGGAACGCCGGGTGTCCGGGCAGCCACCCCAATCAGCATCTGTATAAGATGACATACTCAAACTGAAGGACTTATACATATGTAATCCAAAATGAAGAGTACCCTTAACATACCGCATAATTCGCTTGAGACCCCCTATATGCTCTTATTTTGGATCATGCATATGTAAACATACTTGCTGAACCGCATAGGAGATATCAGGTATCGTGAAAGTAAGATATTGCAATGCCCTTGCTAGGCTGTGGTAATGCGTTGGATTATTGTATAGAGTACTTGTAGAGTTACTCAATTTTGCCTTTGTATCAACTGGTGTATGTGATAGTTTGCAGGAGGACATACCTAATTTGTCAATGATCTCCTTGGCATATTTCTTTTGACTAAGAAATATACCACCTGCATATTGGGTTACAACAACTCCTAAAAAATATTTTAAAGAACCCAAATCATTCATTGCAAATTCTGCTGCAAGGAGAGACATATAGACTGGCGAAGTTATGTAGATGATACCGTGAGAATGATGTCATCTACATATAGAAGGATATATGTCATGTCATTTCCGTTCTTATAAATGAACAAGGACTGATCAGACTTGCTGTGAGAAACCTAATATGGATACAAACCTATTATACCACGCTCGGGAGCCTGTTTCAAACCATATAAAGATTTTTTTCAACAGGAAATTATAATCCGGATGTGTAGGATCTCAGAAACCCAAAGGTTGGTGCATGTAAAATATCTCTTGTAGATGGCCATATAAGAATGTGTTTTTGACATCCAACTGACGATGGACCATGATTTTGACAGTGCCAGGCTAAAAACAATCTTGATAGTTGTTGGCTTAGCTACCGGATTGAATGTTTCACCACAATCCATACCAACCTGTTGAGACCTGCCATCACCAACAAGATGAGCTTTGTATCTCGCAAATGAGCCATCAAAATTCTTTTTATGATAGAAAAACCACATAGACCTTATTATGTTCACATTAGATGGACGGGGCCTTAACTCCCATGTCTTATTTTTAATAAGAGCATCAATTTTGTCAAACATGGCAGCTTTCCAATTCGGGTCTGATATGGTCATTTTGGGATTTTTGGAAGAGGTAATGGTTGTACTGAAGATGTTAGGTTAAAATGACGCATGGGCCAAAAAATCTCATGCATGGCACAGGTTTCAATGGTCCGAGGTTGGGAATTTGGGCTGTTGGGTATGCTAATGGGCCGAGGGGAGGTCCGATATTGGGCCAAAACTGATGGTTGGCTTTCTGCTTGGTGACTGGGCCGACATGGGTCAATATTTTAGGCTTGAAATTATGGGCCTGACTGTCAGATTAGGGACACAGGTGAGGGAGCAGTGGGCTCCCTCATTTGGGCCAGCCAGCCATGAGATGTGGACTAGGCCGAGGCCGACGGTAAAGAGGCAGTGACCTCCTCACCTCGGACTAGTCCAATCCCATTTTGTGGTTGGGCCGGTATGGTGTGGGGAGTATTTTAGGCTGTTCCAATCTGATTTTGGGTATGTAGATGGTGATGTAAAATTGGATGTATTCCGTCGTCCAAAAAATCATATGAAGGTGGGGATGCCACATGAGAATTAGCAAACGGGGATATAGACTCATCAAAAACTACGTGATGAGAGATAATGATTTTCCCGTTCGTCATATCATAACATTTATATCCCCTATGATTTTGTGGGTATCCCAAAAATACACAAGGAGTGAAACGGGCCTGTAGTTTGTTAATGGTTGTGGACGTAAACAAGGGATAACACAAACACCAAAAAACCCTCAAATGTGTAAAAGACGGGAGACGATAGTACAACATATGTGTAGGTGATATATTGGAGAGTAGTTTGCTAGGAAGAATGTTTAAAAGATATGTGGCCATTTGAAGTGCATGATGCCAAAAAACTGGTGGAGTGGACGAATGCACAAGAAGTGTGTGAATTATATTGTTAATCGTCCGAATTTTTCTTTCGGCTTTCCCATTTTGAGGTGATGTATGGAAACATAAAAGACACAAAGACATCCCATTTTGGTGACAAAAATCATTAAATTGGGCATTTATAAATTCCCTCTCATTGTCACATTAAAAACATTTAATGGATTTGTCAAATTGGGTTTTGATAAAAGCACTAAATTATTTTAAAACGGTGAAGACTTGCGATTTCTTCCCTAAGGGAAATGTCCATAGAAAATTTGAATAATCATCCAAAATAAGCATATAATATTTATGACCGGTAGAACTCAAAACCGGGGAAGTCCACAAATCACAGTGCATAAAATCAAATGGCATAAGCGTATGTGAAGTAGATAATGAAAAAGGAAGTTTAATGTGCTTCCCAAACACACAATCTTGGCAAACAGAAGAGTCCAAAAGTTTATTACAAGCAACAAAATTATTTTTCCTAAGAGTACTGAACACCGGTGCTCCCGAGTGTCCCAACCGATTATGTCATACGATAGGGAAAATAGCTGCAAAGGTTGATGGTTTGGTCACTTGATTGTTGGAAGTGATAGTGATGGGATACAAGTCCCTCATGCTATTACATCTCATTAGTGGTATCTCCGTCTGAAAATCCTTCATAGAAAATCCAAACAGATCAAAATTCATAGAAACATTGTTGTCAATTATAAAACATTGTACATATATCAAGTTTTTAATTAGTTTTGTTGCATGTAAGATGTTTTCAAATATAATGGTGGGTAAGTGGGGGAAGTTTTACTTGACCAATACCTCGAATTGGAATTTCCTGCCCACTACCGATAATAATATTTTTATTACTGCTCATATTAAAATAAGACGAGAGATTACCTTGAGATGTCATCATGTGTGACGTAGCCCTTGTGTCCATGTACCAAGAATCATCAAGAAAATTCAGATTCATGTTGTAAATGGCATGTTCGATATAGGTGGGAGCATAACTTGCGGAAGATGGTCCATGGGCTGCAAAATCTTGTTGCGGATGAGAACCTAGAACTTCGGACTGTCGATTTGAGGATGATGGTCTGGCCCACGATGAAGTGGGGTATGGGCACAGAGGGGCAGCCCATTGTAGTGCCCAATCCCACGGTAGGTACTGCCCCCACTGGCCCCCGCCGGACTGGGCTTGCGGCTGCCACTGGCTGGGCCGCCACTGTCCCTTCTGCTGGTGGTTGTTGCTGCCGCCCTTATCCCGCCCTTTTCCGCCATTATTTTTTCCTTTGTTATTATTACGATTTGACCCCCATTTTTTACCATTGTTTTTGTGATTTCCAGTTGCACCCAAACAAGAATTTTGGCTTGCAAAATCTGCGGAATATGAGTTGGTGGAGATGAGGGTTGTTCCGACAGTGGCTGCCCCCGAGGTTGTTTGTTTCGCCTTGCAGGTTTCTTCAAGAATTAATATCTAACGAGCCTCATAAATTAGAGGCAACAGATTACTTTGATGAATGAACGTAGCAACCCCATCATAATGTTCATTCAATCCCGCATTTAATTGAAGAACCAACCGTTGATTCATCACCGGCGCACCAATGTTGGATAGTTGGTCGGCAAACATTTTCAACTCTTGACAATAGGTGGAAACTTTTGAAAAGTCATCCAACTTGACGTTGGTGAATTGATTTTCAAGATATACTACCCCTAGAAAGTTTATTATCCTGAAAAATATTTTGTAAATGCTCCCACGCTTGTTGAGCCGTAGAGTCCGGTTCCAAAATAGTATGCAAAAGATCGTTGGAGATGGTGCCATAAATCCATTGAAGGACTATGGAATCTAAGCGGGACCATAACTTTTTGTCAACACTGTGGGTGTCCGATGAAGACTAGGAAGGGATGATATGGTATATTACTTTATATGCTCGGCAATGGATTTTGAATAACTCCGCCCACGAGGAATGTTGCCATTTTTCCATCTCAAGTGTAATTGAAATAAAGTTCTTGACGTTGTTTACGGCAAGAGCGGGATGGAATTGTTTTTGTTCGGCCATGGTTACCCCAAAAACCACAAGAAAAAAAAGAGAAAGAAATAGGAAGAAAGAAACCCGAAATAGGGTTTGGAAAAAGATGCTGAGGGGTGGGTGGTATTGCGGCAATGTATATGTTGTTTTGGCTAGGGTTATCCGAGTGGTTTAGGGTTTTGGGAGGCTGGTTTTGTAGTTCTCCGAGAAAGAAGAGGGGTCGGCGGCCTGCTAGGATAGTAGGGTAAGAAAAAATACAAATTTTGACTCTTGATACCACGAAGGAAGTTAATTTTGTGCCTTTATTTCATTCCAATATTGTCATATATATACAAGTTTATAAGACTAATAATAAGGGAAGAGCTATCTAATCATACCCTAATTATGTGATACTAATTATTCTAACAATTGAGGTTAAGATAATTGGATATCGTCTGAAACTACAAAAATGGACAATCAAAGTTTAATTAGATACATATGAATTTTTAATTAATTTTAATTTTATCGGGTACAAGTAATGAAGTATATCTCACCTAATACTTCCTCATAGATTATATTCTCGATGTATGTTCCTTTCATTAATTTTGATTGTTATATCATAACCATGACTTTTGTTATCGACATTGATATTCTATTTTGAATGTTATTTATTATTTTCCATTAACAATTAATATATAGGTGTTTGGCCATAGATTCCAATTATTTTCACTTAATTTTAAATTTATGGAATTGAAATTGAAGATGAAGTTGTGTTTAGTTATACTTCTTGCAAAGAATATTTGGAATAATGTTCATGTTTAAATGTACTTAATTAAATACAACTTTAAAACAAAAAGCAAATTGGAAAACAGGGTATAAGTTATTTTCCGAATTCGAAATACAACTTCAAATACTGATTTTCAAATAAAGTACCCGCACTATTTATTAATGCAATATTCATGGTTCTTCAGATATTTTTTATATATGGTTGCCATCTATTTTTCAATTCCCATACATCAAAATTTGTTGCAAACAATAGGATTTTGACTTTCTTTTTCAATGGATTTCAATTAACGTTTGTAACTTTAAACATATCAAATGTTTGATATACATATATATATCTTTAATGATCCAAAATGATATACAAATAAAATATCTTTTTGATGATCCAAATTTTTATAAAGAACTAATATAGAAATTCCCACCTCGCCCCATGCTTCGCGTCGCCCTCTACTCTATCACTTTTCTATTTAGAAAATTTCTTGCACATATATGTTTTGAACATCTTTCCTCCCGGGATGAGGTGCAGGGCGAGACCTGTCCTCGCCCCAAAGCTCACGTGGCCTTGTGCTTGGCTGTTTTGTACTTGGACAAATTTCATGAACGCATGTATTTTGGACCGCTTTTCTTGCTGAGTGAGGTGTATAGCGAGCTTTTGCTCGCTCTAACCTTTGCTTGGCGAGGTTTAGGGAGCATTTACACTTGCACGAATACTTCATCTCATTTAGCTCCAAATCATCGTATTTCTTACATTAAGTGTCTAGATGTGACAACAACACACATATTAGTTCATAATGCAAAGATTAATATAAGTTAGGTGTATTTAGTGCGATCAGTCATCTAAACAAGGTAAAACATGGGTAAAGTATGGCGGTTAGGCGTATAAATACACCTAACATCACCACCGCATACTTGAACCTTTGTTCGTCCTCGAAAAAACACTTGACACACCCACTTTCAACTAACACACACCAAACTCTGGCAATTCAAACAGGTCTACTCAGGTTAAGACCACCACAGCTATTTAAATATATACCAGCAAGTTTTCAAAAGTCTAGTGCATCATATCTACTTCAAGTACAATAACAACCTCTTCAAACAACCTAGTCTCTAATATTGACTCATCAATACATACCTTGGCAAAAACGACTACGTCACTAAGCAAAGAAATCAACCACTTCACCTATCTCTTACCATTCATGTGCCCTCACCATTCGAACGAGATGCCCAACAATTGTCAATTTTATATATATGTGTGTGTGTGTGTGTGTGTAGAAAGAAACACCACGCGCTCTCAACAAAGAAATCCACATGCTCATATGACATACCATTTGCTTGCCCTTAGTGTCATACTCTATTAGCATATATGTATTGATTTAGGATCAAATGGGTCTTCACAGATTGTAATGTCGGTTTCCGTACGGGTAGAAAATATTTTAGAAAATAGTGACTAACCTCCCTAAGCACTTTTAAGACACTAAATTTTACTTATGCACTTTTCATTGTTTCACCACTCATTATCACCTTTCTTTACCTTATGCCCCCCTCTTCATTAAGCAATCTCCTAAACTTTTCGTACATCGCTTATTCACTTTCTCTTTCCAAATGGAACAACCTTTTTCTTTTCTTTTCTAGCTCCTTACTACAACATATAATAGTTTATTCTTTCTCATACATGCACCCTTGCACAATTTTTCTCTAGTTACCACTTTACTCTCCTAATGTCAACTTTTCACTTCACTTCTAAGCGCTCAATCTCTCAAGTGCTTTTGGAGTTTGGGATCAAGTTTTTCAGGTTACACCAATAAAAAGAATAGGCTAAAGTTTTGTCTACCAAAGAATAAGGCTAAAGGCTCAATGGGGGTAACTAATGATATTACATATGGGTAGGTAAAAGATGGTCAAAACTCATGGCTCACAAAGAAATGTCTATATCATCTCCTAAACTCAACACACTTTGCTTCACTTCGTACACATACCGGGCAAGTTCTAGATATCACTACAAACATAGAATGCAAGCAAAAATCTCACCACACATGGCACACTTATGCTAAAGATGGATCAATATAGACTCTCTACCTAGCAAACAATAGAACGAATTCAATTTAATCAATAATATTTTCCAAGAGCCAAAGTGTCTTTAAGAAGTCATTACTTTTCCTATGCACACTTACTTCTTCTTTTTTAAAAAAAATTAAGCTCGTTATGTTGCTAAAAGTGCACCTTATCCCAAGTACCTAGCATTTGAATGACCTTAAAGGCTCCCTCTTTACTTTTATCCTAAAAAGTAAAATCTACTGCGGTTCAAAGACCCCTTGGAAAAGAACTGAAAATAAAAACCAATGGTGTGCTACGACGAGCATGACACACTAATGTAATCAACTATGAATAATAAAACAAACAAAACACAAAAAAATACTACTTATTACAGGCCATGAAATTTGTTACGTCGCACAACCTATAATACCTAACATCACTACAGTCAATTGATAAAAGTAAAATATTACGAATTATTACAGATCGTATACAAAGAGTTTACTCCCCTACCCCATACTTAAAATCAAGCAATGTCCCAGTGCACAAAAATAAAAGCCAAAATTAGGGTGAAGAAATAACTCCCTACTACTCATCACACTCGTCATCCTCAGGAACAACATAGTATGCATCCCCTGCATTACCAGCAGACTGGTCATCATCATCCTCGCTGACCGTAGAAGTATGGTCGGAATCACCATCATCACTGTCACTTTCTGATGCCTAAAAAGTGGTCTCAGCCTCCTCCTCACTAGCATGCTCCACATGTGGCTCCGGCTCAGGAGTGGGCACATCATCATCCACTGGCTCCGCAAAAGCCTCTCCATACTTGCACAATATCATGGCATGAGAACTGAGAAGGAATCGCTCATTAATCTCTGCAAACTGTTCAGGTGTAGCAGCAGTCGCGTCCAAAAGTCAAATGCAAATGTTGCATAGCATACATGTATGCTATGATGGAATCGTTCATTGCATGGCGTTGGACTGCTGATAAAGTCATACCATGTACATCATCCGGGTGCCTCTATCGGGTAACATCCTCCCACAGGGTTGACACGGGCAGCCGATGCCTCAGGTAGCGAGTAAGTGTGCTCCCAAAGAAGAACATATGACCCTGACCCATATGAGCCACTCTCATCTCCCTTTACATCACAACTCCCACATTGATTTTTTGCCTAAACATCAACATATACAACAAGCACACATGCTCTCGACCCACTAATGAAAGATAATCATACGGCATAATACGAGTGCAAATGAGATGCATCCATACTCTATCTTTCTAATTCATATGTGAGAATGGAAATGTCTTGTGCGTATCATCATTTTTTTTGCGCTCCCAGCGGGAAGTGGAATGCCGGCCATATAGAAGATGGTGCAGAGAACGGTATGGATGGTGTACATAAATCTCATCGTATGGCTTACTAGATATTACAAGGGTACTCAAAAACTCACAGAGTTCATTATCAGTAAATGGGACCACAACTCCACGAACACAGATATCATCCAGTTCCTCCTCACATCTCCAGTTCGCATAAGCCTCTCTCACTATATGAATATTGCATTCTACCGGATCTTGGAAAACAAACTGTATTCCCAAGGCATGTACTTGCTCCCAGATATCCCTGTGGTAAGTTTTCAAAATTGCTCAATCAACCGGGATCTCGTCATGGTACTTACTGGGCTTAAAACTTGCGTACCATGCTTTCCTGTAATCCTTTACCCATTTTCAGCCCTATTTGTGTCTTATTCTTTTTGGTTTTTCATTCAGGTTTGGCTGCGCAGTAGGTCTGCTCGAACTTGGACCACTCCTAGCCCTCTTCCGACTTGGTCCCTCGGCAGCGATCTCTTTTCCCTTAGCTTCAACAGTCTTTGAATTTGGTTGTGCCATGGTTTCACCTGTCACCTGTCCACAACAAGCCAGACAAGAAAAGAAAAAAAATAAGAGACAAAACTATGTTAGTAATGTTCTACATGAAAGACTAACAAACCAAGTCATGTGGGTGTCGGAACGACTTCACACTTAGTTCGCTAGCATAGATGCTACTAAGTCAATGGTAGGGTACTCAGACTTCCCCTTATTACTTTGCTTTAATTCATGACTACAAGCACCAAAATTTATGGTCACCTAAGTTGCTTTCATTGCCCAACAATCCAACAAACCACCCCACACTTAAATTTCTGCACATTCGTGAAGCTTCCTACACATTCTAGCATCCTACGACTAATGTTCCCTCAATATGGCCATCATCCATCCGTGATTGGGACCATTCTGTCAACGACGCTTCTATGGGCATTTCATCAAACAATTGGAGTGCTTAGTTTGTGCAACAAGTTCTTAGTGGAATTAGGGTGACAAAACACCCCAATAAATGGTGTGGGAAACAAGTTCAAGCAATAACCAACCAACAATTCAACATCCATACAATTTTTATACATTCCACCATTTACAACAAACTCAAAAGTTTCAATTTGTAACCATTTTTCAGACATGCAATTTCAACACATGAATTAATTTCATAGTTCATACTAATGGGGAAAGGGGCAGGGGACTTCATATTGTAGAGTCAAAAGGTCAAGTAATCTTACCAGATTTAACGAGGATAACAGGGGATGGGCAGTGGAGGCATAGCGGTGGGATAGTAGTGGAGTAGCGGTGGAAGGTGATGTTTAGGGATATGGGTTTAAGTTTTTTTTTAAAGAGAGAGAGATGGATGATTTTGGGGTGAACGAGGGAGACTAGGTGGGTAGATAATGTTTTATCTGGAAATGGGTAGGGTTCGGGTCGGGTGATTTAAGTTAAGAAGCAGTGGAAAAATGTACATGGAATCTCGCGGGGCGGGGTGCATGGCGAGACATGACCTCGACCCACGCTTCGCTCCACAAGGGATTTTGCCCATTTCACATTTAGCCAATTTTTTCAAAATTTGAAATTTTAAACAACCCGCCTCGCTAAGCAAGCCTAAGGGTGAGATGGTGTCTCGCTGCAGGCTTCGCCCAGCGGAGACCCTACCTGTGATTTTCCACTCATCCATTTTTTGTTAAGTCCTCATCCTCCTTGCTCTTGACTATGATTTGTGCACTATCCCCAATATGGCTACCTTCAACACAACCAGTTAGTATGAAGAAAAATCAAAATACGAAAGCAATTAAAAGTTGGGTTGCCTCCCAATGAGCGTCGTAGTTTAGATCGTAGCACGACGTCTTTTTGTATTTTTCTCATTTTTTTGTATTTTTCAATTACAATTATTATACTACAAACTCGAGTTGCCTCCCGAGAAGCACCTTAGTTTACGTCTTGGCAAGACTTCTTCTTCGCTTAATCATTGGACAATTCTACTGAGGTCTTGTGATGGTCCATATCCCCAGCCCAATAGTGCTTCACCCTTTGTCCATTTACCAAGAACATTTTCTCAGAATCCTGCTTTCGCAACTCCACCGCTCCATGTCGTGTCATCCTTACAACTTCAAAAGGACCTGCCCACTTAGACTTAAGTTTTCCAAGGAATAGCTTCCATCTAGAGTTAAAGAACAACACCAATTGTCCAGGCTCAAATGAACATTACAAGATGTGATTGTCATGTCACCATTTCATCTTTTCCATGTAGAGTTTAGCATTCTCATACGCCTGCAGTCGGAATTCATCAAGTTCATGCAACTGCAACATTCTCTTCTTACCTGCTAACTCTATATCTAAATTACACTTTTGATAGCCCAATACAATTGGTGTTTTAACTCAACGGGCAAGTGACAAGCCTTTCTATAGACCAACCTATAAGAAAAAGTCTCAATAGGTGTCTTATATGCAGTCCTCTACGCCCACAGTGCATCATCAAGCTTAATCGCCAAATCCTTCCTCTGCACGTTCACCGTCTTCTAAATAATCTACTTCACCTCTCTATTAGATACTTCAACTTGCCCACTAGTCTGCGGGTGGTAAGCAGTATCCACCTTGTGTCTCACACCATATTTCGCCAAAAGATTCTTCTTCAAAGTGTTGTAGAAATGCATACCTTCGTCACTTATCATAGCCCGCGGGGTCCTAAATCTAGTAAAGATCACATTTTTCACAAAGTTCACCACCACTTTAGCATCATTAGTTAGAAGAGGGACTGCCCCTACCCATTTATACATGTAATCCACTACTACTAATATATAATGGTTGCCATAAGATAGTGGGAATGGCCCCATAAAATCCATACCCGAGACGTCAAAAATCTCCACTTCAAGAATGTTGTTCAGAGGTATCTCATTCCTCCTAGAGATGGTTATTATTCTGTGGCACTTGTCAGAAGTTCGCATGAATGTGTGGACATCCTTGACTAAGGTGGTCCAGTAGAAGCCCGATTGTAATACCTTCGTTGTTGTGCGGTCGCCACCATGATGACCCCCATATAAGGAATAATGACAACTCTCCAACAGTTAGTTCACACTGTTCTGTGGAATGCACCTCCTTGTTAGATAATCAGGACGCTGCTTAAACAAATACGGCTAATCCTACTTATAGAACCGTCAATCATGATAAAGCTACTTCCTCTGCTGCATAGTAGTTTCAGGTGGGTAGATCCCACTCACTATCAAGTTCACACTATCAGGATACCATGGTACTTCTGCAGCCAGAATGGCAAAAAGATGCTCATTAGGAAAAGCTTCTCTAATATGTCCATCTTCAACTACATGATCGTGACTCTCCAATCTGGATAGGTGATCTACAACTTAATTTTCAGTACCCTTTCGATCCTTGATTTCTACATCAAATTCCTAGAGTAGGAGTATCCATATAATGAGCCTCGGCTTTGCGTCCTTCTTACTAAAGAGATAATGGATCACAGCATGGTATGTATACACAATCACCCGAGTCCCCACAAAATAAGACCAAAATTTATCAAAAGCATATACTATGGCCAACAGTTCTTTTTTAGTAACCGTATAATTCACCTGAGCAACATCAAGTGTCTTGCTTGCATAATATATGGAATGAAAAATTATGTTATTTCGCTACCCCAACACAACTCCAACAGCAATGTCACTCGCATCACACATCAATTCAAATGGAAAACTCCAGTAAGGCGCAATCATTATTGGTGCAGTCATCAATCTTTTCTTAAGCTCCTCAAATGCCTTTAAGCAAGCATCACTAAAAACAAACTTCACCTCCTTCTCTAGCAATTTGCACATCAGACTTGAGATTTTCAAGAAGTCTTTGATGAAGCGTCTATAGAATCTCGCATGACCCAAAAAGCTTCATACACCCATCACTGAGACAGGGGTAGAAGTTTCTCAATTATCTCCACCTTTTCACAATCAACCTCTAACCATTTCTTTGACACTTTATGGCCAAGGACAATACCCTCTCAAACCATAAAGTGGCACTTTTCCCAATTAAGCACCAGGTTGGTTTTTTCACATCTTGCCAGGACACGATCTAAGTTGCTCAAATATGGTTCAAAAGAATTTCCAAAGACTGAGAAGTCATCCATGAAGACTTCTATGTACTCTTCTACCATGTCATAGAATATAGCCATCATGCAACTTTGAAAAGTCGGTGCATTACACAACCTAAACGGCATTCTCTTGAAGGCGTATGTACCGTAAGGATAAGTAATCGTAGTTTTCTCATGATCTTTTGGTGAAATAGCAATCTAATTATAGCCCAAATATCCATCCAAAAAGCAGTAGTACTCATGTCCAGCCAATCTATCTAACACCTGATCAACAAATGGAATAGTGTAATGATCATTTCTAGTGGCTTCGTTAGGCTTGCAATAGTCCATATAGATTCACCACCCTATAACCGTTCTAGTTGGGATGAGCTTGTTTTTATCATTTGTCACCACTGTCATTCTTCCTTTCTTCGGGAAACACTGTACTGGGCTCACCCATTTGCTGTTAGAGGTAAGATAGTTAATATTAGCATCTAGCCACTTGATTACCTCTTTCTTCACTACCTATTTCATCAAGGGATTTAACCTTCTTTGTTGTTGTATGATTGGTTTGTAGTCATCCTCCATCCGTATTTTGTGAATGCAAAAGGAAGGGCTAGTTCCCTAAATATAAGATATCTGCCAACCAATTGCTCTTTTACGATGTTTCAAGACTTTTAGAGAACTCCTTATTTCTACATCACTAAGCTCAGCTTCTAATATAATAGGTAAAGTTTCACCTTATCCCAAGTATTCATATTTGAGATGTGCGGGAAGAGGTTTCAAATCTAACTTTGGGCCCTCTTCTATCAATGGCTTGGGCGGTAGTCCAAGTGTTCTGTCAAGCGGCTTAAACTCTCCTTCTCGAATAAAAAGGGTTGCTACATCAAGAAATCGCACCATCTCCATTGCATATGCATCTGCCTCCATTGCATCTGCATCAGCATCTCCAAAAATATCATCACCCACTAGAGCCCTCTCCAATGGGTCGTTGGACATAATGATATGTTTCTGGGTGTTATCATTCAATACCATAATTACTGACAGCTCTTCATATACTGTGGGCAACTTCAGGGCCTTGTACATGTTAAAAATCTCAACTTTATCATGTACCCTCATAGTTAGTTGTCCAGTAGCTACATCAATCAACGCTTTTCTTGTGGATAAGAACGGACGTCCCAAAATAAATGGGACTTCCGGATCAGGCTCGAAGTCCAGAATAATGAAATCCGCCAAAAATATAAGGGACCCTACTTGCACAAGTACGTCTTTAATGATCCCCTCGGGTCTTGCCAAAGATCTATTTGCCAACTGTAGAACTATAGTAATGGGTCTTGGGTTCCCAAATCCTAGCTTTCTGAATATGGATGATGGAATCAAATTTATAGTAGCACCAAGATCGCACAATGCTCGTGCAATGACCTATTTCCCTAGAGTAATTTCAATCGTGAAACTTTCGGGATCCTTCAGCTTTATGGGTAACCTGTTTTGAATACGAGAGGTGCACTCTTCAATAAGTGCAATTATGGCATACTCAGTAAATCGACTCTTGTTTGTTATAATATGTTTGATATACTTTGCATACTTTGGAATACCCTACAACATATCCACTAAAAGAACGTTCACATGCACCTGCTTAAGCAAATCAAGAAATTTCTTATAAGTAGCCTCTTCTTTCTATTTCTCCAAACGTTGAGGGAATGGAGGAGGTAGCCTTGCAACCATGGGTTGTAGTTGCTTTACCACTAGAGTCTTAGCTACCCTCTCTTCTTCAATCATGTCCTCTGCGACTATCTATTTTTCAGCTTCTGCCTGACTAGCTTTCTTTGGAGTAACTTTCTCTAATTATCTCCCATTTCTAAGGGTTACCGCATTACATGGTTTCGTATTTATGTCAGTATCACTTGGGAGTGCCCCAGTTGGTCTAGTATTTTGAGCACCAGCTATGTGCCCCACCTGCATCTCTAGATTTCGTACTGCTAGATTAAGATTTTTATTATCAGCCATCATCTTCTGCATATCCCCCATCATATATTTCATCATATCTTCCACACTACTTTGAGGAGCTTATGGCCTAGGCTGATTTTCCTGATTCTGCTAATATTGCTCTTTTACTCTATTCTGATTCCCACTATCTTGATTACCACCCCAAGAGAAGTTTGGGTGATTCTTTCAAGAAGGATTATATGAGTTGCCATATACATTCTGATTATCTTGCCTCTAACTGCATTGCCCATGAAAAAAATAGACTCCGGATTTGCCAGACAGACATCACCAGTGTGCCCTTCACCACACACCTCACAACACACCTGGACTTGATGCACTGGTTTCACCTGTGATTGATTATTTACTATTACGAAGTCCCTAATTTTTTTGCGCATAGCTTCAATCTATGTTGTCATATCTGTGTACAAGTCTAACTCAAGTGCTCCCGGAGTCTTCTTGACAATATTATCCCTATGATCACCCTGCCACTCGGAGTCGCTCTAAAACTAGTTAAATAAAATGAACAACTCATTATAACTCAGATCAATAGCTTGCCCTCCAACTGTAGTATCTAGCAACACTTTTTCATGGTGATCCAGATTCTCAATAAAAGTGTGTTCCAGAACTTCATGTGTTTGATAATGATGAGGACAATCTTTGAGCAACGCTTTGAACCTCTTTCATGACCCCTTCTCCAGGTTTTTGTCTGAAGGACATGATTTCCCTCTTGAGTCTCGCTGTCTTTTCAGATGGAAAAAACATAGTCAAAAATTATCTCACTAGATCATCCCAGTAGCTGATGCAATTCACTGGTTCTGCATACAACCACTTCTTAGCATCCCCAAGTAGAGAGAATGGAACAGTGTCAACCACACATAATTAGCAGTGACTCTGGTGGTCACGTAAGTATCCACATCTCTAAGAAGGTTCGAATGTGTCGTTGAGGATCCTCGTGTGGTAGACCAGTGAGCTGTCCGCTAGAGTGAAGCAGTTGAATTATAAGATGCTTAAGCTCAAAGTGCCCCTCGATGGCCGGTTTGATAATGCTTGAAGTGACATTACCCACTAGAGGTACTGCCACATCTCGAACTGTCACTGGTGGTGCGTTAGCTACCATTACTTCAGGTACCACAACGATTGCTTCCTGATTTTCCTAAAAATTAACTTCCCTCCTACGTTGTTGGAACAATTGTTCGGGTTCAGGTTGAAAGTCCGCAAGGTTGTTTTGACTAGCAGACTTTCGCATTTGATTGTTTTACCTACGTTCAAATAAAATCTAAGATCAAGACATTAATTCTTGGATAACCAAAGCAGTAAAAAATTACTCTAATAAATCTATTAATTTCCAAGTCCCCAGCAACGGCGCCAATAACTTGTTGCTCCCAACGCACATGCAAGTATATGCGGTCGACAAGTAATATAGTGACTAATATAGTCGGATATCATACCCACAGAGACTTATCATTAATAATTAAAGCAGAGTATTCCACTTCTACTGATTATGCAAGTACTGAAGAAAAGAGTGTTTGTTTGTTTACTATTGCTAAAATAAAACTAAAAATTAAACAAGTAACAATTTATCTCAAACGGTGTTCTAAAATTAGTTGTGATTCACAGAGATTAAACATTCTAGAGTTTCGGCACACTTTGTAATCATGTTGCGCATTCACTTTCGCTAACGTATTTTCTCTATCGAATTACTGATTGCCATGGTTAATATTACGACTATGAATCTCTCAAGTCCTCTAGTCGCCTATCTGTATTACTTTCAAGCCTATATCTCTATGGTCATGAACCTTAACACGAATGTATTTATATTTCCTGTATTTCAACCAAGTAGGCGAACTAGGTATATCTTTATCCTATACGCTAATCCGCTCCCCGATGCCCAGGGTTAAAATCCTACTCTATTCAATCTTCATTCTCTCTTAGTATTCCTCTCTCGAGTTCAACGTAAGAATCAAATATTTATTCTACTGGTCGTGAAGCAATAGAATAGTCTAGAACAAGATTAAATAAGTATTTCATATTATAGATTTAATAACGTCAATTCAAGTTCATACGACAACAATCATACATTGGTCATAACCCCAGAACAAGAGAGATTAGCCACTCATAGTTTGATTACAATTACTAAAAGTCATGTTCGATCTAAGAGAAGATAGAATAATAATAGTAAAAGAGGTACCAAATGAGGAAATCCTTAGCCCTAGATCTTTGTGAAATGATAAGTTCAACCACCTCTAAAAGCGTCCTAGGAGTCTATTTATAGTGTTTGGAAATAACCCTAAAAAACTAATCCAAAATGAAATTTGACTTCAAGTCCGCTGGCAAATGGACATAGTTGCTCGTTGGGCGAAGTGTAGTGCAAGACAATATCTCGCTATAGCCTTCAATGGGCGAGCTTGAGCGTCACTTTTACATTTTAAAAAAATCTCAATTTTGGCATTTTGAACTCACTTCCTCGCGAGGTGAGGTGCAGGGCGAGAAATGACCTCGTCCCAGACTTTGTGCCGCCCTCTGCTCTGTCACTTTTGTACTTAGAAAATTTCTTGCACATATGCATTTTGAACATCTTTCCTTGCGGGTCGAAGTGCAGGGTGAGACCTGACCTCGCCCTAGAGCTCGTGTGGCCTTGTGTGTGGTTGTTTGGTACTTAGATAAATTTATTGAACGCATGCATTTTGGACCGCTTCTCTCGCTGTGCGAGGTGTGTAGCGAGCGTTTTCTCGCTTCAGCCTTTGCTTGGCGAGGTTCAGGGACCATTTATACTTGCACGGATGCTTCATCTCATTTTAGCTCTAAATCATCGTATTTCTCACATTAAGTGCCTAGATGCGACAAGAACACACATATTAGTTCATAATACAAATATTAACATAAGTTAGGTGTATTTAGTGTGATCATTACTCTAAATAAGATTAAACATGGGTAAAATATGGTGGTTGGGCGTATAAATACACCTAACATCATGCAACAGTCAATAAAGCCTCACCCCAAAAGAAATTCGGCAACTTTTCTTCAGAAAGCAAACATCTGAATCTTTTCATCAAGGTCATGTTCATCCTCTCCGCCAACCCATTAAGCTGAGGAGTCTTACGATGAGTCTTCTGGTGTCTGATACCCTGTTGCTTGCAGTATTCATCAAACGGTCCATAATATTCACCACCGTTATCAATACGAATACAGTTCAACTTATTTCGAGTTTCTCTTTCCACTGAAGCCTGAAACTGCTTAAAGATACCTAACACTTGGTCTTTAGTCTTCAAGATATAGACCCAAAATTTTCTTGAGCAATCATCAATAAACGTGGCAAAGTAAATTACACCATTCAAAGTCCTTGTCCCCATAGGATCATATAAATCTGAATTCACCAACTTAAGCACATCTGTCTTTCTTGAAGGAGGATGAGACTTAAAAGAGACTATTTTATTTTCCAGCCAAGCAGTGCTCACACTTTTCTAATTTAACACTTTCAAAATTAGACAACAATTTTTTCTTAGCCAGAACATTAAGTCAATTCTCACTGATGTGGATAATTCTCTTGTGCCATAACATTGAAGAGTTATCGCTCTCAACTGCATTCACCATATTAGCACAAGTAGAAGTTGTAGTCCAGTATAGACCACAATGTTTTGTACCACGAGCCACAATCAAGGAACCCTTAGTGAGTTTCCACTTTCGAGCACCATTGGTACTAACATAACCTTCATTATCCAGAACACCAACAGATATCAAGTGCAAACGAACATCAGGTACATGCTTCACATTGTTCAAAACAAATTTAGTTCCAGTACTAGTTTCTAAATAAATTGTTCCAATACCAACCACCCTAGAGACAGTCTCATTACCCATACTCAAGGTTCTAAAATCACCTGGAGTATAGGATGAGAAAAAAATCCTTCCTTGATGTCACATGAGATGTGACACCACTGTCCACAATCCAGCTTGACTCATCACAAGAAATATTTATCAGATTTTCATCAAGGACAATAACAAGATCTTCTGTAGTGACGGTGGCCACACAATTGCCATCTTCTTTCTTTTCCTCCTTGTTTCTATTCTCTTTTTTTAAATATCCTGCAGAACTTTTTTGTGTGCCCTTTCTTTCCACAATGATAGCACTCAATATCTTTAAATCTGCCTCTAGATTTACTTCTATTATGTTCTCTATTTTGAAAACCATGATTCTTGCTTCTCCCCCTAGAGTCAATCACCAAGACATCTGATGAGGAGGAACCCTGAGATTTTCTTCTCATTTCTTCATTTAAAACACTACTCTTGGCAAGATCCATAGAGATCACACCATCCAGAGCAGAATTTGACAATGAAGTTCTAAAAGTTTTCCAAGAATCTGATAGGGAACCAAGTAGAAAAAAAAACATAAATTTCTTCATCAAATTTAATGCCCATAGCAAATAACTGATTCATGATCCCCTGAAAGTTATTCAGATGATCTGTCATCGGAGAGCCATCAAGGTGTTTTAAACCCAACATTTGCTTAATTAAGAACATCTTGTTGTTTCTAGTCTTCCGAGTATACAAACTTTCAAGCTGCTCTCATAGGGTCCGAGCATGTGTCTTTCTAAAAATATGGTTCAACACATTATCGTCAACCCACTGTCTAATAAAGCACAGACTTGTCTGTGTAACAAATTTCACTCTTCATCCATTTTATTATCAGTCTTTTTAGTGGCAAAGACTGGTTGATAAAAATTCTTGACATAGAGCAAATCTTTTATTTTGCTCTTCCAAAACACCACTCAAACTAATCATTCTACTAGTGTTGGTTTTCATCATTTATCACAAATACAGATATTATTTATTAGCAGGAGACCAAAGTAATTTTTTTCTGATGTGAAAGTTCATATTGTGCTGCAACCACAGAACATACTCAAACAGAACCTTGGCTCTGATACCACTTGTTGGGAATAAAATAAAACCGCAAAAATAATATTTACGATATTAGTGATAAACGTTGAACACTAAGTTATGATTAATCAATGAGAAAAAATGAAAGTAATGACACTGAAAATTTTTACGTGGAAACTCTTCTGAATATGGGAAAAATCACAGGCCAAAAGGAGCACTAATATCACTATAGCAAGGAATTTTATATTGTGTAGTCACGGATATAAATACTCCAAAGATCACTACTCACTCAAAAGAAATAACTCTCTTTTAATTTTTTCACCTTACTACAATATCGCTCACACTTTATTTTTCTTCACATGTTGTTTTCTTATACAATCTATGGAATACCACATCTCTCTTTGTTGATGTGTTTCAATTGGTAGAGAGCTTTCCTATTTATAGGAATGAATTAGACCTATTAATGTCATTGCTTACCTCACTTGAGGAGAAAATTAATGTATCTTCTCCGCTTTTCTCAAACAAAGTGAAAACATATCCCATAATTTGAATTATGTGATATGATATGGGAATGGAGACCCTACACGAAGATGGTGGCCACCAATTGGGATATTTAATTAATTTCCATAAACAAAAGCCAACAGTAATTTGGATATAAAGATAAGAGTAGATACATTGATTGACAACATAATGGGATTGTGTGTTATTAACTTATTATTTCATTTCCAACACTTTCAACTTGCCAAGTTGCAATATATTTGTTTATAGTATTAATATTAAAAGGGAGTACTGGTTATCCTCTCTTTCATCTTTACAAAGAAGAATTGCAGACTTATGGGGACCTTCTTAGCTTCTTTCAGCAAAAGGTACTCCGTATTGTGAACTACAAACATCATTGGTCTTTCACTTTGAGGGTCACTCAGTTCATTTTTATTTCAAGTTTAATTAATCTGTACAAGAAATTCATTTATCTTAATTAATAAACGTATTTAACGGATAAGTTCATAAAGTTTAATTAATTATCGTGTCACAGTGGATATTACTTGGCAAACACATGCATAAAATGATCAAATTGTACATGTTAAGGTTAGCTAGTGAAATAAAAAGCACACGATGTTATTATTGGGTGTGCGAATGAATATTTTACATTAGTAGTTGAGAGGAAAAAGAAGCTATATATTAAAATATATGACACTTTTAATGGTGTGTGACCTTTCACGAAAAAACGTACAACATGCATGGCTCAGAGTATTATTATAGTTTCTTTAGGTTGTTTTACCCCAACAGTTATTGTGAACTCCTGTTCATGGCCAAAATAGTGAAGCCATTTCTAATGATCTGTAATGTCAATTGGATTTTCTTCTTTTCTGGAATTTTCAAAGAAAATAATTGAGGTAATTTATTTCGTGCATTTAAATGTACATACGTATTTAGCAAAACCTACAAGGCATTTGTAACCACTTTATGTGCTAAAGTGTTTGTCTTTATTAGGCAGAATGAAAAACTCTTTCGAATGGAGTTGTCAATTTCGGATGAATAGATTGCTACGAAAAGAAGAGTCAGAAATCTTCCAGAAATTAAATATCTCCAGTGTACTATACCGTTCTTAAAGTTGGTGGAATCAATTTTTCATTTTCAAGCACGTTGATAAACTTCTTCTGTTTATTTTCTCTTTTTTTTCTGTTCATTATTGGAAATTAAAGTTATATGTATTTGCGTGGATATACTATAATTTCTTAGGAAAAAAAAATGGCCTATGTGCACCCATCCATCGGGATACTTGCCTGTCATAGCTTGCTCGCGTAAAACTATGGTAATATTAATGCGTAGGATACAGTTATTTTCTGTTTTTGTTTTAAAGATATATTAAAACAACAGTCTAAAGACATATCAAGACAGTTATAAAGCTAGAAGTAGTGTTTAATATTAACTTCTACATGATTATAGAACATTTTTAGCAATAAATCCTCCATTATATTTACTCCATCCAAATATATAAAAGTTATATAGTAATGTATGACTACCCGCTTCAAAAAGAGAAAAAAATGTATGATTAATTATTGTTGAAGATATAATTAAATAAATAAAAGTGTTCTATATGACATTTTATATTTTTAGATGAGATTAAACACGCTTCAACCTCATAGTGTCATAGCATATGAATAGTTGGATTCGAGTCTCATCACTATTATTATCAAAGAAAATTTCACTTACTTGGCTAATAAAAAAGAATCAAGCTTGCACCTGAAAAGACAAAAGAGTATAAAAACATATAGGGAAAATGGTCAAATATACCCCTCTATTTTATTTTATTAACCAACTCTATTCTCCGTTAGTGAAAGTGAACAAATATACTCATGCCGTCAACAAAGTTTACCTTTGTACCCTATTTGAATGAAAAATCCAAAATCAAATTAAATTACCCAATCCTTCTCTGACTCGATCCGCCCCCGCCCCAATTTCACCTTGTCTCCAAGAAAAATGCTCAAAAAAATTGATTCAATCTCATTCGGTTCTCAATCATATGAACTCAAATTTGAGATGTAACTTCTTCAAAATTCAGTGAACAACAACACCAATTTCTTCTAACAAACATTAAATCAACAAAATTCATTTTCAATTTTTTTTCAAACTTCAAACTCTAACAATGGCTAATATATCTTTGAGCCATTTTTTTCTTGCATATTCTGTAAAAAATGGATCTTGGGTCTAATTCAACCTCAAAAGTTACTTTGTAGCGTGAGAATTGTCCATGTACATACATACCATGTAAAGAATGAATTTTGGGTTTAACTCAACCTCAAAAACTAGCTTATAGGTGAGTATTGTCCAAGTTCATATAAAAAATCCATGTTCTCATTCCATTTCTCACGTGTGACTTAACATATTTAATTAGGATTCTCCAAACTTTAGCTCAACAATCAAACCAACAAATTTCAGATCACCTTGGGCACTGAGATCGACCTTACACTTCGAGAAATGCAGATTGTCATCTTCCACTTTCATCCACAAGAGTATAATAGAGTTTGAAGCTTGAAAAAAAAAATTAAAAATTGATTTTGTTGATTCAATGTTTGTTAGAAGAAATTGATGTTGGATTTGTTCACTGAATTTTGAGAAAGTTATATCTCAAATTTGAATTTATTTGATGGAATCAATTTCTTTTAGTAATCTTTCGGAAGAAGAAGATGAAATTGGGATTGGGTCGCATCAGGCGGGTCAGGAAAGGGATTGGATAATTTAATTTGATTTGGAATTTTCTATCCAAATAAGAAAACAAGTATAAACTTTGTTAACGACATAGATATATTTGTTCACTTTTTATTAATGGAGATAAAATTGGTTAATAAAATAAAGTTCTCGTCGACAAACTTTACCAACAAAATATCTACAAGTTGCACCTTCACTTTAGATGAAAATAATCATTACATAGGTGTAAAAAATGGAGTAGTTAAAGTCGTGACGACTAATGAAATAAAAGTAGTTTATACTCGAGTAGTAAAGAGGTTTCAATTTCATATTCTTTTCTTTTACTTTTTCGTTCCTTATTTCCTTTTTAACTTTTTCTTTTTGTTGCAAAAGCTCTTTCGACCAATTTATATACACACTTGACATGATTTAATTCTTTAATTCATATTTTGTTAGTGGAACTTGAATTCATTAGACATTGCTAACTTCCCGGTGCAAATCCTCTAGGTGTCGGCAAAACTGGCGATTTCCTTCTTCAACAAAGCGATATTAATGTTGAAAATTTGTCTTTGGTGTGGAGGTGTGTCCACCCATATTTAATGACTTAAACACTAGAGTTTCGAATGTTGGAGGCTTTGTCTCTTCACACGTGCATGATCTACTAAGTGAGTAGATGACCGTAGGGCCAAGGATCGTCAAATTTCGTTAAGAAATGAAAGAGATATTGGTCCACGAAGTAAGGTGTTTGAGGCATGAAAATATGGTGTGGGACAAATCTCACATCGGTGGGAAATGAAGAATTGTTCTCTTTATAAGTCTCAAGATTGGCTAAAAGCTCCTTTATGTTGCACATTAAATCAGTCATTTACTTGGCTGATTAACTCCTCACTAATGGTCATTACTTGGCTATTAACAAACATTAGTTGGCAGTTGAGAAGTCTCTCTCCTTATACTATATATTGAAGCATTTGGCTCAATTGTTGAGACTAGAAAAAGACATAAACAGAAGAGAGAACAAAATAAGAGAAACTCAGTCCAAAAACGTGAGCAGAAACAGTGGACAAACAGAAAACTCTTCCTTCCTTTTCCATTCTTCAGCAAGTAGTTTCATGTTTGTTTTCTTCGTCAGAATCAACCTATTTGCTTTGTAGTGTTGATTAGTTATTGTTTTATCTTGCGAGACTATTGTTTGTTAACGTAAAAGCATATATACGGGGCAATCTTATCTTAAAGATAGAGAGCCATCTCTCGACTCAGTCACAGTTGTAACAATCCAGATTTAATGTTTCTTGATTTCAGGTTATCAAGATTCAAGATTCAACAAGCTTGCGGCAGTTCTAAATTGCCTATTTGTTTATCCTTTCGAACACTTGTAATATTTATTTACTTCCCGTTCTGCTTTACATATCCAACAAATTTAAGACAAGATTGTATTAGTGTTCGAAAGATGTCGGTCAATAGTTGAGTGACCAAATCTGGCTATGGCTGTGGTTTTCTGGTAGAAGAGAGTTTTGATTATGATGTTGAAGGTCAGGGTGTTCATGGTGTCACCGCTCCCGATAGTGGTGGGAAAAAGCGCCCACGAGAGGCTGAGGATGTCAACTGGGACAAGAGGAGAAGGCTGAAGATGTGGTTCTATCTTGTAGCAGAAGGCTTGTATCTGTCCCAGATAAAGGATTCGAATTATGGTAAGGAGGAAATGGACACTCAGTCCAATGAAGTGACTGAAGTGGGCCAGAATCCGAAATTGGGATAAGTAATTTTTCTTTCTTGTCAAGAATAAGATTAAATGATGTCTGATTAAAAAGGGCTTAAAGTAAGGAGGAATATGAAAATGTTTTCCCGAAATAAATTATATTTCTTACGCTTTAAAATCAGAAGTTTAATCTCATCTTCCCTCCCCATTTAAAGATTGGACTTTGTAACTGACTTAAAAGATCCGTTCTTTTGAGTGTAATTATTAAAAGTGTGTAAAGTATGTTCGCACATACGAGGGAGAAAGGTCTACTGACTGTGCGAAAACTGTTACCACTCTTAAGTAAGCGCCAAGAATTGTCTGGGCACCAATCTCAATGGAAGAAGACTAGAAGATAATGACTTATCTTAAGACGTTGAACCTGTCACACTATTTGACAGAAGATCGTTCATTTGACGGGATGATATTAGACACTTATTCGTACAAAGCCTACGGGCGACTGGAATGGGCCAGAATTCATTTAATAGGATGATATTGGACACTTAGTCGTACAAAGCCTACGGGCGACTGGAGTGGGCCAGAATTTCCAGAATCTTAAATGATCTAAGGGCCAGAAGAAAGGCAGAAAAGTAATGGACACCTCGTAAGGTGGGCCAGAGTTTCCAGGTCTTAAATGATCTGAAGGCCAAAAGAAAGGCAGAAAAGAAATTAGACACTCAGTCTGCCAAAGCAACTGGAGTGGGCCAGAGTATCCAGATCACATATTATCCGGTTAAGACCTAACCACGGGCAAGAGGTTGTGAAGCAACGCCACCTCTAAAGTAGAAGAGGTTGGAGAAGGTTGTCCTCAATAGCACTTCAGGGAATGGGATCACTCTAAAATGAGGTGATACATGTCCTAAACTTGGTTTAAGGGACGATGTTGGTCAAGATGGTATGAGACTAGTCCAACAGGTCTATAATAACTAAGAATGGTACAATATGTCTGTAGCCAAATGAATGATATATTTGTAATTTGTGCATCTATGCCATCATAGATTAAGACACGTTAAATAGAAAGCCATTCAAAAGCTAACGAAGTTTAGATTGTTGCCTTCTGTCGACATAAACCCTCAAAATAAATGTGAGATAGGCTAAGAGGCAAAATCACCTTTTCATTCCGTCAAATGAATAGCGAAAGAAGCACTGCTCCTCTAGAAATTAGTCACACCTACATGGGTGATTTGAAGTTTATACAAAATAGAGGGGGGAGACAAGTACTTTGTGACCTTCATTGATGATGGTACAACGTATTGCATCCTTTGTTTGTTGAAAAGTAAAGATGAAGTTGTTGAGGTGGATAAGCGCTACAAAGCAGAAGTTGAAAATCAACTAAGCCTACGGATTGAGGAATTCGTAGTGATAGAGGGTGAGACTGTGAAACCACCATTCATCAAACGACTGCTCATTACTCACCTCAGTCTAATGGTGTTAGCCAAATGCAAAGTCGTACGCCCAAAATGTGTGGGGCAAGGCAATCCTTACCGCTAATGTGATTCTCAATAAAACTACGCATAAGGATAAGGATAACCCTCCGTGTGAAACATAAAAAGGATCCCACATACAAATGGTGTGTTATGGGGTGGCTTGGTAGAGGTTGGAATACCGAGACAGGTCAAGTTGGACCTAAGACTATAAATTGCATATCCACTAGATCTACAAATAACAGTAGTGCTTATCGCCTCTTGGTGTCAAACAATGCTGAATTCTTTGAAGATAACTTTCCTTGAAAAGGAAAAATATGTAATTGCTCGAGGTTAACAAGAACTCGCGAGTGCCTAACTGTTCGGAACTAGACGTTCCATATCTACAAGACTCGAAAGTTGTTGACTATCCGGAACTTAATATTCCAGATATACAGAACTCAGGGATTCTAGATGTTGAACCGAGACGGAGAAAAGAGGGGACAAAGACTTGTTCCAGGCCTTCTAGCTTGTATGGTTGAGAATGAACCATGGACAATTAACAAATAATTGTCATCTCCAGAAGCGCTGCTTTGGAAAGAAGCTACAGAGAGAGAAATAGATTCCATCATATAGAATTATACTTGTGTAATGGTTGACCTTCTTCCAGGAAAAGAACCTTTGGGTTGTGAAAGTGGATACTCAAAAGTGAGTACAAAGTAAATTCTCGGCTACTTGTACATATGCTCCCATGTGAATAGCTTAACATCCAGGGCCATTGCAGTCTTGCGTGACATGGATGTTGAAACAGCCTTCCTAACCGGAGAGTTGGAAGGGGAGGATCAAAGTAGGAATTGGGATTTCTAAGACATCTAACGGACTGTTCTAATTCTAAACTCATTTGTGAAGTAGTTGACAGTCTCGTTGAATTCACCAATAGATATGAATCTTATAACTAATTAGAATTATGGTGCACCCATATACAAAGAGCGATATGCGCAGGTCACATGTAGTTCAATATATGTTACACACTACAACCGACCTGGTATCGGCCTACAAAGTAGATTAGTTGAACTAAGGTTCACTCGTGATTCTAAAGGGAATGGGCTTAAAACCCAAACAATACGAACTTTTGCGGTGATAACCCAATCATACTGACTGGAGATCCCAAGAATATGGTTCAATGGGAAAACTAAGCTGCAAAAGGTTCAGTTGAGCGGTGGAAGCAAGAGCACTTCGGATTATGAATTCTATAAGGAAACGTAAATCCAAAGTCGTTCCCGCTATAGACATTAAAGTGCTACATGCATGGTGGGTAAAGGTTAAGCTTCCAAACCTTTAAGGATCCTCAAACGATTGAGGTTAAGGTTGGGGAAACATTTAATGATTCCTAACACTTGTGAAGTGGGGTATAGTAGGATACCTTGTAGGAGATCACCTATTTAAGTGCGAGGATAGGCTGCCTCAAATGAACGCACTTAAGAATCCAAGTGTGTCCACGACCACAACGGACAGAACAATAAGAATGAAAATGAATAAGGAGAGTTATTGTGTTGGTATCATTGTCTTGGCTTACACTAACACTGACGATTCAAGATATCACGTTCACCGCGCAGTAAGTAAGGCCGGCGGTATTCAACTAGGGAAGGTTCAAAGCGGAAGCTACCTCTCCTGATGCAATATCTTTTCGCTGAAAGATTGTTGAAAGTAGGCACCTTGTGTGTGCACCAAAATCTCTTTCAAGAGGGGATTGTTCAAAATTTGTCTTTGGTGGGGAGGTGCGTCCACCCATATTTAATGACTTAAACATTAGGGTTCCGCATGTTGGAGGCTTTGTCTCTTCACACGTGCATAATCTACTAAGTGAGTAAATGAACGTAGGGCCAAGGATCGTCAAATTTCGTTAAGAAATGAAAGAGATATTGGTCCACGAAGTAAGGTGTTTGAGGCATGGAAATATGGTGTGGGACAAATCTACCACATCGGTGGGAAAATGAAGAATTGTTCTCTTTATAAGTGTCAAAATTGGCTAAAAGTTCCTTTATGTTGCACATTAAATCAGTCATTTACTTGGCTGATTAACTCCTCACTAATGGTCATTACTTGGCTATTAACAAACATTAGTTGGCAGTTGAGAAGTCCCTCTCCTTATACTATATATTGAAGCCTTTGACTCAATTGTTGAGACTAGAAAAAGACACAAACAGAAGAGAGAACGAAAACAAGAGAAACTCAGTCCAAAAACGTGAGCAGAAACAGTGGACAAACAGAAAACTCTTCCTTCCTTTTCCATTCTTCAGCAAGTCGTTTCGTGTTTGTTTTCTTCGTCTGAATCAACCTATTTTCTTTGTAGTGTTGATTAGTTGTTGTTTTATCTTGGGAGACTATTGTACGTTAACGTAAAAGCATATATACGGGGCAATCTTGTCTTAAAAACAGAGAGCCATCTCTCGAGTAAACCACAGTTGTAACAATCCAGATTTAGTGTTTCTTCATTTCAGGTTATCAAGATTCAGGACTCAACAAGCTTGCGGCAGTTCTGAATATTGGATATTTGTTCATCCTTTCGAACACTTGTAATATTTATTTTTTTCTCGTACTGCTTTACATATCCAACAATTAATTCAGATGTCGATTATGACGGATTATGTGAGTTCAACTAAATTCACTTCTTCTCACTCGAACTGTATATAAACATTTAAGAAAATTAAATATTATACTCATTTATATAATTGGATCATTCTTTTTAAATCCACTAAGTACTTTAAATTCTGTTTTAATCTTTGCATTTATCTATGCATATATTTCGAAAACTAGTTCATATATAAAAAGGAGAATAATTATTATTGAGTATACCAGTACTA
Source organism: Anisodus tanguticus (assembly GCA_034509755.1). Classification (NCBI taxonomy): domain Eukaryota; kingdom Viridiplantae; phylum Streptophyta; class Magnoliopsida; order Solanales; family Solanaceae; genus Anisodus; species Anisodus tanguticus. The sequence goes on from CM067540.1 coordinate 16,431,553, forward strand.
CCTATAACTATTTGGCTCGACTAGGATATTATAATGCTCGTGCTGAAGCCACGCTTTTAACTTTTCATATTTCAATTTTCGTATCCTTTGAATTTCAAAATATATATGGTGGACGCGAATAATTGGAATATTTTTATGAACTGGTTCGGCAGAATTTTAAAAATTTAGTTCAAACCCAGTATTTATATAAAGAAAATTATTTAGTATGTGCATTAACCTATTCAAAACCCACTAAATAAAATAAATTATAGTTAAGAATTCATAAATTAAAAATCGTTGCTCAGCTCGGGATAGATCGATAAGCTAATTAACGTTACTGGGTTTGTGAGCTATTTCATTTCCAACACGTTCAACTTGCCAAGTTGCAGTAATTTTTTCATTTTTTAATATTTAAAACTAAATGGAATTAATGTTTTATCCTTTTGCTTTGGTCTTTACATTTTAGAGAAGAATTGCAGGTTTTTGGGGACCTTCTTGGCTTCTTTCAGCAAAAGGTCCTCCATATTATATACTCCGTATAACACATTTGTGGACTACAAACATCATTGGCCTATTACTTTAATTTGAGGGACAAAATTGATCGATTTTATTTGATGTTTAATATGAACAAGAAGTTCATTTATCTTAATTAAGAAGCGTATTTTAGCGGATAAGTTCATAAAATTTAATTATTGATTCAAATTAAAGTGGATCATGTTGGGTATTGATATTGGTGAATGGGAAATGATTGGAAAGAAAAGTGGGAGTTGTCCCACATCGGTAGTGGAAAGAAAAGTGGGAGTTCCCTCTTGCTTTACAAAAATAAGCATTTGTCCCACATCGGTAGTGGAAAGAAAAGTTCTTCTACTTATAAGTAGAATTACTCCTTCTTGTCAGTAAAAGGGTTGAGGGGGCAATGACCCCTCGCGCCGTCGTCGTCGCTCGCTCGGCTCGGCTTCGGCTCGGCTTCGGCTTCGGCTTCGGCTTCGGCTTCGGCTTCGGCTTCGGCTTCGGTCAAATGATTTGATTGATAAATAATCTTTTTGGATCAAATTTTCTTTAATTTTTAATTATTTAATTAATCATTATTTAATTTAATTAATTAACTTATCCAATCCTACCTGTTAGTGACCCTGACCCGCGACCCGGCCGGATCCGCGTGTCTGACCCGCGACCCGATTTCTTTTTCTTATTTAAATTTCCCACCATTTTCAGTGGCTGTTCAGAAAGGTTGCAAACCTTCAGAAACAGTACTTCCATGGCTATAAATTCGTTTGATTCCTCAGAATATTACTAACGAATTTTCCGAACAACACAAACTTCTTCTTCTTCTCGCATAAACAAATTCGTGTGATATACCGTCTGTTGAGTGGTTCGCCGCTACCGGAATTTGGAGTACTACTATTACGGTAAGATAATCGTTCTATCTGGGAGGGGATATTCCATCAACCTCGAGTCGTGAGGGGAATAATTTCCTTAAGGACACACTTTGAACTAAGTGGGCTCGATTATATTCTGAAAAATACTTTTATTTTTTCAACACTGATTCTGTTCATTTTTCAATTATTATTGTTTTTGGGTTTTTTTTGAAATACGGATTAATAACGAGATCATACTTGGCAAACGTAAAATGATCAACATTTGTTACATGGTAAGTGTCAACTAGTGAAATAGAAACCGAACAATATTTTTGTGGACTTATTAAGATTAATGAGTGTGACAAATGTGTTTACATTAAAAATACTCCAAATCATGAAGTCATTGTTTGTTTATATGTTGATGACATGTTGATAATGAGTAGAGATATTACCGATGTAAATGCTACGAAGCGTATCTTTGGCTAGCAAATTTGATATGAAGGACTTAGGAGTTCTTTGATTTGATCTTAGGTATCAGAATTCATAAAACTCCACAAGGTCTAGTATTATCGCAGTCTCATTATATTGAAAGAGTACTTGACAAGTTTAAGTATTTAAATTTCAATGTTGCAAAGACTTCAATTGATGTAAGTTTTGCACTTCAAAAGAATAAAGGTGAAAGTGACTCACAATTGGACTATGCACGAGTTTTGGGAAGTTTGATGTATATTATGAATTGTACACGACCAGATATAGCATGTGCTATAAGCAAGCTGAGTCGATTCACGAGTAATCCCAATCAAACTCATTGGATGGCAATGAAACGAGTCTTGGGGTATTTAAAACACACCCAAGACTATGCTTTGCATTATAACAAATATCCCGCCGTGATCGAAGGATATAGTGATGCAAATTGGATCACCGGATCATCTGAACTTAAATCCACGAGTGGTTATGTTTTCACAATTGGGGGTGGATCAGTGTCTTGAAAATCATCAAAACAGACATGCATCGCCCGCTCTACAATGGAATCTGAATTTATAGCTTTAGACAAGGGAATGGCTCCGGAATTTCTTAGAAGATATTCCATTCTGGCCCAAACCTTTGGCTCCTATATGTATACATTGTGACAGTCAAGCAGCAATAGGTAGGACAGGAAGCGTAATGTACAACGGAAAATCTCGTCACATACGACGAAGACATAATACCGTTAGACAACTCCTCTCTAGTGGCGTTATCACGATTCACTATGTAAAGTCAAGAGATAACGTGGCGGATCCGCTTACAAAAGGCTTATCTAGAGAGGGAGTTAGTAGATCATCAATGGGAATGGGGTTAAGGCCGAGGACAAGTCATCATGGCGGTAACTCTACCTAGCAGATTTGGAGAGACCCAAGAGCTAGGTTCAAGGAGATCAAACAAATTTGTGACTGACGGTTCAACATTGTCAAATAACTCAACCCATTCTCGGATGAAGACAATGTTCAGAAATAAGGATAAAACCTCATGGCTTGTTAATGAGTTAATAAAGCATTAAGGTTCTTTAATGATTATCTAATTCAGGCAGTGTATGACCAGATAATGTGGCTATAGGACCACATGTTTAGAAATCACCTATGTGAGTGTTAAGTGTAAGCCGCTTTAAAGGGGAATGACAGTGAAGGCCCATTCTCTACGCACTCATGAAACCAGGAAGTGTTCATGGCTGAAACGAACACAACCGTGAGAACCATAAATGGTTGAGGGTTGATTGTGTGACTTATGTTGTCTAGGTATACAACAAAGTTTGACGGTTCAAAGATATCAAATCTACCGATTGATCGAGTATATCCGATATAAGTACACTACGGAAAGTTCAAAGGGAAACCTACTTATCCAGATGTAGTCAATTCTCGCTTGTATATCACACTTGTCCGCACTTTTATATTATAGCCATTCCCCATTCATCTGGGGGATTGTTGGGTATTGATATTGGTGAATGGGAAATGATTGGAAAGAAAAGTGGGAGTTGTCCCACATCGGTAGTGGAAAGAAAAGTGGGATTTCCCTCTTGCTTTATAAAATAACCATTTGTCCCACATCGGTAGTGGAAAGAAAAGTTCTTCTACTTATAAATAGAATTACTCCTTCTTGTCAGCAAAAGGGTTGAGGGGGCAAGGACCCCTCGCGCCGTCGTCGCCGCTCGCTCGGCTCGGCTCGGCTTCGGATTCGGCTTCGGCTACGGCTACGGCTACGGCTTCGTCTTCGGCTTCGGCTTCGGCTTCGGCTTCGGCTTCGGATTCGGATTCGGATTCGGATTCGGTCAAATGATCTGATTGATTGATAATCTTTTTGGACCAAATTTTTTTTAATTTTTAATTATTTAATTAATCATTATTAAATTTAATTAATTAACTTATCCAATCCTACCCGTTAGTGACCCTGACCCGCGACCCGGCCGGATCCGCGTGTCTGGCCCGCGACCCGGCCGGATTCGCGTGTCTGGCCCGCGACCCGATTTCTTTTCCTTATTTAAATTTCCCACCATTTTCAGTGGCTGTTCAGAAAGGTTGCAAACCTACAGAAACAGTACTTCCATGGCTATAAATTCGTTTGATTCCGCAGAATATTACCAACGAATTTTCTGAACAACACAAACTTCTTCTTCTTCTGCATAAACAAATTCTGTGTGATATACTGCTGTTGAGTGGTTCGCCGCTACCGGAATTTGGAGTACTACTATTCTGGTAAGATAATCGTTCTATCCTGGGAGGTGATATTCCATCAACCTCGAGTACCGTGAGGGAAATAATTTCCTTAAGGACACACTTTGAACTAAGTGGGCTCGATTATATTCGGAAAAATAATTTTATTTTTCCAACACTGATTCTGTTCATATTTCAATTATTATTGTTTACTGGGTTTTTTTTGAAATACAGATTAATAACAGATCATACTTAGCAAACGTAAAATGATCAGGCTGTTACATGGTAAGTGTCAACTAGTGAAATAGAAACCGAACAATATTTTTGTGGACTTATTAAGATTAATGAGTGTGACAAATGTGTTTACATTAAAAATACTCCAAATCATGAAGTCATTGTTTGTTTATATGTTGATGACATGTTGATAATGAGTAGAGATATTACCGATGTAAATGCTACGAAGCGTATGCTGGCTATCAAATTTGATATGAAGGACTTAGGAGTTGCTGATTTGATCTTAGGTATCTGTATTCATAAAACTCCACAAGGTCTAGTATTATCGCAGTCTCATTAAATTGAAAGAGTACTTGACAAGTTTAAGTATTTAAATTTCAATGTTGCAAAGACTCCAATTGATGTAAGTTTTGCACTTCAAAAGAATAAAGGTGAAAGTGACTCACAATTGGACTATGCACGAGTTTTGGGAAGTTTGATGTATATTATGAATTGTACACGACCAGATATAGCATGTGCTATAAGCAAGCTGAGTCGATTCACGAGTAATCCCAATCAAACTCATTGGATGGCTATGAAACGAGTCTTGGGGTATTTAAAACACACCCAAGACTATGCTTTGCATTATAACAAATATCCCGCCGTGATCGAATGATATAGTGATGCAAATTGGATCACCGGATCATCTGAAGTTAAATCCACGAGTGGTTATGTTTTCACAATTGGGGGTGGATCAGTGTCTTGGAAATCATCAAAACAGACATGCATCGCCCGCTCTACAATGGAATCGAATTTATAGCTTTAGACAAGGCCGGTGAAGAATTTGAATGGCTCGGAATTTCTTAGAAGATATTCCATTATGGCCCAAACCTTTGGTTCCTATATGTATACATTGTGACAGTCAAGCAGCAATAGGTAGGGCAGGAAGCGTAATGTACAACGGAAAATCTCGTCACATACGACGAAGACATAATACCGTTAAACAAGTCCTCTCTAGTGGCGTTATCACGATTGACTATTTAAAGTCAAGAGATAACGTGGCGGATCCGCTTACAAAAGGCTTATCTAGAGAGGGAGTTAGTAGATCATCAATGGGAATGGGGTTAAGGCCGAGGACAAGTCATCATGGCGGTAACTCTACCCTGGCGACTGGAGATCCCAAGAGCTAGGTTCAAGGAGATCAAACAAAGTTGTGACTGACGGTTCAACATTATCAAATAACTCAACCCATTCTCGGATGAAGACAATGTTCAGAAATAAGGATAAAACCTCATGGCTTGTTAATGAGTTAATAAAGCATTAAGGTTCTTTAATGATTATCTAATTCTGGCAGTGTATGACCAGATAATGTGGCTATAGGACCACATGTTTAGAAATCTCCTATGTGAGTGTTAAGTGTAAGCCGCTTTAAAGGGGAATGACAGTGAAGGCCCATTCTCTACGCACTCATGAAACCAGGAAGTGTTCATGGCTGAAACGAACACAACCGTGAGAACCATAAATGGTTGAGGGTTGATTGTGTGACTTATGTTGTCAAGGTATACAACAAAGTTCGACGGTTCAAAGATATCAAATCTACCGATTGATCGAGTATATCCGATATAAGATCACTACGGAAAGTTCAAAGGGAAACCTACTTATCCAGATGCAGTCAATTCTCGCTTGTATATCACACTTGTCCGCACTTTTATATTATAGCCATTCCCCATTCATCTGGGGGATTGTTGGGTATTGATATTGGTGAATGGGAAATGATTGGAAAGAAAAGTGGGAGTTGTCCCACATCGGTAGTGGAAAGAAAAGTGGGAGTTCCCTCTTGCTTTATAAAATAAGCATTTGTCCCACATCGGTAGTGGAAAGGAAAGTTCTTCTACTTTTAAGTAGAATTACTCCTTCTTGTCAGTAAAAGGGTTGAGGGGGCAAGGACCCCTCGCGCCGTCGTCGTCGCTCGCTCGGCTCTGCTCGGCTTCGGCTTCGGCTTCTACTTCGGATTCGGATTCGGTCAAATGATCTGATTGATTGATAATCTTTTTGGACAAAATTTTCTTTAATTTTTAATTATTTAATTAATCATTATTTAATTTAATTAATTAACTTATCCAATCCTACCCGTTAGTGACCCTGACCCGCGACCCGGCCGGATCCGCGTGTCTGACCCGCGACCCGATTTCTTTACCTTATTTAAATTTCCCACCATTTTCAGTGGCTGTTCAGAAAGGTTGCAAACCTTCAGAAACAGTACTTCCATGGCTATAAATTCGTTTGATTCCTCAGAATATTACTAACGAATTTTCTGAACAACACAAACTTCTTCTTCTTCTGCATAAACAAATTTTGTGTGATATACTGCTGTTGAGTGGTTCGCCGCTACCGGAATTTGGAGTACTACTATTCTGGTAAGATAATTTTTCTATCCTGGGAGGGGATATTCCATCAACCTCGAGTACTGTAAGGGGAATAATATTCTTAAGGACACACTTTGAACTAAGTGGGCTCGATTATATTCTGAAAAATACTTTTATTTTTCCAACACTGATTCTGTTCATTTTTCAATTATTATTGTTTACTGGGTTTTTTTTGAAATACAGATTAATAACAGATCATACTTGGCAAACGTAAAATGATCACGCTGTTACATGGTAAGTGTCAACTAGTGAAATAGAAACCGAACAATATTTTTGTGGACTTATTAAGATTAATGAGTGTGACAAATGTGTTTACATTAAAAATACTCCAAATCATGAAGTCATTGTTTGTTTATATGTTGATGACATGTTGATAATGAGTAGAGATATTACCGATGTAAATGCTACGAAGCGTATGTTGGCTAGCAAATTTGATATGAAGGACTTAGGAGTTGCCGATTTGATCTTAGGTATCAGAATTCATAAAACTCCACAAGGTCTAGTATTATCGCAGTCTCATTATATTGAAAGAGTACTTGACAAGTTTAAGTATTTAAATTTCAATGTTGCAAATATACTCCAATTGATGTAAGTTTTGCACTTTAAAAGAATAAAGGTGAAAGTGACTCACAATTGGACTATGCACGAGTTTTGGGAAGTTTGATGTATATTATGAATTGTACACGACCCGATATAGCATGTGCTATAAGCAAGCTGAGTCGATTCACGAGTAATCCCAATCAAACTCATTGGATGGAAATGAAACGAGTCTTGGGGTATTTAAAACACACCCAAAACTATGCTTTGCATTATAACAAATATCCCGCCGTGATCGAAGGATATAGTGATGCAAATTGGATCACCGGATCATCTGAACTTAAATCCACGAGTGGTTATGTTTTCACAATTGGGGGTGGATCGGTGTCTTGGAAATCATCAAAAAATAGACATGCATCGCCCGCTCTACAATGGAATCGAATTTATAGATTTAGACAAGGCCGGTGAAGAAGTGAATGGCTCGGAATTTCTTAGAAGATATTCCATTCGGCCCAAACCTTTGGTTCCTATATGTATACATTGTGACGATCAAAAGCAATAGGTAGGGCAGGAAGCGTAATGTACAACGGAAAATCTCGTCACATACGACGAAGACATAATACCGTTAGACAACTCCTCTCTAGTGGCGTTATCACGATTGACTATGTAAAGTCAAGAGATAACGTGGCGGATCCGCTTACAAAAGGCTTATCTAGAGAGGGAGTTAGTAGATCATCAATGGGAATGGGGTTAAGGCCGAGGACAAGTCATCATGGCGGTAACTCTACCTAGCAGACTGGAGATCCCAAGAGCTAGGTTCAAGAAGATCAAACAAATTTGTGACTGACGGTTCAACATTGTCAAATAACTCAACCCATTCTCGGATGAAGACAATGTTCAGAAATAAGGATAAAACCTCATGGCTTGTTAATGAGTTAATAAAGCATTAAGGTTCTTTAATGATTATCTAATTCGCAGCGAGTGTATGACCGGATAATGTGGCTATAGGACCACATGTTTAGAAATCACCTATGTGAGTGTTAAGTGTAAGCCGCTTTAAAGGTGAATGACGGTGAAGGCCCATTCTCTACGCACTCATGAAACCGGGGAAGTGTTCATGGCTGAAACGAACACAACCGTGAGAACCATAAATGGTTGAGGGTTGATTGTGTGACTTATGTGGTCTAGGTATACAACAAAGTTTGACGGTTCAAAGATATCAAATCTACCGATTGATCGAGTATATCCGATATAAGTTCACTACGGAAAGTTCAAAGGGAAACCTACTAATCCAGATGCAGTCAATTCTCGCTTGTATATCACACTTGTCCGCACTTTTATATTATAGCCATTCTCCATTCATGTGGGGGATTGTTGGGTATTGATATTGGTGAATGGGAAATGATTGGAAAGAAAAGTGGGAGTTGGCCCACAACGGTAGTGGAAAGAAAAGTGGGAGTTCCCTCTTGCTTTATAAAATAAGCATTTGTCCCACATCGGTAATGGAAAGAAAAGTTCTTCTACTTATAAGTAGAATTACTCCTTGTCAGTAAAAGGGTTGAGGGGGCAAGGACCCCTCGCGCCGTCGTCGTCGCTCGCTCGGCTCGGCTCGGCTTCGGTTTCGGCTTCGGCTACGGCTACGGCTACGGCTTCGGCTTCGGCTTTGGATTCTGATTCGGATTCGGATTCGGTCAAATGATCTGATTGATTGATAATCTTTTTGGGCCAAATTTTCTTTAATTTTTAATTATTTAATTAATCATTATTTAATTTAATTAATTAACTTATCCAATCCTACCCGTTAGTGACCCTGACCCACGACCCGGCTGGTTCCGCGTGTCTGACCCGCGACCCAATTTTTTTTCCCTATTTAATTTCCCACCATTTTCAGTGGCTGTTCAGAAAGGGTGCAAACCTTCAGAAACAGTACTTCCATGGCTATAAATTCGTTTGATTCCTCAGAATATTACTAACGAATTTTCTGAACAACACAAACTTCTTCTTCTTCTGCATAAACAAATTTCGTGTGATATCTTTATTTGTTGAGTGGTTCGCCGCAACCGGAATTTGGAGTACTACTATTCTGGTAAGATAATCGTTCTATCCTGGGAGGGGATATTCCATCAACTTCGAGTACTGTGAGGGGAATAATTTCCTTAAGAACACACTTTGAACTAAGTGGGCTCGATTATATTCTGAAAAATACTTTTATTTTTCCAATACTGATTCTGTTCATTTTTCAATTATTATTGTTTACTGAGTTTTTTTTGAAATACAGATTAATAACAGATCATACTTGACAAACGTAAAATGATCAGGCTGTTACATGGTAAGTGTCAACTAGTGAAATAGAAACCGAACAATATTTTTGTGGACTTATTAAGATTAATGAGTGTGACAAATGTGTTTACATTAAAAATACTCCAAATCATGAAGTCATTGTTTGTTTATATGTTGATGACATGTTGATAATGAGTAGAGATATTACCGATGTAAATGCTACGATGCGTATGCTGGCTAGCAAATTTGATATGAAGGACTTAGGAGTTGCTGATTTATTCTTAGGTATCAGAATTCATAAAACTCCACAAGGTCTAGTATTATCGCAGTCTCATTATATTGAAAGAGTACTTGACAAGTTTAAGTATTTAAATTTCAATGTTGCAAATATACTCCAATTGATGTAAGTTTTGCACTTCAAAAGAATAAAGGTGAAAGTGACTCACAATTGGACTATGCACGAGTTTTGGGAAGTTTGATGTATATTATGAATTGTACAAGACCAGATATAGCATGTGCTATAAGCAAGCTGAGTCGATTCACGAGTAATCCCAATCAAACTCATTGGATGGCAATGAAACGAGTCTTGGGGTATTTAAAACACACCCAAGACTATGCTTTGCATTATAACAAATATCCCGCCGTGATCGAATGATATAGTGATGCAAATTGGATCACCGGATCATCTGAAGTTAAATCCACGAGTGGTTATGTTTTCACAATTGGGGGTGGATCAGTGTCTTGGAAATCATCAAACCAGACATGCATCGCCCGCTCTACAATGGAATCGAATTTATAGCTTTAGACAAGGCCGGTGAAGAATTTGAATGGCTCCGGAATTTCTTAGAAGATATTCCATTATGGCCCAAACCTTTGGTTCCTATATGTATACATTGTGACGATCAAGAAGCAATAGGTAGGGCAGAAGCGTAATGTACAACGGAAAATCTCGTCACATACGACGAAGACATAATACCGTTAGACAACTCCTCTCTAGTGGCGTTATCACGATTGACTATGTAAAGTCAAGAGATAACGTGGCGGATCCGCTTACAAAAGGCTTATCTAGAGAGAGGAGTTAGTAGATCATCAATGGGAATGGGGTTAAGGCCGAGGACAAGTCATCATGGCGGTAACTCTACCTAGCAGATGGAGATCCCAAGAACTAGGTTCAAGGAGATCAAACAAAGTTGTGATCGACGGTTCAACATTGTCAAATAACTCAACCCATTCTCGGATGAAGACAATGTTCGAAATAAGGATAAAACCTCATGGCTTGTTAATGAGTTAATAAAGCATTAAGGTTCTTTAATGATTATCTAATTCGGCGAGTGTATGACCGGATAATGTGGCTATAGGACCACATGTTTAGAAATCACCTATGTGAGTGTTAAGTGTAAGCCGCTTTAAAGGGGAATGACGGTGAAGGCCCATTCTCTACGCACTCATGAAACCAGGAAGTGTTCATGGCTGAAACGAACACAACCGTGAGAACCATAAATGGTTGAGGGTTGATTGTGTGACTTATGTGGTCTAGGTATACAACAAAGTTCGACGGTTCAAAGATATCAAATCTACCGATTGATCGAGTATATCCGATATAAGTTCACTACGGAAAGTTCAAAGGGAAACCTACTAATCCAGATGCAGTCAATTCTCGCTTGTATATCACACTTGTCCGCACTTTTATATTATAGCCATTCCCCATTCATGTGGGGGATTGTTGGGTATTGATATTGGTGAATGGGAAATGATTGGAAAGAAAAGTGGGAGTTGTCCCACATCGGTAGTGGAAAGAAAAGTGGGAGTTCCCTCTTGCTTTACAAAAATAAGCATTTGTCCCACATCGGTAGTGGAAAGAAAAGTTCTGCTACTTATAAGTAGAATTACTCCTTCTTGTCAGTAAAAGGGTTGAGGGGGCAAGGACCCCTCGCGCCGTCGTCGTCGCTCGCTCGGCTCGGCTCGGCTTCGGCTTCGGCTACGGCTACGGCTACGGCTACGGCTTCGGCTTCGGCTTCGGATTCGGATTCGGATTCGGATTCGGTCAAATGATCTGATTGATTGATAATCTTTTTGGACCAAATTTTCTTTAATTTTTAATTATTTAATTAATCATTATTTAATTTAATTAATTAACTTATCCAATCCTACCCGTTAGTGACCCTGACCCGCGACCCGGCCGGATCCGCGTGTCTGACCCGCGACCCGGCCGGATCCGCGTGTCTGACCCGCGACCCGATTTCTTTTTCTTATTTAATTTCCCACCATTTTCAGTGGCTATTCAGAAAGGTTGCAAACCTTCAGAAACAGTACTTCCATGGCTATAAATTCGTTTGATTCCTCAGAATATTACTAACGAATTTTCTGAACAACACAAACTTCTTCTTCTTCTCGCATAAACAAATTCGTGTGATATCTTCTTTGTTGAGTGGTTCGCCGCTACCGGAATTTGGAGTACTACTATTACGGTAAGATAATCGTTCTATCCTGGGAGGGGATATTCCATCAACCTCGAGTCGTGAGGGGAATAATTTCCTTAAGGACACACTTTGAACTAAGTGGGCTCGATTATATTCTGAAAAATACTTTTATTTTTCCAACACTGATTCTGTTCATTTTTCAATTATTATTGTTTACTGGTTTTTTTTTGAAATACAGATTAATAACAGATCATACTTGGCATACGTAAAATGATCAGGCTGTTACATGGTAAGTGTCAACTAGTGAAATAGAAACCCAACAATATTTTTGTGGACTTATTAAATTCATGGCTAAAATATTGAAGCGCATATAAAGTAAGCAGTTTCAAAAAAATATATTGAAACACATACCAATAATAATAACGTCAAATGATTTCCTTCCTTTTTAGCAGTTGTCATTTCTTGAGTGCCACATCCGATTTTTCATGTTTTTTTCTGAATGTTTTGAAAGAAAATAATTAAAGTAATTTATTTTCGTGCATTTGAACGTACATATATACGTGGCAAACACTTTATTGGAATCCGTACACAAAACTAGTAAGTTATTTGTAGTCAGTGGCAGACAGAATTTTAAGGTCGTGGGTGCTAACCTCCTATTAACGTAAAGTTGTTATTGATCATAAAATAGAAGTGTAATTATTTGAACACAATAATAAATGTTAAAAGAAAAAACATTTAATAAAATAAAAAACTAAACGAAAAAGTGAACAAAAAAATTTAAAAAGAGGAATATATAGTATAAATTCTTAGGATACCAAAAAGAAGGATAAAAGTCGAGAAAAAGAACTTGCATCAAGGAATCGAACACTCACACTTCCCTAACATTGTGCCTTCAACTTAAGCTCTTAACCATAGCACCCAGCCAAACATTTGACTGCGGGGTGCTATTGAAATATATAGTTATTACATATTTAGAATTTTTATATAAAGATATATGATTCCCGTCCGGGTCAATGGGTGCTTGAGCACTCGAGCCACTACACATGGGTCTGCCCCTGTTTGTAGCCACTTTATGTGCTCAACTCTACTCTTGTATGGAGATGCCAGATTTAGATATTTAGATCGAGACAAAATGAATTATCAGAAATCTTGCAGAACGATGTATTACCACATCTTATAGTTGGTGCAATACAGCCATTTATGTTCTTTTTTTGGGGGTTTTCCATTCGATGTCCGGTACCCGTATTGGGGTCCGACTAATCCGAATTCGTGTTGAATAGTCCCACATTGAGGGGCAAATCATTCCCTAACAATGGTGACTACGTACCCAAAGGAGCTCGAACTGTAGACCTCTTGATTAAGAATGAAGTAGTACCATCCACTACACCACAACCGTTGTTGGTATTTCTGTTCTTTCCCCCCACTATTTTTGGTGGATGTTAAGGTTATAACTTTGGGTGGATATAAATGAAACGGACTCTACTCTTGTAGGAAAATAAAAGAGAAAACAACACAAAATATCCATAAAATTTAAACTAATTATTCATTATTTCACCCACTAAAATTAGTTACACCAATAAATAAATTAAAGAGAGAAATCATGAAGAAGAATTCAATAAAAAATACGGAACGAATAAGTAATGCACTTTCATGAAATTATCTTTAGGATAGTAATTTCTCCTACACCGTGCAAGTGATTTAGGGGAAAGTTCATCTGCGGGATACAATGCCTACTCTAAAAATCAAGTTGCACTCTTTGATTTCTTCTACCATAAGAACTCAACCCAAAGGAGTGAAAGATTTAAAAGAAGGAAACTAGAAGAAATGACATAGTATTCATAAGTTGAAAGATGGATAAATCTGTTTTAAAACAGAAAATGTCTTAATTCTTATTTTGTGGCTTTGCCTTTTATTGAAAAAGTTAAGCCACCCATTGGATGCTTTGATAGCAATTATTGAGAAACAACACAACTCTTTAGAAAAGCCACATAAGATAATTACTTTATTATTAAATAATATTTATATATTTATATATATACAACAGTCTGAAGTAAAGATGAAGCCAATTAATTTGGGGTTTATAAAAGGTTAATTTGTCTTTAACTTCTTGATACCTAGTTTAAAAGGTACAATGACAGTTAAAATAGTAGTAATCAGAATTATAAAAACGAAATTGATAACTCTTCTTCACGTGATTACCCACATGTATTCTGGTTAAGCGTTGACCTTATCTCAATTAATGCTACACGGGGCGGAGCTAGGTAGGTTCCGGAGGTTCATCCAAACCTTCTCGACGAAAAATTACATTATATATATAAAAAAAAATTATGTATATGTAGTAGATATTAAACCCCTTGACCTTTTCGTGTAGTTACTGATAGAATCATAATTAATAATATTTCCATTAATAATTATGCTTATTGTAATTAGTGTAATATCTTATGTATATGGTAGGAAAATTAGAATAGATTAGGAGGCATGATTTTAATCTATCTTATCTTATCATTACCTTAATTCATGCTTGTAATATTGGTATAATTACCACCTCATTAGAAGGAAATGATGAGGAGAATATTATTTTACATGATATCAAGAGATTAGGAAGATATCATACACTAAGAAAATAACCTCCTACCATTTGGCCAACTCCCCCCCCCCCCCCCCCCCTAATACCCAGCCGATTCTTGTTATTTTTCTTTCTTCACCATTATTGTTCTTCATATTTTTTTTGTCCAACTTTGTGTCTTCCAATCAACAATGTATGACTCCAAAAACAATTTTCATCCAGCCCATACCATTTCCAACATTAAAACACATGTTTCCATCACCCTGGAGATGGAAACTGTCCACTATGCAACTTGGGCTGAACTGTTTAAGATTTGTTGTCGTTCACACCAGGTTATTCATCATATAATTCCGCCGGAGAATGGCAAAGGAAGGAGTTAAAGACCCATGATGACAAACAACTCTGGGAAACTCTTGATGCCAGAGTTCTATGTTGGATTTATGGAACAATCTCTTTGGATTTGTTACACACAATAATGGAACCTGATTCTACGGCCATGGAGGCTTGGAATCGGCTGCGGTACAGTTTTCAAGACAACAAAAATTATCGCGCCGTTATGTTAGAACAAGAATTTTCCACCATTGATATGTCGGATTTTCCAAATATGTCGGCATATTGTCAACGTCTTAAAGTCTTGTCGAATCAACTTAAAAATATTGGTTCGCCGGTTACCAACAATCGCTTGGTTTTACAAATGGTTCCCGTCCTTACCAACGCATATAGCGGTGTGGGGTCACTCATCCGACAAATTAATCCTCTCCAGTTGTTTTATCAAGCACGTTCGATGCTTATACTTGAAGAGGCGGGCTTCGCCAAAAAGGCCGCCACCGTCTCTAATTCCTCCATGATTGCTACCCCCACGAATTACGATACTATCCATTTTGAACCCACACAACAAAATCAGGGACAAAAAGGAAAAAATGGTAATAAAAATCAGAGTTTATATCGCGAAAATAATAAAAATGGGAGCCACCGAAATTCCGGTGGCGGTGGTGGAAATTCCTGCAGGAACAACACCGGCGGATAGCAGCAGTAGTAGCCCCACGGTGGACCAGCCCATTGGGCCTGGCAGTGGCCGTGGGTTGTGGCACCGTGCCCCTACCCAACTGGGAACTGGGTCAGGCCTTATTACCGTCCAAATGGACAGTCCACTGTCGGGCCAAGCAATGTTGGGCCAAGCAGTTTTGGGCCTAGGCTATATTCCAGCAACAACAGTCACAATCCAGGCCGTAATAGACCACTGCCGAACTAGTGGCAAGAGGCCCATTCGACAATGGCTAGCCCAACCGACATTGAGTCTGCCATGCACACTCTTGGGCTCAACCCGCCCGATGCAAATTGGTATATGGACTCCGGTGCAATGTCTCATATGACGTCCTCTCAAGGTAACCTCTCGTCCTATTTTAATTTGAGCAAAAATAATGGTATAATTGTCGGAAATGGCCATTCTATTCCAATTCAAGGTTATGGATCAACTAAATTGTCCCCCTCCCAATCCACCGCTAACTTTAAAGAATGTTCTTCATTCCCCACAATTAATTAAGAACTTGGTATCTGTTTGAAAGTTTACTACTGACAATTAGGTGTCTGTTGTATTTGACCCTTTTGGATTTTTCGTGAAGGATTTTCAAACGGGGACAATCCTAATGAGATGTGATAGTCAAGGGGAGTTATATCCAATCACTTCATTCATTCAACGATCCAAGTTACCATCTAATTTTGCAGCTTTCAACCATTGATTATGGCACGAACGTTTGAGGCATCCGGGGGCATCTGTTTTAGCTTCCCTCAAACAAAATAATTTTATTTCTTGTATTCAAACACAAACTTTGAATAATTGTGGTTCATGTCCATTGGGTAAACATGTTCAATTGCCATTTACTTCATCTAATTCATGCACATTATTGCCATTTGATATTATACATTGTGATAATTGGACATCACTCGTTTTGAGCTCTTTAGGCCATATATATTACTTGTTATTATTAGATGATTACTCAAACTTTTTGTGGACCTTTCCCTTGTCTAAAAATCACAAGTCTTTTCCATATCTCTAAATTTTAGAGCATTCATCCGAACTCAATTTGAATGGGAAATCAAAAATATCCAATGTGATAATGGTAGGGAGTTTGATAATAGGCAGTTTTGGGATTTTTGTAAATCTTATGGCTTGAATTTTCGGCTTTCCTGTCCA
Source organism: Anisodus tanguticus (assembly GCA_034509755.1). NCBI lineage: Eukaryota > Viridiplantae > Streptophyta > Magnoliopsida > Solanales > Solanaceae > Anisodus > Anisodus tanguticus. Next base: position 16,448,210 of record CM067540.1, read on the forward strand.
CACACCTCCTCTCAAAACAGAAAGGCTGAACGTAAAATCCGAACCATCAATAACATTGTTCGAACTTTCCTTGCCCATGCCTTATTACCCCCTTCCTTTTGGTATCATGTACTTCAAATGACTACATATTTATTGAACATACTCTCTCACAAAAACCTGTCCTATCAGGCTCCCCTCTACATACTCTATTTACGGGACCCCTCCTATTCACATTTACGAATATTTAGGTGTTTATGCTATCATCTTTTTTCACCCACCATAATAAATAAACTCCAACCCCGGTCCACACATTGTGTTTTCTTGGGATACCCGTCTAATCATCGGGGATACATGTGTTATGACCTCTCATCAAATAAAATAATTGTGAGTCGTCGTGTCCTTTTTTATGAAACAAATTTTCCATTTACTAAAATTCACAAGTCCAGACCCTCCACCTATGCATTTTTAGACGATGGCTTGTCCCCGTATTTGTCCCATATTTTTTCATCCTATCTCGAACCCACTGTTCCGTCCAGCCCTCAAAATTATGGGGATTTGGGCAACGAAACAGTGGCCCAGCCGCAGAACACTATTGCACAGCAGACTGGGCCATCTGTTTTGAGCCTAAACAGTTCAGGGACAATAACAGTGGCCCAGCTGCAGCAAAGTGCCCAACGATCTGGGCCTCATCTCACTGGCCCACTGCCTCATTTTATTTTCGTCTCTGGCAGTGGCTTGGGCCAGAGCCCAGCTCCCTGCCAACTGCCAGGTAGTAATATCCGACCCACTAGCCCAAATAAAAATTCAACCCATCGTCCGATCACCCGTAGTCAACATGGCATTGTCAAACCCAACACAAAATATAGCCTAAACACCCGAGTCTCAAAATCACATGTACCTCACAATCATGTGTCTGCACCCAGTGACCCGAATTGGAAAATGGATATGGATGATGAATTTAATGCTCTTATTAAAAATAGGATGTGGGAGTTAGTACATCTTCCTTCTAATGCTAATATAATTCGATCTATGTGGATTTTCTGTCACAAGGAAAAATATGATGGTACTTTTTGGGAGGCATAAAACCTGTCTTGTAGGTGATGGAAAGACACAACGGGTTGGTGTAGATTGCAGTGAGACATTCAATCCGGTGGTGAAACCAGCAACTATAAGGACGGTCCTCAGTTTGGCTCTCTCAAAGTCATGGCCACTCCATCAGTTGGATGTCAAAACTGCTTTTCTCCATGGCCAACTAAATGAAATGGTATACATGCATCAACCTTTGGGATATCGGGACTCCAACTATCCAAATCATGTGTGCCTACTCAAGATATCACTTTATGGGATTAAACAAGCTCCCCGGCCTAGTACAAGCGGTTTGCGGATTTCGTTTCACACATTGGATTTTATAACAGTCGTTCTGATCACTCATTATTTATCTACCGTCAAGTTAATAATATTGCTTATCTTCTGTTATATGTGGATGATATAATCTTAACAACCTCATCAGATGTTCTTCGCAAGTCCATCATGTCACAACTTGCCTCAGAATTTGCAATGAAAGATCTAGGCCCTCTTCACTACTTTCTAGGCATAGCGGTGACACGTCATGCACGTGTGTTATTTTTATCCCAAAAGAAGTACGCAACAGAGATTGTTGAACGTACTGGAATGTCCTATTGCAAACCATCTGCAACACTAGTAGATACAAAATCCAAATTGAGTGCATCCGACAAGCCTTTTGTTGATCTGTCTCTTTACCACAGCCTCGCAGGGGCCCTACAGTATCTTACATTCACCAGGCCGGATATTTCATACGATGTGCAGCAACTGTGCCTCTTAATGCATAATTCGATGGATGATCATATGCATGCACTCAAAGGGATTGTGAGATATATTCAGGGAACTTTAGAATATGGGTTGCACTTATATCCATCATCGATTTCCACCCTGGTATCCTACACAGATGCAGACTAGGGTGGATGTCCGGACACCAGACGCTCTACATTTGGTTATGATATTTTTCTTGGCGATAACTTGGTATCTTGGTCCTCAAAACGGCAAGCCACATTGTCTCGCTCTAGTGCCGAAGTAGAATACCGAGGGGTCGTCAATGTGGTGTATGAATCATGATGGCTTCAGAATCTGCTCCTAGAACTCCATTGTCCAGCTCCGAAAGCAACATTGGTTTACTGTGATAATGTTAGTTCTATCTATCTCTCAGAAAATCCGATGAAACATCAACACACTAAACATATCGAACTAGATATTCACTTTGTTCGTGAAAAGGTGTCTCGCGTACAAGTGCGTGTCTTACATGTCCCATCGCGCTACCAGATTGTGAATATCTTCACTAAAGGTCTTCCGCTGATATTATTTGAAGATTTTCGGGACAGTCTCAGCATCCGTCTCCCTCCCGCTTCGACTGAGGGGGAGTGATAGAATCATAATTAATAATATTCCCATTAATAATTATGCTTATTGTAATTAGTGTAATATCTTATGTTTATGGTAGGGAAATTAGAATAGATTAGGAGACATGATTTTAGCCTATCTTATCTTATCATTACCTTAATTCATGCTTGTAATATTGGTATAATTACCACCTCATTGGAAGAAAATGATGAGAAGAATATTATTTTATAGTTATTTCTTGATATTTCTGAACCTCCTACATGAAAATTCTGGCTCCGTCACTGTTGGTACATCATTTGTCACTTTTTACATGGCAATTAGCAATATCCTAATTTCTGTTTATTTTCCTTACACTTTCAGCATTCAAATTCACTTCGGTGTTGTATATTATGCAGGAGCCACGTCTAGCTTTTCACATTTCAATTTTCACATCAGCTAAGATTCATAAATCGTGAAAGAATTTTACTTTTGCTCACTTTTTTTCCTAGAGGTTAACTACAATACACAAATTGAGTAAAAAAGGTTTATCTATCAAGTAATCTAAAAAAATAATTATTCCATACTTAAATGTTCTTAAGAAGTTATATGTTAAAATATATTAATAATGTAAAAGTACCTCACTATTCGTATATTTGTTAAATCCAAGATAAAAAGAAGACTTGTATTTAGTATTCAATCTTGTTAACAGAAATGAAATAAAAACATGGACTTCTTATACTTTTGGTGTTGAGTTAGACTCAATATCCATTCTTTACATGGTATCAGAGTCAGGCTCATTCCAATTCTTTGTTCACCAATGTTGGGCCCCCCAAAATATATTGTCCACGCTCCAGTTAACGAGGTCTGGGCGTGCAGGGGAGTGTTAAGAGTCCCACATCGGCAATGAAATGAGAACATGGACTTGGACAATCATCACCCTACAAGCTAGCTTTTCGGGTTGAGTTAAGCTCAATGTTCATTCTTTACAGGTTCAACTTCTGTAATTAAGACCATCGATTATTGAACATTGATATCAAAATTGATAGAAGATGGTAAATTAAAGAGGTCTTATTTATGTAATAAATAGGAAAATAAAATACGATTAATACTTATCTCTATTGTAAATTTGTTATAATTAAGTGATTTAATGAGGTGAGAATGCATGTTAATTAATCATGATAAAATGTTTATAGTTTACATGCAAATACACGTAATATATTTATTGACTTGATATAAAGGGTAAACTTTTAGCATAAAACACTATACAAAGACTTGAGATAAATTTTTACCTTGAAATCTTGAACATTTGCCCAAAATAAGTTTCTTGACCGTTTCTAAGTAAACTTCCTAATTAGCCATTCCCAAATCACACTTGGAAAAAATGAGTAAAATTGCAGCACCAAAATTGTGAAAGAATTTTACTTTTATATGTCAGTCTAACTGCTACACATTCACGCACTCCTAAAAAGTAAGAGATGTTTTTACCAATTATTTTTAATTAAATAATACATATTTAATATGATTTTGTGATTATATAAAATTCACTTATTTAAATAAAAAATTTGAAAGAAAATATTAATACCTTCATTATTATGTAAAAGACATCATTTGTTTTGAATTAAATATAAAGAGTAAAAATATCAAATAATATGAATTGGAGGTAGCAATAGATGATAAATTAAAGTGGTCAAAATTGGATTAAGTGAAAAATAAAACAACATACAAACACTCAAGATTTAAAAGCCTCTGAACATGTGCCCAATAGTAAATTTCTTGACCATTTTAAAGTACCAAGTTAAGTTAGATTTCTAATTAGCCATTCCCAAATCACACTTGGAAAAAAAGGCATAAAATACAACCCCAAGGTTCAGTAAAATTAATTTCAAGCAATTAAAAAAAGGTATTTCCTCCATTTCAATTTATGTGAACCTTTTCGGAGTACGAGGGTCAAACTTTATAATTTTGACATAAAATTTTCAAGTTTGTAAAAATGAAATTTATATATTTAGAAACTACATTAAAAGTACTAAGTCATGATAATTTATAATTCAAATAATTTAGAAAAAAATAAGGAAAATGTGGCCAAAGAACTACCTGATAAACTCTTCAAATAGTAAAGGGTTCACATAAATTGAAACAGACAAAGTATTTAACCTGTTAGTACGTAAAATCTGTTTCCTTACATTCTAAAGGAATATGTTCCTTGATATTTATTGATGAATGGTTTACAATATATATAAGGTTACAAGAATATTTACTTTGATACAAACTAGGTAACTAATTAACCTAATTACAAAAGAATTATAATTTTACCTAAAATAGGAGATTTACAATTAATACAATTAATGAAAGAATGTTGGGAAATATTCTATTACAACCCCGCAGTTGAAGCGAGAGGTTCACAAACACTGATATTGGCTAAAAAATTATCAAATAGTATGCGCGGAAGTCCTTTGGTAAAGATGTCGGCAATCTGATATTTGGAAGAAACATGAAGGACATGAACTTGACCACGAGCCACTTTTTTTGCGAACAAAATGAATGTCCATCTCAATGTGTTTAGTGCGCTAATGTTGAACGGGATTGCCGGAAAGATATATCGCAATAATATTATCACAGTAGACCAGTGTTGTCTTTTGAATCGGGCAGTGAAGCTCAAGTAAAAGATTACGGATCCAACAAGTCTCAGAGACGACGTTGGCAACACCTTTGTACTCTGCTTCTGCACTATATCGAGATAATGTAGGTTGCCTTTTGGAAGACCAAGACAATAGGTTATCTCTTAGGAAAACGCAATAACCAAACGTGGAGCGTTGTGTGTCAGGACATCCACCCAGTCAGCATCAGAATAAGCAGTGAGACCAGTGAGCGAATACCTGTATAGATGTAATCTGAAGTGAAGTATACATTGAACGTATCGTAAAATATATTTGAGGGCATGCATGTGTGCTTCAATCGGACTGTGCATGTGCAAGCAGATTTATTTCACTGCATAGGATATGTCTAGTCTCGTGAATGTGAGGTACTGTAACGCCCCAGCCAGGCTACGATAGTGAGTCGGGTATGAATATGAAGGGCCAGAATCAGTGCTGAGCTTGGAATTGGTGTCTACAGGCGTGTGAAATGGTTTGCAAGATGTCATTCCTGCACGGTAAAGGATCTCTTCGGCGTACTTTTTCTGACATAGAAATAGGACGCCAGAATGTCGAGTGACAAAGATGGTCGAGAAATAACTCAATGGGCCCAGATCTTTCATAGCAAACTCAGAGGAAACGAGAGACATAATGTACCGGCGGAGAGCATCAGATGCTGTGGTGAAGATAATGTCATCAACATATAATAATAGGTAAGCCATGTATGTACCCTTGTTGTAGATGAACATGGAATGATCGGATCTGCTATGTGAAAAACCAATAGAGGAGACATAATCGGCGAACCGCTGATACCATGCTCGAGGAGCCTGTTTCAGTCCATAGAGCGATTTCCGCAACAGACAAACATAATCTAGATGAATAAGATCCCTGAAACCCATAGACTGATGCATATATACCGTTTCATGAAGATCCCCATGTAAGAAGACATTCTTAACATCAAGCTGATGAATAGGGCCAAGACTTGGATATGGCAATGCCGAGGACAGACCGAATGGTTGTGGGATTTACAACTGGGCTGAAAGTTTCATCACAGTCCACTCCCATCTGTAGAGACCTGCCATCACCTACAAGACGAGTCTTATACCTCTCAAAAGAAGAATCATATTTCTTTTTATGTCTAAAAATCAACATAGAATGAATAATGTTAGCATCAGGTGGACTGGGTATTAGGTCCCACATCTTATTAGCAATAAGAGCATTATATTCGTCAATCATTGCGGCTTTCCAATCAGGGTCGGACAAGGCATCCTTCGGGTTACGAGGGACAAGGGAAGGGACAATTGAAACAGAAAGGTTAAACAACCGTTTAGGTTTATGAATTCCGTGCATGACACGTGTTTCCATAGTCCGAGAGTGTGTCTTGGGATGCGGGGAAAGGGGTTTGCCATGGGACTGCCGGGAAGAGGAGGAAGGGTATGAGTGACAAGTACTGGCTGGCTGACCCTCGGTTTTCCGAGAGGTGGCTACGGAATCACCTTGAGATGGGTTGATCCGGGCCACCGTTAGCAGAACCGGGTGGGCAGCTAGTCCCGTATTGGCTGAGGTTGTGGCGGGTGCCGAGGTCTGGGACATCGGACTATGTAAATGGTGAATTAGAAGAGGGTTTAGGCCATCATCTAGGAAGTCGTAGGAATGTCGAGGTCGCGAGTGTAGAGAGGCAAACGGGAATTGAGACTCATCAAATAGGTGATCGGATGGAGAGGGTAACAAAGACATCCAAAAATACGCAAGTGTTGGTAGGAGGGGTTCCTTCGAAATAGAACTTGGGTGGGCAACTGTTGAGCTAGAGACTTGTTTGGGATTATGTTTAGGAGATAGGTGTCCACGGAGAGTGCGTAATCCCAGAATTTAGGGGGAATTGAGGTGTGAGCAAGTAGGGTATGAATGAGGTTGTTTATGGTGTGTGAGGGCAGGAAAATCGAAAGGTAAGACTATTTTTGGAACAAAACTTTTTGAATTGGTTATTATCAAATTTTCTGCCATTGTCACATTGAAAAAATTTAATGTTATTTTGAAATTGTGTTTTTACGAAAGCACTAAATGAAGAAAAAATAGGGTAGACCTAAGATTTATTTCCAATTGAAAAGTCCATAGAAAGTTGGAATAATCATTCAAAAACAACACATAATATCGATGGCCAGCCGTATTCAAAATAGGGAATGTCCACAAATCAATATGTATGATATCGAAAGGCATTAAAGTATAATTTGTGGATGCAGAAAATGGTAATTTGACATGTTTCCCCAAAACACAAGATTCACATATAGGAGTCGTAGAAATACGGTTGCAATTAATAAATATATTTAACATATAGGAGCGTAAAACAGAGTCCTCCGGATGTCCTAATCTAGAATGTCATAGGGAAGACGAAAGAGCAGCAAAGGTTGATGGAACTAAGGCTGGATTGTTGACGGCGTTTGAAATAGGGTAGATATCTCCGATGCTATCACATTTCATTATTCGTCTCCCTGTCGTAAAATCCTTTACAGTAAAACCAAAAGATTAAAGTCAAGGGAAACCCAATTGTCAGTTGTGAAACGTCGCACGGAGATTAGATTCTTAATGTATTTAGGGGCATGCAGGACATTTTTTAAGATTAGTGGTGGATGTGGTGGGGATATGGAGGAATGACCATAACCACAGTTGGGAATGCCTTGTCCACTACCAACAATTTTTTATTTAAATTACTCAAATTAGAATAAGACGAGAGAGTACCTTGTGATGTCGTCATGTGAGATGTGGCGCCTGTGTCCATATACTAATTTTCGTCTGGAGTCGGTGCATAAGTCAATGCATAAGTTAATGGTGAGGGGGCCTATGTTGTGTAGGCCTGTTGTGGACATGGGCCAAGTATGCCAGGTTGGGCTTATCGATTATGATGTGGAGTCCACGAGGATGTCGGATATGGGCAAGGATGGAGGACCATGATAGTGGGGCCTATGCGAACCATAGAGGGTAGGCAGCCTACGGCGGGAGGCTTATGCCACTGTCGGGGTCGCTGCTGGTTGTTCCGGTCGGCGAGGACAGCCCCTTCCTATCGCCGTTGTTACCGAAATTTCTTTTGCCGCGGCCCTTGCCGGACTGCCTGCTCTGGCGGTTGTTACGAGAGGAAACAAACTATTGTGGATCGTCTGATCGACGATTTTGGTTGCCGGAACGGGAGGCCCTGCCGTTGGTGGAGGGCCCGACGGTGGCGGTGAGGGCGGCGTCGGCAATGCTTGCCCGAGTGGTGTTGCACTTGATTTTTTAGGTTTCCTCAAGGATGAGCTTCGAACGGGGCCTCATAAAACGGAGGTAACAACGTGCATTGCTGAAGGATGGTGGCAGTGCTGTCATAGGATTCGTTCAAACCTGCAATAAGTTGCATGACCAATCGCTGATTAGTGACTAGTGTGCCAACGTTGGAGAGTTGGTCGGCCAACATCTTGAGTTCTTGACAATAAGCAGGCACGTTTGGGAGATCATCCTGATGAACGTCCTTGAATTGATTTTCAAGGTATACCACTCATTGAGTTTTGTTGTCGTGGTAAAATACTTTCCAAACGTTCCTACGTTTGGTGGGCAGTGTCATCGATCTCAATGACGGTGTGCAACAAATTATTAGATATTGTGTCATGTATCAACTGGAGGAAGGTTGCGTTCAAACGATACCATAATGCATCATCAGAAGTCGAAGTCGATGGTATGTCTGTGGACTTCGGCGTGTGAGGGATGATGTGGTCGATAACTACGTAAACACGACAATGGATCTTAAAAAGCTCCACCTACGAGGAGTATTGACCCTTTTCCATCTCAAAAGTCATATGGATGAAGTTTTTAATATTGTTTACGGCAAGTGCATGATGAAATTTGTTTTTGTCAGTCATGGAAGAGGAATTTTAGGAGGAAGAGGGAGGGAGGGAGAATGATCGGAAAAACTAGGGTTCCGTCGTGGGAAAAGAGGGGGTGGGCGGCTGAGAGAGATCGGCGGCTAGGGTTTCGACGTGGAAAAAAAAGTGACAGCCGAGAAGGTGTATCGGCGGCTAGGGTAGGGTTTGTAGTTTTAGGCTGTTGATACCATAAAGAAATATGTTCCTTGATGTTTATTGATAAATGATTTACAATATATATAAGGCTATAAAAATATTAATTTGATACAAACTAGGTAACTTATTAATCTAATTACAAAAGGATTATAATTCTACCTAAAACATGATATATACAATTAATAAAATTAATGAAAGAATATTGAGAAATATTATATTACATTCTAAAAAAAAAAATACAAATATCATGACATCAAAGGACTGCCACTTGAACTAGAAACCACAATTTGCCACACTTTAATTTCTCCGTCAAAGCTTCCACTAAACAACTTAACACCACCATCAGATCCACCAGTTTCCGGCTTCGCCACCAATGACCTCACCGGTGATCGATGCCCATCAAGAACCGTTAAACAGCAGTACTGTCCCTGATTATTCTCACGTGTCCAAATCCTCACCGTCCGATCCGCTGATCCACTGAACAACAAATCAGAAACGTTGATCAAACATAGTATCGCTTTTGTATGACCTCTTAATGCACCCGTAATCACCATATAATTTGCACTATCCTCCCTTTCCCATACCAAAATTGACCTATCACACGAGCCCGAAAATAAAACTGAACCATCACAACTTAATGCTAATGCATTTATAGCCGATTTATGCTTCTCTAATGTAGCAATTAATCCAATTTTCGATCTTTTTTCTTTTCCCCAAACCCTAATACGTTTATCAGCAGAACCCGTAAATATTGTACCATCTTTACCTACCACAACTGCATTAACCGCATCATCATGAGCTCTAATTGATTCAGTACAATGTAAATTTGAACCACTCCAAATTTTCAAACACCTATCCCACGAAACAGAACACATTAAATGATCATTCACAGCTAACCCCGAAACAGCATCATGGTGTTCGATCCACATCTTTTTCTTGTGTCTTCTCACATTTGTATAACTGCTAGGAAAAACGAATCTCCTTAACCGGTCCTCGAGTGTTGGGAGAGTCGCGATCAGTTTATGCTTCTTCACGTGTGTTAATTTCCACACACGGATTTTACAGTCCTGATGGGCGGTGAAGATTTTACCGTTCACAAAGGCCACTGATTTTATTGAGCCGGAAGATGAGTCCTTGTCGTTGAAAGTATCTATGAGGGTGAAATTTATGAGCTCGAAGACGTTGACTTCATTAGAGGAAGCAGCGTATAGGAGATTGTTGTGCATTGTAAGGAAAGTGACATGGGCATTTCGGGGATTAAGAGAATTAAGGCAGCGAGCTGAGATTGCGAGGTTTAATGTTCCAGGAGAGAGATTTTGGAGAGAAGGGACTGAAGGTAAGGTTAAAAGGGAGAGATTGCTTTGTAAACTACTAAGGGAAGAATTGGTTTCTTGAGAAAATAATGATGGTGAACTGTTAACGGAAAAGTTACTTGCGTCATAGGATTCTGGCCCTTTTGGGGTCGGAATAGGGTGGTGGTCGTCGGCGATGGTGATGGAAGAGGAGGAATTTGATATCCAAGATCGGAATTTCATGTTGCTGAATATACAGTGAAGAGAGATTGGTATAAAGTATAGAATTAGAAAAGAATATGTATGTGTTAACTGTTTGTTTTTGTGTGTGTTGTGTCTTGTGTGTATAGAAAGAGGAAGGAATATATAAAGAGTCTTGATTTGGACTTAGGGGGAGTTGTGGCTTGGTTGTCTTTTTGTTTTCTTTTTCTTTTTCTTTTTCTTTTTCTTTTTCTTTTTCTCTTAAACTCTATCTTCTTACTTGCCAGTTGCCACTCTGCCCCACTTTCTTGTTCAAATATTTTCATACAAGTTGCAAGTTGTAAATTTTATCTATAATAAGTTGCATTAATCTAATCTAACTTTAGTTCATGAATTGAACATGTTAATTAATCATAGACATTTAAATAGAACTGCGTCAAGAAATTGCTTATATGTATATAATAAGGGTGGCCAATGGGGTGGAGCGGGTCCTGGTGGGACGGGGTTCGACGACGGGGAGAGGGAGGGACCAGTCCTCCGGCGGGACTGACGGGATCCGTCGATGTCCCGTTCCAATTCCGGTTCCGTCGGAAAAAGGGACCGGTCTTATCGGGGCGGGGCGGGTCGATTACGGGATTTTTCAATTTTTCAATTTTTCTTCCACTTAATTTCAAAAAATAACATTTATAAATAACTTAATAATTGAACAAAATAGTGTAACAAAAATATCTCAAGACTGTTTTTGTGCCTCTTATATTATTTAATAGAAATATAATTTTTTTGTAATACAATTTCAAAATTGCAACTTTGTGGTGTTGAAAGTTGCAAATAACATAGTAAAATTACAATTAAAAAATTATATTTAAAAACACATTTTCTAGTTTCTTCACAATGTCTTGTGGTTCTTCGGTTGGAATTGAAATTTGTTGGTCAAATTGCTCGACGTTGCTTCCACCTCCGTCGGATAAGATTTCGTTGCAGTTTTCGTCGTCTTCTTTGTTGATCTCCGGTTGACCGCACCTTCTACGCTCCGCTCGTATCCAATCTCTGAATAATATTGCAATCTCCAAGTTGTCTCATGCTAATGAGTGTCTGTGCTCTCCTATTTGAAATCTTTCGACAGAAAAGTGCTTTTAGACGCTGTTGATGACGCTTGAATGTTCAACACATCTCGGACCATCTTTGACAGTGTCAGAAATGCCTTCTCATTCTCCCTCCAGTATTTCAGCAAGTCTTCACGTCCTTCTTCATTGAGAATGCTTGGTACGGTACAACACCTTGCAAAACAAAAACATCAAACTCGTTAACTTGATTAGTAGTGGTACCACTATACATTCTAATTCTAAGGCTTTCAATACTTGCCGCAGAAACAACATGTCTTTTTTAAGGTTGTATTGAAGAAGAAGAAGATGGTATGGAAGTCGGTTGGTTGCTAGAACTTTCTTGTTGGTAATATCTATATACTTTTTTACATTCATCGTGTATGCTAGATAAAACTTCTTCTTTAGTTGGTTCCTTATGTGGTTGGTCATTTGGATTTTTTGGAGTTAGAGGTGGAAATACAGCTATGCAATCATAAATAGTTTCAATAAGTATTTTACAATCGTCTATTTTAATAGTCGAATTTAATACAACACCAATAATATAAATAGTGGAAATAGGAATAAGATATTTTTTTAATTTGATAAATATTTTTAATAGGTGCCGTATAAGCTGGTTTTCCATATATTCACTAAGTAATAAAAATATTAGAGCTATATAAAATAACATAGTTGAAATAGTAGGATAATATATACCAGAAAATTCTTTTATTGCTTGAAAAAATTTCTCTAGAAATTCAATAAGTTCTGAAATTATATCATAATCGTTATCTACAAGCATATCAGTTGGATTTCGATTATGGGTGTTAAAAAATAAAGTTATAGGTCTTCTATAATCATAAGCAACAAGTAATTGTTCGTATAAAGAATTCCACTTAGTCGCTACTTCTTCGGAAATTTTTCTGTAAGGTAGTCCACAATCATGACAAGTTTTTTTATATTCTTTTATTCGTTGTATTCTATTACTTCTAAAAATAAAGTTTATAGCAAATTATATTTTATTAAGAATGTCTTCAAAAGTGATAGATCATCATTTACAACTAAGCTATAAATATGACACACACATTTTATATGAAAATAATTAGGAAAACATGGAGTTAATAGATCTATTAAAAGTCTAATAGCATAATTATTAGAAGAAGCATTATCTAATGTAATAGTCATAATTTTATCAGTTATTCCATAATAATCGCAAACTTTATGAATATTTTATGAAATAAAAGTTCTAGTGTGCTTATCATCTATATATTTATATCCTAAAATACGTTTTTGCATAGAACATGTATAATCTATCAAATGACATGTTACAGTTAAATAATCATGGCCGTTAGTACTACGGCCTATATCAGACGTGATAGATACTTTGCCAGGAAAATGATATAATGAGTAACGTAAATACTGTTGATATTCATGTGCAAATTTAAAAACATCTCTCCTAACAGTTGATTTAGTAAAACCGTTAAAAGCAGGATTATACATATCTCTAATCTAATGAATAAAACCAGGAGAGGAAGAAAATGAAAAAGGCAAACCCTCCACTGCAACTAATTTTGCTATTTCTTCCCTATCTCTATGTTTATCGTATTTAGGGCCTACAATTTCCCCCGCCATTGGGTTAATTTGACCCTGTACTTGATCCGGAACAGTATATGAACCTTGTACGGACTGAGAGCGCATTGGCGCACCCGACTTTGTAGCCTCGTATTCATCCCACCTAGCTTTGTGAAAGTTTTGTACATGTCTCAATAAACCTCCCGTCCCACCCTGGCCTTTTCTCATTTTAAATTTATAAACATTTTTACAAATTTGACATCTAACTACTTGATTCTCTTGGTCCCTATCAAAAAAAGCCCATGCATCTGGTTTTAATTTTTATTGTGTTGGGCCTCGTCTCATACTAGGCGGAATAAGAGGCGTTCCAGTTTCAGTTTGAGGTGCACTGGTGGGTGTGTCATCTAGATTAGTTGGTGTGTCATCTAGATTATCTTCTAAATTAAAGTCTGATTGAGTTGCAGAAAATATCTCACCGTCTAATGGTATATCATTAAAAAAAATTATTTCATCTATATGTGTGTAATCAATCAAATCATCATGTCTAGGAATAGAATGACTAGAAGAAGTACTCATGCCCTTGTTACCCCTACTAGAAGAAGAATCCTTACCCTTATCCTTAAACATTCCTCTTATTCCTTTGATTTTAATTATGCTAATAATAATTAAAGAAAATAAAATTAAGTGTGCTCATAAAAATAAAGTAACAATAATAATTTAAAGAAGGAACGAAGGTACCAAACGCCAACGTAACGTCAACGTGTAATCGAGGTTGAAAATTGAAACTTTGCTCGATGGATGATCCTCAAGCTAGTTGCCAACTTCACTTCCATTTTTTGAACTTTGATATAGTTATACAAATGAACAAATAAAATTTAATATTTAGTAGACAATGTAGAGAGATAGATTAATAGATTAGAGAGATTGTAAGAAGATTTATGAGAAAGATGAAGAGAAAATGAAGTATTTATAGTTGATAAATTAGGTTAAAGTGTAAATATATTAACTTAGGGGTTAAAAATAAATATTAAGGGGGTAGAGGGGGTTGGGGGGAGGCCAAAAATGATCGTTGCACAACGGCCAAAATATAAAATGGCCGTTGTGCAACAAATATTTTTTGCATAGGGGAGGGGATCGAGGGACCGGGCGGGACGAGCCCAAGTCCCCCTCCCCCCTTTTATACGGGATCGGGGCAGGGTCGGGTCCCGGCCCACTGGCCACCCTTAGTATATAACAATTATTTTTGGTTGCCATTTGAAGAAAGTGAGACCTGGAAATTATCATAACCACGCTTTTTTGTGTGTGTATTACACATACCCAACAATGTAGTTGAGTTGTCTTTGTTTTTCTTTTCATTTTTGCTCAAAGGGGTGTTTAGCTAAGTCATCCCAAAGTTGCTCTTAATGTAACATGATATTGTTTATTTTGAATCAAGTTAGTACGATTTTTTAAAGTACCTCACATTATTAAATGTATCTGAAGATTTACTGTGTGTCACTCATATTATTCAAGTATAACCACCAAACAGGGGCGGAGTTACACCTTATTAAGGGTGGTCAGATGAACACTCTTCAACGAAAAATTACATCGTGTATATAGATCAAATATTGTTTGTTTCAGGGATATAATATTAAATGAACACCCTTTGAACAATCGAGTGCCTTGGTTCAGCTGTAAAGTTGTTCAAAGTGAGGCTCACTTCGTGAGTTCAATACCCCTGAATCATCCTTTTCTTTAATCTTTAGATTGAATACAGAGGCTGTTTATATTGAATATCTCTGGAATTATTCCCAATAGGATGTCAAATTGATCTTCACTCAAAGACAAATTTATCTTTTTCTATTAGTCTTAAAATATCATTAAAGAGATAAAACAAAAATGTTCACTCAAATCTTCTTGAATATATAAATAGATTAACTATTCATATAGTTAAATTAATATAATCATATATTAAATTCCACCCAACACATATAAAAGTAAAATTTTGTCTTTTTTGTAAGATTGAAATAATCTCCCTTAGGGATTCCTTTCATTAATCGCAATATATATAGTTGTACAGAGGTTGATTTCTAATACAATAAGAATCTTAACTTACCTTAAATGGTTGATTCCTAATACAATAAGAATCCTAAGTTACCTTAAATATACATCTATCATAATTACAAAATATACTGTGAATATTCGCTAATACTCCCCCTCAGTCGGAGCGGGAGGAGGCCGAACGCTAAGGCTGAATCGGAAGTGGGTGAAGAGCTGTTTCGGTAGTCCATTTGTGAAAATATCTGCATACTGATAGGAGGAAGACACGTGTAATATCTTGACCTGACCAAGGGCAACCTTCTCACGCACAAAGTGAATATCCATCTCGATATGTTTGGTCCGCTGATGTTGGACCGGATTATGAGATATGTAGATGGCAGATATGTTATCACAGTAGACTATAGACTTCTTTCGCAGTGGACACTGGAGCTCCAAAAAAAGATTTCGGAGCCAACAGATCTCAACAACGACATTAGCAACTCCGCGATACTTTGTTTCAGCACTTGAACGGGATAGCGTGGCCTGCCGCTTCGCGGACCATGGAATAAGATTATCCCCAAGAAATACACAGTAGCCCAAGATGGAGTGACATGTGTCCGGGCATCCTGCCCATTCTGCATCCGTGTAGGAGAGTAATTTGGTTGGGGCAGAGGGGTATAGATGTAGTCCAAAGTCAAGTGTGCCCTTAACGTATCTGATAATACATTTGAGGGCAGCAAAATAAGACTCTCGAAAGGCGTGCATAAACATACACACCTATTGAACGGCATATGCAATATCAGGCCTAGTGAATGTGAGATACTGAAGGGCACCTGCAAGACTCCGATATAGGGTGGGATCAGAAACTGGCGCACCTTCATTAGCACTAAGCTTGGATTTTGAGTCAACCGAAGTGGCATACTTTTACAATTTGTCATTTTAGCCATGTACATGATCTCTTCCGCATATATGCGCTGACACAGAAACATGGTAGCGGCCGATCGGACCACGGATATACCCAAGAAATAACTCAGCTTGCCCAAATCAGTCATAGAAAATTCAGTTTTGAGTAGAGCAATGATTTCATTCTTCAAACCATCAGAGGAGGCAGGAAGAACAATGTCATCCATATATAATAGCAAATAAGTAGTGCTGCTACCTCGATGAAAAGTGAAGAGAGAGTTATCACACCTGCTACAAATAAATCCGATCTGCATAATATACCTGGCAAAGCGATCATACCAAGCGCGGGGTTCCTGTTTAAAGCCATATAATGACTTCCTGAGATGACATACATACTGCGGGGCTGCCGGATGAACAAAGTCAGGGGGCTGATGCACGCACACAATTTCTTTCAAATCCCCGTGAAGAAATGCATTCTTGACATCAAGCTGATGAATCGGCCAATGTATGTCCATAGCAATACTGAGAACAGTTCGAATAGTGATCGGTTTAACAACCGGACTGAATGTTACACCACAATCAATACCCTGTTTCTGATTAATGCCATTAGCAACCAGTCTTGCCTTATACCGCTCTAAGTCACCACTGTCTCTGAACTTGTGACGATATAGCCACATACATTGGATAACTTTCACACCGTCCGGTCTAGGTACCAACTCCCAAGTGTTCTGCTTGGTTAAAACATTAAACTCCTCGCACATGGCTGCATTCCAATTAGGGTCCAGTTTGGCTAGTTTTGGATTTTTTGGAATAGGTGATAAGGTTTGTGTGGAGAGATTGAAGTGAACCTTAGGTTTGAAGATCCCGTGTTGGGCACGAGTCTCCATGCTGTGGGTAGGCAGCAGTGTTTGGACTGGGTTTGAGGCTACTGGGTTACGGGTTCTGGAGGCAGCAGTGGTTGCAGTATGATATGTGGCTGCTGAATTGCTGGTTCTGGGGGGGGTGTTAGCTGGTCTCGGGTCGATGGTTGGTCGAGAAACAGTTGGTGGGGTAGGTGACATAGGGGGGTCGAGCAGTAGGGGGTTCGACCGAGAGATAGGGGGTGTTTGGTTGGTGACAACACCGGACATTGTTAGTGATGGAGCTGCTAGTGCAGTCTTCGTCGAAATAGGAAATTGCCGGAGACACATCGACTGGATTAGAGGAGACAGATGAGACTCATCGAGAAATGTGTAATCCATGGCTTGAAATTTTTAGAGATTTGAAAATGGATAGTTCGCCTCGTCGAATATGACGTGCCATGAGATAATGATCTTATGAGTGACTATGTCATAGCACAGGCAACCCCGATGATTGGGTGAGAAACCGACGAAGACACATGGCGTGGTGTGTGGGGCTAGTTTGTGAGATGCAGTGGAGTCCAGGTTGGGGTAGCATAGGCAACCGAAGATGCGGAGTTGGTCATAGGAGGGGAACCTATGATATAAGATTTCGGTTGGGGTCTTGTTTTGGAGAGTGCTGGTTGGTAAAATATTAAGGAGGTATTCTGCCATTTTAACAGCGTAGACCCAGAATGACGGTGGAAGACTGGCATGAAAGAGAAGGGTACGAACCATGTTATTGATGGTACATATGATTCGTTCAGCTTTGCTGTTTTGGGAGGAAGTGTAGGGACAGGAAAAATGAAAAATCATGCCTTGTTTAGAGCAGAAATTGTGAAATGCCGAATTATTAAATTCACGTCCATTATCACATTGAAAAGATTTTATATATTTTTCAAACTGTATTTTAATTAATTTTTGAAATTCAAGGAACTTGGCAAACACTTCAGATTTGAACTTAAGTGGGTAGATCCATACAAAGTGTGAAAAAACATCTAATAATACTTGATAGAATCTGTGACCTAAGGAACTGACAACCGGAGATGTCCACAAATCAGCATGAACAATATCAAATGGAGAAAAAGTAACACTGTTGGATGACACAAATGGAATACAAGTATGTTTACCAAGCGGGCAAGAAAAATAGTGTTGGGCAAGTTTCCCATTATTACATTGAATACACTTATTAGTCTTAAGAATATTAAAAACAGGATCTCCTAGGTTTTCGAGTCTGTTATGACAAGTTGACGGAGAGATAGCAGCAAGGGAGACAGGTGAATGAGTTCTGACAATGGAAGATTGAGTGAAGGGGTAGAGGTCTCCCGTACTATTACAGCGCGTAAGAATTTTCCCCGTATTGAGATCTTTCACAGAAAAACCAAAAGGGTCAAATTCGACAGACACAGAATTATTGCGAGTGAATTTTCTAACAGAAATTAAATTTTTAATGATGTTGGGTGTGTGAAGGACATGATTTAGGGAGAAAGGCGGGTGAGGGTGTTTGGTATGTGTGTTACCGTAACCTTCAATTAGAATGTGATGACCATTGTCAACAGTAATAAATTGAGGACACTGAAATCGAAGCATTTGGGATAAGTTACCTGATTACCGGGTGAGGTGAGATGTGGCTCTGGTGTCCATGTACCAATTATCGTCGCGCTGTTGAAGGTTCACGGTGCTGAAGGCCTGGCCCAAATCGGTGGGGGCCAGCGCCGCCTTGCAGTGGCTTTGGATCGAGACCATGTGGGCTCCGCCGCTGCTGGCGATGGGCACGCTGTTGGGCCGGGGCGGAGCCCAAAAGATCGGCTGACTAAATAGCCTGCTGGAACTGGGCCCTTGATATTGGGTAAGGGCATGCAGGCGAGGCCCAGTTCCCGGTATTGGGCTAGGGTTGTGGTCCAGCCCACTGGAAGTAGGGAGCAGGGTTTGGGCCTGGTTGCTAGTTTTGGTGGCCCTTGCCACGGTCCTTTCCTTTGTTGTTATTGCCGCGGCCTCTGCCGCCATGCCCTCCACCGCGGGATTGCTGCTGCTGTTGGTCTTGCGGAGTTGGCGGGGTGGTGTTGGCCGCCGTTGGTGTCATGCTGTCAATGACTAACGCCTTTTGATTGTGCTCCTCTTATTTAGCATGACGGGTTTCCTCCAACAATAGTTGTGAACGTGCCTTGGTGAAACTTGGTAGTGGGTCGGCCTGTTGAATCATCGTTGCAAGTGTATCGTATTCACCTTTCGGTAAACCAGCAACCAATTGAAGTACCATCTTGGTTTCAGAAACAGATGTCCCGACGTTGGAAAGTTGGTCGGCTATGAGTTTCAGTTGTTTGCAATATTCGGACATGTTGTTAAAATTCTCGAGACGCGTATTGTTGAACTGCTCTTCCAAATACACGGCTCGAGTATTTTTATTATCCTGAAAGATTTCTTCTAACCGTACCCAAAGGTCACGTGCCGTAGCACCTGTTTTCATGATAGTACACAACAAGTCTTTTGAGATGGTGCCGTATATCCACTGTTTGACGATGGCGTCAAGGCGACGCCATGTCGAGTCGGTAATATAGGTGGGACGAGGAACATAGTCATCAATATGGTCGAGCACATTGTACGCACATGCATGAATATAAAACAGTTCTGTCCACATGGAATATTGACAGTCTTCTTGGTCAAGAACTATAGGGATATAATTCTTGATGTTGGTAACGACGAAAGTCTGATGAAAAGAAGACGATGAGCGTGGTGGGGGGGTTGTCAAAAGTACCAGTGGAGGAACCGGAATTAGTGGGGGAAGACATGGTGGCCGTCGACCGAGAAGAAGAAGAGAGAGGGTGGTGGTCGGCGGCTTTGGGAGTAGAATTAGGATTTGGCTCTTGATACCATGTATGATTGGAATAATCTCCCTTAGGGATTTCTTTCATTAATCGCAATATATATAGTTGTACAGAGGTTGATTTCTAATACAATAAGAATCATAACTTACCTTAAATGGTTGATTCCTAATACAATAAGAATCCTAAGTTACCTTAAATATACATCTATCATAATTACAAAATATACTGTGAATATTCGCTAATATTTTTAAAATATATTTTTCTTTTATAAGAAAATCTAATAATGAAAAATGCAGTTCATGTAAACTATAATTCTAATAAAAATGTTTGTATTTGTGACTTCATTAATTTATTATTATATTTATATGCTTGCAAATATCTCGACTAAATTTATTGATATTTTTTTAGCGTACGAAGCGCAGATAATTTTACTAACTTTATTTAAAAACTGAAGTCCACTTGAATTGTTTTCAAATTACTCTGAGAAATTTGTTTAAAACCTCATCGTCTTCACCAGCCGAACATTCCCGAAGTTGGATAACTGGTTCATTCTTCTTTGTTATATTTTTTTATTATCTCTTGTTATCTCTTTTAAATAGTGTCTGGTGATTTTCTTTATTGGTCGGCCCTTGAATGATTTTCTTTGACTAAATATTTTAGTGAAAATTCAAAAACATATTTTAGATTTGATGTTTGGATAATGCTCTGAGGACAAACTACAAAGTAAAATGACAAAATAAAATAATGTAATTTTATTTAAAAATAATTATGCACCCACTTATTAAAAAAAATACTTTATAAATTTGAACACCCTTTGTTAATTTTTTAGCTTCGCCACTGTCATCAAAGCGTACCATTTGAATATTTATGGCCACCAAAATCACATAGTACTTTTTATATGCGTGTCTCCGAACTATGGGTAAATACAATTAACTAGAATGTACCATGACATCACTTCGTCGAGCTTGTTCCTCTTCATGAGTTGTGACATGATCGAGCAACTATTCAATGTCTTCATACTCCTCGTGCTGAACGATCTGTAAGATACTAGTTTGTTTAAGGCTAATTGCAGCAGTAGCTACTTTTAGGGCTGTTATTAAGAACATAACCAATATTTGTAATATATTTAGCGAGCTGATGAAGCAAATTTCAATCCCATTTCTTTTTCCTCGGCCTTCTCCTCCTTTCATCATCTTCTCCGCACTTCTACTTGTTTCTTTCTCCAAAGAGCAAAGAAATCATGTAAAGTTACCAATAATACCATAAATTTTTAGAACGTTCCAAAGAAATCGTGCTTTTGAAATATTAGGCCTACAATGGCCAACTTTACATTCAGCTATAGAAAGTTGCGCTACTCAAAATTTTAAAAGAGCAAAAACCTACAAGGTACGAAGTTTGAACTGTGACTACCTAGCATGTACGGCTTAATATTGTTGGGGGCCTAAAGCCAAAATTCAATGAGGAGTTTTAATTTAACTTTCTTTTTTGTCACAAAAATGAGAAAAGAAATTTTGATTTGAAGTCTAGAATCTATGTCAGATACATTGCTCATTCCTCAAGAGCTCATTTTTGAGATTGTATTAAAGATTTAATTTTTTTTGAGTTTTGAACACCGTAGTCATATTTTCTAATTGACATATTTTATATTCTAATAAATAATTAAAATGATAATATATATTATGTGGTAAAATATCAAAACAAGCAAGTTTTAAATGAAACAATACTAAAAAGTTGAAATAATAGAATTTGATTCAAGAAATTGATAACTTGATTTGAGAATACTTGTTAGGTGCTTCAATATATTTCTTGCAATATTTGGTGTCCGAGAAAAAACAAAAATAGCAAATTCATATATTGTAGCTCTTGTCGTTCAGAGCAATTACTCAAAGACTCTCTAAAAAAAATAATGAAGAAATATAAGAGCAGAGGAAGTATACTAAAGTTTTAGAGAGAAAAGCTAAAAATAGATCAAGTATTGTAGAGAAATCAATCACAAGCCTTCTTTTTTTATCAATATACTAAAAATAGATTCAACATTTGTACTATATATACGTTACTTACTGATTTAGGGGCCTTCTTTTCTATTAATTAGTTAACTATTTCTTTTAATGACAAAAAGTTCAAAGTACTCTATAATTTTTATATATACTATATTGATGAAAAATGGGACCCCAAAACATGAACAAGAAATTGCACGATTTATACTTCAAATGGGTTGGTCTTTAATTTTTGCCCCTCAAATGAAACTTATGCCTTCTAGAGCATAAGTTCTTTATGGGATCCAACAAGTTGTGTCGAATCCCGTAAAGAACTTATAGCCCTGAAGGCATAATTTTCATTTAAGAGACAAAAATTAAAGACCACTAGTAAAGTTGATGTCATGTGACCAGGAGGTTATGAGTTCAAGCCGTGGAAACAGTCTCTTGCATAAATGTGAGATAAGGCTGCGTACAATAGACCTTTGTGGTCCGGCCCTTCCCCGGACTCTGTGCATAGCGAAAGCTTAGTGCACCGGGCTGCCCTTTAGACAAAAATTAAAGACCAGTACAAAATAGGTCAAAAGTGCAAATGACCCAAACTTGAAAGGCCTAAAGCCTATGCTTTACCAAAAACCACCCCTGCTAACTAGAGTGAATAATAGTGTCCAAAAAGAGAGATGAAGTTGATTTGATCTCGAGAAAAACCCTCTAATTAAGCTTATAGTGATAGTGTTAAATATGTAAGTATCATTATTTTAGCAATTCCTATCTTATGTTTTGCCTTCTTCGTTTTTTTCTGAATTAGGTTGAAATTGGTCAAAATAGATTTTGGTTATTCATATTTGATCCAAAGTTTATTGATTTTCTTGGTTTCAATAGTTCTACATTGTGAGATATTTCAAGAATCACGTATAACAAAATTGATATCAGCCATGACAACAACTCTAGCAAGAAGAAAAAGAAGTTGGCTTAGAAAATTTAAAGTGACTACATTTTAAATACTTTGTAAATATTGATTATGTTATGAAATAATAATAAAGCTAGAACAAGAATACTGTTGAGAAAGAGAGAAAAGAGGAGAATTATTATTTCTCTTGAGAGATAAAATACAATGAGGGGAATATCTCTATTTATAGGAGAAAATTGACTTGGTCCCAAAGTTATTAGCCATAATATTTCTCCTAAAGATAGACATCCACAATATATGATAATATCTATAACACTCCCCCTTGGATGTCTATTTTGATAGATAATATGCCTCATTAAAACCTTACTAGCAAAAATTCCAATGGAAAAAATTCTAGTGAAGGAAAAAGAGTACACATTTCTAATAATACACATTTTGGTTGCCTCATTAAAAACCTTACAAGGAAAATTCCAGTGGGACAAAACCTTATACGGAAAAAAGAGTACAACATGTATTAACTTCCCCTGATGAGAACTTCAGTCCAAATGCTTGAGTCTTTGCATTTCAATCTTGTGCATCATCTTCTCGAAAATTGTAGTTGGTAGAGACTTAGTGGACAAATTTTCCATATTATCACTTGAATGAATCTGTTGCATGTTGATATCACCATTCTTTTGGAGCTCGTGTGTGAAGAACAACTTTGATGGAATGTGCTTTGTTCTATCTCCTTTTATGAATCATCCCTTCAATTGAGCAATGCATGCTGCATTATCTTCATATAAGGTTGTGGGTATTTTGTCACATTTCAAACCACATTTATTTCCAAGCGATTCAAATTAGTCCTAACATCAATTGAATTTATTGATATTTCTTCATTTTCTTGAGTTTGCGTCTCATTGACTTCTTCAAGAATATTAGGATTGATCAAATCTTGCATTTTTTATGAGATTCTTTCTTAGTGTCATCTTGTCCATTTATTTTTCTTTTTCTAGGATTCCGATACTTAGAACTCAATGTTCTATCATGCTTCAGGCGTGCTATGGACTCACTATGACACTAGTAGATGGTCCTACAAGGACATTAATCTGAATTGGGACATTCTCTGCAGGGATATGTGATTTGGTAATCCTTTTCAAATCTATAAATACGTCTGGCATTTGATTGTGAATAATATTTTGGACCTCTTGCTCACAAATAGAAGCATGTGAATCAAGATGAGACAATGGTAGATTATTCCACAAAATTTCCCTTTTTATTTAATTATTCTCTCCCCACTAATTTTTTAAAAAAATGTCTCATCAAATCGACAATATGCAATTGATCTTATTTCAGTATCTCAATGTAAAGAAGAAATTATATCATGCTCATAGTTATAGCAAGATAAATAAATGCATCAATTGAATAAATATATGGTACTTTAGGACCAATCAAATTTTCTCATTTCAACTTCTATTAGCAGTGCTTATCGAAAATTCTTCAAAAGCTCCAATAATATTCAAGTCAGCAACTTGCACAACATTATGAAAGATTTTGGATATCATAAAGGAATAAGGGTAAACAAAGTCATATGTGTACCCCTCATCAATAAATATTTATGAAGGTGATTTCAGTACATCAACCTCATCAATAAATATTTATGAAGGTGATTTCAGTACATCAACCTTAGTTCATTTAATCTGTTTAAGGATTATAAATAAGTTTTTCAATAACTTGTATATGCTTCAAGCATTTTGAATCCTTCAAAAAAAAATTCATATAAATTTTGTCACGTAAATCATATAGGCTGAGATAATTTTCATTTAGTATTTAATTTACATGACATCTTCTGATGTTAGGACTGCATGTCCAGTAAATTTACCCTTATCAAAATGCATCTACTTGATAATTATTTCTACATCAACATGCTTTAAGAGACGTAGAATTCAGATCTTCATAATATTATACAATATTTCACATTATATTGTATCAAAGATATCATCGACGAGATATCATTTTGTATCGGTTTGTAATTAAACATAACTTATTGAGATCTTATCACTTAATTATTTTTCAGGTACCTGAACCTCGTATGAGATTTTATGAAGTGTAATGTCGTAGGCTCTTCAAGAGCATATTACCTCCTTATTATGATCATTTGCTCCTCTCATTTTTGAAGGATTATTACATTTGGAACCGATTTATCTACCATGCTTCACGGATGTTGTAAACTCTATCCTTCAGGGACATTTAAGAGCATCTTGTAGCTGGAATATGAAATAGTTAGGTCAGCAAATGCTTCTAGCATTTTACTTGAATTATCGTTTGAACGAGGATCATATTGATGAAAATTCACAACATAATTCTTAGTTGTTTATTCTCTCCCTCCGTATGTTAGAAAAACTAACATACATTTTCACCTTCTTTAGGGAATTCATCTGTGTGCATCGTGGTAGATTCATTAATCATATACCGCATAATAAAAATTATTAGATGAAAATATTTGGTTCCTGACCTTGAACCAATTATGAGGGGAGAATTTATCATAATTTATTGGTCTGAAGCATACAAACGTCATTGTATGCAATATATCATATCTCAGACCAACACATGAAACTTTATTCTCATAAGCAATAGTTTAGCTATCTACTGGAGGGCATTCAACGCTAAACTATTTTGAATATCAACCAGCATTATCAAGATTAATTGTCTTGATTACATAATCTAAAAATTGTGCTATCAACTCAATTATTTTGAGCAAGCAACTTCATAAATGTCAAACTACATGTTGACAATAAACGCACATGTGACCGTCTCATAGATGCATCTATTTAAGACATCACATTGCAGGTGAACGGGCCCTTATTCACCTTTTATATTTTTCAGAATTTAGGGAATTCAATCCCAATATTAGCTGGTGTAATCAACTTATCATGAGAACAAGGAAATTAATTCTTGAAGAATCTTCTAGTTCTTCAATATATTCCGAATACAAACTTAACACATCAGATTTAAATCAGGACGACCAAAATTGTCACGTCAATTGATAAAATTATTTGTACTAGTAAACTTCAAGTTTACCTGGCGAGTGCTATTTATTTTAGTAGACGTCTGGTTTACTATTGCATGAGATTTTTTATCAATAAACTTCTGGTTTATTGTAGCATGTGATCTCATCATGCTCGGGTAAAGTTTCACATACGTAATTCTTACTCGTAGCACTTGAAGATATTCAATCTTCTAATCATTTGTAGTCTTAATATGATAACCATTTTTATTGCTAGTAAACTTTAGGTTTACCATAATTTGTGTTTCGGTCGTAACAATTACGATCTAGGATGAATGGGGCTATCATATATAACATCTCCGTGAGATTTCAATTTAAATTTTGTAATGCGATATTATTTGAACACTGCTAGTGTCATGATTCTTGTAAACAAACAATTAACTCTTCTGGAGCTCTTGATCATTAGAATTATATAGTTAATTATTGCTTAGATAATGTTGGTATCATGAAAGAATATTTGGTTAGACACTATTGGTGTCATGAAAGAAAATGGAAATCTATTGGACATTTTTAAAGATAATTGTAAATTCATAAACATCGAAAAGCAAACACTAAGTTCTAAACTTCAGTATCTCAATGTCCCCTTCAGGGAGATTAGCCATTAGCATCTGAATACTTTGTATCAAAGCAGTAACCACATAGTAATCACATCATTCAGGAAGAGATACATTAATGTTTATTTCATTCGGGGAAATCATAATAACTAACCATAATGTATCAATGTGGTTATGGTAGAAAGCATTCTACTCTGCTTTCTTTTGCCTTAGAATGATATTTAATAAACTTATTCATGATGTTTCTACGTACGATGGGTACGTGTTGCAATGACTTTTATACCACATATATTTCCTTTATTATTTTATCTCTCTAGGAGGTAGGTTGTGGTATATCTTCATTCACTTTGGGGAATGAAATCTGATTATTTCAATGTGCTTGATATATAACGCTCATCTATAGCTCATTATTTTGCTCAAGCACAAAAAGACATTACTTCAGAATAATGCCTTACTACTTCAGGAGTAAGTTTCAGATTTACTACTTCAGGAGTAAATTCAGAGTCCTACTACTTCAGGAGCAGCTTTCACAAAGTTCTACTACTTCGGGAGTAGAGTTCAAAGTTCTACTACTTCGAGAGTAGAGTTTAATGTTTGCTACTTCGGGAGCAAATTTCTGAGTTTGCTACTTCGGGAGCAGATTTCTGAGTTTGCTACTTCGGGAGTAAAGCATAGAATATTTAAAATATTTTTTTCTCAATTATTCTACTTCTTCTAGAGGTGAGTTGTGATAACTTCACAACCAAAAGCACGTCCGTTTTTATAATTTTACTATATACAGTCACATTCACTTCAGGAAATAGATCTGTATTTATAATATTTTTCAAAAAATCTCATTCTTCAAGAATGGAACATAGCTTGACATGCCTTAAGCACATCTAATTGTGATAGCTTAGAACCTCTTTTAAAATATGGCTACTTTAGGAGCAAATCGAGACATGTATACTAATGTAGAAAATTTGTCTCTACGTATCGTCAATGTAACCACAACAAACATATAAATTATTATGACTTCGGGTGATTATAGGCATAAATAGATCTAGTCATAACTAGACCTACACAAAATTATGTAGTCTATGCAAACTCAACTGGAGTATCATGAGTGCATCTTTTATAAGATACACTTTGTATTATACATATAGCAAAAAGATATAGGCATTGATAAGGGAGCCAACACCTCGATGAATGTTTGACACATAATATAACTTATCAAAATTACATAATAGCAGTATAAGGATGATACATATACCTGATTACATAACTATTGAAGCATTCTCCTCCATTAGAAGGGTTTTTCATTGCAGCCACCACAAATAACCAAATAACTTCTACACGATTATATTACTATGCATATATAGGTAGAAAAATACCTTAATTTCCAGTAGGCAGAGGTGGCACCATCAACTCTCAAAACACGGTAGTCTTAATATGGACTAAAAGATTAGAGACTCATGCTGATAACATGTTATGAAATAATAATAAAGTTAGAACAAGAATATTGTTGAGAAAGAGAGAAGAGAGAAGAGTTCTTATTTCTCTTAAGGGATAAATACAATGAGGGGAACATCACTATTATAAGAGAAAATTGACTTGGTCCCAAAGTTATTAGCCCTAATATTTCTCTTAAAGATAGACATCCACAATATATTATAATATCTATATCAGATTATATTGTGAACGATCATCAAAATGACTACCGAATGTCATTGTTACATTTGTTTACTAAGCCAACCAAAAGATGGGAATGATAATGTCGTTTTAAATTAAACTCAAAATTTAAACATGGAGTTGGAATGTAAAGAAAAGGCAAGAGGAGCATCAAACAAGGCCGGTAGAACGTTGCATTTTCACGAATGCAAGAGGGGAGTTTTAAACTAATTAAAAGCTCGCAATGATCCTCCGTTTTGTTTGTGTGAAGACATGTCAGAATTTAATCAAAAGTTTCAATACCCATTTTGAGATACTAAAATATTTTGAGTCCAAGTTTTTGTTGGGGTTTAGGGGGAGGATGTATTTATTCCTTGCACTGAAATATATTATTACCCCTTCCTTTCCTTTTTTACTTGCTCAATTTACTAACAATACATTTCTCTTTTACTCGTCCCTTTAATAAATTAAAAGATAGTATTTATTTTTATCCATTTTACCCTTATTATTAAGAAACTATTTCTTAAACTTTTTAGAGTCTTAGTAATCAAATTTAAAATTTTTAATTAATACTCACTCCGTTCACTTTTACTGATTCAATTAGGATTTAGTACATCCTTTAAGAAATAATAATTATATGAGTATTTTATTACAATACACATATTAATTGATGTTTAGTCTTAGGTTTTGGAAAATATTTTGGGGAATAAATAATTAATGTCAAGGGTAAAATATGAAGAAAAAAATATAATTTTCTGAATATGCTAAAAGTGACAAGTAAAAATGAATATATTTTTAGTATACGGAATAAGTAAAATTGAACGAGGAATGTATTTTCTTAAGGAAACCTGAAGTCTTGTGAAAAGGAAGAGACAAATAATTTTTGTTAAAGGATATATATGTCAAATTATTGGAGGTTAAGAAAATACGAGGGAGAAACGTTGATAGTTTTTGTTTGATGGATACGGACAAGCTGGATTGATTGAAGGCTTAGTAGAAGACATAACAATAAATATAAAAAGGAAAAGTTTAGTTATCAGTGCAAGTGGACAACTTGTGTGACGGATGACAATTTAGTCGAAGTTGCTTGGAATAGAACGTCAACAGCTTAGAAACTATAGACAAAGATTCGAAGTGTTGTTCCTAATTTATTACTTTCAAACTGCAGATTGGTCCATAGGGGAACCAAAACAAGAAAAGAATATGTAATTGTCTGATGATCATTCCACTTGTCTTTATATTAAAACGATTTTTGATATTTAATGTACGTATAATTAATTATGCAATTTGAATATATTGAGAGAGATTTTATATATACTATATAATAAATCGTAATGTTCATGCATCTTGGTAGTCAAAATTGTAGTACTATATTTTACTCATCAGTTTGATGATAAATATGTTGGGATACAGTTGTTGCAGGGAACGGGAAGTAAGTAACTATTACAATGGTAAGAAAGGATAAACTAAATATTACAATAAACTGGAAATCAAGAACTTAACAAACTACTTGTGTGATTTGCTGAGTCGAATGATGACACCCTGTCTTTAAGACAAGATTGCCATGTATATCTCCTTTTACGTTGCCGGGCAATAGTCTCCCAAGATACAACAACAACTTAACAATTGAGCAAAGGAAACTCAAGTGTTACTCTTGAAGAACTTTGAGTATAGTAACTTTTCAAGAGAGGAAGAAGATGAATTCAGAAAATTCTGGAGTATTTTCTAAGTGTTGTGTGTGGTGTTCTTCAATTGAGCCAAATGCCTCAATTTATAGTGTAAGGAGAAGACTCCCCAACTAGCCAACTAATGGCCTTCAATAACCATGTAATGACACTTAATTGAGAGGTTACATTCAGTCAAATAATGGCTGAATTCATGTGCCAAGTAATGGAGAATCAATGCTCCAAAACCAGCCCAAATGTAAGAACTTTCCAACTTCCCATCACAACATTTTGCCTCCGAAGCGCCGCGGCTCTGTGAATTAGGGCTGCGGCTCTAGTGACTGGCCACCCAATTAGCACCGCGGCTCTTCCTGGGAGGCGCCGCGGCACTCCGGCTCCTCGGCTCTGACGGGGCAGCGCCGCGGCCCCTCGCGGCTCCGCGACGATTTCCGACTCGTTTCATCTTACACTTCTTCCTTCTTTTACCAAAGTGGAATACGTTGTCATTTGGCCAAACCATCCATAATTCTATGTCTCAAACGTATTACATACGTACCAATATCTCTTTCACTAATGAAATTTGCGATGCTTGGCACTACGTGTGCACGTGTGTGGAAACGACATTTCCGATGTGCGGACCCCAATTGTTCGAGTCATAAATTAATGGGATATACTTAATTCCACATTAGTAAATTTTCAACAATCCCCTCTTGAAAGAGATTTTGGCGTACACACATTATGCCTTTTCCAGCAATCTTTCAGCGGACCGATGTTGCGTCTGGATAGGTAGCATACAATTTGAACCTTCCATAGTTGATTACCATCGGAATTACTTACTGTGCGGTGAACGTGATGTCTTGAACCGTCAGTGTTTAGTGTAAGCCAAGTCAACGGTACCAACACAACAACTTCCTTTATTTAGTTCTTCGTAATGTTTTGTCCATTGTGGCCGTGGACACTTCTTGGATTCTTAAGTGCGTTCATTTGAAGCTGCCTGTCCTCACACTTAAATAGGTGGTCTCCTACAAGGTATCCTGCTATACCCCACTTTACAAGTGTTAGGAACCATTAAAAGTTTCCCCAAACCTAACCTCAACCGGTGGGGACCATTAAAAGTTTTGGAAACTTAGCCTTCACCCACACTGCAGCTAGCACTTATAGTCTATCGCGGGAACGACTTTGGATTTGGTGTTTCTTTACCGAAATCACTATCCGAAGTGCTCATGCTTCCACTGAAGTGATCAACTGAACCTTTACAGCTTAGTTTTCCTATTGAACCTAATTCCTAGGATCTCCAGTCAGTAAGGTTGGGTTACCACCTTATTGGTCCTTATACCTTGGGTTTTAAGCCAATTCTCCTAGACAAGCAGAACATCTGATCTTTAGGTAAGCCCTTTGTCAGCGGGTCCACTATGTTATCCTTTGACTTTATATAATCAATGGATATTATACCCGTGGTGATTAGCTGCCTAATGATCTTATGTATCCGTCGAATATGACGAGACTTTCCGTTGTACATAGAACTCCGTGCCCTTCCTAGAGCTGACTGACTGTCGCAGTGGATCATTACAGAAGGTACGAGTTTGTCCCAACAAGGAACATCCTCTAATAAGTTGTGAAGCCACTCAACTTCTTCTCCTGCTTTGTCTAAAGCGATAAACTCCGATTCCATCGTGGATCGGGCGATCCAAGTTTGCTTAGAGGATTTCCAAGACACAACCACACCACCAATTTTAAATACATACCCACTGGTGGACTTAGTGTTCTCTATATCAGATATCCAGTTTGCATCACTGTACCCCTCTAGTATAGTTGGATATCTCGAATAATGCAACCCCTAAGTTAGCGTGTATTTCAGGTATCATAGTACCCGATTCAACGCCTTCCAATGATCATTACTCGGATTATGGGTAAACCTAGCCTACTTGTTGACTGCATAAGTAATATCAGGTCAGGTGCAGTTTGTTATGTACATCAAACTACCAATCACATGTGCATATTGCTCCTGGCATACGGGTGCACCAAAATTTTTATCAAGCTTTTGATTTCTATCCAGTGGTGCCTTTATAGGTGAACTGTCAAACATCCCAAACTTTCTCAACACATCCTTGATGTAGTGAGACTGAGATAAGACTAGTCTGTCAGATGTCTTAGAGATCCTTATCCCTAAGATTACATCTGTGATACCCATATCATTCTTGTCGAAGCATTGTTTCAACATGTTCTTAGTTTATAGAATCATGCTAGGACTGCTCCATGTGATTAACATGTCATCTACATACAAGCATATCATGACAAACGAATCAGAGTTACCTTTCATGTAGACACATTTGTCACACTCATTAATGGCGAAACCCTTCGACGACTCCGGTTCCTGAGAGTTTTGTTCATAACTTCGTTTGCGAGAAGTTATGTCTTTTTCCTTTCTAGGAAAGGTATCTTCAAATAATTGAGCATTCCTTAATTCCATGATTGTACCCCCGTGGATATCTGGAATATTTGACTTATGCACTTAGAAGCGATAAGCACTACTGTTATTTGCATATCCGATGAAAATGCAATCTATAGTCTTAGGCCCAATCTTGACCTGCTTTTGCTTGGGTACTTCGACCTTTGCCAAACAACCCCACACCTTTAAATATTTATAGGTAGATTTCCTTCCCTTCCATGATTCATATGGAGTTTTGTCCTTACTCTTATGTAAGACTCTATTAAGAATCGTATTAGCGGTAAGGACGACTTCTCCCCACATGTTTTGGGGAAGACCAGAATTGATGAGCAAGGCATTCATCATTTCATTCAATGTGCGGTTCTTACGTTCCGCCACACCATTCGACTGAGGTGAGTATGGAGCCATCGTTCGATGAACAATGCTCGATTCGGCACAATATTCCTCAAATGGCGCTACATATTCTCCCCCTCTATCGCTACGAATGGATTTAATTTGCATGCTTAGTTGGTTCTCAACTTCTGCTTTGTAACGTCGGAACGCTTCAAAGGCTTCATCCTTACTTTTCAACAAGTAAATGTAACAATACCTTGTGCTATCATCAATGAATGTCACAAAGTACTTATTCCCCCCTCTAGTTTGTGCAAACTTCAAATCACATATATGTGTGTGAATAAGTTCTAAAGGAGTAGTATTCCTTTCGACGGATTGAAAAGGAAGCTTTTCGAGTTTTTACTCTACGTACACCTCACACTTATGTTGAGGGTTTACGTCGATAGACTGCAACAACTCCAACTTTACCAACCTTTGGATGGACTTGTAGTTGACATGTCCTAATCTATGATGCTATAAATTAGAGAACTCAAGCAAGTAAGAAGAAGCTTCAATATTATTGCTTGTACGTAATATAGACATGATCTTAACTTTGAAGAGGCCTTCACAGACGAATCCTCTTCCCATAAACGTTTCGTTCTTAGTGATTACAAATTTATTGGACTCAAGCACTAGTCTAAAACTAGCATTAACCAATAAATGACTTGAAATTAAATTTCTTCTAATCTCATGAACATGTATCACCTCCTTCAGAGTGAGCTCCTTTCCAGAAGTCATCTTCAGGACTACCTTTCCTACCCCCAACACGTCAGAGGAAGCGTTGTTGCCCATGAACAACTTTTTGTTTGTAACCGGTGTATAAGTGGAGAATGCATCTCTATTGGAACAGATGTGTCTTGTAGCACCTGTGTCCATCCACCATTGCATGGGATTCTCAACAAGGTTTGCTTCTAGCACCACCGCTGAGAACTCCTCAATCATGTCATCCAGAAACTTGTCTTTGATGACGTTAACTTGTGCCTTTCCCTTAGCCTTGACCTTCTCTTGTTGCTCAATCTTGAGCTTGCGGCAGTTTTTTATCATGTGACCAGGTTTCCCACAGTGGAGACAGTTTTCTTTGAATTTCTCCGCCGCTTGGGTCTTGCCATCTTTCTGGAACTTGCGCTTCTTGCTTGGGTTCCCTTTGGCCTCAGCCAGATTTGCCTTTGCCTCAGCGGGTTGTTTACCCCTAGGCAAGGCCTTCTTATTATCTTTCTGAATTTGGAGTTTGATAATAAGTTCTTTAAAGGTCATTTCCTTTGTTTTGAGTTTTAAGTAACTCATAAACTCATTCCACGAGGGAGGTAACTTTTCAATCAGTGATGCAACCAAAACTGCTCATCTGGTTTCATACCTTCCAAATCCAGGTGATGTAGAATCATTTGGAATTCCTAGACTTGGGACATCACTATTTTACTATCCTCCATTTGAAATTTCAGAAATTTCCTAACGATGAATTTCTTAGTACCTGTATCTTGTGCGTTGTACTTCTTCTGCAGTTTCTCCCACAACTCTTTGGCAGTTCCTACGGTGCAATACACCGTGTAGAGAGGGTCTGACAAGAAGTTCAATATATAGTTATTACACATGAAATCACTATGACTCCATGTATCAAGAACCATCTTTATGCCATTAATGATATGAATACCTAGGCCCCCTTTAGCCGTTTCAGTAGGCGAAGGGTCAATTTCATCTCCAGCTTGTGGAGGATATTCTATTAGGAAACGAGCCATTCCCATAACAGTCAGATAAAATAGCATTTTCTGTTGCCATCTCTTGAAGTTAGAGCCCATGAACTTTTTAGGGCGTTCATGGTGGAATCCAGCAGGTGGAGGAACGACAACGTTCCCTTGAGCAGCAGAAAGGCGTTGGATGAGCCTTGAGCAACCGGAAAGGCATTAGGTGTGCCT
The DNA here is from genome assembly GCA_034509755.1 of Anisodus tanguticus. Lineage (NCBI taxonomy): Eukaryota > Viridiplantae > Streptophyta > Magnoliopsida > Solanales > Solanaceae > Anisodus > Anisodus tanguticus. Next base: position 16,482,556 of record CM067540.1, read on the forward strand.
TGAGCAGTGGAGAAGGCATAGAGATTGCCTTGAGTAGCAGCAATAGCAGAATCAGAAGCAATTTGTTCTATTCCAGTCATCTTTCTAAGTACTTACAATAAATCTTGTCTTAAAATTGTTGGGATACAATTGTTGCAGGGAACGGGAAGTAAGTAACTATTAGAATGGTAAGAAAGGATAAACTAAATATTACAATAAACTGGAAATCAATAACTTAACAAACTCCTTGTGTGATTTGCTGAGTCGAGTGATGACACTCTGTCTTTAAAACAAGATTGCCCCGTATATCTCCTTTTACGTTGTCGGGCAATAGTCTCCCAAGATACAACAACAACTTAACAATTGAGCAAAGGAAACTCAAGTGTTACTCTTGAAGAACTTTGAGTATAGTAACTTTTCAAGAGAGGAAGAAGATGAATTCAAAAAATTCTGAAGTATTTTCTAAGTGTTGTGTGTAGTATTCTTCAATTGAGCCAAATACCTCAATTTATAGTGTAAGGAGAAGACCCCTCAACTAGCCAACTAATGACCTTTAATAGCCATGTAATGACACTTAATTGAGAGGTTACATTCAGCCAAATAATGGCTGAATTCATGTGCCAAGTAATGGAGAATCAATGCTCCAAAACCAGCCCAAAGGTCAGAACTTTCCAACTTCCCGTCGCAATATTTTACCTCTGAAGCGTCGTGCCCCCGCGGCTCCAGTGACTGGCCACCCAATTAGCGCCGCGGCACTGCCTGGGAGGCGCTCCGACGCCTCGGCTATGACGGGGCTACGCGGCGGCCCTTCGCAGCTCCGCTGCGATTTCCGACTCGTTTCATCTTACACTTCTTCCTTCTTTTATCAAAGTGGAATACATTATCATTTGGCCAATAACTGTCCATAATTCTATGTCTCAATCGTATTACATACGTACCAATATCTCTTTCACTAATGAAATTTGCGATATTTGGCACTACGTGTGCACGTGTGTTGAAACGACGTTTCCGACGTGCGGGCCCCAATTGTTCGAGTCATAAATTAATGGGATATACTTAATTTCACATTAGTAAATTTCCAACAAAATATAAGTCATACATGATGTTTAAACCAAGCCATATTAACTTATCATGATTATAAAAATGTTTTCTAATTCTCATATTTGGTTGATAAAAAAAATTTAAAAATAAGTTTGTTACAAATGAAGAAAATTACTCCTTTAATGGATCTAGGAAAAATAAGTTTCATAAGAATTCGACCAAAAAAAAGTTTTATAGGTGACATTTCACACTAAATTGTCTCCTCTTTACCTTCCAACACACCCCGTCCCCATCCTATCCTCATAGTTTTATCTAAATTATATATAAATGTTTATTTTCTATTTACTTATCAAGCACAAGAAAATAATTACGTAAACCACTTATTTTCTAGAAAATGTTTTACGCGAAGACATTTTCCTTGGTATCAAACACACGCTAAGTGATTTTTTATCATCATGATAATGCTATTTAAAGAAGTAAATATGTACATTGATTAACCAATGCATGAATAAGAGAGAGGTCAGTCTATATATGTGCAAACATATGCCATTAATGATTTAATGTAAATATCTGGTGCAATGAATTTACCATCACGAAACTTAGTCTTGCACCACGTTTTCATTACTGTGTTAATCTAACAGAGATTATTTCATTCAATTTGGTCAAATTTTCAGCACACAACGTCAGAGCAGGAGAATTCTAACCTATGACTTTGAAATATTTACTTATAACAAAATTAGTGCACATACAGTAGTTCGCAAATTTTAAAGCAAGGAAATATTATTTGGCAAATGATAATTTCTTATTACTTTAAAAATTGCAACGATAAACTCAAGATACAGAAGTACTACTATGCAGTGGCTGCTGAAAATGTTTACCAAAAATCACACATGCATGCTAATGATGAGACTTTGTTTATTTATGGTTCATCTTATCGAATGAGACCTTATTTATTTTAATTAACAGTTAAAATTAAACATTTTTTTCACTAATGTATGCATTTGGAAGTTCAAGATCGTGAAATAAAGTAATCCCTCTATCTCAAAGTATTTATCGCATTTTTCATTTGCACGCCTTTTAAAAAAATATTTATAAGTGTAGCGTTTTGATCATTTTACCCTCTTATAAAATTTTATCATGTTATCTCTCTTCAATAAGTATCTATCCCGTCAATGGAGAGAACCTCATAAATGTTGCTAGTTAGTACTGAAAGAGAATAATCCCTTGATTATTTTCATTAATGAAGAAGTATATATACATGAGATACAATATTTAATTATGAAAAATAAATCTACCTTTTCCTAATACAAGACTAATACTTTTTTCTAATATAAGACTACAACCATAATTACACTTGTACCAGAATTCTACAAATATGGTAAAATATATACAAAATGTGGTTATGTGATATACACGGTTTGGGCTGTGTATATCGGTGGACTTTCACAACCCCGCAGTCATAGCCGGCGGCTGTCGTACGCTGAGACTGTCCCTAAAATTTCAAACAGAACTAAGGGAAGACCCTTAGTAAAGATGTCAACAATTTGGTACCGTGAAGGGATATGTAAGACATGTACTTGTCCACGAGCTATATTTTCGAAAACCAAGTGAATATCCATCTCGATATGTTTGGTGCGCTGATGTTAGACCGGATTCCCAGAGAGATAGACTACACTAACATTATCGTAGTAGACCAAGGTAGCTTTCTGAATAGGAAAGTGAAGCTCTAATAGGAGATTACGCAACCAACATGACTCGGACACCACATTGGCTACCCCTCGATACTCGGCATCCGCACTGGATTGCGATAAAGTAGCCTGACGTTTTGCCGACCAGGAGACCAAGTTATCACCAAGAAATATACAATAACCAGATGTCGAACGTTTGGTATCTGGACATCCACCCCAATCAGCATATGTATAAGACACGAGGGTAGAGACGGAGGATGGATGTAAATGCAAATCATAATCAAGAGTGCCCTGTAAGTAACACACAATGAGTTTGAGAGCATGCATGTGTTCGTCCCTCGGATCATGCATAAATAAACACATTTGCTACACTGCATAAGTAATATCAGGCCTCGTGAAAGTAAGATACCGAAGAGCCCCTACAAGACTGCGATAGTGGGTGAGATCCTCGTAAGGTGTGCTAGAAGTAGCACTTAGCTTCAGTTTGGTATCAACCGGAGTAGAAGAGGACTTAAAAGATGACATGCCAGCTCAATGAATAATCTCAGCCGTATACTTCCTCTGTGATAAAAATAGACCACATGCATGATATGTGACTGCGATACCCAAAATATAACTCAAGGGCACCAAGTCTTTCATAGCAAATTTGGAACAGAGAAGAGACATGATAGACTTGCGCAGTTTATCAGAAGAGGAAGTCAATATAATATCATCCACATATAACAGAATGTATTCCAGAGAAGTACCACGACGATAGATGAATAGAGAATGATCAAACCTGTTGTGAGAAAACTCAATCGCAGATACATAATCTGCAAACCTCTTATACCAAGCTCGTGGGATATGTTTAAGCCCATACAAGGAATTCTTGAGCAAACAGACATGATTAGGATGATCGGGGTCCCTGAAACCCAAGGGCTGATGCATGTATATTATCTCTTTGAGATCACCGTGTAAGAAAATATTTTTCACATCCAGCTGATGAATGTACCATGCTTTCGAGAGAGAAAGACTAAGAACAGTGTGAATGGTTGCTGGTTTGACCACAAAACTAAATGTCTCTCCAAAATCCACGCCAACCTGTTGAGTTTTGAGTTATGCCGCTCAAAACAACCGTCATATTTTTCCTTATGAGTAAAAATCCACATAGAACGATTAACATTGACACCAGGAGGACGGGGCACTGACTCCCACGTCTTATTTTCAATAAGAGCATTATATTCATCATCCATGGCCATTTTTCAATTCGGGTCATGAAGGGCAGACACTGGGTTACTAGGTAGGGTGATTTAGTGACATTAGAATTAAGATTAAAATATTGTTTTGGTTTAAAAATACCCCGTTGGCTACAAGTAACAGATCCTTGACTCGAGATAGAATTGGACGGCATTTGGGTAGGTTTCGGGTCGGCGCGGGACTGGCCAGCAGGCAGTGGGCATGCTAGCCCATTAACTGGACGCAGGGACGATGAGGTTGGGCCAGCAGACAGTGGGCCTGTTGGCCGAAACAGTGGACTTGGGAGACAATTGTTTGGGCTAGTAGGAAATGGGCCTGCTGGCCGAGTCATTGGGCCATGTGAAGAATTTATTGGGCCAGCAGGTAGTGGGCCTGCTGGCCAAGAATTTGGAACCATGCCGAGACCATTTGGGCCAGCAGGCAGTGGGCCTGCTAGCAGAATTGGATCACGGGCAGGTTGGGCCTATTGTTGGAGAATATACGGTGAGAGCCCATCATCCAAAAAATTATAAGAACTAGACACAAAATTATACAATTTAGCAAATGGAAATTGAGTTTCATTAAAAATACACATGGCAACTAATTATGATTTTATTAGAAGATAAATCAAAACATTTATAAGCACGATGATTAGACGGATAACCCAAAAACACATAAGCGTTAGAACGGGCTTGAAGTTTGTAAATTATAGTAGACGGAAAAAGTGGATAGCACAAACAGCCAAACCTAAGATGAGAATACGAAGGGTCTTTATGATAAGTAATTTTAAGGGGAGATTGATATGCTAACCCTTTGCTAGGGAGTATGTTAAGGAGGTAAGTAGTCATTTGTAATGCATGATGCCAAATGAGGGTGGTAATGAAGCATGGGCTAGTAAGGTTCGGACAATATTACTAATGGTACGATTTTTTTTCCGGCTTTCCCATTTTGTGAGGACGTATGAGGGCAAGCAAAACAGAAAGAGATGCCATTAGTGTTACAAAATTTCCGAAACGGCTCATTATCAAATTTCCTTCCATTTTCACATTGAATGTTTTTAATTTTCCGTTCAAATTGGGTACAGATGAATGCTCTAAACGTTAAGAATGTGGAAAAAATTGAGACCTTTTAGATAAAGGAAAGGTCCACAAAAAATTAGAATAATCATCCAAAAATAACACATAATAGGTGTGGCCCAAAGATCTTAAATGGGAGATGTCCACAAATTACTATGAATAATATCAAAATGCAACAAAGTACTAGAATTGGAGGCTACAAACGGTAACTTAACATGTTTCCCAAGCGGACAAGAAGGAAAAATATTAGTACTACGCGTACTTTTACATTCAATAAAATTATTATTTTTAAGAGAAGAAATAACATACGCTCCCGGATGACCTAAACGAGCATGCCATAAGGAATGTGCTAGAGCGGCAAACGTTGATGGTGTGGCTTGACTCGTGGAAGTGGTAGTGGTGGTGATTGGATAAAGCTCTCCCCGACTATTACATCTCATTAAAGGTATTCCCGTGGTGAAATCCTTCACAGAAAATCCAAAAGGGTCAAAGTCAATAAAACTCAATTATCCGTTGTGAATTTTCGAACAGACACCAAATTTTTTAATTAAGTGAGGAGCATGAAGGACATTTTTCAAGGCTAAAGGTGGGTTCGGGGGAGATAAATGTGTCTGACCATAACCACGAATAGGAATTGAATTGCCATTACCAACAATAATGTCATGATTTTTGCTCAAATTGAAATAAGACGAGAGATTACATGGCGTGGACGTCATATAAGAAGTGGCCCCGGTGTCCATGTACCAATTCGCGTCCGGAAGATTTAAACCAAGTGTATACATTGCCGCCTCGATATATGTAGGCATCAGAATTGATGTTGGGCCCGTAGCAGTGAAGGCCTGCTGAAGCCGAGGCCTAAGTAGGACAGCCTGCTGCCAGGGCCTATTCCGTGACTGCTGCGCTGCCAGCTGCTGCTGGGTAAAATTGGGCCTAGCCTAATTTGGAGCAAAAGCTGAAAATTATGGTGTAGGCAATTGGCCCAACCCCACAACCACTATGTACTGGCCCAAGGCTGCAGCCAGTGGTGCTTCAGCCCAGCCGGTCCACTGCCACCACGTCCCCCGCCACTACCGCCACCGTCACATCCACCACCACTGCCGAGGCTGCCTCCACGGTTCTTGCCACAAGTTTTCCGATTTTGACCCTTTTTACCGCCACCGTTGTTACAGTTTTGGCTAGAATTGTTCGAGAATGACTGGGGGCCATCAGACGTGGCCATCATCATGACGGAATTTTCTCCAGTAGCTATCTTTTTAGCCAAGCCAGCCTCTTCTAATGTGAGCATGGAACGTGCTAGGTAGAATGGTGGGAGAGGAGTATGAAGAAACGTTCCAACGCCATTATCAGCCTTGGATAGGCCTGCAACCATATGAAGAACAATACGATCGTTTGTGACGGGCGCACCAACGTTCTTGAGTTGATCCGACAACTCCTTGAGCCTTTTACAATAGGCCGAGACATTCGAAAAGTCCTCCATGTTAATGTGAGAGAATTTCTGCTCAAGGGTCACGACACGAGAATTTTTATTATCCTGGAATATATCACGCAACCTATTCCAAATGTCCATGTTCGTGGCGTCAGGTTCAATAATAGTCTGCAAGAGGTCCATAGAGATAGTGGAATAAATCCACTAGAGTACCGTAGCGTTAAGAGTTTCCCACAACTCTATGTCATCATTGGTGGTAGGCACCTTCTCCTTTCCTGTTGCCAAGGGGATGATGTGATGAAGGACTCGATTAGACCGTGCGTGAACTTTAAATAGTTCTGCCCACGTCGCGTATTGGACGTTTTCCATCTCAAGAACAATAGGGATGTTATTCTTGATGTTGGAGACTGCAAGAGCATGATGAAATGTGTTCTTTGAGGTAGACATAATAAAAGAACAAGAGGAGAATTATGGATTTGGAAAAAGAAAAAGAAATATTGAAGGGAGGTTTTTGGTCGGCCGACGACCGAAGGTGTAGTAGGGGCGACGGAAGCACATGATTGGAGAAAGAAAATTTGCCCTAGACTACTGATATCATGAAAGAGAACAATCATTTGATTATTTTCATTAATGAAGAGGTATATATACATGAGATATAATATTTAATTATGGAAAATAAATCTACCTTTTCCTAATACAAAACTAATACATTTTCCTAATACAAGACTACTACCATAATTACACTTGTACAAGAATTTTATAAATATGGTAAAATATATACAAAATATGGTTATGTGATATACATAGTTTGGGCCGTGTATATCGGTGGACTTTCAAGTACAAGGATAAAATTGGGTAAAAATTACTTAATTTTGTCTTTATTAATTAAATCACAAGTATTTTTAGTAAAAACGACAAATATTGTGGAACGGAGAAAGTATGATTTTGTCCAATACGCTCATATGATATATGGAGCAGCACTTACAAATTTCAGACCGCTCGTCCCAATTACCAATATAGTAACGGCTCATTTGCACTTTTGTCTCTATTTTGGGTTGGTTTTAATTTTTTTATCCTTTAAAATTAAATTTATGTCTATAGGGGTATAGTTACGCATCATAATATTCATAAATTATATAGGCTTAAGTTTAATTTTGAAGGGTAAAAATTAAAGAACAACCGACCAGTCCATTCGAAGGGACAACGTGCAATTACTTGCCGGAATATATCTTCACATGTAATTATAACATCTCCTGGGGTGGGAGTTCCACCTTTTTTTGGAAAATGTAATTATAACATCTCGTGAATGAATATCTGGAGATCATTAAATTTGACATGTTTTATTTAGTGTATACATTAAATTTATATAGTTCTAGTTATTTTTCTAAACTTGGCATTTCGATAATTTCGACCCCTAACCAGTCTCACCTAATAAGGTGTGAGCCACTTGCGCTGACACGTAAATATTTTTGTTTATATGGAATTTTCAAAAACATAAATAAGTTATACCTTTTTAAATTTGTTAATTTTTTTAATCGTCTTTTTCAGGCCAAGATTATATTAAAATTGGCTGAAATTCTATTATTTAGGTTGGTTTTTATTTAGTTAAAAGTAATGGAGTTTAAGCTAAACCTTTTACAACAAGAAATACACAACTGAAACAAATTGTCATTGCGTCTAATGAAGAAATACACAATTGAAACTCTAGTACTTTGGATTAAACTTTTCTATTTAACTAAAAGTAATGAATCTCTAGCAGCTTGTTTCATAGATTTGACCCCCGCCCCCCACCATCCCCCTACCCCCACCCACCCATACACACGGAAAGTGTGTTGGAAATTTGCCTTTGGTGGGGAGGTACGTCCACCCGTATTTAATGACTTAAACACTAGGGTTCCGTATGTTGGAGGCTTTGTCTCTTCATACGTGCATAATCTACTAAGTGAGTTGATGACCGTAGGACCAAGGATCGTCAAATTTCATTGAGAAAAAAAGAGATATCGGTCCACGAAGTAAGGTATTTGAGGCATGAAAATATGGTGTGGGACAAATCTACCACATCGGTGGAAAAGGAAGAATTGTTCTCTTTATAAGTCTCAATTTGGTCCTGGGGCTTCTTCTGATAGACCCCCAAATTGTTTAGTATTTATAGTTTGGTCTCTGGAGTTTCTGAAAAGATGAAATTGGGAACGACGGAAGACAGAAAGTTTCTGCCTACTGTTTGAGTTGGTTTTTGGAACGTTGCAACATTAAACATCAACCATTACCTGCTGATTAACTCCCTCACTAATGGCCATAAACAACCATTATTTGGCTGAATAATGGTCATACTAATGGCCATAAACAGCCATTACTTTGCAGTTGAGGAGTCCCTCCCTTATGCTAAATATTGCTGTCTTTTGGCACAATTGTGAAGACTACTACAATATAATACACAGACAAAAACAGAAGAGAACAACTGAAATTCTATCCACAAACAGTGAACAGAAAACTCAAAACTCTTCCTTCTTTTTCCATTCTTCAGCAAGTCATTTCGTGTTTTGTTTTCTTCGTGATAATCAGCCTATTTGCTTTGTAGTGTTGATTAGTTGTTGTTTTATCTTGGGAGACTATTGCTCGTTAACGTAAAAGCATATATACGGGACAATCTTGTCTTAAATACAGAGAGACATATCTCGACTCAGCCACAGTTATAACAATCCAGATTTAGTGTTTCTTGATTTCAGGTTATCAAGATTCAAGACTCAATAAGCTTGTGGCAGTTCTGAATTGCCTATTTGTTTATCCTTTCGAACACTTGTAATATTTATTTACTTCCCGTACTACTTTACATATCCAACAATTTTAAGACAAGATTTGTATTAGTGTTTGAAAGATGTCGGTCAAAAGTTGTGTGACCAAATCTGGATAAGACTGTTGTTTTCTGGTTGAAGAGAGTTTTGATTATACTGTTGAAGGTCGAGGTGTTCATGGTGTCACCGTTCCCGAGAGTGGTGCGAACAAGCGCCCACGAGAGGCTGAGGATGTCAACTGGGGCAAGAGGAGAAAGATGAAGATGTGGTTCTATCTTGTAGCAGAAGGTCTATATCAGTCCCAGACAAAGGATCCGAATTATGGTAAGGAGGAAATGGACACTCAGTCCGATGAAGTGACTGAAGTGGGCCAGAATCCGAAATTAGGATAAGTAATTTTTCTTCCTTGTCAAAATATAAGATTAAATAATGTCTGATTAAAAAGGGCTTAAAGTAAGGAGGAATGTGAAAATGTTTTCACGAATAATTTATATTCCTTACGCTTTAAAATCAAAAGTTTAATATCACCTTCCTTCCCGTTTAAAGATTGGATTTTGTAAACGACTTAAAAAGATCCGGTATGTTAAGTGTAATTATTAAAAGTGTGTAAAGTATGTTCGCACATACGAGGGAGAAAGATCCACTGACTGTGCGAAAGTTGTTACCACTCTTAAGTAAGCGCCAAGAATTGTCTGGGCACCAATCATAAGGGAAGAAGACTAAAAGCTAAAGATGTTGAGCCTGTCACACTATTTGGCAGAAGATCCTTCATAGGATGATATTGGACACTCAGTCATACAAATCCTACGGGCGACTGGAGTGGGGCAAAAATTCCTTTGATAGGATGATATTGGACACTCAGTCATACAAAGCCTACGGGCGACTGGAGTAGGGCTAGAATTCATTTCATAGGAAAAGTAATGGACACCTAGTGTGGTGGGCCAGAATTTCCAGGTCTCTAATGATCTGAAGGCCAAAAGAAAGGCAGAAGAGTAATGGACACCTAGTGAGGTGGGTCAGAGTTTCCATGTATTAAATTATCTGAAGGCCAAAAGTAAGGCATAAAAGAAATTGGACACTCAGTCTGGCAAAGAAACTGGAGTGGGCCAGAGTATCTAGATCAGATATGATCCGGTTACGCCCTAACCACGGGCAAGAGGTTGTTCATGTGAAGCAACGCCACCTCTAAAGTAAAAGGGGTTGGATAGGTTGTCCTCAATAAGACTTCAGGGAATGGGATCACTCTAAAATGAGGTGATACATGTCCCAAACTTGGTTTAAGGGACGTTGTTGGTCAAGATGGTTTGAGACTAGTCCAACAGGTCTATAATAACTAAGAATGGTACATTATGTCTATAGCCAAATGAATGATATATTTGTCATCCGTGCATCTATGCCATCATAGATGAAGACACGCTAAATAGAAAGTCATTCAAAAGCTAACGAACTTGAGATTGTTGCCTTCTGTCGACATAAACCCTCAAAATGAATGTGAGGTAGACGAAGAGGCAAAATCACCTTTTCAAGTTCCGTCAAAGGAATAGCGAAAGAAGTACCGCTCCTCTAGAACTAAGTCACACCTACTCGGGTGATTTGAAGTTTATACAAAATAGAGGGGGGAGACAAGTACGTTGTGACCTTCATTGATGATGGTACAACGTATTGTATCCTTTGTTTGTCAAAAAGGAAAGATGAAGTTGTTGAAGCGGATAAGCGCTATAAAACTGAAGTTGAAAATCAACTAAGCCTACAGATTGAGGAATTCGTAGTGATAGAGGGGGAGAATGTGAAACATCGTTCATTAAACGACTGCTCATTACTCACCTCAGTCTAACGATGTGCAAAGCCGTACGCCCAAATTATGTGGGGCAAGGCGATCCTTACCGCTAATGCCATTCTCAACAGAAATACGCATAAGGATAAGAATAACCCTCCGAGTGAGACATGAAAAGGATCTCACATACAAATATTGTGATGTGGGGTGGCTTGGTAGAGGTTGGAATACCGAAACAGGTCAAGTTGGACCTAAGACTGTAAATTGCATATCCACTGGATCTGCAAATAAAAGTAGTGCTTATCGCTTCTTGGTGTCAAAGAATGATGAATTCTTTAAAGATAACTTTCCTTAAAAAGGAAAAAGAAGTAATTGCTCAAGGTTAACAAGAACCCGCGAGTGCCTGACTGTCCGGAACTAGACGTTTCTTACCTATAGGATTCGAAAGTTACTGACTATCCGGAACATAATATTCCAGATCTACAGAACTCAGGGATTCTAGATGTTGAACCGAGACGGAGCAAAGAGGGGACAAAGACTTATTACAGGCCTTCTAGCTTGTATGGTTGAGAATGAACCATGGACAATTAACAAATAATTATCATCTCCAAAAGCGCTGCTTTGGAAAGAAGCTACAAAGAGAGAAAGAGATTCCATCATATAGAACCATACTTGTGTAATGGTTGATCTTCCTCCGGGAAAAGAACCTTTGGGTTGTGTAAAAGTGGATACTCAAAAGTGAGTACAAAGTAAATGGATCTACTGTCGAGTATAACACATCGGCTACTTGTACATGTGTTTCCCTGTGAATAGCTTAACATCCAGGGACATTGCAGTCTTGCATGGCATGGATGTTGAAACAACCTTCCTAACCGGAGAGTTGGAAGGGGAGGATCAGAGTTGGTTTGCTGGACTATTGGGCTTCTTCCTGAACTTTCATTTTGGTCCCTGAAATGTTTACATTTTGGTCCTGGAAGTTTCAAATAAAACATAATGAATCTGACCACATAAACATTGACTTTGAAGGTAGAAAGCCAACAGTTAGAAAACCAACAATCTGAGAGTGGAAGTCATATTGAAACAAAGTCTCGATATGAAAGATATGAGTATCACAGATGACATCTTAGGAATTGGGCTTTCTAAGACATCTAACGGACTGGTCTAACTCCAAACTCAGTTGTGAGATAATTGACAGTCTCGTTGAAGCCACCAATGGATATGAATCATATAACTTATTGGAATCATGGTGCACCCATAGACAATGAGCGATATGTGCGGGTCACATATAGTTCAATGTATTGTACACACTACAACCGACCTGGTATCGGCCTACAAAACATATCAATTGAACTAAGGTTCATTGATGATAAATGATCAATAGAAGGCGTTGAGTCGGATATGACGATATCTGAAATATTCGCTTATCTACGGATTGTGGTATTCTAGATGTCCAGTGGTTCTGGGAGAACACAATGATGCAAACTAGACATCAGATGTGAAGAACACCAAAGCCACAAGGAAATGTGTATGGTGGGTCTTGGAAAAACCTCTAAGCAAACTTGCATCGGACGATTCATGATGGAATCAGAGTTTATCGCTTTATACAAAGCATGAAAGAAGTTGAGTAACTTCACGACTCCTTAGAGGACGTCCCTTATTGGGAGAAACCTATGACTTCAACAATTATACACTGTGGCTAGCCGGTCGACTTTAGGAAGGACACGAATGATGGCGTCTGGACATATCTGTCAGGATCTGTCGGAGATATAAGACCGTATGGCAGTTGATCATCACAGGTGTCACTTACTTGATTACTAATTAAAGGATATAGCAGACCCTTTTAACTAAGGGACTACCCGAAGATCAAGTGTTCTGCCTGTCTAGGGGAATGGGCATAAAACCCAAAAAATACGAACCTTTATGGTGGTAACCCAACCATACTGACTAGAGATCCCAAGAATTTGGTTCAATGGAAAAACTAAGCAGGAAAAGGTTTAGTTGAGCGAATCGGTGGAAGCAAGAGCACTTTCGATGATGAATCCTGTAAGGAAACATGAATCCAAAGTTGTTCCCGTGATAGACATTAAAGTGCTACCTGCATGGTGGGTAAAGGTTAAGCTTCCAAACCTTTGACGATCCTCAAACGGTTGAGGTTAAGGTTGTGGAAACTTTTAATGATTCCTAACACTTGTGAAGTGGGGTATAGCAGGATACCTTGTAGAAGATCACCTATTTAAGTGCGAGGACAGGCCACCTCAAATGAATGCACTTAAGAATCCAATTGTGTCCACGGCCACAACGGACAAAACAATAAGAAGAAAACGAATAAAGAGAGTTATTGTGTTGGTATCATTGTCTTGGCTTACACTAAACACTGACGATTCAAGACATCACGTTCACCGCGCAGTAAGTAAGTCCGGTGGTATACAACTAGGAAAGGTTCAAAGCAGAAGCTACCTCTTTTGATGCAATATTCTTTCGCTGAAAGATTGCTGAAAGTAGGCACCTTGTGTGTGCGCCAAAATCTCTTTCAAGAGGGGATTGTTGGAAATTTGCCTTTGGTGGGGAGGTGCGTCCACCCGTATTTAATGACTTAAACACTAGGGTTCCATATGTTGGTGGCTTTGTCTCTTCATACGTGCATAATCTACTAAGTGAGTAGATGATCGTACGGCCAAGGATCGTCAAATTTCATTGAGAAAGAAAGAGCTATTGGTCCACGAAGTAAGGTATTTGAGGCATGGAAATATGGTGTGGGATAAATCTACCACATCGGTGGGAAAATGAAGAATTGTTCTCTTTATAAGTCTCAAAATTGGCTAAGGGTTTGGGACCCCAAGGGGTAACTCATGTGTTTAAAGGAAGGAGGACATAGATGTGCTTGGGTTCAAGGCTAAGCCCACACGCCCGCCACCGCCGCCCGCCCGTCCGGTCCGGGCTCGGGTCGCGGGTTGCGGGTTGCGGGTTGCGGGTCATGGGCCTTGGGCCTTGGGATTCTTCTGATAGACCCCCAAATTATTTAATATTTATAGTTTGGTCCCTGGAGTTTCTGGAAAGATGAAATTGGGAATGACGGAAGGCATAAAGATTCTGCCTACCGTTTGGGTTGGTTTTTGGAACGTTGCAACATTAATCATCAGCCATTACCTGCTGATTAACTCCCTCACTAATGGCCATAAACAACCATTACTTGGCTGATTAATGGTCATACTAATGGCCATAAACAGCCATTACTTGGCAGTTGAGGAGTCCCTCCCTTATGCTATATATTGGTGTCTTTTGGCACAATTGTGAAGACTACTACAATATAATACACAGACAAAAACAGAAGAGAACAACTGAAATTCTGTCCACAAACAGTGAACTGAAACTCATAACTCTTCCTTCCTTTTCCATTCTTCAGCAAGTCGTTGTTTTGTTTTCTTCGTCAGAATCAACCTATTTGCTTTGTAGTGTTGATTAGTTGTTTTATCTTGGAAGACTATTGCCCGTTAACGTAAAAGCATATATACAGGGCAATCTTGTCTTAAAGACAGAGAGCCATCTCTCGACTCAGCCACAGTTGTAACAATCCAGATTTAGTGTTTCTTGATTTCAGGTTATCAAGAATCAAGACTCAATAAGCTTGCGGCAGTTCTGAATTGCCTATTTGTTTATCCTTTCGAACACTTGTAATATTTATTTACTTCCCGTACTGCTTTACATATCCAACAAAGTGCACATTTTGAATAAATAGTTATTCCATCTAGAGAAGAAATAATAAATTTATTTGGCTAAAAACAACGAGTTCTAGCCAATTTCTTTTTTATAAATTGACCCAAAAAAGAAGAAATATATTGTATGAAAAGTATCATTGCAAAGAAAGAAGATAAAAAGATACACATTTGAGACTATTATTTTGGTTATTTTTTTTGTTTGGCTAAAAATAATAGGGTTTCAGCCAAGTTTTTTTTTATACATATTTGGCCCGAAAAAGAAGAAACACGCAGTTGAAATAAATAGTGTTGCATCTAAAAAGAAATAAAAAATACTAATTTATGCCAAAATTGCATTATGTAGAAGAAGAAATACAAATTGAAATAAATAGTTAGTGTATATGATTACCTGACAATTAATAGTTAGAAAATATCTTAATTAGAGCTGATTTTTCAATATTTTTCAATCTAATGCGCCAAAAAAAGTGTAATCGCGCTCTTTAATTTGCCACATTAGCGCCTAATAGGATCAAAGCTATCAAATTGCCAAGTTCAGAGAACAATCAGGATTACAAATAATTCAATTTATGTTAGAAAAATTTTTGTCAAATTTAGGGAGGTCCAATACTATCATTTATGACCTTTGATTATAAACATATATCAAATGACTTTATTTTCGAAATTTGGTAAATTGACCTCATGATTCATGTATCTTTTTGGTGTGATTCAAGGGAGTGCTACATAATTAGTTGCTCACCAAAAATAAATTAAACCGCTAGTCATAGAGGGAGATTTAGGAGGGGGGTGAGGGTGAGGGTTTTCACCCGAACCTCCTCGACAAACAATTACACTATATATGTAAGGTATTGTTTTTATGTATATATAAATTTTGAACCCTTTAAACACAAAACTAGAGGTTGACTCATAGGTTTAAAAGGTTCAAAGTTTATATTGAGGATTCAAGTTCAAATCCCAAAATTCTATTTTTATTTTTCTAACCCTGTTAGTGAAAATCCTGGATCTGTCACTTACTAGGACTACCTATATACAAAAAATATACACTTGTAAAATATGCATATTATATATATATATATATATATACATTAATATACAAAAAATATAAAATTCCATAATTTAAATATGAATTCCCTACCAAGTGCAACGTCCCACACATATTGGAAAAAAAGGAAAAAAGAGTTTAATTAGCTAGAGAGGAAGCAAACATATCTCATCCTGTATCTTATGTACGTATCAGGTACAGTTAGATAAACTTGAATAACGTGTGCCTTAACTTTATTTTTTTGTCAAAGTAGGTAAATTATTGCTGTTGAATAAACTGTCTTCAGACCATTAACGTCTAATCAAGCTTTCTCCTCTCTTTTTTTCAATTTTATACCAAAGTGTAACATCGTTAACCCAATTTTTCTCAATGCATTATAATCACTTTTCATGAATATCAAATTAATAAGTCAAATATGTACTGCTAACTATAGTAGATAATTCTTAAAGCAAGAAATTCACAGTGACATCTAGTATGAAAGAAGGGCATAACTCAAAATTATTTCTCAATAGTTTCATTCATTTCATATTCAAAGTATATTTATGTGTTAGAAACAATCTGTATTAGCACAAATGTACTTTATACACATTCGTATTATTATTAATGGAGATTAATATTTTTGCATTTGCAATTATTGAATTATTAATTGATTGTTTATAATATTCTATAATATGCCTCCCTGGAGGTTACACTGTTATTAATAATGTGAGATATTAATATTATAATGTAACTCTTAAAATAGCCTCGACTAATGATTATCGAGAATGCGATATCGATGATATGTGATAAGTAAACATGTGGTCTGCATCACATCCTTAGAGGATGTAGTATGTCTCACCTACTACGAGTAATGACTACGAGTGATGGACACATGAATACTTTTGAAGTATTGGTATACCCTACTGATATAATATTTGTTATACTTGTCTAAAGTATGATCAGCGTGTGGGAGATAGAAGTCCTTAGACTTGAGGTCAATACGCACCTTGTCTACAAAGTAATATACTTTGATCCTGTCCTAAGCTCAAATGCCTTATAGGTTGAGATACGGCTTGTATTGGGTACATTACGATGTGGATTAAAGGTGGTAGTTGAGCCAAGATTAGGATTCATTCCTCGAATGTGTATTCGAGAGAACACTCAGATTCTCAGTAATATTAGGTTGACTAAGTCATTGGCCAACGCAATAGACATATTTAAAATATGGTCTAGTTGTCAACTAATATAGATGAGATACAATGATTAAGCCATTTGGATAGACACTTGACAATGCTAAGCTTGATCGGGTGTGTCGTGAATGAAATGATTTTATCTTACCACATAGAGGTTAAGTTTACTGGATTCGTGTAAACGTACTTCGTCTTGCGGCGTCGTCTAGGAGTTCCGCGTAGGCCTTAATTTGATTATTGTCGATATGTGAAGGCATGTAGGGTCTCACTATGTCGATTGTCTTTTCGATCTAAGGATGTATTGAGAGAGTATTAAATATTCGATTTAGAATCGTGATATTTAAATGAATAATGATTGTTTTAATTAAGTCAAAATTGGTTTTTGGATTTAATTAAGAATGTGCGAAAAATAAATCGAGACAGTGTAGGGCCACATCAAGTGTCGCGCCACCCACACCATAGGGCCGCGACGCTAATGACCTAATTTGTCTCAATTTTTAGGCCAGGCCCAAGGTCAAACCCTAATCTGGTTTGACCTAATTTTTCACCTATAAATACACGCATTCACTTCATTATTCAATACACTTAATTTCATATTATCAGACTTAGAATCAAAACACTCTCTCGAACCTCTGTCGGATTTCCTAGCTTTCCAAAGGAAAAATACATTGAAGCTTGGAGCTTGCAATCGAAAGGGATTTCACGTGCGAACCCACAGTTGATAAAGATTCCAGATAATACAACCTGTAAGTGTTCATGTTTTATGTTACAGGTTTCTTATTGTCATATAACCATACCAGAAGTAATTATTGGGGTAAGTAAGAACAAAATTTTAAACTTCCGTTGTGCCTTACTTATGTGTTTTGAACCCAACAAAAAACCTACAGTGGTATCAAAGCCCAGGCTGGTTCAATGGTTATATAACAATTGAATAACATAATAATATGAGTTAAATTTAAAATTAGATTAAAACAAGGCTTCTTGAAATCCTACATGTCTTGACCGAATGTTAACCTTTTGATATCACCCTAAATTCTCTCCTACGCTAACTCGAGGAAGTCATTCCGCTCTAACTCGAACTAAGCCAAAAGTATGTTGTCCGGCTCATTGCACGGTGCACGGCAAAGAACGGGTAAGAACGGATGATGGTCGATATGTGCGTTATTGATAATGGTGGGTGATGATAAAGGATCTATGATTTGATCCCTAAATTGGATTTAGGGCTCGAACGATTTTGAAAAATCATCAAAGAAACGTTTTGTCAATACATCGGCGTCGCGGCCCTATGGTAGGGCGTCGCGGCGCTTGCTAGGGTTTTCAAGGCGGCAGCGCAGCGCTAATGCTCCGTTTCAAAATTTGGACTTACTGGACAGGAGGCGCCGTGACTCCATAGTGGAGCGTCGCGGCGCTAATGCATTTGCAGAAGCCGAAATGTTTCTGCCCTTGGAGCACCGCGGCGCAAATGCATTTGCAAAAACCGAAAGTTTTTTGTCTTTGCAGCGCCGCGGCTCCATGGTGGAGCGCCGCGGCACTAATGCATTTACAGAAGACGAAAGGCTTCTGCCTCAGTGGCACCTCGACCCTAATGATTAGTGCTGCGGCCCCACCTGTCCAGAAACAAAAAAAATAAAAATTCAGAGTCCAGAATATTTAACCTAAGATTATTATAATACAATATATTATTTAATAAGTATACTATTTATGTGCAAAATGTCAAATCATTTGTCATTTAAATTACTAGAATAGCGTCCGCTATAAGTGTCTGGGCAGGCGGCGCCCATTATTTGATTAAACCATCTTATATCATGCATATTGGGTTGACGGTTCCCAACTATATGTGTCATTAGTTTTGCATTATATTAAGATGTCATATTGGATATGGCGTAAAAGAGTTGATCTTGGTTAAAACCCTGAATTAAAATGTTCCCCAAAATTTTAAATACAAGTCTAAATTAAAACGCGTCGTCCATTGTAATTGTTAGAGTGCAAAATCCTTTTCGGTGATACGATTATTTATACCAAAGCATTTTCTCTAAGTCTATGAGGACCCAGCCTCTTTCATAGATGTGTTTTAATGTAAAGGTAAACAATAAACTTTTGTGGTTATCTACACCAAAATGTTTGCTCACAAAGGCCAAATTTACTTAGATACATAAACGCAATCGTGTAATGGGGTTGACTTGCTTAGACAAATCTTGCGGCCAAAGTGTTGGACTAATCTAAGGACGCAAGATTAAATGTAATATTTGATCAACCAAGAGCTGCAAATAAGTTTTGCAATTGGTTTAGAACCTACCAAGATGTGTTATTGAAGTTATCAGCCAAAGCAAACACGGAGATAGCATAGGCTTGGATCTTGGCCCATTATGACCTCAATTAATATATGTCCGTATTCTACCATGGGGTCGTAGAAGTATGTTAAAATAATGGGAGCTAATTAACCAAAATGCCATATTGATTAGCCTAAAAGAATGTGTGTAATAGGGAATAAATTTTGAGTTTGATTTTCAGTCTATCTAATTCTTCAGATTATCAAAAATGTCGAGCTTATCATTGAAAATGTTGATTGAAATGAACAAACTTACTGGACCTAACTACCTTGAGTGGCAAGAAATTTGTGAATAGTGCTGAGACAAGAGAAAATAGAATACGTGTTGGACACGGTGTTCCCAACAGTCCCTGCGACATACTCTGCTGAATATGCCTCTTTTGATAAGAATGCTTACCAAAAATACCTAGATGATGCCACTTCAGCACAATGAGTGATGTTGTCTTCCATGTCTATGGAACTTCAGAGACAACATGAGAACATGGGTTCCAATGAGATGCTCGAACACTTGAAGTGTCTCTATGACTCACAATCCCAAACTATGGAATATGAGTTACTGATAGAACTTTTCAAGTGTAGGCTCAATGAAGGGGGCCAGGTCTCGCAACATGTGTTGAAGATGATAGGGCTGATAGAGAGGCTTACTTCAATTGGAACGAAGCTGGAAAAGAATGTCGCTACCACCCTCATCCTGAACTCTCTCCCCCGTTCCTTTGAAAACTTCATAGTGAATTACAATATGAATGGAACGAAGGAGAGTCTGCCGGAGCTGCACAACATGCTCAAGACCTTTGAGTCTTCCACTTCCAAAGGAAAAGTTGTGCTCATGGTGAGCTCTACTAGCCGACCCAAGACAAAAGGTAAGGAATGACAGAAGAAGGGCAAAGTAGTCGCTGCACCCTCAGCTATGAAGCCTAAGGGAGGTGTGAAGAAGAAGAAGGTAAATCCGGCTAAGGATGAATGCCTCAACTACAACAAGAAGGGCATTGGAAAAAGGACTGCACGACACCAGGAGGAGGAAAGGCACCAGGTGCTTCTACCTTTGGTGGACAAGGTATGTACGTCATTGAAATAAATATGTCTATAAATAACTCCCATTCATGGGTATTGGATACTTCTTGTGGCTCACATATTTGTACTAATGTGCAGGGGATAACTGATAGCAGGAAGGTTGGACCAAGAGAGGTAGACTTACGTGTTGGAAATGGAGCATGAGTGGATGTTGAGCGCGTAGGAACTTATAGATTAAATTTACCTTCTGGCTATTATCTAGTGTTAAATGATTGCTACTATGTACCCTCGTTAACGAGGAATATCATTTCTATCCCTGTTTTGGACATGAAGGGTTTTTCCTCATATATTTATAATGGCAGTCAAGTATTGTCTTTTGATAATGTTATTTATGGAACTGCTCCTTTTGTGGATGGATTATATACACTAAACTGTAGTCGAGAAATACTCAATGTACAAAATAAATGAGCTAAGTAATAGAAACTCTACCTACCTATGGCATTGCAGACTTGGTCATATCAACGAATCAAGGATAGCAAGGTTGAAGAAGTTAGACTACCTCGAACCATTTGACTTGGAGTCTTATGGTAACTGCGAATCTTGCTTGAGAGGAAAGATGAACAATAAGCCACTTTCTAGGAAAGGTATGCGAGCCAATGAGGTGCTTGAGTTGGTCCATACTGATGTATGTGGGCCATTTTCGACTCAAGTTAAAGGAGGCTTCCCATACTTCATCACTTTTACTGACGACTTCACAAGGTATGGATATGTGTATCTTATGAGACACAAATCCAAGACTTTTGAGAAGTTCAAAGAGTACAAGTCGGAAGTAGAGAAGCAACTTGCAACAAGTATCAAAACCCTTCGATCAGATCGAGGAGGTGAATACTTGAGCAAGGATTTTCTAAATTACTTAAAGCTACATGGAGTCCAATCAGAGTGGACACCTCCTAGAACACCACAGATGAATGGTGTTGCCGAAAGAATAAACCGAACCTTATTAGATATGGTTCGATCCATGATGAGCTCCTCAGCTCTACCGACATACCTTTGGGGACATGCTATACAATCCTCAATATATGTTCTGAACAGGATTCCTTCCAAGTCAGTAGAAAAGACACCCTATGAGATATGGTGTGAAAAGAAGCCAACTCTTAAACATATGAGACCCTGGGGGTGCCCTGCATATGTTAAGAAGATGCTCACTGACAAGTTGGAATCCAAAAGTGAGAAATGTTACTTCGTGGGGTATCCAAAGGAAACTAAGGGATACTACTTCTATCTTCCTGGAGAACGTAAGGTCATTGTTTCCAGGAACGCAACTTTCCTTGAAGAAGAATATGTCTACAAGGAACATAGTTGCACAGAGATAGAACTTGAAGAAATTTAAGAACCACAAGATAACACAGAAATTAAACCCTTGTCGAATGACCTAAACAAGGATTCAGTGGGAGTATCTAGTGAAGATTGGGTACTTAGAGTACGCCCTTCAGCCAATAGGAGTGTTGTGAGAGATAGTGCAGAAATGCAAGACTCTCATACACAACTAATGGAAGGTGATACAATGGTTGTACATCGTTCCATTCAGGAAATACATGAGAATGAAATTCCTGAAAGCTCTCAAGGTGATGGATTGTCCAGCACACAAAGACCTTCTCACAATCAGAATGCAACAAACACTAAAATGCAAAATAAGCAACTCCGTAGGACCACTAAGACTCATCGTCCACCCAAAAGACTTAATCTTCTTGTTGAAACACACAATGAGATAGATATTCCTGATGACGATGAACCTATAACCTACAACGAAGATATATTAGAAATTGATTCGCAGAGATGGCAAGAAGCCATGAAATCTGAGATGGACTCGATGTACATTAATCAAGTTTGGAACTTGGTTTATTTGCCAACAAGGGTTAGACCCATAGGATGCAAATGGGTCTTCAAGAAGAAGATTGATACATATGACAAGGTATAGACTTATAAGGCAAGATTTGTGGCTAAAGGTTATAATCAACGGCCTAGGGTCGATTATGATGAAACATTTTCACCTGTTGCGAAAATTAAGTCCATTCGGATTTTACTTGCAATAGCTGCATATTATGACTATGACATTTGGCAGATGGACGTTAAAACTGCTTTCCTCAATGGTAATCTAGTTGAGGAGGTGTATATGAAACAACCTGAGGGTTTTTCTCTTGAGGCCATACCAAATGCTGTATGCAATCTACAAAAGTCCATTTATGGGCTTAAGCAAGCCTCGAGGAGTTGGAACATTTGCTTTGACAAGGCTATCAAGTCATTTGATTTCGTCAGAAGCGAAGAGGATCCATGTGTTTATAGTAAATGCAAGGATGGGAGTATTGCCTTCATTATCATATATGTAGATGGCATATTGATAATTGGAGACAATAAGACTCTCCTACAGTCAGTCAAGGAGTGGTTTTCCAGTACCTTCATGATGAAGGATTTAGGTAAATCCTGCTATATTCTGGGAATTAGGATCTATAGAGATGGACCTAATAGATTATTGGGGATGTCACAGTTAGTCTACATAGACAAAGTTCTTAGACGTTTTTCTATGGAAAATTCCAAGAAAGGCGGTCTACCTATGGGACAAGGCATCAAGTTATCTAAAAAGGATAGTCCTTCTAATACTATAGAACTTGAACGCATGAAAAGATCCCATATACTTCGGCTATAGGATCGATCATGTATGCCATGACTTGTACTAGGCCAGATGTGGCATTTGCACTTAGTATGACTTGCAAATTCCAGCAGAATCCTGGGGAAGAACACTGGAAAGCAGTCAAGAGTATTCTTAAGTATCTTAGACGAACTAAGGATTACTTCTTAGTCTATGGTGGGGAAGAAAATCTAGTTGCTACTGGGTACACTGATGCTAGCTTCCAGACGGATCTTGATGACTTCAAATCTCAGTCTGGGTACACGTTCATTTTCAATGGTGGAGCAGGAAGCTGAAAAAGTTCCAAACAAGCTACAACTGCTGATTCGACAACAGAAGCTGAGTACATTGCTGGATCGGAAGCTAGTAAAGAAGTTGTCGTGATATCTGAGTTCCTGAAGGAACTAAGGGTTGTTCCAAGTGCCACTTGTCCAATAACGGTTTATTGTGACAACACTGGTGCGATTGCACAAGCTAAAGAACCAAGATCAACCAACAGAAACAAGCATGTACCAAGAAAGTACCACATACTCAGGGAGATGGTGGAGACTGCAGAGATTAGATTAGGCTATGTCCCCACAGATGATAATCTAGCTGACCCATTCACTAAACCATTAAGCTTAGTCAAGCATAATGGTCATTTTGAGAATATGGGCATTAGATATATTGGAGATTGGCTCTAGGCCAAGTGGAAGATTGAAAGTATATTTATGTCCTAGAGACAATCTGTATTAGGACAAATGTACTTTATACACATTCGTATTATTATTAATGGAGATTAATATTTTTGCATTTGCAATTATTGAATTATTAATTGATTGTTTATAATATTCTATAATATGCATCCCTGGAGGTTACACTGTTATTAATAATGTGAGTTATTAATATTATAATGTAACTCTTAAAATAGCCTCGACTAATGATCATCGAGAATGAGATATCGATGATATGTGATAAGTAAACATGTGGTCTGCATCACATCCTTAGAGGATGTAGTATGTCTCACCTACTACGAGTAATGACTTCTCGTGATGGACACATGAATACTTTTGAAGTATTGGTATACCCTACTGATATAATATTTGTTATACTTGTCTAAAGTATGATCAGCGTGTGGAAGATAGAAGTCCTTAAACTTGAAGTCAATACGCACCTTGTCTACAAAGTAATATACTTTGATCCTGTCCTAATCTCAAATGCCTTATAGGTTGAGATACGACTTGTATTGGGTACATTACGATGTGGATTAAAGGTGGTAGTTGAGCCAAGATTAGGATTCATTCCTCGAATGTGTATTCGAGAGAATACTCAGATTCTCAGTGATATTAGGTTGACTAAGTCGTTGGCCAACGCAATAGACATATTTAGAATATGGTATAGTTGTCAACTAATATAGATGAGATACAATAATTAAACCATTTGGATAGACACTTGACAAATCCTAAGCTTGATCGGGTGTGTCGTGAATGAAAGGATTTTATCTTACCACATTGAGGTTAAGTTTACTGGATTTGTGTAAACGTATTTCACATATTGAGTTCGTCTTGCGGCGCCGCCTAGGAGTTCTGCGTAGACCTTAATTTGATTAATGTCGATATGTGAAGGTTTGTAGGGTCACACTATGTCGATTGTCTTTTCGATCTAAGGATGTATTGAGAGAGTATTAAATATTCGATTTAGAATCGAGATATTTAAATGAATAATGATTGTTTTAATTAAGTCAAAATTGGATTTTGGATTTAATTAAGAATGTGCAGAAAATAAATCTAGACAGTGTAGGGCCACGTCAAACGCCGCGGCGCCCACACCATAGGGCCGCGGCGCTAATGACCTAATCTGTCTCGATTTTTGGGTCAGGCCCAAGGTCAAACCCTAATCCGGTTTAACCTAAATTTTCACCTATAAATACAGGCATTCACTTCATTATTCAATACACTTAATTTTATATTATTATTCTAAGTCTTAGAGACTTAGAATCAAAAACTATCTCGAACCTCTGCCGGATTTCCTAGCTTTCCAAAGGAGAAATACATTGAAGCTTGGAGCTTGCAATAGAAAGGGATTTCGCGTGCGAACCCACAGTTGATAAAGATTTCAGATAATACAACCTGTAAGTGTTCATGTTTTATGTTACAGGTTTTTTATTGTCATATAAGCATACCAGAAGTAATTGTTGGGGTAAGTAAGAACAAAATTTTAAACTTTCGTTGTGTCTTACTTATGTGTTTTGAACCCAACAAATAACCTACATGTGTACATTAGTACATGGTTTATTTGAGTCGATTTCATTGAATTTTTTTTTGATATTTTCATTCCCCCCCCCCAATCTTTGAGCTCTATAAAGCAAACTGTATTTCAGAAGCACACTAATGTCTACTGCATTCTAATCTATCTTTGGTTTGGTCTATGTTTTCACTTTTCACCCTTCGTTTGGCTAATGAAATCTGTAGGTTGCCTCCTTAAGCTATTACTATTATATAACCACAAGAACTGCATGTATGTTATTAAATCTGCTTTGCTGATACAATTTGCTTAACATATACATGGGTATTTATAGAATTCTAACTACAACAAGGGAAGAGATCATAGAGATATAATACAACTCTAACTAGTATCTAGAAGAGTTTGGCTTGCACCATCTTCAACCTTATCAGACTTGCTGCAAGCCTTATTACAATTACGTTGAGTTGTTCCAGAAACTATTACATGGGATAATCATGATTATATAAGTAAAAGCTCTTTGCCAGATATCCTCCTGCATCTCTCAGAGTACTAATAGTTTGGATGAAATGGAAGCATGTGAAGTACTTACATCGAAAAGAAATTGGAAATCATGTATGATACTCTTTGCGGAAAGAGTTTAAGGGTAAAGTTATTGTATTCAATGTATCTTCCAATACATAATTTAGAAGAGCAGTTTGAAAATTCAAAAGTTCAAATTTCAGGAGACACTGCCCAAAAATTCAAACCTTGTAGTTCAAACTTAGGACACTCTGTCCTAAAGTTCAAGCTTTGCAGTTCAAATTTCAGGACATTGTATTTTAAAGTTCGAAGTCCATGATTTAAACTTCAAGACATTGTATTCTGAAGTTCGAAGTCTGTGGTTTGAACTTCAGGAAAGCTATAGCCTGAAGTTTGAAGTCTATGGTTCAAACTTCAGGACGTTGTGTCCTGAAGTTTGAACTACAAGACCTGCACTTCAGGTCATTTTGGTGTATGACAGTAACAACAAGCTTCCTTATGTAGTGGCTTTCTCTCTCTTTGTTTTTTTTTACTATCTTTAATTTTGTAAGTCAAATTTGATGTAATACAGGCGTAAATATAGCGGAAGCAAATAATCAGGATCGAATTCGCATGTAATATTGACAACACATAATCAAGATTTTAATCAAACATAAAATCAATATTTATCTCTTGAAGCGTGACCGTGACTGCAAATCGAACTTTTAGACATCCAAGTGATCTTCCTTCGATTACACAGTCTTCAGTCTTCTGCTATTGACCTAAGTATTCTATGAACAAGAATACTCGAGTGGCAAGTATTACGGCCAGAAAAAATTTGCAACTCTTAGGGATGAAAAGCTTTATATATATATATAGTCACGTTTTAGGGTGTAAAAAATCTAGCAAAACCTGTGGGCTTTTCTTTTCCTAAAGAATCTTATTTTTCAAGTTCTAGAATAATTAGGCATAGCAGGGACCACAGATATAATAACGAGACTTTCAATTGTGATATTAATTCATAGCATGAATGAATTAATCCTACCACAATAAATTACAATTTATAAAACTAAAAACTGTAATTGCACTCCTGAGTTTAATTTCGAAATCCTTCATTAAAACTTATTTAACTCCCAATGTTAAGATTAAAAATACCAATCAATTAAATTAAATTACTGACAATTTAACTCATTGACTAATTAAATTCTTTATATTTCCGCTTAACTTATTTCATGTGACGGATACAAAATCTACCTGCAGGGTTTTCACATGAAAACTTCTAAGCATCCATAAAAGGGTATAATCAATCTCAAAGTCGAGACATAGATTCTATCAACTAATTATTATTTCTCAAATGCTATTTGTTACAATCCAACCTATCAGATACATTGACTCACAATAGAGTCGTACCTTTAGATAAATCAAAATAATAAATAAATCACATTAATCATAATAATCATATCAAGATTAAGAGTATAAGCAGGGCCGTCTTTGGGCCCGTGCGAGCCGTGCTACCGCACAGGGCCCTCGAAAAATGAAAAAATTTAGGGGCCTCTTTTTTCATTTTTTATTAAGTAGTATTAGCCAGAATTTACTGTAAAAGCCCATAATTCGCAGGTCTTAGGCCAATCAAAGTAAAGTAAGGGCCCACTTTTACAAATTAAAACAGGGCCCCCAAAATGTTTAAGAAGGCCCTGAGTATAAGTAAATTTAATGAGCTAGAGAGGTTGTTTAACATATTTAGTACAAAAACACTTATCTCTACTTGGTCCAACACAAGAAGTCGGAACTATACCGTTCCCATAATGAAGACACATTATATTTAATCTTGTGCTACAATCATACCGATAGCTTTGTCAATTTCCATCTTAGATTGTGAACATTAATTATACTTATAAGAACCGATGATTTAATCTTTCGTGTATAAGCTAAACTCTATAAACTAAATCATCTACTATATAAGTAAAGGACAAACATACTAATACATGATCTATTTAATTCTTTATTAAAAATTGAATAAATAATTATTCTATAATAAATACTATATATAAACACATGGTCAATAGTATATATCCCAACAATCTCCCACTTAGACTTTTAACCATGACAATGGTTAGAACATACCATATCTAAACGCATAGTTAATGGTATATACCCCCAATAATCTCCCACATAGACTCTTAACCATGCATCTACAACTTTCACATGTTTTTTTTTTGCACGACTATCAAAAGTCTTAGCCAATTAGTTGTTTGCAAAAAAAACTTATCTAGTTATTTTCTGATGCAACTTCGTTTAGTAGTGCTTCGTCATAACTGACCGGTTCTGTACTAAGATCTTCGTGGATTCTATCATGAAACTCTCCCAAAATTGTATTTCTTTTTCAGGAATCCTATCAAGAAACTCTGCCAAGAGTATACACAGAATTGATCTTGATTATTATTCCCCCACTACGACTAAGTACTATTACTAGTCTTAATATTTATTTTCAGGGATCCTATCATGAAACTCTCTCAAGATTATACACCGAACCGATCTTGGTTATTATTCTTTCACTACGACTAAATACTACTACTAGTCTTAATATTTTCTTCACTGCCTTTTCTTTTCTCAGCATCATTCCCACTACTTAGAGGTAGTGTATTTCCTTACGTCTATTAACGTTTCTCCCACTACTTAAATGCAATGAATCGTCAACCCGAACTTGTCTGTTAGATCTTGAACTTCTGAATTTTCAGACGACTTATTTGTTATTTCTTTGCTCAATTTCTGTAAAACTAGTTTACTTCTAGGAACATGATTTATCAAATAGTCCTTTCTTAGAAATCAAACATTTGTGTTAACAATTGCCTTATTTTCTTTAGGACAGCAAAATAAACCTCCTTTCATTCTATTTGGATATCTAATAAACATGGGTACATCCCTTCTTGATTCCCACTTATCTGTTTTCCCTTTCAAGACATGTGCTAGACAACCTACCGAACATGTTGCAGATTTGGCTTACATCCAATTCACTGTACTATGGGTATCAGAGGTACTAACTTATAAGGAATTAAATTAAGAATGTAATTTGCAATTTCTAAGGCATATCTCAAAACGAAAAAGCAAATACGAATAAGTCAATCGTTAATCTTATCACCTTCATAAGATTCATATTTCTTTTTTCTTCTACGTCAATTTATTGTAGAATAATTGGTGTAGACAATTGAAATGCAATCCATCTATCTGATAAGTAAATAATGAATTCTGTAAAAAGGTACTCGCCATTACGATCAAATCCCAGTGATTTAATATATTTCTCATGATACTTTTTCATTTTTGCCTTAAATACCTAGAGTTTTTTAAAGTATTCGGACTTATAGAGCATCAAACAAATATATTCATATCATGAGTGCCACAAAATACTCAAAATCACCTCTTGCCTTGAAGTTAATTAAACCACACACATTAGAATGAATTAGCTTAACTTATCATTAGCTCTATTTTCTTATAAGGAAAAATGTCTCTCTAAATAAGACTGACAGGTTGGTAGTACCTTCATTTTTAATGAACCTTAGAAGTTCATCCATTGACCAACTTCGAAATCCTATTCAAATTAAAATAACCTAGACACAAGTGCCACAAATAAGTTCATTTAATCCCCCCCCCCCCCCCCCCAAAAAAAAATCTCTTATGTGACAGATTAACATTATTCAATTTAGAAGAAATATTAATTATAAAGTGTCAATTGTATCTCAAGAGATAAAATATTTATCAAACTCAATAACACAAGAGTTACAAGAAAAATAAACTAACTATCTCTTATTTTGTTAGAAACTGAAAATAAATTATTTCTTACAAAAGTACATATAATGCATTCTTTAAATTAATGTCTTATCTCTATCAGAAGAAATTTTCGACTAGTAGTAAGTAGGTTGGATGAAGTCTATTCACAATTTGAGATACAGACATTAAATAGATCACTAGTTATGTTGTAAGAATAACAAAATTTAAAACACATCACACATACAACCATACTGAACAACTATATTCGATAGGAAAACTTAACTATTCATGGAAACTATATGAGTCATGCCAGATAAATTACCCCATAAATTAAAACAGGACCAACTCAGATGGAGAGTAAACTGCTAATTTAAGTTAGGTAAATATCACTTTTAATGAACCCTAGTTCCATTGAACCAACATGTAACTCAGTTGGAGAGTCAAGATAAGCTATCAATTAACTAGGGACTAAAGCACAGTAATAAATCATAATGAATCTATCCGATGGAGAAGAAGATCTATGCCAACATATAAACTCATTATATCATTGTTAATACAATGAAAATCATATAGAATGAACCCTACCGCCACTATTTGATAAATTAAATTTTTATTTAGCAAAAACATTTTCAGAAAACAGAAAAACGCTTAAAATCCATATAAACGACCCTAGATGGCCAAAAAAGGCCCTAGGTCACGAGTGAAGCTCGTGAGTATTGCTCAGTGGGTCATTTCCGATGAACCTAATAAATTTCTGGTTAATCAGAGTTCGTCAAAAATCAAAATTTCAAAACATGACCAATTCGGATAAAAATATATTATTATTTTTTCCCAATCAAAATAGAATTAAAAATAGATACATTTTTTCAATAATTCTTATCACATATCATCATTAGCGTACTGATATACATGAATCAAGAACAATGAATAAAAGTTTAAAATATATTCACATAATCTCAGTATTATTTTCTGAAAATTAGCATGTTTATGTTATCATTGAATATAAAATCTAAAACACACCACATAGAATCATGCATCTTGAACATTAAAGTTCAATAGAAAATAACAGTCCATGCAGCATATATATGCGATATCAGATATTCAATAAATTAAAAAGCAGAGGCTAACTTAGATGGAGAATATATTGTAAAATTTAAGCCAAGTGAATAACATTATCATTATCTCTAGTTCCATTGATCCAACATATAACTCAGATGGACAGTTAATACAAGTTATCAATAACTAGTGATAATACCTAGTGACAACCCATAATAAATTCATCCGATATGGAGGAAGACCTAAAGTCAACACATAAATTTATTATTTCACTAGTGTTTAGTCATGAAAATCATAGAAAACAATCTCTATCACCAATAGATCATAGCCGAGTTAACTTTTCTAAAATTAATTTTCAGAAAATAAAAAAATTGTCCAAAACACCATCTAAACAATCCCAAATCTCTAAAAAATGACATGAGGCACTGCATAGCAGTGAGTATTTCTTGTTGGGGCGTTCCCTATGAACCTACCGAATTCAGATCAATCAGAAAATTTCAAATCTCTAAATCTATGATAAAATTTGAAAAATGACTTATTCAGGCGATTCAAACAAAAAATATGATCTATAATCTTATCACATATCAATTCATATTGAATTATCATACGTATTCATGTGCCAAATTTCAACATAAAATGAAATTAATACAAAGAATAGAATTTTCTTGAATCAAATTTTATCCGAAAAATTACCTAAAACTCATCTAAACGACCTCAAAATGTCAAAAAATGACATCGCAAACTGCAAAGAAGTGCTTTTGCTCACTAGCTCGCTTCCGATGGATCCATCAAATTTTAGGTCAATCGGAAATTGTGAAGTTCACGACCGCCAAACTATGAACAAAAACGGGCCAACTCCCTCTTGTAACAATGTCATACATAAAGTCTACTTTCATAAACATGAAGGGAATGTTTTACCCCAAGCAGAATGATACAACTAGCAATTGCCCTCTCTCAAATGTAAGAAATTAATTTTATTATATCACTGATACAAACATGGAAGGCAAGAAATATTTATGTAGAAAAGTAACCATCAATATATCACTAAAAGTAACATGGCAGCTATTTCCTTTTTTAAGTGATTTACCCGTACTCAATAACCCTAACCAATTTCTTTTAGCCTTTAAACAATTGGTTGTTGGACATAACCAAATAAAACTTAGATTTCATTATTTGAATTAACCTAATTTCCGCCGCCAACCAACGAATGCCAGTAGTAAAAACAAACTTCATACTTCTCCTTTAATATAGATACACTATTTCCACTAAATAGTAATAAATACACCAACTGGCAGGGACGATAAATAGTAACCTTAAGACTAGTGACTGGACAGAGTCCAGAGTTAAAAAAAAAAAAATAAAAAAAAAAATTTTTATTTTACCTTGGAGATAGCTATTTGATAACTTAAAGACAAACTTAGCGAGAAGATACTACAGGAAGGGAGTACTGAGTAGGAAATACAAATTATTTTTAAACCCTTTCAAATTGAAACACTCCATAACCACACGCCCCCTTTATATTGGTATCAGAGCGAGAAGATTTTGTTTGGACTAAAACTCGCATGACAGACTCATATCAGACTGTTAAAAGAAAGTTGCATACTCTGCATCCAGAATATATAAGACTTAGTATTACTCAGAAGAATAGTACTAGACTATACGAAGTAATAGACCAGGTATCTACTTTAGAATACAACTTAATTAGATAAGACTTAGTATTACTTAGAAGAATAGTACTAGACTATACGAAGTAATAGACCAGGTATCTACTTTAGAATACAACCTAATTAGATATCTAAAAAATAAGAAAAGATAGATCAATTAAGTCATCTAGATTATTTAGATTTAAGAATAGAGGTAGATAAAAAATATAGAGTACTACCAGACCATAGTATCATTAAGTGTAATTTCGGTACTAAAGAACATACGCTTCACGGCGAAGATAGACAACTTAATTCTATAGTAGACTTAATAATTAACTTAAGCGAAAGGTTAAAATTAGATAATAAGAAATATTTAGAAAGTCAGCAAAGACTAGAACACCTACTGTCTAAACAAGAAAAATTGTTTAGTAAAACAGAAAAGAACTTAGATTACATAAATAGTGTAACTAGTAAAAGATCGCCTAAAAAAGATTTAGAAAAAATCTTTAAGGACAATCTAATAGATTTAGAACTAAAGATTAATCAAGAAAATAGAGAGTTAAAGAAAGACTTAGTAGAAAAATTTTTAAAATTAGAAGAGTCAGTTAAAGAATTAAGACTTGCAATTATTTCATGAGTATAGAAAGTACTCAAGAACAAGCGGCAAGAATCTTTCCTCTACTTATATGGAAGGGTATAGTAGTAGCACATTAAATATTAAATACCCTTCCATATTACGGAAAGATATATGAAAGAACAAGCGGCAGGAAAGATCCTTAACTTTTGTTTTGTCTAGTTTGTCTGGCATGTCTAATACTTTTTTAGCGATATGGGGTTGTAATTTTATCTTTCCTTCCCCTATCGTTACCCCTAAAAAGTCTATGTATTCTTTACATAGAACCATTTTCTTTTTACTTATGATTACACCATTGTCTACAAAAAGTTTAAAAACTGTCTGGAGGTGTCCTAAGTGTTCTATCATATTATTACTAAATACGAGTATGTCATCTACATACACTATAGTAAATCTTTTATATTCCCCAAAAATCATATCCATTTTCTTTTGAAATATCGGGGGAGCAGTCTTTAGTCCGAATGGCATTACTAACCACTCGAAGTGTCCTTCTGGACAGGTGAATGCAGTCCATTCGATGCTGTCTGGGTGCATCTTTACCTGCCAGTATCCTGATTTACAGTCAAATTTGCTGAAAATCGTCTTTCCCTGAATTCTATTTATTAATTCAGTCTTGTCTGGTAGTTTGTAGCCATTACTTCTAGTATTGTCATTAAGTCTTTTATAGTTAATAATCATTCTGGCCTTTCCTCTAACTTCTTCTGAATGGTTCCTTACTATAAAGGCCGCAGATCTATGTTTGGACGTAGATCTTCTGATTATTTCTAAATCTGTTAAGTCTTTAATCTGGACTTTAAAATCTTCTAAGTCTCTATTGGTTGCTTCTATTGAAGCAGTCTTGATTATATACTCTGGATTAATAATTTCTAATTCACAAAGAATTTTATTATTTTTCCAGTGTCTTAAAGGCTTCTCACCTATTATTTCTAGTTTATCTAGGTAGTTATCTCCCTATGTATATTATGTTTGTACTGTATCTTGCAGAGATGCAAGTTTTTATGATTAATACAATATGATGTTTTTATTTTCATCATGAATCTTTAAGTTACTAGTTAAAATCTTTGCCAAAGAATGTATTAATTGCTAGTGAAATCTTATTTACATTATGCCTAGACACGACTATCCGATGAACTTAGTATATGGTTATCCTTTATTCTCTATAGTGACATCCATGGATTAGCCTGTAAATTCCTATACCAGCGGTGGTTGGTGAAAATGGCCGTTTGATGTCCGCTGAAGGACTGTGTTGGCCTGAAAATTGGGTGTGGCTAAAGACGACCGTCATTATTAGGGTAAAGTCTAAAGGACGAGATGAACAGTTCAAAAGAAATAAGTGAATAGGAATAATAGTACAGTAAGACTAAATAGTAATAAATACACCAACTGGCAGGGACGATAAATAGTAACCTTAAGACTAGTGACTGGACAGAGTCCAGAGTTAAAAAAAAAAAAAAATTATTTTACCTTGGAGATAGCTATTTGATAACTTAAAGACAAACTTAGCGAGAAGATACTACAGGAAGGGAGTACTGAGTAGGAAATACAACTTATTTTTAAACCCTTTCATATTATATATATATATATATATATATAGTCACGTTAACGATGAAACCGAATAAAAAGGCAAGAAAATAGGAATTCAGCTTTAGCACATTAAATATGTTGGGTCCGACAACTTTAGGTTCTAGCCAATGTCCCCGCTCAACAGCAAGCTTTTAAACTTAACACATGATTTTTACCAAGATCATCAGTCAAGAAAGGAACGTATAATCATACATATACATACCATGTAGGTTATCTATTTAGATGCAAGTGTGGCTCTTGATGACAATTAATGGAATAGATACATAAATACAGCGAAAGCAAATAGCCAGGATCGAACTCGCATGTAATATAGATGACACATAATCAAAATTTTAATCAAACATAAAATCAATACTTATCTCTTGAAGCGTGACCACGACCGCAAATCGAACTTTTACACATCCAAGCGATCTTCCTTCGATTCCATGGTCTGCAGTCTTATGTTATTGACCTAAGTATTCTATGAACAAGAATACTCGAGTGGCGAGTATTACGGTCAGGAAAAAAATGTAACTCTTAGGGATGAAAAGTTTTATATATAGCCACGTTTTAGGATGTAAAAAAACTAGCAAAGCGTGTGGGATTTTCTTTTCCCCAAAAAAGCTTATTTTCCAAGTTCTAGAATATTTAGCCATATAAGGGACCACAAATTTAATAGTGAGGCTTCCAATTGTGGTATTAATTCGGAGTATGAATGAATTTAATCCTACCACAATAAATTACAATTTATTCAACTAAAAACTTTACTTGCACTCAGTTTAATTTCGAAATCCTTCATTAAAACTTATTTAACTCTCCATGTTAATATTACAGATATCAATAAATTAAATTAAATTAAATTACTGACAATTTAATATATTAACTAATTAAATCCTTTATACTTCCGCTTAACTTATTTAATGTGACAGATACAAAATCTACATGCAGGGTTTTCACATGAAAACTTTTAAGCATCCATAAAGGGGTATCATCAATCTCAAGTCGAGACATGGATTCTATCAACTAGTTATTATTTCTCAAATGTTATTTGTTACTATTCAACCTATCAGATACATTGACTCACAATAGAGTCGTACCTTTTGATAAATTAAAATAATAAACAAATCACATGGATCATAATAATCATATCAAGATTAAGAGTATAAGTATATTTAATGAGCTGGAGATGTTTTACATATTCAGTACAAAAAAATTTATCTCTACTTGGTTCGTTCAATACATACAAAATGTACTGGCACAAGAAGTCAGAACTATACCGTTCCTATAATGAAGATACATTATATTTAATCTTGTGCTACAATTATACCGATAGCTTTGTCCAATTTCCATCTTAGATTGTGAACATAAACTTTATACTTATAAGAATCGATGATTTAATCTTCCGTGTATAAACTAAACTCTATACACTAAATCATCTACTATATAAGTAAAGAATACACATACTAATACATGATCTATTTAATTCTTTGTTAAAATTGAATAAACAATTGTTCTATAATAAATACTTTATCTAAATACATGGTTAATAGTATATATCCCAACAATCTCCTACTTAGACTTTTAACCATGACAATTGTTCAAACATATCATATCTAAACGCATGATTAATGGTATATACCCAACAAAATTATACGTCACAAAAGAAGAATATTAACATACAGAAGGTATCAAAGAGTAACTTTGATGAACAACACACCTAAGTATTCAAATTAAGAAAACTGGAAAATAAGTGCCAATAAAGTTGAACAAAAATAACATAGAGCCATTGGGCGCTGGCATTTCAAAATTGCTCAAGATATAGGCGGTTACATGATGGATGCTAAATCATAAATAGAATCATATACTTTAAGACATTGAGGTAAAAACGGCAACATCAAAACATTTCAGCTATAAGGAGAATGGCCAGATTGCAACTTCATCAGTCCATAATAGGAGCCATTATTTCCAAGGGCAAGCAACTGAGAATGTGATCCTTGTTCCACAACCTTTCCATCTTTAATCACAGCTATGGTGTCTGCCTTATGTATCGTTGATAAGCGATGAGCTACAACTACACTTGTTCTACTGATCATCATCTTCTCCAATGCTTCTTGTACCAAATTCTCAGATACACTGTCAAGTGCACTAGTCGCCTCGTCTAGGAGAAGTATAGTTGGATTCTTTAGTATCGCTCGTGCAAGTACTATTCTTTGCCTTTGCCCTCCTGAAAGTTGGACTCCTCTTTCACCACAATAAGTTTCATAGCCATCCTCCATAGCACTGTATTACACGATTGTAGTTTGTTAAGCAGATGTTTCAAAATGAAACTGGAAAACGTTAGCAGCAAATATATAGGTTTTGTATATTAAGTATAAATATACATGTATTATACATGTTGTATACATAATACATATAAATATACATAGCACTGTATTACAAGAGTGCAGTGTTTTAAGCATTTGTTTCAAAATGAAACTGAATGGAATAAGCAGATTTATAGTTATATGATCATACCTTATAAATTCATGGGCATTAGCACGAATTGCAGCTTTCTTGATTTCTGACTCTGTAGCTTCTTCTTTCCCATAAATGATATTGTCGCATATGGATCCCGCAAAAAGGGTAGGTTCTTGACTCACTAGAGCAATCTGTGATCTTAAGCTCTTTAAGTTGTAGCTTTTGATGTCTTTGTCATCAATTAGAACTTGTCCTTTTATTGGATCATAGAATCTTTCTATCAAGCCAATGATTGTGGATTTTCCAGAACCACTTTGCCCGACAAGTGCTACTGTTTTTCCAGATTCAATTTTCAGATTCATGCCTTGGAAGATTGCTTGATAAGGCCTAGACGGATAATAAAAGAAGACATTCTTCAGCTCTATCTTCCCTTTTAATACGTTTGTGACTTTAAACCCTTCAGGACTCTCAGGATCGATCTCAGTCCTCCGATCTAAGATAGCTAAAACAGATGCAACTGCACTGCTACCTCTTGCCAAATCAGAAGTCATACTTCCAGTATCTGCTATATTTTTCCCGGTACTCATCAAAAGGAAGAAAACTTGAAACAGGTGCTTTGAAGTGAGTAAGTTTTTGTTCATTAGTCTTCCCCCATACCAATATGTTAAGGCAATGGCAGCTGTGGTTAGAAACTGAGAGCAAAACAAGCCAGCACCAGAAAGCAATGACTGTCTAATATTTTCTTTTCGTGGGCCTTTCTGAGTTTTTGCAAAGAGGTTCAACATTCTATCTTGAGAAGAGAAGGCAGTAATAGTCCTGTGATTGATCACTGCTTCACTTGCTAGCTGGCTTCCTTCACTCTGAGCCTTTCGGGATCTTTCTGACATTCTTTTCATCAGACCACTTCGCCAGTAGAAGCTTGCGATGAGTAAAGGTTGTATAGATATTAGTACAATAGCAACTCTCCATGTGACAATCAATGCAAGAACAAAAGCGACAGAAGCACTGGCAGAAACCTGTATTAGCAATGACATACGATCACCAACAAGGGATCGAACCATACGGGCTTCAGTGGAGAGCCTTGCACAAACTGCTGCACTCATGTTCTGGTCTTGATCAAACCAGCCTACCTCAAATGTCAACAATTTTGAAAGTACCTTTTCCCTGACTCTTTTGGTCAATTTCTCTCCCATTTTAGCAAAATTGTAATGTTGGAGTAGATTGGCAATGAAACTGGTAACACCTATGCTCAAAAAGATACTACTATAAATTTTGATCTCCGACTTAATCTTTGGAATATCATTTGATGTATATGCTGATACAACTGATCCCAAGCAAAATGCATAAAGTGGTTGAAGGACACCAAAGGTAATAGCTCCTAAACATCCCAACAGCGCTATCTTCCACTCCGGTGCATTCATGTGGAGCAAACGCCATGTTGAGGGACTTGGATGAGAGAAATTCTCTAAATACTCATCGTCACTATCATAATAAGAACATGTATGAATGGAGGGAGCATAACTGACGCTTATTGCTGGGCTAAAAGGAGAGGCAGGGCCATTTTGCCAACTTGACGTAGCAACATAAGGGGATCTAGGCATATTATAACCCCTTCTCGTGTAGCTTCTTGTCTCTTTAGGAAGAAACGGACTAGATGGCCCTTCACCGTTTGCTGTTGATTGCTGCAATTTGACCATTTTAAAGTAAACTCCGCCTTCTTCATCAGTCTTACTCATTAGATCATCATGAGAACCAGATTCAACAATTCTCCCCGACTCAAGGACTACAATTTTGTCAGCCCTGCGTATTGTACTGAGGCGATGGGCAATGATGATCGTTGTCCTTCCTTGTGAAGCCTGGTCTAGGGCCTCTTGAACAATTCTTTCTGATTGTGCATCCAACGCGCTTGTTGCTTCATCAAGTAGAAGAATTTTCGGGTCTTTAATCAATGCTCTTGCTATGGCAATCCTTTGCTTCTGTCCTCCAGACAATTGAAAACCAAATTGTCCCACCTAAAATCCAATCGGAACTTTTGTCAAATCCAAGTCGAATAACAAAAAAGAACGGATATAACAAGCCAAAGATATTGGCTTACATGAGTATCATATCCATCAGGTAAAGAGGATACAAAGTCATGTGCATTTGCAGCCTTAGCAGCTTCAACAACCATTTCCATTGAAGCTCCTTCTTTCCCAAAGAATATATTTTCCTTGATGGATGTGGCAAAGAGAACAGGTTCCTGATTTACAAGCCCCATCTGAGATCTCAACCATTTAAGCTGCAGTTTCTTTATTTTGTGTCCATCGAGTAAAATATCTCCGTTGATTGGATCATAAAATCTTTCTAGCAAAGAAATGACAGTGGACTTTCCGGAACCACTGCCTCCCACAATTGCTACTGTCCTTCCAGCTTTCACTTTAAGACTAAAATCTTGGAGGGCTTGGATATCTTGTCTTGACGGATAGCTGAATGTTACCTCCTTAAACTCGATATCTCCTCTTACATACGCTAGAACTTTCCCTTTTCCATCTTCGGAATCTATTTGAGGTACATGATCGATTAGTTCGAAAATTCTTGCAGCAGCAATTGTTGCCTCAGTGATGAATGAGATATTAGGAAGTGCACTCATACAAGACCTATAACCACAAATCAAACCTTGGCAATATCAACATTTGCTACACTCATTGTCATGCCTTGTGTCCACTTATTTCATTTTCAATTAAACACAAACAAACTAAATAAAGATTTATGTCCATTATTTCTTTCTTCAAATAAAATGTGTGAATGTAATCTTCATATGAACTTTATCCGCTATAACAAAGTCAAAAAACTATTTTGTCACATTAAAGCAAAACAAACTTTGCCCGCTACAACAGTAATAAAGTTGGTAAACTTTACCCACTACAACACCTATAGTCAGAAAATATTAAAGCAAAACAAACTTTGCGCGCTACAACAGTAATAAAGTTAGTAAACTTTACCCACTACAACACCTATAGTCAGAAAATTATTTCTTATCACATTAAAGTAACTGAACTTTATCTGCTGTTTGTTACAGTAAAGTCACTCAACTTTACTCACTTTAACGAGAAAACCTACCAATCAAGGTGACTAACCTGTTATAGCAGGTAAAGTTTTGTGACTTTACAGTTATAAGTTGAGTTAATTTATCATGACAAGAAGTAATTTTATAATTTGATATTAATAAAATTAATTCTGAAATAGATTGAGGAGTGAATAAAATGAGACTTACAATCCTCCAAGAACAACACAAAGAGCTGATATGAATACACGACCACCACTTTCTCCTCTATTAGCAACAAGTACACTCCCTGCCCATGATTGAAATGCCCATGACACATAAATCATTCCCATACTTCCTAATAACAATCCCTTAGTAAGCCCTTGCTTCACACCAAGACTAAAATTTTCCTCAAGAGCATTGCTGAATCTTTTTAGTGTTTCATTTTCCCCAACATAAGAGTAAACTG
The DNA here is from genome assembly GCA_034509755.1 of Anisodus tanguticus. Classification (NCBI taxonomy): domain Eukaryota; kingdom Viridiplantae; phylum Streptophyta; class Magnoliopsida; order Solanales; family Solanaceae; genus Anisodus; species Anisodus tanguticus. The sequence goes on from CM067540.1 coordinate 16,522,827, forward strand.
TGCGAATCGACGATATTGCTTGTTCTGCTACACTTCCTGCAACTCCATAGACATCTTTCATCTTCATTCCCTGGCTCATAAGTATCTTACCAAATGCTACACCAGGTATAACAAAACCAAGTGAGAATGGAACTGAAGCCAATGCTAGTCTCCATGAGAGGTAGAAAGCAAGAATTAGGCCAAAAATGAATGTTGACAGATGAGCAACACAATTAGGTATCTGCAAGAAAAGGAGAAAAAAATGTCAGTTAATTTCAAGCATGATTACTCTAACTTAACTTACAGTATAAATTCATAAAAATATATTTTGTCCCATTTTAGTAACTGGGATTTATAATAAAGTCATAAATGTATATTTTTTATCATTAAAGTAACTGAACCCACTAATAGTAAAGTTACGAATATTCACTCACTAATAGTAAAGCCACAAAATTTTACCTACTATAACAATAAACTCACCTGGATGAGTAGGTTTTTGTCGTTGTAATGGATACATTTAGTAAACTTTACTTTTATAATGGGTAAAGTAGGTTTTTGTCGTTGTAATGGATACATTTAGTAAACTTTACTTTTATAATGGGTAAAGTTCAGTTGCTTAATATGACAAAAAGTAGTTTTGTAACTTTAGTGTTATATATATAATACACAAAGTTTAGTGACTTTAGTGTTATAGCATGTAACAAAGTTAAGTTATTTTAATGTAATAATCGTTTACTAACAAGTATGTCATAGCGAATAGATTAGTTTAGTGATCGTACGTGAAACTAATTAATCCAAACTCAACACACACACAGAAAAACGCATATATATAAATCTTAGAATGATAAGTTAAGAAAGAAAGTTGACAACATAATGAAAGGCAATAAAATACCTTCTCTGCTATAGCATCTTGGATGGAATGAGCATCAGCTGATATTGTGGAAATAACTTGAAAACTAGTGGAGGAAGCATCTTGCTTGTCAAAGAAACTAACTTCTTGCCTAAGCACTGATTTTAAATACTCCATCCTTATCCGAGATGTTTGTCTCTCTGCACTTCTTGTCCAGCAAATTCCCCCTATAATTTTCAGAAATATATACCATCATCATGTTTATCTTCCATCAGGACATGCTAATGCAAATAGGATTAATGTGGACACTGTAAAAGATTTTAACAATACTAGTTTATGTATCAGGTAACCTGCAATATTTCCAGGTGAATAATCCCAGTTTTATTGACGATTTCCTGTAGGAATAATTTTTGATAGTTTGGTTACACTTCTTTTTTGAATGTTAAGCAATTTCCAGATTCAATGAATCTTTTGAATTTATTTGTGCATTTAATGTGGTTTATTTGGAAAGCTAAGAATAATTGGGCTTTTAATAGTGAAATGTGGGATGTCTCTAATATTGTGTAACAAGATTTATTTGATTACCATAAATTTAAATAACTTGGCTCTAGTTGTAACTCTAAAAAAGATACATCTTTGATTGATGAACAACTAATCAAGATGAGATTTTGTGTTTTACAGAGCAGGTGTGCAAAGAGATACAGGAGATTCCAGTATTGGTGTTGTGGCAATTGATGTTAATAGTTCGATGCTTCAAGCCTTTGGCTCTCCAATTCAGCCAGTTGAGAAGTCAATAATTGCTAAAGAAAATGCAGTTAAAAAGGCATAGCAGATTGCGGTTCGCAAAGGATAGATGAAAGTTTATATTCTATCGGATGCAATGGAATTGGTAATGATAATTCAGGGATTGAAATTAGCACCGTGGACTGTGCAAACGTATATGAAGATATCGGGCATCTCCGGGACACCCTAGATGTAGTTTGATTTTCTTTTATTAGAAGGAGCCAAAATAGGTGGTCACCGTTTAGCTATTTTCGAAGACTTTAGTTGATGCAGTTTCTTGAGATGAATAATTTCTTATATGGCTTGTACATGAAACTCGTGACTTTTTTGCTCTGTTATCAAATGAATGAGAAAGATCAGTCTTTTGATAAAGAAAAAAACGGAGGGTCTATTGGAAACAGAGAGAGGAAGCGTAACGTCTGCATACATCTTACTTACTCTCTCCAAATTAAACACCTTGTGTGAGATTACACTAGTATGTTGTTATTGTATAATTTTTTATAATTACGACGTTGATGTATAAAAGTTAAACTCATGAGATATGCTCATACTCATAAAAAAAAGTGTTATACATACCAATGCAGGCGGATATTCCAACTCCAATTGCAACATACAGCAACCTGAGTGAGTACTGTTTCAAGGACATGGAAGAAATACTCTTTCATTTGTCTTGTAATTATAATTTTAGCAATTAAACTTTACGCAAAGTAAATAGTCTTGGCCATTTAATAATTAACTCTATAAATTAGTTTAGGGAAAGCAATTCGAGAGGGAAATACAGCATATTAATGAAACTCTAAAGGGTCTTTATGTTTACGAGTTAGTTCTTCATTGTGCGGAAATTATAATATAAGGTTGATTTAAACGATAAATAATAATGTAAGGATTGGCATTAGGTGATACATGATTTGTTACCTAGATTGTCTAATTTAAGAGAATTTTCATCTTGAAATACTCTTATGTATGTATTGCTAATTAATACACACATTCTTATGTCACGTGTTATCATATATGATCTAATAGATAGATTCTGATCATATAATTTTTTCCAAAAATAATGTAATACAAATATACAATATTTGGTTTGCGGTTTTAATACTCCAAGAAACTTATGTGGAATTTCTTATCAAAACTAAAATATACATCATTTGTTATGCAGTATTTTATACATAATATTAAACGTCGTTATAAGAAATTGTTAAACAAGGTAATATACCCGTGATATACACTTGATATACAGAGTGTATACCACGGGTACCGAATGACGAAGCCCAGCGTCGGCAGTGGCTGAGGCCCAGCACGGGCATTGGCTATCAAGCCCATCACGGGCAGTGGCTATCAAGTGTATATTAGGAAAGTATATTTGGTGTATATTGTAGTGTATTTGTTACCTAAATTAGGATTATACACTTACCATAATTGTATAGTTAGAATTATGATAGAATAAGGTTTTAGGAGTAGAATAGGAATAGGATTCTCCTATTTTGTAACTTGTATATATACCTTTCAATTAATGAAAATAATTGAGGGGGTTATTTCTTTCATGGTATCAAGAGACTAGGTCTAACAAAAATTTTCTCTCCCAAATTTTGTGCCCTTTCTCGGCCGAAACCCCCCCCCCTCGGGTTTCTTGTCCAAATTTCGTCTTCCGCTCTCAAAAATCTCTCTTACTATTCCGAAATTTCCCCTCCTTCTTTGTTCTTTCAATATGTCTAAGAATAATTTTCATCCTGCCCTCATGGTTTCTAACGTCAAGAATAGTATCCCTATTGTGCTTGAGATGGAAAACGCTCAATATGCGACGTGGGCAGAATTGTTTAAAATTCACGCTATCTCTCATCAAGTTATCCATCACATAATTCCCCCCCGCTATACCTCTTCCCGTGGAGGATCCTCAGTTATTGATTACTCTTGATGTTACCGTTCTCCATTGGATTTATTCCACTATTTCGGTTGACCTCTTACAGACGATTATTGAGTCGGATACCTGGAATATATTGCGTGACATATTCCAAGATAACCAACATTCACGTGTTGTCACACTCGAGCAGGAATTCTCTCTAGTTCGCATGGAAGAATTTCCAAACGTCTCTGCATATTGTAAGAAACTCAAGGAGCTGCGGACCAACTCCGTAATGTTGGCACACCTGTGATAAATAATCGTCTAGTTCTACAACTGGTTGTCGGTCTTTCTGAGGCCTATAATGGCGTTGGGACTCTCCTTCGTCAAAGCAACCCACTTCCCGCTTTTTATCAAGCCCGTTCCATGCTTACTTTGGAAGAAGCCGATTTGGCTAAAAAGGCGGCTACCGGAGCAAGCCCCGTCGTCCTAATGACGTCCTCCACAAATTCTTTGGGTTTTGTTGATAATTCGGGCCAAAACCATACTCATAGTGGCGGCAAAAATAATCGTAAGAATAATAACAAAAACCGCAGGGAAAAACGCGGCGGTTCCGGTGGTGGTTCCGTTGGACAATAAGCAGGAAGTGGGCCCCGTCCAGTGAATAGTGGCCCGCCCCCTACCGGTCCCAGCAGTGGGGCCCATGGCAGTGAGGCTGGGGCAATGGGCCGTGGGCCAGCAGCCCCTACTTTCCAGCAGCTCCCGACAGCCAGTGGGCTGGCCAGCCTTTCAGGCCCAACCATCAGCAATCGCGACCCACTGGCCACTAGCCCAGTAACATCAGTTCCAGCAGCTACGACCCAGTTCATCCCAGTCCTGGAATACTTGGGCCCCGACCTCTGCAAGCTCACCATGCAGCAGGCCCCACTCAGACCGATATCGAGGCCGCGATGCACATATTAGGTTTCACTCAACCAGACCCAAATTGGTATATGGACACCGGTGCCACTACCCACATGACTTCCGATTCAGGTACTCTCTCATCTTATTCCAATTTGAGCAACCCTCGGGGTATAATTGTTAGTAATGGCAACTCTATTCCAATTCAGGGTTATGGTCAGAAAATGTTGTTTCCCCCCCCCCCCCAATCCACCCCTTATCTTGAAAAATACTTTACATGCCCCCAAATTGATTAAAAACTTAGTGTCTGTCCGAAAGTTCACCACTGACAATTCCATTTCTGTTGAATTTGATCCTTTTGATTTCTCTGTGAAGGATTTCAAGACGGGGAGTCATCTCATGAGGTGTGATAGTAGAGGGAGTCTTTATCCTATCATGCCTGGTTTCAGTCCATCGAGTCAAGCTTTGCCATCAGCCTTTGCAGCCATTTCTCCTTCCTTGTGGCATGCTCGCCTTGGTCATCCAGGATCCTCTATTTTATCAGTTTTAGATAAAAATAGTTTTATTTCTTGTAAGAGTACGAGTCATACTCCAATTTGTCAATCTTGTTCGTTAGGAAAAATTGTTAAGCTGTCATTTGTAGACTCAAATTCTCATACTTCAATACCATTTGATATTATTCATAGCGACCTATAGACGTCTCCTATTCTCAGTTCGTCGGGTCATCGATATTATGTTCTCTTTTTAGATGATTATTCTAAATTTTTGTGGACGTTTGCAATTGCAAATAAATCTCAAGTGTTTTCAGTCTTCATAAAATTTAGAGCGTTCATTCGTACCCAATTCGAAAGAGAAATAAAAAATATCCAATGTGATAATGAGAAAGAGTATGACAATAGGGTGTTTCAGGAGTTCTGTGCTAATAATGGGATCAATTTTCGTTTTTCTTGTCCTCATACATCTTCGCAAAATGGGAAAGCCGAAAGCAAAATTCGTTCCATAAATAACATTGTCTGCACTCTCTTAATTCATGCTTCCATACCCCCCATATTTTTGGCATCATGCTATACAAATGGCCACATATCTGCTAAACATAATTCCGTCCAAAGGTCTGACATATTCTTCCCCCATCCAAATTTTATATAATAAGAATCCTTCTTATTCTCATCTTCGGGTTTTTGGGTGCTTGTGTTATCCGTTATTCCCGTCCACCACAATTAACAAACTTCAGGCCCGGTCCACTCCGTGTGTGTTTTTGGGTTATCCATCTAATCATCGTGGTTACAAATGCTTTGATTTATCCTCCAAGAAAATCATCATTAATCGCCATGTAATTTTTTATGAAACTCAATTTCCCTTTACTAAAGTTCATACTCCCGAGCCTAGTTCGTAAAATTTTTTGGATGATGGTATATCCCCGTATATTACTCACCATTTTTCGGACATATCCCGCATCCAAAATTCTCCAGCGGGTCCACTGCCCGCTAGCCCCACTATCCTATTACTGGATCAGTCCCAACAATTGGGCCGGTTCAGCCCAATTCTGGAACTGGTCCAGTGGCTGCTCCAGATTGTCGATTTGGGCCAGCAGGCCCACTGCCTGCTGGCCAGTCCATCCCGAGCCCAGCAAATTCTCAAAATTCACTCAATTCTTCATCGAGTCATAGACTGGTCACTCGTAGTCAGCGGGGTATTTTTACACCTAAAAGACATTTTAATTTACATTCTGATGTCTCTAAATCCCCCTTGCCCCGTAATCCTGTGTCCGCCTTAAACGACCCGAATTGGAAAATTGCTATGACTGATGAATATAATGCTCTAATTGATAATAAGACATGGGAGTTGGTACCCCGTCCATCTGGTATTAATGTTATCAGGTCTAAGTGGATTTTTGCTCATAAGGAAAATTCAGATGGGTCATTCGCTCAACATAAGGCACGGCTTGTGGGTGATGGTTAGACTCAGCAGGTTGGGATAGATTGTGGTGAGACATTTAGTTCGGTGGTCAAGCCGGCTACCGTTCACATTGTGCTTAGCTTGGCTCTTTCAAAGGCATGGCCTATTCATCAGTTGGATGTCAAGAATGATTTCCTACATGGTGATCTCAAGGAAACAGTATATATGCATCAGCCGTTGGGGTTCAGGGATCCCAATTATCCTCATCATGTCTGTTTGTTGAAGAAGTCCTTATATGGGCTTAAGCAGTCACCACGGGCCTGGTATACAAGGTTTGCTGACTATGTTTCGACTATTGGATTTACTCACAGCAGGTTAGATAATTCGTTGTTCATCTACCGTCGTGGTTCGTCTTTGGCCTACATTCTGTTGTATGTGGATGATATCATTTTGACTGCCTCTTCCGATGCCTTACGCCAGTCTATCATGGCCATGCTCAGCTCTGAGTTTGCTATGAAAGACTTAGGGCCCTTAAGTTACTTTTTGCGGATTGTCATCAAGTGTCATTCAGATGGTTTATTTTTGTCTCAAAGAAAGTATGGGGCTGAGATCATCGAGAGGGCTGGGATGTCATCCTGTAAGTCCACTTCCACTCCAGTTGATACAAAGCCCAAGCTTAGTGCAGCGGCCGGTGCACCATACGAGGACCCGACCCGCTATCACAGTCTTGCAGGGGCCCTTCAGTATCTTACTTTTACAAGACCGAATATTACGTATGTCATCCAGCAGGTGTGTTTATTCATGCATGATCCCCGAATTGAGCACATGAATGCAATCAAACGCATCATTGGGTATATTCAGGGTACACTGGACTATGGTTTGCATTTATATCCTTCCTCGCCATCCACACTTGTTTCATACACAGATGCTGATTGGGGTGGTTTTCCAGACACCAGACGGTCGACGTCTGGCTACTGTATGTTCCTTGGCAACAACTTGGTCTGCGAAGCGTCAGGCAACTCTATCCCGCTCAAGTGCCGAGGCCGAATATCGAGGTGTAGCTAATGTGGTCTCAGAATCATGTTGGTTACGTAATTTGCTTTTGGAGCTTCATTGTCCCATTCAGAAGGCAACCTTGGTATATTGCGATAATATTAGTAATATCTACCTTTCAGGTAACCCGGTTCAGGACAACGCACTAAGCATATCGAAATGGACATTCACTTTGTCTGTGAAAAGGTTGCTCGGGGTCACGTTCGCGTATGCCATGTCCCGTCCCGATATCAAGTTGCAGACATCTTTACAAAGGGTCTACCAGCGGTCCTTTTTGAAGATTTTAGGGACAGTCTCAGCTTTCGAAGACCGCCCGCTATGACTGCGGGGGTGTATTAAACAAGGTAATATACCCGTGATATACACTTGATATACATAGTGTATACCACGGGTACCGAATGTCGAAGCCCGGCGTCGGCAGTGGCTGAGGCCCAGCACGGGCATTGGCTATCAAGCCCATCACGGGCAGTGGCTATCAAGTGTATATTAGGAAAGTATGTTTGGTGTAGATTGTAGTGTATTTGTTACCTAAATTAGGATTATACACTTACCATAATTGTATAGTTAGAATTATGGTAGAATAAGGTTTTAGAAGTAGAATAGGAATAGGATTCTCCTATTTTGTAATTTATATATATATCTTTCAATTAATAAAAATAATCGAGGGGATTATTTCTTTCAGAAATATTGAATTTCACAAGGAAATTAAATTTTCGTATAAAATGAAACTGCCCCAAAGTGTAACCAAGATTGTATAAACCAAAATGATTAATACCTTGTCAACAATTTCATTGGTAAAAGAAGCATTATCATCATCAGCACCTCCATAATCATCAATGAGAGCACTGAGAATGAACATATTAAGTGGAGTCATCAGCCCGTCTCCAATGCATCCTAAAGTACCAAGAAACATCAACAACTTATCAACACCATCAGCATATCTGAAAAGACCTCCTTTCTTTCCCATATGGAAAACTTGTATTATCACAAGCTATTACAAGCTCCAAATCCCATAAATAAGAATACTTGAGCTATAGAAAAAGATACTGATATGCCTTCAAAAGTTAATTTGTCTTTCCATGTTGTATTCTCAAATCTAGTATTAATTAAGTTGCTTGCCAGCCGAACTAACAAACTGCATGTGTTGTTTTTATTATTGTAATTAACTTCTATGCAATGATAGTGTTAGATAAAACTACATTATCTAGTCATCTAACAACAAAATAACTCTATGTCTCAATCTACGTGTCACTTTTTAGATTTCGAAAGTCAATTGAGTTTTTCTTTGATGTAATTTTTTTATGTTTTAAATATTATAATTTAAATTATTAATTATTGTGACTTAGAGTACGTTGTATGTAGTTTTCAAATATTTAATTCTATTTAAAAAGTTTAAAGATTAAAATCTGAAGAGACAAAGGGGGTATTACAAGTACCGTCAATAAAATGTGGATTAATAACCTAAAAATAAGAAAAGTTAGTTGACATATTACGTTGTCCAGGTAATATAAGTTGAATCCTTCACTGTTACTCTTGCCGGCTACTCTTTGTTATTATTTGTCACATACTTAAAATTGGTGTAGTACGTTATGAACCTATCAATTCTGTGTTACTTGTCATGATTTTGATTCATCATTTATAAATCATTTTTTTGTTATATATGGTTGAGAATTATCTGGAGTCCAAAGATAAAACTTGTTATCGTTTTCCATGAGAATCTTCATTATGTTTCCGAGGAATGTTTTTGGATTGACAATATAATTAGGCCAAAATAAAATATAAAAGCTCGCGGATTAGATGGCCACTCAACTATAGGTGTTTCACTCAGAAAGTCATCAACTTTATTTTCTAACCAGAAAGTCACTCAACTATTGGTGTTTCACTCAGAAAGTCACTCAATCTATTTAAGTGATTTTTTAATTATATTTTATTATTTTTTATTTAAAGCCAAAATTGTAAGAAATAAACAAGTACCCATTTTAATCATTTTACCCGTCCACTTGACCCGATCCACTAAAAATATGTTGAAGTACTAGTAGTAGTAGTAGTATTTTATTTACTAGTTATGTCATTAGTTTTAAATAATTTTGTTATTGATCTTTATTATTTCTTATTAAAAAAGGAATTTATCTAGAAATACGAGTCTATCGATATTTGATTTTATAATTTAATCTACATTTATGGTCGAATTTAGTAGTTTATTTACCAATTATGTTGTTACTTTTAAATAATTAATAAGTCATTGAGCTTTGTTATTTATTTTAAATAGACGTATTTGATAATCGGAATTTTTGCAAACTGATCTGCGATTATGATCGAGGTTAGTATTTTATTACCAGATAAATTCATTTGTTAATAAGAAATAACAAAGATCAGTGACAAAATTATTTAAAACTAACGACATAACTAGTAAATAAAATACTAATACTACTATATTTAGTGGGAATGAGGATAAAATAAAAGGTCTTAGTCAATATATTTTAGTGGTTCAAGTCAATAAAATAGTTAAAATGAGTACTTGTTTATTTCTTACAATTTGATTTTAAATAAAAATCAGCAAAATGTAATTAAAAATCACTTAAATATGTTGAGTGACTTTGTAGGTGAAACACCAATAGTTGAGTGATTTTGTAGGTGAAACACCAATAGTTGAGTGACTTTCTAGTGAGAAAACAAAGTTGAGTGACTTTCTTATGAACAAGGAAAAAACCTTAATTTCATGTGTATTGAAAATAAAGGAGATCATCTGCTTATAAGGTTACAAAGAAAGCTATACATGGTAAATAGAATTAAAGCTGATTCTAGGCTAATTATATGCAATCTACCTCCTAATCAATATACACATGGAAGCTATATATCCTAATTGATGGTGATTAACAGATTCTAATCAATCTATAAATGGAAGGAATATATTCTAATGATGGTGATTAACACCTCCCCCCCCCCCTCAAACTGATGGTGATCAACCAGCAGTTTGCTAATAAAGAACTCATGTCGCTTCTTCGTTTGAGACTTGGTGAAAAAGTCTGCCAATTGATCTCTAGAGGCAACATAAGGAAGAGAAATAAGAGTGTCATCAATTTTTTCCCAAATGAAGTGACAGACAATCTCAATATACTTCGTCCGTTCATGAAAAATGGAATTGGTGGCAATCTTGACAACACTTTCATTGTCACAGTACATAGGTGTGGGAGAGGAAGAGTGAATGCCAAAATCAGCCAACAAACGACACAACCAAACTACCTCACTGCAAATAGTCGACATGGAATGATATTCTGATTCGATCGACGATTTGGACACGGTCGCTTGTTTCTTCGACTTCCAAGACAACAATGAGTTGCCAAGAAAAACACAATACATAGTGGTCAAATGACGTGTGTCGAGTCAACTACCATAATCAGCATCCGAGAAGGCACGTAAGAGAGTAGGTGAGTCACTACTGTAATGAAGGCCCATGGTCATAGTCGACTGAAGCTAACGGAGAAGGCGATGAACCGCCGTAAGATGAAGGTGTCAATGGTCAGACATAAGCTGACTGTGAGTATGAACAACATGAGCAATTTCAAGTCGAGTGACAGTTAAGTAGACCAAGCTTCCAACAAGACGCTGATAAAGGGTCAGGTCTGAGAGAGGTTCCCCATCAGTGTTGGAATAATAAGTGTTCTGCTTCATGGGTGTGTCGACAATAGTCTCATCACTTAGGTGAGCCATGTCCAAAATTTATTTGGTTCGTTGGTATAGGAAGTATCGACCATCATTACAAGATATTTCCAGGCCAAGAAATTATGATACTTACCTCAAATCCTTCATTTGAAATGAAGATTGTAACATACCCTTAAGCTGTGAAATGCCTTCGACATTATCCTCAATAATCAAGAGATCATCAACATAGATTAGCACAAAAATCGTCCCTCGTGTCGAGGGGGAGCTAAAAAGAGAATAATCATTGTGACTCTGTCGATAGCCACCTTGCAAAATAACCGACTTCAACTTGGAGAACCAAGAGCGCAAAGCTTGCTTCAAGCCATAAAGACCTTTTGCAGCTTGCATACCATGGATGGAGAGGTGGAGAAGCCATGGGGAGGCTTCATATACACAATCTCAGATAGCTCACCATTGAGAAAGGCATTACTGATGTCCATCTGCGAGATGTCCCATTGTTGAACGGCCACAACAACCAATAATGTATGAACAATAGTCATTTTAGTCACAAGAGCGAAAGTTTCCTCATAATTGATTTCATACTCTTATTTAAAACATTGCGCCACCAAGTGAGCTTTATATCGATCCAACGTGCCATTGGATTTTTGCTTCAGAGTGTAAACCCATTTACACCCTACCACGGTTTGATCCAATGGGGCAGGAACCAGATTCCACATATGATTTCGAGCCAGGGCATCAAGTTCAGCTTGCATAGCCAAGGTCCATTCTTTACTGTCAGCCACCTGTTTATAAGATCTAAGAATAGAAATGTGATCGAGTGAAGATAACAGGGATAATCTGGAAGGTGGTTTACTGACTCAACCAGATCGGGTAGTGACTACACTATATAGTGGTTCAGAAGTGGGAAAATATGAGAAGAAGAAGGGTTACCTAGATTCGGAGATGACGAAAGAGGAGGAACAACCAATGGAACTCTCGTATAAGTATCAGACTCATTATCAAAGTAGGACGACAGGGGAGTCGAGCTATCAATGACCTCTAACGGTTCTGTAGTCGAGTGAAAGTAGAATGAGTCCTCAAAGAAGAGAACATTGCATGAGATTCTCATCCGTTTTGTATCCCAATCATAGCAGCGATAGCATTTTTGAGTGACATAATATCCCAAAAATATGTATTTGGTAGACTTGGCATCAATTTTTGGAATACTCAGATCTTGGAAGAAGCACATAGCACGTATATCCAAATACGCGAAGAGTGTCATACGAAGGCTTAGTACCAAGAAACTTATGTAGATGAGACTGGTTTTGGAGAACCGTAGTGGCCATCCAATTAATAAGGTAGACCATCATGTGGACACCGTCAGCCCAAAATAACTGTGGCAAATTGGCATGGAGTCGAAGTGCACGGGAAATTCCAATAATACGGCGATGTTTACGCTAGCCAATACCATTCTTTTGTGACTGGTGAGGACATGTTTTCTGATGAATAACACCTTCCGTAGCCAAAACATGCTCAAAATCTTTGGAGATGTATTCACCGCCCGAGTCTGTGCGAAGGATTTTATGCTTTTCTCAAATTGAGTACGGATCATGGCATAAAAATACTTAAAGACCTTGAACACCTCAGACTTGTGTTGAAAAAATTAGACCCATGTAAATTGAGATACATCATCCAGAAATATAACATAATAAGAATTGCCAGAAAACAACTTGGAGCTCGCAAGATGCCAAACATCAGAATTAATAAGTTCAAATGGAGATGTGGTATGATGAATACTTTTACTAAATGGTAACAAATGTGATTTTGTAAGAGCACATGATTCACAATCAATACGAACACTATTCTTAAAATCAATCTTAGACAACAAATCACCAGAGAAAAACAAAGACTTGAGATTTTGATAATAAGAATGTCCTAATCGTCTATGCCACAATTTTCAAAGAGCATTGGTTGAAGTGATCTCCTAAGAATAAGGATCAAGGAAGCACTTGTGAGAGTCGGAGGATGAGCCTAGATCCAAGATGAAGAGTTCCCCTTGTCTACAACCTCAATCAATCACCTTCCCAGTTCGTAGGTCCTGAATAAGAAAACCATTAAGTGAGAAAGAAACCAAGCAATGTTGCTTAACAAACTGATTAATAGAAATCAAACTAGAAGATAATTTGGGAACATAAAAGGCATTAGATAAGACCAAATAAGGAGAATCGGGGAAGTTAAATTGTAAAGTGCAACTTCTCTGAATGTCGAGGTTCATTCCATTGGCAACAGTAATAGTGCCAGAAAGGGAACAAGGCTAGGAGGAAGCAAAAGTTGTCAAGTTACCAGTCACGTGATGAGTGGCACCCTAATCTATAATCCAAGGAGTACTCAACTTAAGCTTACCAAAACCTGTAACATGAAGACCTTTGATAAGTTGTTGCACAAGGTCGGTAGGTATAGAAGATGAGGAACCATCAGGAGGAGGATCAACAGTAGAGGTAAAGGTAGTGAGAGTGGTTGAACAATTGGGACGTGGTGGACGAATCAAGCAATCGTTGATCACATGACTATCTTTCTTGTAATAGCGACAAAACAGTTTGGTGGTGGACCCCCTCTGATTTCGTTAATGAGAAGCATGGTAACCCTTCTCATGACAGTTGAAGTATTCTACAGTAGATAAGTCGTGATATTTTCCTTTATAAGCACCAAAGGAATCAGGAGAGAGATTATGAGAGAAGAGAGAGGCAAGGTGAGTCTCTTTGGCAAGAAGATTTGCAAGGACGTTATCGAGCGATGAGCCTGAGCTGCGGTTGAGAATGGAGGGTCGAATATGTTCAAACTCAGGCCATAACTTCATAAGGAACGTACGACGATGAGATTTCTATCGCATGGAAAGGACCGTTTGGAATATTTGTGGTGCATTTTTCAATCCAAATGGTAGCACATTCCATTCATAGTGTCCTTAAGGGGCACTAAAGACTGTTAGAATTTTTTATTCATTTGTTAGTTTTATTTGCAAAGATCCGCCCGTGAAATTGATATCAGAGCTTGTAAAAGGAATAAGTTATAAACAATGAAGAAATGTCCAGAATTTAGTCAAACCAAAATGTTAAATAAAACAAACTTTTTATTCAAAGCACTAAAACACCTCTTAATACAAAGAAGAAACCACAATGAAATATTGTTAAAATATTATAGTAATTTAATATAATTAAGAAAAAAAGAATTAGCAATAAAAATACTGGAAGATTATGAAATGATAGATGAAGAGACTGACTTAGCATAAATAAGTACAAATTTTGATGAGGTTATAAGAATATACAGAGAATTGATAGATCTCAACACTGAAATAATTAGACAAAACCAGGTAATAGCATATTTGAACGAAGACCTACGAATGACAATAGAACATTATGGATGAAAATAAACTAATAGAACAACAAAATAAGTTAAGAGAACTTAGAATGATAGCCGAAAAACCTCTTACATATAATAGAGATATAAACCAACATATAGTAAGTTGTAGAATAAGCATAGATCTTATAAAAGATAAAGATCAACGTCTACAAGAATATTCCCAACAAGTAAGTGAACAAGAAAATACTATTACAATCTTAAGAAACATGATAGCCCTAAAAGAAGAAAGATTAAGACAAAAAGAGGAAGAAAATATGAAACTAAGAGAAGAAAAATTACGACAAATAATCAGAAAAGATAACGAATTAAAAGACTTACAAGATGTTATAGAAGAACAGTATAAGTACATCAACATATTAAAATATGGATAAAGGAAAAGAAATAGTAGAAGATTCAAAAGAAACATATTACCAAATGAATACATATGAAGGAGGAATAACACAAACATTAAGTTTTAAATCAGAAATATACCAGAAAATATAAGATGAAAAAGAAGAATTTTCTATTAAGAAAATATTTAAAACTAAATGGTTTGAAAGGATAAAGAAATAAGATATATAGCACAAAAAACATGAGAACATAATACACACAAGAGGTGTAAATGGAAGAACAAAGATTAACTTGATAACAGATGAAGTAATAAAAAAGGAATTAGCAAAATTATCTACTAAAGAAGCTAAAAGGTATAGAAACATATACTTTGGAGGAGTAGAATTTACTATAAAAGCATACTTTCAGAAAAACATAGATACACCTATACAAATATACATATTGGATGATAGGATATTAGAAAATTTACAAGATGTTTTAATATCAGTAATAAAATGAAACTTAATATATCAAAAACTAAAATTTACAGTACAACCAGATTTTAGTATATCATTAAAAGATGAACACAAAGACTTAGCTTTAACACTATATTATAAACTAGATGGAATAAATATGTCACCAGGTAGTAAAGTTATAAGTATAGAAACAAAAATGATTTATGCCCTAACAAGACATCATCATGTAAAGAAACAACATGAAATGAGCATTTTAGTACCAAAAATGTACCAAGAAATATTAGAACAGATAGAACATAAGGAAAATTTCAAAATAACTATACCAGAAGAAATATATATATATGTATTTTAGCACAAGAACCTTAACACCCTCAAAAAGGTTAATACCGAAGATAGAAGGATCTAGATTAAGTATCACAAAAGAATCAGATATACTGAGACAAGACAACTTAAGACTCATACAACCTAGAATATTAGATTTAATAAATACACCCAATAATAGATTAAAGATTTAAGTAATAATATTCAATGGTATAATAACAACCGACTGTATAACTGAAATAAATACAGGAGCTACTAAAAGTTTTATACATATAAGCAAAATCAACGAAAACGATTGTAATCTAATAGATCCACAAACTTATAATTATCCCGAAAATGAAAGAGAAATAATAATTACAAAAAGTATTAATTTAAAATTCAAAAATTCAAGATCTAGAATATAAGATAAATATAGGAGTAATAGAATATGATAGTTTTAATGAATTACTATTAGGAAGTGATTTTTTAACCATGGTAAATTATAAAATAAATAATAATGGCATTGAAATAAATGACCAATGGAAAAATAGATTTATAAATAAGATATGAATATTCAAAGAAAAATAATAGAGAAAAAACAAAAATTAAAAATAATAAAAGAGGTTCTATTATAAGAAGTAATATCCCAACTTAAATACTTAAGATATAAGGCAAACGAGATAAAATTAGAAGAAAAGATAAAATAATTAGAACAACAATGTGAAAAAATTGATAAAATATGGATAGATATGAAAAACGGATGGAAGAAAAGAATTAATAATCATGACTAATCCTAACGAAAAAATTAGTGCGATATGGGAAGAATTAATAGTAAAAGAACAAATGAAAAATACACTGATGACAATGAATGAGATAAAAGACAACCAAACCCTAATGCAATAAATGATAAGAGAAGAATTAACTAACCTATGGAATGTATCAGAAATACCAACTTTAAGATAATATTAGAAAAGCTTAATATAATAATAGAAGAGAAAAACAAAGGTAAACAAGTAGAAGGAGATATTGAACCAAGTACAAGTAAAGAAAATATGATAATTAGTACTACTACTCAAAAACCAGAATTAGTACAAATAGATGCTTGGAGAAGAAGTAAAGAACCTATAATGGTAGATATTAGCAAAATAAAACCAAAATTAACAAAAGACGTAGAAAAAACACTAGATAGTTTAGCGATACTAAATAAAAAAGGATAATTTTAATGGAAAATCAAGAACCTAGTGTACTCACGTTTATAAAAACAATGGAAAAAATATAATAGAAAAAGAAAGATATAAATATGAACCTATAAAGAAAAAGACACTAAATGAAGACAAAAAAGAGAAAAATATGTATTTAATAGACGTAGAAAAAAGGACCTATGAATATTTAAATCTAAAACTAGATAAACAAGAACAATAAATATGTGAGTTAAAGACAAAAAATACAAAATTGAAATCACATAATAATGAAGAATGGTATAATAAATATAAAAAATATAAAAGAAAGTTCAAAGAAACAAAGAAAATGTTAAAAGAAACCAAAGTAGAATTAAAACAGACTAAAGAAGAATTAAAAGAGGTAAAACAAGAATTAGAAGAGTTAAAAGAAGAATTACATATCCTTAAAGAACAGATAGAAAGGTTAAAAGGAAAAAAGAAAGTAAGAAAAACAAGGACAAGTGATGAAAGTAGTAAAAACACTACTAGTGATAAAGGAACAGATAGTGATACAGACAAAGACAGTAATACTAACCAACAAATACAAGTAGTAGAATTTATAGAAGAAGAAGATGAAGAAAACTCAGAAATAGTAAAAGAAAACAACCAAATAATAAAGGCTTTACAAAAAATGAAAAGAGTAAATGCAATCATAGAAGATGAACCTGAAAGTGATGTAGAAGATGAATTCAATAGACCTATAGAAACAGATGATATAATAAATGAAGATACCAATGATTATCTTGAAGAGGAATTAATAGACCCTAATCTAGAAGTAATAACAAGAAAACAAACTAGATTACCAAAATATATACCAGTAGGACAACAAGATGAATTTAAAGAATTTGTAGGATCGATGGCACAAGGTGTAAATTACAATGGATATTTCCTAGACCTAGACAATGTTTATGATGAACAAGAAATAGGTAGAAGAATAAATGATTGGAATCTTGGAATGTATATAGCTTTAATGAATTCTACACAAACCCTGGACTTAGATTACATGTATGACTTGATATCTAAAACATTAATTGGAAAGGTAGCATATTGGATAGAATCTATAGCATACCAATTAAGAGGAGAAGTATTCAACCGTACAAAAGACTGGAAGTCTATGTTAATGAAAGAAATAATCCCTTGATTATTTTCATTAATTGAAGGAGTATATACAATTTACATATTTCCATAATAGGAAAATCATTTTCCTATTCTACTCCTAAAATCCTATTCTAGTAGTACAAGACTTCTATAATTATGGTAAGTGTACAATGCTAAGTAATACAAATATTCTACACTAATTACAATCCTAAAACGGACCAAAGTCCCGTGATATACACTATGTATATCACGGGAATATACATTGTCTAACACACCCCCGCAATCATAGCGGGCGGTCTTCTAACGCTGAGACTGTCCCTAAAATCTTCAAAAAGGACCGAGGGAAGACCCTTTGTAAAGATGTCTGCAATTTGATACCTGGAAGGGACATGACAGACGCGTACTTGTCCACGAGCTACCTTTTCGCGAACAAAAGGAATGTCCATCTCGATATGTTTAGTGCACTGGTGCTGAACCAGATTCCCAGATAGATAGATGGCACTAATATTATCACAATAAACTAAGGTAGCTTTCTGAATAGGACAATGAAGCTCTAAAAGAAGATTACATCACCAACATGATTCAGACACCACATTGGCTACCCCTCGATACTCGGTCTCTGCACTAGAGTGTGATAAAGTTAATTGACGCTTGGCAGACCATGAGACCAAGTTATTACCAAGAAACATACAATATCCAGACGTAGACCGTCTGGTGTCTGAACAGCCGCCCAATCAGCATCTGTATACGAGACAAGTGCTGACGTCGAAGAAGGATATAAATGCAAGCCATAGTCAAGTGTACCCTGAATATACCGAATGATGCGTTTGAACGCATTCATGTGCTCAACTCTGGGATCATGCATAAACAAATACACCTGTTGTACAGCATACGTAATATCTGGTCTCGTGGATGTAAGATACTGAAGGGCCCCTGTAAGACTACGATATCGGGTCAGATTCTCGTATGGTGCGCCGGCCACAACACTAAGCTTGGGCTTAGTATCAACGGGAGTGGAAGTGGACTTACATGATGCCATTCCAGCCCTCTCAATGATGTCAGTTGCATACTTCCATTGAGATAAGAATAACCTACCTGCATGACGAGTGACAGCAATCCCAAAAAATAACTCAAGGGCCCCAAGTCTTTCATAGCAAACTCAGAGCTGAGCATTGTCATGGTAGACTAGCGTAAGGCATCGGAAGAGGCAGTCAGAATAATATCATCCACATATAACATAATATAGGCCAAGGACGAACCATGATGATAGATGAACAAAGAATTATCCGACTTGCAGTGAGTGAACCCAATAGTCGAAACATAGTCAGAAAACCGCGTATACCAGGCCTGTGGAGACTACTTAAGCCCATATAAGGACTTTATCAACAAACAGACATGATGAGGATGTTTGGGATCCCTAAATCCCAAAGGCTGATGCATATAGACTATTTCCTTGAGATCACCATGGAGGAAAGCATTCTTTACATCTAACTGATGAATAGGCCATGCTTTCGAAAGAGCTAAGCTAAGCTAAGCATAATGCGAATGGTAGTCGGCTTGACCACCGGACTAAACGTTTCACCACATCCGCACAAACCTGTTGAGTCTTACCATCACCCACAAGCCGCGCTTTATGTCGGGCAAATGAACCATCTGAATTTTCCTTATGAGCAAAAATCCACATAGACCTAATAATATTAATACCATATGGATGGGGCACTAACTCCCACGTCTTTTTATTAATAAGAGCATTATATTCATCGGCCACAACAATTTTCCAATTCGGGTCATTTAATGCAGACACAGGATTACGGGGTAAGGGTGATTTAAGAACATTAGAATGTAAATTAAAACGTACTTTTGGTTTTAAAATCCCCCGTTGACTACGAGTGACTGGTCCATGACTCGGGGCAGAGGCGGGTGGATTTTGGGAATTTTCGAGACTTGGGACGGACTGGCCAGCAGGCAGTGGGCCTGCTGGCCCAAATCAAAAACTGAAGCTGGAGCTGGGCACGGGAAATGGGCCAACACTGGACCCAGAAACAGTACCCGAAACTAAGCCAGAACTGGGTAGAATGGATGGCCCATTTGCTGGACCCAGATTTAAAGACGACGCTGTTTGGGGAGGACCAACGGGCAGTGGACCCGCTGGCGGAGTTGGGGTTCGGGACACGTCCGAAAAATAGTGAATAAGTTTCGGGGAAATATTATCATCCAAAAAATTATACGAACTAGGCACGGGAGTACTAACCTTAGCAAACGAGAATTGGGATTCATCAAAATTACATGGCATCTAATGATGATTTTATCAGAAGATATATCAAAACATTTGTAACCACGATGATTGAACGGATAACCCAAGAACACACAGGGGGTAGAACAGGCCTGAAGTTTGTTAATTGTGGTGGACGGAAAGAGTGGATAACACAAGCACCCAAAGACCCTAAGATGTGAATACAAAAGAGTCTTATTATATAAAATTTGAAGGGGGGACGAATATGTCAAACCTTTGGAAGGAATAATGTTAAGAAGATATGTAGCCATTTGTAGAGCATGCTGCCAAAAAGACGGGGGTATGGAAGCATGAATTAGTAAAGTACGGACAATATTATTAATGGTACGAATTTGCATTCGGCTTTTCCATTTTGTGAAGACGTATGAGGGCAGGAAAAATGAAAATTGATCCCATTATTTGCACAAAATTCCCGAAACACCCCATTGTCATATTCTTTGCCATTATCACATTGGATATTTTTTATTTCACGTTCGAATTGGATTCTAATGAATGCTCTAAATTTTAAGAAGATGGAAAAAACTTGAGATTTTTTTGCTATTGGAAAGTCCACAAAAATTTAGAATAATCATCCAAAAAGAGAACATAATACCGATGACCCAAAGAACTAAGAACAGGAGACGTCTATACATCACTATGAATAATATAAAATGACATTAAAGTATGAGAATTAGATTCTACAAATGGCAACTTAACTATTTTTCCTAAAGAACAAGATTGACAATTCGGAGTGCTACGCTCACCCTTACAAGAAATTAAAAAAAAATCTCTAAGGAAGACAAAATAGACGATCCTGGATGACCTAGACGAGCATGCCACAAGGAAGGAGCAAGGATTGCAAACACTGACGGCAAGTCTTGACTCGATGGACCGGAATATGGCCTGATAGGATAAAGATCTCCCCTACTATCACACCTCATGAGAGAACTCCTCGTTTTGAAATCCTTCACAGAGAACCCAAATGGATCAAATTCTATGGATACAGAATTATCAGTGGTGAATTTTTGGACAGACACCAAATTTTTAATCAATTTTGGAGTGTGAAGGGTATTTTTCAAAATAAGGGGTGGATGAGGGGGAGACAATATTTTATGACCATAACCACGAATTCGAATTGAATTACCATTACCAACAATTATACCATGATTGTTGCTCAAATTGGAATAAGACGAGAGAGTACCTGAATCGGATGTCATGTGAGTAGTGGCGCCGGTGTCCATGTACCAATTTGGGTCCGAATGATTTATTCCAAGCATGTGTATCACGGCTTTGATATCGGTAAAAGTGGGGCCTGCTGCATGGTGGGCCTGGTGGGGCCCAGGCCTGCCCCCTGCTAACCCGATACCACACTAGATCGCTGGACCGAGACTGGGCTCGAGTAGCTGGGCTGAAAAGAAGGCTGAAATTGGGCCCAATTACCGTGGGCTGGAGGCGCTGAAAAGCCGAGATTATTGGGCAACTGCCTACTAGTCCAGGCCCACGGCCAGGAGGCCCAAGGCTGGGACCAGTGGGGCTGAGGCCCAAGGCTGGGACCAGTGGGGCTGAGGCCCAATGTTGATGGGGTGGGGCCTACTGCCGCCGGTACTGCTGACGTTACCATCGCGTTTGCCACCGTGGTTTCTTCCATTATTTTTCCTCGTATTCTTGCCGCCACCGTGAGCACGGTTTTGGCCCGAATTATCAACACATCCTGGAGAATTTGTGGAGGACGTCATCATGACCACAAGACTTGCCCCGGTAGCCGCCTTCTTAGCCAATCTGGCTTCTTCTAAAGTAAGCATAGAGCGAGCTTGATAGAACGTTGGGAGAGGGTTACTTTGACGAAGTAGGGTCCCAACGCCACTAAATGCCTCGGAGAGGCCAGCAACCATATGTAGAACCAGACGATCTTCACTAACGGGCGCACCAACGTTGCGGAGTTAGTCCGGCAATTCCTTCAACCTTTTGCAATACGCTGAAACATTTGGGAAATTTTCCATGCTGACGTGGGAAAAGTCCTGCTCAAGAGTAACAGGTCTGAAATTCTGATTATCTTGGAATATGTCACGCAGCCTATCTCAAGCAGACATTGCCATAGCGTCTGGCTCAATAATCATCTGCAACAGGTCAGTAGAGATAGTGGAATAAATCCACTGAAGGATGGTGGCATCAAGCGTTGTCCATAACTTAGGATCATCCTCACGTTGAGGCACCTCCGTATCCTCAGGAGCCGTGGAGATTATGTGATGGATGACTTGATGCGAGCGAGCGTAACATGAAATCTGAGGAAGGGTCACGGAAATTGATGCAGTTTTTGGCCGAGAAGGGGCACGAAAAACCGAGACAAATTTTGGAGAAGAGCGGAAGCAATTTAGTCCTAGACTTCTGATACCATGAAAGAAATAATCCCTTGATTATTTTCATTAATTGAAAGAGTATATATACAATTTACATATTTCCATAATAGGAAAATCATTTTCCTATTCTACTCCTAAAACCCTATTCTAGTAGTACAAGACTTCTATAATTATGGTAAGTGTACAATGCTAAGTAATACAAATATTCTACACTAATTACAATCCTAAAATGGACCAAAGTCCCGTGATATACACTATGTATATCACGGGAATATATACTATCTAACAGTTAATAATATTTGACATTAGTAGCACGAGGAAACGTACTTGCAGAAAGAAAGACTGAAATAATAATGAACCTAAATAACATGAAATGTTGTAAAATTAATAAACTACCAGAATATACAATTAGTTTTAGTAAGTTCTTTTATGAAGCAAGATTCTTACCACAAGAAGGCTTAATATATCAACAACTCTATTATGACCACTTACCAACACCTTATAATACTGAAATATCAAAAGAACACACCCAACTAGAACCAAGAGAAAACACGTTAGGAGAAAGAATAAGAGTACTAAGAGCATACTTAACGCGAAAATGTGAAGAATTTAGAATGCAACAGAAGATTAAAAAAATAAAAAAAACTAGGATTAAGAGAAATATGTGGAGTCACAGAAAGAAGATCAGTATTCGGATGTGATGATAAAAGAAAAAAGAGGAAATATAAGGAATAGAGATATCAGACAAAGAAATATAGGGGAAACAATAATTATAAAAATTATAATAGAAAAAGAAATAATGGTACCAAACCTTATTACAAACCTTATAGGAAAAAGAGATTCAAAAGATATAAAAATATCACTGAAACCAGGAAGAAATTTAAATACAAAAGAAATTTAGAAAAGGAAAATATGTAAAACCCGTAGAAACATAAAAGGTTAAAGAATGTAAATGCTGGAATTGTAATTAAAAAGGACATTATGGTAACAAATGCCCAAAGTTGAAGAAAAAATGAGTAAAATATATAAATACAACACAATTTATAATGAGTTAACAACAAATTAGAGAAGATAATGATAAATGGTATGAATACGAAGACTTTTATGTCAGTCAAACTGATGAAGAAAGTGAATCAGAAAATATTAACTACATTAACCAACACACAGATAGTGAAGGTAGTTCGGAATAAGATAAATCTACAAAAAGAAAAAAGAACATTATTAGAAGAAAAAAATTACTAGATACAATGTGAACGAGATGTTCGCTATAAGCTTGTTAAGACTTCAACTACAAGTGAAACATGAAATAAATATTACAATGATAGATATAAAAAAGTTACTAAAAACCTTAGTAGAATAAGGGAAAGATTAAATGAGATAAGATGGCAGGAAATAATAGAAGAAGCAAGAGAAGAGGGACATATATATTAAAGAAGTACATGTGAAACAAGATGGTAGCAATTTACATAGAAGCTCATATAGAATATAAGCCTAATAAAATGATAAAATAAAAAATATTTATTGATAGCGGAGCAGATATATGCCTAGCTAGAAAAGAAGTACTAGAACCACATAGGTGGAAAATAACTAGATCATATAAAGCAAGAGTATCATGATTTAATGAACAATCAAAAGAATTAAATATAATAGTACAAAATATGAGAATCGTATTAGGAAAAACATTTTTCAGACTACCAATAATATACCAATTAGATAATATGAAACAACAAATATTATTAGGAAATAAATTCCTAGATTACTTTAAAACACAAGTCATAGATAGCAATACCTTTAGCCTACAAACACCTTGTAATAAATGGATAGTATAAAGAAGAATATTACCAATACACACATTAAGACTATGTACTATAAAAGCAGATAGGGATAATAACCTACAGTTATTAAAAGATAAATACCTTAATATATTAAAGACTAACTTTGGAGAAAATCCAATACAACTATGGGAAAAAAATATATGCTAAAATTAAGTTGATAAATCCCAGTGAATTAGTTAAATCTAAACCTATCAGATACAGTCCAATAGATCAAAAAGAATTTGAAACCCAAATAAAAGAATTACTAGAACACAAAATGATACAAGAAAGTAAAAGTCCACATAGTAGCTCGGCCTTTTTAGTAAGAAAACATAATGAACAAAAAAGAGAAAAAGCTAGAATGGTAATTGATTATAGAGAATTAAATAAGAAAACAATATTTGATGGATACTTTTACCATATAAAAGAAACCTTATAAATATATTAGGAAATAAAAAATGGTTTAGCAAGTTTGATTGTAAAAACGAATTTTGGCAAATAAAACTAACAAATGAATCAAAAATTCTAACAGCCTTTAGTGCCCCTCAAGGACACTATGAATGGAATGTGCTACCCTTTGGATTGAAAAATGCACCACAAATATTCCAAAGGGGAATGGACCAAGTGTTCAGAAATTAACAGAATTATGTATAGTATATGTAGATGACATATAGTGATAATTGATCATATAAAACATCTAGAAGAATTCATAAAAAATGTAAAACAACATGAAATATTACTATTTGAAAAGAAATCTAAAATCTTTAAAAATAGTATTGAATATCTAGGATATATTATAGACAGTGAAGGAACAACTACAAGAACATGTTGTAACAAAGATAAAAAAAAACTTTAAAGAGAAATTAGAGAGTAAAAAGGAAGTACAACAATTCCTAGGAGTAGTAATCTATGCTTCAGACCATATAAAAGATTTACCACTATTAAGAAAACCTTTACAAGAATTAACTAAGAAAAATATAACCTTTGAATGGAAGGAGGAACATACTAAATCAATAAAACAAATCAAAGATAAAGTTAGAGCCCTACCAAAACATAGAATACCAACAGAATTAGATCAATTAGAACTCTTTACTGATGCTAGTGATATAGGATGGGGAGCAGTTCTCATAGCATATGATGAAAACGATACAGATAAAGAGAAGCCAGTAGTTTGTGGATATGGAGGAGGAACATGGAAGCCAAACGAGAAAAATTATCATATTAACGAAAAGGAACTATTAGCAGTAAAGTTTGGAATAAAGAGATTTCATTATCACTTATTACCAGTAAAATTTATTGTTAGAACGGATAATACCCAAGTAAGAGCTTTCATTACAAATAAAATAGACTCTTTACCAGAATTAAACAAAAGAAGAATGTGGCAATCATTCTTTTGTTGTTATGATTTTATTGTCAAAAATATATCTGGAACTAAGAATATTCTAGCTGATTTTCTTAGCCGGTACAACAATGTCAACCAGCAGTGACAAGTTCAAAGAATATATTACCAATGTTACAAAAATCATCAAACAAAACCAAGAAATTATTACAACCAAAACAGATATCGTTCCTATTCTATAGGAGTATCGTTGGAGAAACAAATTAATCTTTTTGTGCAAAGAAGACGCCTGGAAAAGATGCATGTGGAAGAAAGCAACCGGCCTCAATGTAAAAATCGTCGGACCCATGAGGAATCAAAGACAAAAGATGACAGCCAACAAACGTTGAAAAAATGGCAACAACGACAAACAACTTTAAAAAAAGCATGAAATGACAAGAGACAAAGTATTATTTACTTTATGACTTTTGTAACAAAAATACTATTTTCTTTTAGACTTTTTAGCATGCCAATAATGTAAGGCACCCGAGGTTATCTATAAAAGGAGCCTCTTTGTAACCTTAAAGGATAACTTCAGAATACAAAAAATCTTCAATCTTTAAAATATTCTCTCTAGTGTCTAGCTAAACCCCTTTTTAGTCTGTAACTCATACCAAGAACGATATCATAATACCAGAGAAAAATACTTTGAAAGCCTATACTTAAAACCATATTAGTTCTCCAACCTTAGCTTGTAACAGAATTTTAGAAAGAGGTTGTTGAATATACCGCTTCGGGAATGCTTGTTTCATCAATCATATTTATCTCATTCCAAATCAGCATGATGGAGGAATACAATTCTTGAATGCTTGCAGTCTTTTGAGAAAGAGTGGTAAGAGACTGTTTCATCGATAATTTTGTGCATCATTACTAAGCTGATAGATCTGTTGAAGATTCTCCCACATCGCACGAGCAGAGGACATAGGACTGAGATTGAGAGCAATGGTTTTTTCAACAAACTCCATGATCCAGGTACGTACCTTTGCATCATACACACACTATTTGGAGATGATTGCTGAATTGCCAGCCGTGGTTGCTGGTTTAGATGAGTTAACATGAACCCAAAGCTCTTTGCCCTAAAGAAAATTACGAAAATACGAAGCCCACACAAAATAGATCTTTCCATCAAGTTTCATAATCGGACGTTGATGATGTGAATCCATTGGAATGGATTGAAAAAAAAAACTCTAGACAGAGGAGAGAAAAAAATTACAGTGTTGATACCATATGAACAAGGGAAAAACCTTGTTTTTTTATGTATTGAAAATAAAGGAGATCATCTCCTTATAAGGTTACAAAGAAAGCTATACATGATAAATATAATTAAAGCAGATTCTAGGATAATTATATGCAACATATTCTAGGTTAATTATATGCAATCAACCTCCTAATCAATCAATACATGGAAGGTATATATTCTAATTGATGGTGATTATAAAATTCTAATCAATCTATACACGGAAGACATATATTTTAATTAATGGTGATTAACATTTCTGAGTGAAACAACAATAGTTGAGTGACTTTCTGGTTAGAATAGAAAGTTGAGTCACTTTTTGAGTGAAACACCCATAGTTGAGTGACCATCTGAGATATTATCTCCATAAATTCTTATAGCTTGAAGTTGTCAACTTATAATCTCGAGGTATTTGAATTATTTGTTGACACAAACAAAGTAGGAATCATGAGATAACAATTTTCTTTGTAGAAACTATATTTAACTTATATGTATACGCTGACAGCATCAAATTTTATTTATAATATATATACATTATTTTAATCAATTATAACAAGTTAGTTACTATATGTTGGAGTTAGAAATATTTTAATAGTAAAATATTAAAGTGCATGATATATTAATGCTCATAAAGTGATCATTATTCTTTGTAGATCATGTAACCACTATGACATGTTCATCCCATTATTGGAATATATCTTTGAGTTAGTTGGCTACGTGAACTCTTACCTTGTTGGTGGGTTTGATTCCTCACCTTGTAATCCTCTCCCTCATGCATTTTCTTTCTCCTGTCCCCTATATAATTAAAAATAAATAAAAAAATATATTCTCCCCATTATCTCCTATTAATTATCCCACTACATCTTAAATTGTTATCTACTATCTTGACATTTACTATATGGAAGAAACTCTACACCTATATAAATGATGCTTTCTTACTTATGCTGAGTGGATAAGAAGTATTATGTTGCAGATGTAAAAGAACGTTGTGTTGCGTTTATAATTTGAGGCGGTGTAGTGAAAGAGAGAGTTGAGACACAGAAAAATATTTCAAGTCTCCAACTTATTCTCTAAAAGAAGAGACTATTATTTTGTTGAAGAAATATGTTCTTTTAGTGGAGCTTTGTGAAAGTATATTTATGTCCTAGAGACAATCTGTATTAGGACAAATGTACTTTATACACATTCATATTATTATTAATGGAGATTAATATTTTAGCATTTGCAATTACTGAATTATTATTTGATTGTTTGTAATTATTCATTAATGTGCATCCCTTGAGCTTACGCTGTCATTAATAGAGTGAGATATTAATGATAGAGCGTAACTCTTAAAATAGCCTTGACTAATGATCATCGATAGTGGGATATCGATGATATGTTCTAACCGCTTCCGCTCTGACTGAGCTGACCGTCGCACCTGACTTCTATATCCCATTATCCATAGATCTCCTTCCTTATTGTTGCCGGTCTAAGAAGAAGGTTGCTAAGTCAGAATAAGTCGACATGTGGTTTGCATCACATCCTTAGAGGATATAGTATGTCTTACCTGCTACGAGTAATGGTTACTCGTGATGGACACATGGATACTTTGGAAGTATTAATATACCCTGCTGATATACTGTTTGTTATACTTGTCTAAAGTATGATCAGCGTGTGGGAGATAGAAGTCCTTAGACTTGAGGTCAATACGCGCCTTATCTACAAAGTAATGTACTTTGATCCCGTCCTAAGCTCAAATGCCTTATAGGTTGAGATACGACTTGTATTGGGTATATTACGATGTGGATTGAAGGTGGTAGTTGAGCCAAGATTAGGATTCATTCCTCGGATGTATATTCGAGAGAACACTCGGATTCTCAGTGATATTAGGTTGACTAAGTCGTTGGCCAACGCAATAGACATATTTAGAATATGGTCTAGTTGTCGACCAATATAGATGAGATACAATGATTAAGCCATTTGGATAGACACTTGACAAATCCTAAGCTTGATCGGGTGTGCGTAAATAAAAGGATTTTATCTTACCACATAAAGGTTAAGTTTACTAGATTCGTGTAAATATACTTCACATATTGAGTTCGTCTTCCGGCGCCGTCTAGGAGTTCCGTGTAGACCTTAATTTGATTAATGTCGATATGAGAATACATGTAGGGTCACACTATGTCGATTGTCCATTTCGATCTAAGGATGTATTGAGAGAGTTTTTAAAATGTTTGATTTGGAATCGAGACATTTAATTGAATAATGATTATTTTAATTAAGTCAAAATTGGATTTTGGATTTAATTAAGAATGCACGAAAAATAAATTCGAGCGCCGCGGTAACCATACCCTAGGTCCGCGGCGCAGCACAGGTGCATGCCGAGCATCACGACGCCCATACCCTAGGGCCGCGGCGCCTCTGCCTCAATTTTTGGGTCAGGCCCAAGGTCAAACCCTAATCCGATTTTGACCTATTTTTCAACTATAAATAGAGGCATTCATCTCATTATTCGACATACTACTTTCTGAAAACATTCTAAGCCATAGAGACTTAGAATCAAATACTCTCGAACCTCTGTCGGATTTCCTAGCTTTCCGAAAGAGAAGTACATTGAAGCTTGGAGCTTCAATTGGAAGGGCAATCGCGTGTGCACCTAACAGTAGAAAAAAACTCCAGATTTTCCAACTTGTAAGTATATGTTTTATATTACAAGTTCCATTATTGTATAACCATACCAGAATTATTGTTGGGGTAAGTAAGAATCAAAAAGTTTAAACTTCTGATGTGCCTTACTTATATGCTTTGTACCCAACAATTACCTACATTTTGTGTTGGATATGTAAACCAGTACGGGAAGTAAATAAATATTACAAGTGTTCGAAAGGATAACCAAGTAGCCAATATTCAGAACTGCCGCAAGCTTGTTGAGTCTTGAATCTTGATAACCTGAAATCAAAAAACACTAAATCTGGATTGTTACAATTGTGGCTGAGTCAAGAGATGGCTCTCTGTCTTTAAGAAAAGATTGCCCCGTATATATGCTTTTACGTTAACGGGCAATAGTCTCCCAAGATAAAACAGCAACTAATCAACATTACAAAGCAAATAGGTTGATTCTGACGAAGAAAACAAAACACGAAATGACTTACTGAAGAACGGAAAAGGAAGGAAGAGTTTTGAGTTTTCTGTTCACTGTTTGTGGACAAAATTTCAGTTGTTCTCTTCTTCTGTTTATGTGTTGTATATTGTTGTCTCATTTTCTGTCACCCACAATTGAGCCAAAAGGCTCCAATATATAGTATAAAGGGAGGGACTCCTCAACTGCCAAGTAATGGTTGTTTATGGCCAATGAAGGAAGGAGTTAATGAGCCAAGTAATGGCTGATTATGGCCATCGAAGGAGGGAGTTAATCAGCCAAGTAATGGCTGGTTAATGTGCAATAACGCTCTAAAAATCAACCCAAACGATAGGCAGAAACTTTCTGCCTTCCGTCGTTTCCAATTTCATCTTTCCAGAAACTCCAGAGACCAAACTATAAATATTAAACAATGTGGGGGTCTATCAGAAGAAGCCCAAGGCCCACGACCCGTGATCCGAACCCAGAACAGACAGGACGGACGGGCGACGCCGGCGCGCGTATGGGCTTAGTCTTGAACCCAAGCATATCTAGGCCCTCCCTCCTTCAAACACACGGGTTACCCTTGGGGTCCCAAACCCTTAGCCAATTTTGAGACTTATAAAGAGAACAATTCTTCCTTTTCCCACTGATGTGGTAGATTTGTCCCACACCATATTTCCATGCCTCAAACACCTTACTTCGTGGACCAATATCTCTTTCATTTCTTAATGAAATTTGACGATCTTTGGCCCTACGGTCATCTACTCACTTAGTAGATTATGCACGTGTGAAGAGACAAAGCCTCCAACATGCGGAACCTTAGTGTTTAAGTCATAAAATACGGGTGGACGCACCTCCCCACCAAAGGCAAATTTCCAACAATCCCCTCTTGAAACAGATTTTAGCGCACACACAAGGTGCCTACTTTCAGCAATCTTTCAGCGAAAGAATATTGCATCAGGAGAGGTAGCTTCTGCTCTGAACCTTCCCTAGTTGAATACCACCGGACTTACTTACTGCGCGGTGAATGTGATGTCTTGAACCGTCAGTGTTTAGTGTAAGCCAAGACAATGATACCAACATAATAACTCTCCTTATTCATTTTCTTCTTATTGTTTTGTCCATTGTGGTCGTGGACACACTTGGATTCTTAAGTGCATTCATTTGAGGCGGCTTGTCCTCGCACTTAAATAGGTGATCTCCTACAAGGTATCCTGTTATACCCTACTTCACAAGTGTTAGAAATCATTAAAAGTTTCTCATACCTTAACCTCAACCATTTGAGGATCGTTAAAGGTTTGGAAGCTTAACATTTACCCACCATGCAGGTAGCACTTTAATGTCTATAGTGGGAACAGCTTTGGATTCATGTTTCCCTACAGAAATCATCATCCGAAGTGCTCTTGCTTCCACCGAAGCGCTCAACTGAACCTTTTGCAGCTTAGTTTTCCCATTGAACCAAATTCTTAGGATCTCCAGTCAGTATGGTTGGGTTACCACTGCAATGGTTCATATTGTTTGGGTTTTAAGCCTATTCCCTAGACAGGCAGAACACTTGATCTTCAGGTAGTCCCTTAGTTAAAAGGGTCCGCTATATCTTTTGATTAGTAATCAAGGAAGTGACACCCGTGATGATCAACTGTCATACGATCTTATGTCTCCGAAAAATCCTGGCAGATATGTCTAGACGCCGTCATCCGTGTCCTTCCTGAAGCCGACCGGCTAGCCACAGTGTATAACTGCTGAAGGCACGGGTTTCTCCCAATAAGGGACGTCCTCTAAGGAGTCATGAAGTTACTCAACTTCTTTCACGCTTTGTATAAAGTGATAAACTCCGATTCCATCATGAATCGACCGATGCAAGTTTGCTTAGAGGATTTTCTAAGACCCACCATACACATTTACTTGTGGCTTTGGTGTTCTTCACATCTGATGTCCAGTTTGCATCACTGTGTTCTCTAAGAATGGCTAGACATCCAGAATACCATAATTCGTAGATAAGCGAATATTTCAAATATTGTCATATCTGACTCAACGCCTTCTATTGATCATTTATTAAAATCATCAGTGAACCTTAGTTCAACTGATCTGCTTTGTAGGCTGATACTAGGTCGGTTGTAGTGTGTACAATACATTGAACTACATGTGACCTGCACATATCGCTCCTTGTCTATGGGTGCACCATGATTCCAATCAGTTCTATGATTCATATCCATTGGTGGCTTCAACGAGACTGTCAAATAGCTCACAACTGAGTATGGAGTTAGACCAATCCATTAGATGTCTTAGAAATCCAATTCCTAAGATGTCATATGTGATACTCATATCTTTTTGTTTCAATATAACTTCCACTCTCAGACTGTTGGTTTTCCAACTGTTGGCTTTCTAACTTCATAGTCAATGTTTCTGTGATCAGATTCATTGTTTCTGTTTCATCTGAAACTTCCAGAACCAAAATGTAAACATTTCAAGGACCTAAATGAAAGTTCAGGAAAAATCCCAACAGTCTAGCAAACCAACTCTAATTCGTTCCAACTCTCCGGTTAGGAAGGTTATTTCAACATCCATGCCACACATGACTGCAATGGCCCTGGATGTTAAGCTATTCACAGGGAAGAACATGTACAAGTAGCCGAGGCCTTATACTCGTCAGTAGATCCATCTACTTTGTACTCACTTTTGAGTATTCTTTTCCACAATCCAAAGGTTCTTTTTCCGGAGGAAGATCAACCATTACACAAGTATGGTTTTATATAATGGAATTTATTTCTCTCTTTAGCTTCTTTCCAAAGCAGCGCTTTTGGAGATGACAATTCTTTGTTAATTGTCCATGTTTCATTCTCAACCATACAAGCTAGAAGGCCTGGAACAAGTCTTTGTCCCCTCTTTGCTCCGTCTCGGTTCAACATCTAGAATCCCTGAGTTCTGTAGATCTGGAATATTAAGTTCCGGATAGACAGCAACTTTCAAGTCCTGTAGATACGGAACATCTAGTTCTGGACAGTCAGGCCCTCGCGGGTTCTTGTTAACCTCGAGCAATTACTTTTTTTTCCTTCTCAAGGAAGTTATCCTCAAAGAATTCATCATTCTTTGACACCAAGAGGCTATAAGCACTACTGTTATTTGCAGATCCAGTGGATATGCAATCTACAGTCTTAGGTCCAACTTGACCTGTTTCGGTAGTCCACCTTCTACCAAGCCACCCCACATCATAACATTTGTATGTGAGATCCTTTCCATGTTTCACACGGAGGGTTATCCTTATCCTTATGCGTAGTTCTGTTGAGAATCGCATTAGCGGTAAGGATCGCCTTGCCCCATATAATTTGGGCGTACGACTTTGCGCTTGGCTAACACCGTTGGACTGAGGTGAGTAATGATCAGTCATTTGATGAATGATGTTTCACATTCTCCCCCTCTATCACTACGAGTTCCTCAATCCGTAGGCTTAGTTGATTTTCAACTTCTGCTTTGTAGCGCTTATCCGCTTCAACAACTTCATCTTTGCTTTTCTACAAACAAAGGATGCAATACGTTGTACCATCATCAATGAAGGTCACAAAGTACTTGTCTCCCCCCTCTATTTTGTATAAACTTCAAATCACCCATGTAGGTGTGACTAAGTTCTAGAGGAGCGGTGCTTCCTTCGCTATTCCTTCTATGGAATGGAAAGATGATTTTGCCTCTTCGTCTACCTCACATTCATTTTGAGGGTTTATGTCGACAGAAGGCAACAATCTCAACTTCGTTAGCTTTTGAATGACTTTCTATTTAACGTGTCTTAATCTATGATGACATAGATGCACGGATTACAAATATATCATTCATTTGGCTATAGACATAATGTACCATTCTTAGTTATTATAGACCTGTTGGACTAGTCTCATACCAGCTTGACCAATATCATCCCTTAAACCAAGTTTGGGACATGTATCACCTCCTTTTAGAGTGATCCCATTCTCTGAAGTCCTATTGAGAACAACCTCTCCAACCCCTTCTACTTTAGAGGTGGCGTTGCTTCACGTGAACAACCTCTTGCCCGTGGTTAGGGCGTAACCAGATCAGATGTGATCTGGATACTCTGGCCCACTCCAGTTGCTTTGGCAGACTGAGTGTCCAATTTCTTTTCTGCCTTTCTTTTAGCATTCAGATCATTTAAGACCTGGAAACTCTGGCCCACCTTACTAGGTGTCCATTACTCTTCTGCCTTTCTTTTGGCCTTCAGATCATTAGAGACCTGGAAATTCTAGCCCACCACACTAGGTGTCCATTACTTTTCCTATGAAGTGAATTATGGCCCCACTCCAGTCGTCCGTAGGCTTTGTATGACTGAGTATCTAATATCATTCTATCAAAGGAATTTTGGCCCCACTCCAGTCGCCCGTAGGATTTGTATGACTGAGTGTCCAATATCATCCTATGAAGGATCTTCTGCCAAATAGTGTGACAGGCTCAACGTCTTTAGCTTTTAGTCTTCTTCCCTTATGATTGGTGCCCAGACAATTCTTGGCGCTTACTTAAGAGCGGTAACAGTTTTCGCACAGTCAGTGGATCTTTCTCCATCGTATGTGCGAACATACTTTACACACTTTTAATAATTACACTTAAAAGAACAGATCGTTTTAAGTCGTTTACAAAATCCAATCTTTAAATGGGAAGGAATATGAGATTAAACTTCTGATTTTAAAGAGTAAGAAATATAAATTATTTCGGAAAATATTTTCATATTCCTCCTTACTTTAAGCCCTTTTTAATAAGACATCATTTAATCTTATTTTTGACAAGGAAGGAAAATTACTTATCCCAATTTCAAATTCTGACCCACTTCAGTCACTTCATCGGACTGAGTGTCCATTTCCTCATTACAATAATTCGGATCCTTTGTCTGGGACAGATATAGGCCTTCTTCTACAAGATAGAACCACATCTTCAGCCTTCTCCTCTTTTCCCAGTTGACATCCCCAGTCTCTTGTGGGCGCTTGTTCCCACCACTCTCAGGAGCGGTGACACCATGAACAAGTTGACCTTCAACAACATAACCACAAGTCTCTTCTACTAGAAAACCACAGCCATATCCAGATTTGGTCACACAACTTTCGACTGACATATTTCGAACACTAATACAATCTTGTCTTAAAATTATTGGATATGTAAAGCAATATGGAAAGTAAATAAATATTACAAGTGTTAGAAAGGATAACCAAGTAGCCAATATTCAGAACTGCCGCAAGCTTGTTGAGTTTTGAATCTTGATAACCTGAAATCAAGAAACACTAAATCGGGATTGTTACAACTGTGGGCTGAGTCGAGAGATGACTCTCTGTCTTTAAGACAAGATTGCCCCGTATATATGCTTTTATGTTAACGGGCAATAGTCTCCCAAGATAAAACAACAACTAATCAACACTACAAAGCAAATAGGTTGATTCTGACGAAGAAAACAAAACACGAAATGACTTGCTGAAGAACGGAAAAGGAAGGAAGAGTTTTGAGTTTTCTGTTCACTGTTTGTGGACAGAATTTCAGTTGTTCTCTTCTTCTGTTTCTGTGTTGTATATTGTTGTCTCATTTTCTGTCACCCACAATTGAGCCAAAAGGCTCCAATATATAGCATAAGGGAAGGGACTCCTCAACTGCCAAGTAATGGTTGTTTATGGCCATTGAATAAGGGAGTTAATCATCCAAGTAATGGTTGGTTATGGCCATTGAATGAGAGAGTTAATCAGCCAAGTAATGGTTGTTTATGGAGGGAGTTAATCAGCCAAGTAATGGTTGGTTAATGTGCAATAACGCTCCAAAAATCAACCCAAACGGTCCGTCGTTCCCAATTTCATCTTTCCAGAAACTCTAGAGACCAAACTGTAAATATTAAACAATTTGGGGGTCTATCAGAAGAAGCCCAAAGCCCAAGGCCCACGACCCGTGACCCGAGCTCGGACCGGACCGGACGGACGGGCGGCGCCGGCGCGCGTGTGGGGTTAGCCTTGAACCCAAGCACATCTAGGTCCTCCCTCCTTCAAACAATGGGTTACCCCTTGGGGTCCCAAACCCTTAGCCAATTTTGAGACTTATAAAGAGAACAATTCTTCCTTTCCCACTGATGTGGTAGATTTGTCCCACACCATATTTCCATGCCTCAAACACCTTACTTCGTGGACCAATATCTCTTTCATTTTTTAATGAAATTTGACGATCTTTGGCCCTACGGTCATTTACTCACTTAGTAGATTATGCACGTGTGAAGAGACAAAGCCTCCAACATGCGGAACCCTAGTGTTTAAGTCATTAAATACGGGTGGACGCACCTCCCCACCAAAGGCAAATTTCCAACACTTTGAACTCAACAACTGGTTCAAAGTTTGTTGAGTTATATGATGTTGTTGTATTTTGAAAGGGACAAGTCAAGAGTATTATTGTTGGATCGGTATCTTGAAAGGGACAAGTCAAGAGTATTATTATTGGATCGGTGAAGAATCTACTATAGCAGGCTTGAATCTCCTTAAAGAGCATGAAATATTTATTATTTATTTTATTTTTCGACGGTAATTTATTATATTTTCACCAACACTACATTTGTTAGATTACCATATTAGGACGATCAACTAATATTGTAAACCATCTTAATATATATTAATACAAAAGAAACTACACATTTAGTGCACACGAATGTAAAATGCTTAAACGTCACTCTAGCTAGGTCAACAACTTTTCATGTTAACACCTAGTAGGGCAGGCCTAACACAAATTGCTCTTTCACCGTTTCACGTATTTTTTTTCTCTAATATAATGATCATTGTTTCCCTCTAGTCTACCAATCACCTGTATTATTGAGAAACTTATTTGAGGTTGCAAAACAGATGATAAAAAAAATACAAAGAATCCATCAAACGGAAATTTACGTAAATCAACTAACTAATAAAACAATAAGGGGCCATTTGGTTCAGGAACAAGTCATATATATATATAGGGACTAGTAATGCATGAATTATAATATTGAGATTATTGTTTACGGGACATTTGGTTAATTGTACTAAAAATGACATTCATATGGTATAATTTAAATTATTTGTCACTCTTTAAACTAAATAAAATGAATTGACTGTTTTACCCTCCATTTTTTAATTTAGATATCTAGTATTTCTTTTGGAAGGTACTATTCCTTGAAATTGAGCAGTAGAACCTCACAGCCTGCAATTTAGCATCAGCTGCTTATTTTTACACTCTATTGTGTTTTTCAATAAGACTAAAAAATGAGGGCAATACTATATTATAGCATTAGAAGTAGCTCATATTTTGTGTGGTACGTGTTGGCTAATGAATTTTGCATTATCGTTTAATGACTTTGTTATTATAGTTTTTAAACTTTGAAATTATGTACATTGCTGTTGAGCTAGAAAAAAGAAAAATTGAAACGAGAAAAAATGAAAAGGAATTTCATTTTCAGGTTGGTAACTTGTTGATTATTGATTACATTAATCTCATCTACGCACATCACATATTATATTAGAGAGAAGAAAATAAATTTAATATTAAACATGCGTGCTTTTATGTTAACGGTATAACTTTGTGTGTTATAAATATGTAAAAATTTTGTGTTCCACAAATACCATGTCCATTGTTTTCAAGATTATTTTTACATATCTATCAAAAATAAATAGATTTAATACCAATGTAGTAATTTGATTGGAACACATTGTTGGATATAATTGTTGGAATCAAAGAAGTACGGGAAGTAAATAAATATTACAAGTGTTCGAAAGGATAAACTAACAGCCAAGATGATAATTGCCGCAAGCTTGGTGAGTCTTGAATCTTGATAACCTGAAATCAAGAAACACTAAATCTGGATTGTTACAATTGTGGCTGAGTCGAGAGATGGCTCTCTGTCTTTAAGACAAGATTGCCCCGTATATATGTTTTCCGTTAGCGGGCAATAGACTTCCAAGATAAAACAGCAACTAATCAATACTACAAAGCAAATAGGTTGATTCTGACGAATAAAACAAACACGAAATGACTTGCTGAAGAATGGAAAATTTAGAGGAAAAGGAAGAGTTTTTGTTTCTGTTCGTTAACTGTTTCTGTTCGTTAACTGTTTCTGCTGCTCTCTTTTAGATTCTTCCACTGCCCTCAAACAAGAGTAAGGTCTCAATATATAGTGTTTAGGAGGAGGAGATGTGATTAAGAGGTGTATTAATGGGTATTCATGACTAGAAACATTTTTTGTAAGTGCAAAACGTTTCAGACTGTAAATACTAAACAGTTTGGGGTCCAAAAGATAATCTCAGAAGTAGCCCAGCAGCCCTCGACCGGACGGGACGGGCAGCGGCGGCGCGCGTGTGGGGCTAGCCTCGAACCCAAGCACACCTAGGTCCTCCTTCCTTCAAACACATGGGTTACCCCTTGGGGTCCTAAACCCTTATCCATTTTTTAGGCTTATAAAGAGAACAATTCTTCCTTTTCCCACCTATGTGGTAGATTTGTCCCACACCATATTTCCATGCCTCAAACACCTTACTTCGTGGACCAATATCTCTTTCATTTCTTCACGAAATTTGACGATCATTGGCCCTACGGTCATCTACTCACTTAGTAGATTATGCATGTGTGAAGAGACAAAGCCTCCAACATGCAGAACCCTAGTGTTTAAGTCATTAAATATGGGTGGACGCAACCTCCCCACCAAAGGCAAATTTCCAACAAACATTAATTAAGAGAATTACAAGTTTCTCCCCCACAGAAGCGGATCTGTAGCAACTGTTGACACCTAATTTTGTCCCCTCTCTTCCGATTATTTTTTTGCGACTTGAAATACTTTGACACCTCATTTTGGCCGTCCTTTTAACTTTAATTAATTTCGCTATGCTTCTCAGTCTTGAAAATTCTCCAAAATAAATTTTGATATTTTCACCAATTACCACATAATTTTTGAAATACTAAGTATTATGTTTATAATTAAGGTAATCAAAAAAATAATTTTAATATTCCGACGTCGGTATTGGTGACCGATTTTCTCTTACAATATTTCACCAATTACTAAATTAATTATTCTTTTATGAATATTCTATTTTTCTCAAACTAAATACATATATTGAATCTGATAATGTGGTTATTTCGTATTGTTGTGCCTAAGTAATATGTTCATTAAACCGTCTTTAGTTAATTTAGGTATGTTCTGCCTGCTATGTACATGTTTAAACCCATATGTAGTATTATATGATGTATATGTTGTTTCAGTACATGTTTAGAGGGATTATGATTTGTTTGGTTAAATGCTTTATGATGATTACTAAGCTATTTAATTGACTACTCATGCTCAGATATGATGTATTAAGTTCATGATTAGTATTACATTTAGTATAATAAAATATATGTTGTATTAGTATTTATTTAGTGGAAGCATGATGTAGATTGCCTAAGTGTTTGGCATGATATGTTGGTAACATGTTTACATGTCCCTTTCTATGATTTAAAAGTAGTATAGGATAAACTTCGGCTTTGAGTCTTTAATGGCAGGACTACTAGCTTGTGTTAATGAATTTAAGATAGTAAGATGTGATGAAAAACTTTGTGTGTATATGTGTTGATTTCTAGATGTTGTTTGATCATGTTGGACTTAAAGAATGTTGAAACCTGCCTGCCTTGTTGAGGTATTTTAACTAGTTCATCCTCCAAATAGGTGTTTGGTCTGTTTGTTAATTATGATATGCTAGCTAGCTAACTTGTTAACATGTTTGAGAACCATCTTTGACCATATTACCTTTCATGAATTATTTATTTACATTTTTCTCTTATGTATATATTTTCATGTTCCGTCTACTAATCCTTTTCTTTTCTTTATTTATCTGAAATGCATCGGGAGCAACGGAGAGTCTCGTTATGAGACTCATCATGACTATCGTCAAGCGAAGACCCGCATCCATGTTTCTTGCATTCCGGCCTCAAGATTTCTAAACAAATAGGGCATGATGACATCATCATCCGCCCCAGTCGCTTTTTATTATTATTCCCTAATCCCGTCCTTTATTTTTGGGTTGTAATTTAATTATTTAATTTTTGTGCGGTCATCGGAACACTTAGAATAATTAGGCCGTGAATAGATAAATTAATAGGGTAGTTTAAAAGTGGAAACCCTTCGCTAGTTTATTTATTTTATGCTCGGGTAATTTAAAATCGGAGATCCACCGCTAGCTTATTTTAGGCTCGTTATGCATATTCAAAACTTTCAAAACAAATTGGTCATATTCTATTTGCATTTTAATC
The DNA here is from genome assembly GCA_034509755.1 of Anisodus tanguticus. Classification (NCBI taxonomy): domain Eukaryota; kingdom Viridiplantae; phylum Streptophyta; class Magnoliopsida; order Solanales; family Solanaceae; genus Anisodus; species Anisodus tanguticus. Next base: position 16,563,014 of record CM067540.1, read on the forward strand.
ATACTAATAAGGTTTTGTTTTTATCCAATCTTAAGATTTAAAATGACTTCCCAAAAATCATTTTCTTTACATTACAAATAATTTACTTTTCTCCTTTACTATCAACTGCAAAAATATGTATTTTATCAACTTTCCTACAAATGCATACTTTATCCAAAATTAACTTTATATGTATTTTTCATACAAATACATGCTTTTTATCCAAAATCAACTTTACATGTGTTTTATAAACCATACCTTACAAATGCACGCTTTCATTCAAAAAATTAATTTTACATATATTTTTATAAAAGCAATGTCATGCATACTCTTCCGGATTTCATATCGGGAATTTATTTTCACAGTCACTTTTGTAAAACTCCTCAAAAGAGAAAAACCATTGCTTTGTCAAAAATGCATCTTTTTCATTAACTACTTGCAACATTATTTTAACTTTATACTTGTAAACATGGATTTTCCTTAGCATAATAATTAACCTGAGTTTGGCTGGATAACCGCAAGTTAGCGGATCTTAAAGGGTGCCTAACCCCTTCCCTTTAGGATAATAAAGAACCCTTACCCAGAATCTTATAGTTTCGTAGACCATTAACCGGAGTTATTTTGCAGCACTTATGTTAAACATCTAGGTGCCCTAATTCACCGTAGAATAATTAGGTGGCGACTCCTACAACATTTTTTATCAAATCCAGGGGAAACGCCCTGTGCGTCACGACCGTTGGATAAAAACGGGTGCAACAGCAACCATGTCACCGGTCGTCGAAAATTCTCACTAAGCGGGTCGATTTTCTTTGTCCACATCCTACATATCCTTTCTTATGCAGAGATAAATCTTATTTGTGAACTCTAGCCGTCTCAATATGATGGATGAACATTTCTTAAACACTCGTAATGGTGTTTATATATGATAGCTCTAGGATTTAATGTGGAGGAATATTGAATGGGCTTGTGGGCCATCTAAGACCTCTTATGGATGGACTCAACCCAATAATATTTTTTTAAATTCGCCTTCATCATGAGATGCGAATAAAAGTGATCCTACTCCGAGTGGGAGTGGAATAAGATTCATCTCGCTCCCATTTAAAATAAGAAGAATTTTTTCGCTTCCACTCGAAGCAAGATCACTTTTATTCGCATACGATAATGAAGGTGGATCCTAATGAGAAACTAATTCATCATCACTCGAAATTCTCCCACTCGAATGAAAGGATACTCTTTTCTTTGGGTGGTTAGTTTCATGAGTAGATAAGTCTAAATCTATCTCATGCTTTTTGGATTCATCTGTATGAATGTGACACTTCTTAAATCAAATTCAATTACGCTACCACGGTGAATATGTAATTAACAGTTTCAGAATGGTATTGAATATAAAGATATTCTTTAGTGTCCAGAAATTATTTATAAAACATGAAAAATTAAAATTTAATTTCAAGCATAACAAAAAATATTGAATCAAAATCGGAGCTAATGGTGGCCCACACTCGCCGAGGCAAGTTAAGAGTCGTGACTGGGCTTCACGCGCTACTGGGCAGCAACTTTTTCTCCGGCCAACTAAATACCTTGACTCAATTTTTTTGAACGAGTTTTGCGGCATTTTGGCTCAACTTTCTTCACGATTTGCTATTTTGATTCAATCAAAAAACTAAATTTTATCCTAAACGTATTTTAGAATTGATTCCAAATATTAATTGCTCAAAATATCATCAAATCATGCCAAAAAATTGATAAAATAATGATCTATTTTTACCAGAAGGTTATGCGGGTTCCTATCCAAAAACATATTTTCTGGCCAAATTGATTTGCTTAAATCACTGATTAAAGTCCTAAATCTATATTAGGACTTATTGAAATCGTCAATTCTGAGAAAATCATTCAAAAATTGATCCATATGATAAAAAATTATTTGATTTCACTTTAAACAAATCCTAACAGATATTCATTAAAATCCGACCCAATTTTTTCATGATAATCACAATTGATTACATGATTTTGCTCAAAAATATACGAGTAACAAATTACCCAAGTCAATTTTGCTCAAACGTTACATAAAATGAGGATTCTTGAATATATGGGTATAAATTCGTTGTAATAAAACTCAAAACTTTAAATAAATTCGTTGTAATAGAACTCAAAACTTTAAAATGCAATATCTCATAAATTAGTTGGCCGAATTATAGGCATGAAATATTGCAATTAAGTTAAGTATTTAACATATTAGAACCCTAAAAATACGTTTCGCATACTTATTATGTTTACAACCAAAACAGGATCCTATAACTCCAATACCAGCGTAGTATTTCTATATGTAATTACTAATTAGGAGACTCACAGGTTTCAGCGAAAGCGGATTTTCAACAACCATAACTCTTGTCATCGATTCTCGAAAATCCTCACGAATCAAATGAATTCTCTTTTTTGACATCTTAGATATCTCTTTTAATAGAGAGATAAATCTTATGTGTAAACTCTAACCATCTCTATATAATGGATAAATCTTTCTTAAACACTCATCAACAACACTCATAATGATGTTTATATAGACTAGCTTTAGAATTTAACGTAGAGAAATATCTAATGGACTTATATGTCATGTCATCTAATACTCCTTATGGATGGACCTACCCAATAATATTTTTCAACAAATGCATAAGAAAATAATAGAAAGATGCAATAGAAATAGGATATAATTGCAACTACTTGTTCGTCCCTTTACTTTGAAACAATTGTTTTGTAGATAATAAATTTTCGTGTCAAGAAAATAATATTGTAATAAGTGTAGTATTTTATTTCAATCTAGTGAATATTACAATTTTTATATTTCCTCTAATTCTTTCTTTAATTTTGAAAATAAATTCAAGGGTCTTTGATCTTGATCTTAAATTTGATGGATTGTATCTTGACTTGTATTTTTAAGGGCTTTCGAGCTTCATCTTGTAAGTTCAGTTTGATAATTTAAATTTTTGGTTTTTAAAAATATTATACTATTACCAAACCAAATTAATTTAGTATGATTCGCTATTTTTAAATTTATTTTTGTTAAAGTACGTTACAATAAGTTGTTAATCATAGTTTGTTCTATTTTAACTTACATACATAAAATTACAACTTTAGCTTTTCAAAAAATATCTCAGTTATATCATATTAACACCTTACACATACATAAATATCCAAGAAAAGCAAAAGCAATTTCCTTCGTTGAGTAATTATCACAGAAAGAATACTTCAATCAAGATAAGCACAATTACTAACTAATAAGTAGGAAAATGGCCACAACTCTAACAAAAAAAAATCAAAAATAGTGAAAATAAATTTCTAAGATTAAGTAGGATGTCTCAAAAAATTACTACAACAATTTTGAAGATGACACTAAATGAGTTGATTTGTACTAGCACTATTTTATCATTTTCATTTATAAACTAATCAAATATATAATTATATTATAAGTTAATATTCTCTAATCAATTAAATCTATAATTTAGATATTTTATTATCTTTATTTAGATTAAAAATATATTATTATTTATATAATATAGTATATATTGATGTTTATGTAGTTAAATATTTCAGTAAGATATTTGTATTTGATTTTTTTTATAATTACCATATTGTATTGGAAAAAATATGTATATACTAACGTGGACGAGCCATATGTTAACACATGGCGACAAGTGGTAAGTCAAGTACACATTAGCAAGTGAAGAGCCTCGGACAAGTCTCTATGGTCGGTTAGAAGCTAATCGGATCCCCATGCCTGGAGACTTAATTTCGAATGAAAATCCGGGGAAGGTAAACATCCCACCGGATAAGTAATGTATCAAGCTCAACCCACATCCGTTACATAATATCCCGAGTCTTCATCAAGCCCATAAATGCACTATTTCCCTTTTTATTACCTCTTCTGTCCATTTATGTGATACACTTTTCTTTTTAGTCCGTCTAAAAAAGAATGATACGTTTCCTTATTTTGCAATAATTTATCTTTAACGTTTACCTTTTACAGATGATCTATAACCACACAAATATATTTGACTTGCTTTAGATCACAAGATTCAAAAGTCTTCATTTATTTCTTAAACTTCGTACTGAGTCAAACTATATCACATAAATTAGGACGGATGGAGTACTCATTAGGAAACTGATTTTTGGGTAAAATATTATGGTATAATGGGCAAAACGGGGTATTATAGACATTTCATATTTTTGTGCCCCTAATGCCTTCAATGAAAAAGTAGAATGAAAATTTTGAATTTTACTTTATCTATTAAAGTAATGATGATTTATATTTTCAATGCATGGAAAAGACAAAAGTTTTTCTCTCCTCTTTCACATATTTAATGAGTTATAGTTTTTCAAGATTTTGAATACCAACTTATTTTTCTTTTCTTATTCATATCTACCATTTAAAATTTCTTAACTAAAACTATTGACAATCTTATAAGTTTCTTCTTAAAGAAAAAAGTAATGAAAGATTAGCTTGATTACTGGTATTAAATATAGAAAATAAATTTTATTTAGTGTAGAATAAAAAATGTGTTAAAGCATAGACACCTTGTTAGCATTTTATCCAAAAAATTGTAAATGTAGAAAAATAATGAAAGACTATCTTGATTACACGTTTAAATATATTTTATACATTTAATTTAATCTATTATATTATCCTTTAATGATATACGTTTGAACATATTTAATCTTATAAATCGGTTAAACTTGTCTAAAAAATTGTGAAATTAAACTTTATTATATTTACTCACATTCCATTAATTAATAATTATATTAAATTATGTATTTTCTAAGAAAATAAAATAAATAAGATTTGTTTAAATGCCTATACTATAACAAGAGTTATATATGTATAAAATAATTTTCTGATAAAATTATAGCATAAGATAGTATATTTGATTACTTGTAAGTTATATTGTTTTTGTTGAATGCTAACAACAAATTTGACTTAGTTGAACATATATCATTAAAGTATAATATAACGAATTAAATTAAATTTTGTAACTAAAATTTTAAACATATTTAATTTTTAAAATCGGGTAAATTCATCTAAAAACTATGGAATTAATTTGTTATATTTTTCTCACATTCTATTAATTAATATTTTTTATTTTTTCTAATTAATAGAAGAAATAAATTTTGGTTTACTACCAATACTATAATAAGAGCTATAAATGAGTGGATTCAATATGTAGAAAATAATTTTGTGATATAAATGTAGCGTGCACAAAAAAATACATTTGATTACTTCTATAATTATATTATTTTTGTTCAATGCTAACAAAAAAATTGACTTGGTTGATCTGTGGAATGCAGTCATCTGATGGTCAAGTAAATCAACTATAGGAATTAGAAAAAATTAAAAGAATTAAGACTATAATACTATTATTTTTTGTAACAAAACTACGACATAAGACAATATATTTGATAACATGTATAATTACATTATTCTGATTGAGTTATAATAACAAATTCACTACTTGCTCATATTTACTCACTTACGTAGCTAACTTCTGCACACGAAATGATTGTCGTATATTAGCTAATGTCTCGTGCTTTAATGTAGTTACAATATTTAACAAAAATATTAAGTTTTTCATATATACTTATGTAAATCTCTAATATCCTATGTTGTTGTTGTATATTATGGGTTGATTAAACCATTTCTTTATAAACTTAACCCTATTAGTTTGTCCCTATAATTATTCAAGCGGATAAATATAAATTGATTAACACCACTCGATCTATGAAGCTATTGCAACACAGTGATAACCAGTCCAACCTTGCGACTGCTGGTTCACGGATTTGAGTTTGATCGCGTCACAATTTGTTTTTCAATTTAAGCATACACCATCATAGGATAACATAACGGGTTAAATTTTTTTTGTAACTAAGATCTTAAATAAATTTAATTTTAAATCAAATAAATTAGTCTAAAAATGTGGAACTAATATTTTTTTTATATTTTTTTCACATTTCATTAATTAAATTGTATTAAATTTTGGTTCTTCATTAGAAAATTGAAGAAATAAGTTTTATTCACTACGTATACATTGTAACAAGAGTTATATACGTAGAAAATAACTTTGTGATAAAACAAATTATCATTAGATAGTATAAATAAGAAAATATATTTGAATATTTGTATAATTATATTATTTTATTGAATGCTAGCAAAAATTTTAACTAGTTGATCAGTCGAATGCAGACATTTGATGGTCAACTAATTCAACAAAAAAAATTAAAGAATAATTCCCATTTTTTAGAATTTTTTTATAATTTTTATAAAAGTAAAATAAAATATATGAAATAGAAAATTCGATCAAAAAAAAAGTATCATTTATCTTTCTGCTTTTTTATTTTAATTTTATGTTTACCATCTTGCTTGCGGGACTAAAAAAAAGAAGCTTTCAAGTATTCCACAATGCATTTTTATGTTATGATTTTAGTGGTTTTAACGACCCTATCTTATCCTATCTTGATTACCCCAATTCTCCTGTTCGACAAAAGTTGCATTTGTATACAATAATCGGATTGTAGCGGGTATAGTTTAGTGGTAAAAGTGTGATTCGTTCTATTATCCCTTAAATAGTTAAAGGGTCCTTCGGTTTGATTCGTATTCCGATCAAAAACTTTATTTCTTAAAAGGATTTAATCCTTTTTCTCTCAATGACAGATTCGAGAACAAATACATATTCTCGTGATTTGTATCCACAGGTCACGTAGACATTGAAAAATTGGATTATGAAATTGCGAAACATAATTTTTGAATTGGATCAATACTTCCAATTGAATAAGTATGAATAAAGGAAAGACAATAATACTAACTTTTTTGTGATAGAACGATGACACAAGATAATACATTTGATAACTGTATAATTACATTATTTTGGTTGAATTATAACAATATATTAGTGAATTGATCCACGCTTTGCGCGGAGGAAAAATCCAAATATTTCATTAGTTTTTATAAGAAAATTGTTAAATATACATATGATAAACAATATATCATAGGATTCTCCTATTATGGAAATATGTAAATTGTATATAAACTCTTTCAATCAATTAAAAATAATTAAGGAATTATTTCTTTCAAAAACCAATATTCCTTAATCAAATATATCTTTGTGATTCTACATGATATATATATATTACAACATGTAATATGAATATCATATTATAATCGGTATATGATAATGTGGTCTCATCTTTTATACTTTTAATGATAGTGTAATTAAAGTTTCTTTAAGCACTTGAAAATGAAAGTCAAAACTTCAAATATGACACTCTACTTCATCTAAATAAAATGACACTTTCATTATCATAAAGGTTGTATTAAACATTCCTATTTATTTTTTTTTAAAAAAAGGGGATTATTACATATCTGTCAAGCAAATAACATCATTGAACTCTTTAAAGTAATTCAAAATTGATGTTTTGAAAAAACTCTTAATAGTACATTTTATACTAAATAGTGAATAGTGAAGTACTATAAATCTACTCATGTTTAAAAAACAAAAAACAATGTAAGTAACATCGTCAGAAAATAATAAATAAAACAAAAGTACTGATCTAATGAAAGCTGGGAAGAATTCTGCTTCAATCACTATTTCCTCATAACTCAACCCCCAAAACTCATGTTCATTAATTGGTGAAGTATAGTAGTAGTTGTTGAATTAAGAAAATATTTGAAGTACAAACCGCTATAATATTTTTTGAAAGGTAATAAGATGATATTTATACTCTCATAGTTAGCATACATCTTATATGAAAGTTCATCTCATGGTATTCAACATTTAGTTCTAAAATATAGGAACGGGTGGCGGCAACATAAATTAACATTTTGGGAAGCTTCTTCACCTTCTCCTTCGTCAGAAACTTCATTTGGCGTTGGCTTCTTTTTGACAATTCTTTTTTGCTTTTCTTCTTTGCTCATAATTATTCAATACACCATAATAACATATAATTAATAACATAATAACATATAATTAATGGACCACACATGTAAATATGTAATACAGAACCTCCAAGTTATAAATCTAAAAAATTCAGGTATATCATTGCCGTCACAGCAGCTAAAAAGCGGACAGAATAAAAATAAATTGGTACATAATTAATTCTGATATATGATAAAAGAAACCCAACATATTTAATTGAATTATGATAGTTCCTATTAACGAATATTCTCCGTATATTTTGTAATTATGATAGATGTATATTTAAGGTAACTTAGGATTCTAATTGTATTAGGAATCAACCTTTGTAAGGTAAGTTAGTATTCGTACCATATTAGGAATCAACCTTGTACAACTGTATATATTGTGAATAATGAAAGGAATCCCCAAGGGAAATTATTCTATCTTTCATGGTATCAAGAGCCTAAAACCTTCTCCCTTCTCCTCCCCATTCTCGGCCAAATACAGATTTTTTTTTCTGGTTTCCCCTCCCTTTCTCGGTCAGAAACCAGAAAATTCTCGGCCAGAAACCAGAAAATTCCCTTCCCTCGGCCGGCGGCAACCATGTCTTCCCCCACAAATTCCGGTTCATCCACTGGCACCTTTGACAACCCCTCTCAACGTTCAGTATCTTCTTTTCATCCGGCATTCGCCGTTAACAACATCAAGAATTTTATCCCTATAATTCTTGACCAAGAAGACTGTCATTATTCCATGTGGATGGAACTATTCTACATTCATGCATGTGCATACAACGTGCTCGATCATATTGATGAATCTGTTCCTCGTCCCACCGATGTTACAGACTCAATCTGGCGTCGTCTTGACGCCATCGTCAAACAATGGATCTACGGCACCATCTCCAAAGACCTGTTGTGCACTATCATGAAAACATGTGCTACGACACGTGAACTTTGGGTCCGGCTAGAAGAAATCTTTCAGGACAATAAAAATACTCGGGCCGTATATTTGGAAGAGCAATTCAACAATACTCGCCTCGAGAATTTTAACAACATGTCCGAATATTGTAAGCAACTGAAACTCATAACCGATCAACTATCCAACGTCGGGACTTCTGTTTCAGAAACCAAGATGGTGCTTCAACTTGTTGCGGGTTTACCGAAAGGTGAATATGACACACTCGCAACAATGATTCAACAAGTCGATCCTCTCCCAAGTTTCAACAAGACACGTTCACAACTATTGTTGGAAGAAACTAGACGTGCTAAACAAGAAGAACATAATCAAAAGGCGTTAGCCGTTGATGGGATGGCAACACCTGTGGCCAGCAGCAGCAACAACAGGAGGCCAGTGGCGGAGGTCGTGGCAGCAGAGGTCACAACAACAAAGGCAAGGGCTGCGGAAAGGGCCAACGCAACCAGTGGGCTGGACAGCAGCCAGGCCAAAACACTGGACATTAGAACTGGAACCAGAAGCAGGGGTACAACCAGCAGCAGTGGCCCAACCAGCAGAACTGGGCCTCGTCTGCATGCCCGTACCCGAATGCGGGGCCGATTCCGGCAGCCGTAGTCGATCGGCCTCTTGGGCCCCGCCGCCCACCGGGCGGTCCAACCAGCGAAGAGTAGCAGGCCCACCTGGTTGCGGTCCCAAGCAGCAGAGAAGAAGAATCGCAGCCCCAAAGCCGGCCTCGACTGATTTGGGCCAGGCCTACACCACCGTGAACCTTCAACAGCCCGACGATAATTGGTATATGGACACCGGAGCCACATCTCACCTCACTCGGTCGTCAGGTAACCTATCTCAACTATGTCGGTTAAAGTGTCCTCAATTTACTACTATCGGCAATGGTCATCTCATTCCAATTGAAGGTTACGGTAACACACACACCAAATATCCACACCCACCTTTCTCCCTAAACCACGTCCTATACACACCTAACATCATTAAAAACTTAATCTCCGTTAGAAAATTCACTAGCAATAATTCTGTGTCTGTCGAATTTGACCCTTTTGGTTTTTCTGTGAAGGAACTCAATATGGGGAAAGTTCTTACACGCTGTAATAGTGTGGGAGATCTCTACCCATTCACTCAATCTTCCGTTGTCAGACCGCAAACACCTCTATCCCTTGCGGCGATCTCTCCCTCAACTTGGCACAACAGACTCAGACACCCCGGAGACCCAGTTTTTACTTTTCTTAGGACTTCTAAGCGTATTCAATGTAATAATGGGAAAATTACCGAACACCGTTTTTCTTGTCCACTAGGCAAACATACTCATCTTCCATTTATGTCATCAAACAGTGTTACTTTTTCTCCCTTTGATATTGTTCATGCTGATTTGTGAACATCTCCGATTGTTAGCTCTTTGGGTCATAAATTCTATCTAGTATTCTTGGATGATTTTTCACACTTTGTCTGGATTTACCCACTGAAATTCAAATCTGAAGTTTTTTCAAAATTCCTCGAGTTTTAAAAATTCATTAAAACACAATTTGAAAAATCTATCAAATCATTCCAATGTGATAATGGACGTGAATTTAATAACTCAGCATTTCACAATTTCTGTTCTAAACAAGGCATGATTTTCCGTTTTTCTTGTCCCTATACTTCTTCCCAAAACGGAAAGGCTGAACGAATTATACGTACCATCAATAACATGATTCGCACACTTCTGTTTCATGTCTGTCTACCACCGCCCTTCTAGGTCTATGCTGTCAAAATGGTAGAATTCCTTCTTAATATTTTACCAACTAGCACACTCCAAAATAAGATCCCTACCGAAATCTTGTACCGTAGGCTACCATCATATGATCACCTACGTATTTTTGGATGCTTATGCTACCCTAACATGGCCTCCACCGCACCTCACAAAATTGCCCCTCGCACTCTGCCATGTGTCTTCCTTGGTTTATCTCATAATCATCGGGGCTACTTATGCTATGACATTGCTACTCGCAAAATCATCGTCTCCCGTCACGTCACATTTGACGAGACAACCTTTCCTTTTTCCAATCTCCACAAATTTCAGACCACCGATTACTTCTTTCTCGATGAACCGAGTTTGTCCCCGGTCATCCAAAATCTATACCAACAGCAGCCCACTATTTCGACATACCACCATGTCCTATCCCCGCCACTATCCAACACCCTCACTGCCTCCTGCCGTGTCTCCTACAACCACAACATCCATGCTTCCAATAGCCGGAAACCTGCAGCCACCCAGTCCGGCAGCACTGCTGCCTATCAGCCCTGAAACAGTGACCATGCAGTCACCAAATCCGACAGCACTACTACCTCCCAATCCTGACACAACAGCTCTGTAACCCCCCCAATCTCGACCCCCCACTGTTTCCCTCTCACCGCATGGAGACTCGTGCACAACACGGGATCTTCAAACCTAAAGTTCACTTCAACTTCTCCACACAAACATTATCACCCATTCCAAAAAAAATCCAAAACTAGCAAAACTGGACCCTAATTGGAATGCGGCCATGTGCGAGAAGTTTAATGCTTTAACCAAGTAGAACACTTGGGATTTGGTACCTAGACCAGACGATGTGAATGTTATCCGGTGTATGTGGCTATTTTGTCACAATTTCAGAGACAGTTGTGACTTACAGAGGTATAAGGAAAGACTGGTTGCCAATGGCACTAATCAGCAGAAGGGTATTGATTGTGGTGAGACATTCAGTCCGGTTGTTAAACCGGCAACTATTCAGACAGTTCTCAATATTGCTATGGGCATGCATTGGCCGATTCATCAGCTTGATGTCAAGAATGCATTTCTTCATGGTGATTTGAAAGAGACTGTGTACATGCATCAACCTCATGGCTTTGTTCATCCGGCAGCTCCGCAGTTTGTGTGTCGTCTCAAGAAGTCATTGTATGGATTGAAACAGGCACCCCGCGCTTGGTATGATCGGTTCGCCAGGTATCTTCTGCAGATTGGTTTTGTATGTAGCAGGTGTGATACCTCTCTCTTCACTTTTCACCGAGGTAGCAGCACTGCATATTTGCTATTATATGTCGATGACATTGTTCTTATTGCGCCGTCTGACGGTTTGAAGAATGAAATCATTGCTCTACTCAAAACTGAATTTGCTATGACTAACTTGGGCAAGCTGAGTTATTTTTTGGGTATATCGGTGACCATATTTGCAGCCACTATGTTCCTGTGTCAGCGTAAGTATGCAGAAGAGATAGTGTACAGGGCCAAGATGGCAAATTGTAAAATTATGCCAACTCCGGTGGACTCAAAATCCAAGCTTATTGCCAATGACGGTGCGCCAATTTCTGATCCCACTCTATATCGGAGTCTAGTATGTGCTCTTTAGTATCTTACATTCACTAGGCCTGATATTGCATATGCCGTTCAGCAGGTGTGTCTGTTCATGCACGACCCCCGAAAGTCCCATTTTGCCGCCCTCAAACGTATTATCAGATACGTTAAGGGCACACTAGACTTCGGGATTACATCTATACCCCTCTGCCCCAACCAAGCTACTTGCCTACACGGATGCAGATTGGGCTGAATGCCCCGACATACGTCGCTCCACCTCAGGGTACTGTGTATTTCTTGGGGATAATCTTATCTCATGGTCCGCCAAGCGGCAGGCCACACTTTCCCGTTCGAGTGCTGAAGCAGAATATCGCGGTGTTGCTAACGTAGTTGCTGAGATCTGTTGGCTCCGAAATCTTATTTTGGAACTCCAGTGTCCACTCCGCAAGGCATCTATAGTCTATTGTGACAACATATCTGCCATCTATATGTCTCATAATCCGGTCCAACATCAGCGGACTAAGCATATTAAGATGGATATCCACTTTGTGCGAGAGAAGGTTGTCCGTGGTCAGGTCAAAATATTACACGTGTCTTCCTCGTATCAGTATGCAGACATCTTCACAAAGGGACTACCGCGACAGCTCTTCACCGATTTCCGATCCAGCCTTAGCGTTCGACCTCCTCCCGCTCCGTCTGAGGGGGAGTATTAACGAATATTCTCCGTATATTTTATAATTATGATAGATGTATATTTAAGGTAACTTAGGATTCTAATTGTATTAGGAATCAACCTTTGTAAGGTAAGTTAGGATTCGTACCATATTAGGAATCAACCTTGTACAACTATATATATTGTGAATAATGAAAGGAATCTCCAAGGGAAATTATTCTATCTTTCAGTTCCCGAACTCTTTTTGATCCTCATCTCAAAACTACCAAATCTTCTCACGTTCTCCACGATAACTTATCTCACCATCTATATGAGATAACTTATCCACATTTATCCCATAAAGATGAAATTGAGTGAAATACTAAAGAAGTTATCCCACCAACCAAACATGGAATAATTCGAATCCATTGAGACTAATAATTCAATCTCATCATATCTCTCCTATCAAACAACAAAGTATAATAGTTTGACACCAACCACTATCACACATAGCAATTTTGAACCTGCAATAGCACCAACGACAACAGATAGATCCAAAACAAAAAAAAAACAAAAATCAAACCAACACATCAAACAAAACAGAACATAGAAAACATAACAAAACGCAACAAAAAATAAAGAATATTACTCTCTTAAACTGCTGGATTAGCAAATAATGACCATTGTTCTACTCTATCTTATGCATAATTTTAAATGGATGAACCAATTGAAAGAGGAAGATCCCTACGAGTTACAACATTATTTTCTCAACTTAATAATAAACTTATATAATGGATGAATCTTAGAAGACAAAATGGCACATAAATGGACATTAATATGTATTAATTATTCAATTTAATTGGAGATTAAAATGGTTGTTCATGAACGGCAAAATGAGCAAAAAACAATCGATTAAGAAGATGAAAAGGCATAGGTATTAATATGTATTAATTGCTGTGTTTAATTAGAAAATAAATAATGATTATGAAGGGAAGTGACTTTTATGCTTTTTAATATAAGCTAAAATAATAGGATAGAGGAGGAAAAATTTTCAAAAAAATATCAAAAAAGGGGAGAAAATAGATAAATAGGATCATTGACCAAAGAGAGGCCACACCACTTTTTCTATTCATAGCTTTATTATATATGTTGATTGTTCTACCCTATCTTATGCATAATTTTAAATGGATGAACCAATTGGACGAGGAAGATCCCTACAAGTTACAACATTATTTTTCTCAACTTAATAATAAACTTATATAATGGATGAACCTTAGAAGACAACATGACACACAAATCAAGGGGATATTTGGAAACATGGCACACAAATGGACATTAATATGTATTAATTATTCAATTTAATTGGAGATTAAAATGGTTGTTCATGAACGGCAAAATGAGCAAAAAACAGTCGATTAAGAAGATGAAAAGGCATAGGTAGTAATATCTATTAATTGTTGTGTTTAATTAGAAAATAAATAATGATTATGAAGGGGAAGAGACTTTTATGCTTTTTAATATAAGCTAAAATAATATGATAGAGGAGGAAAGATTGTCAAAAAAATGAGAAAAAATATCAAAAAAGGAGAAAATAGATAAATAAGATATTTGGTCAAAGAGATGTCACATCACTTTTTTCTATTCATAGCTTTATTATATATATATATATATATATTGATTGATTTGCGTCTTACACATATTTACTTGTTATGTAGCTAAAGCTTATATCATGACCTATTGTCGTATAGTAGTTAATGTCTTGTGTAATACTGTAGTTACATTATATTTAACCAAATCTTAATTTTTTTCGTATGCACTTGTGTAAATCATCCAATGTCCTATTTTATTGTATATTATCAATTTATTTAAACAATTTTTTTATAACTTAACCTTGTCTTGTAAATGTAGAGTGAATATTCACCTTTATGTAGAATGAGTTTTCATTTGAATTTCAATAGTTTATAAAAATTCCACAAAGATTTATATATACATTCAAAATAAAACTCACACAATTCAATTAAAAGAATAATGTAATAGTAAGTTTCGTAACATAAAAGAATATACTAATAAAATTGTATATATCAATTTATTGGACTATTAAAGATAGAAAAATATAATGTAGAATAAAAAAAGGAATTAAAATAAATCATAAATGTAATATAAGGTTAAGAACAATATACAGAAACGTGAATGAAAAAATATGCGTGATCAATTAATTGTTTAATTCAATACTAAAGTATTTGTAGTTATAAATTTAATTTAAATGTTCAATGTATGGGAAGATAAAAAAAATGAACATGCTAGAATATAATTATTACTTTTTTGGAGGAAAATTCATTGGATTAAAAATAGTATGTTTGGAGCCAAACGTCAAGAAGGACAATATAGACATTTTACCCTTTAATACCCATAAAATTCTGCCTATTTATCATCATCCTACTCATTATTGTCTTATTTAATAGTATTTGATATAGGGGAGCATGACCCATAGAATATGAGTCTCATAGCTCACGTATACTCTCAATGTAAGGACATATGAAATTTTATATAAAAACAACACACTTATATTATATTTAGCAATCTTTTATTTATGATTACGTTTTCAAGGCTTAACAATACATTGACTCCGAATATTCTAGCTCATTGCTTCTTCAAGGCTCAGACATTATTTCGATTATTGCTTCGTTCTAATTATCTTGTTATTGCTTATTATCTTACTATTTTGATCACATCAATCCTCATATTCTATATCACGTATATAAATTCGACTCTACCAAAAAAAAATGCATACCAAATACTAATATACCTCATTTATAGTGGACCAAAGCTTAAAAACCAGAAAAGACAAAACGACGCCGCTATTTGTGTCAACAGAAAGGGCAAAGAACAGAACTCGCTATTAGGTGTGTAACCACGATTGTAGATTACCCTGAGCCTTGGAAGATGGTGAAAGTGGCGACGTTCTTTGCTATGTCTCTTGGAGCCTTCGCTTTCTGGCAAACTATGGATAAAATCCATGTCTGGATCGCTCTCCATCAGGATGAAAAGGTAATCTCCCCAAAACCCTAATTTTGATTGGTTTTATCTTTTTGGATTTGGGGATTTTTTCGACTTGCCTGTATTGTTGCTTTGTATTGCGTAAAGACCAGAATTTTTTATGACATTCAGATTTATGGTCTTTTATAAAAGGAGTTTATGATATTATGGTGTAAAAGAATAGCTTGAAGCATTTGCTGCTTTCTAATTATCAAAAGAAAAAAATAAAAAAAAAGTTGCGATGTTGTTGCGGAGCATAGACTTAGATATTTTGTGTTAGAAGGTTGAAGTGTTATCTTGTGCAAACAATTATGAAATTAAACTTATGACCTATTCCATGAAATTTTGGGAAAGACTGAAGAGCATAGGCTTAGGGACGTTACTGGAGCAACAATGAATCAGATTAGAACTGATTTATGCTATTAGAACTACAATATAGGCCATTATCTTGATAATTGATGGAAATTTGTATGGAGATGAAGAATGACAGACACATAGTATTTATTGACCTTAGAAGTGTGTATACGTTGGCCCAAACACCACAATATTTTTAACTTCCTTTGGTGGGTGCTGGATAAAAAAGAATTCATGTGAAATATATAAACGTCATTAAGGAATTTTACGAAGTTGTCACACGTGTGAGATTTGTGGTAGGAGAACATGTTTGCCTTAGTTATGGATGAGCTAACTAATAGTGTAAATGCTGAGGTATATTGTATGTTGTTTGTAGACCATTGTGTCCGGCCCTTCCCCGGACCCTGCGCATAGCGAGAGCTTAGTGCACTGGACTGCCTTTCTTTTAGACCATTGTGTTAATTGATAGACTAGTGAGCATGTAAACTTGCTTGAATTGTGGAGAATCAATCTAGAGATTAAGGGTCTTAAGATGAAGTAAGATAAGATATATCCACTGCAAGTCTAGCCAACATAAGAAGAGTGAAATCGAAGTGAGATCAAACGGGATTATAATGCCTAAATGCAATGTTCCAAGAGAATTGTATGATAGACAATGATGTAACACAGAATTTATAGACCTGGTTGAAAAAGAAAACCGCTACCAGTGTATTATACAACAGGAAGATACCTATTGAAGTGAAAGGCAAGTCCTACGAAAGGGCTATAGAGACAGAATTATATGGTAATGAGCGTCTAAAAATGATCACATTAGACAAAATGTGCAAATAGCACACATAAAAGATTAAATGAGAGGAGATCATGTGATTGTTTTAGAACCCATGATGAAAAGGAGTTGTCTAGAAAGAATCTCCTAGAATTTATATAAATGTACAAAAGATAGAGCTCAATGGAAGGAAAGTATTCATATAAGTGATATCAACTAGTTAAATTTAACTTGGTACACTCACATTTGTCCAATATATGCTAGGAGTCATCTTAATCTTCTTGGAGGATTTGTATGTCAGTAGAAATTGTGGAGAAATATATAGAATTGGAGAGCCCTATTTACTAAATATTGGAACAAGACGACTCTAAATAGAGTGAAATGAATAGTAAGAATTGAATAGCCAACCCCAACTAGCTTGGGATAGGGCTTAATAGTTGTTTTTGTTGTATATAATACTAATAAGTCTGTATGACCCATTAACCTACCAAGGTAGAGGTAAGGTCTGCGTACACTCTACCCTCCCCGGACCCCACGTTGGGGATTTCACTGGGTATGTTGTTGTTGTTGACCCATTAAATGCTTGTCTTTTAGTCCTTATTGGTTTGTCAAATTTATCAATTCGACAGATTTTTAGGGTTCATGTTGTCTGTCTCTGTTTTTTTGGGGAAATATAGACTTTCTAATGTTCAGATTTATGGGCTCTTTAAAGGAAAGTTTGTTAATTTTTAGTGTTAATCTTGTAAGCAGATGCTAGAAACCTCGAAGCACTAATTCTTGAAGAAGACTTGGCAATGTTGTTGCTTTACTTGTATGTTCTTAGTTTTTTCTTTTTTTGGGGTGGGGGGGTGGAGGGGTGGGGGGAGAATACTTTATAATCTAGATGCTTGGACAGAACTAGTATACTTACTGATGTTTTTTCTTCTTCTTGAGGACCTCCTTAGTGAAAGCCTTGAAATATTTTGAGTAAGGAGTAGATAACAAGTAGTATTCTGCCCATCTAAGAGTTGCTTCCTCTCTTGCATAACAGTACCGTTTTGCACCTTCATGTACTTGAAAACTTGTCACTTTTCCACTTGCATGATCAAAATACTCGCAGGGCGTCCAACAAAAATCTTGAAGTGCAGCATCCAAATATCGGCTTCGTTGGCCTTCTAGCTTGAAGGTCTACCCATGCTACAGGCTCTTAGTAGAAGACCCATGTTTGTGATCCGACCTCCATTTTGTTTTTGAGTCCTTTTGAAGCCGAGACTGACGACTGATACCTTCATAAGGCCATCGGCAGAGTTGTTTTCTAAAAAAGAAACAGGACATTGCAGAAATACTGCCCACATCCCCAGTGAACAATGTGAAATGCTAATCAACATTACTCATGCCGAAAGTACAAGGCAAGAAATAGGCTTTTATCCTTATCACTCCTGGTCTGTCACTGGAAAATCCACTTGAACATTGGATTAAAGAGTATATCGATTTGTCCAGAAGTTACCAGTTTTGGTGTAATCTACGTAGTACATATAGAACTGACAACATCAGTTTTTCTGTTAGCCAAAGTGTTATCAGTGTGAATGGATCTTGGGGAGTCTTCTACTGACTGATATGACGAGGGTTCTTTTACTACTACAATTAGGGGCTTGTTATGCCTGCAAGCCACATAAAGCCTCACTACAAAATTGTCTACTTTATCAAGTTGTGCATGCCTTTTCTTGTCTTTCCTTTTTTTCATTTTTTTCTGTATCCTTTTTGTTTAAAATGTTGATAACTAAATGAGTTTGGCTCACTGCAGCAAGAGAGAATGGAGAAGGAAGCAGATATCAGAAGAATGAGAGCACAGCTAATCAGAGAAAACAAAGAGCGGGAGTCTCTTTCCTAAACTGCCAAGAATTGCAAACCTAATGGCATTCAATTCAACAATTTGTTTTTGCTGTCTTTTTGAATGTTTCTGGACTTCTGTTTCTATTCTGAATTTCCATAAAAATCATGTAATGATGGTCACGAATGTCTTCAATGCACTCTAGTTTGGACCTCAGCACTCTGGTGTCAGTAGCATGATTATGCTTGCACTGTTAAACCTGTAGTTACTTTTAATCTGACAATAAATACCAATTTTTTCTTGGTTTGGTTGGAGTAAATTATTGTTTGGTTATTATTCTTGCATAGTCAATGTAGCTTGTACACTTTCCTATCACATCCTCAATGTTTTCGCTGTTAAACTTAGGACAGGTTAATACTCAAGGCTATTTGTGCAATTCATGTGTTTGGTTGGTTCTGGAGACTGGTGATATTGGGGAAGAAAGAACTGCTAATCTTGTTTGTGCTAGCAGTGAAGGATGGTTAGTCTGAGAAAACATCTATACAGTGTTGGTTACATTCAGGAATGCTTCTTAGCGAGTCTTTCCCTTTGTCATGCTTGCTTTGTTTGTTCAAGACAAACTATAAAGATGTGTCCTTGCTTTGCTGTAATTTTTCTCCTTCGATACGAGTCTGATTAATTTAACATTTCCTGTTGACCTTTTTCTACTATTTGTTGCCTGAAGTCATTTTGATTAATGATCAAGACTTTGATAAAGTTTTGAAAATTTGATTCTGTGAAGATGAACGTCTTCCCTTTGTTTTCTCACTCATTCTGGTCTTTTATGTTTCAAGTATTGTGATGTTAGCTTATGGGAACATAGGTTGTCTCTGCTAGGTAATTACAGTAACTCTGCACTTGTTTTGGGTGAAAGATATGATTATGATTTCTACTAGAGTTCACTTTTCATGTTTTAGGTGAGTTTTTCATGCAGCAAATATTACAAGTTATTTCACTTCCCAAGGCCCATGCTCCTGAATCAGCTGATTACATATACATATCTAAACTGTATACAGGGAAACAACCTCTTGCAGAAATGCAAGATAACTGCGTACAATAGACCTTTGTGGTCCGGTTCTTCCCCGGACCCCGCGCATAGCGGAAGCTTAGTGCACGTGATGCCCTTTTTTTCTTTAATTAAATCAGTAGCATCAAGATTGACATTATTATCAATATGATTGACAAATATAAGTTATTACAGTCAAATAGAAGCAGCGTGCACTGTTAAAGTGGAAATGTAGTAGTACCTGTGTCACTTAATGGAAAGAAAATTTGATCTGTGAACAAAGTGATGCGTCTTGGTATTTTTGAAAATCTATGGACATCCTAAAAATAGCAGAAAGTAGCAAAAAAGAGTTATTGTGTCATGCAGGCTTGCTAGAAATCGTGTCCAGCAGCCTCCAAAAACATGCCAGTCGTCATTATCTATAAACAAACTTATAGCAAAAATAACGTGGTGACTATATCAGATTAAATCACAGCCTGATATTCTGCAGGTTTCACTTTTGCAGAAAGTAAAGTCACTTTACCCTTAATATCTGTTGAAGACTATAACTAATCTCTAGGTGATGCAAGAATGTGATGTAGACTTGCTCTATATAAATAGCATGTTAACATACGTTATCCTCATATATAGTTCTAATAATATTTACACTTACATTTATTATTTCAATTTTCCATTTTCAGTTTTTATCATAGAGATGGAGTTAGGGAGGATTTTCTTGATTTCTCTTTTGTTGGCTATGGTATTTGGGCTAGTTAATAGCATGGAGTTCACTGAAAGAGACATTGCTTCTGAAGAGAGCTTATGGGATTTATATCAGAGATGGAGGAGCCATCACACTGTTTCTCGAGACCTAACCGAGAAACAAAAACGTTTCAACGTGTTCAAGGCAAATGTGATGCACGTTCACAAGGTGAACAAGATGGATAGGCCTTATAAGTTAAAACTCAACAAGTTTTCTGATATGACCAACCATGAATTCAGAAATTTTTATAGCTCTAAGGTAAAACACTTTAGAATGCTCCATGGTAGCCGGCCTACTACCGGATTTATGCACGAGAAGGCTGATAATCTTCCAGCATCCGTCGATTGGAGAAAGCAAGGAGCTGTTACTGGTGTAAAGGATCAAGGCAAATGCGGTAAGTTGAAGAAGTTGTTGAATTGTGTGACCATCGCATTTACTTCTAGAGAATAATTACTACTTAATTATACTATGTCTCAACAGAAGCAACACTAAGTCTCCTTTATGTTTTGATTGAACATATTGGTCATGCTAATATATCCTCATACATTTGCAGGTAGTTGTTGGGCGTTTTCTACAATTGTTGGGGTTGAGGGAATAAACAAAATCAAGACTGGCCAATTAGTATCCCTGTCCGAACAAGAGCTAGTTGATTGTGAAAAGGACAATGAAGGATGCAATGGAGGATTAATGGAAAATGCCTATGAATTCATCAAGAAAAATGGAGGAGTAACAACTGAGAGGATATATCCTTACAGAGCCACAGACAGTCGCTGTGATTCTTCAAAGGTAGATATTACTGTTAAGAGTCCCACATCAAAAATGGAATGGGAACATGGACTCCTTATATGGACTTGGACAATCCTCACCTTACAAGTTACTTTGGAGTTGAGTTAGGCCCAAGATCCATTCTTTACAATTACATTTTAAACAACACACTTGATAAATATGTTAATATTCAGTTTCCTAGAACTGTATTCTTTAACCTTTTTTAATCTCATCTAGAGTAATTCCCCGGTGGTTAATATCGATGGACATGAAATGGTACCTGCAAACGATGAGGATGCTTTGATGAAAGCTGTTGCCAACCAACCAGTATCTATTGCTATTGATGCTAGTGGTTCCGATCTGCAATTTTACTCTGAGGTAAAATAACTTTACTTTCTCAATTGGGACAGAAACAGCTAACAAAACCAACCAGGATGAACTTACCACATAGTCATGTACAGAGGTGGATTCAGAATTTAGTTTTGACGAGTTCAACCTTTTAAGTTCTTACTATTGAACTCATCGCACTCTTGAAATGATGAGTTTAAAATTTAATAATTGTTCAACTTTTACTGTTATTTCGCAAATATTTATGCTGTGTCGAAATAATGGTGTTCAATTGAACTCTGTAAATAAAGTTGCATCCGCCTCTGGTCACGTACCTCTGCCTGAGCATTTGCCTAAACATAACACATAAAACAGATAATTTTTGGATGACATACCACGAATCATCTATATCCATTCTGTTCTCGCTCGATTCCAATCGATGCCATACCATTTGACCACAAACTTATAACATGTGAAAATGCAGGGAGTGTTCAATGGAAATTGTGGCACAGAGCTAGACCATGGGGTAGCAGTTGTGGGCTATGGATCAACTCATGATGGGACAAAGTACTGGATAGTGAAGAACTCATGGGGGACTGACTGGGGAGAACAAGGTTATTTCCGGATGCAACGAGGCATCGATGCTGAAGAAGGACTCTGTGGCATGACGATGGAAGCTTCATATCCAGTCAAGTTATCTGCGGACAATCCAAAACCAGCCCCTTCTAAGGATGAACTCTAGATTGGTTCATGTATCTCTGCTTTACAGTGTAGCATGCTATAGTGTTTAGAAAGAAACTTAGGAGAAAAGCAACACATATATGTTATCTATCAGTTATTTTGTATTAGTTTGCATGAATAAACTGTTTTCTACCATAGGGTTGCAAATGTTTGTAATTCTAGCCTTTAGCTTCTACTTTTAACTCCATTTTGGTAACAAAAGCACAACAAAGTTTGACCCATGGAAGGGCCAATTCTTGTCCATCTATGGTTGAAACTCATCTTAGTTGTGTGCGAACAAAGTCTCACATTGATAGCTGAAGAGAAAAAGAAGTTACTTATAAGGTGTTGCACACTCTTAATAATGTGAGGCGTTGTGGCAAACAATGTGCGGAACGGAAAATATCACAACATGTTGATACGCCCAAATTACACCTCCGAAAAGGATGTAAAACGGTCGAATGCAAATATAGAACCCAACAAAGGCTGGGTTCGAATTCCATAGGGAATACGACAAGAAACGTGCACTTTAATTACAAGTCTAAACGCTTAGTCAATAATTGAGAAGGGAAAGAAATAATTGTTTGTTTTTGTAAACTATGATTCTACGATTAAGTAACAAGTAATTGGATTAAAGACAACTAATCAACAAACTATCATGTAGTTAAGTTTTTAGTATCAATTTGAGAGGACTAAGGGTTGTAGTGCTTCCAGAGTAAGTATGCAATCAAACTATTAATCAATTAAATCAAGGCATAGTCATGTTCTAATTCATTCGGTGCAAATGGGTATCAAGAAATTTCCCAATCCAATTGATACATTTCATCCAAGGCTTTCCCAAGCCCTAAGATATGTAATTAAGATTACCCAATTAGGATTCAAGTTAACTAGGCTATTCCAAGCCCTAACTATTAGATGTGAGTTAAATCCCCAAATCATTGTCAATAACTCTTTTCCTAATCTCTACCCACTTTACCAAGCTAGAGAGAGAATTTAGGCATTATCAATGTTGCCCACCATCAATACTCATTACAAAGCTAAGAGTTATTGAAGAACAATCATACAACCTAATGAATGGATTATAGACCAAGTTGCATGCTAAACCCTTTTTTGCCCCACAACCCTAGCTAAGAATTTAGCTATTCATACTTAATGTAAAACAACCAAAATCTTTAATTAAATTAAAGTAAACATATCCTTACAACGATTAAAGAGGAAGAAGATAAAGGAATATTATGAAATGGACACTCTCCGAGCTCCTTTTCCAGTGCATAAGTAAATATTGTTCCGAGAATAAAGTATGGAATGTTCAGCTCTAAAATATATGCCTAGTATTTATATGGAAGGGAAAAAAATATAAAATATTCACTGACGGGTCTCTATGCGATGACAGAATGCAGCCGCATAAGGGGTTTGCGGTCGCATTCTGGCCGCATTCTCATTCCCAACTTTTCTCCCCGCTTGTTATGCGGCGTGTTTGCGGTCGCATTGTAAAGCATGCGACATCACATTTGCGTCGCATTTCTCCCTTTTTCATTCAGCTCACTAGTTGATTTCCTTGAGAATATGCGACCGCATCTGAGAGTTTGCGACATCGCATACTCAGCGCATACAACTTGATTTTGTCAACCTTTCTGTTTCAGTTTGTGGACCAGTATGTGGCCGCATGTAGGGTATGCGGTGTCATATACACTTCACATTCTGTGCTTTTCTGGGCCTTTTTCTATTATTTTGCTCCATTTTATTCCTTGAGCTTCCTATACCTGAAAACACTATAAATAAAGAGTAAACTCACTTAAAAGAAATATAAAAGTATAAGGAGTGAGTGTTAATAATCCAAAAACTCACGACTTATCAACACCTCCAACTTAATTTTTTGCTTGTCCTCAAGCAATGACACGATACCAAGACGAAAGATGAAAGACGAAAGACTCACACAAGACTCGACCATTAACATGATGGATGTATATGACTGTCGGTTGGTACAAATAATGAGAATACAAGCATGCCTCTTCACTTTGCACAACCACCTCTTCTTTTCACCGAATTGTATTGAATAGAATGATAAGGCACACACAAGCCTCAAAGTGTGACTAGAGGTTACCACCCTCTTGTTCATACTCCTTTTGGCAAGGAAAGCACAATTATCACCATTTTTCACAACACATGTACCCTCACAAGAAGAAATTCTCACACACACATATATATGAAGTAAGCAAGGGACAATAATCAATCACTCACACTCAACAAAGAATCTTAAGTGCAATAAGTGTCAAATCATAGGCTTTCCCTTACTTTCTTTCAATTCTACTCAAGAGTGGTCGTTTGGCGATCTCAAAGAACTTTTCCGGCTGTAATATAGGCTTAGGGTAGGGTAGGATGCTCATTTGGATATGAAGTGACTACACCTTCCTTGAACTCTACACATCTTTCCATTTTGGGACTACTTCTTTGACTCCTCCTTGCTTCTTTCCCATTTTCTCACCTTTGCAAACGTATTCCTCCCTTGTGATGCCACTTTTATTTTCAACTTTGATTCAACAAATCCCCCCATTCTTTTATCATAGATAATAAATAAAAACAAACACCGTATTTTTGTTTCTTTGCTACTTTTTTTCTTTCTTTTCCTTTTTTTTTTTTAAAAACATAAGGGTCCTGTGAACGACTACACCACATTATTTTCTTGACATACTTGGCATCTCACCCCCAACTTAGGCTAAAAGCCTAAGTTAATCTTCTCACCTTATTAACATGAGTTCTCAGCCTAAGTTGAGACTTCAAGATCAAGAAAGAACGTGTTCAAAAGCGGTAAGATGTCAAAAAGGTTACGACTTGTAATGTGATTACAAAGAAAGGATAAAGGTTCAAAAAGGCTAACTAGGGATACACTTTATGCTTCGGTAGGCTCAAAAGGTTAGAAGGGTTGCATTTTGAACAAAAAAAGAATGTCTAAGTTCATTTCTCCAACAACCATCTTCAAGATTAGATTCGTTAGACCGACCGGAAAAGTTTTTGTAGACACAAGGAAGCACAAAAGCCAATTTGAACAAAGCTCACCACACATGGCACATGCATTATTAGAAAATGCGCAATTGACTTAAATACAAACTCAATTAGTGAAAACTTATACAAATGGTATCCAAAAGTCACACAATGAGCCAAATGTTTCCATTTGATCATTCTTATCCTTTAAGAACCCAAATTTTGAAACTTTTGAAATTTTTAGAGGGGTATCAATCTTACATGCACATTTCTCAATGTATTGGTACCAAACAAGTTACCATGACATACCAAAAGGCTTACTTCCCTTAAGAAATTGCCCAACTATCCATCATAAAAGCGACTCAATACTACCTAAAAATACTGGGTTCAACATACCAATAGCATCCTTGGGAAAAGAACCACGGCTAAGAAAATCAAGAATATTGCTATTACCACGACACATGGGAAAAACAAACATACAAATAAAGTAAAAATACTAACGAAAAACACGAGACAAAATGTTAATGTACTAATAAAAACATCAAGCATCCGAATAAAAACAATAAATACATCCAAATAAATATTTACAAACCAATGTCACCAGAGTATCAAAATATCATAATCCAACCATGAATATACAGGTAACCCACCCCCAACTAAAAAGATCGTGCATTATCCTCAATGCACTAAAATAAAAATAAGAAGAGGTGAGCACTCTCTGTACGCATCAGGCGTCATGTCGAGTCACATCAGAAAGAGCTAAACCAGGCTCGGTAGAAGGAGTGGCAGCAATAGGATCAACCTATGGCGTGGCCCCAGAAGCATGAGAGTGAGATGAGCTAGCACCCTTAGTCTGTGAAGAGGGGTCTTAGTACCCTTCTTCCATTTTGCAGCTAAGTCCATCAGTGAGTGCTCATAGGCTGCCTGTATGTCCCGCTCTAGCTCCTCATCAATCCGGGCACCTGATACTGTGTCTGAAAATAAGCGACAATCCCTGTCTGAAGTTCCTCATCCAGTGTGTCAGGAAGCGACTCAAAGTCATCCAAAGTGGCATAGGCCTCTTGATCATCACTCGCAACATCTCCCACATCATCACCATCATCCTTGGGAGCCTCTCTCTCAGGGCTACTCTCCGTAGTCTCCATTGGGACACTCTCCTCTGGGAATCCCATATTCGTACCCATAGAAATAAATAGTGGAGTGTGGGAGGTACAAAGCTCTGTCTGAAGCTGGGCAAGGTCCCTCTTGACGCTTCTCATAATCTCTATCTCACCATCATTTACCTTCTTAACCCATTCTCAAGCCCATCTACCCGCTCTCTCAGCTCTTTGTTTGCCTCTGCCACTGCCACTGCCTTTTTTATCATGTCTGGAATGACCTTGTTAAAGTGTATGACTTTGGAATCAACCGCACTCACAATACGGGCCATAGACCAGAAATCAGCTACTGAAGAAGGCATGATGCCCTGAGGTAGTGTTGTAGAAGTGGTAGGAGGAGCACCGGTAAAGGTGGGCCCTTTAGTTGTGTTAGATGAAGTAGCACCAGAAGAAGCACCAGATGGTGCAGGCATAATAGTGGTGGTAGGCTGGGCCATCGCCTCGAAACCGGCAGTCAAATCAACCGACTGCACACTTACTTTCTTCTTCTTCTTTTTCTTCTCTGGATTTTCATCATCCTCCAACTTGAGGATATCCACAAAACCTGTAGGGATGCATATCTGTCCACCCACCAAAAAACAAGGACATTGTTCTTTCGACATATAGTGGTGATCAAGCAGGAGAACGGTAATGATCTCATCGTCTACCATGCTCTGTCTATAATGTTATAGTAAATGATTCTACCCACATTAGTATGGACCCCTGTCATGACACACCCAATGAGGACTGCCTTTGGTAGGCCCACCAAGGTCTCATTATGTGAAGGCTAGAACCGGCTACCGATGAAGGTCGGCCAAAATATAGCCTCAATGTTGAGGCTCACCTTCTAAATCGGTGCTTGAGGGTGTATCTATGGTGGTGTGGTGACCAGAGCTGCTATAATCTCGTCCAACCATACCCATAGGCTATTAATCTTCTCTGGGCGAATCTTGTCTTCGTATTTGAGGTACGGGGTATCACTATTTCCAAAATAAATAGAGTTTATACCCTCATGGAAGACCGACATTGTAATCCCCCGAATGTGGCAACCACCCAAGTATTATTTCTTCTTCCCCATTACGACCTCCAAGCTCGCATAAAATTCTCTCACCATAATGGGCATGAAATCCCTGGGCGGTTTGGTGAAGACCATCCAGTTACTCTTCTTCATCTGCTCAAGGACCCTGGAAAATGAATCTTCTAAACCTCGAAGGCTCATTTGCTACTCGACATTGAAGGTCCACTTGTTGTCAAAGCATTCATTCACCCCCTCATCCTTGAACCGAATGAAATCTTCCAATATGACCCTTCTTTCTAACTCTTGCCTCATTGCTTCGGTAATCATTCTACTACCCCCCCCCCCCCGCAACCTGAGATGTTGGTTGGGGCTGGGAGGGTGTAGTGGACTGCCATTCCACATGGGTCCACTCTTCTTGATCCTCTAAGGGAGTGGGTTCCTTTCTTCTCTTCCTTTCCCGGGGTACATCTTTGCATGTGTTTTTCTTGGCAATAGCTTTTCCACGAACCATTCTGCAAAAAGAGTCATATTAATACCCAAAATAAATAAAAACATAAAATCTTATCTGTTGTTTTATATTATCAAAAGCAATTAAAAAGAAACTACAATTACACAAAGAAACAGGAGAATATCAATAAAAATATTCAAATTTTGCATTATGTGATGCATATGCGGCGCTGCATAAAGAGTATGCGCAGCTATATCGAGTGAAATGTGATCGCATTCACTGAGTTCAGCACCGCGTACACAATATGAGGTGTCGCATAGTCGTCGTAAAGTTGTACATTTTGCCGACTTCACTCCCTAATTAGAAATTGAGTATGCGACGTAGAATACGATCGCATTCTACGAATGTGGCACCAAAATCTGTCTGCATACTCCTATAATTAGGTAAGTGGACTGCCAGGCCTCCGATGGGAATACGATGCAAATGCGGTTGCATACTGGGTATGCGGCGTCGCATTTCCATCATCATCTTCAGTTCAATAATGGCAGATTTTTGAAATATTTTTAGAGCACTTTCATGTCAATCCAAACCCAAATGACCCCCAACTAGTTATCTATCCTAAATAGGGTCCACAAACACACCTACTATACTAATTTAGCACCAAATCATATTTACACAAACAACATACACAACCCCTACCAATTTCCCATTAAGAAAGTGGTCAACCATCTATCATCGAGGAAATCAAGTCATCCTAATCATTCACATGGTTCATACGCACACGGGGATAGCAACACACCAATAATCAATGCAAGAATTAATCAATCACATAATGCCCCAAAATTTATCAACCCTAGAAACGAAATGCCCCTTTCAAAAATTCATGATAAAGTGAGACACAATACAGACGAATCATATTCAAAATATACAATTACACCATAATACATAGATCATGCTTACCCAAGCCAATATCAAGAAACTTTTGAGTAATTAAGGGCAAGAAATTACATACCTTGTAGTTGATTGACGTGCAGTTTGTGGTGCAATCTACACAACTAGAGGGATAGGATTGAAGGCGATTAATGTGAATGTTCCACTTAAAGGAGGTTTAGATGAGCATTACGCCAAAAACTGTCGATTATGGTGAGTGGGAGAGTGTAACGGTTGAGTGATCTGAAGAGGGAAAGTGGGAAATTGAATTTCAAATTAGCCCTAAATATTCATCAGAGATGCAATGAGAATGCGACCGCAAACTGGGAATGCGGCGTCACATTCTCTTCGCATGTGACCTTTACCCGTTATAATGACAATTAGCGGTATGCGACCGCATAGTGCTCCACATTCAAACTGTGGTGTCGCAATCATGTCGCAAACTCCTCGAATTTATCTTGCTCACTGGAATTTTGGGGAGGTAGTATGCGATGTGAAATACGTCACATAAACTCCACAAACCTCCTATTTTTTTTTGTTTCAGCACAATTTTCAACTCCCATGCTCAGATTTCCAAGTGTTGGTTGTTCTCATCCTTCTCCCACTTTAGTTTTCCTTGTAACTTTGCATCCTACACACTTAAACAAACATTAAAATGATAAAAAAAAAAAAAGCAAAAACTTGGGTTGCCTCCCATGAAATGCCTAATTTTACATCGCAGCACGACGTTGTTACCATTTTTCAAGGCTCATTGAGGTAGATCACCTCAATTATCTTCATTTTATTAGGCACATCCAAGTAGTGCTTCACTCATTTTCCATTCACTTTGATCTGATTCCCACTTGGGCAAGCAATTTCTATGGCACCATGGAGAAACACTTGTGTGACTTCAAAAGGTCCCGACCATTTGGACTTCAACTTCCCGGGGAACAACCTTAACCTTGAATTGAACAACAACACCCAATCCCCTAGGATAAACTCTCTCTTCAAGATCTTCTTATCATGGAAATGCTTCATCCGGGCCTTGTAAATTGCCGAACTTTCATATACTTTAAGGCAGAATTCATCCATCTCATTTAATTGCTTTGCTCTCAAGTTCGAGGCATCACTCCAATCAAAGTTCAATTTCTTCAAGGCCCACATTGATTTATGTCAAGCTCAACTAGGAGATAACAAGTTTTCCCAAACACCAACCTATATGGCGACATGCCAATAGGAGTCTTAAAATCCATCCGGTATGCCTAAAGTGCATCATCCAATTTCTATGACCAATTAGTTCTAGTGACATTCACCATCTTGGATATGATGCTTTTGATCTCCTTATTCAACGCTTACACTTGTCTACTCGTTTGAGGATGATAGAGTGTATCCACTTTGTATTTCACTCCATACTTCTTAAGAAGAGCTTTGAAAAGCCTATTGTAAAAATGTGAACCCCCGTCGCTAATGATAGCCCTAGGAGTACCGAATCTTGAGAAGATGTACTTTTTCAAGAACGCGGTGACACTCTTTCCTTTATTATTTAGAAATTCTACGGCCTCCACCCATTTTGACACGTAATCAACCGCCACAAAAATATACTTATTTCCATAGGAACTCACAAGCGGGCCTATAAAGTCAATGTCACACATCAAACAACTCAACTTCAAGAATTGGTATCAAAGGTAGCTCATGCTTCCTTGAGATGCCCCCATGCCTTTGACATTGATCACATTTCTTTACAAAATCATAAGCATCTTGATGGATGGTTGGCCAATAGTAATCACTTTGAAGAACATTCATTGTGGTCCTTGCACTACTATGGTGACCACCAACGGGAGATGAATGGCAAGCTTTAAGTATGTGAATCAAGTCAACCTCGGGAATACAACTATGTATCATATTGTCGGTGAAAACCCATAAAATATAGGGCTCATCCCAATAGAACTTCAGGACATCACTCAAAAACTTCTTCTTTTGATTGGTAGCGAGGTCACATGGCATAATGTCACTCGCATGATAGTTAGCAAAATTAGCGTACCATGGAATCATATTATGTCATCCCGCCATCACATACTCATCCGGGAATGAATCATTCACCTCAAGCCCATCACTTGGCTTCCCCCCATCTTCAAGTCTTGACAAGTGGTCTGCCACTTGGTTTTCACATCTCTTTTATCTTTCACCTCAAAATCGAACTCTTCCAAAAGTAAGACCCAACGTATCAACCTAGGCTTAACATCCTTATTAGACATGAGATAGCGAAGAGCCGTATGGTCAGTGTGCATAATCACATGAGTTCCCAACAAGTAAGTTTGAAACTTCGCAAAAGCATAGACAATGGCAAGCAACTCTTGCTCGGTGATGGTGTAGTTCATTTGTGCCCCATTGAGAGTCTTAATTGCATAATAAATAGGATGGAAAAAATTGGCTCTCTTTTGGTCAAGAACAGCCCCATAGCAAAACCACTTGCATCACACATGAGTTCAAATGGCTTTGACCAATCCGGAGCAATAATGATAGGAGCCGAAATGAGCTTTTCTTTCAAACACTTAAAAGCTTTGAGACAAGCTTCATCAGACACAAACTTGGTCTCTTTCTCCAATAATTTTCACAAGGGATTTGCCACATTAGAGAAGTCTTTGATAAATCTTCTATAAAACCCGTCATGACCTAGAAAAATTTGGACACCTTTGACGGAGATAGGTGGAGAAAGCTTAACAATCACCTTAACTTTAGCTTGATCAACCTCTATACCCTTTTTCAAAATTCTGTACCCAAAAAAATTCCCTCTTTGACCATAAAGTGGAATGTTCCCCAATTGAGAACCAAGTTGGCCTCTTCACAATGTTTCAACACCCGAGCCAAGTTCTCTATACAAGCATCAAAAGAGTCTCGAATCACGAAAAAGTCATCCATGAAGATTTCAATGGATTCCTATACCATGTCGGAAAATATGGACATCATGCACTTTTGGAAAGTAGCGGGAGCATTGCATAAACCAAAGGGCATTCTTCAAAATGCAAAGGTACCATAAGGGCATGTGAAGGTGGTCTTCTCTTGATCCTCGGGAGCAATAGTGATTTGGTTATAACCTGAATAACCATCTAGAAAGCAATAGAAGTCCCTCCCCGCGAGTCTATCAAGCATTTGATCCATGAATAACATTGGGAAGTGATCCCTCATTGTCCAATGATTCAACTTTTAGTAGTCCATACACACCCTCCAATCGGTAACCGTATAAGTTGGTATCAATTCATTATTCTCATTGGGCACCATGGTAATACCACCCTTTTTGGCACACATTGAACTGGGCTCACCCATTCACTATCCGCTATAGGGTACACCACACTAGCATCCAACCATTTGATTATCTTTTTTTTCATAACCTCTTGCATATGAGGATTTAACCTCCTTTGATGCTCAATGCTAGGAATACATTCTTCATCAAGCTTGATTTTATGGGTGCAAATACCAAGAGAAATTCTCCAAATATCTGCAATTGACCATCTAATGACCCTTTTATACCTCTTCAAGATAACCAACAATCTTTCACGTTGCTCTTCCGTTAATAAGTTGGAAATTATAATGGGCAAAATATTACTTGGACCATGAAACGCGTACCTCAAGTGTGAAGAAAAAGATTTGAGTTCCAGAATGGGTTGTTCAATGATGTATGGTTTGGTGGGAGGAGTTGCACGATTTTCAAGGTCAAGATCAAGCTTTTTGAGATTGTAGTTATATGACACCAATGCAACAAAGGCGTTCACCATCTTCTCATATTCTTCATAATTTTCTCCATCATAATTCATCAACACCGCCGCTAACACTTCACCCACATAGTCATTTGCAACGGTAGTCTCCACGACTTCATCTATAGTATCAATAATTTACACCATGCTCATGTCCGTCGGTTGCTTCATCGACTTGCAAATATGGAATGTGATCTCTTTATTATTCATTCAGAATTTTAGGTCACCTCTCTCATCATCAACAAGAGATCACCCCGTGTTTAAGAATGGTCGTCCCAATAATATGGGCACTTTAAAATCTACCTCACAATCAAAATAACAAAGTCGATCGAAAATATAAATCTATCCACACGAACAAGGATATCAAAGAGAATACCAACCAAACTTTTTATGATGCGATCTGCCATAAGTAACCTCATAGTTGTGGGATAAGGAGTGCCCAAACCCAACTTGTTGAACATTGCAAATGGCATCAAGTTAATGTTTGCCCCAAGGTCACATAAGTTTTTACAAATTTGTAGACCCCAATGGTGCACGGAATATGAATGCTCCAGGGTCCTCCTTCTTTTGAACTAGTGCATTGGTGACAATTGCACTATAATGATGCATCACATCCGTCGTCATTGCCTTTTTTTGTTCACAAGATCTTTCATAAACTTCACATAGCCCGACATTTGCTCAAGGGCCTCAACCAATGAAATATTAATCGAAAGTTGCTTCAATTTATCAATGAACTTTAGAAATTTCCATCATCCTTCTTCTTGGCTAGTATTTGAGTAAATGTAGGTGGAGGCTTTGGAATATGTACCATCACTTTCAGGGTTTCTTCTTTTGCAAGCTCTTCTTCAATGATAGTGGACTTTTCAATACTAGCCCGCTTATTCTTTATAACACTCTCTTCATCAACCACAATAGGCTCAACAATATGTGCTTCATCATAAAAAACCTCTTCTTCATTTACCAACTTATCACCTCCAAGTACCTTTCCACTCCTAGTAGTAATGGCTTTACAAAAATGATCATCATTGTTTCTTGGATTTGCCACTGTATCACTATGGAGTGTACCTTTTTGCCTTTGGTTGAGGGTAGCCGAAATTTGGCTATGTTGGGCCTCTAGTTGTTTGATTGAAGTGGAATGTGAAGTCAACACTTGTACCATAGTACTCATGCCATCCTTCATACTCTTCATATCATTATTCACCTCTTTGACGAAGGTGACTGTTGATTTCACTTTTGATAATACTTTGGAAAGTATATCCTCGATCTTTGAACTAGCGGGGTCACTTGTGGATGGTTGGTTCGATCTTTGTTGACTTCTCTTAGGTGGAACATATATATTGTCATTTCGATGGTTATTGTAATTGTTGTTGTTGTAACCACCTTAGTTGTTGTTGTAACCCCCTTGGTTGTTGTTCCCCCAATTTGAGCTCACTTACTCCTTGTTCCAACCTTGATTCCCTTGACCTTGCCGCCAAGTTCCTTGATTAGGACCTTGGTAGTTAGGCCGGGAATCCCCCATTTGATTATTTACAAAATTATCCTCCTCATCAAACACTTGGTAGCATTGTTGATCCGATAAGCCCCATTCACAAGACCCAACCGCATTAACCTTCTTCAATCCCATTCCTATAACATGTTTCATAAAAATATCCATTTGCGTGATCAATTTAGCCATTATTTCATCTCTCTCTTCTTCCCTCCTAAGTGCCTCTTTAGATAATAAATTCTTGGAAGAACTTTCTCCAATCACTTCCGACTCTAGAGTATGCCAAGCTTTATTTGTTTCGGTTAGCTTGTCAAGTAGAGCACTCATCACATCGTATGAAGTATCCATGACATCCCCCTCTACTAGATTGTTCGCCACCAACTTGTTAACCGAGTCAAGTGACCTATAGAATAGTTGGAGGAGCATACTATCCGGCAATCCATGATTTGAACAACTCTTAACCTTCATTTAAAATCGAGTCCAAGTCTTGTGAAGTGACTCATTAGGGAGTTGACGAAAGTTATTGATTTCATCACGGAGTTATAACATCCAAGATGCAGGGAAATACTTCTTGAGGAATGCATCGGTCAATTTTACCCATATTGTGATCGTACTGGCCGAAAGATCATCCAACCAAGCGGTGGCCTCCCCCGTGAGAGAGAACAGAAAGAGCCTCAACTTGACGGTCTCACTTGAGACGTTGGGTTGATAGTTGGTAGCACATACCCCAAGGAAGTTCTAAAGGTGCATTATTGGGTCATCGGTTGCAAGACCACCGAATAGGCCCTTAGTGTTGAGTAGGTGGAGTATAGTAGTGTTGAGGTGGAAACTTGCATTTCCTTAAAGTGGTGGGGGTTGAATAACGGTGGTTCGTGCCCCCACAAACTCATCTTCGGAATTCGAATCCGATGACATCACACCTACACAACAATAAACAACAAAAAGAGTGATATAAGAAATATATACTAAAGGTAGAGAATTACACTAAGTTGCAAATTTCTAAATTGTATTCCCCGGCAACGGCACCAAAATTTGATACAATCAAATTACACCTCCGAAAAAGATGTAAAGTGGTTGAATGCAAATATAGAACCCAACAAAGGTTGGGGTCAAATCTCACAGGGAATATGATAAGAAACGTGCACTTTAATTGTAAGTCTAAACTCTTAGTGAATATTTCAAAAGGAAAAGAAATAATTGTTTGTTTTTGTAAACTATGATTCTACGATTAAGTAATAAGTAATTGGATTAAAGACAACTAATCAACAAACTATCAAGTAGTTAAGTTTTTAGTATCAATTTGAGAGGACTAGGATTGTAGTGCTTCTGGGATAAGTATTCAATCAAACTATTAATCAATTCAAACAAGGCATAGTCATGTTCTAATTCATTGGATGCAAATGAGTATCAAGAGATTTTCCAATATAATTAATACATTTCATCCAAGGCTTTCCCAAGCCCTAAGATGTGTAATTAAGATTACCCAATTAGGATTCAAGTTAACTAGGCTATTCCAAGCCCTAACTATTAGATGTGTGTTAAATCCCCAAATCATTGTCAATAACTCTTTTCCTAATCTCTACCCACTTTCCCAAGCTAGAGAGAGAATTTAGGCATTATCAATGTTGTCCACCATTAATACACATTACAAAGCTAAGAGTTATTGAAGAACAATCATACAACCTAATGAATTGATTATGGACCACAATTGCATGCTCAACCATTTTTTTGCCCCACAACCCTAGCGAAGAATTTAGCTACTCACACTTAATGTAAGACAACCAAAAGCTTTAATTAAATTAAAAGTAAACACATCCTTACAATGATTAAAGAGGAAGAAGGTAAAAGAATATTATGAAATGGACACTCCCTGGGCTCCTTTTCCAATGAAAAAGTAAATATTATTCCGAGAATAAAGTATGGAATGTTCAGCTCTAAAATCTATGCCTAGTATTTATATGGAAGGGACAAAAAATATAAAATATTCGCTGATGGATCGCTGTGCGACAGTAGAATGCGGTCGCTTAAGGAGTTTGCAGTCACATTCTGGCTGCATTCTCATGCCCAAATTTTCTCTCCGTTCGTTATGCGGTGTGTTTGCGGTCGCATTCTGAAGTATGTGGCGTTGCATTTGCGTCACATTTCTCCATTTTTTCGTTCAACTCATTGGTTGATTTCCTCGAGAATATGTGACCGCATCTGAGAGTTTGCGGCGTCGCATACTTATCGCATGCAACTTGATTATGTCAACCTTTTTGTTTTAGTTTGTGGACCAGTATGCGGCGTCGCATACACTTCGTATTCTGTGTTTTTCTGGGCCCTTTTTAACTATTTTGTTCCTTTTTATTCCTTGAGCTTCCTATACCCGGAAACACACGAAAATATTATAAATAACGTGTAAACTCACTTAAAAGACATCTAAAAGTATAAGGAGTGAGTGCTAAAATAATCCAAAAACTCACGACTTATCACATGTTAAGGGTATTCCTAGGTTGTTTTAGCCCAATAACTGGTGTCATAGCAAATGGTTCAACAAGACTAGTATGGAGATAACTAAGTGATTATGTGGGCCCGACTTAAGATCACTTCATTAAGTCTTTCTTTAACTTTAATAAATATATGAGTCTTTCTCGCTACTACCAACTACAGCAACTGAAAAAAGGGGTGTCTTTGTCGTCATGCGAGCCATTTTGGTACTTTTACCAGTAGCTTCAAAGACACATACACAAAAAAGAAGCAGTCTCTTTGGTGGCCATAAATACTCGGTTGATGTGAGTGACACATATTTAATCTCCAAATTAGCCCATAAATTATGACGAGTCATGTGGAACTTAGTTCAAGGGAGAAATTTTTGGGTGTGTATGATTAAAGTCCCACATTGGTAGATGAAAAGAAACACAATCTATTTATAAGGTGTTGAGTACTCTTAATGGTGTGAGACCTTCTGAAAAAATCATGCGAACTTGGCCTAAAAGGAATAAATCACACAATATTAAGAGTATCCTTGAGCTACTTTAGCCCAACAACCCAAGCCCACACATTAAAGTTTGGGGAAGCCAAATTTCACCAATTGTTCCTTTTAAGGGCTAATGTTTAACTTATTTTCACATTTTCAAAAATTGTGTGAAAATAGACGTGGCATAACTTCTTCGTCTTCATCCTCCTCCTTATAGTAGCATTTTGTTGAATTTACCTTCATTCTTGAGCCAAGTGATCAAAACGGATGCAAACATTAGTATAGAAGCATGAGCATACTTGTATTTTGGTTTACCTAACTTTAGGTCTTTTTTAAATTTTTTAATACATAAGGACCTAAAATAATTTATTTCATCAAGAACAATTGAATAGGACGAGCAAATCATGTCAATACGACAACACTTATGAATAATTTAATAAGACAAGTAGAATAAAAATAACATCAAATCTTGTCAATCCGATATTACTTGTGAATAATTGAACAACATAGACTAGTCTTGTCAATAGGTCCAAATTTTTTGTGAAGAATAGATTCAAAGTTATTCATTTGCGAAAATCGCAAATCAAAAGCTTAATGATATAATTGTAAAAGGATAATGAAGTCCCATATCCATGTACATAATGAAACAATTCAATATTAATATCTCGGCAGGATCATCTACTAGTGCCATAACTATTAAATCTCATGCATATTTGAAGTATAATAGATCATTGGATTTCAAGAATCGAAATTCTAGAAAATAAAATGAAAGTTGATCAAGATGACACCGTGAAAGTATCTCATAAAGCGATCCAAAATCTGATCAGTCCTGAAATTTTCGAAGAAATCAATAAATGCAAGAGTCAAGTGAGTGAGGAACTATCAATAAGTTCTACTGGTAATTGAATAAATTTGAATTGATTATAATGATAGTGGATAATTATTTTGCATAGAACGTTGCACTTAACATTATGCAAGATAGTCGGATCTTACATCTCAATTTGCCGAAGAATATCGACAAAAATATGATTATTCAAAATGACAAAAGATAAATCAATCAGGATCAATGCACCGGCTAAACGTGAGATTTTTGGACTAGTAATTTAAACACCTATGGTATGAAACTAGTTGGCTATAAACAGTCTTTTTGCGAAAAAGGAATGAGAAAATTAAAATAGTAAGATATAAGACATGTCCTGTTGGACAAGGGTTCTTGCAAAAACCCAATTTCAATTATGAAGAAACATATTCACCTATTATGAATACATTTTGTTATCTCATCAGTTTAAATGTACACAAAAAAATTGAAATATATGTAATGGATATGGTTATAGCCTACTTGATGGCTATTTTGATGATGAAATTTCTATAATTTTTTAAAAATAGTTTAAAATATTTGAGGCATATAGTTCAAAGTCTCAAGAAATATACTCAATCAGATTACAAAGATCTCAATATAACTTACAATTATTAGGATACAAATTGTATAATCACCTCAATAAATATTTGGTGAAGGAAGGTTATATAAATAATGTCATTTGTTCATGTGATTTTATTAAAAAAAAAAATTAAAATTTATACTAGCTATTTATTTTGATGATGAGTATTTAAAAAAATTATTTAAAATGAAAGATATTGAAAAGATAAACTTTTTACAAATTGAGCATTTAGCAGACAAGTCTTTATCCAATCTACATATATAGAGAAGGTGCTGGAATGATTTTACATGGAAACAAAGTATCCTTCGTACTCCAATGATCGTTCCATCACTTGAAGTGAATAAGGATTCATACTGATCAAGAAGAGAATGCATAATTTTTTTATTCTGAAGAATCATATCTTAATGCAATTATGCACTAATGTATCTTGTTAATGCTATGAGGCTTGACATAACATTTTCTGTTAATATAATTGTAAGTTATAATTTGCTTCTATATAGAGATATCGAAATGAAATCAAGCATGTATTGTGATATCTAAAGTAAACTATTGATATGGATTTGTTTAAGCTAGCAAACGCAGTATCCATCTGGTTGGTCATACATATGCAAGTTATTTATCTAACCCACATAAAATTCGATCTTGAACAAATTACTTATTTTTATGCGGAGGCACTATCATATCATGTGTCTCTACAGAGTGGCTCATTATTGTTACTTCTTCAAATCATGCTGAGATAATAGTTATTCATAAAACAAGGAATATATATGATTGAAATTAGTGATTCATTTCATTCAAGAAAGATATGGTCTGAAAGGTGATACCAAAATACCCTGATTGAAGATAGTATTGCATGCATAGGCAAACTAAAGGGAGGCGTTATAAAAAAGAGACAGAACGACACATATTTCACAAAAATTATTCTCCATACATGATCTCTAGAAGAATGATGACATTAATGTGTAACAAATTAGTAATCCAACTAATTTATTCACCATTCTTCTCGAATTCAATTCTTGAGAAGATGGTATACAAGAATGAAATGTTTTTTAATGAGACAGCCAACTACTGTGTATTATATGTACATTCTTTTTGTTTCACTATAATTTTTTTCTGGCAGATTTTTTTTAGTAAGGTTTTTGACGAGATATGTTATCTGTTAATGAACATCTCAGGGGGAGTGTTATGAAAACACTAAATTTTGGATGCCTATTTAGTACTCTTACTGATTTTTTTAAGAAATTATGTAAATAAATTAATAACTTACCAGTAGTTCATGCTAGAGGTGGCCAGTGGGCCGGGCTCGGGTCTGGCGGGGTCGGGGTCGGGTCTGGCGGGACTTGCTCCAGTCCCGTCCCGATCCCAATCTCGTCGGAATCGGGGCGAGGCGGGGTCGGGATCAGGGGGGTTCCGGCGGGTTTTCCTTTTTT
Source organism: Anisodus tanguticus (assembly GCA_034509755.1). NCBI lineage: Eukaryota > Viridiplantae > Streptophyta > Magnoliopsida > Solanales > Solanaceae > Anisodus > Anisodus tanguticus. The sequence continues at coordinate 16,602,979 of CM067540.1, forward strand.
TTTTTTTTTTAATAACATATGTATAAAAAAAAACTCAATAAACAAGACAAGATAGTGTAATAAAAATATCCCAAGGCTGTTTTTGTGCGTCTTATGTTATTTAATAGACACATGATTTTTTTGTAATACAAATACAATTGTCTAAAATCTAAATTGCAATTTTGTGGTGTTGTTCAAAAGTTGCAAATTACATAATAAAATTGCAATTAAAAAAATAGCATTCTCAAAAAAACCTGTTCTAATTGCTTGATAATTTCCTATGGTTCTTCGGTTAGAATTGGTATTTGTTGGTCAAATTGACCCACGTCACTTCCACCACCTTCGGATAAGATTTCGTTGTAGTTTTCGTCTTCTTCTTCGTTGATCTCCGGTTGACCGCACCTTCTCCGCTCCGCTCGTATCCAATCTCTGAATAATACTGCAATTTCCAAGCTGTCTTCGGCTAATGAGTGTCTGTGATTTCCTATTTGATATCTGCCGGCAGAAAAAGCGTTTTCAGACGCAGTTGATGACGCTTGAATGTTCAAAACATCTCGGGCCATCAATGAAAGTGTCAGAAAGGTCTTCTTATTCCCCCTCCAGTATTTCAGCAAGTCTTCATGTCCATCTTCATTGATAACTTCTTGGTACGGTACAGAATCCTGCAAAACAAAAATATCCAACTCGCTAATTTGGTTAGTAGTAGAGGTACGGCCGCACATTCTATTTACGAGGCTTTCAATACTAGCGCAGTGAAAAGCATGTCTTTTGTGAGGTTGTGTTGAAGATGAAGAAGATAGTATGGAAGCCGGTAAGTTACTAGCATTTTCTTGTTGATAAAACCTATATACTTTTTTGCATTGGTCTTCTACGCTAGACAACACTTCTTCTTAGTTTGTTCAATAGGTGGTGGGTGATTTAGATTTTTGGGACTTGGAGGTGGTAGTACTTCTATACAATCGTAAATAGTTTCAATTAGTGATTTAGTACCGTCTATTTTAATAGTCGGATTTAATACAGAACCAATAATATAAATAGTGGGAATAGGAATAAAATATTTTTTTATTTTGATAAACATTATTTTAATAGCTTCCATATAAGCTGGTTTTCCATATATTCACTAAGTAATAAAAATATTAGAGTTATATAAAACAACATAGTTGAAATAGTAGGATAATATATACCGGAAAATTCTTTTGTTGCTTGAAAAAATTTCTCTAAAAATACAGTAAGTTCAGAAATTTTTACCCAATCACTATCTACAATCATATCAGCTGGATTTTGATTATGAGAGTTAAAAAATAAAGTTATAGATTTTCTATAGTCATAAGCAACAAGTAGTTGCTCGTATAAAAATTCCACCTAGTGGATACTTCTTGTGGAATTTTTCTATAAGATAGTCCACAATCGTGACAAGTTTTTTTATATTCTTTTCTTCGTTGTACTTTATTACTTTTAAAAATAATGTTTATAGCAAATTGTATTTTACTAAGAACGTCTTCAAAAAGCGATAGACCATTCTTTACAATTAAGTTATATATATGGCACGCGCATTTTATATGAAAATGATCTGTAAAAAATGGAGTTAAACTATTTTTTAAAATTGTAATTGCGTAATTGTTAGAAGAAGCGTTATCTAATGTAATAGTCATAATTTTATCGGTTATTCCGTAATAATGGCACACTTGATAAATATTATCTGCAATAAAAGTACCAGTGTGCCTATCATCTATATATCTATACGCTAAGATACGTTTTTGCATAGACCATTTATAATCTATCCAATGACAAGTTACAGTTAAATAATCATGGCCGTTAGTACTACGACCTATATCAGACGTGATAGATACTTTGCCATTAAAATGATATAATGAATAACGTAAATATTGTTGATATTCATGCGCGAATTTAAATACATCTCTCTTAACAGTTGATCTAAGAAAACCGTTAAAAGCATGATTATATATATCTCTAATGTAATGAATAAAACCGGGAGATGAAGAAAATGAAAAAGGCAAACCCTCCACAACAACTAATTTTGATATTGCTTCCCTATCTCTATGTTTATTGTATTTAGGGCCTACAATTTCCCCCGTCATAGGGTTAATTTGACCATGTACTTGGTCCGGGACAGTATCAGTATGTGAACCTTGTCCCGATGGAGCGGGCGTTTGCGCACCCGGTTTTGAAGCCTGGTAATGGTCATACCTAGCTGGATGAGCACTTACTATGTGTCTAATTAAACCCCCCGTCCCACCGTGACCTTTTCCAGTTTTAAATTTTAAAACATTTTTACAAATTTTACATATAGCTACTTGATTCTCTATGTCCCTATCAAAAAGTGTCCATGCATCTGATTTTAATGGTCATTTTGCTGGACCTCGTCTCATACTAGGGGGAATAGGAGGCATTTCAGTTGAAGGTGCACTAATGGGTGTGTTGTCATCAACATTAGTGGGTGTATCATCTAGAGCATCGTCTAAATTAAAGTCTTCTTGAGTTCCAGAAAATAGCTCCTCGTCTAAATCTAATGGTATTGTAGGAAAATATTGAGTATCAACAAAATCATCATGTGTAGTAATAAGATGACTAGAAGAAGTACATTTGCCCTGGTTGCCGCCCCTACTAGAAAAAGCACCCTTACCCTTAAACATACCTCTTAATCCTTTCATTTTAATTATGATAATAAATAATTAAAGACAATAAAATTAAGTGCGCTAAATAAAATAAACAGACAATAATAATTTAATGAAGGAACGAATGTACCAAACGCCGACGTAACGTCGACGTGTAATTGAGAGGTTGAAAATTGAAACTTTGCTCGATGGAAGATCCTCAAGCTAGTTGCCAACTTCACTCCCAATTCCCAAATGAATAAATAAAATTGAATATTTAGTAAACAATGTAGACTTGTAGAGAGATATATTGAGAGATTAGAAAGATTGTAGGAAGATTTGTGAGAAAGATGAAGAGAAAATGAGTTATTTATAGTTGAAAATTGGGTTAAAGTGTAAATATAATAACTTATGGGTTAAAAATAAATATTAAGGGGTAGGGGTTGGGGGGGGGGGGGGAGGCCAAAAATGGCAGTTGCCTAACGGCCAAAATCTAAAATGGTCGTTGGTGCAATGGTTATATTTGCAAAGGGGGTTCTCGGGCGGAATCAGAGGCGGGCTCGGGACGGGCTCGGGGCTGGGTCGGGGGGGTGGGGGCGGGGTCGGGGGGCGGGGCGGGCGGGCCTGGGGTGGGCTCGGGTCTGGCGGGACGAGACATTGTCCTGTCCCGAGTTCGAGTCCCGCTATTTTTTTTTTTTTACTCGAGGTCGAGGCGGGACCGGGGCGGGCTCGGGACGGGATCGGGCCATCCCGGCCCACTGGCCACCCTTAGTTCATGCTGGCAACTTCCTCAAAAGTCTCACAACAACTTTCTAAAGAGATTTGCAATTTAGAAATAGCTTACAAGAAGCTCATGCAAACAGCTTCCGAATAACTTTTGAAAAGTATTGAAACAACTTCCTAGAAAGCCTCACATCGACTTTTTTTTTTATAAGTAGGGAGCTAAATTAATTTATTTGTACATCAATTTCAAGTGGAATCATATATATCACTCTATATTATTTTATTTACTTTGTAATTTATACTCCATCCGTCTCATAATAAGTGTCACCTTAGCGAAAAAATTGTCACCTTAGAAAATCAAGACATAATTAGCTACTTTGTTCCAACTATGTCCTTAGACAAATACTAGCAAGTGATCTATTCAAGAAATATTTATTGACAAGTTCTATATTAAAGACATAAATGATTGATACTCATGCATGCTCTAATTAAGAGGAAATAATAATTTATTTTTATTAAATAGAGATAGTTTCATAAATTTTGTTTATTTTTTGCTAATTTCACGTTTATTATGGGAATGAGGAAGTACTATTTTTATAGCACTTTTTAGTTTTCTTTTGTTCTAGGAAATTAAATTAATATTAAAATGAAAAAAATAAAGAAAAAGGGTAAGAATGGGTTAAAGAAAAATTAAACTAAGGACTCACTACCACTACTACAAAACAGGAAAAATAAGACAAGCAGCCGTACAAAAGTGGTCTTCCCAAAGCTTCCTCGTAACCAAGAAGTGTCCCTTTTAATATGAGATGTTTTTTTGTTCTAATTAAATCAGTTTAATTATCACTTTGTATTAAAAGGAGATACATGGGCTAGGTTTCAGATGGCCAAACGTGTGGCCTTGAATGGCTCAAAAGGGCCACGCCCCTCAACATTGACCACTTTAGGGCCCAAACTTTGCTTCTATATCCTTGACCACTTCGAAGTTCGAACAAACCCCCTGCAATAACCAAGACAAAATCACTAAAAAAAGGAAAAACAAATCTTGGTTCGAGAATATAAAAACACCGTTTTGCTTCACATAAATTGTCACTTAGGATAAGGACAAAATATCATGTTAATGCTAAGCTTGCGAAAAGCTGAAATCAATAACTAAAAAATGATATTAAATAAGTATTATTTAATTACATACGGATAATTTAGTATGCGGTAGAAAAATGGATGATTATTTTCTTTTTTTCTGAGAAAATCATCTTGGAGACTGTATAATGTTTGCCCTTAAACTTTACACAGTAATGATATTCTTTGTTTCTCCCTTCATCTTTGAATTCCTATCTAATGATTCGGAACGTAATTTTGAATGTGGAGAATAAAACAAAAAGAATTCATACTTGATTTTAAAATCTTATTTAAAAACACTTTTATCTTTTTAAGGGTGAGCGAATTTCTTATTAAGTGTGATCAAGCTAAAAGGAAGTATAAGTGAAGACAGTAAAAAATAAATAGGGCAGGCTCCTTTACTCTCAAACTGGGTTCGACTTCAAGTAATGGGCCTCTTCCAGGGTCGGCTTAAGAGAGTCGGTGTCCTAAAATCGAAATTTAAAAGGAGGCTTTATATTTATTTAGTAATTTTAATATATTTTATTTGTAATTTATTTTTATAGCTTCTTAAAATGAAAGGTAATTAATTATATTTTGATAATATTTTTCAATTGACTATATAGTCGATTCGTGTAATTTTCATGAGATATTGCCTGAATCACGAGTCTTATATAGTATGTTACTATCATCTCATTGATAATATTTTAATTTTTTCTATAATTCAAGCAATTGTTATAAAACTATTAATGAGACAGGAAGTTGAGATTTTACAAAATCAAAATAATAAGCTAGTTGATTTTAGTTGAAGTGAAATAATCATATTAAAAAGTAGAAAGTAATTATAAATTTAATTTGACGATAACTTTCAATTGTAATTACATCAATCATATTTTTTAAAAGTAGCATAACTTTGAAAATATGTAAATAATAATTAATAAATAATTGACAATAAAATGATTAAGAGAATTATTTGTCACTAATAATAATATGTAAGTATTTAAATTATATAAATAATACAAACAATTTCAGAGCCCCAATATATTTGGGGCTTAAAGCCACTGCTTTAGTGGCTTTAGGCTTCAGCCGGCCTGACCTCTTCAATAAGGTGTACTAATTTTTTTATAATAAACTCTTATAGCGTGAATTTGATTTAATTAAGTCAGTAAAATATTTGATATTGGATGCTTGAAGCAAAGAAAAAAAGATAATAAACATTTAAATAATTCAATTCACACGCTTCAAACCCAAAGTTCAGTTTAACCTGTCCACTCAAATCATTTCTCCAATTCCCAAAAATCCAAAATTAGTCAAATTAGACCCTAATTGGAATGCGGTCACGTGTGAGAAATTTAATGCTTTAACGAAACAACACACTTGGAATTTGGTTCATAGACCGGAGGGGGTGAGTGTGATCCAATGTATGTGGTGTTTTCGTCACAAATACAGAGACAATGGTGAGCTCGAGAGGTATAAGGCGAGACTTGTGGCTAATGACACTAATCAGCAGGAGGGTATTGATTGTGGTGAGACTTTCAGTCCGATTGTCAAATCGGCTACTATTCGCACAGTTCTAAGTATTGCTATTGGTAAGCATTAGTCGATTCATCAACTTGATGTGAAAAATGCTTTTCTACACGGGGATTTGAAAGAAACTGTCTATGTGCACCAGCCGCTTGATTTTGTCAATCCTGCAGCCCCCTCAGCATGTATGTCGTCTCCGTAAGTCACTTTATGGCTTGAAACAGGCTCATCACGTGTGGTATGATCGTTTTGCACAGTATATTTTGCAGATTGAGTTTGTATGCAGCAAGTGTGATAATTCTCTATTTATTTTTCATAAAGGTAGTAGCATTACATAATTGTTATTGTATTTGGATGATATTGTGCTCATTGCCTCATCTGAGTTGTTGAAAAATGAGATCATTGCACTACTCAAAACAGAATTTACCATGACTAACTTGGGGAAGTTGATCTACTTTTTGGAGATTTCAGTGACTAGATCCGCATACACTATGTTTCTTAGTCAATGTAAGTATGCAGAGGAGATTGTGTACAGGGCTAAAATGGCAAATTGCAAGATCATGTCTACTTCAGTTGACTATAAATCAAAGCTCAGTGCTTTGGATGGTGACCCAGTGTCAGATCTCACTCTCTACCGGAGTCTAGCAGGTGCCCTACAATACCTTACTTTCACCAGGCCTGATATTACTTATGATGTTCAACAGGTATGTTTATTTATGCATGCCCCTAGGGAGCCTCATTTTTCTGCCCTTAAACGCATCATTAGGTACGTTAAGGGCACACTTGATTATGGATTACATCTCTACCCCTCAGCACCGACCAGGTTGTTGTCATATACGGATGCTGATTGGGCAGGCTGTCCGGACATGCGACGATCCACCTCATGCTATTGTGTGTTCTTGGGGGATAATCTTATTTCTTGGTCTTCCAAAAGACAAGACATATTATCCCATTCGAGTGCAGAAGCAGAGTACAGAGGTGTTGTTAATGTTGTTGCTGAGATTTGTTGGCTCTGAAACCTTCTTTTGGAGCTTCAGTGTCCGTTGCGTAAGGTGTCTTTGGTTTATTGTGATTACATATCCGCCATCTATCTATCTCATAATCCGGTTCAACATTAGCGAACCAAGCATATTGAGATGGACATGCACTTTGTTCGTGAGAAGGTTGCTTTCGGTCATATCAAAGTCTTACATGTGTCTTCCTCTTATCAGTATGCGGATATATTCACCAAAGGCCTCCCTAGACAGCCCTTCTTTGACTTTAGATCCAGTCTTAGCGTACGACCTCCTCCCGCTCAAACTGAGGGGTGTATTAGCACGTGTATATAAGATATATTTACCATATTTTGTGTTGTATAATTATGATAGAATTGGAATCCTTATTATAGAAGAATTTAACATTGTACACCTATATATATTTTGTATTAATAAGAAAGACTCCCTAATGAAGATTAATACAATCTGACACAAAGGAATTGGATAACTACGATCCTGATTTGTTGAAGCAGTTAAACCACTTTACCTCAATGCCTAGCAAAAAGAGAACAGATCAATTGTATTCTTGAATTAAACATTGATATATACGAAATCTTTCTTAGGACTTGAAAGGTTCCACTACTAAAAGCAAAAATAAGGTCAGTGGAATCAAGGGAAAATCAGTAGGAAATCTCCGTTGGTTTCGAGTAACTCATAAAAATTAATTGAGGATAATTTTAATATATGGATAAATTTCCTTCCTAATCAATAACCGAACGCTCTTAAGGACTAAACTAGGAAGAATAGAGCAGACAACCTACACTTGTGGCCGTCTCACAGGATAGTCACATTATTGCCCTTAAAAATAACAATAATTACGTATAAATCTTAAGCAAGTTAATGTCGATTATATTTTTTTTACTGTACATGAGTCGCATGACTGCCACATCAATAGAAAATAATTCATCCGTCCAAAAAAATTGTCCTAATTTGATTTGACACAAAATTTAAAAAATAAAAAGACTTTTGAAATGTATGGTTCAAAACAAACCTTACATATTTCTGTGACTGTAAATCATTTTATAAAATTAAATTATTTCTAAATATAAAAATATGTTAATCTTTTTAGGACAAACTAATAAGAAAAGTATGACAATCTTTTTTAGAAGGGGGAGTAAGATTTATTCCTACTACTTCATAGCAATATAAAGAAATTTTACCGAGTCGACGTATTTAATAACGATTTATGTTGTGAAATTGTAACTGAAACTAATGTATTTGATATGCTTAATTTGTCATAGTATAATAGTACTAATTACGAGGGAAAAGAAGAATACTACTCTCTCTCCCAAAATACTTACTATTTTTAACCGTTAAACTACATGAATTTTGATTAATATTTTGAGCTATATTTTTTTATCATATTAATATAAAAATAAATTACAATTTATAATATTTTTTGTATAGTTTCTGAATATTTAAATTTTAATTTCATAATATTATAATTTAATTTTAAATTTTAATTATATTAACTTTTAAAATAAAAAATATGATAAGTATTTTAGGACGGAAGAAGTAGAATACAAGCCAAAAGAAAGGGGGCGAAACTAGGAAATAGATGGGAATCAAGTGGCAGACATCTGGCCGTACACGTGGGAAGTCCCCAGAAATATGACCAGGTATTTGGAGGTAGTACTTCGAAGAGCATAAGAGCAAAGGACAGTTTTGGTTGACAGAAAAAGGAAATCCCTGCAGCCATAGTTTCAGTCCTTGTGAGGTTAAGACATGAAACAGCAATTAATGGGGTCACGACTCATTAGTCATTACCCTAATGTCCAAATGGGTTTGTTGAACTTGGCCATGACTTAACCATTAAAGGCCTATAATTAAGGCTAGCCAGTGGGCCAGGACGGCCCGACCCCGACCCGACCTCGTCCCGAGCCCGCCCCGAGAAAAAAAAATGGTAGCGGGACTCGAACTCGGGACGGAACAATGTCTCGTCCCGCCCGTCCCAGCCCACCCCAGACCCGCCAAATTCGACCCCGAGCCGAGCCCGTCCCGAGCCCGCCCCCGATCCCGCCTGAAAGCTCCCCTTTGCAAATATAACCGTTGCACCAACGGCCAGTTTAGATTTTGACCGTTGGGCAACGGCCATATTTTGCCTCCCCCCCCCTCTCCCTACCCCTTAATATTTATTTTTAACCTATAAGTTATTATATTTACATTTTAACCCAATTTTTCAACTATAAATAACTCATTTTCTCTTCATCTTTCTCACAAATCTTCCTACAATCTCTCTAATCTCTCAATATATCTCTCTACAAGTCTACATTGTTTACTAAATATTCAATTTTATTTATTCATTTGGGAATTGGGAGTGAAGTTGGCAACTAGCTTGAGGATCTTCCATCGAGCAAAGTTTCAATTTTCAACCTCTCGATTACACGTCGACGTTACGTCGGCATTTGGTACATTCGTTCCTTCATTAAATTATTATTGTCTGTTTATTTTATTTAGCGCACTTAATTTTATTGTCTTTAATTATTTATTATCATAATTAAAATGAAAGGATTAAGAGGTATGTTTAAGGGTAAGGGTGCTTCTTCTAGTAAGGGCAATCAGGGCAAGGGTACTTCTTCTAGTCATCTTATTCCTACACAGGATGATTTTGTTGATACTCAACATTTTCCTACAATACCATTAGATTTAGACGAGAATCTCCCGATTTTATTCATTACATTAAAGATATATATAATCCTGCTTTTAACGGTTTTCCTAGATCAACTGTTAAGAGAGATGTATTTAAATCCGCACATGAATATCAACAATATTTACGTTATTCATTATATCATTTTAATGGCAAAGTATCTATCACGTCTGATATAGGTCGTAGTACTAACGACCATGATTATTTAACGGTAACTTGTCATTGGATAGATTATAAATGGTCTATGCAAAAACGTATCTTAGCGTATAGATATATAGATGATAGGCACACTGGTACTTTTATTGCAGATAATATTTATCAAGTGTGCCATTATTATGGAATAACCGATAAAATTATGACTATTACATTAGATAACGCTTCTTCTAACAATTACGCTATTACAATTTTAAAAAATAGTTTAACTCCATCTTTTCCAGATCATTTTCTTATAAAATGCGCGTGCCATATATATAACTTAATTGTAAAGGATGGTCTATCACTTTTTCAAGACATTCTTAGTAAAATACAATTTGCTATAAACTTTATTTTTAAAAGTAATAGAGTACAACGAAGAAAAGAATATAAAAAAATTTGTCACGATTGTAGACTACCTTATAGAAAAATTCCAGAAGAAGTATCCACTAGGTGGAATTCTTTATACGAGCAACTACTTGTTGCTTATGACTATAGAAAACCTATAACTTTATTTTTTAACTCTCATAATCAAAATCCAGCTGATATGGTTGTAGATAATGATTGGGTAAAAATTTCTGAACTTATTGTATTTTTAGAGAAATTTTTTCAAGCAACAAAAGAATTTCCGGTATATATTATCCTACTATTTCAACTATGTTGTTTTATATAACTCTAATATTTTTATTACTTAGTGAATATATGGAAAAACCAGCTTATATTGCAGCTATTAAAAAAATGTTTATCAAAATAAAAAAATATTTTATTCCTATACCCACTATTTATATTATTGGTGTTGTATTAAATCCGACTATTAAAATAGACTGTACTAAATCACTAATTGAAACTATTTACGATTGTATAGAAGTACTACCACCTCCAAGTCCCAAAAATCTAAATCACCCACCACCTATTGAACAAACTAAAGAAGAAGTGTTGTCTAGCGTAGAAGACCAATGCAAAAAAATATATAGGTTTTATCAACAAGAAAATGCTAGTAACTTACCGGCTTCCATACCATCTTCTTCATCTTCAACACAACCTCACAAAAGACATGCTATTTCTGCGACTAGTATTGAAAGCCTCAGAAATAGAATGTGCGACCGTACCGCTACTAACCAAATTAGCGAGTTGGATATTTTTGTTTTGCAGGGTTCTGTACCGTACCAAGAAGTTATCAATGAAGATGGACATGAAGACTTGCTGAAATACTGGAGGGGAATGAGAAGACCTTTCCGACACTTTCAATGATGGCCCGAGATGTTTTGAACATTCAAGCATCATCAACTGCGTCTGAAAGCGCTTTTTCTGTCGGCAGATATCAAATAGGAGACCACAGACACTCATTAGCCAGAGACATCTTGGAAATTACAGTATTATTCAGAGATTGGATACGAGCGGAGCGGAGAAGGTGCGGTCAATCAGAGATTAACGAAGAAGAAGACGAAAACTACAACGAAATCTTATCCGAAGGTAGTGGAAGCGACATGGATCAATTTGACCAACAAATACCAATTCCAACCGAAGAACCACAGGAAATTATCAAGCAATTAGAACAAGTTTTTTTGAGAATGTAATTTTTTTAATTGCAATTTTATTATGTAATTTGCAACTTTTGGACAACACCACAAAGTTGCAATTTAGATTTTAGACAATTGTATTTGTATTACAAAAATTATATGTCTATTAAATAATATAAGAGGCACAAAAAAAGTCTTGGGATATTTTTATTACACTATCTTGTCTTGTTTATTGAGTTTTTTTATACATATGTTATTAAAAAAAAAGGAAAATCCGCCAGAACCCGCCCCGATCCCGACCCGACCCCGCCCCGATTCAGACGGGACTGGAGTAAGTCCCACCAAACCCGACCCCGCCACACCCGACCCCGCCCCCTTCACCCGTCCCGCCCCGACCTCGACCCCGCCAGACCCGAGCCCGGCTCACTGGCCAGGCCTACCTATAATTAAAGAAACCAACAAGATTGGAAATTTCTATAGTTAATGTAGTATTTTATCATATAAACACTTAGTTAATTAATTGACTCAAGTGTTTCTCCCTAGCGGAAGCAGATCGTATATAGAAATCACGATTCAAATTACTGATCGCCGAAAATCCTCACGTAGCGGATGAATTCCCATAAATTTCCATAGCCTAAAAATCCTCTTGTTGCGGAGATTCAATATGCACTACTCAAAACCCTAGCCGTCGTTTTGTTTCCCATAAGAAACATTAGGAAAAAAACTTCTTTTCTCTACATTCATAATAATGTATTTATAGCTTATGAGTAGGGTTTAGAAGGAGGACTAATTAGGGGGCTTATGGACATCTTGTTGGAAATTTATGTGGGATTGAGTTCTTCCTGTTTTTAGTGACTTAAACATATGTGCCTCGCATGTCATAAACATCGTTTCTTCGTACATGTCTAATCTACTAAATGAGGAGATGATATTAGTGTCAAGTATCGTCAAATTTCATTAAGAAATAAAAGAGATATTGGTACACAAAGTAAGGTATTTGAGACATGAATTGATGGATTATGTTTTGGCCAAATAACAAATCTCCCACATAGGTAGAATATGGAAGGATTGAGCAATATAAAAGCTCTATTTTTTAGTAAGGGTTTGGGACCCCAAGAACCCATATGTTAAGAAGAGTGAGGACCTAGGTGAGCTTGGGTTTGGGGCTAAGCCCTACACGCGCGTCGCCGCCTGCTCATCCGGTCCGGCTCGGGTCACGGATGTGGGTTCTCATCCGAAAATTTCTTTTTGGTCCATGAAGTATTTTTTATTTACACTTTGGCCCCTGAAGATTTCAGAAATGTTACAACAGTTCGGAAGATTTTAGAAACGTTGCAACGACCTTCCTCTTCAACTATAAATTGAACATTACTGTTCAGTTACGAAAAACTCCGAAAAGCTCTTCTGTTCTGCACGAAAAACAGATAACAGAAACACAAATTTCTGACTGAAATTCTCTCATTTCTTCATCAGTCTTCTATATTTTTTTTCTTCGCTAGAATCAACATTATTTGATTTGTATTGTTGATTGTTGTTGTTTTATCTTGGGAGACTATTGTCTATTACCGTAAAAACATTTATACGGGGCAATTTTATCTTAAAGACAGAGAGACATCCCTCGACTCAGCCTTTATTCTTGTTTAACCTTTCAGATACACTATACACCATTTTTACCTACACATCTAGCACCCCTTATGGGTGGACCCAATCCAATAATATTTTCCTAACGGTTATATAAAGGAGTACTAATCGTTTTCCATGCATATAGTTGTTCATAATTCAAATAAAGGAGAAAGGTTCTCAACGCCTGTATAAAAATAATTTTACTATGAAATTAATAAGATCAAGTTGGGCTACACATTTATCTCATGTAACCTTTCCAGTCAAGATTTCTATAACTCGATTCGAGATGAATCCAATTCATTTGCAAACGAAAGAGAAACATCGTTTTACAATTAAAAAAACAAAATGATGAGTCACTAGGATAAGATGGTATAATAAGAAAGCATACAACTATATACTATATGGGCCTCCGCATGGCATTTACGAAGATTCTACTGTGGATAATTTTGGAAATGTATTTTTCCTTCTTCTATGTCACGACTTGAAATCACTAGAGTTCGTGATTGGCTGTTTGCATGTGTTGATGTTGGATGGATGTTGTGACAACATCTGTAAATGCTCAGGACAACATCTTATGAAAATAAGAATGTTGCCTGCGATGTTGTGACAACATTTCTGATAACATCTCTGTAACGATTTTGTCTATTCTTCCGGCCAAAACAGGTTGTGTTACTGTAAGTAAAAAATGACCTAGGCAAGCTTACAATGATGATGTGTTTAAAACGTGGTAAAAAAACAGTCAAAGCTTGGAAAGGAAGCAGTGTGAAGACCAAGTCCAGAACGTTGAGCTTTTTAAGGAGCAAGAACCGGTCCAAGCTGAAGTCTTCTTTTACTCAACCTCCGCAACCAATCAGTGAGGATTTCAAGGGGAGCTTCAGAGTATCGACATCCAGAATTAAACGAGAAGAATTACCAAAAGAGCTCTCGGATATTCACCTTAGAAACTGGATCAACACACTTAGCCTAAAGCAGTATAACAACATCTAGTCCCACATTACTATTGCTGCCCAGATTCTAGATCAAGCTTATATTTCAAGCAATTGTAATGAAGATGATGTATTTGTCATTTTAGATCTTTTTAACTTTAGGCTGAAGTCATCTGCGACTTCACTTTTGTTTGTAATTTCTTTTTCGCATTATTGTTCAATCTTGTAAAAAGAAATTCATTTGTAATTGTATATAATTTATACAATTCTTTGGTCATTGACCATCAAGGGATATATTAATATATACCCTTGAAAATATAAACTTTGTGTCTCTTTACTTTTCCGCTGCATTTACTCTATAAAGGTTTATAACTGTTTTATCACAATGTTGCCTCAGTGTTAACACAACATTGAAGGCAACATCCAGAAACTGTTTTAATTTTTCTAGCTGTTACGGTTTTATTCTTACATATTCTTGCTTATCCGTTGCCTCGGATCCAACAAGTGGTATCAGAGCCAACACTTGATACAATAAGTGTTTGATTCTGAATATTACGGCTATGGACTCAGTTGTACAAAACGTTGGTAGACTTCCAATTCTTGACGGAACTAACTATGCCTATTGGAAAATTCGACTACGTTCGCACGTCAAATCCATTGATGTTCGAGCTTGGAGATCAGTTTCCGAAGGCTATGTGATTCCCAAGTATCCCGCAGACAAGGATGGTGATGTACTTACCAAACGCGAATCTAAATGGACCGCGGAAGAGATCAACAGTGCGAGCTTCAATAAAAAGGCCATAAATGCGATATTTGGATGGGTAGATCTCTATATGTTTAAACTCAATCAGAATTGTACTACGGCCAAGGACGCTCGGGAGACCTTACAAACTCATTGTGAATGTACCTCGAGTGTACGACGTACAAAGCTTCGCATGCTTTTGAGTCAATACGAATGCTTAAGGATGGAAGAATCTGAAGACATAAAATCTTATTTTGAAAAGTTAATTGACATTGCTAATCAGTGTCAAGTGCTTGGTTCTCCTTTAACCAACACACAACTTGTGGATAAAGCTCTCAGATCTCTTCCTGAAAGATTTAATACTAAGATTTGTGCTATTGAAGAGGCCCATAATCTTGCTACTATGGATCTACATGCCTTGATGAGCATCTTTCAAACATATGAGATGAACATGAAGAGCTAAAGAGATCTGTATAAAGACAAGACTTTGGCACTCCAAGGACAAACCTCGGAAACTGAATTGGAAAACGAGGAAGAAAACTTGGAGGAACTGGGAAATGGTGCAATTGTTGCCTTACTTACTCGACGATTCAATTCGATGGTGAGAAAGATCAACAATGATCGCAATAAAGCCAAATACGAACAGTATCAAAACCCACTCTTCAATAAACAGCCAAATAGGTCACCTTCTGAGCAAAGAAATCACAATCCACTGAGGAAATCTAACTCTGACAGTACCAATTTCAATCCCAAACAACTCGAGGGAGTGCAGTGTCATGCATGCTCGGGTTGGGGATACTACACTAATGAGTGTACAAACACCCTTAGAAAAATTGGTAAGGTTATATGGGTAACTCTCAGTGATGATAAGAACGAAGAGGAGGAAGGAGATCAAGAAGAAGAACTACAGGCAATGCTAGCAGCCATGTTCGAACACTCACTATCCGACGATGAAGATGTTGTTGACAATGTTGCGACAACATCAGAAACAACATCAAACTCAACATCTGGAATGTCTTCAACATCAGAGAGGTATGTATACTTAGACTATTCTGATGTAAATTATTTTAGTGGATTTATTTCTTCATCACTGAATCTAAGCAACTAGACTTAAAAGCAAAATTATTGGCTCTTGAGAATAGCAATCTGAAAGGCACAATCAACCGATTAGAGGTGGCACTTACCAAGAAGGACCTAGAGCTTGGTAAGATTCGTGCACGATTGAACGTAGCTGAGACCACCTTTCAAAGGCTCAACATGGGAACCTCCAAACTGGATGAAATATTGAACTTCAATAAACCTACAAGGGCTGGGCTTGGGTACCAATCTCCTAGCAAAACAAATACTTCCATAATCCATAGTCAAACTGAGAGGATAAAATTTGTCAAAGAAAATCCGAGTAATTCTCAGATCACTAAGATTGGATCGAAGTTTGTATGTCGCTTCTGTAAAAAGTCAGGACATCTTTTTAGATCTTTTTAACGTTAGGCTGAAGTCATCTGCGACTTCACTTTTGTTTGTAATTTCTTTTTCGCATTTATTGTTCAATCTTGTAAAAAGAAATTCATTTGTAATTGTATATAATTTATACAATTCTTTGGTCATTGACCATCAAGGGATATATTAATATATACCCTTGAAAATATAAACCTTGTGTCTCTTTACTTTTCCGCTGCATTTACTCTATAAAGGTTTATAACTGTTTTATCACAATGTTGCCTCAGTGTTGACACAACATTGAAGGCAGCATCCAGAAACTGTTTTAATTGTTCTAGTTGTTACGGTTTTATTCCTACATATTCTTGCTTATCTGTAGCGCCGGACCCAACAGCATGCACCCAGTAATTCCCTTATCGAGCACCTTTCTTTTACTAAACTCAATCATTCAAACAGTAAATCCAACAACAATAATTAATCCATCAAACATAGATTACTAACCTAGTATTGTATTCCATACTTAAGTACATAAATGAATTACAAATGCTTAAACTCATCCACAAAGTCAAGGGTACCTAAGAAATTAGATGGAATATAGCACGACAAATTGTAACGAAAATAGACACATATAAAAACTCAGCCACCATAGAACTAAAGTGGCTGGTTCACCATAGGAGTACTACATGGTAATCTGGATCACGATCAACCACGTGGTTTGATATATTTCGAATAGACTATGAAAGATAATGATCTGCAAAACAGTCCTGATAAGGACTCTCTTGTACAAACTTATCTAGGAGATTTTTAGTATATCTTGTATAGCAAAAGTATAGGATAAACTTATGTATAAATAGATAGGCCCATGTATTGTAATCTCATCATCAATATATAAATTTCCTCATTACTTCTTACTATGTGTTTTCTCATGGTATTAGAGTTTTATTGAAGCTATTCCGCTGCCAAAGTTCATCTTTTCATGCACACAAACAATCGTATGCACATGGCCTCAAATACCTTTTCAACAGCCTCACTTCACCACCTCATTGCTTCATGTCCTGTGAAGTTGAAGCCCTCTAACTATCTAATATGGAGAACACAGACGATGCAACTTATTCAAGTGATGAGACTTACCTATCTCATTGAAGGTAAGGCAGAAATCATCAGTGTTGAGGGTGCTAGTAGTGAAAGCAGTGAGAAAGACATTGCTAAAAGCGGTGATAAAAAAAGTGAGTCTGCTGATGATTGGGCAGAAAAAGATGTTTTGTTGAGAAGTTGGATATCTGGAATAATGTCAGAGGAAATTATGAATCTCGTTGTGGGATGCACAACTGCCAAACAGATGTGGGAATGTCTAGAAGACACTTATCTGCAGGCAACAAAAGATAAGGAATTCCAGTTAAAGCAACAACTTCAAACCATCAAAGTTGACAGTAGAACTATCAATGAATACCTGAAGGAGTTTAAGAGCATTTGTGATGGCTTGGCTGTCATACACAAGCATGTGGATGATGACATCAAGGTAACTAACTTTGCTAGAGGATTGGGTCCTAAATACAAAACTTTTAGGACTGTGATGCTTGGCAAAACACCTTATCCAACACTGAGTCAATTGGTCACTGCCTTAAGGGGTGTTTATATCAGGGAGGATGAAGGAGATGATTTACAACAAGCGAATCTTAACATGGCCTTTGCAGCACAAAAGATTTACATCAATAAGGGTAGAAGAAACTACTCAAACAGGAGAGGCAACTATAGCTCAAAAGGGAGAGGTTTCAGGCCTGCAGGACAAGGGAATAACCAAACTGCTCAGGATCACCAAGGATCTGGAAATGCACCTAAAAGGCAGGACAATTCAGGGTCATCATCATGTTAAATTTATGGTAGAAACAATCACACTGCTCTCAAATGTTTCTACAAGTGGAACTTATCCTATCAAGCACCAAAATATCTGCCTCAGGCCCTTGATGTACTCAACATGAACAATCAGAATGGTGGAGACAGTGCTCATTATATGGACTCAGGGGAAAGCACACACATGACCAATTCTACATGTAATTTATCCAATCTTAAATCTTATATTGGAAGTGACAAAAATGTAGTAGAAAAAGGACAAAAACTGAATATATCACATATTGGAAAATGAACTATTTTTATCTAAGAATGAGTGAAGTCATTTTAGTCCCTAAAATAAAAAAGAATATGTTATCGGTAAGTAAGATAACTAGAGATAATTGTTGCACTATTGAATTTTATGAATGATCTTTTGTTGTAAAGGACAAGAGGATAGGAAAACAGATTTCCAAGGATGCTATGAGAGGAGATATCTATGCTTTGAAGGTTGACAACCTACTTGCCTTTGATTGCTACACAAACAGGAAAGAGCTCTAGTGATATTTGTCATGCTAGACTTGGGCATTCAAATTCTAGGTCTTTAGAAGTACTTAGTAAAATTAAGTGTATCAATATCACATATTGGAATAAAACTCCTACTGTTTGTGTTAGTTGTCAAATGTGAAAAGGTTGAAAGTTACCATTCAAATTGAGAAATAAAGTTGAGAATGCCCCTGTGGAATCTTCCCAACATATGAAGTATTATGCACTATTTGTTGATGATCATAGTAGATACACATGGTTATATCCATTAAAAAGAAAATCTGATTTCTTTGAGACATTGGTGATACAATATTAATAGCGAATTTTTTAAAAAAACAAGAAGATAAAGAGGTGGACACAATAAATGGAATCCAAAGCAACCAAAAGTATATAAAACTAAGTACCTCAATTGATTAATGAAGAACAATCACCTAACCTATGAAGAAGTTCTCAAGAGAATTGCAACTAAGCCCAAGCAACCCCCTTTTCCTAAACAAAGATCAACATAGCTTACCAAGCTCACTTGGTTTACAAGCTCTCAAAAACTCTCACAAGAATATTCAATATTAATATTCAACAATAACTAAGAAATGAAATGACCTACACTATCTATTTATAGTCATATGATAAGTTATTACATAAGGGGTCCAAAAGTGACATATTTGGATTGCGAAACTAACCACAACAGCTAGGGATGGCAACAGATCAGATCTGGACTGGATCCTACTAGATCCAGATCCATATCCATTTTTCATACCTGGATCCAGATCCATCGGGTCCATAAAATCAAATTCAAATCCGGATCCATCAGATCCACGGATCGGATCTGGATCCACATTCTTGAGTGCATTTTCGACGCAATAATTTGCATGCTGCACATGGAGAATTGGACGATGACATCTTTGGCCTCCCTATATTGATGTAGACAAATGAATGTCTCCTTGATTCTATAACAGCAAAAAAATCAGGAAGCCTCATAAAATGATAAAGACCTAATTAAATCTGAGAAATATGTACATATACTTGTAACAAAATGCATTTTTCAGTATGATAGATAGAAAATTAAATAAGTCAACAATTGATAATTTGAGTATGTTAAAGAATGCATGGTATTTAAAGAAGTTGTTTCATTTAACCATTTTGGAGTAGAAAGGCATTAAAGTCATATTGAAGCAAACATGGAAAGTAAATATATTACATCACTAATTTATATCTATAGAATAAATTAAGAGGTCTGTTAATTTATTTATTCAAGGAAACTAAGAGGTGTGATAATGGAATCTAGGGGTGATTAGTGGAGTAATAAAATTGCTATTCCAGCCAATTCTTCCTAAAATTTTCAATATCCATTACTCCAAATCTAAATGTAAAATACAGAAATTATGAAACTTTTTAAGAAAATACTTATAAAATTACATTCTAGGTTATGCATATATTTAATAAAGAACGGATCCACGTGTCGGATCTGGACCGGGTAGGGATCTCAAACACAAGATCCAGATCCAGGTTCGATCCGTCAGAAACCGATCCGGATCCGTTGGGTCCAAATTTAAAGATCTATATCCTATAAAACGGATCTGGATCCGGACCGGGTCCAGGATCCACTGCCATCTCTAACAACAGCCAAACTATCAAGTTGTGTGGCCATCCTGCAAGACGCATGCACGACCTGCGACCCACTCTGTGAAATGTAGGGTGTGTCTTCCTTCACCTCAGCTCATGCGGCATGTGTGCTCCTTGTGCGACTCGCATGCATGCTCCTTGTGCGACTCGCATGCATGCTCCTTCATCATTATTTACCTCTTTGCCTTCCCATGCAATCATACACACTCAGAATCCCCGGGATTGTACCAATGTATGCTTTCGGACGTCCACCTTCATGTGAAATCTTTGTGAACCTTGGAGTCCATGACCTTGAATTCTCGTCAATAACTTTGAGGAAACTTAGATTGCATCATTCTCTCCTTCTTGAAAAAAGTTCATCCTCTAATCTAAACCTTACAAGACCATAGGGAAGACAAATAACAACAAAGTCCTCAAATGATGAGGGTAGTGTTGGAGCAGACCAATCTACTAACATGCCAAGTATGCACACACTTATGATATAACCAAGTATCTACCACGTTCATAGAGAATAAGCTCTCAAGTAGAGCACTAAGAACTTGGCTACCACAAAGATCATAAAATGAGAATATCCTAAAGGAACCAATGGTTTTAAAATACCATGTAGCCAATGTCACATTGGTTTTAGTAGTCACGACACACAAATGATCCTCAATTTCAAAGTGATACCACCTCGAAGTAGTACTATGACCAAATCACACAAGTAGATAACACCACCGGGATCGAAAAGAAAGAATACCCACATATCTTGATCAACAAAACAACTATATGCCCCATGTAGATCCCCATCCCCACATAAGATGCACCCTCAATACAAGCATGATGTCATAATAAGAAAAAAAGTAATAGAGGAAAGAGCCGTGCAACGTAAAATCAAGTAGAATTTTTTTAGAAACACATATGCCTCCTTACATAAATGTGAGACCTCACAAGAAGACAATTTAGTAAGGAAATTATCTAATGAAGCAATATCACCAATATAGATTTCCTCACTTGCATTTTTATCAAAGAATGGATTAAATCCATAGAGGTTACTTGAATCAAGCCTAGCATGCATATTATTATCATATAGGTGGAGAATCATGCAAAGGCTCACAATTAAGTTCATTAGAGAAAGGGTAATGACTAGTTGGATTCCTCCATAATCAAGCAAGTCAATTTCCTTCTCAACTATAGATGTCTCTTCTTTTGACTCTTTAAGAACATCAAAATAGTACACCCTTATGATTGAATTACAATCCCTCAAAATGAGGCTTCCGTCTAAGGGAAGGGTGTCAATCTCCCATAGTGGGTACCCATAGATCTTGTATCCCCCAAAAGTGTCTATATTTCCCACATTACCATTTAAGCCACTATGCACATCATCATCGATGGTCATATCATCATCATCATCATCAAATAATACATTATCTTTAAAGACAAGCCCATCAACCAATAATAAAGATCGGAAACATGTAAGACCTCTATCCTCAATACAAACATATTTCTCATCATATGCAAACAAATAGTAAAGAAATGTGTCACTTAGAATGACTTCATCTATGTTGTCCGTACATGTAGCATCACTATTAGGTTCAAGGACACAACCAAGCATACTAAAAGGATTTAGATCACTCAAGAAGGAAGTAGCAATTTGGAAACAAACAGCACCTTCTTTTTTAAAATATTCCTCCACATGAGATTCTACATGACACACATCACCATCGCATCCTTGGACCTCATCATTTGACACAAACAGAAGACTAAGAGACTCGTCTTCACATTCATCAAACAAGGATGGGGTATCACACTAATTCCAATTATCAATGATATCCACATCATCACTAATTGGAGGTTCATTAAGCATATCACAAGATACCTCGACTAGTAAATTAATAATACACTCAAATTGATAACATGTATCATGTGATAATATACTATCATTTAAATCACAATTGTCAACACTAGGTGATACAAATCGACCTTACAAGAAGAATCAATTTGGTCATCAATAGGATCAACTATTGTAGGAACATTCTCAACAATGACATTATCATTATATGGAAAAGAATAATTAAGCTCACAAAAAGACAAGCTACCACTCATAATCACATCACATACTTTTTCATTCAAAGAGTTTGAAGTGTTGAGTTTAGCTATTGTACCTTCAAGTTCACACAAAGAATCTTCTTTACCATGAGGTACAGATGGTAAGCTCACTTAACCAATTGAAGAGATGGTATGATCCTCCATTCCATCTCTCAAGCACGAAAGTCTTTTACGTGATACTCTTTTAGCAATTCATTTACTTGAGTACATACAAAAGATTCTTCACAATAAGGTGAAGAAGTAGATAGGTTATATTGAATTTGTGGAAACTCCCTCACATCAATCCACATAACCTCTCTTTTTTCCTCTCGTGAGTTACCACTTTGTACTCCCTTACTCCTCTCAATCTTTTGTCTCCCAATTTCATTAGACCTCTTGGTTCCACAAGGAGTCTTTTTCTTTTTCACCATATGGAAGGGTACAGTAATCTCCCCTTCTTGTGGAAAGTTCCGAATGGCCTCACAAGAAAAGTCTTGCTTTTCCTTCTTTGAGGGTTTAGGAGAACCCTTCACTCTAAGTTTTAATATAGCTTCACGAAGGGTATCATCTTACTTTTCTTTGGGTGACAAGGTTTTTATGAAAGAAGATTCTTATAATCTTGCATTACTTGCCTTTTGTTGAAGTGGCATGGGTGGAAAGAGAAGTCTCTCATACTTATCTACGACGTACTTGTGCCACTCTCTTTCATAGGCTAACCCATGAATTTCAAACCAATCATTCCCCAAAAACAATTCACAACTTTCTAAATGGATCACATCACACCAAACTTCCTCTTTATAGTCTCCACACGAGAATGGTACTTTCACCCCTTTATCAACCTAATTTTCTTTTTTATAATAATAGGGGTGTTTCCTCCTCAAGAAAAGTAAGCCAACCAATTAAACACATTAGAGGCAATGAAGTTATGGTGATAGGAAGCATCAATCACAAAATGGAATCCCATAACACCACTTACTCCCACGACATTTGGCTACATGTCCTTTTAAGCGCTCTTTGTTGTTTCGCCCTACATTTTATAGTTTTCATCTTGCCCTCTAGGGTATCTATTTGTTTACCGATAGAAGCCAATACGTTTATCATATCAATACATGTAGGTTCCCAGATAAGAACCCATGTTTTATCACCTTAATTCACCATAGCACATGTTTGAAGACACTCAATAAAATAAGCAAACGGGTTAAGTTAGCGAAAACAAACTCACAAACGCTCTTGCTACACACTTTTTGAATTGCCTCACAAATTGGATCGACTAATGTTGATCCATACTTAGGCTAGGGTGTCACAATGGTGCACAATTTCTACTCTCGGTCGGAATGGATTCTTGTTAATTTGAAGAATGAACGACTTAATTAAAGCTAACAGGCTTGAATCAAGAAGTTAACGACGAACCAAAATGAGAAAATAATGAAAATAAATAGCACGAAAGAAAATACGGACTCAAGAACTAACTAACAATCAAGTAAGGACACTTACTAGTGTTAATTAGTTTTGAAGAATCAAAGAAATCAAAACGAAAGGAAAGTTTTAGCCAAAAGTTGAAAATGTGAATCCTGAGATACTTGTGTAATTCTTGCGACTCTCAGGATGATCCCGCGGTTCATTCCTGCGACTCTCAAGATGAACACTTCAACTTCAGAAGTTTCTGTCACGTCCTGCGACTCTCAAGAAAATCCTGCGACTCGTTCTGCGAGTCTCAAGATGTACAACACAGCCAAAACTCTATGACGCAATAATTCTTCTTGGGATCCTTTTTGACCTTTTTATGATTTTTTGAATATTCTAACTACTTGGCCCACATTTTTAAGGTATATTTTTTTGGCCAAAATAACACTTTTCACCCAAGAAATTAGGTTTTGTAAGATCAAATGGTACTTTTTTTTTGCTTCTTCTTCCTCAAGAACTCTTTAAAGGTCTACAAGAACACCTTGAAGATTCAAAACTTTTCAGACCTTCAAACCTTCTCCAATTTGTACCAAATTTCAGCTTTCAAACCTTCTTGACTAGGAGAACAAAGTCCAATAGTTTTAAGCTTCACTTCCCCTTTCTTCAACTAAATCCACCTTCAAGATCTCAAACCTTCACGCTCCAACAATTGTAGATGACTCAAATAACCTGAAACTTGAGATTTAGATTCTTTTAACACTAAGAAAAACAAATATAGTGTTACATTCAACAAATACATAACTATTTTTGAAATTTTGAATTTTAGACTCTTTTTCTTATAGTAACAAAGCCCAAGACAGGAATTGTAGAAACAACTCTCTAATCAAGCTATGATATCAATTGATACAATATTAATTGCTGAATTTTTAAAAAAAAAAAAGATAAAGAGGTAGACATAACAAATGGAATCAAAAGTAACCCAAAGTATATGAAACTAAGAACCTCAATTGATTAACTAAGAACAATCACCTAACATATGAAGAAGACCTCAAGGGAATCCCAAGCAATCCCAAGCAACTCTCTTTTCCTAAACAAAGATCAACATAGCTTACCAAGCTCACTTCGTTTCCAAGCTCTCAAAAACTCTCACAATAGTATTCAATATCAATATTCAATAATAACTAAGGAATGAAATGACATACACTATCTATTTATAGTCCTATGCTAAGTTATTACAAAGGGACCCAAAGTGACACCCTTGGATTTTAAAACTAGCCACAACAACCAAACTGTCAAGCTGTGTGGCCATCCTGCGAGACGCATGCATGGCCTGCTACCCACTCCGTGTAACACAGGGTGTGTCTTCCAACACCTCAGCTCCTGCAGCATGTGTGCTTCTTGTGCGACTCGCATGCTCACTATGTGACACCATGTGCATCTCGCACAGGGTGTATTTTTCATCATTATTTGCCTCTTATCCTTCCCATGCAATCATCCACACTCAGAATCCCCGGGAATGCACCAATATATGCTCTAGGACATCCATCTCCATATGAAATCTTTGTGAACCTTGGAGTCCATGGCCTTGACACCTCATCAACGGCTTTGAGGCAACTTGTATTGCATCAATTGTCAAATTCCAGAAAATTGACATGTAGTAGAAACTTGACTAACACTTCCACTTCAAGCCAAGTTGCCATTATATGTATGGACTGAAGCCTTTCTCATAGTTGTGTTCTTAATAAGTAGGCTACCATCTTTTGTACTATAAAAGAAAACACCATTTCATAAATTACATGGCTCACATCATGACTACAGCAACCTAAAAGTGTTTGGTTGCATGTGTTTTCCCTACCTGAAAGAGAAACACAAGCTATCTCCTAAGTCATATCCATGTGCGTTTATTGGATACAACATCCTACATAAGGGATATAGGTGCTATGATCTCTCCACAAGGAAGGTTTTTGCAACACATGTTTTCTTTTATGAACTAACACTACCTTAGGTGCAGGAAACAAAGACTGACAGTGTACTCACAGATGCTAGTCATATGCCAACATTTTTTTAATTTCTCTCTTAATCACAGGCTGAGGCTAGCTCATCATATCACAATGCTACAAGAGTAGCGCTGGAGAATATCCATTATCATGTTACTAATTTTAATGCAAATAGCATTGATGAACCAGTTGTAGACACTAGCACTGAAGAAGATCAACTACTTGGACCTGATCCTACAGAAAATGATTCATCTTCAGCAACTGGAGCAACATATAATCATCAGGAGCAGGACGTTGACACAAATGAGCAGAATTCAGACACAGATTAGTAAAATACATAATCAGATGAATAATTTTCAGAATCAGATGAGTTAGTGCAGACACATGTAGCTCCTAATGACCAACATGCTACACAATTCAATGTAGCAGATACAAGAGGACTACAACTTGAGGTAGACTTCTCCAAATACTTTAATAATCAAAATGAAACAATCTCAGAAGCACCAACCACCACAGCCCAGGATGAAGTCTCAACTAATACTCAGAGTCATCATATGAGTCACTCCTTATCATTCATACTTCATTAGCTGCTATAAAAACAGATGTAACAGAACCAAAGTCAATAAAAGGAACATTTATTTCTCCTCACTAGCTTACAACAACGCAAGAAAACTTAACTATTTTGCATCAAAATGAGACTTGGATCCTAGTTCGTAAAACTCCAAATATGCATGTAGTAGGATCCAAGTGGGTGTTTAAGACTAAAATGAAATCAAATGGATAAATTGAGAGGCACAAGGCAAGACTTGTTGCTAAGGGGTATTTATAACTTGAAGGGATAGCTTTTGAAGAAACATTCAGTCTAGTAGTAAAATTCACAAACATAAGAGTCATCTTCTATGTTGATGTCACTCTATACTGGCCCATTAGACAACTAGATGTTAAGAATGCCTTTTTGCATGGACATCTACATGAAAAAGTCTATATGCACCAGCCTCCAGGTTTCATTGATCCCAAACACCCAACTATGTTTGTTTTCTAAAAAAAAGCCCTGTATGGACTCAAACAAGCTCATAGAGCTTGGTTTTATAGGTTCAACTTATTTTTGCTTCATCTTGGTTTCAAATTTAGTAGGGCAGACTCTTCTCTTTTTACACCTCATAATTCATAAGGAACAATATTACTTCTATTGTATGTGGATGATATAATTATGACAAGGACCAACTCAAAGCAGATAGGGAAAGTAATGAAGTAGTTGGGACATGAATTTGCTATGAAAGATTTTGGATCCTTGAGTTACTTTTTGGGTATTGAAGTAAACTATTTTCCTAGAGGTATTCACCTAACTCAAAACAAGTATGCAAATGATCTGCTTAAGAAGGTGGATAGGGAAAGTGTGAAGGCAGTACATACCCATTAGCTCAATAACATGGATTACAGGAAGTAGTTGGTAGTGCAGTTGTTCTTTTAGCATACAGAAGCATTGTAGGAAGTTTGCAATATCTCACACTCACCAGACTAGATATCACTCATGTTATGAATCTTGCAAGTCAATTCATGCAAAATCCAAACAACGTGCATCTTCAGGTTGTTAAAAGAATTATGAGGTATATCAAGGGAATAATTTATCTTGGACTAAGAATCATATCAGGGTCTTCTTTCAGGCTATATGGATTCTCAGATGCAGACTGAGCAGGTGATGCTACATAAGAAGGTCTACAAATGGATATAGTGTATACCTTAGTAAAAACCATGTGTTATGGTCATCAAGAAAGCAGAATATTATTGCAGGATCAAGTGTTGAAATTGAGTATAGGGCATTGGCAACAACTGCAGCTGAGCTTACATAGATAAGCTACATTTTTACAAAACATTGGATATACATCAAGACTGCCCATATTCATCATATTATGAGGTTGGTGGAGCAGTATAGGAAGAGGAAGAAAGATTTACATATGGTTCATTGACCTGGAGAAGGCATACTGTAACATTCCGTACTTTCGGGCCATGGTTTGAATCGCTAGATGTATGTAAATAGATCCGAGCTTTGGAGGATTTATTTTTGCTCATATTCACATATGCAAATAAAGAAGCTTAGTATATAAAAGGATGTGATTCCGAAATAATTTTGGGATTAACGAGAGGGGCGACGGTGATTGAAATTATATTTTTGTGCGTGGCAAAGGAAGTTATGGACTAGTGTAATATCACACGAGGGTGATAATGAGTATATGAAGTGTATTAAAAAGATTATCATTAAGTGAATTGAGATCAGAAGATTAATTATATGGGTAATTGGATAAATGTCGGAATAAGGTGAGAGAGTAAGGAGTTAATCATGGCATTAATTAAGATTAATTAGATAAGTACTAGTGGTGGGCTTCCATATGGCAATAGCAAAAAAGTGGCATTAAGTTGTTAAGTTGGGATTTGGAGAGAAGCCACATGGGCTCATGGATAGTGGACAACAATTATGACTAATACATATCCATAATATGGATATGAAGTTGTGGGATTAATTATTGCAATATGGGGGTTTCCTCCACGTTGCATTTAAGTGGAGTAATTTTGAGGATTTCACTTGAGATAAGCTTTTCACTTTGAAGAAATTTTAGGACATCTTTTTTTTGGGATCATATCTCTCTCCGTAAGGAGGTGCTTTTTCTCTATAGGGAAGTATATATGCAACACTTGTTCCATGAAAAATTCATACATCAGAAACATCCTCAATTAAATACGGAGATCATGCCTTTCATTCTAGCTCTCGTGAAGCAGACACGGAGATCAACATATAGGTTTTGTTCACCGACTTGATCTCGTTGTTCTACTTTTCATCGCAGTGAGATTAATGTTCATTTAGTTGATGGAAACTCTCGAAACTATTATTAATCCAGAAATAGTTCGAGATTAACGTAAGTTAGATGAGTTGATCCGTAATAGCTATCGAAGAGGCATTATCCAAGGTATGTTAAGTCAAATCATTTCTTCTTTTGGCATATTCCATGTAACGAAACGTAACCATAATATTGTTCCATAAATTATTCTACTCTTAGTAGTTAAGGATGTTATTGCTATTCATTCCTATGTTAAAAGCATGCCTAAATATATTCCTAAATCCTTATTAAGGTATATGGGAAAGATGTTGATATTCCCAATGTTAGCCGAAGGTACATGTTAATGTTCACAGTGTTAGCCGAAGGTACAAGGATATTATGTCATCTGATAAGTTCAGAATGTTTCATTATCATTCATGGATTTTCATTTGCATTATATTCATGTATTATCCTGGACCCACATGTGTCATATACACTACTATATGGTATCAATATATATATGTAGGGGATGGGGAAAGGGAATAGCGTTATATACGCATCACCACCTGCAGCTGGTACAGACTATCATGAAAAGGAAGATTCCCAATAAGGCCAATATGATAATAATTATGCCCGCATAGGCTTAAATGAAATGATGCCCACAGAGGCTGTTATGGAAAGGAAGATTCCCTTGTGAGGATAATATTTATATGTATACCACATTGCATTGTGCATAACATTTAGCAATTTGTATGTTGTGACCCTCAGAGGTGTTTACTGCTGGTCGGCTGCTTCTGTCGGCTATTATTATCGGCTGATATTGTTTCAGTTGTATTCATATTATGCTATTGTTCATGCCTAACATACTCAGTACATCTGTCGTACTGACGTCTCTTTTGTCGGAGGACACTGCGTTTCATACCCGCAGTCTTAGGTAAACAGTGGGACAGTTCGCGCTAGTAGGTTGCTGGTTCAGCTGATGTTGGAGCACTCTATTTGTTCCAGAGTTGCAGTCTAGTCTCGGTATGATATTTTTCATATGCATATGGGTATTGTGGGGCCCTGTTCCATCCTTGTGATGTCATGTACTCTTTAGAGGCTTGCAGACAGTTGTCCTGTGTATAGTAGTTGTGTATGGCCCTGTCGGCATTGATGTATGTGTCAGCCAAATATTTGGTAACGACCCTTGTGGCCATGATTGATTTTGGTTAGCTGGTAAGTATGTGAAGAGTGGTGCTCGGCAGGTAAGGTCCGAGTGCCCGTCATGGCCCTCCGATTTGGGTCATGACAAATTTGGCATAAGAGCATGTCTGTCCTAGGGAGTCTATAGGTCGTGTCTAGTAGAGTCTTATTTATGAGTGTGTAGCACGCCACAATTATAAACAGGAGGCTGCAAGGAATTTAGAGATGGATTCCATTCTTTCATATCATAGATCATGTAGTAGAACTGAGTCTTAAGAATTCGAGTTTAACTCATTCCTTATACTATTTCAGTAATCCTGGTTACCAAAAAAATGCGGTTAGTTCATGTTCGTAGTCAGTTATTGAGTGACTTCTACCAGACGATTGATACACCAGAATGGCAGTAGTATGTAAAAAAAGTTTTGAGATTATGAGAAATTGTCTCACTAATATATTAAATAAATAATGCAAGCCTGGAAATCGGAATATTGGTATTGGGATAAAAAAAATTAAGTAAAGTAAAGGAAGTACTAAGCACCGAAACGCAGAAGATTGTAAGGATTCGCTCTGTAGACCTTATCGTGTTTATGATTATTACAATGCCTTCTTCCAGTAGAATTATGATTAGCTGGGAGATTAAATTTGGATTGAGTATAAATACGAGTAGTATGCTCTCTATTGGGAAAAATCTGTCAGAGGATATGAGTAAGTTGCTTTCCCAAGTACCGATGAATCCAGTAGTACCATAGGAGTTGATGAGAGCTTATGTACCATCAGTCCTACCACCGGCTCCATCTGATTAGGATGTAAAGAGACTAGTGCAGGTATTGAATCAATTGGTTGCCTCTTAGGAACGATTCTATCCTAGAGCAGCCGATAGAGATAAGCCTTTGATGGGTCAATGAGCTTATAACCTAAGGAGTTTATTAGTCAGGAATTGCCGATGTTTAAGGGGCTCGAAGATGCCAATATCTCAGGGTCAAAGTTGTAAAGGTCGAGTAAGACCACCTCGACCGTCTTGTAGTCAGCATGGTCGAGCATATGCCGTATTGTGTCGCAAGAGTACAGGGGGTTGGTTTAGTATGGCAGCCATGGCCACAACGTTCCAAAGTATTCTACGTTGATGCGCAAAGGTAAATATAAGATAATTATGAGTTGTACAGATAAAAAGCAGAAGACAACCTTGGAAAGTTTAGTAGGTTATAAAAATCTACACGTTTTACGGTGACTTTTGCTTATTAGAATGAGGGAATATGTTATGTACGTTCAACCTACATTATAGTGTTTTACTTAAAATAGATTGGCAATTGTTCAAGGATACCATTAACAAGAATGGATTGCCACAATCGAATCGTCTGAAGAGTGACCGTCAGTAAAATTTAAGAAGATCACATAAAGTGACGCACCAAGAATGGTGAGCCCAAGTCAAATATATAAAGATTGAGTTATACACGGTAGTAGAAGGGGACATGAGCCTCTCATCTTGCGTAAAGGGCGATACCGCGTATTATTGAGAATTACAAGTATCAATGTTAGAAGGCTCATGTATGATATAGGTATTGGACTGGTAAGGTCTTCGGTTCCATTGTGCAGCATATTATAATTCAAAAATAACCTTTGCATAACAATAGGGGCAATTGAGGATGAAAATTATGGAACAATCGAAAGAATATGAAAATAGTTAATAAGTATAAATGGAACGATATGATCAAGTATCAACGAAAGAATATTTTTTGTTTAATGACAAGTAGAAGCGAGGATTATGACAAGAAGGATAAATGTGAATAAGATTATTATTATGCAGGTTTTACAAAGATATGATTACTCCAGAACAGCGTAAGGACCAATGATGGAGAAGGGACAATAGGAACTCTTCGGCCAATGGTGGAAATTCGTTGATGTTCAGGAAGAGAGTATGAGAAATACTTTGAGATAAGAGATTTCCCCCAAGGAAACTTGAAATGAAAATCTAAAGGTAAGACGAATGAGTGTTGACACCCAATTTTGTCCCATCTTTTTGGATTTTATTAGCAATTTTTAATATTTTTGACACTTTAAAACAATTTTAAAATATAGGCATATATATGTATATATATCATTATTAGTATTATTTGCATTTTTTATTTGTCATTTGCATTTTAATATCACAATCATACTTTTACTCTAATATTATATGTTATTTTTATTTTCGCAAAACGGCATTGCATTTTGATTTTTTAATTTAAGCATCAAGCATTTCACAAATATTATATAATATCATATTGTCATCTTTACAATTTATAAATTTTGCAAAGCTTTCTTTTTATATAATAAAACCCCTTTTATATTTTTAAACTCACCACCCACTTTTTATTTCCCTAACCCAAAATAATTCCTACCCAACCCAAACTAAAACCCATTTTCATCCAAGCCCAACCCATCACCCATTTTATTTCCCCAACCCAAAAAAAACAAATACCCAGGCCCAACCGAAAGCCCACCCGGATCGGCCCAATACCCAACTCCCCATCCCTTTATTTCCCTCCTTTAAACCAAACAAACCCTAAATATTTTCATTCCATATCTCTTTCTCACTCTCTCTCTCTCTCCATCCATCGCCCGCACACACCCCCGCACCCACCCCCGCACCGGCGACCCCACGTCGCCGGTCACCTCGCCAACACCCCACACCACTACCCCACCTACGTCGGACACCCTACACCACCCACACCACCGTCGATTTTGGAACTTTTGAGGTCCTAAGTCCATAAAAAATGGGGAGGCTCGGGAGTTGTTTTGTGCGAGGGTTTCGGTGCCATTGTTGGTGGTTTCCGTTTATTTTGTTGGTTGTTTCCGGTCATTTTGTTGTTGGTTTCCGGTTTACTTTTGTTGGTGGTTTTCGGTCTGTTTTGTGGGTTTTATTTCCGGTCGGTTTTGTGATTCTATTTTCTCGGTCGGAGTGCTAAAAAACAAGAACAACCCGGGTCGGGTCACCGTTCGGTCGGGCGAACCGGGTCAGGTAAGATTTCCATATTTTAATGCTTTTATATCTTCTTGTTGGGTTATCGAAGATTTGGAAAAATCGTGCCGGGTCGGGTCATCGACCCGGTCGGGTCGACCGGTTTGAATGAATTTCCAGATTTTTTGTGTGTTATATTTTGTTGTTGGTTACCCGAGT
The DNA here is from genome assembly GCA_034509755.1 of Anisodus tanguticus. Taxonomy (NCBI): domain Eukaryota; kingdom Viridiplantae; phylum Streptophyta; class Magnoliopsida; order Solanales; family Solanaceae; genus Anisodus; species Anisodus tanguticus. The sequence goes on from CM067540.1 coordinate 16,635,652, forward strand.
TTGGATGGAAAATCGATTCGGGTTGAAATCATTCGATTCGGGTCGGGTCACCGACCGGGTCGGGAGTCATCACCGACCCGGGTCGGGTCGACCCGATTTGGTTAATTTCCAGATTTTTATGTTTATATTGTGTTGTTGTCTATCCGAAAATAAAATAAAATGATTTCGGGTCCGGTCTTCGATCCCGATTTCGGGTCGGGTCACCCGGATCAAGTAAATTTCGTTTTTGCGTATTTTTGTATCTTTGTTGTTGGTTATCCGAAAATAAATAAATAAGAATGTTTGATTCCGGGTCGGGTCACTATTCGAATTTCGTGTCGCATAATTTAATTGCAAACTGTTGGTTATTTTGGTATTTAAATATCCATACACGGATATCCTATCGCTTTTCTCGCTTTAGGCCGATGAAATTGAATTCGAGGCCGCGCTTTTTCTTTTGTTTCATTTTTCTGTTTTAGCACTATTTCAGAATCCGGACAACGGATATCTTTCTCGTTTTCTTGTTTTATTATTTTATTAATATCGCATTTAGGCCGATGAAATTAAATTCGAGGCCGCGCTTTTTTTTTGTGTGTGTTTTACGTTTTCTTGTTTTTTTAAACATCCGTGCGACGTATATCTTTTTGTTCTTCTGTTTTATTGTCTTAACTAATACGCACTTAGGCCGATGAAATTAAATTCGAGGCCGCGCTTTTTTTTTTTCTTTCTTTCGTTTCTGTTTGAGTTTATTTTTTTTGGCATTTAAACATCCGTGCACGGATTGCCTTATCGATTTACCGATTTATATAAATATTGCATTTAGGCCAATGAAATTGAATTCGAGGCCGCGTCATTAGAGATATCATTTCTCAATTTCTGTTTTTCTTTTTACTTGTTTTTGGCACCATTTTACTGATTTGAATATTATACTACACCGGCCGATGAAAAAATATCCGTCGATTTTTGAGGCCTCCACATTTGTAAAGACGGAAAATAAAACTTCGGGCAAGGATGAAACTTAAATCTTTTTCACCCAAGAGACCAACATGTTCGGTAGGCAAGGCAACTAAAATGACCAACGAGTCATACGTTCGCGACCACGACGTGATTGGAATGATCTTTTCAAAATTTGAGTTCGAGCCCTCCGTAATCAAAACATTTATTGTTTTGGATACGAATTCGAAGTTATGTATATTCAATTGTTTCTAACCGTTTATTCTTGACGACTTGCAAAGATAAAGTCAAAGAAGGCAAATACCCCTCGGAGATTTCTTATTTTTGTTGTCTTTTACTTTCTTTAATTCACTTTATTTTCATTCGTATTGTAATATTATTGTACTCCGAAATTATTGAAATATTTAGAGTAGATAGAATTAATTGATAGGGTAGTCTAAAATTGGAAACCCATCGCTAGGTTATCTATTTTTAGGCTCGTCACCCATACAATTTACATTGCATATATTTTTATCAATTTTCATACAAATGCATATTTATACTTTTTTCAGCTTTACATGTATATTAATGCCATACTAATGCATACTTGTACAAAATGCATCATTTTATTAACATCTTGTAACATTATTTTTATATTTGTAGAAACATGTATTTTTCTTAGCATAACAATTAACCTGAATTTGATCGGATAACCGCAAGTTAGCGGATCTTAAAGGATGCCTAACCCCTTCCCTTTAGGATAATAAAGAACCCTTACCTAGAATCTCATTAGTTTCGTAGACCATAAAATCGGAGTTATTTTGCAGCATTTAGTTAGCATTCAGGTGTCCTAATTCACCTTAGAATAATTAGGTGGCGACTCCTCAAGCAAGCAATTTTTAATCCATCCGGAGGGAATCGACGCCATCGCGTCGCGAAGCCCGCAGGTCAAAATCGGGCGCGACAGCATGGCGACTCCGCTGGGGATACTTTCAGGTTCTTAACCATAGCAAATTCAGGTTAATTATTATTATGCTTTATATTGCTCCTTATTTGATTTATTGTTTTTAATTGTTTTCTTTTTGAAATTTTGTATGTTTAACTGCTTTAATTGCTATATTCTTTTACTGCTTTCCTTAAATTGGCATTCCGCTCATATTTCTTCCATTATGGAAAGTTGACACTATCACACATTACACGCGAGGTGTGTTTTGCGCACCCGCAAATTCTTTCAAATTACCAAATTTTAGGAGAGTTGGCGTATGCGCGGAGTGATCGGACCATCCGGTGGCCGTGTAGCCTTCTCACTCGAGTAGTCCGCTCGGGAACCTTGAGTCAAGTAAGCCAAATCTTAGAAAATTTAGGATAGAGCTATACCACATTTTATTTTTAAGTCATGCATACATACACATTAGGTGGGTCGATCCTTGGCATCGACTCCACAATTAAGAAATCCACCAAAATTGTCGACGGGTCTCGCTCCCCCAACGACCATCAACATATTATTTGTAGCGTGATAATGATGGACTAATCCAAGCCTAATCATGACATGCCGATATTGGAAAATGTACATACATTTTGTCTTCATTTCCAACAAAAGCATTGTAGTTTGACAGCTTGGATTATTCTGTTATAATCTCTCATATTTGGCATTTAGGCTCACCTCTGGCATAAGAGAGGCTCCATGCATGTTAGGACGCACATTTAATTCTCGCACAATTTGTTTGCTATTTTTCTTCTTTTAACTTTGTACATATTATTTAATGTAATAAATACCTGCTTCAATTCTTTACATATCATACCATGTCGCTTGCAACAAAGGGACATAAATTGAGTCACTTCCCTATGATAAAGCGTTCTTGAACATCCAAGACTCGGACCTCGTGCAGCAATCAGGGGAGTTTTTGACTATACTGTCACTTTCCTACATTTTATTATTATTTTAGTGACTTTCCTCCTTTCACCTGGTGCTCTTATTTTTGCGGGGAAGATCGTCCTCGCGAACGGTTAGGGGCGGTCGTTCTAAAACATTATTCCTGTATATACTCCAGGGAAAGAACAAAGCCAAAGGCTTTCACAAAGATGACCGGAAGATGTTTTGACTGGAAAAAGTCAGCCAACACCAGAGTCAACGAGGCGTCACTTTAGTTGTCTATACTTGTTTTTTATATATATTTTGCATATTCAGTTGAGATGCTTAATTTTGTTACATAATTTTTTTTTATATCATGCATTTTTTAACATATCCTTACGAACTACGAGTGTCTGATTCTCACCATACGGTGTGATACGTAGGTAACCCTTCTCGGGTGCGACACCCTTAAAAAATAAAAAAAAAACCCTAAAAAAAAAAAAACCCCTAAAAAAAAAAAAATCAAATCAAATTTAAAAAAAACAAAATGAAAAAATGATTCTAGTTTATCAATCTTTTTTCATTACATCCTAATGGACAATCTTTTTTTTTTCATTATATCCTAATGGATAATCTTTTTTTCATTACATCCTAATGGACAATCTTTTTTTATATATAACATCCTATTGTGACAATTATTTTTCATTGCATTCATTATATTACGGACAATCATTTTACTTTGCATTCGTGCCATAGTGGACAATCATTTGTTTTATACCGTTTTTACTTATTATTTTATTGCAGATAAATCCTTTTTCAATCATACATTTTTTATAACATATCTGCACGAACTACGCACACCTGATTCTCGTCAAAGATGAGATACGTAGGCAGCCCTATTTGGGGGTTCGGTACCCTTTATTCAAAAACAAAAAAAAAACAAAACAAAACAAAAAAAAATACAAAAAATATATATATATATATTTTCTAAGAATCATTGATGGACTTGGTTGATACCAACACAGTTAAGAGTGTGCATAGGAAAGAACAAGCGGAGAAGACTGACTTCGTGGTAAACCATAGATTCTTCTGGTACCTCTTATTCCCGCCTGTGTTGACACTTAAATTTTTTTTGCTCTGCATGCTTCCAAGGTATGAACGAAGCCAACCTCATCGTTTCATATGCATTGTGTGGTGAGTTTTAGAATTAGTTTAATTGCATTGCATTGTGATCTAGAACTTGGCTCGAATGTTTGTTGAGGCGAAATCCTGAGTAACACTTGGTATAGGAAAGGACTGTAGGCTTTCTTTGATTCGTTTGAGCCTTTTCAGCTTACCAAATAACATTATCCGTAGCATTTCCCCTTTGAGCCTGAAGCCTATTTTTTTTAACAACCACATCTTATGCCTATACCCTTTCTGAGTGCGTACACGCACTATCCCTCTCTTGGCCCAACTTCCTTGAGCGCATCAGAAATGTGCAAATTGCTAAAAAGATCCTTGTTGAAGTTGCAATGTTCCCAAAAGAGGAAATGAAACAAAACAAAGGGACGACTTCACAAAAAATGAAGTAAAAAGCCCCGACAATATCAAAATCAAAAAAATAAAAAATAAAACTCCGAAAAAGGGGAATAAAACTCCAATGAAATATTCAAAAGAAGTCGGTACAAAATAAAGGGGGCAAAAAGAAGCAAATCGGCATCAAGGCACACAAATACAAAGCGCGGACATATTCCAACGCTCAAGGAAGGATTAGTCACTCCTTACCCAAATGATATCCTTTCCTTTCCCCAAGCCTACATTACAAACCCATAACAAGCCCTACATGATCCTATACCAAGGGTTCTCACATTAGTGGATACTTACATGACGGCCAAGCCTATGGTATCACAATTGAATGCATTGAACATCTTTCTGAGGGTGAGTGTACTTCTCTAGACGTCCCAAAGTTCAAAATACTGAAATACATTTGAGAAAGGGACTTTCTTTCAGTGAGGGCATTTGAAACATGAGGTTGCATATGTCAAAACCTTGGCTTGAAGCAAGTGTTGATCCTCAGGTATGTCTGAGGTAGCATCTGAAGCTGTAGGAATTACCCTGAAGTCAGCCTCGGTTATACAGAGAGCAGTAACGGGAACCCTAAGCACATTACTAATTTGTTGGTACCAACTGAAGTCAAAATATGATTCTGTCTTTTTCATATTTTCAAAAAAAAAAAAAAACTTGCAAAATATATTGCATCATTTTTCAAACTCTAGTCACTCTTTTACAAAAAAAGAAAAAAAAACATTCTACAAATACAAAATCCTTTTGTCATGAACTACGTTATGACCTGATTCCCTCGGCGGGATACGTAGGCAGCCACATCAGCTTCGGTCTCATTTTTAGAAAACCCTTACAGAATTCTTTTTACTTGCATGAACTACGTTATGACCTGATTCCCTCGGCGGGATACGTAGGCGGCCACATCAGCTTCGGTCTCATTTTTAGAAAACCCATACAAAATCCTTTTGTCATGAACTACGTTATGACCTGATTCCCTTGGCGGGATACGTAGGCGGCCACATCGGCTTCGGTCCCATTTTCAAGAAAATCCTTACAATCTCTTTTGCCACATGAACTACGTTATGACCTGATTCCCTCGGCGGGATACGTAGGCAGCCACATCGGCTTCGGTCCCATTTTGGAAAACTTCATAATTCCTTTTTACTGGCGGCGAACTACGTTATGACCTGATTTCCTTTGTCGGAATACGTAGGCGGCCTATATCGGCTTCGGTCACACCATTGGAAATTTTCTTCCATTATCTTGCAGACAACGCAATGTGCTTACATGATTGCCTTAACAGGACAAGCAAGTGGCCCGCACAAACTCGGCTTTATCCAGTTGGAAGTTCATCATCTTCATATATACCAGAAACTGGGGCATTTTTTAAAGGGTTCACGCAAGCATAGACCTGGAAAATGCCAGACAACTAAGTCTTCAATCTAAACCAGTCTGAGCTTGCAAGCGTCAAGGGCAAAAACTACAAAGTCAATGCGAATCAACCGCCCCTGCCCCCCAAACTCACAAATTTCTTTGAGTGCAGGTCTTCAGGTTGACAAAGGTGGGAAGCCGCGACATGAGGCTTAATTTCGCAAAGAATTCCCGCATCGCCGCTCACCACAAGGATCACGTTCCTATTGGGCGTCTATACAAAAAAAAAAAAAAAAAAAAAACATCATCTTGACCTACAGGGTCCCAGCTGCTATGTCCGTACAAGGATGATATTTCGACTCACAGGGCGCCCACATCCTAATGCGGGTATTTCATTTTCAGTCAGGCACCCACCTCCTAATGCGGGTATTTCAATTTCAGTCAGGCGCCCACCTCCTAATGCGGGTATTTTAATTTAAGTCAGGCACCCACCTCCTAATGCGGGTATTACATTTTCAGTCAGGCACCCACCTTCTAATGCGGGTATTTTAATTTCAGTCAGGCGCCCACCTCCTAATGCGGGTATTTCAATTTCAGTCAGGCACCCACCTTCCAATGCGGGTATTTTAATTTCAGTTAGGCGCCCACCTCCTAATGCGGGTATTTTAATTTCTGTCAGGCGCCCACCTCCTAATGCGGGTATTTCCTTTTCAGTCAGGCGCCCACCTCCTAATGCGGGTATTTAAATTTCTGTCAGGCGCCCACCTCCTAATGCGGGTATTTCAATTTCTGTCAGGCGCCCACCTTCTAATGCGGGTATTTTAATTTCAGTCAGGCGCCCACCTCCTAATGCGGGTATTTCAATTTCAGTCAGGCACCCACCTTCCAATGCGGGTATTTTAATTTCAGTTAGGCGCCCACCTCCTAATGCGGGTATTTCAATTTCAGTCAGGCGCCCACCTCCTAATGCGGGTATTTTAATTTCTGTCAGGCGCCCACCTCCTAATGCGGGTATTTCCTTTTCAGTCAGGCGCCCACCTCCTAATGCGGGTATTTAAATTTCTGTCAGGCGCCCACCTCCTAATGCGGGTATTTCAATTTCTGTCAGGCGCCCACCTTCTAATGCGGGTATTTAAATTTCAGTCAGGCGCCCACCTCCTAATGCGGGTATTTCATTTTCGATCGGGCGCCCACCTCCTAATGCGGGTATTTCAATTTACGTCGGGCGCCCACCTCCTAATGCGGGTATTTCAATTTCTGTCAGGCGCCCACCTCCTAATGCGGGTATTTAAATTTCAGTCAGGCGCCCACCTTCCAATGCGGGTATTTTAATTTCAGTTAGGCGCCCACCTCCTAATGCGGGTATTTCAATTTCAGTCAGGCGCCCACCTCCTAATGCGGGTATTTTAATTTCTGTCAGGCGCCCACCTCCTAATGCGGGTATTTTAATTTCAGTCAGGCGCCCACCTCCTAATGCGGGTATTTCAATTTCTGTCAGGCGCCCACCTCCTAATGCGGGTATTTAATTTCAGTCAGGCGCCCACCTCCTAATGCGGGTATTTCAATTTCAGTCAGGCACCCACCTCCTAATGCGGGTATTTGCATTTCTGTCAGGCGCCCACCTCCTAATGCGGGTATTTTATTTCAGTCAGGCGCCCACCTTCTAATGCGGGTATTTTATTTCAGTCAGGCGCCCACCTTCTAATGCGGGTATTTCAATTTCTGTCAGGCGCCCACCTCCTAATGCGGGTATTTTAATTTCTGTCAGGCGCCCACCTCCTAATGCGGGTATTTTAATTTCAGTCAGGCGCCCACCTCCTAATGCGGGTATTTAATTTCAGTCAGGCGCCCACCTCCTAATGCGGGTATTTAATTTCAGTCAGGCGCCCACCTCCTAATGCGGGTATTTTAATTTCAGTCAGGCGCCCACCTCCTAATGCGGGTATTTAAATTTCTGTCAGGCACCCACCTCATAATGCGGGTATTTCGATTTCAGTCAGGCGCCCACCTCCTAATGCGGGTATTTCTATTTCTGTCAGGCGCCCACCTTCTAATGCGGGTATTTTAATTTCAATCGCGCCTATGCAACTGCGCCATCTGCATAACGTCTAAGCAACGACGTCACCTCATTACGCATATGCTACATAATCATCTACATTGGGAAATACTTCGAACATCGTTCAACCCTTCTCCCAGTATTTCGCCACATCTGCAACCAGTGTCATCATAAGTCGACACTGGGGCATTGTTTCTTGAATGTGCATAATCTTTTGCAACTTCTCTCCCCGTCGGGATTCTATTTCATCCCACGCATCTCTAACCTTCCCTCGAGTCCCGATGATCAGGACAAAATTGGCTACTCAGTCAACTTCTTTGGCCGAAAACTCTTTCATCGTCTCCGGCCAAAGAGGGGCATCTGTTGACACCCAATTTTGTCCCATCTTTTTGGATTTTATTAGCAATTTTTAATATTTTTGACACTTTAAAACAATTTTAAAATATAGGCATATATATGTATATATATCATTATTAGTATTATTTGCATTTTTTATTTGTCATTTGCATTTTAATATCACAATCATACTTTTACTCTAATATTATATGTTATTTTTATTTTCGCAAAACGGCATTGCATTTTGATTTTTTAATTTAAGCATCAAGCATTTCACAAATATTATATAATATCATATTGTCATCTTTACAATTTATAAATTTTGCAAAGCTTTCTTTTTATATAATAAAACCCCTTTTATATTTTTAAACTCACCACCCACTTTTTATTTCCCTAACCCAAAATAATTCCTACCCAACCCAAACTAAAACCCATTTTCATCCAAGCCCAACCCATCACCCATTTTATTTCCCCAACCCAAAAAAAACAAATACCCGAGGCCCAACCGAAAGCCCACCCGGATCGGCCCAATACCCAACTCCCCATCCCTTTATTTCCCTCCTTTAAACCAAACAAACCCTAAATATTTTCATTCCATATCTCTTTCTCACTCTCTCTCTCTCTCCATCCATCAGCCGCACACACCCCCGCACCCCCGCACCGGCGACCCCACGTCGCCGGTCACCTCGCCAACACCCCACACCACTACCCCACCTACGTCGGACACCCTACACCACCCACACCACCGTCGATTTTGGAACTTTTGAGGTCCTAAGTCCATAAAAAATGGGGAGGCTCGGGAGTTGTTTTGTGCGAGGGTTTCGGTGCCATTGTTGGTGGTTTCCGTTTATTTTGTTGGTTGTTTCCGGTCATTTTGTTGTTGGTTTCCGGTTTACTTTTGTTGGTGGTTTTCGGTCTGTTTTGTGGGTTTTATTTCCGGTCGGTTTTGTGATTCTATTTTCTCGGTCGGAGTGCTAAAAAACAAGAACAACCGGGTCGGGTCCTTTGTTCGGTCGGGCCGGAACCGGGTCAGGTAAGATTTCCATATTTTAATGCTTTTATATCTTCTTGTTGGGTTATCCGAAGATTTGGAAAAATCTGTGCGGGTCGGGTCAACGACCGGGTCGGGTCGACCGATTTGAATGAATTTCCGATTTTTTTGTGTGTTATATTTTGTTGTTGGTTACCCGAGTTTGGATGGAAAATCGATTCGGGTTGAAATCATTCGATTCGGGTCGGGTCAACGACCGGGTCGGGTCATCGACCGGGTCGGGTCACCGACCGGGTCGGGTCATCGACCCGGGTCGGGTCGACCCGATTTGGTTAATTTCCAGATTTTTATGTTTATATTGTGTTGTTGTCTATCCGAAAATAAAATAAAATGATTTCGGGTCCGGTCTTCGATCCCGATTTCGGGTCGGGTCGGCCGGATCAAGTAAATTTCGTTTTTGCGTATTTTTGTATCTTTGTTGTTGGTTATCCGAAAATAAATAAATAAGAATGTTTGATTCCGGGTCGGGTCACTATTCGAATTCGTGTCGCATAATTTAATTGCAAACTGTTGGTTATTTTGGTATTTAAATATCCATACACGGATATCCTCTTTGCTTTCTTGCTTTAGGCCGATGAAATTGAATTCGAGGCCGCGCTTTTTCTTTTGTTTCATTTTTCTGTTTTAGCACTATTTCGAATCCGGACAACGGATATCTTTCATTTTTTGTTTTATTATTTTATTAATATCGCATTTAGGCCGATGAAATTAAATTCGAGGCCGCGCTTTTTTTTTGTGTGTGTTTTCGTTTCTTGTTTTTTTAAACATCCGTGCGACGTATATCTTTTTGTTCTTCTGTTTTATTGTCTTAACTAATACGCACTTAGGCCGATGAAATTAAATTCGAGGCCGCGCTTTTTTTTTCTTTCTTTCGTTTTGTTTCAGTTTATTTTTTTTGGCATTTAAACATCCGTGCACGGATTGCCTTACCGATTTACTGATTTATATAAATATTGCATTTAGGCCAATGAAATTGAATTCGAGGCCGCGTCATTAGAGATATCATTTCTCAATTTTGTTTTTCTTTTTCTTGTTTTTGGCACCATTTTACCGATTTGAATATTATACTACACTTCGGCCGATGAAAAAATATCCGTCGATTTTTGAGGCCTCCACATTTGTAAAGACGGAAAATAAAACTTCGGGCAAGGATGAAACTTAAATCTTTTTCACCCAAGAGACCAACATGTTCGGTAGGCAAGGCAACTAAAATGACCAACGAGTCATACGTTCGCGACCACGACGTGATTGGAATGATCTTTTCAAAATTTGAGTCCGAGCCCTCCGTAATCAAAACATTTATTGTTTTGGATACGAATTCGAAGTTATGTATATTCAATTGTTTCTAACCGTTTATTCTTGATGACTTGCAAAGATAAAGTCAAAGAAGGCAAATACCCCTCGGAGATTTCTTATTTTTGTTGTCTTTTACTTTCTTTAATTCAGCTTTATTTTCATTCTCGTATTGTAATATTATTGTACTCCCGAAATTATTGAAATATTTAGAGTAGATAGAATTAATTGATAGGGTAGTCTAAAATTGGAAACCCATCGCTAGGTTATCTATTTTTAGGCTCGTCACCCATACAATTTACATTGCATATATTTTTATCAATTTTCATACAAATGCATATTTATACTTTTTTCAGCTTTACATGTATATTAATGCCATACTAATGCATACTTGTACAAAATGCATCATTTTATTAACATCTTGTAACATTATTTTTATATTTGTAGAAACATGTATTTTTCTTAGCATAACAATTAACCTGAATTTGATCGGATAACCGCAAGTTAGCGGATCTTAAAGGATGCCTAACCCCTTCCCTTTAGGATAATAAAGAACCCTTACCTAGAATCTCATTAGTTTCGTAGACCATAAAATCGGAGTTATTTTGCAGCATTTAGTTAGCATTCAGGTGTCCTAATTCACCTTAGAATAATTAGGTGGCGACTCCTCAAGCAAGCAATTTTTAATCCATCCGGAGGGAATCGACGCCATCGCGTCGCGAAGCCCGCAGGTCAAAATCGGGCGCGACAGAGCACTCGATCGATGGGAGATCTAATAATGATAAAGCAAGAAAGCTTGACAAGTCATTTGGATCATGTAACACCATGGATTGGATTTAAACATATGAAGCATCGGATCCACAACATATGTAGTCATACATCTCATAAAGCATGTAAACAGAAGTAATATTGTGTAAAGCTTGCAATTAGCACCTAAATAGGTGGAAAGGGACCAATGACGCCTATGGACACAAGGTAGACATTAAAGATATATGTCAAGAGATAATGACATTATAATGAAGATAAAATGTCAGGTAAATACAGATGTCTATGAGCATTTTAAACGAACCAAAAGTTCTACTAGATAGATAAAGTAATGGATTTACAGCTTAACAAGATCAAGGGAATCTTTTCCAAAGCGCCATTGATAGAAAGTCTTAGCCATGAGGCAGTGAAGGAATTCGAATCTAAGTATACTGACCAGGTTTGGATATAGTAGGCCAATGTCATGTAATGCAAAATTCTTCAGAACCTTCCACGTACTGAATGAGGAAATAAGTTAACAACTCACCATTTAAGGGGTAGTAACGCCAACGATTGAAATCAGGAGTAATGTTTGAGAGTACGTATGTATACCAGAATATTTTAGGATTAAGATGAGTACGAAAAGTAAGAAAATAAGTGAACAAGTGTCAAAAGAAGTAAGAAAAGAAGTTGTTTATAATTACGGTTAGTGAGAAAGTATAGATTCCTTTCAGATCAAGAATGAAAGTTAACTGCAACGATACACGCATTCAGATTCAATGACATTGTCCATAAAGTGTTCAGGATTATGATACTATAAATATAAGAGTTTTCAGTACACCAGTTATTAAACAAAGCTAAGTTGACAATAGGATCATTCACCCACAAACGGCTTGACTAATGTGAGGATGAATGAAAGAAGTTGACCTGAGGGAACACATCAATTAGCTAAGTGGGAATCCGATTGGAGAATTCAGATAGTGATAGCTCTTGACTCAGAATACAGCAGGGTCATCCCTCATACTGGAAGAAAAGGAACGTTACGATGAAGATCTCATTTTTAAAGAAGATCAGGAAAGATAGTTATCCAAAGAGAACCGCAACCTTCGAGTATAATGGGAAAGGGACTCCCAGGTGGAAGGTCCATTTGTATATTCCCAATGTAGCAGGATTACGAGACAAGATTAAGATGGAGGTCTATTGCTCACAATATTCCATTAACTTTGGATCTACTAAGAGGTATCATGATCTCAAAAGTATGTATTGGTGGAATGATATGAAGAGGAACACTGCGAAGTTGTAGCTCAGTGTTTTAATTGTCAGTAAGTTAAAGTAAGAGCACCAAAAGCCCAGTGGCGTGACTCAGAACATTGAAATTCCGATGTGGAAATGGAAATGATTAATATGGGTTTCGTTAACTGGTTTACCTCACTCTGATCATAAGTTTGATTCTATTTGGGTAATCGTTGATAGACTGACCAAATCAGCTCAATTCCTGGCGGTCGAAACTACCTACACAACCAAGGACTATGAACATTAAGGAGATTGTTCTCCTTCATGGTATGTCTAGTTCTATTATATTTGACCGAGAGACGTAGTTCACAGCTAAATTCTGGAAATCATTTCAAAAAGGTTTGGGCACTCAAGTTAATCTTAATATAGCTTTCCATTCTCATATAGACGGGCAGGCCGAACATACGATTTAAACGATCGAGGACATGCTACGAGCTTGTGTATTAGACTTTAAGGGAAGTTGGGATGGTCATTTACCCCTTATTGAGTTGCATATAATAACAGTTATCATGATAGTATTAAAATGGCTCCATATGAGGCGTTATATGGACGGAGATGTAGACCTCATATCGAATGGTTTGAAGTAGGTAAATCAGAATTATTTGGGCCTGACGTAGTACACCAAGATATAGAGAATGTGAAGCTTATCCAAGAATAGTTGTTAACCGCTTAGAGTCGTCAGAAACTGTATTCAGATGTGCGGCAACGGGACTTAAAATTACAAGTGGATGGTTGGGTCTTCTTGAAGAATTTCTTCTATGAAGGGTGTAATGGGATTTAGGCAAAAAGGGAAAGCTCAGTTCAAGTACATTGAGTCATATGGCATAATTCAATGAATTGGCCAAGTAGCTTACGAGTTAAACTTGCCTTTGTAATTGGTGGTTGTTCATTTGGTTTCCCATGTTTTAATGTTAAAAGCGTGTATTGGAGATTCTTTTCGAATTGTACAATTGATGATGTGACGGTTACACTGGTTCCTATTGCTAACTTAGATTGACAAGTCCGCAAGTTGAGGTCTAAAGAAGTAGCCTCCGTGAAAGTCTATGGCGGAATAAGAAAGTAGAAGAAATGACACAGGAGGCGGAAGAGAAAATGAGACACAAATATCCTTACCTATTTCAGACCAACGTCGAGGTTCCGAGAGCAGCATAAGGTGAGTTCTATTTCAAATGATTGATGACCATGTGAGGTCCGACATACGGATAAATATTATATTATATGACACGTGAAGCGGTGGATTGGATATGTCACCCCTACATTCGAGGACGAATATTTCTAAGGGGGAAAGCTGTAACATCCCGTACTTTTGGGCCATGGTTTGAATGGATAGATGTATGTAAATAGACCCGAACGTTGGAGGATTTTTTTTGGTCATATTCACGTATGCAATTAAAGAAGCTTAGTATATAAAAGGATGTGATTCCGAAATAATTTTGGACTTAACAAGTGGGGCGACGGTGATTGAAATTATATTTTTGTGCATGGCAAAAGAAATTATGGACTAGTGTAATATCACACGAGGGTGATAATGAATATATGAAGTGTGTTGAAAATGATTATCAATAAGTGAATTGAGATCAGAAGATTAATTATGTGGGTAATTGGATAAATGTCGGAATAAGGTGAGAGAGTAAGGAGTTAATCATGGCATTAATTAAAATTAATTAGATAAGTACTAGTGGTGGGCTTCCACATGGCAATAGCAAAAAGGTGGCATTAAGTTGTTAAGTTGGGATGTAGAGAGAAGCCACATAGGCTCATGGATAGTGGACATCAATTATGACTAATACATATCCATAATATGGATATGAAGTTGTGGAATTAATTATTGCAATATAGGGGGTTCTTCCACGTTGCATTTAAGTGGAGTAATTTTGAGGATTTCACTGGAGATAAGCTTTTCACTTTGAAGAAATTTTAGGATATCTTTTTTTGGGATCATATCTCTCTCCGTAAGGAGGTACTTTTTCTCTATAGATAAGTATATATGCATCACTTGTTCCATGAAAAAATCATACATCAGAAACATCCTCAATTAAAAATGGAGATCATGCCTTTCATTCTAGCTCTCGTGAAGCAGACACGGAGATCAACAAATAGGTTTTGTTCACCGATTTGATCTCGTTGTTCTACTTTTCATCGCAGTGAGATTAATGTTCATTTAGTTGCTGGAAACTCTCGAAACTATTATTAATCCAGAAATAGCTCGAGATTAATGTAAGTTAGACGAATTGATCTGTAATAGCTATCGAAGAGGCATTATCCAAGGTATGTTAAGGCAAATCATTTCTTCTTTTGGCATGTTCTATGTAACAAAACGTAACCATAATATTGTTTCATAAATTATTCTACTCTTAGTAGTTAAGGATGTTATTTTTATTCATTCCTATGTTAAAAGCATGCCTAAATATATTCCTAAATCCTTATTGAGGTATATGGAAAAGATGTTGATATTCCCAATGTTAGCCGAAGGTACATGTTAATGTTCACAGTGTTAGCCGAAAGTACAAGGATATTATGTCATCTGATAAGTACAGAATATTTCATTATCATTTATGGATTTTTATTTGCATTATATTCATGTATTACCCTGGACCCACATGTGTCATATACACTACTATATGATATCAATATATATATGTAGGGGGGAAAGGGAATGGCATTATATACGCATCACCACCTGCAGCTGGTACAGACTATCGATGCCCAATTAGGTCAATATAATAATGATTATGTCCGTAGAGGCTGAAATGAAATGATTCCCACAGAGGTTGTTATGGAAAGGAAGATTCCCTTGTGAAGCCAATATTTATATGTATACCGCATTTGTATTGTGCATAACATTTAGTCATATGTATGTTGTGACCCTCAGAGGTGTTTACCGATGGTCGGTTGCTTCTGGCGGCTGTTATTGTCGACTGTATTTGTCGGCTGATACTATTTAAGTTTATTCTTGTATTCCTATTATGCTATTTTTCATGCCTAACATACTCAATACATCAGTCGTACTGACGTCCCTTTTGTCGGGGAACGCTGTGTTTTATGCCCGCATGCTCAGGTAAACAGTGGGATGGTTCGCGCTAGTAGGTTGCTAATTCAGCTGATGTTGGAGCAATTTATTTGTTCCAGAGTTGCAGTCTAGTCTCGGTATGATATTTTTCATATGCATATGGGTATGGTGGGGCCCTGTTTCATCCTTGTGATATCATGTACTCTTTAGAGGCTTGTAGACAGTTGTCATATGTATAGTAGTTGTGTATGGCCCTTATGGCTGTGATGTATGTGTCAGCCGAATATTTGGTAATGGCCTTTGTGGCCATGATTGATTTTGGTTATCTGGTAAGTATGTGAAGAGTGGTGCTCGGCAGGTAAAGTCCGGGTGCCCGTCATGGACCTCCGGTTTGGGTCGTGACACATATGATAAAGTCTCAATGGAGGTTCTATGGAGATGTTTGGGGGTTAGAGGTTTACATGTAGCGTATACTAGGGCGATCAAGGATATGTATGATGGAGCCAAGAATAGGGTACGGACAGTAGGAGGAGACTCGGAGCACTTCCTAGTGATGATGGGGCTACACCAGAGATCAGCTCTTAGCTCATTCCTATTTTCCTGGTGATGGACGGACTGACGTGAAAAATCCAAGGGGAGGTACCATGGTGTATGTTGTTCGCAGATGACATAGTCCTGATTGATGAGACTCGCAGCAGAGTGAACGCCAAGATGGAGGTTTGGAGACAGACTCTGGAGTCTAAAGGGTTCAGGTTGAGTAGGACCAAGACAGTATTTGGAGTGCAAGTTCAGCAACGGGAGCGACCCTGAGACAGGCATAAAGGTGAGGCTTGGTACTCAAGTCATTCCAAAGAAATAAAGCTTCAAGTACTTAGGGTCTATTATCCAAGGGAATTGAGAGTTTGATGACGATGTCACACATCGTATTGGGGGGTGGGGTGGATAAAATGGAGGCTCACATCTGGAGTCTTGTGCGACAAAAAAGTGTCACCAAAACTTAAAGGCAATTTTTATAGGGTGGTGGTTAGACCGACTATGTTGTATGGGGCATAGTGTTGTCCAGTCAAGACTTCGCACATACACAAAATGAAAGTTGCGGAGATGAGAATGCCGAGATGGATGTGTGTGCACACAAAGAGAGATATGATTAGAAATGATGATATCTGGGATAAAATGAGAGTGGCCTCGGTAGAGGATAAGATGCAAGAAGCGAGGTTGAGATGGTTCGGGCATGTGTAAAGGAGAGATACGAATGCCCCAGTGCGAAGGTGTGAGAGGATGCCTATGGACAGGTTCAAGAGGGGTAGAGGCAAGCTGAAGAAGTATTGAGGATAGGTGATTAGACGGGATATGGCACAGGTGAAACTTACTGAGGACATGACCTTAGATAGGGGGTTGTGGAGGACAGGGATTAGGGTAGAAGGATAGCAGGTAGGCGATCGTAGTCCTACTTACGCTTACAAAATGATAAATGTAATGTTATTACCGTAGGCCGATTAGTCTATCACACTTATAGGCACAATATTGCTTTATAGTCCCATGTATTTTGATTTCTGTTGCTATGTATTCTTTAGTGTACTTTGTTTATCTTATTTAGATGTGTTAGTTACTGCTTCATGTTGTTAGAATGTGTTACCATGGCGTATTTCGATTGTATTATCAGCATGTTCATATTGTTCATACTATTTTAATTCCCTGTCTAAGTCTGATTGTTTCTCTTGCTTTGCTTTGCTTTGCCTTGCCTTGCTTGCTTTGCTTGTGATTATGCTTTGTCTTGAGCCGAGGGTCTCCCAGAAATAGTCGCTTTACTTACCAAGGTAGAGTTAAGGTATGCGTACACTCTACCCTTCCCAGACCCCACGTTGTGGATTTCACTGGGTATGTTGTTGTTGTTGTTGTTGACAACTTGAGTTCCATGTACATGACTACAAATCCATTAATGCATGCTAGAACTAAGCATGTAGAACTTGACTATAACTTGTTCAGGAAAAAAGTAGCTCAAGGGAAACTAATTATTCAATTTGTCAGATCAAAGGATCAACTGGCAGACATTCATACCAAAGCTCTTGGAAAGGACCTGTTCAAGTTCTTTAGAGCCAAACTATGTGTGGTGAATCACCCCCACTAGCTTGAGGGGAAGTGTTGAAGATAATGATATGCAAAACAGTACTGATAAGGACTCGATCACTTAGTAGAAGTACAGTAGGATTGAGACTCTTGTACAAGCTTATCTAGGAGAGTTCTAGTATATCTTGTATAGCAAAAATATAGGATAAACTTATGTATAAATAGATAGGCTCATGTAGTGTAATCTGATCATCAATATACAGATTTCCTCATTACTTCTCACTGTGTGTTTTCTCATGTATTAGCAGTAAACTCCGTCAAATACATAATTTGGTAGCCCTATGCCACATAAAACACCTCATGGAATAAAGTCCCGTTATAATTTTGTTTAATTAAAAACTCATTTATCGAAAATGATTTTTTGCCACTTAGAGTTGTGTGACAGTCCCTCGGCTTGAGCGTAGTCAGGTTTGGGCATGCCCAAACTATTGAATGTGGGGTTGTACTACCAGAGATCCTATCTACGCGACATTCTTGCAAGGCTAAATACTCACGGGTGATCGATAGCGAAGTAGTACCGTGAGGGAAGGGTGAAAAAGCGGGAATGCCCTATCTAAGAGCCTACTTCCTTCTGAGATCTCTGCTCTTGGGGATTCATCTCTACCTTTTTTATAAAATGTAGTGGCCAAACCACATAGTCTATTTCCTCTCTTTCTCGCTCCTCAAGAAAGAAGGCTAGAAACTTCATATTATGGAAGTAAATATTCTTGCATTTATTGCTACTGCACTATTTATTCTAGTTCCTACCGCTTTTCTACTTATCATTTACATAAAAACAGTCGCTCTGCATATCCTTGGTGCACGGTTTGTCAGTCCAAACTATGAAGATGTTGTGTCTAAGTCTACTTCAGCATTGTGGGATCAGCTTAACAACATCACTGACCCGCCCACCAGTCATACCACGTGGAGCAAGTCTTTAAAATAAATTAATGAGATCAAATACAATAATAGCATATATGAATGAATATAAGATTTATACACAACACATCTACATATCTTAATCTTCAATATCGCCTATGTGTTTCAGCGGTGCGTTCATAAGGCACCAACTTTACCTAGGCTAGACTATGCTTTTCAATAACCATTCATAGCCTAACACTATCTCATTAATATCCCAACCAACTATGTGCCTCATAATGACGTCCACAAAGGTAGAAAACCAGGCTATGCTTAGAAGTATACCGTCCACAGCCAACATGATTTTAGCATCATTTCATCTTCTCAGTCACAAACACAACTAGTGTGCATATAATAGAATTAGAAATTGCATATAAACGGTCAATACATTTCTAATCACATAAACAAGTGGCATACATTATATCATGCATCATATAAATACAACTAATATGTCATGCTCAATTTAGAAAAAGATTGTATCAAAGCTATAGAAGCAAATAGTATAGTTTCATAGAAGAAACAACTTGAGTCTATTGAATTTAACTAAAATAATATACATCCTAGCACGCGTTCTCCCCGTAATACATTAGGTAGTTTGAAAGCTATTTTGCAAGTTCCAAATCATGTTTTTAGAAAAGCAAGCACTCACTTACCTCGAAACCGACAAGTTTCCTAATCTTGAATTGTCCAAATCACCTAAATGGCCTCCAATTACCTCTACGGGTGGGTCGGATCGGATATGAGCAGGCGAAAATGGATAAAACAAAAATGGATCAATTATTCTATTCATCCATATTTAACACGGATAAAAAAAAATGGGTTAACCCGACGGATAATATGGATATTCATATTTATCCATATTATCTAAAGTTACTTTAAAGATGTTGGCTTCATGTAGCTAATATGGAGAAAATTAATTTACCTTCTTGTCCGCAAATTCAATCCCTAGTACATAGTTGCACTTCAACATTTGCGGGAAGAATAAAACTTCGAAGTTTTCCAATGACACGACCTCCAAGAAAACATTTTTCGAAAAATACTCACTCAAGCCCCACCATTCCCACCCCACCCACTCTCCAACCAAGTCTCACCCCCACTCAACCACCGTCTTTGAATGAACTTCATCTTTGCTCTTCCCTATCCCACACCACCACCCACCCCAACCTCACCCCACTCCACATCACCGCCCCACTCAACCCCCCTCCCCTTTCAAATTTTCTACTGCATATATTTTATAAAAAATGAATTTTTTTTCTTACCCCCACCTGCCCCCCCCCCCCCCCCCCCCCTCCAAACCACAATCCACCATCCATCCACATTAAATTTAGCCATGCATATTTCTCATTCTTTATACGTTTTTATAAAAGTAAAATAAAATTTATAAAGTAAAAACACTACAACATTACACATGTATAGATACGAAATATAACGTAGCTAAATATAAAAAATTATGTGGTTAAACACTTTAGCTATAATATTTTTTTCTGTAGCATTTGTAGCAAAATGTAGCGTCGCTAAAGGATAGCTACAGACTTTACATGATCTGTGGCTAAGAACTAATACTTATTTCTACGAATTTTTTTTGTGTTATAGCTATGATGGTAAAACTTTTTGACAAAATAAATATTTATAGCAAGTAAGCTTATTCTTTTGCCATGGCAAATAAAAGTTGTAGCTATGTCTTCATATTGTTGCCACAAGATTTTGTATTGTAGCAAAATATATAATATGTTTTCCACGTGAACTCAAGTTTTGTGGCAATTTATACAGCTAAATCTCGTGGCAATAGTACTCATATTTAGCTACGAATTAAAAATTTCATAGCTATGAGTTGAAGTATTTGCCACAAAATATTTTTCTATTGTAGCTAGAGAATCCATATCTTTTGCCATGAAATATATTGAATTATAGCTAAAGTTTTATTTTGCATTTGCTACGAAAAATGAAAATGTCTTGCTACGTAGCAATTACATATACCTTTAGCAGCGAATTCAGAAATTTTATTGTTACGTAGCAATTATATATACATTTTGCTGCGAATTCAAAACAATTATTGCTACAAACTGAAAAATTTGGCAAGAGTATTGTTAGTCACAAGAACTTTAAAATGTAAATAAGAATTCAAAGCTTTTAGGTTTTAAAACATATCCCAAGTTACACATTATTGTATATTTCAATTAAAATACATTCACAATACAGAATTCTTCTACGACACCATCTTGTTTGAGATCCAAAGTCGCATAGTGTTCTCCTTTCTCTCCTCCCACGGTCTCCAAGTGCACCTTAGCTTGATCAACATCAGTTTTACCTTGTCATTTATGCTCTAGTTCCACAAATTCACCTATCAATAGTAAATTATTTTAACAACAAAAAGCATAAATAATCGATCATATATATATTTTTAATAAGTATAAATTATTTACTAGAAATGTGCAAATTTTATTAGTAAAGTATTAATAGAATTTCAAGAAGAGAAAAAATATGTCTTGATAATTGTCTAACTAAATGTTTTTTTTACAATGACAAAAGGGACTAAAATAATACCTGCAGATATTGTTGTATTAAACATAACAAGTTCATATGCTAATCTTTGTAACACCAAGTGCAGATTGAATGACATAGTTAACAAAAGGATCTTGCAGCAAATGACGACCCTCCAAAATAATGAAAAGGGATATACGAGAAATGAGAAACTTTAAATTGGAGATTGAAGAAGAAGAAGAAGAAGAAGACGGAACCTTTATTTTGAGGGATGATGATAGGTTGATTCAGGTGAGTAATGGAGAAATGTTGCTCCTCTGTAAATTGATTGATTTTGAGAGTTTTAGGCTTTTAGGGATTTTATTTTGCTGATCAATCTAATAGGAAAAGAAGGCTATAATTTAGGCACAAATAATTTGGAGGGAATTCCTTTTTTCAAGTCTAATTCGTGCTCTCTTTTAAATTTGTGAATTAATGTTTCCCTCTTAATATTACAACCATAAAAAGAATACTTGGTAAGAAATTTCTTCATATAATATGATGTTAGCCATGTACAGTAATTAGTTTTTAAAATTTTATTTTTAACTTATTAATGAACATTATTTAAAGTTAATACTTATTTTTATATGGTATATAACTATACTAAATTATCAATCCTTAGTTCAACTAATTATAATTAAACTTACAATAATCATGAAGTAATTGAATTAGTAATAGATCATAAAGTTACTTAGATATAATCACTTATTTATTTAAATTATATTTGAAACTTACGAGTAAGATCCTATAAAATTGAATCAAGTCAAAGATGAACACCTCTAATTACACTAGATTGATAAATATATTGTTCTGATAGATCATGTCCGAGTCAAATAACATAAATTTTTGAAACACGTGACCAGGATGAAGCTTCACATAGACTTAGTGAAATTTTGTTTAAATTTAATATAATTAGTTAATAAAAAATAATTAGATACAATCACCTATTTATTTAAAATATCAAAAACTTAAAAGTAATATTCTGTATAATTGAATCGAGTCGAATGATGAACACTTCTAATTACACTAAATCAATAAGGGTATTGTTTCAATAGATCATGTCAAAGTCAAATAACATTTCTTAAAACACTTGATCAGGGTGAAGCTTGACTAAGACTTATTGAAGTATAGTTTTGTTTGAATTTGATATAATTAGTAATTAATCAAAGTCAATATAACAACTTATTTATTTAAGTTATATTTGAAACTTATAAGCTGTAATAATGAATTGAATCGACTAATTAGCACTTTTAATTACACTAAATCGATAAAGGTATTATTCTGATGGAACATATTAAGTCAAATAATAATTCAGGAAGCACTTAATCAAGATGAAACTTCATTGGGACTTAGTAAAGTTGTATTAAAGTTCGATATATTTAGTTAATCAAAATTAATTAGATATAATCACCCTTTATTGAAATTATTTTTAAAACTTACAATAAGGCCCTGTAAAATTGAATCGAGTCGAATGATGAACACCTTTAATTAGATTAGATTGATAAATGCATTATTCTGATAGACCATGTCGAGTCAAATAATATGAATTCTCGAAAGTCTTGATCAGGATGAAGCTTAAGTAAATTTAGTGAAGTTTTTTTTATATTTGATATAATTAGTTAATTAATCAAAAGTAATTAGCTATAGTCTCTTATTTATTTAAATTTTATCTGAAACTTACAATTAAGATCATGTAAAATTGAATCGAGTCGAATGATGAAAATCTCTAATTACTCTAGACCGATAAAGGTATTGTTCTAATAGATCACCTCCAAGTCAAATAACAATTTTCAAAACACAGGATCATGATGAAGCTTGAGTGAGACTTATTGAAATTTTGTTTAAATTTGATATAATTAGTTAATCAAATTTAATATAATTAGTTAATTGAAAC
This sequence comes from Anisodus tanguticus, assembly GCA_034509755.1. Taxonomy (NCBI): domain Eukaryota; kingdom Viridiplantae; phylum Streptophyta; class Magnoliopsida; order Solanales; family Solanaceae; genus Anisodus; species Anisodus tanguticus. The sequence goes on from CM067540.1 coordinate 16,658,553, forward strand.
TTACAAGCTATAAAATTGAATCATATCGAATTATTGACGCTTCAAATTCAACTAGATGAAGGGGAGCCTTGGAGTAACCGATAAAGTTATTGTCATGTGACCAAGAGGTCATAGGTTCAAGCCGTAGAAACAGTCTCTTACAAAAATGTGAGGTAAGATTGCGTACAATAAACTCTTGTGGTCCAATTTTTTTCCCTACCGCTGGAGCTTAGTGAGGGCTGCCCTTTTTTCAAATTCCACTAGATCAAAGGCATTATTCCGATGGAATAAGTTTGAGTCAAATAACAATTATGGAAGCACTTGGTCAAGAATAAGTTCCAGTTAGACTTAGTGAAATTTTGTTTGACTTTGGTATAATTAATTAGATATAATCAATATCGAGTCTTTGAAATCAAAAACTATTTTCTCTCTCTAACTCATGCTCTCGGCGTACATTAGTTAAATGTACGCCTTCGCGGATTACCATAGCTAGAAGTCGAGGAAAGGCGGCGGCAGGTGGGGGGAAAGGGCCGGAGCCACCAGTGGCACCGGCGGGGCGAGGAAGAGGGCCAGGAAGGCCTTGAACACGACTCCTAACTAAAGTAGAAGAAACAGATGATGCTGCTTTGTCAGGGCAATGCACTCTACAAGCTCAGAGCTCGTTTACTACTGTTCCGTTGGATAAGCAAAATCAAGTAGCGACTCCGACGGTGGTTTCTGAAGCTACTCAGCAGCTGGATTTGAGTATAAGCCCGACTCAGAGTGCTCCTTCGGAGGTTACAATTGTGAAAGCACCAGATCATGCAAGCTCGAGTAATAATGGCTCAGATTTGGAAATTGCTGAGGAGGATGTGCCAACGAAATCGAGTGCTAATTTCCATTTTATTGAATTAACCGATCGACATGCCAGTGGACATTTATTTTGAATTCGGTAATTTTTTTTAAAATAGTTCGACATTCTTATTTATTTTATTATTATGAGAATAATCCTACTACTTCTGGTTCTGGGGTTTCCACACTCTGAAAAAAAACTGAGGCGTGTCGTCCAAATCATTGGTCCGGTACTAGATGTAGCTTTTTCCCAGGAAAGATGCCGAATATTATAACGCTTTGGTAGTTCAAGGTCGAGATAGTGTTGGTCAACCAATTAATGTGGCTTGTGAGGTACATCAATTACTAGGAAATAATCGAGTTAGGGCTGTAGCTATGAGTGCTACAGACGGTCCAACGAGAGGAATGGAAGTGATTTACAAAGGAGCTCCTATAAGTGTTCTGGTTGGGAGAGCGACTCTGGGACGAATTTTTAATGTGCTCAGAGAGCATGTTGATAATTTAGGGCATGTAGATACTAGTACAATGTCTCCTATTCATAGATCTGTGCCCGCCTTTATACAGTTGGATACAAAATTATCAATTTTTAAAACAAGAATTAAAGTAGTAGATTTTTTAGCCCCTTATCGCCGTAGAGGAAAAATCAGACTATTCGGGGGAGCTGTAATGGGTAAAAACAGTACTCATTATGGAATTGATTAAAAACATTGCTAAAGCTCATGGGGGCGTATCCGTATTTGGCAGAGTGGGTCAACATACTCCGATCTTTACATGGAAATGAAAGAATCTGGGGTGATTAATGAAGAAAATATTGCAGAATCAAAAGTGGCCCTAGTTTACGATCAGATGAATGAACCACCGGGAGCTCGTATGAGAGTTGGGTTGACTGCTCTAACTATGTCGGAATATTTCTGAGATGTTAATGAGCAAGATGTACTTCTATTTATTGACAATATCTTCCGTTTCGTCCAAGAAGGATCCGAAGTATCGGCCTTATTGGGTAGAATGCCTTCCGCTGTGGGTTATCAACCGACCCTGAGTACTGAAATGGGTTCTTTACAAGAAAGAATTACTTCTACCAAAGAAGGGTTCATAACCTCTATTCAAGCCGTTTATGTATCTGCAGACGATTTGACCAACCCTGCTCCTGCTATGACATTTACACATTTAGATGCTACTATCGTACTATCAAGAGGATTGGCTGCCAAAGGTATTTATCCAGCAGTATAAGCCATGGGTGGTGAGTGGGGATTTTAATGCTATGCTATACCCTCAGGACGGAATATTTGGCAATTCAGTGTCTTCAGCTAAAATAAGTGACTTTTCCACATGTATTCATAACCTACCGTTGAATGAAATTCCATGAAAAGGGGAGTTTTATACATGATCTAATAAACAACAAGGTCCTGCTAGAATATATAGTAGAATTGATAGAGTTTTTGGAAATAACTTGTGGATGATGAATTGGGGTGTTGTTACTACTGAATATGATTTGCCACTCTTCTCAGACCACATCCCTATGCTGATCACAATTAAAGTTGTGAAATGAAAAGTCAAGTCTCCCTTTAAATTTTTCAATGTGTGGTCTGAACATGTAAATTTTCAAACACTGGTTGTTGAGGTTTGGTGTAAGCAGGTGGCTAGGAATAAGATGGAAAATATCTGGAAGAAACTGAAAACTCTCAAACCCAAGCTGAAGTTTTTTAATACAGATGAGTATAAAGGGATCTCTCAAAAGATAGAAAGGGCCAGAGCTGAGCTTATTGCTATACTAGAGAAGATGAATTATCAGTACTCAGATACACTATTGGAAGAAGAAAGAATGGTCATTCACGCCTTGGAGAAGTGGTCTTTAACTCAAGAAAGCATACTGAAACAAAAATCAAGGGCCAAATGAATTAAATTGGGTGATTCAAATAACAAGTACTTTACTGTTGTCATGAAGGAAATGACTCACAGGAAGCAAATCATATAACTTAATGAGGCAGATGGATCAATGATCATTAATCCCACTGGTATTAGAGATGAGTTGGTCAGATTTCCTGAATCATGACCAACAACTTGCCCTTTGTGAGGAAGTGGATGAAAATGAGATATATGAGGGACTATGCAGTATTAATGAAGACAAGGGTCATGGGATTGATGGATACAACTCTTGTTTCGACAAGAAAGCATGGCCACTGATTAAGAAGGATATCATAGAAACAGTGCAAGAGTTCTTCAGTACAGGGAAAATGTATCAGCCCATAAACTGTGAAGCTATTACTTTAGTGCCTAAGATAGCAAATCCACAAAGTGCAAAGGACTTCAGACTTATTGCCTGTTGCTCAGTCCTGTATAAAATAATATCCAAAATACTAGTTGCAAGACTACAAAAGGTGATTTCTAGTATCATAAGTGAAGCTCAAACAGGGTTCATTCCAGGTAGAAAAATTCCAGACAACATCATATTGGCACATGAACTCATCAAAGCTTACACAAGGAAAAATATATCCCCAAGGTGCATGATAAAGATTGACCTCACCAAGGACTATGACTTTGTGGAATGGATATTTTTGGAGCAGGTTATGCTTGAGCTGGGATTTCCAAAGAGGTTCCAGGATTGGATTCTTACTTGTGTCAAGACTGTGAGCTACACTATCAGAGTCAATGGGGAACCATCACCTCCTTTCAAAGCTGCTTAGGGTCTAAAATAAGGTGACCCTGTGTCACCCTTTCTATTTGCAATAGTAATGGAGTACTTAAGTAGATGCCTCAATGGATTAAAATAAGAGAAGGGATTTAAATTTCACCTTAGATGTTCTAAATTGGACATCACTCATCTCAGCTTTACTGATGATCTATTACTTTTTTCTATGGGTGATTTATTTTCTGTCACTTGCAACAATGTTTTGATCAGTTCTCCAAATCATCTAGGCTTCAGGCTAATTTGACTAAAAATTCAATCTGTTTTGGTGGGGTTACACACACAGTAAAGTAGAATATTTTACAACTATTGGGATTCACACAAGGTGACTTGCCTTTTAAGTACCTTGGAGTTTCACTTTCTGCTAAGAAGATGAATTTGATACAATGGAACCCTCTGACAGAAAAATGGTGGCCAGAATCACAACATGGACTGCTAAGAAGCTCTCCTATGCTGGGAGAGTTCAGTTGGTGCAAGCATTTCTATTTGAAATACAAGCATATGTTGGAAATTTGCCTTTGGCGGGGAGATGCGTCCACCCATCTTTAATGAATTAAACACTAGTGTTCCGCATGTTGGAGGCTTTGTCTCTTCACACATGCATAATCTACTAAGTGAGTAGATGACCGTAGGGCCAAGAATCGTCAAATTTCGTTGAGAAATGAAAGAGATATTGGTCCACGAAGTAAGGTGTTTGAGGCATGGAAATATGGTGTGGGACAAATCTACCACATTGGTGGGAAAAGGAAGAATTGCTCTCTATATAAGTCTCTAAAATGGTAAAGGGTTTGGGACCCCTAGGGGTATCCCATGTGTTTAAAGGAGGGAGGACCTAGATGTGTTTGGGTTCAAGGCTAAGCCCACACGCGCGCCGCCGCCCGTCCGGTCTTGTCTCGATCTCCAGAAAACTTTCTGCCTACCGTTGGACTGTGTTTTGGAGCATTATTAACTCCTCCATTAACAGCCCATTACTTGGGCAGTTGAGCAGCCTCCTTCAATGGCCATAAACAATCATTACTTAGCTGTTTAATTCCCTCATTCAATGGCCATTAGCAGCCTTGTCTTGCGCAGTTGGGCAGCCTCTCTCATGCTATATATTGATGCCTTTTGGCTCAATTATGTTGCACACATACGTGACTGAAATTCAGCACAAAACAGTGAAGAAAACCACTGCAAAACAGTGACGAAATACAGTGTGATATACACAAGATATACACAACAGAGACACATTATATACACAGAGACAAAAGAGAAGAGTAAACAGAAATTCTTCCTTCCTTTTCCATATCTTCAGCAAGTCGATTCATATTTGTTTTCTTCGTCAGGCTCAACCTATTGGCTTTGTAGCGTTGAGATTAAAGTATTGTTTTATCTTGGGAGACTATTACTCGCTAACGTAAAAGCATATATACGGGGCAATCTTGTCTTAAGGACAGAGGGCAATCACTCGACTCAACACACAACGTTGTAACCATCCAGATTTAGTTGTTTCTTGATTTCAGGTTATCAAGATTCAAGACACAACAAGCTTGCGGCAGTTTTGAAGATTGGCCTATTTGTTCAACAAGATTCAATTTCTGAATATTGAATATTTGTTTATTCTTTCGAATACTTGTAATAGTTATTTACTTCTCGTACTGCTTTATAAAGTACAATAGAGAGTACCAACAGCATATTGGGCTCAACTATTCTTGATCCCTACTAAAGTGATAGAAGACAATGGAGGCATACTGCAGAAGCTACATATGGTCTGGTGGAAATGTCATAACTAAAAGATCTCTAGTGTCTTGGGAGAGGATCTGCACACCTAAGAATATAGGGGGACTGAATCTGATAAACTTAAAGTTGTGGAACAAGGCTACAGTAGCTAAGAATTACTGGAATTTGGCTCATAAAATGAATAAACTATGAATTAAGTGGATACATGCTTTCTATATAAAGGGTCTACCACTGGATATTGTTGCTATACCAAACCAAGCCTCCTGGATGGTGAGGAAAATCATTGAGGCTAGAACTGTGGTGAATCAGAGTCAACCAGTAATCACAGCTGCAAAGAGCATGATTAAGAAATTATATCTCCTTCAGATAAGGCAGCAGGCTAGAATACCTTGAAATTGCTTAATGTTTAGAAACAAAGTTAGTGCTAAGGCAGTGTTCTATATGTGGCTACACTTTTAAGACAGGATGCACACAAGTGATAGATTGAATAAATGGGGAATACAAGTTGACACAACATGTGTTTTGTGCCAGACACAAACAAAAAACATGAACCATTTATTTACATAATGCAAGTTCTCTAAAATTATATGGGACAGGTTACTTAGATAGATGCAGAGAAGTGCTCACAAGGCCAATTCTTGAGATCAACACTTTAAGTGGGTGCTTGGCAATGCAAAAGAGAAATCACAAGCTGCAACAATGTTCAAAATGGTCTATGCTAAGGTGGTTCATGGGATATGAAATAAGAGAAACCTGCGCGTTTTTTAGAAGAAGAACAAAGGTGTGGAAGAAATAGCAAGGATGATAGCATGCACTTGCAATATCAGGGCCAAAACTGGGACAAGAACTTTGATGCAAAGACTAGTATTTTGATTGGTGCTGATAGAGTAACTTGGTTTTTTTATGTGTTCTCCAGTGCTGTATAGTGACTTCTAGGATATAGTATCCCTCATGTTGAGTGATATACATTATCCTAGATGGTCTCTTTGTGTAGATTTAGTTGAGGTGTAGTGACTAGTATGTATTGAGCCTAGTTGAGAGGCTCCTCATGAGACAATAGCTGTGAGAATAGCTATTGTGGTTTTGTAACTTTGCACTTGGTGGTTAATATATAATCAGTTAAGTACCAAATTTTTTTAGATATAATCACCTATTTATTTAAATAATATTTGAAATTTATAAATAACACCCTGTAAAATTGAATCGAATTGGATAATTAGTACTATTTTATGGTAGTTTAAGAAAAAAATTACTTGATGTGGCAAAAAGATTAGTATTGCTACATCAAATTTTAACTCATAATAAAAAATTATTATTGGCTACAATAAATTATGACAATAATAAATTTGTGGCAATATCATTTTCCATGCTACTATTGCCACAACATTTAAGTACTTGAAGCAACAATATTTATTTAGCTACGATATTATATTTCAAATATTTCGTGGCTAAAATATTACTATTGCTACAACAAGTTTTAACTCGTGACAAAAATTGATAATTAGTTACAAAACTTTGTTATAACAAAACATTTGTCGCTATATCATTTAACTATTGCCGCAATTTTTTTATAACTTGAAGCAAAAATATTTATTTAGCTACACTATTTTGCTTCAAATATTTTATTGTGACTATAAGGTTTCTATTACTACAATGAATTTTAACTCGTGGTAGAAACTAATAATTAGCTATAAATTTTTATTATGAAAAAAGATCTGTGGCTATATCATTTAACTATTGCCACAATTATTTATAACCTGAAGCCAAAATATGTATTTAGCTACAATATTTTGTTTCTAATAAATTATTGTGGCTAAAAGGTTACTATTGCTACAATAACTTTTATCACGCAGCAAAAACTTATGATCAACTACAAAATTTTATCGTAGCAACAAAGTTGTAGCTATTTAGGTAATTGTTGCCACAATTTTTAGCAATTATAGAAAACATGAGGAATTAGCTATGTCAATTTGCTTTTTGTGGCTAAGAAATTTTACGAATTTGTAAATAGCAATGGAATTTGAATTTTTGTGGCTATTACTATGTAATAGCTACGATTTTCAAATTCGTAGCTTAGATTTCGTAGTTATAGATACATTGTGTTGTAGTGAAAATTCGGGAGGGGTAGGGAGGCGAAGGGTGGATGGTGTAGAAAACCAAAATATAAGTTTTTAAGAAAAAATATTTTTTTAGAAGGGGTGGGGTGGGGGGTGGAGGGAGGGAAGTGTAATAATCAGATTCAGATTCAGTACTCAAGTTCAAGGGTCCTGCTAAAAGGCATGCTACTCAAGAATGGTTTGAGTCACAGTACGTCGACCGCCTTTTAAATAAAGGTTAAAAAGGCACTCATCAGTTAGTTCGGCCCCTTTTCAATTTCGTTGTGCCGCCTATGTTGAGAATGGATTCCGAAAAAGCAGCCCGTCTTTCATCATCTATACCAGCTGCCAAGAGGAAGGATTGCTTGTCAAGCTGGCCTATATATAATAATAAGAAATTTCTTTCTATTTTTTATTATTATATAATAAATTCTAGTTGAAAATGGAAAGATTCGATTTCTTTTAATGGTGGGGTGTGGGGTGGTGTGGTTGGGGGATGGGGTTGGGTGGTGGTGGGGTGTGGGGTGGTGTGGTTGGGGATGGGTTGGGTGGTGATGGCATGGTTGGTGAATTGCCGTTTCCTAATGTTATTAAGAAAGTTACTCATATTTTAAGTGGATAATATGAAATGACCCACATTAAACCCATTTTAAATTGATTGAATATCCAACTCATTTTAAATGGGTTGGGTCGGACGAATATCCATATTTTTTACCTATTTTGCCGCCCTAAATTTACCTCAATATATGCAAAATATTGATCAACGATAATAATTATGCTAGTCTGGCGAATCCTACAGTTTTAGAGCAAGCACAGATCTGAGTCAATAGAGAGTCAAACAAAAGTCAACCCTCAAATCAAATCAGTCAAACCCCAAAATAAAGTGTAGAACCCAATTACACATTAGTTCACGACTTTAAATATATGTTTAGATTGTCATTTCAGGTTCAATTACTCAATTAGTTAGGTCACAAATCCCCAATTCCCTCCATCAATCTCATGATTCTATGATTATATTTTCACCAAAATTAAGTATAATAATCATAGGATGTCGAATCATTACCTCAATAGTTTAGGTTTGAAATTTCATACTTGAAATCTCATCCATAAATTCATCCTTTTCTAAAATGACAAAAATTAGGTCTAAAATTTTGTTATTGACTATGTATTCTTTGCAAAATCTGACCATTGTGGCCTATATATGTGGCGCACGCCAGGGGTCCTGCCAAATGGGTGCGTAGCTTGGATCCATTGCACGAGCGATAGGACAAGTGACGCACACACCAGAGCACATGAAGCAATTTTTCTGGTTATTGAACTTAACCTCAAGCGATGTAGAAATCCATCCGAGCCCCACGTGTCCTAACTCAAACTAGCTCAATAAGTACAAAATGGTTATACAAACTTATACACATATTTAAAGCTCAATTTTAAATTCAAATATAAAAGAGAGGATCGGATTGGGGCAACATAACTGGAATTCGAAAGAAGTTCAAATCATATTATCCCATTCAATTGTATTATTATGAAAGCAACTGAATATGTGTGGAAAGCCGAGCTTGAACAATAGTAATCCAGTCATTTACATGTTAAAATTGGGGGGTTGACCCAAAGGACAGCCAGTGGGCTATAAAACAAACAAAAACAGTGTTGAAACTCACTGCCAATATTTTTTGCTTTTACAGTATTCTGCATGCATATTTACCTGGAAAGACCATTACATTCTGTATCCTTTTAGATGCTCTCTCTTCCTCGTGCCTTTGCCATCCCCATTTGATCCCTCCTACTTTAATTCTGTTCTCTTCTCCTCTCCCACATTTTATTACTGCCATTTGACCTACCTATTAATAAACACTTGTCATTTCTACACTTTGTTGACTCTTTCCAATTATATATACATAAGTCATTTCAATGTCACAATATTAATAAATGCTTGTGTAATAAAAAGACTGACAAACACAAAATATTCTTAAAAAACAAAATCACATCACAATTTAAATTAATCAGTTATAATAAATTTAGATTTCAAATATATTAAATAATACTTTTATAATAAAATTTATAGACAAACCAAAATAGAAAAGAAAGTACTCTCTTTGTCTCAATTTTGTATGACGCTCTTTCAATTTTAGTCAATAAAAAAAGAATGATAATTTTTTTTATATTCAGTTTTAACAATTTATTTTAAACTTCTCATTCTACTTTAATAAAATATTTTTCAGCCACGTAAATTTCTATTGCTTGTTTTAGATCATAAATTTAAAAATAAAACTTATTTTCTCTTAAATTATGTGCTCAATGAAACACATTCACATAATTTGAGACGGGACTATTATATTAATTAATATGAAAAGGAGTATTTGGACTAATACAAACAATTATAAAAAGAAAAGACTAACACAAACAAAAGGGTGTACAAAAAAAATTGATTATCCCCGACCCACCCTGATTCTCGCTTGGCTTGATTCACGCACGATTTCCTTACAACTATGCATCATCGCTAATACCAGTCAATGATATTCTTCTTCTCTTTCTTGTAATTCTTTTTTTTTTCAAGAATGGAGAAAAAACTTTTAATCAGATCACAATCCTATCGTCACTTCACTAAACATGTTTGGAATGTACATATAACTTGAAGAGATTTACTCTAACTCCGCTAGGGAAATACTAACACACTTTAAAGGTTAATATCATTATTTCCTTCAAGTGGGAAGAAAAGAGCCACCTTAAAGGGAAAAAAATAGAAAGCAAGAGAAAAACAAAAGAGTTTTTAAGATATTTTGTATTCGCTTCGAAAATTGTTTAAAGTTTTCCTCTTTGTTTAGCTTTTTATTTTATTTTCTTTTTGTTGATGATGATCAGAAAGTTTATCAAAAAGTCACCATAAACATATGATCAATATTTCCACTTATCCAATATGTCTCGTTATCAAATTAATTTCAGTAATTCTGTTTGGATCTCTTGTCAAAGTGATGCCATGTAAATAACATTCCTTAGCTTTTTGGAGCCTATTTGGCTTTTTCTTTTTCTTTTTTGGGTCGTCGAAACAATTCAATATGGAATATAGGGAGAACATAACCACTGTACTCACAAGTGAGTCATGGAGAACTTGATTTTAGCTGAGCAGTTAGTAAATTGATTTATATGTATAGAAAGTATTTAATATAATTGATGGACTAATGAGATGCACTTGTAAAAAACGCTTTGAACTCACCATTATGGCATAAAAACTAGGACAATTAAACCACCCAGTAAATGTATTTAACCGTTTACATACACCCGTTCACTAGTATAATTATGATTGGGTGATACCTGTTTAAATGTCCCATTTATTCTCAGAGTTAAAGATCATCTGTAAGTAACTATTTTACATAAGTTTATGTACGACATTAGACATGGAATACAAAAGGAAATGAATGGACAAGTGAACAATGATAGTAACTGGTTCTTAATTCTCTCTTCACTTTCAATTAGTGCCAGTTACATAAACAGTCAGTTTTAATATTTCCGATGAAGTAATAATTATCAGTAGTAACATACAAACCCGGATAATTGATTAGATTAACAAAGAAAAACAAACCATGCTCAATATCCTCGGAAAAGAAACCCTAAAAAGGATGAATTCTTTTAATAAAAAAGATTTAGTCCCTTGATTTAAAAACAATAACCAATGTAACAAAGGGGAAGAGAGCGCAAAGGAAAAAAGAAATTATCCATCAATAGCAAGAGCATACAAATCCGATATCACATTCAAATTTCGAGAGTTAAACAAAAAAAAATTGATCGCGATTTATTTGTATGCTCTTTAAATATTTTAAATTATTAATTTTTATGACATAGTACTTTTCTATAGTTTCTAAATATGTAAATTATTTTTTGAAAACCTTAAAGATTGTATATCTAAATACACGGTCAAAATTAAAAAAATTTAACTCTCGAATTCAAACTATCATATATAAATTGGGAGGTAGTAACACATTTTCTTAGAACCTTTTTCATACGGAATTCGACATCTGATTAAGGGTGAAGACATCTTATTCATTCCACCACAAATTTTACGGTAGTATTAACAAAGTTTATAGTAATAATATTTTCACATATTACTTAAAAAGTAATTACGTATAACTATTCAATAAGAATTAAAATTATATAATTTTTTTACCTTACAAGTGTCTTTTAATATTTTACTATAATTAAATTAGTTATCATTTTTATTATTTTAATTTAAGTTATAAGTAACTTATTTTATTTTTAAGTTTACAAATTTCATATTCAAAGTTATATGATCACTCGTTAGTGTAAAAAAGTTTCACATACTAATAGCTTAAACTCATTAAATTAACAATTATTTTAAAAATAATCTAATTGTGTTAAAACTTTTATAAGGAGAAACTAAACTCGTTCTAAACATTGATTGGTATCCTAAACTAAATGACAACTTCCTAAAACATGCTAGTGTGAAAAGAACTACACAACAAAGATTAAATTCACACCCATAATAACTTAATGAAGGAAACAAAATTATGTACTAGTAAAAAAGAAAAACAAAACATGGACATCCTTGGAAAAGAAAAACGAAAAAGATTGAAATCTTTACTAGTAGTACTAGTTTTTTTATAAAGATAAAAGACACATGTTCCCAAAGAGAAAGAAAAACGAAATTACCAAATTACTAAAAAGCTAAGTAAGCTACAACTACACAGGTATTTGAGTATGACATGACTGAAAGGAAGGGATCTTCCCCCGAGGCAGAAGAGAGATTTACACGCAAATCCATTGGGTGCTACCAAGCTGTGTTTCTTTAATTTACTTCTCTCTTTTCTGCCAGTTTTTCAGTTTCATTTAAATGATAGCCCAACACAACACTCCTCTAAATCTTTCTTTTAATTAGGCAACATGCAGACGGATGAAAATGTTGAATCATTATTGCTAACATCGTAATTTTCACCACTAACGCCGCCCTTTGTTGCTTCTTCATCATGGTCATCATTACTTGTATTAATGATATAGCCATTTTCATTATCTACAAGTATATCGACATCCACAAGATGTTCCATCGAATCAGATGAGTAGTTTTCTTCTTCTTCTTCTCCTTTAGAGGAACTGACGGCCGAGAAGAGTAATGGAGAGTTAATGCCACGGAGTCCCGCTATAGGATTTGGCTCTGTTAGTATCTTCCCATCTCGAGGTGGTGCGAATATCACTGGCATGTATTCCTCAGCTTCACATGGGAATTTTGAGTTCCTGAAATGCTCTTTTAATGCTTCAATTCCCTTCACAACACACAAATAATTCAATTACTAATGCAAAAATTATAACAACAAATATTAATAATATGCTTCATCATTTCTTGTTAAATATTTGATTTAATAAACAATGCATAATTTATGCAGATATAATATTTATAAACTATGAGAAAAGTAACAATCAAACATCATATTAATAATGCTGAATTTTAAATTGTATGATGATATTGGAAGAAAGGGGGAAGTGGAACATACTTGTAATCTAGCGTAAGTAACTTGGCAAATCTTTCTGGAGTTGAAGACCTCCCAATTTTGAAGATGAAAAGCCTTGTAGAGTCTCAATGTTGCCTGTGGTGAAGTCATGTTCACGAATCCATATCCCACGTTGCACTTGTTACTAACACAAATAATCATTTACTACAAGTTAGTAAAAACAAAATTAAGGGATAAAAATTCAATCTTTTCGAAGATAATTATTAAAACTCACATGAAATCGATGGGAAGATAAACGAAATCATAAGAGGATTTTGCCTGATCATCACCGTCGGCAATCTGCTCGTTACAGTGAATGCAGTGGTTGTCCAGCATGTTCAGCAGCAGCTTCTGACTGCACCAGACCCCAAAGATATGTCAGTCAAATATACCAACATTAATATTTTTTTTCTTTACCAAGTTATTGAAAAAAAAAAATCAACATAAAATTAAACCACATTTGGTTAGAGAGATTAAAAAACTAATCCTTGCTTAGCTTATGCAAGGTTTAATTGACAGGCATTGTTTAATACCAATATCAATGTATTATACCTGATGAAATGTGGAAATAAAAAAATAAAAAAAAGCAATACAAAGACAAAAATACTTCATAAAGGAAAAAAAGACACTAAAGTTAGGCAATCCTTCGATAATATTCCTTATATTATTATTCGAATAATAATCTCTTTGTTATTATTTCCCCTACACTAGCCTATGAACTACTTCACAGGAGACTTGTTAAATTAGCAGGCATTCAGACTTAATAGATAAAGGGGGAAAAGGAATCAGAATAATAATTATATTTATATATAAAGCACAAGAAATAGGAACAAGAATTAACCTGTACTTGTTTGGTATGTTTTTGATCATGACAGTAGTTCTGGAATCTATGCAACTTGATTCCATAATCGCATCTTCGTTAATTAGAAAACGAGGATCATAATCTTTTGCCTGCTTCGATGTGCAGCTCTTCCATGGCCTATTGATGCTCTTACCTTGCTGGAAAATTTGTTGTGTCTGCTTTGAAGGAGAAGAATTTGTCACACTGCTACTACTAGCACTAACATTGTTCCATTTTTTGGCATTCTTTTTCCCTGGCCTAACATTTGATACACACAAAGAAGCCAATGATTCTTGAACTGACCCACCACCTGAACTTTCACTTCCACTATATCCACCACTAGGGTTTCCTTTGTAATAATTTGATTTCTGATTTTGAAATTGAGAGTATTGTGAGGTATTGTTGTACCCCCTTTGAATTCTTCTATAGGAGCGTGAAGGTGGGGTAATTGGAGGAGAATTAGTCGGTGACAAATTACTATATCTAGATATTCTTGATGAGTAATTGTTGTTGTTAAAATGAGTATTGAATTTGCTAGGTGGTGAATATTGAGAAGCTCTTGAGAATCTTCTGTTGCTATGTCCACCTGGCCTACTAAATTCAATCAACAATTGCTTCCCATCTAGATCATTTCCATTCATCTCCATCAATGCCCTTGCTGCATCTCTAACATCATAAAATTCCACAAACCTTTGATGCCTCTTCATTGGTGTCTCTCTCAATTCCTTCACATGCCCTATAAATTCAACAAACAAACAAAAAACATAATCTAGAATACTACTTAAAACACAAACAAATAGCACTCACCTACAACCTATCCGGGACACTCCAAAAATACACTAATTTAGGAGTATCCTGCAGGCACACGTCATATTTTTGAGGAGTATAGCCTAAGGCATGTGGAAAAATTCATGAACTAAGGAGAAAAGATTCATTGTACAATAAAAAAAGTGACCATACCAAAAGCTTGAAATATATCTCTAAGAGTGCCAGTAGAAGTTTGAGGGTCCAAATTGAAAATGACAAGTGTCCCTTGATTATTGCCATCAGGAAGACCAGAAGTAACCGGGAAAGTGAACTGAGCCCAAACAGCTCTACCAGCAATGAGTCCACGCGCCGGGGGAGGTAGTGGTGGAAGATTACAATTTTGCCCCAAATTAATACTACTCTCATAATGTCTCCTTAAACGCATCTGTTGTTGCATGTGTTGTTGTTGAATCTCAATCAAAGCTGCTTGCGCGTGTCTTAAATCATAAAAATGAACCGTTACAATACCTTCTCTTACCCTTCCCATTTGTACTGCTCTAACATCACCAAAACCCTCTAAATCCCTTCTAACAATAGATTCACTCACATCAATAGGTACCATACTTAACAACAAAGTCCTTGTAGTCATTGAACTTGGTGGTGGCAAAATAGGCGTAGGCATAGGTGGGTTTGTGCTAAAGTACGCTGGAGGGGGGAGTGGCACTTGATGGTACCCTGCCACGTCACCGTATGGTGGTGGTGGACATGAGTAAGGATAGTAAAATTGATTAGGGAGTAAAGGTAAAGCATTGTTGTTATGGGGTTGGTTAAATGGATATCTTGGTATAAATTCTTGAGCTCTAGGATCAAGATTTCCATGTATCATAACATTCTCGTCCATTTTTCTACAACAAAGATGGGTTTTTTTCTATGAATATATGAGATGGGGTTTCTCTAAATTTTGTTCAAAATCCTTAATGGTTGGGTTTTTCTAGACTATTTTTGAACAGTAATGTTTGGTATTTGATGAGTGTATGTTTCTCTCTCTAGGATCTATGGACTGAAGCAGAGTCTATACACTGGAGTCTCTCGAGTCTTGTCCATGTAACATCAGAGAGAGAGAGAGAGAGAAATGAAAACAAAATCAAGAATGTTAAAAAGAACAAATGAGACGACTAATGCACGACCATCTTTTCAATCAAATTTTGCTACAAATGATGTTTTGGGACTAGAGCTGGCCAGTGTGTCGGGCTTGGGATTGGCAGGCCGGGTTTAGCAGGGTCGGGGCTGGCGGGATTTGCCGAAATCCCGTCCGGATCCCGTCGGAATCGGGGCGGAATTTGCCGAATTCCCGTCCGGATCCCGTCAGAATCGGGGCGGGATGGGGCGGGATTGGGGCGGGGCGGGATCGGGATCCGGGAAGTTTTTCCTTTTTTTTTAATAACGTATGTGTAAAAAACTCAATAATTAAACAAGACAAGATAGTGTAATAAAAACATCACAAGGTTATTTTTGTGCCTCTTATATTATTTAATAGACATATGATTTTTTTGTAATACAATTGTCAAAATTGCAACTTTGTGATGTTGTTCAAAAGTTGCAATTAAAAAATTACATAGTAAAATTGCAATTAAAAAATTACATTCTGAAAAAAACTTGTTCTAATTTTTTGATAATTTCTTGTGGTTCTTCGATTGGAATTGGTATTTATTGGTCAAATTGATCCACGTCGCTTCCACCACCTTCAGATAAGATTTTGTTGTAGTTTTCGTCTTCTTCTTCGTTGATCTCCGGTTGACCGCACCTTCTCCGCTCCGCTCATATCCAATCTCTGAATAATACTACAATCTCCGAGTTGTCTCCGACTAATGAGTGTCTGTGGTCTCCTATTTGATATCTGCCGGCAGAAAAAGCGCTTTCAGACGCAGTTGATGACGCTTGAATGTTCAAAACATCTCGGGCCATCATTGAAAGTGTCGGAAAGGTCTTCTCATTCCCCTCCGGTATTTCAAAGCAAGTCTTCACGTCCTTCTTCAATGAGAAGCGCTTGGTACGCATGTAACCCCGCAAAACAAAAATATCAAACTCGTTAATTTGGTTAGTAGCGGTACGACCGCACATTCTATTTCTGAGGCTTTCAATACTAGCCGCTGAAACAGCATGTCTTTTGTGAGGTTGTGTTGAAAATGAAGAAGATGGTATGGAAGTCGGTAGGTTACTAGCACTTTCTTGTTGTTAAAACCTATATACTTTTTTGCATTGATATTCTACGCTAGACAACACTTCTTCTTTAGTTTGTTCAATAGGTGGTGGGTGATTTGAATTTTTGGGACTTGGAGGTGGTAGTACTTCTATACAATTGATTTAGTACCGTCTATTTTAATAGTCGGATTAATACAGCACCAATAATATAAATAGTGAGAATAGGAATAAAATATTTTTTTATTTTGATAAACATTTTTTAATAGCTGTCATATAAGCTGGTTTTTTCATATATTCACTAAGTAATAAAAATATTAGAGTTATATAAAACAACATAGTTGAAATAGTAGGATAATATATACCGGAAAATTCTTTTGTTGCTTGAAAAAAATTCTCTAAAAATACAATAAGTTCGGAAATTTTTACTCAATCGCTATCTACAACAATATCAGCTGGATTTTGATTATGAGAGTTAAAAAATAAAGTTATAGGTTTTCTATAGTCATAAGCAATAAGTAGTTGCTCGTATAAATAATTCCACCTAGTGGTACTTCTTCTGGAATTTTTCTATAAGGTAGTTGGCAATCGTGACAACAAAATTTATATTCTTTTCTTCGTTGTATTCTATTATTTTTAAAAATAAAGTTTATAGCAAATTGTATTTTACTAAGAATGTCTTCAAAAAGTGATAGATCATCCTTTATAATTAAGTTATATATATGGCACTCACATTTTATATGAAAATGACCTGAAAAAGATGGAGTTAAACTATTTTTTAAAATTGTAATAGCATAATTGTTAGAAGAAGCGTTATCTAATGTAATAGTCATAATTTTATCAGTTATTCCGTAATAATCGCACACTTGATAAAGTTTTTATGCAATAAAAGTACCAGTGTGCTATCGTCTATATATCTATACGCTAAGATACGTTTTTGCATAGACCATTTATAATTTATCCAATGACAAGTTACCGTTAAATAATCATGGTCGTTAGTACTATGGCCTATATCAGAAGTGATAGTCACTTTGCCATTAAAATGATATAATGAATAACGTAAATACTGTTGATATTCATGTGCAAATTTAAATACATCTCTCTTAACAGTTGATCTAGGAAAACTGTTAAAAACAGGATTATACAAATCTCTAATATAATGAATAAAACCGGGAGATGAAGGAAATGAAAAAGGCAAACCCTCCATAGCAACTAATTTTGCTATTGGTTCCCTATCTCTATGTTTATTGTATTTAGGGCCTACAATTTCCCCCGTCATAGTGTTAATTTGACCCTGTACTTAGTCTGGGACAGTATCAGTATGTGAACCTTGTCCTGATGGAGCGGGCGTTTGCACACCCGGTTTTGAAGCCCTGTATTGGGCATACCTAGCTGGATGAGTCATTGCTACGTGTCTCATTAACCCCCCCCCCCCCCCCCCGTCTCACTGTGACCTTTTCCAGTTTTAAATTTTAAAACATCTTTACAAAATTTACATCTAGCTACTTGATTCTCTACGTCCCTATCAAAAAATGTTCATGCATCTAATTTTAATGTTAATTTTGTTGGACCTCGTCTCATACTAGGGGGAATAGGAGGCATTTCAGTTGAAAGTGCACTAGTGGGTGTGTTGTCATCTACATTAGTGGGTGTATCATCTAGATCATCGTCTAAATTAAAGTCTTCTTGAGTTCCAGAAAATAGCTCCTCGTCTAAATCTAATGGTATTGTAGAAAAATGTTCAGTATCAACAAAATCATCCTGTGTAGGAATAGGATTCTGTCTAGAAATAGGGCTCTTGCCCTTGTTGCCCCTACTAGAAGAAGCATGACCCCTACCCGTAATCATACGTTTAAATCCTTCCATTTTAAATTTATAATCATACTAATAAATAATTAAAGTAAATGAAATTAAGTGCGCTAAATAAAATAAACAGACAATAATAATTTAATGAAAAGGAACGAATGTACCAAACGCCGACGTAACGTCGACGTGTAATCAAGAGGCTGAAAATTGAAACTTTGCTCGATGGAAGATCATCAAGCTAGTTGCCAACTTCACTCCCAATTCTCAAATGAATAAATAAAATTGAATATTTAGTAGACAATGTAGAGATAGATTGAGTATTGAGAGATTAGAGAGACTGTAGGAAGATTTGTGAGAAAAATTAAGAGAAAATGAGGTATTTATAGTTGAAAATTTTGGTTAAAGTGTAAATATAATAACTTATGGGTTAAAAATAAATATTAAGGGGGTTGGGGGAGGGGAGGAGGCCAAAAATGGCCGTTGTACAACGGCCAAAATGTAAAATGGACGTTGGTGCAACGGTTATTTTTGCAAAATGAGAGGTTTCGGGCGGGATCGGGGCGGGACATGCGGGCCGGGACGGGTCAGGACGGGACCATGTCCCGTCCCGGTTTGAGTTTCGTTACCGCGATTTTATTTTTTTAAAAAAATTGTCGGGACCGGGGCCGACCCGGCCCACTGGCCAACCCTATTTGAGACTTTCAATTATAGAATAAAATTACCGAAATGGCCTCCATTTGGATTGTTTTTAATTATTATACTTAATTAGTAGTAGTACGAGTAATATTTTCTCACTTTAATTTATCACTTCATTATAGTAGTATTAAATTAATCAAGGAAATGCCCCCATTTGGATTTGTTTTATTATTATACTTAATTAGTAGTAATATTTATTCACTTTAATTTATAACTTCATTATAGTATTAAGTTAATACCAAAATGCCCCCATTTAGATTTTTTAAAATTATTATACTTTATTATGAGTAATATTTATTCACGCTAACTTATCACTTCATTATAGTATTACATTAGTGTAATTTTAATGAAAATACCAAGTGCAAAAAAGTGAATTTTTTTCTAAATATAGTTGTACTAATTGATAGTGCCATTTGGGAAATTGTTATCATCATAGTTAGACGTTTATGAAGGAACACATTACCCAATAATATTTGGGAAATTGTTATCAAAATCCAATGTTCAATAATTATATTGTTTCGTTGTTCACATCAATGCATGACTGTGGTTTTTCATTCTCAAATAAATTTTAAATTTTACCGTGTTGCATATATAGTTAAACGTTCTCTATAATAATATTTCATTATAATATATAAATTTGCTTTGAAATCAATTTATTATGTTATACTAAACCTTTATATAATATAGTATAATTGTTTTGCTTACAACAATAATATCGTTCATTCTAACTCTCAATAACAGTCCTTTTGAAATATATATATATATATATATATATATTGTTTTTATCAAAAAAGTTATTTATTAATTATCTTTTATTAGAAATATAACTTAAATGAATTTTATAAATTCCAACAAGAAATTCGAAAGATAAAAACCATTGTGAACTAGGAAAATGAAGAAAACGAAACTGGGGACTTTTTGTTTATTTTCTTATGTTTTATCTTAAATAATTAAATTAATTTTGTTATTTTATTCGTTATCATTCCTGTCATGTGACGTCTAAAGGTCAAGTTATTTCTTTAGAATAAAGGTAATTTTTGTCTATAATGATAAAAATTTAAATGTCAAATACTATTATATTTATACAACAATCGGTTACTATAATACATAAAAGAAAATAATCGATTATGTAAAATTTTATATATACCGTAATTTTAAGATTTTATATAAGTATAAACATATATATGTGTAATTAAATAGGTATTTACATAGTTGATTTGGTTCATTAATTTTATATTTTTGGCTTAAAATAAGGAACAAATCAAATTTAATTGTTTTTTAAAATTATAAATAAAAAATGATATTTTATTTAGGTCGATTTTTTCAGTTTCCCTTGAATGCCCTTTACTTATCCCATTCATTTTATCATGTTCTTCCCGCCTTTTCCTTTTTGAAGAAATTGGTAATGTGTTAAATCCTCCACAAGCAAGTCTGAAACTACTTAATGGTATTTTCAATTATTATACACTGTAAAACTGGTTTGTTATCAAAACAATTATAGAATATACATCAATTTGTTTTAGCATCAAGTTTGTTAACTTAAAAAGTACACAAAAGGGAAAATGCGAAAACAGATAACGCATATATTTAAAAGTTAAATTTGGCCAGCGAAATTCCTATCATTTCTCCCTTTAATTTGTCCGACCTGTTTCAAACTTGTTACAGTTAGCAGTCAAAGCAAATAGTAAGATTTTAACAATCTATTTTAAATTCATTCTTTGTCCTATATATCTACAAAACTTTCTTCAATAGAGAATTAATTTTTTTGGTAAATATCGAATTTATACAACAATATTAATCGATTTATAAGTTTTGGACCGGTCAAAGTTTAATTATTAAAAAGATTAACACAATCCAGTGGTTAGATAATGCAAAATTTATTAGTCTCTTATTATGTCGTAGCCAATTATAATTGGAAAAACTGAATGTGGATCAGGTTCTTCTTCCAAACAAATGAAAACTAAAAAAGAAAATACAAAGTAAAAGGAGAACAGTAGGACAAGTTGTTTACGTGGGAGGATAATAATTGCTTTGAGTAGAGAGTACTTTTTCATGTGGCTATTTTGACTATTCAATCCATATGCGTCCGGAGTATTGTGCGATAAAAGGTGCTATCAAAATTTAAAGGTAAGTTTTATACGGTGGTAGTTAGATCAATCATGTTGTATGGGGCGGAGTGTTGGTCAGTCAAGATTTTGCACATCCAAAAGATGAAAGTTGCGGAGATGAAGATGCTAAGATGGATGTGTGGGCATACGAAGAGGGATAGAATTAGAAATGATGATATCAGGGACAGAATGAGAATGGCCTCGATGGAGGATAAGATGTGAGAAGCTAGGTTGAGATTGTTCGGACACGTGCAGAGGAGATACATAAATGTCCCAGTGCGGAGGTGTGAAATGTTGGCTATGGACGGGTACAAGAGGGGTAGAGGTAGGCCAAGGAGTATTGGGCAGAGGTGATTAGACGGGATATGGCGCAAGTACAACTCACTGAGGACATGACCTTAGATAGGGGGTTATGGAGGACATGTATTAGGATAGTAAGTAGTCCAGCGTAGTCCTACCTACTACGCTTACAAACTGCTAGTTGTAGTATTATTATTGTAGGCTCGCTTAACCTATCATATTGCCTTATGGTCCCTTGTCGTTTGATTTATGCTATTATGTGTATTTTATTTGTCTTATTGACTTGCATTAGCTATTGCTTCTTTTTGCTTTTTTCTTTTTCAGAATGCGGTGTCATGACTTACGCACTTTGTGTGTCTTACTTTGCTTGGGCATGTGCTTTGTCTTGAGCCGAGAGTCTCTCGAAAACACCCGCTCTACCTACCAAGACATGTATAAGGTCTGTATACACTCTACCCTCCCCAAATCTCACATCGTGGGATTTCACTAGGTATGTTGTTGTACATATTATAGACAAAGTAACTCTTATGTTCTGAATCTTTCTGAAAGTTATTATACTTTCTTCTTTTTATCTTATTTTTCATCAAATAAACTCAAGACCAATAGTCGGTACACCTAATACTCATTTTCTTTCGCTTTGAAATATATGTTATATAAGTTAAAATATTTATGTTGTGTTAGTAATATACAATGTCACAAAGAAATAATGACTATAATAATTCTTCATATGTGTTATCTTAAAATTGAAGAGGAGCCTTAGAGTAACTGGTAAAGTTACTGTCAGGAGATCAGGAGGTCATGGATTCAAACCGTGGAAATAGTATCTTGCATAAATGCAAGGCAAGGCTGCGTACAATAGATCATTGTGGTCCGGTCCTTTCTCGGACCCCGCGTATAGCGGGAGCTTAATGCACCGGGCTACCCTTTTATGTGTTATCTTAAAATCCTGAATCAACTTATAATTGAACTACACTATTTTTGTCGTGAAATGTTCTTTAGTTTATATTCGCTCTGTTTCATCTCTTAGAGTATGCCAATAATTTATGTTTAACAACAATGACAACATACCCCGTATAATTCCATAAATGGGGTCTATGAAAGATATAATATACGCATACCTTACTTCTACCTTTGCAGGGTAGAGATGCTATTTTCAATTGATCATCCGCTCAAAAGAGATGTGTAACCAATGCTAATAATTTTGTTTAGTCTACTAGAAAAAGAATGACAATGTTTATATTTTATTAGTGAATATTAGAATATATTCACCATATATTTTGTAATTATTTAGTAGTGTATAATTATGGTAGATATATGATCCTTATTGTATTGAGATTCAACACTATATATATTTGTATTAATGAGAAAGACTCCTCAAGGCAGATTAATACAATCTTACATGGTATCAGGAGCCAAACCCTAAAAATACCTAAATTCCTCTTTTTTTCTTTACAACCGCCGCCGACCCCCCCACCTCATCCCCCACCCCTCCCCCACTCCGGCCAACAGCCGACACATATTTTTTCATCTTTTCTTTGTCCAATTTTGTGACCATATCTACTCCCACCTTTCCTAAGGCTTCCTCCTCCTCCACATTCATCATAGACAACCCCCCCCCCCCCCCCACTCCCTCCACCAATTCTTTCTTCCATCTGGCGTCCGTCACTAATAGCAAAACTTTCATTCCCTTAATTCTTGATCAAGAAGAAGATGGTCAGTATTCATTGTGGGTTGAACTTTTTCATATTCACGCATGCGCATATAACGTGCTTGACCATATTGATGACTTTTTCCCTCGCCTTATCGACGTTGCAGACTCGACTTGGCGGCGTCTCGACGCTATAATCAAACAGTAGATCTATGGCACCATCTATAAAGACTTGCTTCATACGATTATGAAAACCGGTGCCTCGGCTCGTGAGTTATGGATACGTTTGGAGGAAATATTTCAAGATAATAAGCATACTCGTGTCGTGTATTTGGAGGAACAGTTCAACAATACACGTCTCAAGAATTTTGCCAACATGTCCGAGTATTGCAAATAATTGAAACCTGTTGCGGACCAATTATCCAATGTGGGGACACCAATTTCCAAAATAAAAATGGTCCTCCAACTAGTTTCTGGCTTACCAAATGGCGAATACGATACTTTAGCAACCATGATTCAACAAGTCGACCCACTACCAAACTTCAACAAGGCCCATTCACAATTACTTTTGGAAGAAAACCCGGCGTGCCAAACAGGATGAACACAATTAGAAGGCGTTAGCAATTGAAAATCTAGTGACGAATGACAACACCACCACCCAGCCCCCACCGTTGGACAACCAACAACCGCGGCGGCAGAGGCCACCGCAAGGGTGGTAGAGGCCGCGGAAGGGCGGAAGCAGCAGCCCAGCCAGCCCAACAACTGGGCCAACCCAGACAACTAGCCCACCAATCTCGATTGGGCTCCTTACCCGTTCCAGCAGTTATTGGCCCAGTTCAACGGCCAATGGCAGCCGAGTCTGTTAGGCTTAGGTCCAGGTCATCGACCCGTCACCAACCAGCCCCATCATGCCCACTTAATGCAGGCCCAACATTAGCACCACTTCAACAACTTGGCCCCAACCGATTTGGCCAAGCCTTCAGCTCTTTAAATATGTAACAACCCGATGAAAATTTGTACATGAGCACGGGAGCCATATCTCACCTCACCCGATCCTCAGGTAATCTCTCAAATCTGTCTTGTTTAAAGTATCCTCAATTTATTACGGTTGGCAATGATCATCGCATTCCGATTAAGGGTTACGGTACCACCTACATCCAACAACCTCACCCACCTTCTCATTAAATAACGTCCTTTATGCTCCCAACATTATTAAAAATTTAATATCTGTTAGGAAATTCACTCGTAACAATTCTGTGTCTGTTGAGTTTGACCCATTTGGTTTTTCTGTGAAGGATCTTCTTACGGGGACACCCTTTACGAGATGCAATAATACATGGGACCTCTAACCATTCGCATCCAACTCTGCTGCCAGTTCCCGCTCACATACCTCTCTCGCTTCCATCTCTCCGTCAACTTGACATAATAAATTTGGACACCCATGAGCTCATGTTTTTAATTTTCATAGAAGTAATAATTTTATTCGATGTAATAATGAGAAACTTGCCCGACATTGTTTTTCTTGCCCTTTAGGCAAACATGTTCGCCTTCCTTTTCAGTCATCTTCAAGTGTTACGTTTTCTCCATTTGATATTGTTCATGCTGATTTATGGACATCTCCCATTACTAGCTCAATGGATCATAAATATTATCTAGTTTTATTAGATGATTTCTCTCACTTTATTTGGATTTACCCACTAAAATTCAAGTCTGACATTTTTGTCAAGTTTCTTGAGTTTCGTATAATTGTTAAAACACAATTTGAAAAAGCCATCAAATCTTTCCAATGTGATAATGGTCGTGAGTTTAATAATTTCACGTTTCACAAATTTTGCAAAAAATAATTACACGTTTTTTGGGTTACGTGTCCCCACACCTCCCTCCAAAATAGCAAAGCCGAACGAATCATTCGCACTATCAATAACATGGTTCGTACTATCCTCTTTCATGCCTCTATCCCCCTTCCTTTTGGGTCTATGTGATCAAAATGGTAGAATACATCCTTAATATTTTACCTACCATTACCCTTCATAACATGACCCCCACCGAAATTCTATACCGTTGGATCCCCTCCTATGATCACCTTCGGATCTTCAGTTGCCTTTGCTACCCCAAATCTTGCCTCCACTGCCCCTCATAAATTAACACCTCACACCACTCCATGTGTCTTCGTAGACTTTCCGTTTAATCATAAGGGCTACTATGCTATGACTTGTCCACTCGTCAAATCCACTCCATGCTATGGTTGTACTAAACTACTAATTGAAAGAAAATAATCAAAAATGAGTGTTTGTGACTAAGCCAATTATGACGAAGACATTAAGGTTTATCAGATGAGAGAAAATTTCAGGGTCATGACTTTCGACAATCTAGTTAGTCGTTTGACAATTCTACCTATCTTATTTCCTGAGTTACTAGTTGAGTGATTGATTTTAACTTTATGATATTCTTTCGAATTACTCACAATCCTGTAGATGTTACTATAACGTCTATATTTCTATGATTGTCAGAGGTAACAAGAACGCATTTATATCTCTGTATCCAACTAAGTAGGGCTAAAGGATGCATTTCTATCATCAGTAGCAAAATAATAAATCGAACAAACTCTATTTATTCTTATTACGTACGTGAATTCTCTCTTTCAAGTCCAACTCACGCACAACAGATAGTGCTCAACTATTTCGTTAAATAATTAAACAATTAGGCTCAAGAATAAATAAGTAACCCAAAATATGGAAATTTAATAGATAATAATTGTCATCAAAACAATCATCATGTCTCTTCCATAACTCTAGAAAAGAGAAGTTTAGCTACTCATGATTCGAAGAACAACGAAAGAATTCATGAGAAAAACTAAAATTTATGAAGGAAATAAAAATAAAGATAACCAGAATGAGAAGAAGGAGGCTTGCTAGTCTAAGAATAATGTCCAGCACACCTCTCAAACGAAATAAAACATCTATATATAGTATACGGTAAAATATAAAATAAGGAAATTAAATCCCAATCGACTTGGGAAAACTGCCCGTCTATGTGCATTGGACCCACGTCGCACATGTGACGCGGGTGTTTTCTGATTTTCTGGTTTTTGAAGATCCAGAGAAATATTTTCAAGCTCTGGGTGTGCACCGCACACCCAGCACACACCCTCCGCAACGTGTTCTAGACACACGTCTGCTTCCAGTTCTTCAATTTCATCCTAAGTGTTGAACGCATGCTCTCGTCTTCATTTATTGGTGCAAACACCTCCAATTTCCACCAAAATTTCTCGGTTATCATTCAGTTGTCCTCGCTGTACCTACACACATAAACACATACCAACATAAACTCGAATACAACAATTTCATCATGATTAAGGCGACTAAAATACTAAAAATAAGAGGTAAAGTGACGCAAAATATAACTTCGAGATTCCATTGAACGCCCATAACTTCGTTTAGCTCTTTTTTTAATTGTGGTATGTGATTGAAAGTCTTTCTTTAGTTCTTAAACTAGAAATTCATTCACACGTTGCTAGAAAATGAAAATGATTGGAGTAATAAGTTGTTGCGAGTATATGATTAATTTTGTCTGTTTGGTTCACGGAGACTCATTTTGCTGTTGCTGTTTTAATGTAAAGGCTGGTCCTGTATTTGTTTCATTCCAGAAAACAGAATCCACCTATATTATATAATGTGAAAATTGTATTTGCTCCAGGCTTACAGCTAAGAAAAAGACACGGTATATATTTTACATAAAATGAGACTAGCTAGAAATATTGATGTGCCCCAAAAGGGTCTAATGGAGTAAAAAAGATCACAAGGACACTGCCACTCTTACACATCTCACAACTCACACATTACCAGTCACTTCTCCATCATGAGGGGCCCTTAATTACTCATTACTAATTGCTTCTTCTTTTTTATTTTATGTTTGAAAATTATAATATTGTATTGATCTTTTTCCTTTCTGTTAAATGGATACACACATACGAATACTGTTTTAATTCCTTATTTGAATCTGATCATTTTTCTTGTTTTATTTTTTACTCTTGCTTTACTCTTGCTTTGTTTTGATTGTCTTATTTATGGTTATGCTTTGTTTTGCGTCGAGGATCTCACGGAAACAACCACTCTACTTACCAAGATGGAGATAAGATCTGTGTATACTCTACCCTTCCCAGACCCCATGGTGTGGAATCCCACTGAGTATGCTATTGTTGTTGTTGTTGGATAAACACATACATACGTACTAATTTAACGCGACTCTATAAGCATACATGAGTATGAATAAGAAACTTTACGATGTAAAGACTCAAGAATAGTGGGGATGTAATATGGGATGACTTAAATCCGACGATTTTTTCTAGTGTCTAGTTCAGGGCGGACCAAATATTATAGAGCAACGAGTACCATCGTAACTACTAGTAATACTTTTGATTCAAACTAAACCTGTCACGTTGGCTCGGCCCGGTAACTCGGGCCCAACCAAGCCTATCTAAGGGGTAGGGGGCTGGGCTAGGTAGGACTTATTAGTGGGCTGAGCTGGATAAGGTGGATAGCCTGATAGCTCGGCTCGCCAGTGGTTCGGTTGATGGCCCGACTGGGGCCCGGTCCAGCCCGACTAAATTGTTTACTATCAAATAGTACTCTATATTGTATAAATTTGCATTGACAATGAGATATAAGAATTATAAACACAAAATGGTGATAGATTGAGTATCATATGCATGTATATCGTTTCGTTTCCATTCCAGCAATAGTTTTGGAACATTCACTTAATTACTAGAGAAAATATATAACTCTAATTAATTAGGTGTACGGTCATTTTACTCAAAATCTGTTCAAAAGGAAATTAATTATAGTCAATTTTATACAGTTACATTAATGTTTTTTCAACTCCGTCATTTACATTTAGTATACTAATTGAAGCAATAAAGGAAGTTAAATTTTGGTGGCCGATTCTCAGCTTATAAATTTTAATTACGTGGCTAACGAATTATGTTGGGGCCTATAGTATGTCATGGGTATAGTCCTATACATTTACACTTTAGAGAGCCAATTAATTTGTATGTTAATTCTTAAAAAATACTTGGCTCTAAACATAAAGCACTTAATTAATTTATCATGGAGTAAGAAACGTTGTTACATTAATTTAAAACATCCATGGAATGATGAAATCTGCATTTGAGAAGATAAATAAAGTAAGTCATAGCAGCCAATCCTAAAGTTAGGGGGTCGTAATAGTCCTCCTAATGTATTTAATTTGGAAACCATTTACATTTATGCATTGATTTATAGCCACATAAAATTCTAGAAGGAGGCTATTTTAGTATTAGTTTTTTTTAAAAAAAAACTAAAACCCGACCGACCCACTACAAAAGCCCGGCCCGGTCCGATAAGCCCACTATGTACCCCTTCACGGGTAGGACGCTGGCCGGACACCTTTTCCCCTTCCCAAGCCCTGCTCGGTCCGGCCCTCTTAAGAACGGTCCGGCCCGGCCCCGACCGGTCTGATTTGGCCCAAGTTAAAATGGCCCGGCCCGGCCCGATCCACTTAACATGGTCAAACTATATATAAAATAAGTAAATACATATATAATAAATTAAATCGACTCGCTTTAAAGTTTATATCGACTTAGTGAATAGACTAAGGCTGGCCAGTGGGCCGGGACGACCCGACCCCGGCCCGACCCCGTCCCGACCCCGCCCCGACCCCGCTCTAAAAAAAAAAAAAATTTAACGGGGGCGGGACTCGAACTCGGGACGGGACGATGTCTCGACCCCGGCAGACCCGAGCTCGCCCCAGGCCCGCCGGACCCGAGCCCGCCCCGAGCCCGTCCCGACCCCGACCCCGACCCTTAAACCCCCTTTGCAAAAATGACCGTTGCACCAACGACCATTTTAGATTATGGCCGTTGGCCAACGGCCATTTTAGGCCCCCCCCTCCCCCAACCCCCCCTACCCCTTAATATTTATTTTTAACCCATAAGTTATTATATTTACACTTTAACCCAATTTTTCAACTATAAATAACTCATTTTCTCTTCATCTTTCTCACAAATCTTCCTACAATCTCTCTAATTTCTCAATATATCTCTCTACATTGTTTGCTAAATATTCAATTTTATTAATTCATTTGGGAATTGGGAGTGAAGTTGGCAACTAGCTTGAGGATCTTCCATCGAGCAAAGTTTCAATTTTCAACCTCTCGATTACACGTCGACGTTACGTCGGCGTTTGGTACATTCGTTCCTTCATTAAATTATTATTGTCTGTTTATTTTATTTAGCGCACTTAATTTTATTGTTCTTAATTATTTATTATCATAATTAAAATGGAAGGATTAAAAGGTATGTTTAAGGGTAAGGGTAAGGGTGCTTCTTCTAGTAGAGGCAACCAGGGCAAGGGTACTTATTCTAGTCATCTTATTCCTACACAGGATGATTTTGTTGATACTCAACATTTTCCTACAATACCATTAGATTTAGACGAGGAGTTATTTTTCGGAACTCAAGAAGACTTTAATTTAGACGATGATCTAGACGATACACCCACTAATATTGATGACAACACGCCCACTAGTGCACCTTCAACCGAAATACCTCCTATTCCCCCTAGTATGAGACGAGGTCCAAGAAACGACCATTAAAATCAGATGCATGGACATTTTTTGATAGGGACGTAGAGAATCAAGTAGCCATATGTAAAATTTGTAAAAATGTTTTAAAATTTAAAAGCGGAAAAGGTCACGGTGGGACGGGGGTTTAATTAGACACGTAGTAAGTGCTCATCCAGCTAGGTATGCCCAATACCAGGCTTCAAAACCGGGTGCGCAAACGGCCG
This sequence comes from Anisodus tanguticus, assembly GCA_034509755.1. NCBI lineage: Eukaryota > Viridiplantae > Streptophyta > Magnoliopsida > Solanales > Solanaceae > Anisodus > Anisodus tanguticus. Next base: position 16,688,531 of record CM067540.1, read on the forward strand.
CTCCATCGGGACAAGGTTCACATACCGATCGTCCCGGACCAAGTACAGGGTCAAATTAACCCTATGACGGGGGGAATTGTAGGCTCTAAATACAACAAACATAGAGATAGGGAAGCAATATCAAAATTAGTTGTCTTTGTGGAGGGTTTGCCTTTTTCATTTCCTTCATCTCCCGATTTTATTCATTACATTAGAGATATATATAATCCCGCTTTTAACGGTTTTCCTAGGTCAACTGTTAAGAGAGATGTATTTAAATTTGCGCATGAATATCAACAATATTTACGTTTTTCATTATATCATTTTAATGGCAAAGTATCTATCACGTCCGATATAGGTCGTAGTACTAACGGCCATGATTATTTAACTCGTAACTTGTCATTGGATAGATTATAAATGGTCTATGCAAAAACGTATTTTAGCGTATAGATATATAGATGATAGGCACACTTTGGTACTTTTATTGCAGAAAATATTTATCAAGTGTGCGATTATTACGGAATTACCGATAAAATTATGACTATTACATTAGATAACGCTTCTAATAACAATTACGCAATTACAATGTTAAAAAATAGTTTAGCTCCATCTTTTCCAGACCATTTTCATATAAAATGCGCGTGCCATATATATAACTTAATTGTAAAGGATGGTCTATCACTTTTTGAAGACATTCTTAGTAAAATACAATTTGCTATAAACTTTATTTTTAAAAGTAATAAAGTACAACGTAGAAAAGAATATAAAAAAACTTGTCACGATTGTGGACTACCTTATAGAAGAATTCCACAAGAAGTATCGACTAGGTGGAATTCTTTATACGAGCAACTACTTGTTGCTTATGACTATAAATTACCTATAACTTTATTTTTTAACTCTCATAATAAAAACCCAGCTGATATGATTTTAGATAGTGATTGGGTAAGAATTTCCGAACTTATTGTATTTTTAGAGAAATTTTTTCAAGCAACAAAAGAATTTTCCGGTATATATTATACTACTATTTCAACTATGTTATTTTATATAACTCTAATATTTTTATTACTTAGTGAATATATGGAAAAACCAAAGCTTATAAGGCGGCTATTAAAAAAATGTTTGTCAAAATAAAAAAATATTTTATTCCTATTCCTTCTATTTATATTATTGGTTCTGTATTAAATCCTACTATTAAAATAGACGGTACGAAATCACTAATTGAAACTATTTACGATTGTATAGAAGTACTACCACCTCCAAGTCCCAAAAATCTAAATCACCCACCACCTATTGAACAAACTAAAGAAGAAGTGTTGAATAGCGTAGAACACCAATGCAAAAATATATATAGATTTTATCAACAAGAAAATGCTAGTAACGTACCGGCTACCATACCATCTTCTTCATCTTCAACACAACCTCACAAAAGACATCTTTGTTTCTGCGGCTAGTATTGAAAGCCTCGAAATAGAATGTGCGGCCGTACCTCTACTAACCAAATTAGCGAGTTGGATATTTTTGTTTTGCGGGGTTCTCGTACCGTATCAAGAAGTTATCAATGAAGATGGACAAGAAGACTTTGTGAAATATCGGAGGGGGAATGAGAAGACCTTTCCGACACTTTCATTGATGGCTCGAGATGTTTTGAACATTCAAGCGTCATCAACTCGCGTCGGAAAGCGCTTTTTCTGCGCAGCAGATATCAAATAGGAGACCACAGACACTCATTGGCGGAGACGACTTGGAAATTGCGGTATTATTCGAGAGATTGGATACGAGCGGAGCGGAGAAGGTGCGGTCAACCGGAGATCAACGAAGAAGATGATGAAAACTACAACGAAATCTTAACCGAAGGTAGTGGAAGCGACGTGGATCAATTTGACCAACAAATACCTATTCCAACCGAAGAACCACATGAAATCATCAAGCAATTAGAACATGATTTTTTTGAAAATGTAATTTTTTTAATTGCAATTTTATTATGTAATTTGCAACTTTTGGACAACACCATAAAGTTGCAATTTAGATTTTAGACAATTGTATTTGTATTACAAAAAAATCATATGTCTATTAAATAATATAAGAGGCAAAAAAAACGACCTTGGGATGTTTTTATTACACTATCTTGTTTTGTTTATTGAGTTTTTTTTATACATATGTTATTTAAAAAAAAAAAGAAAAAAAGGAAAACCCGACCCCGCCCCGCCCCTACCCGAGCCCGCCCCGAGCCCGCCCCGCCCCGATACCGACGGGATCGGGATCGGGACGGGGACCGGAGCAGTCCCGCCCGGACCCGACCCCGCTAGGCCCGCTAGTCCCGATCCCGACCCCCGGCTCGTCCCGCCCCGACCCCGACCCCGCCAGACCCGGCCCGCCAGACCCGAGCCCGGCCCACTGGCCACCCCTAGAATAGACCAGTAAGATTTAAGCTTGGGTTATTGCAATGTTGGTTTCTTTGCATAAATTATTTTTTTGGTTCCTAGATGAAGAAAGTCAAGTCTGGTACCCTTCCTGAAAAGTGATCTACCTTGAGTTACTGATGTCTTGAGCAATTTGTGTAAGTAATAGTTGATTATTTAAATGTTTTTAGGTGAGATCTAGTTCTATAGTCTAAATGAGCTGGTTGTAAATAACTAAATATTACTATACTTGGTTGAATAAATTTTTTTGTTTGGCCAATTTTTTTTTTCCTGTTATTCTCGAGGGTTAAAAAAAAATTCTTTCATGATGTAAAAAGTGAAATTCAAACTGAACCTCAACCCATTTCTTTTTCCTCGTTCAAGAATATAATTGCAATATATAGTGACGTGCAAAATGTGATTATGTTGTGTTTTTTTTTAGGGCTGGCCAGTGGGCCGGGACAACTCGATCCCGCCTCGTCTCGATTTTGCTGGGTAAATTAGGGAATAGGGATTGACTCTAGTCGGGTTCGAAATTGGGATGAGATAAGCGCATGTCCTGCCTATCCCGATCCCGCCCCGGCCCGTCCCGTTTCTGCCAGAAAGTAGTCGTTGCACAAACGACCATTTGCAATTCTAACCGTTGGCAACGGCTACAAACCGCCATTTTGGCCCCCAACATCCTATAAACCCCCTTAATATTTATTTTAACCCCTAAGTTAGTATATTTACACATTAATTTTATTTCTCAACTATAAATACATCTTTTTCCTCTTCATTTTTCTCACAAATTTTCATACCATCTCTCTAATTTCTCTCTCTACAAGTCTAAATTTCACACTAAATATTATATTTTCTTTACTAATATCTACCAAAGTTCAAAAATTGGGAGTGAAGTTGGCAACTAGCTTCAGGATCATCTCAATTTTCAACCTCGATTACACGTCGACGTTTGGTACACTCGTTCCTTCTTTTATTTAAATTATTATTATTTAATTTTAATTATCGTACTTAATTTTTTAAACTTTAATTCTTTATTTGCATAATTATAATGGAACTATGGGGACATTTTTCTGGTAGATGTAGTAGGGGTAACATGAGTAATGTTTCATCTTCTAGTAATCTTAATTATGATAATTTCACTCACGTAGATGAAACTGAACTTTTTAATGTTGATATGTTGATATTAATGCAAATGTGCAATCATTAGATCATGAAATATATTCTGCATCTCCAACTACTGAACCAGACTATGATTTAGAAAACAAAATAGAAGATAATTCAAATAACACACCTACTAGTGCAGCTCCACCTCAGGCTCAGACTGAGTCTCAGGCTTAAACTGGAATCCCTCATATTCCCCTCCAGTATGAGAAGAGGCCAAAAACAAAAAAAATTAAAATCACCTACATGTGATTTTTTTTTGAAAGGGACATTCCTAATCAACTAGCTATTTGTAAAATATGTCGCGAAGCTTATAAATTTAAAACTGGAAAAGGTCAAGGTGGGACATGAGGTTTAATGAGACATGTGGAAAAGAATCAGAAAGCAAGGTATAACCAATACTTGACTGAAAAAGCGGGTGTGCAAATGCCTTCTGAGTCGGGACAAGATTCACATAGTGTCCCTGACCAACTACAAAATCGAATTAACCCGATGACGGGGGGGAGTTATAGCTCTGAAATATGATAAACACAAAGATCGGGAAAGTTTAGCAAAAATAGTTGTTGTGGAGGGTTTGCCTTTTTTCATTTCCTTCTTATCCTGATTTTATTCATTATATTCGAGAAACATATAATTCTGTTTTTTTAACGGTTTTCCTAGATCAACTATTAGAAGAGATGTTTTTAAATTTGCGCATGAATATCAATAATATTTACGTTATGCATTGTATCATTTTAAGGGCAAAATGGCTATCACTTCTGACATAGGTCGTTGTATTAATGGTAATGATTATTTAACTGTTACATGTCATTGGATAAATCACATTTGGTCTATGCAAAAAGCGTATAATAGCATATAGATATATTGATGAAAGACACACTGGATTTTTATTTCAAGAAATATTCATGAAATTAGTGAATATTATGAAATTAATGATAAAATTATGACTATTTCATTAGATAATGCTTCTTGTAATGATTATGCTGTAAACATTTTAAAAACTCGATGGACTCCATCTTTTTCCGATATTTTTCATGTTAGATGTGCATGTCATATTTATAACTTAGTTGTAAAGGAAATCCTAAAACTTTTTAGCTATATTCTTGATAAAGTACAATTTGCTATCAACTTTGTTTTTAAAGGTAATAAAATACAAAGACGCAAAGAGTTTAAAAAAATAGGTCATGATTGAGAATTACCTTATAGGAAAATTCCAGAAGAAGTTGCAACTAGGTGAAATTTTTTGTATGAACAATTAGTTGTTGCTCACGAGTATAGAAGACCTTTAACTTTAGTATTTAACGTCCATAATCAAAATCCTTCGGATATGCTTGTAGATGATGATTGGGATAAAATTTGGGAACTTATTGTATTCTTAGAGAAATTTTTTCTAGCTACTAAGGAATTTTGTGGTATTTATTATCCTACTATTTCATCTATGTTATTTTATATAGCTCTAATATTTTTGTTATTTAATGAATATAAGAAAAAACCAACTTACGCTCTAACTATTACAAAAATGATTGTAAAATTTAAAGAATATTTTTTCCTATTCCCACTATTTATTTTATTGATGCTGTATTAAATCCTACTATTAAAGTAGACGGTTGTAATGCCCTTATTGAAACGATTTATGAATGCCTAGAAATACTTGAAACAGAACCAACTAAAGAACATATTATCTCTAGCATACAAACACAATGCAAAATTATGTATATGTATTACCAAGAGAAAAGTGCAAATAATCAACCGACTTATGTACCATCTTCTTCTACTTCACTTCAACCTTATAAAAAACATGCGGTTTCTGCTTCAAGTATTCAAGGCCTACGAAATAGAATGTATAGTGGTTCAAGTGCTTCACAAATTAGCGAGTTTGATATTTATGTTTTGCAGGGTGTTGTACCGTTCGAATCAATTACTAATGAAAATGGACGTGAATACTTGCTGAAATACCGGAGGGAGAATCAAAAGACATTTCTGACTCTATCAAAGATGGCCCGAGATGTGTTGAATATTCAAGCGTCATCTACAACTTCTGAAAGCGCTTTTTGTGCTGGAAGGTTTCAAATAGTAGAGCACATACACTCATTGGCGGAAGACAGTTTGGAAATTGCAGTTTTATTTAGAAATTGGATTAGAGCGGAGCGTAGAAGGTGTGGTCAACCGAAGATCAATGAAGAAGACGACTACAATTACAACGAAATCTTATCCGAGAGAGCAGGAAGCGACGATGAACAATTTGACCAACAAATTTCAATTCCAACAGAAGATCCTCAAGAGATTGTCAGAAAATCAGAAAAAGTATGGTTGCATATGTAATTTTTTTAATGCCAATTTTACTATGTGATTTGCAACTTTTGAACTACGAAACAAAGTTGCAATTTTGAAATTGTATTAGAAAAAAATTATATTTCTATTAAATAATATAAGAGGCAATTAGACTTGGGATGTTTTTTCACTATCTTGTTCAATTATTTAAGTGTTTAGAAAAAAGTTTTTAAAAGTCCCCCAAATCCCCCTTCCCGTCCCGTCCTGTCCCATCCTGTCCCCCCAAATCCCGTTCCCTCTGATAGTGGGATGTGGGACGGGATGGGACCACTTTCTATCCCCTAATCCCGTCCCCCTCTGTCCTCCTAATCCCGTCCTGTCCCATCCCATTCCATTGGTCAGTCATAGTTTTTGGTACTTAGCTCCCCTTTTAGGACGAGACTCAAATTGACTAGCTAAGGTATTACTATATGATATCAGTCTTTGTTGCCTGAGAATAAATTTAATTGCCAATGTCTTCTCAAATTTTCTTTGTTAATTGTTTTTTCATGCTAATAATGTTGGGATTAATAATGTTTGTTGAATTTTCATAATATAATATAGGACTGTGTATCATTAATTTTCTCGAAAGACAAGAAAATAAAACACACATACCAAACGAGAAAGGAGGCACACGTGCACAAAAGATTTATAAATTGAGAGGAACAGCAAAGACTTGTGAATTCCAAGAAATGGATCAGTGGTCACAACCTCAGATGAAAGGCCAAGATTGAAAATAATGGTCATTGTTGCTTTGCACGCTTTTGTCTTCCATTATATCGTATCTAGTACCAACATATCTTAATTACTACAAAGATGTGTTTTTTGTTGGGGTTGTATCATATTTAAAACTACTATGTCCATGTTATTATGTTCTTCCTATATATGCAATTAATAAAGTACGTAGTGCTCCATTCCTCTCTTGTCTATATCATGTGCATATTTGGAGCTTCCAACATCTTGGTTTTGATAATTTAAGAGAGACCATACTACTTTATATTTTATTTATTATGAGTGTAATAAGCATCCAAAGAATACTGAAGTCTGAATACAAGAATATGCACCTCGGAAAATTTGTGGTACTAATTGAAAACTTAAATGAATAACCATTGACAGAAAACATATTATGCTTTTCTTTTCCTTCTCAAGCATATTGTCCATATAGTTTTAAATTTCCACTCGATGTCTGTTATTCGCTTTGAGATCCTGACTAATTTGAATTTGCACTGCTTAAAATCAATTTAAGAGAGAAGCACTCCCTCCATTTTGTGATCCACGCGACTCAGACAAGAATCCTATATCTAGATCTAGAATCCGACCCCTCTAGTTAAAAGTAGATGGAGTCTATTCAATTCATCCTATTGGAACCCTTGGTGGTAATATTATCCATGTTAACTATTCATCTACATCATATTTTTGTTTTTCATTGTTTTTCCCTCGACCAAGAAATCAGAAATTATTATGTTATGGTAGATGCTTTATATGTTAGATGTAACACTTTAGGTCAATCTCATGTCGACAAATTAAAACTCAGGGAGGATACAGGAAAGTACGTGTTTAGATATTAGTGATGACACGGTTGGAAATTAGCCTTTGGCGGGAGTTGCGACCGACCAACTTTAACGGCTTAAACACTAATGTTACGTATGTTGGAGAATCCGGTTCTTCACACATCCATGATCTACTAAGTACGTAGATAACCGTAGGGCCAAGAATCGTCAAATTTCATTGAGAAATGAAAGAGATATTGGTTCACGAAGTGAGGTGTTTGAAGCATGGAAAGTGTGGTATTGTGTTCAATTCTCCCTCATCGGTAGAGGAAGAAAGAATTGTTGTGTATATAAGACTCGAAATTGGTTTGGGGTTTGGGACCCCAAGGGGTATCCCATGTGTTTAAAGGAGGGAGGACCTAGATGAGCTTCGGTTCGAGGAAAGACCACACGCGCGCCGCCCCCGCCCGCCCGTCGGTCCGGTTCCGGGTTCTCGGGCTGTGGGCCTTCTGATATTATCTTTTTGGGCCAGAGAACTTTGCCAGAAGTACAATTTGATCCCAGAAGTTTCAGAAGTACAGTTTGGACCAAAATTCTTTCAGATGTACAGTTTGGTCCCTGAAGTTTTCAGAAAGTCAGAATTTCGACGGTCAAAGCAGAAACACCAAGCACTCAATTCAGCCATTTATTTTGGCTGAATTACTCCTCCTATAATGGCCAAATCCGTTGGTCTTTCACCATTTATGTTGGTGGCTTTACTACCTCCATAATGACCATTATTTGGTCATTATGGAGGCGCTTTTCGATCCCTCCCTCACCTATATAAACACCCCCTTACACAATTGTTGAGGACTAACACTTACATATACACGAAAAATACAAAAGCAGAAAACTCTTCTTCCTACAACTTCCAAGCATCATTTCGTTACTCAATATTCTTCACGGTAGCATTTGAGTTTCCTTTGCTCAATTGTTCCATTGCTGTTTTATCTTGGGAGACAAATTGTCCAGGACGTATAAAGGATACATACGGGGCAATATTGTCTTAAGGACAGAGTGCCACACTCGACTCAGCAAAAACAGTTTCCAGTTTTTTTCTTGTTCAACAATTGTAATTTCAGATTTCTAGTTGAATTATTGAATCTTTGTTTATCCTTTCGAATACTTGTAATAGCAATATACTTCCCGTACTGCATTATAAAGTACGATAGAGAAAGAACTCCAACAGACACTTTCTTAAAGCCGTGTGCGTTTAAATCTAAAGTGGAAAAATATTAGTAGTGAATTGAATTGTTACATTCAACCAAGGAGAGAATTTATGTCTTAGACATGGTACTCCGAAGTAGATTTGAAAAAGAAGGTTTAATTCTGGAAACAAAATTTTAAGGTTAAAAGCATTGTGAAGTTAAAACATAACGCTTGATTAATTGATTTAAATTCACAAATAAGTTGGTCAAAAATGTTTTTCACATTCCAATACTATAATTCGGAGACTTTGATAAATCAAATATTTTTAGCTTATAATCACATTAGAATTTCAGTTGTCAAATGTTTTTTCAACAATGAAAATTCATGGCGATCGAGCAATCCTTTTCAACAATTATTGGTGGTATAATTTGTCTTACTAAGGATGATTTTCGTAAATTATGGAATAGCTTGCTAGGTTTTGTTCTTGTGTTCCCCGTTTCAAAAGCACATAGTTCATGGGCCATCTTTTACATTTTTCTTATTAGCCTAAAGTTGTGAAGAGGGAGGGACCCTTTGACTTGACAAAAAGAAGTGAAAAGGATATGTCTCCTCCATTCCCTTCTCCCTCTTTGCCCACAGCAGACATTCCTCCTTGTTGCTCTTTTGCTGCCTAAGCCATTTTTCCTTTTTTTAATTCTTTTACTTTTTAAGATGGGGTCGATGGAAAATGGATTTTATGATCTATTATAAGAAACCGGTAAATAAAATATATGAGATTTTTATGGGGTTATTATTTCTATTCAAATGGTAGTTAATCATAAGAAAAAATATTTCTTTGATCGAATGCAAGAGAGAAGCTTGAGCTTTTCGAAATACTATGTTCAACATTGAGAAAATTGAAATGATTTTTTGTGCTCACTTACAATTTGAATAAAAAACAAATACCCTTACAAAGATCTCATGTATTACATTACAAATTCTTATGTGTTATCTTTACAGATCTCATATGTTATTATGTGAAATTCCAACTAGAAAAATCTCACATCGACAAAACATAGAAGAGATGCTGGTATATAAGTAAGCATATCTTACACCCACGTGATGTGTTTTAAAGTCATGCAGTCTAGGCCCAAAAGCGGACAATATCACTAATGGGTTGGACTGTTACATATGGTATCAGAACCAATCTCGTGTCAGCCTTATTGGTGTGGGTCAGAGTTCAACCGAGTTTAAGCAAATCCGAGTAGGCGGGGCAAACCTCAGTGCTTAGTCTAGGCAAATTCCATAAGGTGGGGCAACCCTCAGCGAGGACATTGAGTCCATAAGAGGGGTGTATGTGACACCCCAGCTAGAAAAATCCCACATCGACAAAACACATGAGAGATGGTGGTATATAAGTAAACATGTCTTATATCCTAGTGACGCATTTTAAAAAATGCGGGCCTAGATCCAAAAGCAGATAATATCACTAATTGATTGGGCTGTTATACCGAATGCAAGAGAGTAGCTTGAGCTTTTCAAAATACTATGTTAAACATTGAGAAAAGTGAGGAAATGATTTTTTGTGCTCACTTACACTTTGAATAAAAAAAAAATTTCATTTCAAAGATCTCATGTATTAATTTACAAATTATGTAATATCTTTACAGATCTTATATATTATTTTCATTTTTTTTCTCGATCTCCTATGGGAAAACATATAATTAAAATAATATTAGCAATCAATTATAACCCTAGAGAAGTCTGGACTTAGTTCTCCTTCTTTCGACTTTGTTGTTATTTGGTTTAAATTTATATGGAGAAGGGTGAATTCATCGAAAAGGGATAAAGGTGTACTGAGTACACCAAAATTGAGAAAGTCATTTAGAGCCTTTTGAAAAAAACTATTTTAAAAATGAATTTTCACACAGTTGATGAAAGAAACTGAGAGGCTTAGTTCTCTCTCTCTCTAGCCGGTGCATGTTAGTCTAACGTGCGCGCCTGGGTTCGGTCATGGCCAGAGGGCATGGAAGGGGATGAGGAAAGACCATGAAATTGTTGCGTTCGGCAGTACAGTTAGCTCAGGTGTCGCTAAATCACAAGGACGACATATAGTCACACCACAACCGATAGAACAAGTGAGACCATTGGAAAATGGTATGACCCTTTCTTATTTTCCTCCTACTATCCTTAATGGAATTTCAACTGACCAATTCCATCAATAATAGACCCTTCATTCTGAAACCCCGGACCCCTGAATTTGAGCTGAATGTTGAGTTTCTATCTGAGATTCCCTTGTGGGTTAAATCCCTACAGTTGCCTATGAGCTGTTGGGGAGGTAATTCTTTGGGTCGAGTTGCTAGTCTTATAGGTACTCCTCTATATGCTGATGAATGCACCTCAAAACAGATTTGAATCTCATATGCTAGGATCCTTATCCAAGTGAATCTTACTAAATCATTGCCCATGGAGATTAAGGTTATTGCACCTGATGGAAGGCAATTTGAGCAAGTTGTTAGCTATCACTAGAAACCTGATTTTTGTGAAAAGTGCCAGAAAATTGAGCACATTTGTAAGGAATCAGAGCAACAACATGTAGATGAACAACAATATGTGCAACCTTGAAGTAGAAGAAGGGCAAGAAGATCAAATCCAACCAACCAACCAACAAAATGCCCCTAAGCATACAGTGCAGAACAAGTTTGCTCAGGTGTGGCAAGCTAAAGATGCACGTTTGTAAGTCCAAACTGTCTTGATATACCTATTTGGATACTCAACACCAATGAAATTTTTTCTACCTCGTCTGCTTGGAGTATCATTAGACAAAACAAAGGAAAAGATCCTTTTCTTTACAACATTTGGCATAACCACATTCCTTTCAAGATGTCATTTTTAGTGTGGAAAATATTCTAGGATAAACTTCCTTTTGATGATGTCCTTATCAAATTCAAGTTACCTATTGATTCTAAATGTTGTTGTTGTAAAATGGGACAAGAAGAGACAATTTAACAAACCTTTATGAAAGGGGATTTGGCAAAAGATATATGGAATTCATCTTGGGATCAAATGGGAGAAGACCCTCATCAGAACCATGTTCAAGAATTGGTGGTTGACAAAGACTGTTATTGGCATTCATAAGGAGACTCTAAGAGTCGCCTCTTTTATTATTTGTTGGGAAATTTTAGAAGTTACATGTGTGTATAGATATGGAAACTCAAAGATATCCAAATCAATATTAATCCTCCAAGCATGCTATCATCTTAGATGGATCTTATCGAAGAAATGGAAATGGCATGAAATATGTGAGTAGATCCTGGCCTTGAAGCACAAGATTATTTGTACTATTGTTAATTAGATTCAACCTCCTTTGGGATGGGTAAGAATTAATACTGATGGCAGTCATAATAATGAGGATACCATTGGGGCAGGAGGTATCATTAGGGATGAGTCTGGGCAGATCATCATGGCCATTGCTAAGTTCCTTGACAAAGGTACTAGTAACCAAGCAGAAACAAAAACAGCTAAGATGTGTACAATGGTGATTTCCTATGGCTCTTAGAATATTATTTTGGAATGCGACTCACTCATCTTCACAAACATGCTGAATAAAAAGTAACTTTGCCTGGCAACTCATTGGTACCATCAATGATACCATCCATCTTCTCTCTCACACCAATCATGTTATTCAACATTGCTATAGAGAAGCTAATCAAGTTGTGGATTCATTAGCTAAATATAGTGTTGAACAAAGTGAAAATTTCTATGAAGTTAAAGATCTTTCAAAATATGCAGCTGTTACGTACATTCTTGACAAGGCGGGTTTGCCTGCAATCAGGCACAGACAAAAGAAACATCATTATTTATAGTTGAATCTGATTTTTTGCTTAGGGAGTACATCTCTCAATGTACAATCTTTTTACTTAGCTATTAGGAAAATTGTAAAGTTTATGCAGAGGATAGTTAGAACCTTACTACGGTACATCTTTTGGTGATGAAATAAAGGAAGGAGCCTCCTAACGGCATAAATTATATACAAAAATAGCTGAAGATGTAGAAATGAATACAATTGGCCCTACAGAACAACAACAACAGGAAAAGGATTGTGTTAATACTCATCTTGCTTAACCACAAACTAGTGGTGCTAGCGTGAGCCCCAAGCCAGTTTCTTATCAGACTGAACCTACTCCCAGTACTCAATCATCAGGCCAGACTGTTATGAGTAAGCAACAAGTTACTATCCAAGCAGGTACAAAGAAGCAAGCAAATGCTAAGAGCCCTTTCCTAGAGTTACATGTGGAGTTCCTTAAGCTGAGAAGTGGGCCAGCTAAGCACAAGTGTCCCTAAGAAAGGTGGCAAATAGATGCCTCAAGCAAGAAACCCCAATGTTAAAGGGGTATCCACCTCTAAATCTCTATGACTTGGCTAATATGGAATATAATAGAACTGAATACGAGATATAAACAGAGGGAATTAAAGACCTATTTGCAACAAAAAGGAATCAAGCTTGCTGGGTTGCTAGAGACAAGTGTTAAAGAACTAAAGCTAGTAGAGTTTTGAGACAAGAAGCCCCTACTTGGGAGGTTCAACATAACTATCAACATGCTATTAATGGAAGAATTTGGATAATGTGGGATAGTTCTACTTATACTGTGGATGTGTTAGAGGTTGATGCCCAATTTATCCATGTTAAAGTTATGGGGACAATAGATGGTTTTGAGTGCTTGATAACAATAGTATATGGATACAATACTTGTAACCAAAGAAAAACTCTATGGGATGGGTTAAATGTGTTAGCTAATATTGCAAATCTGCCCTGGATAGTCTTTGGGGACTTTAATGCTATGCTATACCCTCAGGACAGGTTGTTAGGAAACCCTATCACTCTGGCAGAAACTAAAGATTTTGCTAAATGTATTTGTAATCTCCTGCTTAATGAACTACCCTGGAAAAGAGAATACTATACTTGGACTATGCAGACTATTTAGGCTAGATTGAAAGCTCTTAAACCTCAGCTTAAGAAACTTAATGCAGATGAGTTTAAGAGTATTGATCAGAAAATTATCAAGGCTAGATATGATCTGAATTGCATCCTGGAAGCATTAAACTCACAATACACATACTAGTTACTTGAACAATGTCACACCCCAACTTAGGGGGTGTAGCTGGCACTCGGTGCCTTGCTAGGTCCGAGCGTACCAAGCTGAACTCAAAGTCTGAACATTGTAGGCAAGATAGGCCCTTGAAGCCATACTGTAAAAGCAATCTCTAACTAGGCTGACAAGGCCGAACTTGATCTTACTAAAGGCTACAGTGAGCCAAGGAAGTCTCCGTAAACACTTATACTAACAAACTTAATAAAACATAAAACGAGGGCCAACAAGGCCACTGACTGAACCCGTGTCCACAAAGCCTCTAAAGATAACGGACATCAAACGTGGTCGGGACAGGACCCCGACCTACCCATAGTCTGTAAGAATCTGCTCAGAATCTGCTAACTGACCTCTAGACTAGGCTGCACTTTGGAAGAGATGTAGTTTTACTAAAACTTCGCTGAATCCCAATCTGCTCCACTGGGCGAACTCGTCGAATTGATTACCTGCATCTGCAGGCATGAAATGCAGCGCTACATCAATGAGATGTCAGTACAAGGAAAAGTACCAAGTATGTAAGGCAGAAAACAATCTGAATATATATATAAATTCTGAAGCTGAAGAACATAAATGAATATGTTGGAAATCTCTACCGAAAAGTAAGGGCGGGAGTGGACTGACCACAACCTCTCAGTTAACTTACCTAGTTGCTGTCACTTAGACCGCTTGGCCCCTATGTTTATTTATACGATCTATTCTGTTCCTGCTCTATGTAATATCCTTACTATTCTCTGATTTCTGATCTCTATTACGTTATTATCTAGCATACAATTTGAACACAATATTTCGGCTTCACAAGGGATCTGGTGTGTAAGTGTGTGGCCCTGAAGACAAGTGTATCTGAATGGCTCCGAAGGAAATCTATATCTGTATACATACACAATAAGCAAACAATCTATAGTTAAGTACTTGTGTCTATAACTCATAGCTCGTCTAACACTTTCTGTAACCTATGGTCCATACTTACTTATCTCGTGAGCTACTCTATTAGCTTTAGGGAATCTTGTAATATCTTAGCTCTTATTTGAATATCTCGTTATACTACACAACTCATTTTTGTAACTCGCATATCTTTACTTTTCTTAAGCCTGAGGGGTACCTTATATACTTGTATGCTATACTCTCTTTCGTGACTTATTCTGTTGTATTTCATACTCTATTTCTCTTGGCTTTAAGGAGCATCCTAGTCCTCTTCAAATATGCATACCCACTCATCTTGTTAGGCTATTACAACATGGTCTTCTAGCTAGTATAATCTCATATTTTCTTTACTTATGTTCTGCTACTACCTTGTTAACTCGTTTTCTTTGAACCTCTTTCTATTTGGACTCTTAGTTTGTCTGCAGATAGTTTAGGAATGTCTTAGAGACGCTACTAACTCTTCTTCTTACGACTTACACGAAAGCTGTACTCAAGGTTGACTCCTTAACTATTAGACGGTTTTAATCCATCTCTAAGAAACTTAAGGGCGAACTAGCCCCTTTCGGCTTCTACCGAAAAGGGGACATACGTACTGATTCATGCCAGAAGAAAATGAAGATAACCCTTACATACCTTGAAGTCTTGAACTTGGAAAGGAACCTTCGATGATGACAATGTGCTCCGCCTCTTTCTCATTCATCTATAACAAGCAACACCCATGTCAACAAGAAGGGACATAATGCTAGGTATCGAGCGACACACTCGTTTTACGATAAATCATACATCATCTCCCCCGTACTTTTACCTCCTATATATCCGGAACAACATCTAAAACAACAACAACCATAATACTAAAGACAACTTAGGCTTTATAATTTCCAGCCATCCAATATCAAGGACTCACTCTCAAACAACTCATACTTTCACTAACATGGAACTCAACTTTCACATGCTTCCTAGTACCTTCTCTCTTAATCTTGTAGTGAAATTCTTAATCTTCAATACCAATACTTAGACAAACACCACAACATCATAAACATCATATCTAAGATATGTCCCATGAGTTCTAACTACTACAAGTTATACTTATTTCTCTAAAATAGTCCAACAACTCTTACCACGAAGATTTCATAGGTTTGCGAAGTTTGATTATGAAAACTCTTTCATAACTTTCTCCAAATCATCAATTAATCACAAATATAGGTAGAAGAGGATAAATCTTACCTTGAATACTCCAAGAAGCTCCCTAGTCTGAAGCTTATCCCTTCCCCAAATTGTCTCCAAAGTCGATACAACACGAAATAAGTGAAATTAATGATAGCTCAGGGATTCTTTACATTGATCTTGGGTGTTTTGCCTTTGGATTACGTTCCAATTGTATGGAGAGCCTTAGGGATGAACTGGGGGTGATTTAGGGTCCGGAGGATGAAGGGAAAATGCTACCCAAATCGATTTGGGACTTTATATACAAGAACAAAAAGAAGATGCCACCGTCAAACCTCCTGTACTTCTCACATTGATGAACTGTCCGTTGAATTGGAAAGTAGACGCTATTAACTTGAATCTAGATAGGTTATGGGCTCCATAATGCATTATATACTAGGAGATATGCCCCAGATAAGTTGGGCCAAAATCAGGTCCGGAAATTCTGTCCGGTTTTCCCCGGATTTCAACGAAGTTACTTTCTTTGATTCGTTTGACCTCAAAACCTTTTGGTATTTTCTTAACACTTGATAACAAACTTTCTTAACTTTATAAGGGTATCATGATATTTTCGGCTTACGTCATCGATGTACAAAGTGGGGGGTGAAACAAAGCACCATTAGGGCGATTTATAAGGCTGTCCGTTGTGGCGAGTTTTTTAACTTTTTGTAACGGACCGCAGACGCGAAGAGGGTTCGCGGGCGCACATCCACTGCAGCGGACGATGAAATTTTATATTGTTTTTTTAAGTGTCATTAAAATCCTATCTTCTCTCATTTCGAAAATACACTTCCAAAGCACCATTAGGGCGATTCCAAGCATCCATAAGTGATTTCTTCTTGAGGTAACATTTCTTAACCTTGCATTACCTTTACTTAGCTTCATTATGTTGATTAAATGGTGGTCATGACATAGAATCTAATTGGGGAAGAAGAGTTCAACCAAATTAGGGCTTGTTGATTTGTTAAGCTTAAAAGTGAGAGTTAATTAGTGAGTTTTGTTAATCTAAGCATGGTGAATCTTTATTTAGTACTTGTTAAGCTTAAATCTTCAATTAATGTTGATAAATTTGAAGGTTGGAAACTAGAGTTCATACCCAAATTTTGGGGGGTTTGCTTATAAGATGAAATTAGTCTGATGGTGAGTTAATTTAGCAATTAGTTAGTAGGATTGGACTCCTAGTATGTTGAAATTTAATAGTCCACCTTTAAATGACGGTTTTAGCCCTATAATGCTCATTTCCCTCTTTTTCCCTATTCGATTTGGATCCAAAGGACTAGTGTAATGATATGGGTGTTGTTAATTCCTTATTCTAACTTAGACTTTGATAATACTAGACTTTGAGTACGATCGTGATCCACGAAAGGACAAGGCGCAAGCGTGATTGTGCGACTCCTGCATGGCTCGGTAATTTGGGACGTGACAGGCAGTGAGCTCATAGAGCCCTTTTGGTCCCCATGAGAGCGCAAAACGTCACTTGGTAGCTATTCCTTTTTATCATATTTTGACCACAACGTGGTTGGTATAACACTTGAGAAAAATAATATAAATATAAGTCATGACGGGGAGACAGAAACCTATTTTATTTTTGGACCTTGTTGAGATCTTTGGAAAGGATTTTGAACTAGTCATTTCAAGAAACTCAAAATATGAGTAATTCATGATTAAATACACAGATATTCATCACTTAATTATGCTTCTAACCTAAAAGAACTTGTATAATCCTAGATTTCAAGGAGAGATTTTAATAACTCAAGGGGCAAATTTAGTGTTTTGTGAGAATTTTGCTCAAGATAAATTCCGTCACTTTCTATCGATAAAGTTAGAATCTAGTAACCATATTATAATTATAAAGTACAAGATTGATGAAGTTTGAGGAAGGAATTAACTATAAGTCGTAAATGGTTATAAAAGACCTTAATGGAGGAATTGGGTTGAATGAACAATTTGGGATAACAGTTTTAAGCACTTAAATTGTAGGTTTTGAAGAGTCATACGAGGATTTTTTAAGCAAAATTTGGATAGTTGATTTAAGGTAAGTTGAGGAAACTTCCTTAAGTCAAGGACTTGATTAGAATGTGCATATTAAGTATTTGATAGATTACCTAAGTAGAAAGTCAAAGCCTATATGGTTATACATTCTAGTAAGCATTTGCAATTTTAGTGCTTGAACTGTTTTAAGCATTTCATTCCTAATCCGTCTCGTGTTTATGATTCCAGCAATGCCTAAAACAAGGAAGAAGTTCAAGAGTATGAGGACGTTGGATACGACTACAGGCGAACGTACTAGCCGATTGCCACCCGCTAGTGAAGGCTAGAGTGAGACCCACGGTGTGACTCCTTCGTATGAATCCCCCTGTTCACCACCATCGAAGGAGATTAGTGGAGCTGCAATACCCCTAGTTCCTCCACTTGATACTCCATATGTGGATCTTGATATGCGAAGCGCTGTGCAGTTATTAACTCGGTTAGTGGCCGCTCAGGCCCAACGTCAGGTTCCCAGTCCTTCTGATAGAGCTTCTAGCGCGAGAGCTAGGGATTTTATTAATCTAGACCCTCCGGTATTCACATGATCAGACCTGAACACAGACCCGCATAATTTTCTGGATCAGACATAGCGTACCTTGCGGGTAATAGATGCTACCGATACTGAGTCGGTAAAATTTGCTTCTTATAGACTGCGGGATGTCACGGTGACCAGGTATGAGACATGTGAGAAATCTAGGGGACCACGTGCTCCACCAGCAGGATGGAGAGAGTTTCCAGAGGCCTTCTTACAATATTTTCTGCCAGTCGAGCTTCGACGGGCCAAGAAGGACAGGTTCCTACGTCTTGAGCAGGGCAATATGAGCGATCGAGAATATAACTTGCAATTTAATTCATTGCCCAGATATGCTCCTATGATTATACCTGAGATGAGTGACCAAATACATAGGTTTGTTACTGGCTTGGGGCCGCACTTGGTCAACGAGTGTACTATAGCTTCTCTGAATCCAACTATGGATATTGCTCGCATTCAGGCTTATGCACAGAATTTGGAGAATCGTAAGAGACAACATCGGGTAGATCGAGAGCGTGATAAGGGTCAGCATAAGAGGGCTCAATCCGTAAGTGACGTAAGAGAATTCAGGGGTGGGCCCAGGCCACAACTTTATAGACGATCATGTTACCCAGCAGCTAGCGCATCATTACCATTTTCAAGGTCGACGGTTGATCGGTTTGTTCAATCGGGACCAGGTCAGAGCTCACGAGCGTCAGGGTTTTATTATAGAGAGGATTCTATTCAGATGAGGTCGTCGTTGGCTCGATGCGAGCAGTGTGGTAAGGCTCATACAAGGCCGTGCTGACAGGGATCAAATATGTGTTACTCTTATGGTGAACCTAGTCATATTATGCGAGAATGTCCGACAGGAGGCGAAGGTGTTAGGGCTCAGCCGATCGGATCTGCAACAACTTCATCATATTCAGGACGCCCAGCATGAGAAAGTTAACATACATTATCCGGTCGAGGCAGAGGTAGGGGCCTGAACCGCATCTATGCATTGATGGGATGACAGGATCATGAGTCCTCACCTGATATCATTACATGTATTTTATCGGTCTTTTACATAAGGTGTACGCGTTGTTAGATCCAGGCTCCAATCTATCATATATCACCCATTTTTTTGCCTGTAAATTTAATGTGGAACCTGAGTTGATAAGAGATCCATTTGTGGTATCTACATCAGTTAGTAAGTCGGTAGTTGCTAGACGGGTCTATCAAAATTGTGCAATATTAATTTGTAGCCATCAGACCTTAGCAGATTTGGTAGAATTAGAAATGGTTGATTTTG
Organism: Anisodus tanguticus; assembly: GCA_034509755.1. Classification (NCBI taxonomy): domain Eukaryota; kingdom Viridiplantae; phylum Streptophyta; class Magnoliopsida; order Solanales; family Solanaceae; genus Anisodus; species Anisodus tanguticus. The sequence continues at coordinate 16,708,147 of CM067540.1, forward strand.
ATGTTATCATGGGTATGGATTGGCTGGCATCATGCTACGCTAATGTTGATTGCTGAACAAATATTGTTAAATTTTAGTTTCCAGGTGAGCCAGTCCTTGAATGGAAGGGTAATACGGTGTCGCCAAAAGGTAGGTTTATTTCATACCTTAAGGCAAGAAAGATGATCTCCAAAGGTTGTATATACCATCTTGTTCGGGCTAGAGATATCGATGTCGAACCACCTCTTTCTCAATCAGTTCCGGTGGTTAATGAGTTTCTTGATGTATTTCCAGACGAACTTCCAAGCCTACCTCCAAAAGGGAAATTGAATTCGGTATAGACGTGTTGCCAGATACTCAACTGATATCTATTCCTCCTTATAGAATGGCTCCAGTTGAATTGAAAGAATTGAAGGAGCAATTAAAGGATCCGCTTGAGAAAGGCTAATTAGGCCCATCATACCTTATTGGGGTGTGCCACTATTGTTTGTACGAAAGAAAGATGGCTCATTACAGATGTGTATCGACTATCAGCAGCTAAATAAAGTCACTATCAAGAACAAGTACCGTCTTCCCTTAATTGATGATTTGTTTGACCAGTTACAAGGTGCAAGATGTTTTTCAATGACCGACCTAAGGTCAGGGTACCATCAACTAAGGGTTAAGGAGAAAGACATTCCGAAGACGGCATTCAGGACAAGGTATGGGCACTTCGAGTTCTTAGTAATGTCATTTGGACTCACAAATGCACCGACATCATTTATGGATTTAATGAACAACATGTTTCGCCCATTTCTGGATGTATTTGTGATAGTATTTATAGATGATATTATGGTTTACTCTCATTTGGAAGCAGGGCATATGGATCATTTGCAGATAGTACTACAGACGCTCCGGGACCATAAGTTGTATGCAAAGCTCTCCAAGTGTGAATTTTGGTTAAATTCAGTGGCTTTCCTTGGTCATATAATGTCAGACGAGGGTATAAGAGTTGACACTCAGAAGATTGAAGCGGTGAAGAATTGGCCGAGGCCTACGACTCCATCAGAGGTTCGCAGCTTTCTAGGCATAATCGACTATTATAGGAGGTTTGTAGAAGGGTTTTCTACCATATCAACAACATTAACAAAGTTGACATAAAAAGCCATAAAATTCCAGTGGTCCAATGCTTGTGAGCAGAGTTTCCAAAAGTTAAAGGATAAACTAACATCGGCACCAGTCCTTACTCTCCCAGAGGGTCCAGAAGGCTACGCTGTGTATTGTGATGCCTCGGGAGCGGGTTTAGGATGTGTGCTAATGCAGTATGGTAAAGTGATTGCCTATGCTTCAAGGCAATTAAGAAAACATAAGAAAAACTATCTGACACACGATTTGGAGTTGACCGCAGTGGTCTATGCATTGAAGATTTGGCGGCATTACTTGTATGGTGTTCATATAGACATTTTTACGGATCATAAAAGTTTGCAATACATATTTAAACAGAAAAAGTTAAACCTGAGACAGAGAGGGTGGCTTGAATTATTGAAGGATTATGATGTGGACATCTTATATCATCCCGGTAAAGCTAATGTTGTAGCAGACACGCTCAGTCGCAAGTCGATGGTTAGCTCGATGCCGGTGCAGGTCGAGATGAAGGAGTTAGTAAGAGAGCTCCGTCAGTTAGCTAGTTTGGGAGTCCGACCAATGGGTACGGAAAATGGTGGTTTTGTGATTCAGAAATGTCAGAATAGTCCCTCATATCAAAAGTTAAGGAACGTAAATGAGAAGACCCCAGTTTGAGAAAGATCAGAGAAGGCATTCTTCAAAAGAAGATCACAACCTTTGAGATTGGCAAACATGGAACTCTCAGACACCAGGGCCGTCTATGTGTTCCAAATGTAGCGGGATTGTGTATTGGATTTTAAGGGAAGTTGAAATGACCATTTACCCCTTATTGAGTTTGCGTACAATAACAGCTATCATGCCAGCATTAAAATGGCTCCATACGAGGCTTTGTATGGACGGAGATGTAAATCTCTTATCGGATGGTTTGAGGTAGGCGAATCAGAGTTATTTGGGCCAGACTTAGTATACCAAGCCATAGAGAAGGTGAAGCTTATCCAAGAACGACTGTTAATGGCTCAGAGTCGTCAGAAGTCATACGCAGATGTGCGACTGCGAGACTTAGAGTTTCAGGTAGACGATTGGTTTTTTTTTTTAGGATTTCTCCTATGAAGGGTGTAATGAGATTTGGGAAGAAGGGAAAGCTCAGCCCAAGGTATATTGGGCCTTATCGTATAATTTGACAAATCGATCGAGTAGCTTACGAATTGGACTTGCCTTTGAAGTTGGAGTTTGTTCATCCGATTTTCCATGTTTCTATGTTGAGAGTATGTGTTGGAGATCCTTCCCGGATTGTACCGATTGACGATGTGAAGATTACAGAGGATTTATCATATGAAGGGGTTCCTATTGCCATCTTAGATCGACAAGTCTGCAAGTTGAGGACTAAAGAAGTAGCCTCCGTGAAGGTTCTTTGGTGGAGTAAAAACGTAGAAGCAATGACATGGGAGGGAGAAGAGGAGATGAAATACAAATATCCATATCTATTCCATACCAATGCCGAGGTTCGAAAAGAAGCATAAGGTGAGTTCTATTTTGTATTATAATGAATGCTTAAAGACCATGAGAAGTCTGATATTGAGGTAGTAAGGTATGTTATATTATATGACCCTGTGAAAAAGTAGTTGTGTTCTCTGGATACGTGACGGGGATTAGATATGTTACCCCAACATTCGAGGACAAATGTTTCTAATGGGGAAATGATGTAACACCCCGTACTTTCGGGTGATGGTTTGAGCATCTGGACATATGCAAGTATACCCGAGCCTTGGGAAAATTATGTCATATTCACGTATGCAAACAGAGGGCTTAGTATATAAAAGGATGCGGTCCCGAATTAATTTAGGACTTAATAGTGGGACAACAATGATCGGCTAATTGATAAATTATAGAAGGAGGTAAGTCACTTAATTAAAGAAGCAGGGTGGCACATTGGTGTGTATGTGGCATCAATTAGGATACTCCACCGCCAAAGATTAGCTAAGTGGGAGACAATATGATGAGAATCCATTAATGGTATTTAGTAATTAGTTAGGCATATCTTTTAAAAGGGGAAAAACGTTAGGATAAGAGATCATTAAGTAGTAGTTTGTCAAAAGAGAAGAGAGTAAGAAGAGAGGGCATCGACGTGAGATATAGAAACAATGTTACATGTATATATTTCCCACTCTTGCATAATATACATAAGTTGTTGTACATAAATTCCTAAGGAGCAACAACATTTGAGAACAGATATTATGTGAGCAACAACAACAACCCACTTGACTCGAATAATTAAGTGGAATCGAGGTATGTTAAGGAAAATCATTTCTTCTTTTGACATGTTCCATGTAACTAAACGTAACAGTGATATTTTTCCATAAATTGTTCTACTCTTAGTAGTTAAGAATATTCATGTTATTGATTCATGTTTTAAAGGCATGTCTAAATATGTTCCTAAGTCCTTTTTGAGGTATATGAAAAAGATGTTGATATTCCTAATGTTAGCCGAAGGTACATGTTAATATTCCCAATGTTAGCCGAAGTTACAAGGATATTATGTCATCCGATAAGTTTAGAATGTTTCATTGTCATTCGTGCATTTTTCATTTGCATTATATTCATGTATTACCCTAGACCCACATGTGTTATATACACTACTATATGGTATTAATATATATATGTAGGGGATGGGGAAAAGGGAATGGTGTTATATACGCGTCACCACCTGAGCTGGTACAGACTATCACGAAAAGGAAGATGCCCAATGAGGCCATTATGATATGATGCCCTTGTGTGGCCGAAATGAAATGATGCCCACAGAGGCTGTTATGGGAAGGAAGATACCCTTGTGTGGCCAATATTTATATGTATACCACATTTGCATTGTGCATAACATTTAGGCATAGGTATTAGCGCCCTCACAGGCATTTACTGCTGGTTAGCAATTTTTCATCGGCTGTTGCTGTTAGCGGTTCTATCGGTTGTTGGTGTTATCGACTGTTTCTAATAGCTATCTTTGTCAATTTTTTCTATTTCAGGTTGTTATGTATCTCTGTGATGATATTTCTTATGCCTGACATACTTGGTACATCAGTCGTACTGACGTCCCTTTTGTTGGGGGACGCTGTGTTTCATGCCTGTAGGTTCACGTAGGCAAGGCGACGATCCACGTTAGTAGGTTGCTGACTCAACGGCTTTTGGAGCACTCCCCTTGTTTCGGAGTGTCGGTCTAATTTCGGTATGATAATTTTTGCATGTATACATGGGTATGGCAGGGCCCTGTCCCGACCTTTAGATGTCTTGTACTCTCTTAGAGGCTTGTGAACGGTGTCCTGTGTGTGTAGTAGTCATGGGTGGCTTTGTCGGCCTTGGTATGTATCTATATATATATAAGTTGGGTTCTGATTAAGATTTTACATAGTCCTTTTTCGGCTTAGTTCGTGTTTAATTATGACTAGACGTTGAGTATATGATTAGTGGTACCCGACAGGTAAGGACCAGATGCCCGTCGCCGCCCTCCGGTTTGGGTCATGACAGATTTGCAGAACGGAAGAATAGGACATTGCAAGAAATGACTAGAGTAATGCTTAGTTCTAAACATTTGTCAAAATGTTTAAGGGCAAAAGCCTTGAATACAGCTAATCACATAGCTAATAGAGTCTATCTAAGGCCAGGAACAAAGATGACATCCTATGATATTATAAATGGAAAGAAACCAAACTTGCGTTACTTTCATATTTTTGGGTGTATTTGTTATATTTTAAATGACATGGATTATTTGGCAAAATTTGACTCTAAGAGTGACAAAGGAATTCTTGTTGGCTATTTACAAAATAGTCATGCTTATAGAGTATACAATCCGAGATCCAGAACTGTATAAGAGTCTGTAAATGTTATCTTTGATGATCTTTCTAATGTTTCAGGAAAAACTATTGAAAATAACATTATAGATACAATGGAAAGTCCACAGATTGCAGAAGAATCAGATGTTGCCACACCTGAAGCAATATCCGAAACAACAATAGAGACCACAGTGGCCACAGATGGGTAGTCAAGTGCTGAAATGTTAGACCAAGTTCGTAGGGACCCCTCATCAAGAATTATGAAGAATAATCCAACGAGCCAATTGATAGGAGAAGTTTTTGAAGGAATTAAAACAAGAGGGAAAGAACCACTCAACTATAGAGAAATAATAAGGTATGTGTGTATGTCTACCATATACCAAAATGCTAATCTTTCTTGTTTTACATCTACTTTAGAACAAAAAAGATGTTTTAGAAGCACTCAAAGATAATTTTTGGATTCAAGCAATGTAAGAACAACTTGAACAATTCTCTCGAATGAAGTTTGGGACTTAGTTCCACATCCAAATAATACAAATGTAATTGGAAGTAAGTGGATTTTTAAAAATAAATCAGACGAATCGGGAATAGTTGTTAGAAACAAAGCTCGTCTAGTTGCACAAGGCTATACTCAGGTTGAAGGAATCGATTATGTCGAAACCTTCGCACCTATGGCTAGAATTGAGTCAATTAGACTTTTACTTGTTATTGCTTGTTGTCTGAAAATTACTTAACACCAAATAGATGTGAAAGGTGCATTCTTAAATAGTTATCTAGATAAGGAAGTGTATGTTGAACAACCAAAAGGATTTGAAGATCCTTACCATCCACACTATGTGTACAAGATCAAAAAGGCTTTGTATGGGTTGAAACAAGCCCCTCGTACATGGAATGGTCGTTTAACTAACTTTCTTCTTGAATTTGGTTTTAACTGTGGCGAAGCTGATCGTACTTTATTTATTAAACAAAACGGTGTAGATATTATAATTGCTCAAATCTACGTGGATGGCATAGTTTTTAGGTCGACCTCACAGTCATACCTAAATTCATTTGTTGAAGCTATATCATCAACATTTGAAATGAGTATGATTGGAGTATTAACTTTTTTTCTTAGGCTTGCAGATAAAGCAAAGTGATGATGAAATTTTCATCTCACAGAGTAAATATTCCAACAATCTAGTTAAGAGATTTGGTTTGGAGAACGCTAATAGCCTTCTTTATCTTAATGCTAGCCACTCAGATATTATGTTTAATGTTTGTGTTTGTGCACGTTTTCAAGCATGTCCCAAAATGTCCCACTTAAGTGCCGTGAAACGTATTATTAGATATGTTGATGGCACATGTGAGTTGGGTATTTGGTATTCCAAAGACACTAATCCTAACTTAATAGGATTTAGTGACCCGGATTGGGCTGGAGATGTGGATGATAGAAAAAGTACAAGTGGATGATGTTTTTATCTTGGCAATAACCTTGTTTCATGGTATAGTCGTAAACAAAACTGTGTCTCACTTTCAACTGCTGAAATCTGAATATGTACCAGCCGGAAGTTATTGCTTTCAATTAATATGGCTAAGACACATGTTAGACGACTATGGATTTACTAGCAACATTTTGATTTTGTACTGTGATAATTTGAGTGCAATAGATATTTCCAAAAATCCAGTTCAGCACTCACGCACAAAACATATTGATATTAGACATCACTTTTTAAGAGATTTAGTTGAAAAACAGCTAGTTAAAATTAAACATGTTGACACTCTTCATCAACTAGCTGATATTTTTACAAAAGCTTTGGACCATGAGAGATTTTATAGTTTGAAGAAATCTCTTGGTCTTTGTAATCTCTAAAAAAAGCATTGTTGGTGAATGTCGGCTGAAACGTTGTCTAACATTTCGGGTGACATTTACCTATGTAATATCACTGACTGATTATTGTTGTTGTAAGGTGCATAACTTTTGGTCACACAAGCATGATCCTTCAATAAGAATGTAATTCCAACGTGATATTGTTCTCTGCGATGATATATAAATACATGTATATCATAAAAATGGAGTATCAAAATAAGGCAAAGCCTATACAAATATTTGACAACTGTACAAAATGGGCAAATCCCTTGAAAAGATACCGTTCCTATTCTATAGGAGTATCGTGTGCTTCAAAAGAATTTGAGAATACTAAATAAGTATTCTTATTGTTGACATGGAAAATTCCTTTGTATGTGTTATATGATTAGATCAAGGACACGATGGGAAAATGTTACATTGGTCAAGTGGTCAAACTCATAAAATACATATAAAATGTGTCTTGATTTGTTGCCAAAACAAAAAGTTCTTAAGAGATCAAAATACTTGTGTCGTCCAAAATGTTGCCAACATCGCAGTTGACATTTTCAGAATGTGATATGTGTTGGGATATTGTACTTATATGATCGTTGAATCATCAGATCTCTCTCCCTATTATATGCCTTGTTTGCATGAATTTCAAAAGTTAAAATGATGAGATTGAAGTTTATCCTTATCGTGATGTTTATTTGTTTATCCCAATATTTTAAGTGTAAGTTATTGAGTAAAAATGAAACACCTAAAACTAAGGGATTTTTGTTGCTAAGAAAGGTTAGCCATGTATACAAATATTCCTCTCATTTGCTATCATTTTATCATTTTGAATTTTCCCATAAAAAAAGGGAAATAACATCGGGTGTACATCCTCTTACCCGATGGAATCATCACCATTCCAAACTTCATTCTCAATCTCAAACCCTAAATTTCCAAAACTTTCTCCTTAATATTCACCAATGGAAACCTCTTCAATGTCACCAACATTCATGGCAACACTGGTTCAAGACAGTCAACCCTATCAACAGACTGACTAGTAGGTCAAATAGCAAAAATCATCTAACAAATTTAAGAGGTTGATGCTGCTAGGGATGCCTTGGTTCAAGCCAAAGACCAGTTCTTGCTATTACGTTCTTCACAAAAAATGGGAGATGTTTCTGTGCAGAGGGAGCAGGGGGGAGAGGCTGAAGGTGCACATAGTAAAGCTGTTGTTGATGCTGAAAAAGAAGTTGTTTATAATGTTGTACAAAAGGAAGAAGTTGTTGGTAGGAAGGTGTTGCTGAACAGTCTAAGGATGAGGGCTGAAGCTAAAGCTGTTATGCAGAAGTAGAAAGCTGTTGGAAGTTGTTGCTGCTGCATAATGAGCCAAAAGAAGCGGGCTGATGTGTTGCACCATGAGCTTTTAATGTTTGGTTTATGATTGTTTGGATTATGAACTATTTTTTTGTTTTGGTTAATGGTTGATGTGGATGTTTATTTTTGACAATGGTTTATTCTGACAATGGATTCTTTCTTTTTGTGTTGTGTATATTGCATGATATGTGTACATATATGTGCACACATCATTTTCTAATCATATGAATTGGTATACACAAGTTTTGCTTGTATGCCATCACAGGTTAAGGGGGAGCTTGTCAGTAATCACAAGTGTTGGACATCATCTGTGACAATGCACTAAGTCGTTTGTACATTTCGTAATGTGTTTTGTGAAGAAAGACAAAAAGGGGGAGATTGTTAATGTTAGGTTTGGTGTTGTGATATTTGACCCAACATATCTTCTGAAGTACTAATTTGAATGCATAAAAATATTGGGACAAATGTCATAACATTCGGACCAACATCTTCGAAAAACAGTTTTGCCTTACTTCACGTTAAGCAATAATATTTTACTGTGAGGTAAAAAAAACTTGGCGTGGTGAATTGGAGCTGTGTAAAATGTAGGAGAAAGAGTCAAAGCTTGGGGAAGAAGTCGAGTATGGAACAAGTCAAAGTTGTTGAGATTTTCACTCCTTAATCATCTACCACAAGCTGCCCATATTTTCCTCAACTTCCACAATCGATCGATGAGCCTTTCAAGGGAGCTCTTTACTATAAATAGAGACGCCACAATATTATATCGATATCCAGAATCAGATTACAAAAATACCAAGAGAGCTCTCAGGATTTCATCTCAGAAATCTGGATCACAAGTGTTGCCTGAGTGTGTCGACAACATTCTGTCCAACATTACAATTGCTGTTTAGATTCTAGATTAGTTTTGTATGGAACGATTGTAATGAGAGGTTGTTTATGTATACTTAGTTAGATTTTTTAGGCAGAAGTCATCTGCGACTTCACCTTTTAATTCATTTCCGTTTTTAATTGTTAATATGTAAAGAAAGGAATTTGTATTTTTGTATATAATATATATACAATATATTTGGTCATTGACCATCATAAGTTATATAATATATATAACTTATGAAAATTTTAAACCTTTGTGTTCTTTAAATTCCGCTGCATTTACTCTTTAAAGTTTCTGTTTTGCTAAATTTTGTTACTGGCGCAGACGACATAATTGCCGACATTCAGAAACAAAATTGGCATTCGATTTATTTCATCTCTTGTTTTTACTTTCCGTAGTTTTTGACACCCTAACACATTTAATCAGTTAGCTCAGAATATTAGAAAGTGATTAAATTGTATGATTTGATTTAATTATTTGTAATGTATGTAATTATTTGTATTGCTCAGACTCAACATAAATTTCGATAATATGATCACACACGTCATGTAAGAATTACCCAACCTCCTCAGATGTGAGTATCGCAGATTTCAGGGCTAAAATTCCATACTTGCCGGTGCTAGCGCGCAGCCAACATCTCCAAGTGTGAGTATCGCAAGGGTTAGGGTAGGAAAACTACCCCATACTTGTAGGTGCTAACGGTATTTTTTCAGCTTGAGAGAAATGGTCAACCTTCCCAAGTGCGAGCCTCGCCGGAGCTAGGGTAGGAAAGCTAGAACATGCTTGCAGGCATCATCGTTTGTAAAATCTATGCAGAATAAAATGTTTTCATATGCATTTATATTTAGTGTATACCTCAGATTTTATGATTCAGTTTCAGCTTATATATTTCAATATTAACTAAATGAATTATTTAATTACTTCACTACACTTTAATATATTATTTATCTCAGACTAATCTTGTTCCTCTTTTTAGGGGTGGTCAATCAGACTTACTAGATACTATTTCAGTGGTGTTTAGTCATACCAATACTCATAACTCAAACTATTACAGTTCATCTATGGAGTCTCTATGACACTACAAATGAATAAATAATGTTATTCAATTAGTCTACACTATACAAAAGAATGAAAATAAACTTGTTGTTGAAAATTTACTAATGTGGAATTAAGTTTATATCATTATTTATGACTCGAATAATTGGAGCGCACGTCGGAAACGTCATTTCCACACACGTGCACACGTAGTGCCAAGTATCGCAAATTTCATTAGTGAATTAGATATTGGTACGTAAGTGAGACGTTTGATACATAGAATGATGGACGATTATTGGCCAAATGACAAGTATTCCACGTTGGTAAACGAAGGAAGAAGTGTGTGATGTGTAAGATGAAACGAGTCGGAAATCGCCGCGGAGCAGCAGTGTGGGTAAAGGTTAAGTGTAAGATGTGTAAGACATTAAGTGCTATCAGCAGTGTGGGTAAAGGTTAAGTTTCCAAAACCTTTAATGATCCTCAACGATTGAGGTTAGGTTTGGGGAAACATTTAATGGTTCTAACACTTGTAAAGTGGGGTATAGCAGGATACCTTGTAAGAGACCACCTATTTATGTGCGAGGACAGGCCGCCTCAAAGGAACGCACTTAAGAATCCAAGAAGTGTCCACGACCACAACAAATAAAACATTACGAAGAACAGAGTAAGGGAAGTTGTTGTGTTGGTACCGTTGACTTGGCTTACACTAAATACTGACGGTTCAAGACATCACGTTCACCGCGCAGTAAGTAAGTCCGATGGTATTCAACTATGAAAGGTTCAAAGCGGAAGCTACCTATCCAGATGCAACATCGGTCCGCTGAAAGATTGCTGGAAAAGGCACCATGTGAGTGTGCCAAAATCTCTTTCAAGAAGGGATTGTTGGAAATTTACTAATGTGGAATTAAATTTATCCCATTATTTATGACTTGAACAATTGGGGCCCCGCACATCGGAAACGTCATTTCCACACACATGCACATGTAGTGCCAAGTATCGTAAATTTAATTAGTGAAAGAGATATTGGTACGTAAGTGAGACGTTTGAGACATAGAATGATGGACGGTTATTGGCCAAATGACAAATATTCCACGTTGGTAAACGAAGGAAGAAGTGTGCGAAGTGTAAGATGAAATGAGTCAGAAATCGTCGTGTAGCCGCGAAGGGCCGTGGCGCTAATTGGGTGTTCAGTCACAAGAGCCGCGGCATTTCGGAGGCAGAATGCTGCGACGGGAAGATGGAAAGTTCTGACTTTTGGGCTGGTTTTGGAGCATTGAATCTCCATTATTTGGCACATGAATTCAGTCATTATTTGGCTGAATGTAACCCCTCAATAAGGGTCATTACATGGCTATTGAAGGCCATTAGTTGGCTAGTTGAGGGTCATCTCATTACACTATAAATTGAGGCCTTTAGCTCAATTGTTCAACACTTAGAAACACTTACAGAATTTTCTGAAATCTTCTTCTTCCTTTCTAGAAAGTTTACTATATTCAAAGTTCTTCAAGAGTAGCACTTGAGTTTCCTTTGCTCATTTGTTAAGTTGTTGTTGTATCTTGGGAGACTATTGTCCGACAACGTAAAAGGATATATACGGGGCAATCTTGTCTTAAAGACAGAGTGTCATCACTCGACTCAGCAAATCACAAGGAGTTTATAACGTTCTTGATTCCATTTTGTTATAATCTTTAGTTTATCCTTTCTAGCAATTTGTAATATTTACTTACTTCCCATTTCCTGTAATTGTTGTAACCCACACTTGTGACCCACGATCACAAATTAGACTCACCATAATAGAGAAGATGTAGGATTCTAATACGCATGTCAATTATCTTGATCACGATCAACTCGGGATCTGACATCATAAAAATGGGTGTCTAAGCATTGGAATACTCAATATGCATCATAGCCAAGTCACTTTACAATGGACAAAGAAGTATAGATATAACATATATATCAAAGTACATGATAGAATCAAATAAGCATTTCAAGTTCAAATGAAACCAATTATTTTAATAGCTCAAGTTCAAAAGAAGTCAATTATTTCAAGGAATCATCTCAAGTCATCAAGTATTTAGTAGGCGTTTGGCCATAGAAATCAAAAACAATTTTACTTTTTTAAAAAAAATTTAAGTTGGAGTTCTGTTTGGCTATAGTTTTTGCAAATGATATTTGGTTGTTGGAATGCGCTTTTCTTAAAAAATATAAAATATGATTTATACCCAATTTTTAAAAACTAGCAAAATCACCCAAAACAATTAATAAATGTAATAGATTTCGGTGTCCTTATAAAGACAATCTGAAATCATTCAGCAAATCAATTTACTTTGCATATTGCTTTACAATGTTATTTTTCAGACCATGCAAGATCATAATTTATAAATTTAGCTTGTTCAGTGATGCATACGACCTCTTTTATATCCCTTCAATCATGAAACTCATCAGTCGAATTTACCACGGGGTCACATTTATAAAAAAATATAGGGTAAATTTTGAAAAGTGAAAGATAAAAGCAATGACCAAAAATAAAAAGTGAAAATTGTAAAAATAAGGTTTGGGGTATTTTTCAAATTCCAAATACAACTTAAAGTTGTATTTGAAAATTTTATGGCCAAACACCGATTTCCTAAAAATTGAAAACAAATTCCGGAAAAAAGTAAAAATTATCTATGGCCAAATGAGTCCTTAGTGCAAATACAAGATTATTCATTAGTTGTAACGACCCGTTCGGTCGTTTTAAACTTCTCACCATGTTTTGACCAAACTACCTTTTTCCTTAACCTTTATTGATGTCATGACTCGCGGGAAGAGTGGCATGCCTCCCGTGGTAAATTCATTTGGGGTTCAGAGAGAAAATATTAAGGTTAGAAGTCTCTTAAATTTTGAAGTGGGAAGAACTAACTTTCGGTCAAGCTTGTCGAGTTCAGAGTCCCATCGTAAATCATTAAGTTCGAAACGTCATTTTATAACGTAGTCGAGTTTTATTTCGCTTCCCGAGGATATCAGATATGGTTTGAGTCCTTGTTTTACTACATGTGCATTTAGGGATTATTTGGGGATGATTGATAAGTAAAGTGCGTCGTAATGATGTCAGTTTGGTATTTCGAGTTTGCGACTAAGAATGGAGAGTTGTTTATACCCAGCTAGTTTATTTGGTTTATATTTGAGAGGTTTTAGGTGAGTGTCGAACGTATGATCGAAACCTTCTCAAAGGTAGAATTTTTAGATATTGACGTAATCACCGCACCCGCGGAGCCGCTTCTACAGAGGCTGGTCCGCAGATGCGAGTGCCTGGGGATGGAACTAGGTCCGCTTTCGTGGGTATCTTGCGCAGGTGCATGGCCGCACCTGCAGATAATATTCAGCCTTTGCGTCATTTGGATGAATAAAATGAGGTTGCTCCTGCAGACATCCTTCCACAGATGCGAGATCGCTTCTGCGGAGGATGGTCCGCAGAAGCGTGAATCAGTGAAGGCAGTGTATTATTTTAAAACCTTCTTTCCCACTTCGAACCTTATCTTTTGGCAAACATAATCTGGGAGCTAGGAAGCTCTATGGACATTCTAATGGTTTCTTCAACCACCACACTTTGGGTAACTTCTAAACCCCTTATTAAGGCTTAATTAATTGTCCTCTCTTCCTTTGAAGGCGATTTCTTGTTGATGGATAGAAATAATCTAGGGTTTACCCAAGTTTCCAAATTAGTATTTCATGAAATTAGATTCTAAGATATGAACTTTTATGATTGATTCTTAGGATTTAAATGTTGTAGTCTATGGGGGAGCTAGTGATGAGTATAAATCTCTAGTTTAAATTCATGTTCTTATATGGAAATTTGGGGTTCTTCCAAAATTGGAGATTTGTGTTAAATAGTGCAATTAAGGGTCTAATATTTATTAGTCCTGCATTCAACTTAAGTATATGACTATTTAGACCTTGGGTAGCATAATTTCTAATTAAAGTTCCGATTTGGTCCTTGTGGGCTCGGGGTCACTTTTGGGTCGGGTATTCGGATTCCTCAAAAGGACTTATCTTTATGGTTTTGATTAGAATTATGTGTTAACATGGAACCTATACATTTAGACTACGACAGTCCGATATCACTTCAGAAGGACAAAACATTGGCGTGAGAGTTTGTGGCACCCGCTCGACAATGAGGTAGGTTATGCTTTATTCTTTTAGACTCTGATAGATGCATGTAATATTTATAATTATTGAGGGATATTGAATGTGATGGAGGTCCCACCTTAGTGATTGTGATGAGCACTTGGGTGGGTTCTGGTGTATTGTATTTAGGGGATCACACTTAGGTTGGTTCCGTCAGTTGTTATGTGGGTTTGTCGCCATAATTGCTCTTACTTGTGATTATTGCCTGGATTTTTCTTATCACTCTATGCCTCTTGATATAGAAATGTTGAATACATGAAATTTTTGTGATACAGATGATATTGAGGCACTTGTTTATTCAATCTTGAAACATGACTTCATCTTATACTACCATGGTTAATTGCCTTATTTATCATTTGCATTCATAGATTCATAGTATCATTGTTACTGAGATGAAATTTATATGGAATGTTGTTTGGTCCAATAAGATCGGAAAATAAAGGTAAATGAGTTTGATATGAGATGATATGGATACTGAGGTGATGTGATATGAAATGACTCGACAAATGAGTTCGTGATTTGATCCTCTACCAGTCCGATGGATCATTCCGATTGGTTGTGAGCGGTATATAGACTCGCGGAGTCCCACATGGGTCATAGCTTTGTGGAGACGTACAATATCATGTGTATACCAAGTTTGGAAAATGGTCAGTTGCATTGCATCATATCACATCTCATAGCAGTCATTCCACTTGCATTGTATATTATATATACTTGTTGATGTGTTTTCATGCTATGTGTGCTTAGATAATATAAGATGGAAATTGTTAGTGCCTCCAATATGAAAAAGAAGTAAAATAGGTTTCTTAACGGATTCTTACCTAAGGGAGGGAAAGATTGAACCTTTATAAGATGTTTGCTCTAAATGATAGGAATGTCTAGACCATTACTAAAATCTGACTTATGTGGTGTAAAATTCGAGTCTGTGTAAATTTATATGCCTAACTGATGCCAAGGGAGGGTCTTACGAGTGAATATGCTTAATTGAGTGAAAAATGTTTAGTTAGGGATCACTTGTGTGTAAGGATATAATAGTTGTATGTGAATTGATAAGAATTGAGTTTTAAGGGTAAAACTAGAATCAATTGGACTTAAAAGAGGTGTTACGAAGGAGTGTATGATCTTGTTATTCTTCTATGAATAAATCGTGATAAATTTGACTCCCTTGATGGTATATTTTCTCAATATTCGTGTTCTGAATGTGTTATGTGAATAGACGAGGATTAGGTTTAGACTGATGATTAGGGTGGAGTAGACTCAATTTTTATATATGTTACGTGTTTTTGTCGTTGTCGGCATATGATGCTTACAGGGGTACGTTGTGTACTCATACTATTGATCCAGTTTTGAATTTCGAGCGATCTTGGAGGCTTAGGACGAGCTACACATCCTATCGGTAGCCTTTGTCTCCCTCTGTATTTTATCTTGCTCTTATTGCTACAAGAGTTATTAGTGTTAATTCTTTTAAGTTGTTCTTGTATAGTCACTCTTGTACGAGTCAGACCAAATTTTGAGAGTATAATGTTTGGGGTACTTGTAGTTTAAGGTATTTATTGAAACAATTTAATCTTTTTATAAATCTTTTACTATTCCGCTTTATTTCAATGAGTTGGACTAAATAATTTTGGGATGATTCGCCTACCAGAAAATAGCGTAGGTTCCATCATGATCCGTGATTTGGATCGTGACATTTATCATAGTTATGTTCCTTAAAGTGCGACGAGCATCATTCAACTCATAATCTCAATGTTTGTATCTCAAGTGTATCACAATCATGGGTGACATACTCTCCTGATCAGTTAGGCTATGTATTAATTAATCTAACCCCCTCCCCTCCGTCGATCTATCATCTGACCTGATAGACAACTATCACAACACATATTATTTTAATTTATGGTATTTTAATCGAAATGAGACTTGAAGTAAGGAAACAAGCAGCAACTCTTTCTTTAGAGCCCGACACGGCTTTAAAGAAGAGTAAAGTTGAGCTCCTTTCCTTGCATAATAGGTCGGCCTTCCTCTCCTCTCCTCTCCTTACAGTCGAGTAGCTCCGTTCCTTTCTAAAGTGTCTTTTTTTTAGGAAGACAGAAGGAAATTTCGAGAGCTTAGATCCTGAGAAAGATATCGAAGCAGCGGGCTATTTTAAATTAATTAGTTTATTTTATTATTTTAATGATAAACGAGAGGAAATAAATGTGATATTATTTCTCAAAATATGACGTTTATTTTGAATAAACACGAATTTTATGTCATCAATGATAAATACAGAACTTTTAAATATCAGAAGATACACGAAATTCATGAGAGATTCACCACAGAATTTATAATTTTAACACTTTAGTTATGCCTAAGTATATTTAATACAAGTTTGTCCGGCACGTGCATAAAATCTCATTTAAATCATTATTTTGAAGACATGAGTGATTTGAAACCATGCAAGATAGCTTGAAGCTCGTCATACCTCAAGCCCTCTTTAAATAAGCTAAAGGTCACGCGGCCGCCTCAACAATACTCAACAACTCCCATTTAAGTGATATTATTCTCATTCCTCAAAGTCTCAACTATTAATCGCTTTAAGTGATATCGTTCTCATTTTCTTTAAAGATCTCAACAATGGTGTTATCACATTCATTTGAGTCTAAAGTACAACATTAAAGACCCATGATCACTACTTATTCTTTCCCCCACCAACTAAACAATTACCATTAAAGACAATTTTAGGTATAAGTATTAATGTCCTCCAACCATCAATAACCAACTTTCTAACATTTATTTCTACCATAAATGTACACAAACAACTCATAATCATAATATAAGGGTTTAGAATTACATCTTGAAGTAACCCTATAATTTTCTCTCTTTAGTGTTCTAGAATTTTAAAGTTGTTATCGTGTGACCAGGTCATGAGTTCAAGCCATGAAAACAGCCTCATGCAGAAATGCAAGGTAAGACTGCGTACAATATACCCTTGTGATCCGGCTCATTTCCGGACTCCGCATATAGCGGGAACTTAGTACACCAGACTGCCCTTAGTGTTCTAGAATTAATTCTTGAAATCTAAATATTTTAATGTTAATTTAATCCAATGATAAGCTTTTATTTAACATGTAATAATTCATGGGACTGCCTTGAAGTTTTGTTGAAGCCTAGGGGATAAATGTGATTAAGAGCTTCTCACACTTGGCTAAAGTTTCAAGCAAATGCCATTTCTCGATATCCGATATATATAAGCATATATATCGCGCGTCGGCCATGTGCCCCACCATGCATATGTGGCCTTCCTCTTCGCTTGCTACGTGTGCGCCACATGCCTGTGACCCTTTTTCTCTCGCGCGTCTCGAGTGCGCTGTACGTCCTACGACACATGCATTGTCCATGCCTTATGACCTGCTCGCATACAATGTCTTCACATCGTGCAGCAAGTTTGACACTTGACATATATATATATATATAATATTTGTCTATCTCTCATTTCGTAATCTTTGGCTCAAGCCACTTGATTTCTAGTATTGTGCAACACACCACAAGTTTGACAATTTTGAAATCGCTGTATTATTTTTACGTGGCATATATATATTTTTTTAAATTTGATAAATATAATTTTATATAATTATTATTATTACTAATTTTCTGATACGCTTTAAATTATATATAACACGAGAAAATTTATAAATGAATTTTATTTATTATAAGAAGAGTTATTTTCTTCCGTTTTGAGAATTAGTAGTACAAAAATTATTACTCTGCGATTTAATTAAAAACTTAAAATTTGACTCATCGTCGTTATGGCACGAAGTGTATTTGTTGTTTTTATATGAAGCCTAGGGATCATAAGTGTGTTGACTCCATGTTACAATCTTCATGAGTCATTTAAGAAGTGTTAATTGTCTATAACCAGTTGTTACTCAAGCGTATTACTCTTGAAAGTCTAGCTGCAAACTATCATGATGAGAATAGAGATTCCCCTGAGGTGGAACGATGTTAATAATCTACTGAATAAGATTAAAAAGGATATATAGAGCCTTATCTAAGGTGAATGATATTGGTAGTTCCTATATGATCGAGACTGAAGGTGGAAAAGTACTTACAGTAAATTACGTTGAGAATTCCTAAAGTGTTATTAAGCGAGTCATAGAGCCTGTGTAAGATGAACGGTACTGTGAATTTATTTTGTTATTGTTGAAATATAGAAAGTTAGTAAGATGAATTATATGGTAGTTCTAGAGTATCGTGAATGGATTCTAGATCATACTTGAGGTGAATCATATCAACGGGTTAGGTAATTATTCAGAGGGTCTATAGTTCTCAATTTAAGGAGGGAAAGGTGTTAATAGTACTTGGACTAGCAATATTGCGTCATAGAATGTTTCATAAGATGAATCTAGTTGATGAAAACGAACATAGTTCTTCCCGAGAGTAAGATGGTTCAGGGAAGCTGGAATATGAGTTCAAAAGGCAGTAAAGAAGTTCCACAGAACAGTACGTGCTGGTGTCTATATCAGATCTATCCACATGAGGTCTAGTTATATGTTTCTCCCTCTGTATGAGTTTCAAGAGGTGCATATTTGCCGGTCTTTTATTTGGATATAGTGTTCCTCCCATTTGATCTTAGTCGTATTAGATTACGCTTCCCAGATTGTGTAGAACAGTAAGTGCACAGTTCTAGATCGTATTTGTCTTCTTGGACATGTAGTATCATCATGTGTTCCCTTCCCATTTGAGTTCCTAAAAGTAAAGTATCGTGAGTATCTTATACATGTTCAGAGGTTCTTTCATGTAGCATCAGTTGCCTAGATCTATGTCTTCATATGATTAGTATACAGAAGATTGTAAAGGGGGTTATAGAGTATAACGTCAGATGAACCATATCATGAGTATCCATATTCTATATGAGTTATATAGCTTCCTTAAAATGAGTTACATGGACATAGACATTCGTAGATCTTCCAAGTGAGATGGTCCAGAGAATCGTAGCACAGTATGTCAGTGTGCTCCTATCATGTTTAATGACATAAAGTCTCATTAATTGTTCTTTGTTTAATTGAATTCCAGAGAATCAAGCATTACGAGTCTTTCATTCGTATTCAGTTGTCCTCCCATGTGATATCATTTGTATTATATCAAACTTTCTATCAGTATACCAGTTTCTCAAAGAAAGTTAAGTGCTTCCAAAATCTAATGAGCAAAGACTCCTAGAATGCTTACGGTATTTATGTTAACATATGTTATATGTGAAGTCATTTGCATTTGCATCACGTTCATTACATGTTCAGAGAGTAAATGCCCTATGGACGGATTATGAAACGCATAGGTGCACAGTTGTTCAGAGATTATATGCACTATGGATGGAATGAAACACATAGATGCACAGTTATGACGACTATGGACGGTCTAAATATAACACACAATTCACCCTAAATACAGATGGGTCCTATAGACGGTCTATGAAACACATAGGTACCACCTCAGAGCACTTTATATTATATCATTGCATTGATATTGTATGTTGCATTCCATTTGGCCTTGTATGGCATACAAGTTCTACATACAATAAAGAAAGGATCTAATGAACAGTGATCTCAAGTATTACAGTGAACGATTGCAAAACGTCGCTACACATAGCGATCCAAAGATATCATCAAAATGCCATAAATCAAAATTCTATTTGTGTCGTGAGGGCACCTACCATGAATCCGTAGGCGAATCCAAAACATACAAGTCGAATATGTGAAAAAAATGCGGAAAAGTAAAGAAGCACACAAAGTACTGACAAGGTCATAAAACTTAATACAGATAAGTCTAAGTCAAACTCCCCAAAACCTAAAAGTCATAAGTACAAGAACTTTCTAAATGCGATTACAAGTCTGAATACTTAATACAATATTGTCTGAATAAAAAAAGACAAAAAATTAAAACATAGGCAGGAATCCAGTGCTAGGAAGGCATTGGAAACTCACCCTACTCCAAATCAAGCTCTCCAAGCGCTCAGACCGCAATGCTCAACTCGTGCTCGGATATGTACCTGCACACAGAAGGTGCAACAAGCGTAGAGTGCGTATGGGAAGCATGTGTACCTAACAACATCGTCGATTGACCCTAACTATAGCGATGGCTGAGTTGGTACTTTCCGCTACTTCTCTATTTGCGTAGTTAGTTAAGATATAAAAAATTCAGAAGCTTTTGACCTTGTAAATAAGATTCTACAACTAAGTCAACCAGAAAGATCATCACTATTATTGAGATTCATCATAAAGTTACAATCTTTACTCAAGAGAGTAGAGTATAACCATAAAGATTCATCCTATGCCCAATCAGGGCGTCTAAACCCACAAAAGTTCCATATTTTCATCTTTTACGTTAAGAAGACATAAAGATTCCATCTTTCTTCCATTTTAAGCAAGTAAAACCATAAATATTACATATTTATAACAATCGAGCACATATGGCATAAAGTTCATGTCATCAAGTATAAATGATATGCAATGTAAGTGATATGTATGATGTGCAATGGTCATATGCACCCGGTAGTCCTGCAGTAGGTTTCACGTTACCCATATTGGACTCATGAGGTCCATATACCCATCCGAAATAATTTTCCATCAAGTCCCAGCTCTAAGGTTGTAATATTATCATTATCATCACTCTTTCCATGTACCATATCCAAATACCCAGCCTTCAAGGCCCCTCTTTCTATACCTTATGAATAAAATGCCAATAACATCATGAATGTATGAAATGGACATACGTACACCATACACAAGCATAATATCAAATCAATTTAGCAAAACAAGTCTTTTTTCATAACTTAGATGAGATGTAGAGTGATGAATGCATGACGAACCACAAATCAAGAAACTATCAATCATGGCTAACATAGCCCAAGTAATCAGGAGTCATACCAACCTAAGTTGATTTACACACCACTCTTCGAGACCCGAAGGCTAAACACATAGTCTTTGCCATAAGTAGAACTACTTTATATTTTAATTACCGTTTATATGTACATCGGTACCCACACAAGTTCTCATAACCTCACAAGTATGGGACCCTCAATTCCCCATTACACCACTTAATTATCGAACCAACACACAAATACTACAAAGGGGTCTAGTAAATCTCAACTTGCTTGAATATGAAGCTGAAGAGTCACTCCACAACCTTGCCCTTCCGTTGAGCTTCCAAACAAACCCAATCTGTTCATTTATGGATTCTATATAAGGATACGAGTCTAATGACACCCATAAGGCTATAAAAGGAAATCAGGTCTAAAATTCAATCCAAAACTCAACTCCAAATCCCGAAGGTCAAAATAGTTATTTATTGAGAAAATGAGTTCATCGTGGTCAAAATAGTATTCTACAAGGTCACACGAATCCAACAATACTCATATTGTTATACCTTAGTTCGAATTCCAAAAATCAACCCAAAAAGGTAATCACAGGCCCACAAGGGAAAAATGGGAAATTAAGCATAAAATAATCTTACCCATAGTCTAGATAGTCCATATCCTAAAAATGATCAAGTTCTAATCCCAATTGATCCTTCAATTTCACTAATTAGAACTAAACCCCAAAATACTTGAAAACCCCTAATGTTCTACAACCAAAATCACATGGGGAATAATTAATTAAAGGATTGAATCATGAAATAATGCTTAGATTAGGAGTAGGATCTTATCCCAATGATGAATCTTGAAAACCCCCTTTGAAATCTCCAAAAATCGTACTCCTAAGCTCCCAAAATGGTTTTAGAATGAAGTGGGTTCAATATGAGAAAATCTCCAATTAAATTGTCATGGGTCTTCGCAATTGTGACCCCTGGTTCACAATTGTGGCCCTCGCAAAAATGAGTAGGGCCTCGCAAATGCGGAATATACCTATCCCTTACCCACCTCGCAATTGTAGATAGCGACTCACAATTATGAGTCTCACAATTGTAGCGTGGACATCGCAAATGCGGCCACACTAGAAGACAACTGAACAGGAAAATTTTGATTTTTCACTAAGTCTCGATCCAACACTCGAAACTCGTTCGGAATCACATAGACACAAATCAAACATGCATTTCAATCATAAAACATGCTCCGGGCTTGTTCACGCTTTCAGAATTTTTGAAAAGGTCTATAAGTTTGACCAAAGTCTACTCTTAAGTTATAAAACTCTTGTTTCTCAACCAACTACCCAAAACACACTTGATTGCCTTGGGTCCCAAATCGAAGGATCGACTAAGTCATAAATGACATTCCGGACCTAATGAAATTGACGAAACCATGAAAATGATGCGCTTACCCAAAAGTCAACTATGACTCAAACCTTTCTAATTTTTTTAACCTGAAAACTTCTAAACTTGCTAAAATGAATCTGAAACTTGCCCGATAGACTCGGGACCGTGCCATCCATCCTCGCAAGTCACAAACACATGAGTAAAGGCTCGGAAAGGATATTTTAGGAATTTCTAGGTAAAATACTCAAAACGACGATGCGAGTCACTACAAAGAAAGATCCTGAAGAAAGTTCAGAAAGACAGAAGTACATTAAGGTTCAGTAAGTGTTCCTATAGATATTTTAGAGATTTCAGTTATATCTACTGATTACATTTTGGTTGTCTCTTCTATGAGCTTCAGTTTATTGGATATGCTTCATGTCTGCCTTACGTACTCGGTGCAATTTTTCTATACTGACGTCCCTTGATCGGGAGCGCTGCATTTGTTATGTTTCACATTGCAGGTCCATGTATACAGGTTGGCAGACATTCTCTCTAGATTGTACAGATGTTCAGTGAGATAGGGTAAGCTGCACTTCTCTCTAGAGTTGAGTCAGGTCTAATACTTTCATGTATAGAGATTACGGATAGGTCGGGGCATTATCCCAACATTTGTACCAGTTGTCCAATTGTAAGTATTCGTAGAGGCTTCATAAACAATATAGGTGGGTTAAGTTGTATTCAATTGCATGTCATGGACCAGATGACCACCTTTGATTTATAAAAGTGATTTACAAACTTCATTTGTTTCTCAAAGTTACGATATATAATGTGTTACATGTTGATAGTTGCATTTCAAGCATGGTCTGTCCCATTTGTACTTGGGGAGTGACACGTTGTTATATACTTCACTACTTATTTGCACCCTTAATTACTGTAGTTGTAAACGTGTAAATATAGGAAACAATATATTCCCTACCCATAATTAGAATATTTCCATATATTGTGTAAATATAATTACGGTAAGACTAGGATTCCTCTTTTGTATAGGCTTAGGATTTCTATTGTATAAGGGATGAATATTGTACTCTATATATACTTTGATATTAATGAAAGACTCCCCAAGGGAGATTAATATCATCTGACATGGTATCAAGAGCCAAATAAACAAAACCCTAAAAACCTTTCTCTTCCACAGCCGCTGGCTGCCTCTCCTACGCCGCGGCCCTCCCGGATTTTCTTCTTGTTTTTCGGGTTTTGTTCTTCCTTTCTTCTCTTCTCTAAATGACTATCCCTGATTCTTCCACACTTTCTGACGCCTCTACCTCCACAAATCCCACCACAAAGTCATCACCCCCGTTTCATCCCGCCCTTACTGTTTCCAACATCAAGAACCATATTCCCATTGTTCTTGATCAAGAAAACAACCAGTATTCTTCCTGGGTTGAACTTTTTCGCAATCATGCATGTCTCTATAACGTGCTTGACCATATTGATGACACTATTCCGTGCCCTACGGAGGTTGATGATTCTATCTGGCATCGTCTCGACGCCGGCGTCAAACAATGGATATATAGTAGTATCTCTCAGGATTTGCTCCTTACTATCATGAAATCTGACTCCACAGCCCTTGACTAGTGGAATCATTTTGAGGAAATTTTTCAGGACAACAAGCACACTCGTGCCGTGTATTTGGAAGAACAGTTCAATAAAACACGTCTTGAAAACTTCTCCAATGTCTCTGAGTACTGCAAGCAACTTAAACTTCTAGCGGATCAACTCTCCAACATCGGCACGCCTGTCACTGACGATAAAATGGTGCTACAAATAATTTCTGGCCTTACTAAGGGCGAATATGATACTTTGGCCACCATAATTCAACAGGCAGATCCGCTACCGAGTTTTAACAAAGCTCGCTCACAATTGTTGCTCGAAAAAACCCGTTGTGCTAAGCAGGATGAGCACGCCCAGCAGGTGTTAGCTGTCGACACGCAACCCCAAGATCAGACGCCACTAGACAACTCCCAACAGCGGCAGGGCCGCGGCGGCAAGGGTGGAAAAGGCCGTGGCGGTAGAGGAGGCCGTGGTCCATTCCAGTACCAGCAGCCATACAATCTGTATTCTTACCCCAGTTTGTTAGGCCCCGCTCTAACCCCACAACAGGCCTACTTCATGCAAGGTCAGGTCCCGCAGCCCTCCTCCGGCATGACACCTACTGAGTTGGGTCAGGCGTTCAACACCCTCTCTATGCAACAGCCTCACAATACTTGGTACATGGACTCAGGCGCCACATCTCACGTCACCCAGTCTGCAGGTACTATTCCTAAACTGTTTAGTTTAAAGCATCCTCAATATGTTACAGTTGGTAGTGGATAATGCATTCCAGTTAAGGGTTATGGTACCTCATACACACAACCTCCTCATCCACCTTTCTCCCTCAAAAACACCATATATGCCCCACACATGATTAAGAACCTCATATCTGTCCGCCAATTTACTCGTAATAATTCTGTCTCTGTGGATTTTGACTCTTTTGGTTTTACTATGAAGGATCTTCATACGGGGACACCTCTTACGAGATGCAATAGCACGGGGGATCTCTATCCATTCACTTCCACCTCCGCTGCCAGATCTTGCTCTCCCGTCACTCTAGCGGTTGTTTCTTCTTCAACTTGGCATAATAGGCTTGGTCATCCAGGAGTCCCAGTTTTTAATTTTCTTAGAGGCAACAATTTCATTGCTTGTAATGGGAAACTTGCCCAAAACTGTGTTTCTTGCTCTTTAGGCAAACATATTCGTCTTCCGTTTAAATCATTTACTAGTGTTACATTTGCTCCTTTTGATATCATACATGCCGATTTACGGACATCTCCTATCTCTAGTTCTCTCGATCATAAATACTATCTTGTATTGCTTGATGATTTTTCACACTACGTTTGGTTATACCCTCTTAAATTTAAATCGGAAGTGTTTGTCAAATTTCTTGAGTTTCGCAAGTTCATTCAAACACAATTTGGAAAAGGCATAAAATCATTTTAGTGCGATAATGGTCGTGAATTCAATAACTCTATGTTTCACCGCTTTTGTACCAATAATGGCATGGTCTTTCGCTTCTCCTGCCCTCACACCTCACCACAAAACGGTAAAGCTGAAAGAATCATCCGCACCATTAACAATATGATTCGCACCCTATTGATTCATGCCTCCCTCCCTCCACCCTTACGGGTCTATCTTTGCTAAAATGTCGAATACACTCTAAATATTCTCCCTACTAGCACTCTTCACAATATGACCCCTACCGAAATCCTCTACCATAAAATCCCCTCTTATGATCATCTACGGATTTTTGGTTGTCTGTGCTATCCCAACCTTAGCTCCACCACCCCTCACAAGCTCGCTCCTAGGTCCACTCCATGTGTCTTTCTAGGATTCCCGCCGAACCATAGGGGCTATCTATGCTATGACTTGTCGACTCGTCAGATCCACATATCTCGTCATGTCACATTCGATGAGACCACATTCCCGTTTTCGAATCTTCTAAAATTCCAAAAATAGGACTACTCATTTCTTGACAAGTCTGCCATCTCTCCCCTCATAATCGACCAACTCACATCCTCTGTTCCATCGTCAGAGCCGCGGCCTCGAGGGGAGGCGCCGCGGCGCCTGATTTCCAGAGAGCAATCTTTTGAAACACCGTCGTTAGCGCCGCGGCCCTGTTCTGAGGCGTCGCGGTGCCCAAACTTCAGAGAAGCCTATCAACCTTCTAGCGCCGCGACTCTCGATCCAGGAGCCGCGGCGCCTCCGACGGCTTCGCCCCCACCTTCTCCTTATCCGACTTTACCCCCCGGCTCAGACACCACTCCGCCACCCACTGTCCCTACCCATCCAATGGAGACTCGTTCAAAGTATGTAATCTTCAAACCCAAAGTCCATTTCAACTTGTCTGCCCAAACCATCTCTCCACTTCCAAAGAACCCAAAATTGGCCTAACAAGACCCTAATTGGAATGCGGCTATGTATGAGGAATTCAATTCTTTAACTAAACAGCACACGTAGGATCTAGTACCTAGACCTGAGGGGGTGAATGTCATTCGTTGTATGTGGCTATTTCGTCACAAGTTCAGAGACAATGGGGATCTTGAGAGGTATAAGGCCCGTCTTGTGGCTAATGGCACAAATCAGCAGGAGGGCATTGATTGTGGTGAGACCTTCAGCCCGATTGTCAAACCGGCTACCATCCGCACAGTTTTGAGCACTGCCATGGGCAAACACTGGCCGATCCATCAGCTTGATGTGAAGAATGCATTCTTAGATGGGGATCTGAAAGAGACAGTCTACATGCATCAGCCACCAGGGTTCACCCATCCAGCAGTTCCTCACTATGTGTGTCATCTCCGTAAGTCACTGTATGGCCTAAAGCAGGCCCCCCGTGCGTGGTATGATCGATTTGCCAGGTATATCTTGCAGATTGGGTTTGTATGCAGCAAGAGTGATACATCACTTTTCATTTTTCATCGAGGTAGTAGCACTGCTTACTTATTACTTTACGTGGATGATATTGTTCTTACCGCCTCCTCCGACGGATTGAAAAATGAGATTATTGTCTTGCTCAAGTCCGAATTTGCAATGACTGATTTGGGGAAGCTGAGTTACTTTTTGGGGATATCAGTGACCATGTCTGCCAATCATATGTTCTTGTGTCAGCGTAAGTATGCAGAAGAGATTGTGTACAGGGCTAAGATGGCGAACTGCAAAGAGTTGCCTACTCCAGTTGATTCCAAATCTAAGCTCAGTGCTATGGATGGTGCTCCAGTCTCTGATCCTACTCTGTATAGGAGCCTTGTAGGTGCACTTCAATATCTCACATTCACCAGGCCAAACATAGCTTATGTTGTTCAGCAGGTGTGCTTATTCATGCATGCCCCCAGTGAGTCTCATTTCATTGCTCTTAAGCGTATCATTCGATACATTAAGGGCACTCTTGATTATGGTTTACACATATATCCCTCTGCACCAGACATATTGCTTTCATATACGAATGCAGATTGGACAGGGTGTCTGGACACGCGACGCTCCACCTCCGACTTTTGTGTTTTCTTAGGGGATAATCTGATATTTGGTCTGCCAAGCGACAGGCTACCCTATCTCGCTCCAGTGCCAAGGCTGAGTACAGAGGCGTTGCAAATGTAGTAGCTGAGATTTGTTGGCTCGAGAAATTCTATGTTAGAACTTCAGTGTCCTTTGCGTCAGGCATCTATTGTGTATTGTGATAACATCTCTGCCATCTATCTTTCTCATAATTCGGTTCAACATCAGCGAACCAAGCATATTCCTACACTTCGTTCGTGAGAAAGTTGCGTTAGGCCATGTCAGAGTGTTACATGTTCCATCATCCTATCAGTATGCAGACATATTTACCAAAGGACTTCCCAAACAGTTATTTCTTGACTTCAGATCCAGTCTCAGCGTCCGGCCTCCTCCCGCTCCGACTGAGGGGGTGTGTAAACGTGTAAATATAGGAAATAATATATTCTCTACCCATAATTAGAATATTTTCATATATTGTGTAAATATAATTATGGTAAGACCAGGATTCCTCTTTTGTATAGGCTTAGGATTCCTATTGTATAAGGGATGAATATTGTACTCTATATATACCTTGATATTAATGAAAGACTCCCCAAGGGAGATTAATATCATCTCACAGTAGTGTCGTTTAGCACATAAAAGGATATCTACATTCGTTAATGTGCATTTTAGTATTAAATTAAATTTAAAATCTTATGAGGTGCTACAAACATAATAATTCTTACATTATTGTTTACATCAAAGCATGCTTGAGAATAATATTTTGATAGAAATAACTTACATTTTATTTTATTCTCCTTGACATTTATTCATTTGGAATCGGAAGAAATCTAATAAAGCAGAATAAATTGAAATCATGACGATCTAGTACGCTTCGTGAGTAAACTAACATGTCACCTATGTTGAATATAACATGAAGTCAGACCGGTCTATCAGTACTTGCCTGTCACAACTCATAAATTTATGTTTTTCCTCTTCTTTATTTGTAAATTTAAAATCATGATAATCTGACATGATTTGTGAGAAATTCAATAGGATAACTAGGTCGAATATAACATGAATTCATATCGGTCTGTAATGATTTGCTTATTATTCTTGGATATCCCACCTAATCCCATCAAGCTTGGTACTATTATTTTATCCCACCTCTCAAATAGAATAAATTAGTCCAGAGATTATAATCTCACGATTATAATTTCGGGATAACTTAGTCCGCGTACCAAACGACCCCACACCTTTGAGTATATGGGAATGGATAACTCAAGACTTAGAAACATATCATCTTTACCTATTGAGGTGTTAATCTTATACATCCTTCTTTTATAAGACAATATCAGGGTCATCTTTCAGGCATCTTAAATTACTTCACCGGATCATATTATCTTCTACCACCACAAATATCAGATAATTTTGTTCACTGAAAATATACAAGGATATACATGGTATACAATACCTTGTATATACCGTGTATATCACGAAAACCTATGACAAGTGAGAAACCGTGATAAACACGGTATACATAGCATGTATATCCCTATTTTGGTAACTTATTATTTGTATATAATTAGCATTGTACACTTACCATAATTGTAGAATTCTTATACAAATAGAATAGGGTTTTGAGAGTAGAATAGGAATAGGATTTTCCATACTATGGATATTGTAAATTGTATATATACTCATTCATTAATGAAAATAATCAAAGGATTATTTCTTTCATGGTATCAAAAGTTTAGGTGCTTCTACCGATTTTCCTCTCTTCCGCTGCCTCGGTTTTTGTGTCAAACTTACGTCCTATCTTCCGAAATTTTCTTCCAAATCCCTCATTAACCTATTGTTATTTCGTTATGTCTACGTCAAAGAACATGTTTCATCCTGCCCTTATTGTTTCCAACATCAAGAACCACATCCCTATTGTTCTTGAGATGGAAAACGTCAAATATGCAACGTGAGCAGAATTGTTCAAAATTTACGCAATCTCGCATCAAGTCCTCCATCACATAATTCCTCCCACAGTCCCTCCCCCCGCGGGGGATCCTCAGTTATAGATCACTCTTGATGCTACCGTCCTTCAGTGGATTTACTCCATTATTTCTACCAACCTTTTACAGACGATCATTGAACCAGACACTACGGCTATGGCTACCTGGAATAGATTGTATGATATGTTCTAGGACAATCAACATTCCCGAGTTATCACCCTTGAGCAAGAATTTTCACGAATGGAAGATTTCTCGAATCTTTCGGC
Source organism: Anisodus tanguticus (assembly GCA_034509755.1). Taxonomy (NCBI): domain Eukaryota; kingdom Viridiplantae; phylum Streptophyta; class Magnoliopsida; order Solanales; family Solanaceae; genus Anisodus; species Anisodus tanguticus. Next base: position 16,737,852 of record CM067540.1, read on the forward strand.
CTAATGTAAACGACTCAAGGAATTAGCGGACCAACTCTGTAAAGTTGGCGCGCCTGTTACCAATAATCGTCTTGTTCTACAAATGGTTGCAGGCCTATCTGAGGCCTATAATGGCGTTGGGACTCTCCTTCGTCAAAGTAATCTTCTTCCCCCTTTTTATCAAGCTCGTTCGATGCTCACGTTAGAAGAAGCCGGCTTGGCAAAAAAAGCGGCTAACGGCGCCAGTTCCGTGGAGATGATGACTCATCTAATAACTCTCACGATTTTGTTGACAATTCGAGCCAAAACCACAACAATGGTAGCGGCAAGAAGGGTCAAAACCGTAAAAATAATGGCAAAAATCGTGGTGGCAAAAACATCGGCGGCTGAAACAATGGTGGCAACGATGGTGGGCCTCGGGGCAGTGGGCAGCAACACAATTGTTCTCAGCAGTGGGCCCCCTGGTAGTGGAACTGGGCCAGTGGCCCGTGGCCCAACAATGGTTATTTCCCTCCCAGCCCTTACCCGGGTAACTGGGCCCAGTTCCAGCAACAGGCCAGGCCTAATTTCTCGAGTCCAGCTTCAGGCATCAATTTTCCTTCTGGGTCGGGGCCGCAGGCAGGTTTTCTTGGTCCTCGGCCACCGCAGGCATTCCAGGTAGTGGGCCCCACACCGACTCCGACAGATATTGAGACCGCGATGCATACGCTTGGATTAAATCCTCCAGACCCGAATTGGTACATGGACACCGGCGTCACTTCTCGCATGACGTCAGACCAAGGTACTCTCTCGTCTTATTCCAATTTGAGCTAAAATTGTGACATTATTGTTGGTCATGGCAATACAATTCCAATTCGTGGTTACGGTAATACAACTTTGTCTCCCACGTCCATCTTTTGTCTTGAAAAATACCTTCATTCCCCAAACTTAATTAAAAATTTGGTGTCTGTCCGAAAATTCACCACTGATAATTGGGTTTCTGTTAATTTTGATCATTTTGAGTTTTCTATGAAGGATTTCAAAATGGGGATACCTCTCATGAGATGCAATAGTATGGGAGATATTTATCCAATCACACTCGCCTCAAGTTTCTTGAGTCAAGCCATGCCATCGACATTTGCAGCTCTAGCTCCTTCCTTGTGGGATGCACGTTTGGGTCACCCTGGGTCGTCTATTGTTTCTTCTTTGCATAAAAACAATTTTATTTCTTATAAGGGTACGCGTAGTACTCCAAGTTGTCATTCATGTCCTTTAGGAAAACATGTTAGATTACCATTTGTAGCCTCTACGAATTGTACTTTGATGCCTTTTGATATTATTCATAGCGATTTATGGACTTCTCCCGTTCTTAGTTATGTGGGCCATCGTTATTCTGTTCTCTTTTTGGATGATTATTCTAATTTTTTATGGACATTTCCGTTAGCAAAAAAATCACAAGTTTTTTCCACATTCTTAAAATTTGGAGCATTCATCCGTACCCATTTCGAACGGAAAATAAAAAATATTCAATGTGAGAATGGCAAAGAATATGATAATAGGCCGTTTCAGGATTTTTGTGATGCTAATGGTATAGTTTTTCATTTATCTTGTCCTCATACGTCCTCACAAAATGGAAAAGCCGAACGAAAAATTCATACCATTAATAATATTGTCCGAACTTAATTGGTCCATGTTTTCGTACCCCTTCTTTTGGCATCATGCTCTACAAATGGCTACTTATCTCTTTAACATACATCCTACCAAAGGGTTGATATATGCATCTTCTCTTAAAATCCTCTATAATAAGAATCTTTCGTATTCACATCTTAGGGTCTTTGGGTGTTTATGCTATCCACTATTTCCATCAACTACAATTAAGAAACTTCAAGCTCATTCTACCGCTTGTGTGTTTTTGGGTTATCCGTCTAATCATCGTGGTTACAAATGTTTTGATTTGTCGTCTAATAAATCATAATTAGTCGCCATGTTATTTTTTATGAAATCCAATTTCCATTTGCGAAAGTGAGTAGTCTCGTGCCTAGTTCGTATAATTTTTTAGATGACGAAGTCTCACCATACATTATTCAACACTTAATGGGCCAATCCAGTGACCACGCACTGCCAGCAGGCCCACTGCCTGCTGGCCCACCACAGTCTACTATCTCTGCCCCTGTTTCTGCTAGTGGGCCTATTACCCAGCCCACTACCGAGACAGTTTTTGGCCTAGTTTTTGCTCCGGTCCAACCTACTATTTCCGGTTTTGCGCCAGCAGGTCCATTGACTGCTGGCGAGTCCGTCACTCATCCAAATTTTTCCCAAAATCCACTCAATTCTCCCCCGAGTCACCGACCTGTCACTCGTAGTCAACGGGGTATTTTTAAACTAAAAAGGTATTTTAATCTACATTCTAATGTTCTTAAATCCCCACTTCCCCGTAACCCAGAGTCTGCATTAAATGATCCGAATTGGAAATTGGCTATGGACGACGAATATGATGCTCTTATTGAAAATAAGACGTGAGAGTTGGTGCTCCGTCCTTCTGGTGTTAATATTATTCGGTCTATGTGAATTTTTACTCATAAAGATAATTCGGATGGTTTTTTTGCGAGACATAAGACTTGTCTTATAGGTAATGGTAAGACTCAACAGGTTGGCGTGGATTGTGGTAAGACATTTAGTCCGGTGGTCAAACCGGCTACCATTCGCATTGTTCTCAATTTAGCTCTTTCCAAGTCATTGCCCATTCATCAGCTAGATGTGAAGAATATTTTCTTACATGATGATCTTAAGGAGATAGTCTACATGCATCAACCCTTGGGTTTTTGAGACCCCACATATCCTAACCATGTATGTTTATTGAGAAGTCCTTATATGGGCTCAAACAGGCTCCACAGGCTTGGTATAAGCGATTTGCAGACTATGTATCTACTATGGAGTTTTCTCACAGAAGGTCTGATAATTCTCTGTTCATATATCGTCGTGGTACTTCCGTGGCTTATATTCTCTTATATGTGAATGGCATTATCTTAACCACTTCTTCTAATGATTTACGCAGGTCTATCATGACACTACTCAGCTATGAGTTTGCTATGAAAGACTTGGGCCCTTGAGTTATTTCTTGGGGATTGTTGTCACTAGTCATGCAGGTGGGTTATTCTTATCACAAAGGAAGTATGCCGCCGAGATAATTGAGCGAGTTGGTATGTCCTCGTGTAAGTCTACTTCCACTCTAGTTGATACTAAACCCAAGTTGGGTGTTGCGGCTGGCTCACTTACGAGGATCCCACCCACTATCGCAGTCTAGCAGGGGCTCTTTAGTATCTTACTTTCATAAGAACGGATATTACGTATGCCGTACAGCAGCTGTGTTTGTTTATGCATGATCCTAGGGTTGAACACATGAATGCGCTCAAATGAATTATTCGATACATCCAGGGAACACTTGACTATGGCTTGCATCTATATCCAGCGTCGACTTCTACACTTGTCTCGTATACAGATGTTGATTAGGGGGCTGTCCAGATACCAGACGCTCTACGTCTGGTTATTGTATGTTTCTTGGTAATAACTTGGTTTTATGGTCTGCAAAGCGACAATCTACATTATCACGCTCCAGTGCAGAGGCCAAGTATCGAGGGGTAGCCAATGTGGTGTCTGAGTCATGTTGGTTACGTAATCTTCTCTTAGAGCTCCATTGTCCCATTCAGAAAGCTACCTTGATTTATTGTGATAATATTAGTGCGGTCTATCTTTCTAGTAATCCGGTTCAACATCAGTGCACTAAACACATCGAGATGGATATCCACTTTGTTCGCGAAAAGGTAGCTCGTGTACAAGTACGCGTCTATCATGTCCCTTCTAGGTACCAAATCGCAGACATCTTCAGGGTCTTCCCTCGGTTCTCTTTGAAGATTTTAGGGACAGTCTCAGTGTACGACGACTGCCCGCTATGACTGCGAGGGTGTGAAAATATACAAGGATATACACGGTATACACATACCTTGTGTATACCGTGTATATCACGGAAACCCATGACAAGTGGGAAACCATGATATACACGGTATACACAGCCGTGTAAATCCCTATTTTGGTAACATATTATTTGTATATAATTAACATTGTACACTTACCATAATTGTAGAATTCTTGTACAAATAAAATAGAATTTTGGGAGTAGAATAGGAAAAAGATTTTCCATATTATGAATATTATAAATTATATATATACTCACATTAATGAAAATAATCAATGAATTATTTCTTTCGTTCACCAAAACTTAGACAAATAAAAAAACGTATTAGTAAAATTGTCACCCTCTATGATCGTTGTGCAAATCCCCAAGGACCCCAACTTTGACATCTATAAACATAGGGTACCAATAATTTTAATTGCCGTTAATCACGACCAACAGAATCTGGAGAATCGAGGTTACCGATGTGGACTCTTGTCGTGTCCAGTTACCGTGGCGAATTGTGTTGTGAAAGGGACGTGTGTGGAGAAGAGTTTCCTGGACATATGTTTTTAATTAGCTGGGAATGCGATTCAAGGTGACATTTTTAATTCCCTCCAACACTATGACCAAGAATGTTCAATGCAAAAATAATTGATTACGCTATAAACCCAATGTTGTCAGAAAATTAATATCCTACTTCCTAGATAGGAGTATATACTATTTCTCAATCTGTCTTTTTGCGAAAAGAGACATAAAGATAGGTGCTTTTTCCAAAGTGTCTTCTGGATGCCTCTTCTACCTTAGACTACATATTGGTATTAAAGAATGCTTCAGGTAATAAAGAATGAAAAGTTAGTAATAGTGCTGTAACAATGTAATTTTTCTGGCGCTGCCAGTGGAAACTCAAAAGTAATGTTTTTTAAGTTCCAGAAATACAAATAGTAACAAACATTATGCAGTAAACGAAATGCAAAATTTGTGTTCCAAAAGCAAACACAAAATAAAGAATTATCTTCAGCTGGACAAACTCCAATTTAGGATACAATATTCCTGGAAAAGAATAAAGAGGGTTCCCAACAATGAGAATAATGTACTAGTGTAACAAAAAAAAAGAATACAAATGATCCTACAATCCTCTAATCAAACTCCCAAGCTAGAAGGACTACACCAAATCGTATAACAGCTTATTATCTTTCCTTTTAAACTAAGTATACTTGTAACCCTCAGACTCAACATAACACTCAAAAAATAACATTCAGCTCAGGTAATGTTCAATTGTTCGGTGAAACTTATCTGCCATTGAAGTGTCAACCGACCCCGCCAAGGACACCGCAACCATATCCTGCAGGCGCAGGACAGATGAGCTTCCTATGGAAAGAATACAAGAATCTTGTTTTCTCACAGTTTAATGATTGAAAACTACAATACACTGCCTCCAATTAACCTGTTAACATACACAGTTGCTAACAGATTAGGGCAAGGATCAGGTTTTGGGAGGAGAACATGATGCTGAGAAATGTCTTCACTGCAATTGTAGTTACTATCAGTACATTCCCTTAAATACAGGGTTTGTGCGACATATGCTAGCTCCATATTCCTCATATTCAGCCTTTGTATGGCAAGCCTGATATATAAGGAAACAACTAAATAGGTCAGACATAGCATACCAGCCATTTACAAAGAGTAACTTTAGTTGCAGTTATAAAACCTCAAGTAACATAAACCAAATGATTAACTTACTGCAAAAAATTCAGGAGTAGAAGCAAGTACAGATCCTCCAAACCAAACTGCATATCTCTGAATAGGATGGCTGACCACATTCACTTCAACTGGTTGTGCCTGAGTGAATATTTTTCAGCAGGTGAGCTTCTTTAAGTACCAGAGATCAAAGACTCATTCATCAGTTAATTCAGATATAATTAAAGCACAGATGCTTACTTTTACATTTCCACCTAACCGAGCATCTGATGCAAGAACACGAGCATCCACGATCTTCTTGATATCTCGTTGCAATCTTCTATGGAAATCTTTGAACATGGTGGATCCTCCAGATAAAACAATATTCTGGTATTTTACAACGGCATAATATCACACACGCACATTCAAAATAAAATTTCAAAGAGCATGATATTGAGATCATGACTTTTAGCTCAACCATATAGGGGAACTTCTCTACTGCTCACAAAATGCTGGATCACTTGACTAACAAAAATCTTATAGTTAATCAACAAAATAACTTTACCTTATATAAAGCTCTTCTTGTGTCTATAGGTGCAGACTGAATACATTTGTCTATCACTTCAGGTAAAGGAGTTGTAAAATCACTGTTATATATTTCGGGATTGAAGAAAACCTGCAAAACCCAGCTTTAAATCAGAGAGATGTTCACCCGACCTAGTGATAATGCATCACCCTACAATCCTTGTTTTCTTTATTTAGCTACGACTATGTTGATTATTAGAGCTTTAGATTTCACTCAGCCATGCAGCAAATCAGCAGCATCTGAGGTGTACATCTGTAAATAACTGGGGCAATGTCTACAACTACAAATTTGTCTGCTTAAAACAAGCTGCGAGAAAACCTCGGAGCTCGAAATTATCAGAGATCAGAGACTTGAAGCGCAGAGCAAACCTCGGGACCAAGAAATCGTTCATAGCCAACATCACATGAATAAGGTGCTCCTGTCTTCGGTTTTGTACCTCTCCAATGTTTTATGTACTTCCCTGGCTCTTTGTCATGCTTATTAAACTCCTGAAATCATTTGTGGGAACAAAATAAATAACAAGTGATCCTCAGTTGCTAATTCCATTCTCAGATGTAAGAAGAGGATGATAAGCAGCTTAAATCTTGACAAAATTAGTTGCTCTCATTCTCAGAAACGTAGAACAGATTCTTCAACTTAAGAGCAGGATGGAAGAACAACAAGCAGAGTAGGGACTATCACAAGGAACGGCAAACTTTTATTTTCCCTCTTATTCAAGGTTCTTTTTCCCCTTTCCGCTAGCTGTATACTAGACAATGTTATGAACGAATCATACCTTGACGATGTCTGAACAAGTGTAACAATACATTTCCTTCACTTTCCGGGCTACTTCAAAGGAATCCTCAGGTGGAACATGCTCCCCCCTTTCCTACATTGAATCAAATAGATTAGATTGAACATTTAAGAGCTGACTTGCTAAGGAGCACCTTTTCAAAATTTCAAAGTTCAAACTGAGACCTCAAACATGCATGTGTACTGGTAACCGACAAAGTCAATTGTGCAAGCTTTAGAATGATTGTGAAACCCATGAGGAAACACTAGACAAACCCGACTTTAGAATAAAAAATCTAAAGCAATAAAAACAGATTCATAGTGTGAATGAACCAATGTAGTGGTACTACCATTAGGGAAAATATGTTGTAGGTTTAGCAATAGAGAATCAATTGGGAAACAGAATTATATTTCATTCGTCTGACTTGATTCTTTTTTTTAATAAGTTCTATTTGTCTGCTCGATAGGAAACAAATTAGGGGAGGAGTAACACATTTTTTCTTTCAACCAATTCTGAGAGATGTGGTACAGACCCTCATGAGCTGTTGAATGAAGAGTGTAACATCTCTTCCAGCAATTGGGATTGATTTAATGCTGCTCCCAATAACATAACCGTCTGCAACAGGTACAACATGAGTAGCACCATCTCCAACATCCACTACAACTCCAGTCATCTCACACTAAAAAGGACAAGAAATATCTAATTAGTATATCAAGAAACATTATGCAGATCTAATAAAAGGCCAGTCAGGAAGCAGACGAAAAATAAACATATATTATACAAGCAAGTAATCGATATGTCACCAAACGCCTAGCAGTTTCTCTTCATGCTCAAGAAAAAGGGGAAAAAGAATATCTAGGATCTAACTGAAGATGTGATACAAGCTTGCTAGGGCCTTTATACGATGGTTCTACAATGATAAGCCTCAAAGTTTGATAAAGATTACGACTATATCCATTAAGCCTCAAAGTTGATAATGATTACGACTATATCCATTTCAGGTTCCTACTATGACATTATCATAGGAATTCTTCTCCATCCCTATGTGTAAGGAATAACTCACGATGCAAGACAAGATTGCTAGCATGTTATTTTTTTCTTTGATAACCGTGGTGTCGGAGCCAGCTTGTGTGCACCTCGATTAGTTCCACGGGATATCTACCACCTCCCACTAGCAACAGGTACCAGGTAACCATGTCCACCAAAGCTAAAACAGATGAGAGGAAATCACGTAGTGTTTTTGTCATTGCTGGGAATTGAACCTGAGACCTCACGGTACTCAACTCACTTCATTGACCACTATGCCACACCCTTGGGTGCGATTGCTAGCATGTTATAATGTTAATATTGATGGTAGCCTGTAAGAATTGGATGATGATTATTGCAAAAGGCGTTTCTGGTTATGATACTATGGGAATTCTTTCCCATCCTAATATATGTAGCATTTTTGGCTAAAACATCACGATAACATCTCATTGAAAAAGTAATGATTTCGATCACACAACCAGATTCTTTTATTATAAAAGATAGGGGCATCAATGCTTCTCCAAAACCAACTGAACCAAACCTTACCAAATTGATTATTAGTTTAAAACCGAAGCTTTCGATATAAATCTATAGCCGTACCGAGTAATTAGAGTAGTTTTTTTTTGTTTGTTTTAACACGAGGCTGGAGGTTTGGAGACAAACCCTGGAGTCGAAAGGTTTCAAGTTGAGCCGAACTAAAACCGAATACTTGGAGTGTAAGTTCGATGACGTGACTCCCCAAGAGAGGTAGTTTCAAGTACTTAGGGTCAGTAATCCAAGTAATCCAAGGTAATGGAGAGATTGACGAGGATGTCACACATCGTATTGGGGCGGGGTGGATAAAATGAAGGCTCGCGTCCGGTGTTCTGTGTGATAAGAATGTGCCGCCAAGACTTAAAGGTAAGTTCTATAGAGTGGTGGTTGGACCGACTATACTATACGGGGTGGAGTGCTAGCAAGAACTCCCTTGTTCAGAAGATGAAATTAGCAGAGATGAGGATACTGCGATGGATGTATGGGCACACTAGGAGAGATAAGATTAGAAATGTAGATATCCAGGATAAGGTAGGGGTGACCCCGTGGAGGATAAAATGAGGGAAGTGAGGTTGAGATGGTTCAGGCATGTGAGGAGAGGTGTTGATGCCCGGGTTAGGAAGTGTGAGAGGTTGGCCGTTGTGGGCTTAAGGAGGGGTAGAGGTAGGCCAAAGAAGTATTGAGCTGAGGTGATTAGGCAGGACACGGCTCAACTTCAGCCCACTGAGGACATGACCCTTGATAGGAAGGTGTGGAGGTCGAGAATCAGGGTAGAAGAGTAGTGGGTAATCGGGCACATTTCTTTTTCTTTCCATGAGTTTTAGCATTACTCTTTTATTCTCTTAATCTTAGATTTCTATTATTATCTGTTGTTTCTTTAGCTTCGATTACCTTATTATCTTGCTATTATTATATATTGTTTCCTTAGCCTCGGTTACCTTATTATCTTGCTATTATTTTTTGCTTGTTGCTACTGCCTCTTTTTCTTCTTTCTTTGAGTTGAGGTCTCTCGAAAACAACCTCCTTCTCTCCTCAAAGGTAGAGGTAAGGTCTGCGTACACTCTACCCTCTCCCGCCCCATTTTATGGGATTACACCGGGTATATTGTTGTTGTTTTCTTTTCTTTTTTTTAAAATTTTATATAAGTGACTGAGATATACCAAAATGAATAAACTTATATGTAATAAAATGTATTTTAAATTTAAAAATAATGAAACATTATAATTTTTGCCTTGGGCTTGGGGATGGAAATTGCTACAAGTAACACTCGAACATACTCTACTACTATTAAAACTGAAGTGATTACAGCAATCTTTACCAGCAAGCCACCAAGGTACGTTTTTCCCTCTTTTTTCTTTGTGATATCTGAATCAAATTTCGAGTCTATATTTATTTTCCAAAAAGTCTAGTAATGCTACATGTTGTTTTTTCAGATTTTTCCTTTTGAGCTGCAAATTTTCGGTTAGCAACTCAATAATTGTTTTAAGGTGGAACAACATTGTTTTTGGGTAAAGAGTACATTCAGAATTCACATCTTGAGGTATTGCAATCTTTGTCCGGTAAATCAAAAACATGCTAGAACACTGCATATGTACAAGCTCCTGCAGTAAACATTGTACTCAACGTAACATTAAACCTTGTCATTGTTTTACATAACAAATGAGACAACCTAATAACATTGTGACTCAGTTTTCTTTTTATAAGATAACTCTTACTTGACGTTTTAAAAATAAAGTATCGAAAATAAACTGAACCGCACCGATACCAAAGGGAAATTGAGACGATTAGGACGGTTTCTAAAAGTTTAATTTTTGTTATACACAATAGAGTAACCGAAAAATTGATAATAAATTTCTTAAGTGAATTGGCTGAATCGAACCGACATCCCTAATAAAAGATAGTTGAACTCTATCACTACGTTTACCTTTTCCTTGAACTTGATTGACCAAGGTTTATATTTTGGCTTTAGTGATCTTAGTAGAAACATATCCTGAATTTCTCCCCTTCTTTCTTACTTCTCCCCCTCTCCGTTTCCCCATCCCATAAATCTACTCTTTTCATCTCTCTTTTTTTGTTCACTTTCCTTTAGTTCTTTTTCTTCTGTTCATCAAGTTTCCCCAAGGCTCGATAGGTCACTTCTAGCCTACCAGCATTGCTCGGTAATACTTTTGTCAGAAAGGCAAACTTTTATTAGTTAAACAGCACCAAGATTGTGCTGACCAGAAGCTCTTAAATCTCCATTTATTTTCTTCTTATTTTTTTCTAGTTCTTTTGTTACCCTTTCCTTCATGTCTTGATTCTTTGCTGTTTTTCTTTAAACTGATATTCTATATCATATGAGAAAAACAGTACATAGGTTGTACTGAAACCATATTTACAAAAGTACTCCAAGACTCTACTGTTTTATGCATATACTGAATCTAAAACATCAATGATAGTAACAGTATCATCTGAGTAGATCTGATTACACCAAAACCAGAGCAGTAAAATACAATTCAGCTTGACCTTCTGCACACCATTCTCTATGCTATCAAAAAACCTAGAGTTTCTCTCCTTCCGGATTGTCCACCATATGCTAGCGGGGACAATTTCCATCTGATTGTGTTCTTGGCCTATAAGCCTGCTTCCTCCCAACTCTTCAAAGCCTCTGAGACCTTTCCAGGAATGGTCTAAGATATACCTTTAAGATTTAAGAATATTCTCCAGAGCTGTTGTGTAAGCTTGCAGTGAAGGAACAAATGATTTACTGTCTCTGTTGTTTCTCCACATCGAAAGCATCTAGAACACAAAGGTATCCCCCTTTTCATTAGATTATTCTGTGTCAAAACTGCTTCTCTGGCGAAGAGCCACACAAAACATGAAACTGTGTGTGGAATTTTAGTTCTCCAAATATGCATCCAAGGCCAATTAGTTATCTGTTGGTTTGATTATTTCATCCACCTATATGTTGCACTAACTTTAAAAACTCCTTTGTTGTTCCCCAACCACCAAAAGCCATCCTCTCCTACCTGAAGTCCATTGAATTTTTCCAGCGTGTTGAAAAAATCAGCCACTCTTTGTATTTCCCAATCATTGATGTGTCTTCTGAAGGTGAAATTCCAATCTTGAGGTGTCCACAACTCTGCAACAGTCCTTTGCTGATCTAGGACCATGTTGTAAATATCTGGAAATAGACTCTCCAAAGTACCAGCCTCATGCCATTTATCTTTCCAGAATCTGGTTTTGTTTCCATCAACTACTCTGATCTTGAAATTGTTCTTGACTTCATTCCATAAGGCTCTTATGGATCTCCAAAGACTGACCCCATATGGTGTGGTAACCTCCTTTGTCATCCAAGTATCCTCATATTTTGCATTAATAACTTGCCTTCAAAATAGTTGATTTTCATTAACATACTTCCATAACCACTTCATTCAGAGTGCTTTGCCCTGCATTTTCATATTTTTTTTCCCATTCCCCCAATCTTTTTTCCAATAATCACCACTTTCCACTTCACCAAATGGAATCCTTTCCTTTCTTTGTTCTCTTGCCACAAAAATTTCCTCCCGATGTTGTCCAACCTATTGATAATCCATGTTGGAATAGGAAACAGGGACATCATGTATGTTGGAAGAGCATCAAGAACTGAGTTGATGAGAGTCACTCTACCACCCAGGGATAAATATTGACTCTTCCGTCTGGCTAGCTTCTTCTCACATTTTTCAATAACATTGTTCCATATATCTGTTGAATTTGATTTAGCTCCCACAGGCATTCCTAAGTAGATAGTTGGCAGGTACCAACTTCACCACCTAGAATTGCAGCCAACAGATCCATGTTTATAACTTCATTGATAGGATACAAAAAGCTCTTCCTCCCGTTGATATGCAACCCATAGATCCCTTCAAATAATACCAGAATCGTCCTAAGAAATTTTAATTGTTCTTCTTCAGTATCACAAAAGATGAGAGTATCATCAGCATATTGAAGATGTGTCACTTCCAAACTTTCATTGCCAGCTCTAGTCACATCAAAACCATTGATCCATCCATTTACCTTGGTTGTCTTGATCATGTTGTTTAGCACTTCCATTGCAATTAGAAACAGGAAAGGTGATAATGGATCACCTTGCCTCAAACCTCTCTGTGCTTTGAAATAACCTAATGGAGAACCATTGATCAAACTAAAAAAACTGACCGTGGATATGCAAAATCTGATCCACTAAATTCACTTCTTCCTGAAACCCATCAACTCCAAGACCTTTAGTAAGTACTTCCAGTTTACATGATCATATATTTTTTTCTATATCTAACTTGCAAAGGATTCCAGGTTTCTTTTATTTGAGCCTGAAGTCCACAGCTTCATTAGCAACCAGGACAGCATCCATGATTTGTCTACCTTTAATGAAAGACATCTGCTGAGAGTCCACAAGATTTTCAATCACACCTTTCATTCTCTCAGTCAACACTTTGGAGAAGATTTTGTAAATGTTGCCTATCAAGCTAATAGGTCTGGAATCCCTTAGTTCCTTGGCACCTTTCCTCTTGGGAATGAGGGCTATGAATGTTGCATTAAAGCTCTTCTCAAACACTTCTTGTTCATAAAAGTTATGTAAAGCATTCATGATATCCTGCTTCAAAACATCCCAACATTTGATGAAGAAACCCATGGTGAATCCATCTGGCCCGGGAGCTTTATCAACTGCACACAATTTTAGGCACCTTAGCACTTCACTTTCTTCAAATCTGCCCTATAGAACCTCCTTTTCCTCCTCTGTTATTGTAGGACAGTTTATGAAATTACAAGCAGGCCTCCACTGTGTGTTCTTGTATATAGCTTTTGATAAAAGTCTATGAGCTCTTCTTCAATTCTAGTTGACTCCTTAATTGTTTCTCCCTGAATCACATTGTGTGCATTTTCCATTTTGTGAAAGAACTTAGTGTTCTTGTCCTCTTCTTTTAACCAAAGAGACCTTGATTTCTGTCTACGTGATATTTCTTCATTGTTGATCAGCTCCTCATACTCCATAAGCAATGCTACCTTCTTGACTGATTCCTCTTCTGTCAACACTCTTTCTTCTAGTACAGCATCCAGTTCAGCCATCTGCCCTAGCAAACTTCTTCTTTGAAAACCCAAATTTCCATTCTCACTTCTACTCCAAATCTTGAGCTTAGATTTTAGAGCTTTTAGTTTACATGCTAGTATGTAGTCTGGTTTGCCTCTAAAAGTGAAAGAGTTCCACCAATCTCTGATTCTGTCCACAAAACCATCTAAGCCTAACCACCAGTTTTCAAATTTAAAGTAACTCTTGTTCTTATTCCAAGAAACCCCTTGTAAAGCAACTGGGATGTGATCTGAAATCAATTTTTGAAGAGGAAACCGCTTCAAGTTGCTGAAGTTGTCATCAAATTTTTCTGAGATTAAGATCCTGTCAATTCTAGAAGCTATCTGTTGATTATCTCCTTTAAACCAAGTGTAAGTTGCATCCTCTAGTTGTAGGTCTATTAGATTCATGTCTTCAATGAAATCAAAAAACTCTTTCATTTCCCTTGTTCTACTATTGCAATTTCTCTTTTCTGATATAAATCTGGTCACATTAAAATCACCACAGGCAGCCCATGGCCCTTCCATTAAACCCCTTACTGATCCTAGCTCTTCCCACACCAGCCTCCTTTCATTATAGGAATTAGGAGCATATACTCCTGTGATATGGCATGAAAAATTCTGTAGTTGTGCTTTAAACTTGCAAGTCAGAGTGTAAGCTCTTATTTCAAGAATTTCCCCCATCCATACTCTTTTATCCCACATCATTAAAATTTCCTCCCTTGTTTCACTGGCCGCCAAACAAGCAAATCTACTCCATGTTCCTCTCCAAATTTGTTTTACCAATTCGGTAAAGTCACCCTCAATTTTAGTTATATCTGCTTTCCAATCAAATACTAAGCTGCTCACTAGTCTTTTTTTTATCCCTGTTGTTAAGTTCCCTTACATTCCATGTTACCAATTTGAATTGCATCAAGTAACAGGAATGATACTCCTCCCTTTGTTCCTATTCCCATTGCTCTTGAATCTCACATCAAAAGTGACAAGACCTTTCAACTCTTGTGCACCTTTGAATCTTGTTTTTTTGCAATCAGAATCTTGAGTCAATCTTCTTGCTTTCCTGGCATTGTCAACATGTAATAATAACTCCATAGCCTCTTCTTCATGGCCCTGGAAATCGACCCCAAATTTTTTTCTCAATTTACTCATATTTTGTTGAACCCATACTGAAGTTTCCTTCACTTTATCCTGAATTGGTTGGTGTTGCTGTATTTGGATGGGCTCTGCCTCCTCCACTTCCCAATTTTCAATAGCAGTGAAAGGGTTATGATCTGCTATTTCTAACGAATCCTCTACCATCGACCTTCTACCATTTTCCCCAGCCACCATCTGTCTGTCTACATCATCCCTCAATCTCAAAGTTTCCCCAATCTCCCCACACAAATTCATCACTATCTCAACGTCTGTGCTCACTTCCTCCTCTTCTAGTGCTCTTGCATGTGCGTAATTTTTTCCGGTGTTCTCCTCTATGGTATCAATGAAACAGTCGCTTATGTTTGAAGGATTGGGAAAATAATTCGCACCTTATAAGTCATTAAATATGACTTGTCCAGCAAAGTCAGGCCCATCTTTTATTTTCAGTGGTTGCCCTGATATGGGCTTGCAAACCAGGCCCAAAGCCTTTAGTTCATTTAAAATAATCACATGCCTGTCACATGGGTCAATTGTAGAGTGGTCACCAACTGTCAATGACTTACCCATATGGTGTGCATCACAGAGATCCCTAGTTTGAAGGGATTCTTGTACTTCTTTGCAGGGTATACCCCTTTTACCCGGCGTGTATTTGTTTTGCCTGCATTCTTCTTAGCACCTTCACCGGCGACTCTTTCTTCATTTTCCGATGAGATTTTGAATCTCGTTTTACTTTCCGCCCATATTGGAAAGTAATAAGTTATTCCATTACGAGACCTCCCTTGGTATTGTTCTGCCGTCATTCGCCACCAAGATTCTAGCCCATTTCATATGATTTTTCAGTTTCGTCTCCTCTTCTGTGTTCACCCAGCCCCCACAAAGTTCGCCTATTTCTTGAAAAACTTTTTGCGACCATAAGTGTAAAGGGATTCCCACAACTCTGATCCAAGATTCCTTTACAACAATGGAGTTTGAAACACTCCCTGTTGTTGGGCTCCACCATTCGAGATGGAAACTAAGATTCTTCCACCTCCACTGACCTTGCAGGATTTGATCAGCCATATGTCTATTTAGAAATTCAAATAGAAACATGTCATTGTAGAGCTCATATATGTTTACCCCAACAACCTTTTTTCCAGTTGGCAGAGGACCATCTCCTTATATCAGCTAGAGTGGGTATCTCCTTAGACTCTTCTCCACATCATCCAATCAAGCATCTCTTCAAAAGTCCATCCTCATGTGTGCTAGATGTATCTGATATATCAATGCTCCCTTTCTTGCTATTTATTTCTGTCGTGCGAAGATTCTTCGATTGCCATTTACTCTTTTGTACAACCTTTGAGAAAGGGTAATTGGCTTCAGTAACTCTAAGGGGAGCTGCCTGTTCCTGCTTTGAATGGCATTTAATGAACCTTTCAATTTTAAATGCTAAGTCAACCCATCCAGCATTTAAAACAGGCTCTGGAATGATTAGGATTGATCTTCCTTTCATTTAATGAAAGGATGCTCATATATCTCCCATGCTCATTATGCTTCCTAGTGCAAAAGTGTTCTACTTCTCGTTCCGATGTTTTCCATCTCCTCACCATCTTCTGCTGATCTCTTGAAGCTTCTTTCAGAGTGAAACAAATCCTCCATGATTTTACTGCTCATGAATGTCCTCATCATCTTTCTGCTTCTCTCTACCCACTCATACCATACAGAGTTGCCAGAAGACCATCCCGTAATGTCAAAAGATTTAAAACATGCATTGAAATAAATCCTATTCTCCTTCATGTTTAACAGAGGTGGTCGATGTTAGGGATCTGAAGAGAAAGAAAGGAAAAGCTACAGCAGAAGGCAATAGCTTGAGAGGCCGAAGAGAAAGAAAGGAGAATTCCAGTGGGATGTCACCGGAGAAAGGGTGGTTCCCCCTCCTAAAAAGTAGGAGAGAGAAATTTCTTAGGAAAGGTGCCTGGGAGCATTTTTTAAGTTCACCTCTCTATGATCTTTGGTTTTATTGTTTCCATTAAGTGTATGGTATCCATATAAATAGCATATACAACTTGCTTTTGAAGTTATTCTCCACCTAACGAACATTAAGAGCAGGAGTAACTTCTAGTTATCCAAAAGCGAATGATCTAAACACCTGAAAACAAGTTAAATGGGTAGAACACCAGAAAAAGCAAAATAGAAAAAAAACATGGTGCACTCCAATGCTATTTTCTTAAATATAAGTAAGTTTCATATGCATTTTAGAGCATCGGCACAACCCTCACAGATTAGGACCTTTGCATGGATCTTTCCGGATATACCAAAAACAAATCTATTTAAAATGGAATTATATGTGTTAGATGATACAACACATCCACTATTCACTCTTATATTTGTACATATACTTCATAGTTGCATGGTCGACAAGATCTATCTCACCCACTCTGATTGTACTTGCACTAAATGAGATCAGCATGCAAACACTCATACTAAAGGGCAGCCCGGTGCACTAAGATCCCGCTATGCGCGGGGTCCGAAGAAGGGCCGGACCACAAGGGTCTATGCAAACACTCATAGTGACAGTAAGAAATAAGCATCTATCTTGGTTGCTACACTTCATCCAACAACAGAGGTAGAGATATTCGGTAAAAGTCCACTTAAGTCAGAATCTATAACTTTCTATATCACGACCAATCAATAATGTTGTATGTAAGCGTAGACCAGCCTACCAATGGACTACTAATTGTATCATTTTCCGGATAAAGTGCAAATAAGAGATGCCATACTATATTTCCATCATACCAACTTGTGCTCTTATTTATTTAATTGACCAAAGCAAATTTGGCACCTACAAGGCTGTAATTGTTAAGACTAACAAAGGAGGAAATGATTTCCTATTACCAATTACAATTTGAATAGAAGAAAATGACACTACCTACAAAGATCTCTTTTGTTTTATTTACTGATATTCTGTGAAAATGACAATACAAGTAAAAGAATATTTGTCATTGGCCATAACACCAACCTCCTGTAAGAAAGAAAGAGAGAGTTTCCTGCTCTAGCGCACTTATTCTTCTATGAAGCTACTCTTCAGCTAAGCAAAAATAAGTCTAAATTTCATAAACATAATAAACTTGTATTATTTTTTTTTGAGAGAGATGGAACAAACTTATGCTATAAAGCACATACACAACTGCACATATTTTACTCTTTTCCAAATTAAGCAAGGTCAATCATGAATAATTTGATGCTCCTAATGTACAAGTAAAGATCCAATTTATCACCACCAACACAAACAGCTCCTTCTTATAACCCCCTAGAAGTTAAAAGATCCAAAATTAGTTGAAAAAGCTATAAGTTCATCGAACAAAGTCCTTTTCTGTTAGTTAAGGTCCTCCGCAACCAAAGTATTATGCGGAGATATATGCTAAACCTATCAATAGCAGAAACTTTCAAACACATAGGGTACTAACCTTAGATGTTGTGTACCCAGCTGCCAAAGCAAGCACCGGCTGCACAGCAATATAAAGCCCCGGTATATTGAAAGTCTCAAACATAATCTCACCGGTATATTCTCGACTTTCTGGTGCAGTCATGGGGCTCTCAGTCAATAGAAAATAGTGATCCTCAGGATCACAACGAAGGTAATTAAATATACACTGCTGCCAAAAACGCTCCATGGCATCCCAATTATCAACTTGACCATGTTTAATAGGATAGCTAAGACTATAAGTATTACTAGATTTAGATCTAGTTAATGCCTCTTCCCCAATAAAGAAATCCAGATCGGCCATAACCCCTGCACTGTGATGAGCTAGCCAGTTGCTGCTCTTAGTCGTGGCTCGAGTCTGGTTCAAAAATGACTCATTAACCGCAGCCACCGTCGGTAGAATGAAACTTGGTTCAACATTTCCAGCAAAACCCAATTTAGTGTACCTGAAAACATTGTGGTGAGCATAGGTAAAAACAAACCAAAAATTTTCAGGGGTCTATTTTCGCAGATAGTCACTCAATTAATAGTTATTATCTCAAAAAGTCACCTTTCTTCTTGATTCCAATTTCCTTCAACAAAGAAAGTTACTTTCTGAGATAATAGCTATTAGTTGAGTGACCATATGAGAGATCCACTCAAAAATTCCAGTAAACCCCAACTTAGTATAGCTAAAACATAGAGCAATAACAAATTTACAACCCCAGTATTATTGAGGAAATTCATCAAACACTTGGTGAGCAGACTAGAAACTAAACAAGTCAATAATAGCTATTAGTTGAGTGATCGTCTGAGAAATCCACTCAAAGTTTCCAGTAAAACCCAATTTAGTATAACTGAAACATAGAGGAGTAACAAATTTACAACCCCAATATCATTGAGGAATGTCATCAAACACTTGGTGAGCAGGTAAAAATCTAAACCAGAAAGTGACTTTATGAGATAATAGTTATTAGTTGATTGACCATCTGAGAAATCCACTCACAAATTCCAGTAAAACCCAATTTAGTATAGCTGAAACATAGAGGAATAACAACCCCAATTCATTGAGGACTTTTATCAAACAATTGGTGAACAGGTACAAAAAACTAAACCAGAAAGGACTTTCTAAAATAATAATAGCTACAGTATTAGTTTAGTGACCATCTGAGAAATCCACTCAAAATTCCAATAAAACCCAATTGAGTATACCTAAAACATAAAATTTCATTGAGGCAATTCATCAATCAGTTGGTGAGCAGATAAAGAACTAGACAAGGACATACCCGGTACCATTATCGATGACTAGAGCAGGGCGAGAGGTAGCAGGGTCCATGAGGAAGAGTAACAGAAAGATTTAAAGTGGATCTGCGGCTGAGATCCAATGAGAGGGTTAAGGGGGAAGATCATGGTCGTTGATGAAAAGACGATGTCAAATGCAATAAAAGGAAGCAGAAGAAGGTGAGGGTAATGGAGGTGGGTGAAAGATATAATAATCCATCCACCATTTCAATGACAAGAAGAATTGAAGTAGCAGTAAAGACACATTATTAGGAACAGTTGATCATCATTATACTCTCCTCAATTATAGATTTTGTTTCACTGTTTCTTTGGTGTAGATTGAGATTTGGATTCTTTTCTTACCAATCAAACAATTCAGCAAACGCCAACGTTATGTGTCTTTGGTCGATTGAGATTTGGATTCTTTTCATTCTTCTTGTACTATATGAAATTATTTCAAGAACTAAAGTAATTATTTTGAATTTTATGATTGGTCTTTTAAATTTTGTGAATAAAAAAAAAGTAAGACATTTAAATTGAAATAAAATAAGTATAATTTATTAAACCTTGAACTTGCACCATATTTTAAAAAAGATACTTAATTTTGTGGGGCATTAACCCCTGAACCAATTCGAAGTGGAATAAACAACCCCTTTTGCACCTATGTGGGTCATCATGGCGTGTGATTCACTCTCTGAAGAGTGAGCAACTCAAAAATTGTTAAAATTTTATTTTTATAGCATTTTTTTATTAAATGTATTTTCTTATATTATCTTTTTAATTTTCGGATTTCTCTTCGGATTTTGTTTCTTTTCTTGTTTTCTTTCTCCTTTTTTTCCTTCTTCTTCACTGAACCTCTATCTCCACTGACGACGAGAAGCTTTTAAGTTTGAAATTTGGAAGTTTTACTTTTTTTACATATTATATCATGTCCTTATTTTACCAAAAATATGACGTTTTGGCCAGAAAAAAATACTACCGTTCCTCGCCTGCGACGGAAAAAATCCAGCAAAGAGAGATCGTAGAAATTCGATTTTCTTGATAAAGATAGAATATCTTCAGTCTCTTTTGTTTGATATTGGGTTTGATTTTACAAAGGGAAGATGTGAGAAAGTATTTTTGGTCATTGCTTTAAAATAAAAACATACCCACCTCGTCGGAAAAAATGGTGACGCCGGTGAATAAATTTTCCGACAAATAAAAAATTTCTGCATCTCCTAACTTATTTCATTGCCTTTTTCTCCTTAATTAATCAAACTCAACAATTAATTTATTTATAGTTAAAAAAAGAAAAAGAAAAGAGAGATCGGTGTTGACGCAGTGATAAACTCCATGGGCTTCTGAAGAGACAAAAGGAAAGAGAAAAGGAAAATGAAAAAGAGAGAGAAAAGAGTAAAGAAAAAGAAAAATGAAAAATGAAAATATATAAAAATAGTTAAAAATAGAAAAATGACGTGTCAAATAAGAGTGGTGCGTGATGTACAAACTCTTCTTTAAGATTGATATTGAGCTTTGAAGGTTGTATTTATTCCACTTCGACTTCGAATTTGTTCAGGGAGGTAATATGACCTCGTAAAGTTAAGGTGTCTTTTTGAAAATATGGTTCAAGTTCAAGAGGGGTAATGATGTATTTACTCATATATTTTATTATTTAATCATGGTAATTTTGTGGCAATAATATTGTATTTCCTTCGTTTCAATTTATGTTGTTACGGCGTGTAGTTTTACATTCCGTCGTGTCGTCAATTGATATCGATATTCCGGAAAGATGTGCGACTTTACGAAAGAGTAATGAATGATTATAGCTTGTTTATGAAAGTACCGGAGAGTATGAAAGTTTAACTGATCGAAGAAATTACGTTTCGACGAAATTGGTCGAACTGCCAATTTGACGGTCCAAATTGATGGACCGTCAAAATAGACTGGTCCACCGTCAAATGGCCTGCAAAATGCCAGGCCTCAGATCTGGCTTGATGGTCCATATTGACGGATCGTACAAAATTGTACGGACCGTCAAAATGGACTGTCCTTTTAGGCGGTGCAAATTTTTTCTCGGGTTTAAATTAGGCTCTTCGATTTGGACCCCTCATTTTCTCCACAAATCACTCTCAAGAACATTTCTAAGATACATTAACATCCTAAGCTCAATCTAAGCCAAATCAAGCAAGATCAACGTGATAAATCTCGTAGTTATCGTAGTCTCCTTGTAGAACTGATTCAGGAAACCCTTGGAGGTGAAGAAAGCTGCTATTGTGAGCAGATTATTATGTGTAAAGGTGAGTTTTATCGTCCTCTATCTATTCTTATGGTTAATTGATATTTTGGAACAACTTATGGAAGGATTCTCATAGTCAAAACTCGTAAACCTTTGGAATTATGGCTATGTAACTTGTTGAGATGTTTTACTTGAGATATAAGGTAAAGTTGATAATCAAATTGGTTACATATGTTGAGGTGTTAAGGAAAGTACGGGCTGGAGGATATTGGAATCGAATTGAATAAGTTTTCCTTGTAAAAGAAGCCTAAGAATCCTATGTACTTAAGTTGTTCAATGTTATGGCTAAGTGAGCTTATCTATAGGATATGGATTCAATATTGATATCAATCCCTTATGTGATGTAGATAATCATCCATAATGCGTGTGAGGCTTGACATGACGTATCTAGCTTCTTCGACAAGGTATGTAGGGCTTTCTTTTCTTTGTTCTCTTGGCATGATCTATACAAATGAAACGTAAATGTAACGCTACTACCTAACGATTCCACTCTTAGTAACTAGAAATCTTCATGTTGATTCATGATCAGACAGTATTTCTCCCAGAAAGTTTATTCATGGTTTGTGAGTTTGATAGAGTCATGTAATGGTAATGATGTTAGTCTCATAAAGTTGATCGAAGGTGCAACGATCTTACGTCACTCCGATGAGACTGGTAAGCATGACATGTCCTTCAGTTGTTGGTCATACTTATATATATCATGCATTTATATTGCCCTCAAAGGCCTATAGTGTTATATACACAGCTTATACATACACGACATTGATGATATTGCCCTTAAAGGCCTATGATGTTATATACGCGATTATTACACACATCTATACTGTTGATGCATTCTGGCATTATGAGTTTCAGGGGGTATTTCTCACTTCCTTGATTAGAGTTGGTTTATTTACAGTTGATTATGCCCTACATATTTAGTACATCTTTCGTACTGATGTCCCTTTCTGGGCACTGTGTTCATGCCTGTATGTACATATAGACAAAGTGGCGCTCCTCCTCAGTAGGTGATCTGTTCAGTTGTAATTGTCGCACTCCCTTCTCTCGGAGTTGCAGTACATGAGTCTTTAGGTACTGTTATATATGTTACTAGTGTTTTGGGTATGGCGGGGCCCTGTCCCAACCTGTTGATTGTATATGTCACTCTTAGAGGCTTGCGGACTTGTGTGTAGTGGGTGTATGTATGTCGTGTCCTTGTCAATCATTTTTGTTAGTAGTGTACTCATCTAATGGCCTTGTCCGCCTTGGCTATTTGTATATATATATATATATCATGCTGAGACTTTTCTGCGTGTAGGTTATCATTAAGTCTTGTCTTCTATGGTTATTTGGAGGCCTTGTCATCCCAAGTTACATATTACATATTTCAAATACTATTGTGGTACGCTCAGGACTTCGGGCGCTGGGTACCGGCCACACCTCCTAAGGTTGGGGCGTGACAAACTTGGTATTATAGCAAGTCTGTCCTAGGGAGTCTACAAGTTGTATCTAGTAGAATCTTATTTATGTGTGTGTTGTGCACCACACTTATAAGCAGGAGGCTACATGATATTTAGTATGGTTACTTTTCTTCTTGATTTAGATCGTGCGATAGCGCTAAATCGTAAGTGTTCCCTTCTAATATTTATCTTGTTTATGTTCTCACTTATACCTGCCTATATCTATTCCTCCGTATCTAATGGCTCCTGCAGAGTTAAAAGAATTAAAAGCTTAGTTAAAGGACCTTCTGGAAAAAGGGCTTTATTAGGCCCAATACCTCCCCGTGGGGTGCACCAGTGTTATTTATTCGTAAGAATGATGGTTCATTAAGAATATGTATTGATTACCGTCAACTAAACAAGGTGACTATTAAAAACAAGTATTCGCTCCCCGGAATTGATGACTTGTTTGATCAATTGCAAGGCGCTAAGTATTTATTAAAGATTAATCTCAGGTCTGGATATCATCAGCTACGGGTTAAGGATAAAGATATTCCAAAGACCGCTTTTCGGACTAGATACGACCCTACGAGTTTCTTGTCATGTCTTTTGGTCTGACTAATGCGACGGTGGCCTTTATGGATTTGATGAACAGGGTATTTAAGCCATTCCTATAACGTCGTATCCTTTTTCCCCATTCCCCATATATATATAATGCATACATATAGTATAGTATATAACTCCTTTGAGGTCAAGGTATGTACATGAATGTAATGCATGAATGATATGATAATAAGACACTATAAGTTTGTCGGAATGATGTAATATTGTTTTACCTCCGATTAACACTATGAATACTAACATCTTTTCCATATACCTCAATAAGGATTTAGGAACATATTTAGACATGCTTTGACAATAAGATTGAATAACATGAACATCCTTAACTAATAAGAGTAGAATCATTTATGGGACAATATTACGTCTACGCTTCGTACTTAGAACATGCCAAAAGAAGAAATAATCTTCCTTAACATACCTCTATTGCTGAATCACACTTCAATCTTATATGTCAAGAACTACTCTCCTTCCACCTTATTTCACTTAGAAGAAATCTCTGATCCTCTTAAAGTAGAACAAAACATTTTCCCCCTATCAACATCAATCACGTTGCAACCCCTAAATTAATCACGTTGCTGCCCTTGAATTACCATAACATTTCTGCTCCAATGATAACAATTGAGATTCTTAAGTAGAAAGGTTGATGCATATTCTTATAATTTTCAAGGGAAGAGATTGATGTATATATTTATTAAAATGATATCCTTTCATGTTACATACATATAAAATACTCTCATGTACATGATAACCATAAACATTATGTATAGCATTAATCATTTTTGTTTATATGGACACGTAGCAATTTTCCTTCAATATTACTTCCAGCAATGCTTCTTAGTGTCCCTTGCATTTATTCGTAATAGCATTTTGTCCATGTGTCATTACTAGACCATATATATGTACCTTAGTCACACACTTCTTTCGTACTATGAACCCACGTGGACATTGTTCTTACCTAGCTTACTCATCCACTTAATTAATTTCTTGATCTCAATCCACTTAAATAACACTCACTTCTAACACATTTCATATATTCATTATCATGGTCATGTAATAGGACACTAGTCCGTAGCCTCTTTCGGTATACATATAATATATTATTTTTAATTTCCGTCGTCACACTTCTTAAGTCCTAAATTATTTCGGGACTGCATCATTTCATATACCAAGCTTCTTTATTTGCATACGTGAATATGACTAAAAATCCTCCAACGCTCGGGTCTATTTACATTTGCCTAGCGATTCAAACCATGATCCAAAAATACGGGATATTACATTCTTCCCCCCTTAGAAACATTCGTCCTCTAATGTTGGGGTGACATATCTAATTCCCGTCACGTAGTCAGAAAACATATCCACCTCTTCACGTGCCATATAATATAACATTTATCCTTATGTCATACCTCACATGGTCATCCAACATTAATTATAATAATCTGAAATAGAACTCACCTTATGCTTTTCTCGGTACCTCGGCGTTGGCCTGAAATAGGTAAGGGTATTTGTGTTTCATCTCTTCTTCTGCCTCCCACGTTATTTCTTCTACATTTTTGTTCCACCATAGAACTTTCACAGAGGTTACTTCCTTAGTCCTCAACTTGCGGACTTGTCGATCCAAGATAGCAATAGGAACATCTTCATATGATAAGTCCCCTGTAACCTTCACATCGTCAATCGGTACAATCTGGAAAGGATCTCCAATACACGCTCTTAATATAGAAATATTAGTAGTGGATGAATAAACTCTAATTCCAAAGGCAAGTACAATTCATAAGCCACTTGGCCGATTCATCAAATTATGCGATATGGCCCAATATACCTTGGATTGAGTTTTTCCCCTTTTGTTTCCAAATCTCATTACACCCTTTATAGGAGAAATCTTCAAGAAGACCCAATCATCCACTTGGAACTCTAAGTCCCGCCGCCGCACATCTAAATATGACTTCTGATAACTCCGAGTGATTAACAACCATTCTTGGATAAGCTTCATATTCTCTATGGCCTGGTGCACTAGGTCCGACCCAAAATAATTTTGATTCTCCTACTTCAAACCATCCGATAGGAGATCTACATATTCGCCGATACAAAGCCTCGTATGGAGCCATCTTGATACTATCATGATAACTGCTATTGTACACAAATTCAATAAGCGATAGATGATCATCCCAACATCCCTTGAAGTCCAATATGCAATCTCGTAGCATGTCCTCGAGCGTTTGAACCGTACGCTCGGCCTGCCCGTCTATTTTAGGGTGGAAAGTTGTTCTAATATTAAATTGAGTGTCCAAACCTTTTTGAAATGATTTCCAGAAGTTAGCTGTGAACTGTGCACCTCAGTCAGATATAATAGAAATAGGCACACCATGAAGGCGAACAATCTACTTAACATACAACTTCGCGTAGTCCTCGGCTGAGTAGGTAATTTTGACCACCAAGAATTGAGCTGATGTTGTCAATCTCTCAAAAATCAGCCAAATAGAATCAAACTTGTGATAAGGGCGAGGTAAACCCGTAATGAAATACATATTAATCATTTCTCATTTCCACATCGGGACCTCAATGTTCTGAGTCAAGCCACTGGGCTTTTGGTGCTTTATTTTTACTTACTGACAATTAAGGCACTGAGCTACAAACTCTGTAATGTTCCTCTTCATGTCATCCCATCACGTATTTTCTCTAAAAATATAATCTTTATCATGACGTTCATTTTCTTCTAGTATGAGGGATGACCCTGCTGTATTCTGAGTCATAGGGCAATCACTATTTGGATCCTCCAATTGAACTCCCACTTAGCTAACTGATGCATTCCCTCAGGTCAACTTCTCTCTTTAGTCCTCACATTAGTCAAGTTGTTTGTGGTGAATGATTCTGTTGTCAACTTAGCTTTGTTTGCTAACTGGTGTGTTGAAACTTCCATATTTGTAGTATCTCAATCGTGAAAACTTTATGGACAATGTCATTCGAAGATGAAGTGCGCATATCATCACAGTTAACTCTCATTTATGGTCTGAAAGAAATCTGTACTTTCTCACTACTCGTAATTATGAACAACTTTCTTTCTTACTTCTTTTGACACTTGTTCACTCATTTTCTTACTTGTCGTACTCTTCTTAATTCTAAAATATTCTGGTATACATACGTAATCCCAAAAATTGCTCTTGATTTCAATACTTGGCGTTACTACCCCTTAAAATGAGTTGATAACTTATTCCCTCATTCAGCACGTGGAATATTTTGAAGAATTTGCGTTACATGACGATGACCTACTATATTCAAACCTGGTCGTTATACTTAGATTCGAATTCCTTTACTTGTCTCATGGCTAATTCTTTTTGTCAATGGCATTTTGAGAAAAGATTTTGCTTGATCTCGTTAAGCTGTACACCCACTACTTTATCTATCTCGTAGAACCTTTGGTCGGTTAAAAAATGCTCATAGACATCTGTATTTGCCTGATATTTTATTTTAATGTCTACCTTGTATCCATAGGCATCATTGGCCCCTTTTCACCTGTTTAGGTGCTAATCCCGAGCTTTACTGACTTGAATAGGCTTCTGGGACAACATATGGCCCATCCCACTTTGAGGTGAACTTGCTTCCAGATTTATGAGATATGATAATAGGTCTTCTTACCTCTAGGACTTGATCATCAACTTAAAAGGACCTTAGGCGAACCTTTTTCTTGAAAGCACGGGAAAGACAAGGTTGATAACATTTAAGGCTTTGTTGAGCTTCTAACATTTTCTCATCAAGGGCCTCTAACTCTTCAAGGTATAGACGGGCATTTCCTTCTTCGGTGAGACCTTCTTGGATAGCAAGCCACAATAAAGGTATTTGGCATTCAAGTGGAAGCACCGCTTCAGCTCCATAAATAAGAGAATAAGGAGTTGCTTGAGTCAGTGTGCGATAAGTCATCCAGTATTCCCAAAGAGCCTTTTCCATTATATCGTGCCAATCTCTTTTAGATTTGGAGACGACCTTCTTCAACAAGTTGCACAGGGTATTGTGAAATGCTTCGGCTAGTCCATTTGCAGCAGCATAATACATCGACGAATTACGTTGCTTGAATCCAAAAAGGTTGCAGATCATAGTCATCAATTTGTTGGAGAATGGCTTGTCGTTATCCGTTATTATATAACTAGGAATACCAAAATGATAGATGATGTTCACTCGAATGAAGTTTGCAACAATATGCTTCTTTACTTTCTTGAGGGCTATAACCTCTGCCCATCTTGAGAAATAATTTGTTGCATCTAAGATGTACAAGTGGTCACCAGAAGATTTTGGCAGTGGTCCAACCACGTCTAGCCCCCAAGCGTCAAACGGCCAAGATGCGAAAGTTGGATGTAACACTTTAGGAGGCTAATGTTCAAGTCTCTTCATCTTAGTGTTTTGAACTTCGATTGTTTGTAACAAAATTTCAAGTTCTGGAAATAAATTGCAACCACAAAATAATGATTTTATATATCAAGATTGTGAGTACAAATCTGTTTATTCCCTTGATTCTTCTCTTCTATTTTTTCTTCTCCGTAATTCGAGGGTCGTTAGTGGCGTATTTCTCGAACATAGGATGATTTGAATGTGGACTTTCTTGGAGTGTATTTGATCTCCAAGAACGCCAGGGCAACACTTCGAGTTGATTTTTGCGGCTTTGAGAAAGACAATATTTGATGTGTATCATGTCTTGATCTCCTTATGAATATCCATGAATTTTGTGGGATTTTCGAGATATCTTTTCAAGAGAATATGTATCCTTTTATATAGGCATGAGTTAGGGTTTAGGATAGAGTAGCCTCCAAGAAACTATCACGACCCAAACCGAAGGGCCGCGACGGGCACCCGGGTCCTACCCGCCGGGCACCACAGATACATTCCACCCTTAATCATATTTAAACACGGACTGAGCCGTGATAGATTATATAAAGTTCCAACCCAAAATCCCCAACTTACACATTTATATATCAAGACCGACAAGGCCATACATGACAACTAACCACAGGACACCTGTCTACAAGCCTCTAAAAAGTAAAACTTACCACGACCAAATCGCAACTCTGGAACAAATAGAGGCTCCAAATACCAGCTGAACCAGCAACCTACTAGTGTGAACCGTCACTCTCAATATGAACTTGCGGGCATGAAACGCAGCGTCCCCCGACAAAAGGTACGTCAGTACGACTGATGTACTAAGTAAGTTAGGCATGAGAAATAACATAGCAGAGATATATCATAGTCTGAAACAAAAGCAGCTGAACATCAGTAAATGCCTCTGAGGGCCCTAATACATATGTCTAAATGTTATGTATAATGCAGTTTACATATACATCAGCCTCATCGAGCATCTTCCTTACCATAACAGCCTCCGTGGGCATCATACCATACAATGGTTAATGAATGTATGCACAATGCAAATGCGGTATACTAATGTCCACACAGGAATCCTCCCATAACCGCCTCTGTGGGCATCAGGTTATATCGCCACACAAAGGCATCACATCATATTGGCCTCTTCGGGATCTTTTGTGATAGTATGTACCAGCTGCAGGTGGTGTGCGTATATGAAGTCTTTTTCCCTTTTCCCCAATTCCCATACATATTTATATATTTATTTATATATATATATATATATATATATATATAAATAATATTTACCATATAGTAATGTGCACACCACAAGTAGTCCAGGATAACATATGAATGCAATGCAAATGAAATGCATGAATAATAATAAAATATCTGGAGTGACATAATATCCTTTACACCTTTGGTTAACATTGGGAATATCAACATCTTTTCTGGTGTGCCTTATTAAGGTCTTAGAAACATACTTGGACATTCTTTCAACATAGGAGTCGATGACTTGATCATATCTAACTACTAAGAGTAGAGTAATTTATGTAGCAACACGATGGTTATGTTTCGCACATAGAATTATTCCAAAAGAATGAAAGAGCCTTGCATATCTTGTTGTCGAAATTATCTAAGCCCCGAGGTCCTCGTAAGCTCTATGAACGATTATCTACACCATATGAATGATTTACATCATAATCGGATCAATATACTAAAAATCGCTTCATTGAGACATTCTAGCGAATACTTTGTACGCATGTTACATCCTCTCCCCCTTAGAAACATTCATCATCGAATGTCGGTATTGACATATCCAGTGCTTGTCACAATAAAAAGAACACATAGTGACACCTTTCCGATTCTAGTATGTAGTAACCTTGTGTGAAGCAATCTTCACTTAGCTAGTTGCTTAAATAAATAGTTAATAGGTTGATGAGTTCTCACCTAAGTATGTAGTACATTATAAGCACAACAACCAAAACTGTACAATAGGCAGTAGTCAGGTAGCAGCAAAATGACACAGCAATAACAACAGGAAAGCATCATACTTATCCCCAAAGTATGACATATTGAAAGTCTCCAAAGTGCAGCAACTATTAAGCTTAAATGGTGGCTGAGCAACAACTAACTAGCCACATGTTTGAAGTTCTTAAGGGAGTAACAACTTGATCAAAATTTCTCACAAATTCAGCTCATATCATCCTCAATCATGCAGCAAAATTTGGTCACAATGCAGCAACTGACTTCGTGACACAACTTAAAGTTCTCAATTTTTATCATTCATTTGAACAGATATACAATAGCTTCATGGCTTTCTACCACAGCACAAACATTCTCAATCCTATTACATGAAAAGATACAAAGAGAAATACAAATACATTCTGGAAATTAGGTTAATGGTAACACTAATTCTATTGCTTTTAATGCTAGTCAATAGAGATAGGACAGTAATAAGGAGGATAATGAGAACAAAGAAAACAATCAATATGCTAACCTAGATATGAAAGGAATAATATTTTTTTATAAGAGGTAGGGTCATACAAAGAAAGGGTGCTATAAGCTAGTTGGATATCCACCTTCCTTCAAATTTACTAAATCAAAAAGGCCATATGGAAATGGACAAGCAAATGCAGGTATCACAGAAGGAGGAAACATCATACAAACTATTGAAAATATCCTCAAGCACAACAGCAGCAGTACCATCCTAATATTCCAGGAGAACAAGAGAACCAGTTACCAGAACTCAATTTCTAGATACAAATAATAGGTTGACACATGACACCAAATGCTAGATTTCAACACATACCATTTCCTGGGCAACCAGCATACATAAGAAAATATTTAAACCAAGACAAAACAGAAACACATGACAAGACACTTAACATAAACATAATGTTGTCACAGATATATCACTCTGCCTTGTTCTTATTTGAATCTAGTTTAACAGATCTTATATATTCAGATGAATTACTTAAAGTAATCTAAGGGCCATGCACCTTTATTAACATCACATCTAAGGATTTAAATCACACCCTAGTTAGCCAAGTATCATTTCATATGCTTTGGATAGTTATTGAAGCTTAATCAAGTCATACACCACTAGAAACAGGCATAGGAGTAAATATTTGGATTCCTGCATAACTCAAACACCTCATATCTAACTTAAATCAAATGAAGTGTTAATGGCTAAGGTACAACAGTCTCCAAGCCTCAAACTGTCTTAAGACATGTAACTTATTTCAACTAAATGCATCAACTACTTACACCATAGTACAGAAAACCAGCAGTCTTTTCAGCACAACAGGGCAGTCCCCCAAGGCTATATGTGCAGCAAAATAACAATAATATATAATCACAATTTATCTCAAAAGCAACAACAACCTTACCCAATCTACAGCAGCTCAGGGAATCATGACAGCAGGTAATCAGCAAATAGCAACAAAGCAGCAACCACAACTCAAAGTGCAGTATTTTAAGAGCCACACAAGTCTTAACAAAGGATACATACAACTAAGAGAGCACATCATCTTTGAAAATAGGACATTTGAGACTGAAAAAGGGCAGCAACATCTGTCACAAACTGAGGCAACAATGTATGTTTACAGTGTAATAGGGACAATACTAGCAGCAACAAACAACAACTAAATAGTACAACATATGCCATCAGATAACAACCATAATAACAATAAGTATGATAGCTAAATGCCTCAGAACTTAATTTCAAGATGAACACTAGATCATATATAAGCTGGTCCTTAGGCAGATGTTTGGACTGAATTAATGGACTAGGAGGTAACCAATGGAAAGAGAAAAAAAACATAGAAACAAGTAACTAAATGCAACATACTTTGGTTAGGTACTATATTTAGTTTTTATCTAAACATGTATGCATGAACAAGGCTTGGCCATGTTAAGTTGTTCTAGACATGGTTTCTACAAAGCCACTTTTAAAATATCATGCTATCAAATACCAGACATGTATCTCTCAACAGGCCCACAGAAGAGCAGAAACAACACATATTGGCAGGTACACTATGAACTAAACAACATTTGCACATTTTCTTACCTATAACATATCTTTGATTGGAATTCCAACAAGAGAGGTCATGTTTTAAAATTAGAAGGGTTGAAGTCCATCTAGGGGGTCAAAATCTACATATAACTGGAATAAACCTTAAGTTAACAATATTTAGGCATGCAATTAACTGACATTGTATGTGTACACGTATGAAATTAACACATCATGCTTTGTTTTAACTGCACATGTTAGCTTTAAACTATCACAACACCTTCATCAACATATATCAACTTAGGTCAGTTTTATCTAATTAAACAGGCTCTTAAACTGTCATATTACCACAATTTCAAGCATAAACAGTCTGCATACTGATTAATACATATTCATTTATCAAATTTAGGTCTAGATTGATTGTGCAAACTCATCTATGGACAGAGTTATACAGAGCATGACATCCTAAAATGTAAACACCTTGGCATGCCAATCCTAAATCAAATAACCATTATATCACAGTTAACAACCATAAAATACCTGCTGAATTAATCTTGCTTCCATATCTGCACCTAACCCATGATCACACCATGTTCAGGGGTCAAAACAGATACATTAAGAGGATGCATACCAACAGTCCACAGAAGCAAAAATTACAGGGTGCTTAGGCTTGACTATCCTGCAGAAGTCCAGAGGATCTTTCTGAATCATTTCTTCAAAACTAGCATGCTGAAATTAGCCTAAGTTTATCATTTTAACTTGTTGGGAACATATGTCAACTAGCATAGTGGTTATGAGCTTTTATTCTTAACTTACACATGCACTTAAACTAGGTGAATTGGTTTACACATAGACAATGGTAACATGGACACATGAATAGATGTAGAAACAATTCTTAGGTTAATTAACAACACAAAAAAGACTTAGTATTCACTTAACATTAGATTGGATGCAGATAGACATGAGACACACAACATTTGAGGTCAACAAAGGTAGCATGACTTAAGAGCAGAGAACATAACCAAGGCAGGGTCACATTAAGGCATACAGAGGGCATTCCATTTATGAGTATGAGTAAGGTTCTAAGACAGAAAACATAAGCTACAACATACCAAACATGTTGTCATTTAAAGTTTGGCTAGGTAAGTGCTCAAAATAGTTTTAAGAAGAAGCATTTATATGATATTCATAACTCACAACCATCACATATACTATATATTTCAACCAAGATCAAGCATAAAATTTCATATTCTTATACAGCAGGAACTAAGTTCAGCCTTAGGTGGCAAGATCTATAGGTTCAAATATCCTTGTCTCTGCACTGCCCTATCTTGGTCCTATATGCGAATCTCGATCCGACACACTTCGAAGTGGAATTCTCTTATCCTTACTAACCCTTCGCCTCATCCTGGCCTGTCTCCTTCCCTCTTCCATCACGTATCTAATAACATGGATCGACGAGCCCTGATTAACAGACCCCTAAGATTGTGGACTATCCGAAATCTCAGAAGGGTCGGGGTCATTGAGCGGCATGCCTACCCGGTCATGGTGTGATGTCTGAGGAAAATTCGGTTGTACCCATCCCTGTATTGTTCCACCTATCCCATGGTCAGTGGGGCCCGACACTGACACTAAAGTCCTTGGTGAAGTCGGAACTCCCCTCACCCCACTTCCCGCTGGAAGAACCGAGGGTGTTCAAGCGGGTGACTCATAGGGATCTTCAGATGGATCCTCCTCTATAGACTCCATGATTTCTGATGGATCTGAGTCCATAGTATAATTCACCTCTCTTCTTTTAATTTTTGTAACCCTCCGACCCGTGTCGGCGGGTAGTATCTATCTAACATCTTGTCTTGCAGCAGTACTCGCATCCTTATTATCCAAGGTGTTTCTCATTGTAGACGTTGCTGCAGTTTCAAAGTCTCGGCTTGGTTTCTGAGCCTTCAACCTTGCTTCAAGGTTTGAATTTTGCTGGATTTTAGGGCCCAAAATGCCATGAATCTCTCCTTTCTTGATTAAGCGAAAGCTTACAGAAAAATCCCCAATTTGGTCGAGAATTTCAGAGGGTTACCAACTGAGCTTCACTCCTTCAAATGGAAGTGTATCAATTCCTTCTCCAAGGAGAGATTTCTAAGAAGTTTTGAGAAATGAAGGCAGTTTAATTAATGGAGAAACACCGATCGTATATAAGGCTGAGTCATTTTGGTAGTGTGTTAAGACATTTACACGTACAGTCCACTATCTATTGTCCCCAATTATAATTAATTAGTCCCATAATTAATTAATTATACACACAATTAAATTTCCGATCTCAATTCACTTAAATCCTGACGACTTATAAAACCTTCTTCTACTCAATGTCATAATTCTTGTAATATGACACTAGTCCATAACCTCTTTGGGGATATACAATTATTATTATTAATCCCCGTCGCCATACTTGTGAAATCCAAAAATTATTTCAGGATCACATTCTTTTATTTACTAATTTCCTTATTAGTATACGCAAGTACAACATAAACTTCACGGGGTCCGGGTCTACATGCCTATGTTTATGTGCTCAAACCATTACCCGAAAATACGAGGTGTTACAGAAACCCTAACAGACTTAGATTTTGAAGATGGAATGAACTCGCCTTGTAGAGTCCTACAAAATTTTGATGTCTACAATATTATTTTTACATACTTGAAAAATTTATGTCAAAATTTACAGTTAAAGTTATAAAGTTTGATTCTCGTACTTTGAAAAGGTTCACAAAATTGATATGGAGGGAGTATGTGATAACAAAATATGTAAATTTTGTTTAAGAAATTAAGAATGTAAAGAATGGATCTTGAGCCTAACTCAACTCCAAAAGCTAGCTTGTAGGGTGAAGATTGTCCAAGTCCATATAAAGAGTCCATGTTCCCATTCCATTTCCGATGTGGTACTCTTAACACTCCCCGCACGCACAGACCCCGTTAGCTGTAGCGTGAATGACATAATTTGGGGACCCAACATCGGTGAACATAGAATTGGAATGAGCCTGACTCTGATACCATGTAAAGAATGGATCTTGAGCCTAACTCAACTCCAAAAGCTAGCTTGTAGGGTGAGGATTGTCCAAGTCCATATAAAGAGTCCATGTTCCCATTCCATTTCCGATGTGGTACTCTTAACAAAGAAGTTCTATTTTTAAATTCACACTAACCTTTAGCTGCACTTAATCGTGTTATATTTCTTTGCACGATGACATATTGCTTACTAATAAGTTTATTAGATTTATTAAAATAGTTATAAATCACATTTTGCAGGTGATTATGGTGTGATTTTCATCGAATTATTTAGTATCCACTAATTTGAAAAGGATTTTAAATTATGGTTTATGCAGTTCTCTCTATGGATATGTATTGCTTGAATAGTTTAATTTTTAATCATTAATGTAAATGATTATTTGAATCGCTAATTAACTTTTCATATAGTTGTGGTGGGTAACTTAAAAAAAACATACTGTAAGTAACCTTACTAAATATGTAAGATTTCACTTATTGTGTAAATTTTTCTTGTACTATTAGTAAATATACTTATGTTGTTGCTCGAACGTGAGAAGAAAGCAATCTTTTTACTGGTTATGTTGTGAAAGTTAACTATTTTATTAAGGAAAAAAGATATAAGTTGCCCTTTAAACAGTTAAGCCTAAGTTTAAGTATTTGTCTATTATTTTGCCAAAATGTTAATAGATTATTAACAGAACTTACAAAGATAAATAGAGTGGTAAATAAAATTCTTTCAAATATTCATCTGGATTTCTGCAGCTTTTATCTGGTCGATTGATAATTAAATATGTTTATGAGCTTATTGATCCTATCTCTATTAGTAACAAAAAATTTAAATGGATTTGGTCCCTCTCAATCCCCAATAAGATTAAATTCTTTCTCTGGATATGCTACCATAATCGACTCCCCAGTCGAACTAGATTACACCATATAGGTATCAATATTGATGACCAATGTCCTATGTGTAGACGACAGGACAAAGAGACCACTTTACATATCTTCCTAGAATGTCCTCTCACTAGGCATGTTTTGGGGATCTTTAGGACTTTCTTATAACCTTCCACCAAACCAACACTAGCTAGACTATATTAGAAATCGTAACCCTCTCCTCCCCACTCATATTCCTTCATGAGACATCATCTTTCCATTTATTATATGGCATATTTGGATTAATAGGAATCATAATAACACTACTCACTCCATTAATTATAACACCATAGTCAGCAAGACAGTCGAGTATTATCTTCTCTCAAAGAATGAAATCTTTCACAACCCTAGGATTTGTATCCATATTAAATGGTCCCTCATGGATGGTATAAACTGAATATAGATGGGTCGTTTAGGTCAGACACAATCACAGAAGGAGTTGGTGGTGTATTTAGGAATTGGAATGGTGACTGGATTGTTGGTTTTAATAAACATGTTGTTACTAACTCTCCCTTACATGCAGAATTGTTAGCTCTTAAGGAAGGACTACATCTTGCAGCAGACCATAATTTCTTTCCACTAGGAGTTGAAACTGACTCCAGGGAGGTTATCCTTGCCATCTCCCAAGGAAATATTACTAACACTGATCTATTTGTGTCTTGCAGAAGCATCCGACATAATTTTCGACAAGGTGGCACATCAGTTTCCAAGCCGTCCAACCCTACTATTACTAAATGTTATGTTACTCAACCCTCTTTGTCATCCAAGCAGTTACTAATGATAAAGATGGAAACATCTATTTATGTAGCTATAGTCTGTAATAGGCTTGCTAGTATGGAGAACCTGTGTCCTCAAGTCTGCTTCTGTGTTGTTTAATATTTTGAATGCTACTTAGTAATATATAAAATATCTTTGATGTTAAAAAAAAACTATGTTTATGAATTTATATTTATGGAAAATAAAAGAGGAAGAAATACTTTTTTTCTCAATTTTTGATCTTTAATGTGATTGTGTGTACAGTTTTCATTCAAACACGCATAATATTTTGGTAAAGTAGTAATTTATTAGTCAAAGATAAACTATCTGATTAATTTAGAACTTAAATTTAAGTGAGACATAGATTAATTTGTATTTGAATTAATTTAAAATTTAAAATCTTGCAATACTCGGCACCTTTGTTAGTTTTTACAGTTTTACATTTCAGTCATTTTAATAGCGGAAAGTAATTAACAATACTCTTTTGTTGAATATATGAACTATTTATTTTAAATTTCGACACTTTTATCCAAACACTTAACTGTTTAGTTATAAATTCAGCTTTAACACTTTTGAAAGTTCTTTTTAGCGCTTAAAGTAGTTATTTTATCTTTTATCCTACATAAAATAATTATTATTAATACTTGTATAATTCTAACTAGCTACCCATTCAATTTAGTTAAATGGGCTCTTAATACAACCCAAGGACCAAAACCTAGCACATATTTCACTTTGAATTACTTGTCGATTTTTTCCTAGGCGCGCAAGGAAGTGGGAAATTAACAT
This sequence comes from Anisodus tanguticus, assembly GCA_034509755.1. Taxonomy (NCBI): domain Eukaryota; kingdom Viridiplantae; phylum Streptophyta; class Magnoliopsida; order Solanales; family Solanaceae; genus Anisodus; species Anisodus tanguticus. The sequence goes on from CM067540.1 coordinate 16,775,471, forward strand.
GTACATACAACTCTTGTGGAGAATTGATATATCTTTTACCTAATATTTTATGTAGCAACTTAAACGTAAAGATAATGACATTCCATAGCTAATCTTGTATCATGTCCCTAAAATAACGTTGAGCATAATATTCTTTCCCCTAAAATCACGTTGAGCATAATATGTTTTTTCCTAAAATCATGCTATATTAGGCATACTTAAAAATTAAGAGTAAACGTAATAGTAGAAAGCAGAATTCAAAATCAGCTCACTTTCTTATATGTGATATTAATACATTGCATACATTGCCTTATATACATAGACTAGTACTCGTTTAGTTAAAATAATAAATTGTTGGGTATAAAAGGAATATAATGTCCTGTATATTTTTATAATATATATATATATATTTGTATCTAGAATTGACTTACTTTATGTATGTGCTACACTATATACATTTTATCAGTGTATACATAACTGAAAATAATTCTAGTGACGCTGATTCTTTACAATATGTATATCTAAAAGTTTGTTTAGTCCTTCACAACATGTATATCCTAATGTATATCTATTACTACATAACATAACATGTATAACTGAATATATATATATATATATATATATCACAAAATATGTATCTCAATTCATATCTTTTTATTTACAAAATATATATATCAGAATGTATACATGGTACTTCACTATATATATATATATATATTTTGCACTCTTCTTCTCCGTCGCATTTCAGAAAGATCTTCCAAAATAGCTCAAATTTCGTCCTAAACATATTTGACCTGAAAAAGAGAAACTTTCGTAAGGCAACTCTGAGTATTGTTTTAGGATTTCATTGCAAGGAAATTTAAAGGTATACATTGCACTGTACGCAATCATAATCGTCACATTCATTCCTTTTGAATCCTTTAAGCTCGATTTCAGATGTATAACAAGTTCGCTTGCAATTGTTTTACCCTTCGCTTTGATATGTGCAATATCAACACTTGTTTTACTTCTAATCTTGTATGTGGAGAATTTGACTCCATCAACCCCGAATCTTCAAAGTTCAAGTCCTCAATCCGATGGGTAGTGGACGAGTGCTTGCTTTTCATCTCCCCGTGTAAGTCAGGTAAAACCGCAAATGAAATTAGAGAATGAGTGTCTTGATTCGCTGTGAAAACCCTAAAAATATTTTACCTATTATTACATAAATATGAAGTGACAAATATCCGGATATACTTTTTGAGATTTGATTAGAGAGGTTTGAGAGATGGATTAAAAAGAGAGAGACTTCGAAAATTCACTCCCTATTTATTGAATTATGCAGTACCAATTTAATAGCCAAAAGAACGTATGAATGGTTATTCAATTCCAACATTACAAAGTTGGGTTATTTTATGTCAGTTAAGTCTATAAAATGATACTTGGTGTCAAATCCTTCACTTTTTTATCTCACTTAAAAGTGCTACAGGAAGAATTTAAATATTTTACTCAATATTTATTTGTGTCTTTAACTAGCACCTTTATTTTTTGTTACTGAGTCATTCACAGAAGCAGCAGTGAATGTTAAACGATAAGAAAAAACTAGAAGAAATGTAAAAGATTGGATTGTGCAAGAGCAATTCTACAATACCTTTCTAATAGATAACATTTATTTTTTAAAGCGAATAATAACAAGTTAAGGTTTGTAGTAGGGTGATAGATCTGACATTTGGACAATAATGACATACTCACTTATTTTATTTTACCATGAACTTATAGAAACTATATTGAGATGAGTAAATTTGATGCGGTGTAAAATTAAATTTTAAGTACTTTAGCAAGATAGAACGTTTTATACTGCCATAAATTCACAGATTAATGTTGGGAGATTTTTCTCTTTATGGTACTTTATAAAGCAGTACGGGAAGTATTTAACTATTACAAGTATTCGAAAGGATAAAGAAAGAATACAATATTTTCGACTAGAAATCTGAAATTACAATATAACAACAAAACTGAAATTACGATTTTGTTGAAGACTGAAAAATGGAAACTGGTTTATGCTGAGTCGAGTGTGGCACTCTGTCCTTAAGACAATATTGCCCCGTATGTATCCTTTATACGTCCTGGACAATTTGTCTCCCAAGATAAAACAGCAATGGAACCCTTGAGCAAAGGAAACTCAAGAGCTACCGTGAAGAATATTGAGTAACGAAATGATGCTTGGAAGTTGTAGGAAGAAAACTGTTTTTGTTGTGTATTTTCGTGAGCTTTATGAACTCGTTATTTTTTTCGTTCTTTGTGGTGCTCAACAATGGTGTAAGGGTGTGTTTATATAGGTGAGGGAGGGGCTGAAAATCGCCTCCATAATAGCCAAATAATGGCCATTATGGAGGTAGTAAAGTCACCAACATAAATGGTGAAAGACCAACTGTTTTGGCCATTATAGGAGGAGTAATTCAGCCAAAATAAATGGTGAATTGAGAGCTTGGACGTTTCGCTTTGACTGTCGAAATTCCAACTTTCTCGAAAACTTCGGGGACCAAAGCGTACATCTTGAAACTTTAGGGACCAAACTGTACATCCGAAAGAATTCGGTCCAAAGCGCACATCCGAAACTTCGGGATCAAAGCGTACTTCGGCAAAGTTTTACGGCCCAAAAAGATAATATCGAAGGCCCACGACCCGTGACCCGTGACCCGTGACCCGTGACCCGTGACCCGTGAACCCGTGAACCCGAGAACCGGAACCGGAACCGGACCGGACCGGACCGGACGGGACGGGCGGGCGGCGGCGGCGCGCGTGTGGTCTTTCCTCGAACCGAAGCACATCTAGGTCCTCCCTCCTTTAAACACATGGGATACCCCTTGGGGTCCCAAACCCCAAACCAATTTCGAATCTTATATACACAACAATTCTTTCTTCCTCTACCGATGAGGGAGAATTACACACAATACCACACTTTCCATGCTTCAAACACCTTACTTCGTGAACCAATATCTCTTTCATTTCTCAATGAAATTTGACGATTCTTGGCCCTACGGTTATCTACGTACTTAGTAGATCATGCATGTGTGAAGAACCGGATTCTCCAACATACGTTACACTAGTGTTTAAGCCGTTAAAGTTGGTCGGTCGCAACTCCCGCCAAAGGCAAATTTCCAACAATCCCCTCTTGAAAGAGATTTTGGCGCACTCACATGGTGTCTTTTCATTTCCAAAGCAATATTTCGGCGGACCGATGTTGCATAAGGAGAGGTAGCCTCGGCTTTGAACCTTCCATAGTTGAATACCATCGGACTTACTTACTTTGCGCGGTGAACGTGATGTCTTGAACCGTCGGTGTTTAGTGTATGCCAAGACAACGGTACCAACACAACAAATTCCCTTACTCTCTTCTTCGTAATGTTTTGTCCGTTTTGGCCATGGACAACGTCTTGGATTCTTAAGTGCGTTCAATTTGAGGCGGCCCGTCCTCGCACTTAAATAGGTGGTCTCCTACAAGGTATCCTGCTATACCCCACTTCACAAGTGTTAGGAACCATTAAAAGTTTCCCAAAGACCTAACCTCAACTGTTGAGGATCATTACGAGTTTTGAAAACTTAACCTTTACCCATAGTGCGAGATAGCACTTAACGTCTATCGCGGGAACGGCTTTGGATTTGGTGTTTCTTTTCGTAAATCACTATCCGAAGTGCTCATGCTTCGACCGAAGCGATCAATTGAACCTTTACAACTTAGTTTTCCCATTGAACCAAATTACCGGGATCTCCGGTTCGTAAGGTTGGGTTTTCACCGTATTGGTCCGTATATTTTGGGTTTTAAGCCCATTCCCCTAGACAGCGAACGCTTGATCTCTCGGGTAGTCCCTTAGTTTGTAAACAAGGAAGTGACACCCGTGATGATCAAGCGCCATACGGTTTTATGTCTCCGACAGATCCCGACAGATATGTCCGGACGCCGTCATCCGTATCCTTCCCGAAGCCGACCGGCTAGCCCACGGTGTATAAGCTCGCTGAAGGTACGGGTTTCTCCCGATAAGGGACGTCCTCTAAGGAGCCGTGAAGCTACTCAACTTCTTTCATGTTTTGTATAAAGCGATAAACTCCGATACCATCATGAATCGGTCGATGCAAGTTTGCTTAGAGGATTTTCCAAGAACCACCACACACATTTACTTGTGGCTTTAGTGTTCTTCGGATCCGATGTCCGATTTGCATCACCTTGTGTTCTCTCGAACCGCTGGACATCAGAATACTATAATCCGTAGATAAGCGAATAATTCGGATATCGTCATATCCGACTTAACGCCTTCTATTGATCATGTATTAAGATCATCGGTGAACCTTAGTTCAAGCGATCTGTTTGTTGAACGATACCGGGTCGGTTGTAGTGTGTACAATACATTGAACTACACGTGACCGAGCATATCGCTCCTTGTCTATGGGTGCACCATGATTCCAATCAGTTCTATGATTCATATCCATTGGTGGCTTCAACGAGATCGTCAACTATCGACCAGTCCGTTAGATGTCTTAGAAATCCAATTCCTAAGATGTCATCTGTGATACTCATATCTTTCATATCGAGACTTTGTTTCAATATGATTTTCACTCTAAGACCGTTGGTTTTCCAACTGTTGTCTTTCTAACTTCAGAGTCAATGTTTCGTGATCGATTCATTGTTTTGTTTTATACGAGACTTTCGGGATCAAAATGTTAACATTTCGGGGACCAAAATGAAAGTTCGGGAAGAAGCCCAACAGATTCGAAGCAAACCAATTCTGATCCTCTTCTTCCAACTCTCCGGTTTGGAAGGCTGTTTCAACACCCATGCCATGTAAGATTACAATGGCCCTGGATGTGAAGCTACTCACAGGGGAGCACTTTTTACAACCCAAAGGTTCTTTTCCCGGAGGAAGATTAACTATTACACGAGTATGGTTCTATATATGGAATCTATTTCTCTCTTTAGCTTCTTTCCAAAGCAGCGCTTTTGGAGATGACAATTATTTGTTAATTGTTCATGGTTCATTATTAACTATACAAGCTAGAAGGACTCGAACAAGTCTTTGTCCTCTTCTTTGCTCCGTCTCGGTTCAACATCTAGAATCCCTGAGTTCTGTAGATCTGGAGTATTAAGTTCGGATAGCCAAGCAACTTTCGAGTCTGTAGATACGGAACGTCTAGTTCCGGACGATCGAGCCCTCGCGGGTTCTTGTTAACCTTGAGCGATTACTCCTTTTTCCTTTTCCAAGGAAAGTTATCTTCTACGAATTCGAAGCATTCTTTGACGCGAAGAGGCGATGAACACTACCGTTATTTGAGATCCGGTGAATATGCAATCTACGGTCTTAGGTATGAAACCACCCCACATCACAACATTTGTATGTGAGATCCTTTCCATGTATCACACGGAGGGTTACCCTTATCCTTTTGCGGAGTTCTATTGAGAATCGCATTAGCGGTAAGGATCGACGTGCCCCACATAATTTGGGCGTACGGCTTAGCGCTTGGCTAACACCGTTAGACTGAGGTGAGAAATGAGCAGTCGTTTAATAAACGATGCTTCACTTTCTCCCCCTCTATCACTACGAATTTCTCAATCCGTAGGCTTAGTTGATTTTCAACTTCTGTTTTGTAGCGCTTATCCGCTTCAACAACTTCATCTTTGCTTTTCAATAAACAAAGGATACAATACGTTGTACCATTATCAATAAAGGTCATAACGTACTTGTCTCCCCCCTCTATTTTGTATAAACTTCAAATCACCCAAGTAGGTGTGACTAAGTTCTAGAGGAGCAGTGTTTCTTTCGCTATTTCCTTGACGGAATTTGGAAAGGTGATTTTGCCTCTTCATCTACCTCGCATTTATTTGAGGATTTATGTCGAAGAAGGCAACAATCTCAACATCGTTAGCTTTTGAATGACTTGCTATTTAACGTGTCTTAATCTATGATGGCATAGACGCACGGATTACAAATATATCATTCATTTGGCTACAGACATACTGTACCATTCTTAGTTATCACAGACCTGTTGGACTAGTCTCAAACCATGTTTGACCAACAGCGTCCCTTTAACCAAGTTTGGGACATGTATCACCTCATCTTTGAGTGATCCCAATCCATGAAGTCCCATTGAGGATAACCTCTCCAACCCCTTCTACTTTAGAGGTGGTGTTGCTTCACATGAACAACCTCTTACCCGTGGTTAGGGCGTAACCGGATCATATGTGATCCAGATATTCTAGCCCACTCCAGTTGCTTTGGCAGACTGAGTGTCCAATTTATTTTCTGCCTTTTCTTTAGGCCTTCAGATCATTTAAGACCTGGAAACTGTGGCCCACCTTACTAGGTGTCCATTATTTTTCCTATGAAATGAATTTTTGGCCCTACTCCAGTCGCCCGGAGGCTTTATATGACTGAGTGTCCAATATCATCATATCAAAGAAATTTTGGCCCACTCTAGTCGCCCGGAGGCTTTGTATGACTGAGTGTCCAATATGAATCAAAGGAATTTTGGCCCACTCCAGTCGCCCGGAGGCTTTATGTGACTGAGTGTCCAATATCATCCTATGAAGGATCTTCTGCCAAATAGTATGACAGGTTCAACGTCTTTAGCTTTTAGACTCCTTTCGTTAAGATTGGTGCCCGAGATAATTCTTGGCGCTTACTTAAGAGTGGTAACGATTTTCGCACGATCGGTGGATCTTACTCCCTCGTATGTGCTAACATACTTTACACACTTTAGTAATTACACTTAAAAGAACGGATCTTCTTAAGTCGTTTACAAAATCCAATCTTTAAACGGAAAAGAAGATGAGATTAAACTTCTGATTTGTTAAAGCATAAGGAATATAAATTATTTTCATATTCCTCCTTACTTTAATCCATTTTTAATCAGACATAATTTAATCTTTATTCTTGACAAGTAAGAAAAACTACTTATCCCAATTTCGGATTCTGGCTCACTTCAGTCACTTCATCAGACTGAGTGTCCATTTCCTTCTCACCATTATTCGGTTCTTTTGTCTGGGACAGATATAGGCCTTCTGCTACAAGATAGAACAACATCTTCAGTCTTCTCCTCTTGTTCCAGTTGACATCCTCAGGCTCTCGTGAGCGCTTGTTCCCACCGATCTTGGTAGCGGTGACACCATGAACACGTTCATCATCATCACTCTCTTCTACCAAAAAACCATTGCCATATCCAGATTTGGTCACACAACTTTTGACCGACATCTTTCGAACACTAATAGTAATACTATACAGATATTGTCTTAAGTTGTTGGGAGATTTTTCTCTTTATGGTACTTTATAAAGCAGTACGGGAAGTATTTAACTATTACAAGTATTCGAAAGGATAAAGAAAGAATACAATATTTTCGACTAGAAATCGAAATTACAATATAACAACAAAGCGAAATTACGATTTTGTTGAAGGCGAAAAATGGAAACGGTTTATCTTGAGTCGAGTGTGGCACTCTGTCCTTAAGACAATATTGCCCCGTATGTATCCTTTATACGTCCCTGGACAATTTGTCTCCCAAGATAAAACAGCAATGGAACCCTTGAGCAAAGGAAACTCAAGAGCTACCGTGAAGAATATTGAGTAACGAAATGATGCTTGGAAGTTGTAGGAAGAAAACTGTTTTTGTTGTGTATTTTCGTGAGCTTTATGAACTGTTATTTTTCTGTTCTTTGTGGTGCTCAACAATGGTGTAAGGGTGTGTTTATATAGGTGAGGGAGGGGCTGAAAATCGCCTCCATAATAGCCAAATAATGGCCATTATGGAGGTAGTAAAGTCACCAACATAAATGGTGAAAGACCAATTTGTTTTGGCCATTATAGGAGGAGTAATTCACCAAAATAAATGGTGAATTGAGAGCTTGGACGTTTCTGCTTTGTTGTCGAAATTCCAACTTTCGAAAACTTCGGGGACCAAATCGTACATCTTGAAACTTTAGGGACCAAACTGTACATCCGAAAGAATTCGGTCCAAATCGCACATCCGAAACTTCGGGATCAAAGCGTACTTCGGCAAAGTTTTCGGCCCAAAAAGATAATATCGAGAAGGCCCACGACCGGAAACCGGAACCCGGAACCGGAACCGGAACCCGGAACCGGAACCGGAACCGGAACGAACCGGAACCGGAACCGGAACCCGGAACCCGGAACCCGGAACCCGGAACCCGGAACCCGGAACCCGGAACCGGAACCGGAACCCGGAACCGGAACCCGGAACCCGGAACCCGGAACCCGGAACCGGAACCGGAACCCGGAACCGGAACCCGGAACCGGAACCGGAACCGGAACCGGAACCGGAACCCGGAACCGGAACCGGAACCCCGGAACCGGAACCCGGAACCCGGAACCGGAACCGGAACCCGGAACCCGGAACCGGAACCGGAACCCCGGACCGGAACCCGGAACCGGAACCGGAACCCGGAACCGGAACCCGGAACCGGAACCCGGAACCCGGAACCGGAACCGGAACCGGAACCGGAACCGGAACCCGGAACCGGAACCCGGAACCGGAACCGGAACCGGAACCGGAACCGGAACCCGGGCCGGGCCGGACCGGACCGGACGGGACGGACCAATGGCGGCAAGCGCGCGCGTGTGGTCTTTCCTCGAACCGAAGCACATCTAGGTCCTCCCTCCTTTAAACACATGGGATACCCCTTGGGGTCCCAAACCCCAAACCAATTTCGAATCTTATATACACAACAATTCTTTCTTCCTCTACCGATGAGGGAGAATTACACACAATACCACACTTTCCATGCTTCAAACACCTTACTTCGTGAACCAATATCTCTTTCATTTCTCAATGAAATTTGACGATTCTTGGCCCTACGGTTATCTACGTACTTAGTAGATCATGCATGTGTGAAGAACCGGATTCTCCAACATACGTTACACTAGTGTTTAAGCCGTTAAAGTTGGTCGGTCGCAACTCCCGCCAAAGGCAAATTTCCAACAATTAATTCCTTCAATTTCTTGAATGTACTCAACAAAGTAAATTATTTGTACCTCATTTGGTTGGAAAAAAAAAATCAAAGACCATAACGTGCTAGCAAATGTTGAAATTAATACCAGTCATTAGCGAAACAATCTCATCAGAACCCATTTTTGGAGTCAGAATCAAACTCGTATCTGAAATTTTTTAGTAGTTCTTTTGAATAGGTGTGGTTAGGATTCGTGTATGTATCATGTTGTATATTATATGTATCACTTTCAAATTTTCTAGGATACTACAAATATACAGGCGATAAACGAATATATATAGGGGATATACATTGATATATATGAAGATATATAAACATAAAACCACTAAAAATTTGAAAAGTAATACTCTAAATCTCCTCCAAATGAGCTCAAATTTCAAATTCAGCTTCTGAAAAATATTTCTAAGCTATTACAAAAATACACATTTAATTTAACAATACTTTTCGAATTTTGAATTTCAAACCCTGACCTTCAAACTTCAATAATGAAACTTTTTTGACTTTCCTTCTCTTCAGTTATCTACAAATATCTGCAAAAAAAAAAAAAAAAAAACAGATGCAAATTCAGTAGCAAAGGAAAAAGAGAACGAGAAAGAGGAAGTGGAAGAAAAAAGTTGGAGGAAAGATGAAAGTATGCATTTTTTTTTGGATAAAGGGAGAAAATATGAGGGTTTTATGTTTTGAATTGGTAGTTGGCTATAATTTTATATTTTTAATTAGATTCTCAAATTAGATATCGGGTTTCATTAAGAGGAAAAGGCAAAAGTCATTAGTGGACCTCTAAACTTGTACACATTTTTCACTTTAACTCGACTTGAACTTGTTCCTATTGACACTTATACTATTAAAAATTATATCTATAGAATCCTTTCCAACAACCAGCCAAAAATATAAAATATTTATAATACACCGCAGATGATGTAGCTAAGCCTCCGTTGATAAAATTAGAGTTGACACCCTGCTGAATACTATACCCGAATCTCCTTTTGTTTATTGGACATGAATGAACTTGGCTTGGTGCAGAAAATGGAATCATAACAAGAAATTGTAAGGATTTGTTGGGTTCGTAAGTACAGCGGAAGTTTAAAAATTTTACTTACCTAACAACGATCCTGTCATGACTTATACAATAATCATATAAAGTGTTCAAAATACAATAGAAGAAAACTTACATGTTTTCAAACGCCGGATTCAATACTAAGGTATCCATGCTAATTAAATCGTCGACTGTAAGTTCCATCTCTAGTGTATTTCAGTTGCAAGAAAGCTAGAAAATCTTGCTTCATAAATTGAGAAGTAATTTTCTGTAACCTCATAATTATGGGGTATGTGTTGTATATATATGAGTCATGGTAAAACCTAAGCAGATTCAAAATAGGAAAACTTGGCTCATGCTAATGTTCAGTGGACCAGCCCAGCTGGTCCACTTCACACGTCCTAATGGATAGCCAGTGTCCCAATATTGGGCCAGTAGTTTCTAGCCCAATTGTTTCACTGTATTTGTCCGAGTACCCATATAATATATCCAACACATTTAATTAAATCTGAAATCCAATTCGACTTAATTAAATAATTTCTATCAAATAGAAATATTCCATAATTATTATAAATTAAATATCTCGATTCTCAATCGAATATTTATGTCACGACCCAAATCGGAGGGCCGCAACGGATACCCGGACCCCACCCGCAGAGTACCGCTAATTACACCATCAACACCTATTCATAATTAATTACCAACTAAGGCAAAAAGGATTGTGGAAATAGTAACCGAGAAATCCAACTTATATATATACATATATCAAGGCCATACAAGACTACTACACACATGACATTTGTCTGCAAGTCTCTAAAATAATATACAACACCAACATGGTCGGGACAAGGCCCCGCCATACCCATATAGACACGCAAAATTGTATCATACCAAAATCAGATCGACACTCCGGAAACAGAGGAGTGCTTCTAAAGATCCGCTGAAATATGCAACCTACTCACGTGGGTCGTCGCCTTGCCTATGTGAACCTGCGGGCATGAAACGCAGCGTCCCCCAACAAAATGGACGTCAGTACGACTGATGTACTGAGTATGTCAGGCATAAAAGAGCCAACAGGAATATACCAATAACTTAAACATAAACAACTGACCAACAGTAACTGCACCCGAGGGCCCTAATACACTTGCCTACATGTTATGCACAATGCAATGTCTATATTCATTGGCCTTATCGGGCAATTTCCTTACCATGAAAGCATCTGTGGGCATCATACCATGTAACGGTTAACGAATATATACATGATGCAAGTGCGGTATATATATGTTAGTGTTGCGGGTCGTGCAACCCGTCCCAATAAGCCATACATGCATCACATCATATTGGCCTCTTCGGGCTCTTTTGTGATAGTATGTACCAGCTGCATGTGGTGTGCGTATATAATGTCTTTCCCTTTCCCCATATCCCATATATATATATATATATATAATATTTGCCATATAATAATGTGCATAGCACCAGTGAGTCCGGGATAATATATGAATGCAATGCAAATGAAAATGCATGAATATCAAAAAAACATTTCCCGAATTTATCGGATGACAATAATATCCTTGCCCCTTTGTCTAACACGGTGAATGTTAACACCTTTTCCGTATGCCTCAATAAGGACTTAGTAACATATTTAGACATGCTTCTAGCATAGGAATCAATAACATGAAAATTCTTAACTACTAGGAGTAGAATAAATTATGGAGCAATATCACGGTTATATTTTGTTACATGGAACATGCCAAAAGAAAGAAATAATTTACCTTGACATACCTTGATATATAAAAAAAAAAGAGGACGTTTGCTGCTATTGTGAAGAAGATAATGCACCCATTATCTTTAAGTGAATAATTAATTCCTCGTTGATGCTGCTATAAGAATTTAAATGTTGCTGCTTCTAATACCTAAAAAAAAAAGACTATGTTGCTGCTACTTTGTACATTGTTTTTTTTCTCCAACTAAAAAATGCATTGTTTTGGTTTATAAAAGAAAAGGGTTGGTTGGAGGAGTTTTTTTTTTTTTTGCAATGATTCACGATATTCAACCCAAAGAACACATTCCCAAAGTAGGAATGAAATGGAGACATGCCTAGGCATTAATGATGGCCATCATTCGGTCCCCCACTTGGCCAATCTTGGCGGTGGGGAGCTTGATTTAACGCCACCTTGCACAACATGCACGGTCACTTATACCTGCCTCCGTAATTTATCAATCACACGCATAATTAATTTCCTGATTTCAATTCACTTAAATCTTGATAACTTATAAGACCTTCATATACTCAATGTCATAATTTTGTAATACGACACTAGTCCATAACCTCGTTAGGGATATACAACCAATATTATTAATTCTCATCGTCACACTTGTTACGTCCAAAATTATTTCAGAATTTATTCATTTTATATACTAATCTCTTTATTAGCATAAATAAATATAACATAATTTTTTCCAACGCTCGGACCTATTTACACACGCCTAACGATTTTATATATGCTTAGAGATTTAAACTGTAACTCGAAAGTACGGGACGTTACATCTTTCCCCCCTTAGAAACATTCGTCCTCGAATGTTGGGTAACATATCTAATCCCCGTTACGTAGCCCGAATACACAATCATTAAACATCATGATAGGAATTGAAATTTACCTTAGGCTTCTCTTGAAATCTCGACATTAGTCTGGAATAGGTGTGGATATTTGCGCGTCATTTCCTCTTCAGCTTCCCATGTCATCTCTTCCACGTTCCTATTTTGCCACAACACTTTTACATAATCTACTTCCTTAGTCCTCAGCTTGCGGACTTGTCAATCTAGGATAGCAACAGGAATTTCTTCATATGACAGATCCTCTATAATCTACACATCCTCAATTGGTACAATCCGAGAAGGATCTCCAATACAGGCTCTCAACATGGAAACATGGAAGACCGGATGAATAAACTCCAATTCGGAAGGTAAGTCCAATTCATATGCTACCTGGCCGATTCTTCGGATTATACGATATGGCCCAATATACCTTGGACTAAACTTTCCTTTCTTCCCGAATCTCATTACACCCTTTATCGGTGAAATCTTCAAAAATACCCAGTCGTCCACCTGAAACTCTAAGTCTTGCCATCACACATCTGCGTATGACTTCTGACGACTCTGAGTTGTTAACAACCATTCTTGGATAAGCTTTACTTTTTCTATAGCTTGGTGTACCAAGTCAGGTCCAAATAACTCTAATTCGCCTACCTCGAACCATCCAATAGGAGATCTACATTTTCGTCCGTACAAGGCCTCATATGGAGCCATTTTAATACTGGCGTGCTAGCTGTTATTGTACGCGAACTCAATAAGGAGTAAGTGATCATCCCAACTTTCCTTAAAGTCCAACACACAAGCTCGTAACATGTCCTCGAGCGTTTGAATCGTTCGCTCAGCTTGACCGTCTGTCTGAGGATGGAAAGTCGTACTTAAATTAACTCGGGTGCCTAACCCTTTCTAAAACGATTTTCAGAAGTTAGCTGTAAACTGAGCACCTCGGTCAGATATAATAGAGCTACTCACACCATGAAGTTGAACGATCTCCTTAATATATAACTTCGCGTAGTCTTCGGCAGTGTAGGTAGTTTTCACCGACAAGAAATGAGCTAATTTGGTCAGTTTGTCCACAACTACCTTTCGATAGGAACAAGGTAATCCCATAATGAAGTCCATATTAATCATTTCCCATTTCCATAACGGAATCTCGATGTTCTGAGTCAAGCCACCATGCTTTTGGTGTTCTATTTTTACCTGCTGACAATTGGGGCACTGAGCTACAAACTCTGCCACGCGCTTCTTCATATCATTCCAGCAATAAATACTCTTGAGTTCATGATACATTTTAGTTGATCCTGGATGAATAGAGTACCGTGAACCATGAATCTCTGTCATAATTCTATCCCACAATCTTGTTACATTTGGAACACATAGACGACCCTGGTGCATAAGAGTTCCATGTTCGTCAATCTCAAAGGTCGTGGTTTTCTTCTATTGAATGCTCTCTCTTATCTTCTTCAAACTAGGGTCTTCCCATTGACGTTCCTTAATTTCTGATATAAGGGATGATCTTGACACATCTTGAACCACAAACCCACCATTCTCCGAATCCACTAGTCGGACTCCCAAACTAGCTAACTGATGAAGCTCTCTTACCAATTTCTTTCTTTTGACTTGCACTGGCATCGAACTGACCATTGACTTACAGTTGAGCGCGTCTGCTACAACATTAGCTTTGTCAGGGTGATATAAGATGTCCACATCATAATCCTTCAATAATTCAAGCCATCTTCTTTGTCTCAAATTCAACTCTTTTTGTTTGAATATGTATTGCAGACTCTAGTGATCCATAAAAATATCTACATGAACACCATATAAATAGTGTCACCAAATCTTTGGTGCATGGACTACCGCGGCCAACTCTAAATCATATGTCGGATAGTTTTTCTCATGTTTTCTCAATTGCCTTGAGGCATATGCAATCACTTTACCATGCTGCATTAGCACACATCCTAAACCTTCTCCCAAGGCATCACAATACACAACATAACCTTCTGGACCCTCTGGGAGAGTAAGGACTGGTGCCGATGTTAATCTATCTTTTAACTCCTGGAAACTCCGCTCACAAGCATCGGACTACTGGAATTTCATAGCCTTTTGTGTTAACTTCGTTAGTGTTGCTGATATGGTAGAAAATCCTTCTACAAACCTTCTATAATAGCGGCTAAGCCCAAAAATCTGCGAACTTCTGTTGGAGTCGTAGGCCTCGGCCAATTCTTCACCGCTTCAATCTTCTGAGTGTCAACTCTTATACCCTCGTCTGACACTATATGACCAAGAAAAGTCACTGACTTCATCCAAAACTCACATTTGGATAGCTTTGCATACAACTTATGGTGCCGGAGCATTTGTAGTATTATCCGCAAGTGATCCACATGCTCTGTTTCCGAGCGAGAGTAAACCAGAATATCATCTATAAATACTATCACAAATACGTCCAGGAATGGGCAGAACACGCTGTTCATTAGATCCATAAATGCTGCTAGTGCATTTGTAAGTCCAAATGACATTACTAGGAACTCGAAGTGCCCATACCTTGTCCTGAAGGCCGTCTTCGAAATATCCTTCTCCTTAACCTTTAGCTAATGGTACCCCGACCTTAGGTCAATTTTTTAGAAACATCTCGCACATTGTAACTGATCAAACAAATCGTTAATTCGGGGAAGAGGGTACTTGTTCTTAATAGTAACTATATGTAGCTGTCGATAGTCAATACACATCTGTAATGAGCCATCTCTCTTTCGTACGAATAATATAGGCGGGCCCTAATGAGATATGCTAGGTTTAATAAAGCCTTTCTCGAGCAAATCCTTTAATTGCTCCTTTAATTCTTTCAATTCAGCTGGGGTCATTCTATAAAGAGGAATAAATATCGGTTGAGTGTCTGGCAACACATCTATACCGAACTCAATTTCCCTTTCAGGAGGAAGGCCTGGAAGTTCGTCTGGGAATACATTAAGAAATTCACTGACCACCGGAATTGATTGAGAACTAGGTGGTTCAGCATCGACATCTCTTGCCCGAACAAGATGGTATATACACCCTTTGGAGATCATCTTTCTTGCCTTAAGGTATGAAATAAACCTACCTTTTGGCGTTGTCGTATTACCTTTCCATTCAGGACTGACTCGCCTGGAAATTGGAATCTAACAATATTTGTTTGGCAATCAACATTAGCGTAGCATGACACTAACCAATCTATGCCCATAATAACATCGAAGTCAACCATTTCTAATTCCACTAAATCTGCTAGGGTCTGATGACTACAAGCCAATACTGCACAATTTCGATAGACCAGTCTAGCGATTACCGATTCACCAACCGGTATGGATACCACAAATGGATCCCTTATCAACTCGGGATCCATACCAAATTTACAGGTAACGAAATGAGTAATATAGAAAAAATTTGAGCTTGGATCTCAATACATGCACATTATATGAAATGACCGATAGTGTAACTGTAATGACATCAGGTGAGGATTCCTGATATTGCCATCCCATCAGTACATAAGTACGGTTCTGACCCTCCCTCTGCCTCGACAAGATAACGTCTGCTGACTCTGCCCTAACGGGCGTACCGATTGGGATGAAGCTGCTGTAGATCCGACCGGCTGAGCTCTACCACCTTCACTTTTTGTCAGATAATCTCACGCTATATGACCACGCTCCTCGTAAGAATAGCATACTATTCCCTCTTATTGGCACGACCCTGCATGGGTCCCACCACACTGCCCACATCGAGCCAATGGCGGCCTCATCTGCGTAGAATTCCCTCTATAATAAGATCTTGGTACTCGTGAACTTTGGCCTGGTTCCATTTGAATATAGTGATCATCCCTCGATCCTAAAAATGGCAATGATGCACCGGCTGCTGGGTAAGATGGTTGTCTGTAAGGCTGTGTCCTGGGCCCACCTCCGAAGTCCCTCATGCTACTTACAGACCGAGCCCTTTTATGCTGGCCCCTATCACGCTCTCAATCGATCTGTTGTTGCCTCTTTCGATCCTCCAGGTTTTGTGCATAAGCCTGGATGCGAGCAATATCCATAACTGGATTCAAAGAAGTCGTAGTACACTCGTTGACCAAGTGTGGCCCCAAGCCAGTAACGAACTTGTGTACCCGGTCACTCATTTCACCTATAATTGTAGGAGCATATCGAGCCAAGGAATTAAACTGCAAGCTATATTCTCGAATGCTCATGCTGCCTTGTTCAAGATGTAAGAACCTGCCCTGTCTGGCCCGTCGAAGCTCGACTGGTAGAAAATGCTGTAAGAAAGCCTCTGAAAATTCCCCCATCCTGTTGGCGCGACACGAGGTCCCCTAGATTGCTCCCATGTATCAAACCATGTTACTGCGACATCCCACAGTCTATAAGAAACAAACTTTACCGACTCGGTATCGGTAGCATCCATCACCCGCAAAGTGTGTTGTACTTAATCTAGAAAATTATGCGGGTCTGCATTTAAGTCTATTCTTGTGAGTACCAGAGGGTCTAGATTGATGAAATCCCGAGCTCTTGAGCTAGCAACTCTATTAGAAGGACTAGAAACCTGATGTTGGGCCTGAGCGGCCACCAATCATACCAATAACTGAACCGCACTCCGCATATCAAGATCCACGTATGGAGTATCATGTGGAGGAACTAGGGGTGCTGCAGTTCCACTAATCTCCTCTGATGGTGATGTACTGGGAGAACCATACGAAGGAGACGTATCGAGGGTCACACTCTGGCCCTCGCTAACGGGTGGCAATCGGCTGGTACCTTCACTCGCATCCGTATTCAACTCTCTCATACTCTTAGACTTCTTCCTTACGGTAGGCATCGCTGGAATCATAAGCACGAAATGGATTAGGAGTGAAATACATATAATTCAGTTCTATAGCACGATTTATGAGATGAAAGAATAGAAATCATCCCTAGATTGTCAGATAGCCTCATGTTTATAAGTATGGTGCACAACATACCCAAAAACAAGACTCTACTAGACACACTTGTCGACTCCCTAGGACAGACATGCTCTAATACCAAGTTTGTCACGACCCAAACCGAAGGGCCGCAACAGAGACCCAGACCCCACCCGCCGGGTACCGCTAATTACACCATCAACACATATTCATAATTAATTACCGACTAAGGCGATAAGGATTGTGGAAATAGTAACCCAGAAATCTAACTTATATATATACATATACCAAGGCCGAAAAGGCCATACAAGACTACTACACACAGGACATTTATCTGCAAGTCTCTAAAATAATATACAACACCAACAGGTCGGGACAAGGCCCCGCCATACCCATATAGACACGCAAAACTGTATCATACCAAAATCAGACCGACACTCCAGAAAAAGAGGAGTGCTTCCAAAGATCCGCTGAAATTTGCAACCTACTCACGTGGGTCATCGTCTTGCCTATGTGAACATGCGGGCATGAAACGCCGTGTCCCCCGACAAAAGGGACGTAAGTACGACTAATTTACTGAGTATGTCAGGCATAAATATCAACATAACAGGAATATACCAATAACTGAAACATAAACAACTGACCAACAGTAACTACCTCTGAGGGCCCTAATACACTTGCCTACATGTTATGCACAATGCAATGTCTATATTCATTGGCCTTATCAGGCAATTTCCTTCCTATGAAAGCATATGTGGGCATCATACCATGTAACGGTTAACGAATATATACATGATGCAAGTGCAATATATATATGTTAGTGTTGTGGATCGTGCAACTCGTCCCAATATATGTTAGTGTTGCGGATCGTGCAACCCGTCACAATAAGCCATACAGGCATCACATCACATCATCACATCATATTGGCCTCTTCGAACTCTTTTGTGATAGTCTGTACCAGTTGCAGGTGGTGTGCGTATATAATGTCTTTCCCTTTCCCTATATCCCCTATATATATATAATATTTACCATATAGTAGTGTGCATAGCACCAGTGAGTCTAGGGTAATATATGAATGCAATGCAAATGAAAATACATGAATATCAGTAAAACATTTCCCGAATTTATCGGATGACAATAATATCCTTGCCCCTTTGTCTAACACGGTGAATGTTAACACCTTTTTCCGTATGCCTCAATAAGGACTTAGTAACATATTTAGACATGCTTCTAGCATGGGAATCAATAACATGAATATTCTTAACTACTAGGAGTAGAATAAATTATGGAGCAATATCACGGTTATATTTTGTTACATGGAACATGCCAAAAGAAAGAAATAATTTGCCTTGACATACCATGATATAAAAAAGGAGGACGTTTGCTGCTATTGTGAAGAAGATAATGCACCAATTATCTTTAAATGAATAATCAATTCCTCGTTGATGTTGCTATAAGAATTTAAATGTTGTTGCTTCTAATACCTAAATAAAATGACTATGTTGCTGCTACTTTGTACATTGTTTTTTTTCTCCAACTCAAAAGTGCACTGTTTTGGTTTATAAAAGAAAAGGGTTGGTTGGAGGAGTTTTTCATTTTTTGCAATGATTCACGATATTCAACCCAAAGAACATATTCCCAAAGTTGAAATGAAATGGAGACATGCCTAATTTAGGCATTAATGATAGCCATCATTCGGTCCCCCACTTGGCCAATCTTGGCGGTGGGGAGCTTGATTTACACTTAATTAAATTAAGTGATCGTGCCTCCGTAATTTATCAATCACACACATAATTAATTTCATGATCCCAATTCACTTAAATCTTGATAACTTATAAGACCTTCATATACTCAATGTCATAATTTTGTAATACGACACTAGTCCATAACCTCGTTAGGGATATACAACCATTATTATTAATTCTCATCGTTACACTTGTTACGTCCAAAATTATTTCGGAATTTTATCCTTTTATATACTAATCTCTTTATTAGCATAAATAAATATAACATAAATTTTTCCAACGCTCGGACCTATTTACACACGCCTAGCGATTTTATATATGCTTAGCGATTTAAACCGTAACCCGAAAGTACAGGTCATTACAATTTAATACTTTCTCAATACACTCTTAGATCGAAGAAACAATCGCATATAGTGTGACCCTATAAGCCGTCACATATCGACATTAATCTAACTAAGGTCCATACGAAACTCCTAGACTACGTCGTATGACGAACTCAATATGTGAAGTACGTTTACATGAATCTAGCAAACTTAACCTTCATGCGGAACTATAAATTCATTTCATTCGCGACACAATCGATTAAGCTTAGGATTTGCCAAGTGTCTATCCAAATGGCTTAATCACTTTATCTCACATTTATTAGTTGACAACTAGACCATATTCTAAAAATGTCTCTTGCACTGGCCAATGACTTTAGTCAACCTAATAACATTGAGAAGTTGAGTGCTCTCTCGAATTTCCAATCGAGGAATGAATCATATTCTTGGCTCAACTACCACATTGATTTACATCCTGATGCACCCAACGCAAGTCATATCTTATCCAGAAGGAGTGAAAGCTTAGAACTTGGTCAAAGTACATCATTCTCCAAACAAGGTGCGTATTGACCTCAAGTCAAAGGACCTTTATATTCCACACGCCGATAACACTATAGACATGTATAACAAATAATTTATCAGCAGGGTATGCCAATACTTCTCCAAAGTATTTATGTGTCCATCACGAGTAACCATTACTCGCAGCTGTGAGAAATACTACATTCTCCAAGAATGTGATGCATACCACATGTCGACTTATAGCATATCATCGATATTCCATTCTCGATGATCATTAGTCGAGGCTATTTTGAGAGTTACGTTCAATCATTAACATCTCACTCTATTAATGACCACGTAAGCTCAAGGGATGCACATATATGAATAATTGCAAACAATTAAATAATAATTCAATAATTGTAAATGCCATGAATATTAATCTCATTAATAATCCGAATGTGTTCAAGTACGTTTTGTCCCTAATATAGATTGTCTCTAGGACATACATACTTTCAATCTCCCACTTGGCCTAGAGCCAATCTCCAATGTATCTAATACCCACGTTTTCAAAATGACCATTATGTTTAGCTAAGCTTAATGATTTAGTAAATGAGTCAGCTAAATTATCATTTGTGGGAATATAGTCTAGATCTATATCGTTAGATTCCACCATCTCTCTGAATATATGGTATTTCCTCTGTACATGCTTATTTCTGTTTGTTGATCTTGGTTCCTTAACTTGTGCAATCGCGCTAGTGTTATCACAATATATCGTTATTGGATGACTAGCACTTGGAACAACCCCTAGTTTTTTAAGAACTCAGATATTGAGACAACTTCTTTACAAGCTTCCGATCCAGCAATGTACTCGGCTTCAGTCACCGAATCAACAGTGGTTTCTTGTTTGGAACTTTTCCAACTCACCACTCCACCATTAAAAATGAAGGCATATCTAGACTGTGACTTGAAGTCATCAAGATCTGTTTGGAAGCTAGCATCAGTGTACCCAGTAGAGACTAGCTTCTCTTGCCCACCATAGACCAAAACATATTCTTTAGTTCATCTAATATACTTAAGAATATTCTTGAATGCTTTCCAGTGTTCTTCCCCGGGATTTTGCTGGAATTTGCAAGTCATGTTAAGTGTAAAGGCCATATCTGGCCTAGTGCATGTCATGGCATACATGATTGATCCTATAGCTGAAGCATATGGGATCATCTTCATGCGTTCAAGTTCTGTAACAGTAGAATGACTATGCTTCTTAAATAACTTGATGCCTTGACCCATAGGAAGACCTCATCTCTTGGAGTTTTCCATTGAGAAACGTCTTAGCACTTTGTCTATATATGTAGGCTGTGGTAGCCCTAACAATCTATTAGGTCTATCTATATAGATCCTAATTCCAAGAATGTAGCAGGCTTCACCTAAGTCATTCATCATGAAGGTGTTGGACAACCATTCCTTCACTGATTGCATAAGAGACTTATCGTTTCCCATTATTAATATGTCATCTATGAAAATAATACTCCCTTCCTTGCGTTTACTATAAACACATGGATCCTCCTTGCTTTTGACATAGTCAAACGATTTGATAGCTTTGTCAAAACAAATATTCCAACTCCTTGAGACTTGCTTAAGTCCAAAAATGGACTTTTGTAGTTTGCATACTGCTTTGGGTTTTGACTTGGATGTAAAACCTTCAGGTTGTATGATATACACTTCCTCAATTAGATTTCCATTGAGGAAAGCGGTCTTAACATCCATCTGCCAAATCTCATAATCACAGTATGCAGCTACTGCAAGCAAAATCTGAATGGACTTAATCTTTGCAACTGGTGAAAAGGTTTCATCATAATTGACTTCAGGCCTCTAATTGTAACCTTTTGCTACCAACCTAGCCTTGTAGGTTTGCACCTTTCCAAATGCATCAATCTTCTTCTTGAAGGCCCATTTGCATCATATGGGTCAACTCTTATTGGTAAATCAACCAAATTCCAAACTCGATTGACATATATTGAGTCCATTTCAGATTTCATGGTTTCTTGCCATCTCTACGAGTCAATGTCTAACATAGCCTCGCTGTAGGTTGTAGATTCATCATCATCAGGAATATCTATCTCATTTTGACTTTCAACAAGGAGATTAATTCTTTCAGGCTGACAATGAGTCCTAGTGGACCTATGGAGTTGGTTATTCTGTGTTTCTGTGGTTCTTGTATTCTGATCATAAGAAGGTTCTTGTGTGTTTCCACCACTATGAGAGTTTTCAGAAATATCATCTACATGTGTTTCCTGAATGAAAGGATGTACAACCATTGTATTATCTTCCATTGGTTGTGTATGGGAATCTTGCATTTCTGTATCAATCCTCACATCACTCCTACTGGCTGAAGGCTATACTCTAAGTAACACACCTTCACCAAATAGTCCCACTGAATTCTTGTCTAGGTCATTCGACAAGGATTCAACCTCTATACTGCTTTGTGGTTCTTGAATTTCTTCAAGTTCTATCTTATTGTAACTCTGTTCCTTGTAGACATAGTCTTCCTCAAGGAAAGTTGCATTTCTGAAAACAATGACCTTATGTTCTCCATAAAGATAAAAATAGTATCCTCTCGTTTCCTTAGGATATCCCACAAAGTAACATTTCTCACTTTTAGATTTCAACTTGTCAGTAAGCATCTTCTTTACATATACAGGGCAGCCCCAGGCTCGCATATGTGTAAGAGCATGCTTTTTGCCATGCCGTATCTCATATGGCATTTTCTCTACTGACTTTGACGGAACTCTATTCAAAATATAAATTGAGTTTTGTAAAGCATAGCCCAAATGTATATTGGAAGAGCTGAAAAACTCATCATAGATCTGACTATATCCAATAAGATTTGATTTCTTCAGTAACACCATTCATTTGTGGTGTTCCAGGAGGTGTCTATTATGATTGGACTCCATGAAGTTTCAAGTAATCTAGATATTCTCTACTCAAGTATTCACCTCATCAATCTGATCGAAGAGTCTTGATACTCTTTTCAAGTTGTTTCTCTACTTCTAACTTATACTCCTTGAATTTCTCAAAGGCTTCGAACTTGTGCTTCATAAGATACACATATCCAAACCTTGTGAAATCGTCTGTAAAAGTTATGAAGTAAGGAAAACCTCCCTTAGCTTAAGTGGAAAACGGCCCACATACATCTGTATGGACCAACTCAAGTGCCTTTTTGGCTCACACACCTTTCCCAGAAAGTGGTTTGTTGTCATATTTCCTCTAAAGCAAAATTCATAGTCACCATAGGACTCCAAGTCAAATGGTTCCAGGTAGTCTAACTTTCTTAATCTTGTTATCCTTGATTCATTTATATGACCAAGTCTACATTGCCATAAGTAGGTGGAGTTTATTGGATTACTTATTTTAGCTTATTTGTTTTGTACATTAAGAATTTCACAATTACAACTGAGAATATATAAACCATTCACAAGCAGAGCATTTCCACAAACAATATCATTAAAATATAGTATATAACTGTCATTGGCAATATATGAGGAAAACCCATCAATGTCTAACATTGGAATGAAAATAATATTCCTCGTAATTGAAGGAACAAAATAACAATTATTAATTTCTAATGTAAAACCCGAAGGTAAATCTAATCTATAAGTCCCCACACGCTCAACATCAACTCGTGCTCCATTTCTAACGTGTAGGTCCACCTCCCATGGTCTAACCTTTCTGCTGTCCATTAGGCCCTGCACATTATTACAAATGTGTGAGCCACATGCTGTATCCAATACCCAGCAGTGAGAGTTACTTATAGACATATTAATCTCAATGACAAACATACCTTGTGCAGCAGGTCCATAAGTACCTAGTGCCTTGTCTCCTCCTGGAGCGGTGAAATCTTTCTTCCAATGCCCATTTTGCTTGCAGTTGAGGCATACGTCTCTGGACAACCTAGA
This sequence comes from Anisodus tanguticus, assembly GCA_034509755.1. Lineage (NCBI taxonomy): Eukaryota > Viridiplantae > Streptophyta > Magnoliopsida > Solanales > Solanaceae > Anisodus > Anisodus tanguticus. The sequence goes on from CM067540.1 coordinate 16,799,494, forward strand.
CTTCTTCTGAACACCTCCTTCAGGCTTCAAGACTGTGGGTTTGGCACCAACCTTACCCTTATTCTTCTTGTTCTTACCTTTAGGTTTGAACTTAGTAGATGAGCCCACCATGAGCACAATCTTCCCCTTTGAAGTAGATGATTCATAAGTCTTTAGCATATTGTGAAGTTCTGGAAGATTCACATTGGTTCCATTCATGTTGAAGTTCACAATGAAATTCTCAAACGAACCAGGAAGCAAATTCAAAATCAGGTTAACATACACATTCTGGGGCAACTTAATTCCAATCGAAGCCAACCTTTCTATCAACCCAATCATCTTCAGAACATGACCAGAAACTTGGCCCCCATCATTCAACTTACTTTTGAAGAGGTCTCTCAATAACTCATACTCCATAGTCTGAGACTATGAATCATAAAGACTCCTTAAATGTTCTAGCATCTCATAGGGGACCATGTTCTCATGCTGCCTCTGTAACTCTACAGTCATGGAGAACAACATGACACACTGTGCTGAGGTAGCATCATCCAAATGCTTCTGAAAAACAGCCTTGTCAAACAAAGCATACTCAACATACTCTTCATCGGGAACTTTTGGAAAGTTTGTGTCTAGCACATACTCAATTTTCTCTTGTCTTAGTACCAAACGCAAATTACGCAATCAGTCCGGATAATTAGCTCCAGTAAACTTATTAGTCTCAACCAAGCATTTCAATGACTGATTCAACATTTTAAATAATCTGAAGAAATAGATAGACTGAAATTAAATATAATTTCTATGAACATATTCGTTAACTAATTAACATAACCTTTAGTTTAATTAGCTCTCATTATTTTAACATATTGTACGACCCCATGGAAAAATGGACTCATATCAAATATGATCATAATGGGTCAATATCCAAGTTCATACTGTCTCCGCGTTTGCTAGGGTTGATAACTTCAACAGTACAACCTGGTAGGTATCCAAACCAATTACAAACAATTTGCAACTCTTGGTTTGACCTATTTTTCTAAACAATCGATCTGCGCCCTTAGATTATTCCGACGCTAGGGCGTCATGAGATAACTAAGTAAATTAACCCCGTTACGCGATTGCAATCGTGCATCTAAGCAAGTTTGGCCTTGTAGAGCAAACGCTAGGGCGTAAATACTCACAAAGGTTTCTCACTCGCTATTGTAAACACATGCATCTATGAAGAGTCTGAGTCCTCGTAGGCTTAGAGCAAACACTATGGTGTAAATACTCTTATAGCTGAAAAGGATTTTGCACTCAGTCAATTATAAAGGACGACGCGTGGATTCCAAATCAGACTTATATTAAATTGGGGAACATTTTAATTGGGGTTTTATCAAAATCCTTATTACGCGTGTCATATCAAATAGAGCACATATTGGGTGTCAGCTGCCCAAACATGATCTAATGCGGTCCGACAAATACTGGGTGCCGCATACCCAGACATATATTATGCGGACACTATACTAATTATTTAAATGACAATCAATCAAACAATTAGGGAATACAATTAATTCAAATGCACATTATCAAATAACATGCTAAAATAATAATAATCGTGGGCTAATTAATTTGTTTCAACTTAGAAAATATTTAAGTTACAAATTTAAAACTCAATTTTCAATTTTTGGAATTTTATGCTCATCCAAACAGTCCCTTAATAATTCAGAAATTTAAATTTAATTTTCAGGATTTTTTCTGCAATTTTCAGAACCTTAAAATAATTACAGATTTGCCAGGACAAAATCTGCTTTTCAAAAATTTACAGATCTGTCCCAGTGACCAAATCTGCTTTTCTGAAATTTACAAATTTATCCAGGGATTGAATCTGCTTTTTTGAAATTTACAGATTTGGCCCAAGGACCAAATATGCTGATTTTAAAATATATTTAATTTTTTTTGAAAATTTGCAGGGACTAAATTGCAATTTACAGAAGCTTCTAAAATTTTTAGATTTTCCCCGAGGGATAAATTACAATTTCGAAAACCCTAATTTAATTTCAATTGGGTCCTTGAACTATTTCAAATTTTCAAAATCAATTCCAACCCCAAATCAAATTTGGGATTCAGATTTTGGGGAAAAATGGACGGAATTGAACACCACCGGTCGACAGCCCTCGTCAAGCCGAACTCACCGGTGGTCTCATTTCACGGTGTGGTGGCCTTTTTCCGACAACGTTTTCCAAAATCGTCGGCGGTGGCCTTTTTTCGGCGACTTTCGCCGTGTAACACCACCACCGTTCGATTCCTCTCGTCGAGACGATCACAGTGGTGGTATTACTTCACCATTTCAACGCCTGTTGTGGCCGGAAACAGCCCCGCCGTCGGCAATCTTCCGGAGGCTTTTCTGGCACGTCCTGTCACCTCTCAACACCTTTATCGACCATCTTATAAAGTAGATTTCTCGATAATAGTAGAGACAGTGGTAGAACACGTCGAATTGCCGAAAACCCGCTGGAAACCGCCACTGCCCCGCCGCCGAAACAATGACTATCGCCATTGTTCACACCGCCAGAACAGTGTTCCGGTTACTGTTCACTGTTCAATTTTTTTCTCGAAAATTAATTTAATAAATTGAAACAATTAATTTTCCCACGTAATTGTTATTATGATTATCGTATAATCATTTAAACATTCTGTGCTCTGATACCACTGTAGGGATTTGTTGGGTTCGTAACTACAGCGAAAGTTTAAAAAATTTTACTTACCCAACAACGATCCTGGCATGGCTTATACGATAATCATATAAAGTGTTCAAAATACAATAGAAGAAAACTTATAGGTTTTCAAGCGCCTGATTCAATATTAAGGTATCCACGCGAATTGAATCCCCGACGGCAAGTTCCAACTTCAGTGTATTTCCTTTATAAGAAAGCTAGGAAATCTTGCTTCAGAAATTGAGAAGTAATTTTCTGTAACCTCTTAATTATGGGGTATGTGTTGTATATATAGGAGTCAGGATAAAACCTAAGCAGATTCAAAACAGGAAAACCTGGCTCATGTTAATGTTCAGTGGACCAACCCAGTTGGTCCACTTCACACGTCCTAATGGACGACCAGTGTCCCAATTTTTGGCCAGTAATCTCTGGCCCAATTATTTCTCTGTATTTGTCCGAGTACCTATATAATATATCCAACACATTTAATTAAATCTGAAATCCAATTCGACTTAATTAAATAATTTCTATTAAATATAAATATTTCATAATTATTATAAATTAAATATCTCGATTCTCAATCGAATATTTAATACTTTCTCAATACACTCTTAGATCGAAGAAACAATCGCATATAGTGTGACCCTATAGGCCTTCACATATCGATATTAATCTAATTAAGGTCCATACGAACCTCCTAGACTGTGTCGTATGATGAACTCAATATGTGAAGTACGTTTACATGAATCCAGAAAACTTAACCTTCATGCGGAACTATAAATTCCTTTCATTCGTGACACACTCGATTAAGCTTAGGATTTTTCAATTGTCTATCCAAATGGCTTAATCACTTTATCTCACATTTATTAGTTGACAACTAGACCATATTCTAAAAATGTCTCTTGCACTGGCAATGAGTTTAGTCAACCTAATAACATTGAGAAGCTGAGTGCTCTCTCGAATTTCCAATCGAGGAATGAATCATATTCTTGGCTCAACTACCACCTTGATTTACATCCTGATGCACCCAACGCAAGTCGTATCTTATCCAGAAGGAGTTTAAGCTTAGAACTTGGTCAAAGTACATCATTCTGCTAACAAGGTGCGTATTGACCTCAAGTCAAAAGACATTTATATTCCACACGCCGATAATACTATAGACATGTATAACAAATAGTTTATCGGCAGGGTATACCAATACTTCTCCGAAGTATCCATGTGTCCATCACGAGTAACCATTACTCGCAGCTGTGAGAAATAATATATTCTCCAAGAATGTGATGCAGACCACATGTCGACTTATAGCATATCATCGATATCCCATTATCGATGATCATTAGTCGAGGCTATTTTGAGAGGTACGTTTTATCATTAACATCTCACTCTATTAGTGCACATGTAAGCTAAAGTGATGCACATATATGAATAATTGCAAATAATCAAACAATAATTCAATAATTGCAAATGTCATAAATATTAATCTCATTAATAATACGAATGTGTTCAAGTACGTTTTGTCCCTAATATAGATTGTCTCTATGACATACATACTTTCATAAATAAGGCCATGAGATAGCATACTTTACTTTTTAAGAATTTCTACCCGTAGATAGTGCTTGTTTGCATTGATTTGAGTTGTCTGTTCTTATACCTAGGGTCTACCGAAAATAGTCTCTCTACCTCCCAAGGCAAGGTCTGCGTACGCTCACCCACTCCAGACCCCACTTTATGGGATCTCACTTGATATGTTATTGTTGTTGTTGTAGTACTCGTGGATAACGTAGCAAAGTGACTAACTAAAAGAGAACATGTGACATATAGGCCCAAAATAATAATTATAAAAAATGATAAATAAAACAAAAAATATTTTTAACCTAGAAACTCATGTCGCCGCCCCCTCTCCACTTGCCACCATCCTTCACTATTTCAATTAGATTTTTGGCGATTCCCAGTGTTAGTTATTTTGTGTGTCTTTCCTTTTCTCTATTATTCAATCTCTATCTAATCTTCGTAGAGAAGTTTTAATTTCTTAAAAATCTTAGAATTAGTTTTCCAACAAAGACGAGTTTGATCATGCTTTCCGAGAAGAACATACTTGATGCGACTTTAAGCAAATCATAGAAAAAAATAAAATGTGAGAAAGATAAAGATGGTGATGGTAGCAGTTATAATTGTGGTAGTGGTAGATCTGAAAAAACTGAGGAGGAAAAAATAGGGTGGCAACGATAGTGATGCAAATCTGAAGAAAAAATTATTGTAGTGAGGAGATGATGACTGGAGATAGAAAGGGAAGGGTGGATGGTGGTGATGTTGGTGACATCAGTGGTGGAAACATAGTGGTGTTTGGTGGAGGAGGAGAAGGATGATGAGGAGAATGATGAAAAAGAGAAGGAGGAGAAGTAGTAGGAGGAGGAGGAGGAGAAGAAGAAGGATAAGGAAAGAAGAAGGATAAGAAGTGGGAGGAGGATAAAAATGAGAAGGGGAAGAATGATAAGGTGGGGGAGAAAAATGAGAAGGGGAAGAATGATAAGGTGGGGGAGAAAAAGGAAGAAGAAAAAGAAGAAGGAGGAGGAGAAGGAGAAGGAGAAGGAAGAGGATATGAAAAAGAAGAAGGGGAAGGAGAAGAGGAAGAATAAGATGAGGACGAGGACGAGAATTATTTAATCTAATAGGTATAATTTTGAGTAGTATAAATATTTAATATGAACAAATTCAAGTTTTAGTATCAAAGTGAGAGACGTGGACACGTTAGGAAATCACTAATGACTTTAGGTAAAGGAAAATAATCAATTTATGTCATCTAATGGTTTGACCGGACATAAGATGTCAATTTCTCTAAACTTATTAAGCTATAAGAGGTCATTTGGTTGCTGGTTAGAATTATGAATGTTAGTAATGTAGAGACTAATTATGCAAGGTTTAGTTATGTAGGATTTAATTATTCATACATTATTACTAATTCATGTATTAATAATTTCATCTTCTATCATGTATAAAATAATACATAAATTGACTCATAACTTATACATATTTTAGTTATGCCAAATTGTAAACTAGTAATCAATCACCGTACTTGGTGTGCTAAATTTTATACATAGCAATAAAATGCTAACAAACACGGTACTAGTTATGTTGGTTGTAATGTATAAATAATTACTTTCTAACCAACAATAAAATGACCCCTAACCGTTTAACTTTAACATTTTTTTTTATTTTTTGGCCACTATTTTTAATACCTTTTACATTACTAATTTATACAACAACAATAATAACATATCCAATATAATCTCACAAGTGGGGTCTAGAAAGGGTAGATGTACGTAGATATTACCCTACCTTTGTAAGGTAGAGATACCGTTTTCGATAGATCCTCGTCTCAAAAGAAATGTATCAAACGCAAGATTTTAAGAACAATGACAACAAAATAGCAAGATACAAAATAAATGCAGCAATAGATAGTAATACACATCAAAGAATAAGAAACTATGCTATAATTGAATAATACTAATAAAAGAAAAAGAGGCGAGGAGGAGGCTAGCCACCTCCATTCCTCACATAGAGTGCGATAACACTCAACTACCTACTAACCTTCTACCCTAGTCCTTGACCTACATACCTTCCTATCTAAAATTATGTCCTCAATCAGCTGAAGTCGTGTCATGTCCTGTTTAATCACCTCCCCTCAGTTCTTATTTCGCCTACCTCTGTCTCTCCTAACTCCTGCTACAGCCAACCTCTCGTACCACTCAATCAGTTGAAATTGTATCATATCTTGTCTAATCACCTCCCCTCAATTCTTCTTCCGCCTATCTCTACCTCTACCTCTTCTAACTCATGCTACAACCAACCTCTCGTATTACCTCACTAGCGTATCCTTGCACATTTTCTTCACATGCCCGAACCATCTCAGCGTCACTTCCCTCATCTTGAAACTTCCTCTCTTTGATATGAATAGTTCCTCAATCTTCACTTCCACCTACGCCTCATGTGTTACGTCACTGAACTTACATGCCAGATAATCTATCTTAGTCCTACTTAACTTGATACTGTTAAACTTTAGAGCCTCTCTTCAAACTTCCAGCCTATAACTCCATCGAGCATCTCGTCCATCAATACTACTTCTAATTCATCAGTCAAATTCAAAACATCAATCAAACATCATGAAAAAGTGAGGAATAATATAATTGACAGAAGATATTGGGGAAAGATCGGCCCCCATGTTAGCTGTCTCCACTATCATTACATCTACAATAATTAATATAATAGCAATATAGGTGTCCATGGATTTTTTTTAATTTTAAATAGTGCGTATTTGATAGATTGGGAGTGTTCCAAAGCTTTACAAAAGGAAATGTGAAATCTTGAGGTTTGTGGTGCGTTTGCTCGGATTCGAGGTAGGTTATGACTTATGTTTTTAGGCTCCATTAGAAAATGCGTATATAACATATAAATATTGACGGGGTACACATGTGAGCCTTCGGACATTGGAGGTATGATAAATTCACTAATTTGGTATGATTGTTGCTTATATGGGCTATGATAGCCATGTTTGAATTATACTTGTAATTATATATTCGTTTCACCTTAATCATTCTACATCTCATTATATTCATTGAAGATGAATCGTTCTTGAAGTTGAGTAGATATTATGTAATTGAATGACACTCGTGAGTTCATTTCATATATTTATGATTGTTGGTTTATGAGATCATGCACGGTATATTTCATCCTTATTTATATATTTCATGGTTGAATTGTGAAAAAGAGAAAACGAGATGATCTAAAATCCCGAAATGAAGATAAGAATGGTGTTTTCACAGACCGATCGTAAAGACGGACGATATAGTGAGTTTGTCATAGTCCGACGGTAAAATTGGATGGTATAGTGAATGGTTATAGTCCGGTGAGAAATGGTCCCAGACGGTATAGTGACAGGTATATGGACCTCGCGAGTTCTCTATGGATCATGACTATACGGCAAAGCCCTTAGCATGAGTGTACCGGGTTTATATTGACCAGATGAATTACATATCATTTGTATTCATACCATTCTTAATTGACTATGTTGGTTCATGATACAATCATATGATTTAATGAAAAAACTTAAGATTTATGATTGTATTTGAGAAAAATTTAAACTTTATACTTGTATTTGAGAAAGACTTAAGCTTTATGACTAAATTTAAACTCTATTTGGATATGGGTTGTATGCCAGTTTTTATATTTTATATGCATTGTCGACCTATGATACTTACAGAGTACTAGTGATTTGTACTCATACTTCACTTGTTGCACTCTTTTGTGATGTAGATTTGACCCTGAGTACAAATACGTGTCGTGGAGCACTGTGAACTTGATTCTGGCAGTTAGAGTTGTGGTGAGTCGCTTGGCTGTTCTGCGGCCCACTTTTCCCTCTATCTTTATTTATTCTGTCATTTAGCATTTGAACAACGTATTTGGGTATTTTCAAACTTGTATCACTCTTTTAGAGCTCTTGTACGAGTTAGACCCGATTTTGGAGTTGTAATGACTAAGTTCTCCTTCCGTACATTTATATATTTATTTAAGACTGTTGGATGATACTTTAGTGTACTTATCTTTTCCACATTTTATTTTCAAGTGATTTGACAACTTGAGGATGGTTCGCCTATTGGTGGAATAATGTAGGTGCCATCATGATCTGTGATTTGGGTCGTGATAACCCACATCTATCTCTCCTAACTACTACATCCAACCTCTCGCACCTCCTCACTGGCGCATCCTCGCACTCCCTCTTCACATGCTCGAACCATCTCAACCTTGATTTTCTCGTCTTGTTCGCCACTGATGTCACTTTTACTTGCCGCATAACCTCTTTTCTAATCATATCTCTCCGAGTATTTTGACACATCAATCTGAGCATCCTCATCTCTGCTATCTTCATCTTCTGAACGTGTACCTTCTTGACTTTCCAGCACTTTGTCCCATACAATAATATTGATCTACCACTCTGTAGAACTTACCTTTAAGGCTTAACGACACATTCTTTATTACATAGTACCTTAGAGGCGATCATCCATTTCACTCACCCTGCTACAGTACGATGTGCGACCTTATCGTCAATATCCCCCTCTCCTTAAATTATGAACCTAAGATACTTGATGCTTCCTCTTTTGGGCATGACTAGTTCCTCAATCTTCTTTTTCGCCTTCACATCATGCGTCACATTACTGAAATTGCACTTTAGGTACTCGATCTAGTTCTGCTTAACCTGAAATCTTTCAAACTCTAAGACCTCTCTCCAAACTTTCAGCTCATAACTCCACCGCGTGTTTCCTCAATCAATTCTACTTATAATTATATAAGTCAAATTCAAAACATCAATCAAACCCGATAAAAAAAAGGGAATAATATAATTGACAAAAGATATTGGGGAAAGATGGGCCCGGCAATGTTAACCACTGCGCATGTTAGCTGTCTCCACAATCATTACATCTACACTAAGCAGTCCAGAAAACACAGCCCCATGCATTTAAATCCTTTCACTGCACCCTCTGCTAGCCTACGCACCACCCTCCCCTATGCTTGTACTCCTCCCACTCCATTACTGACCACTGACATTAGTGGATCTGTATAAAGCTCTTCACCCCCTATACATCCTATACCTGCTTCACCTATACATATATTATCCACAACAAAAATATAAATAACTAATTACTACTTTCCCATTTTATTTTAAGTGTCTTAATTTAACTTAAAATAAAATTTAAAAAATAAAAAAAGAATTTTAAATCTTGTAATCCTAAATTAAAATATGTATAATGTACTAAAATGTCATTTGAATCGTATAATTCTAAACTTGCCATGTACTCCCTTCGTCCCATATTACTTGCGCACTTTCTTCTTTACACGCTTCTGAAAAAATCATAAATAGAAATTTATTTTTACTATATTATCCTTATCTCTCTAATAAATTATATTCTAATCAATATTGATTACTTTAAAAAAATAATTAATATTAAGGATAAAATAGGAAAACTATACTTAATTCTATTTTAGTTTTATAAATTAACAAGTATTTTGGGATACTTATTTTTAATAATATGAACAACTAATATGAAATGGAAGAAATATGATGTTTGAATTATCAACTTAGTAAATATAAGAGAAAAATAACACACTTAAATTGAGACATGAAGGATTACATATATCCGTAATTAGACAAATAGTACATTAATTTAATTACTATAAAAAAGAGTTTATAATAAATAGAACTAAATCGGTACATAAAAATTTATTAGGGGTGGGCATAAAACCCGTTGAACTGAAAAAAACCGAATCGAACCGAACCAAACCGAACCGACGGTTTGATTCGGTTTTTATTCGGTTTAAAAAAACCGGTTCTTTAAAAAACGGAATCAGGATTAAATAATTCGGTTCAGTTCTTTAGAATTTTTGATGAACCGAACTGTCTACCGGGATTAAATTTATAATTAATCTTATTTTTTTATTTTAGGCTATTGCTATCTCTTGAATCATAGTCACAGAAGCCAATCTATGAAGTTTTTATGGAAGTCGAACGCGACATGAACTTAATTAACATATCACAGAAGCACTGACATAAATGTAGGGAGATAAAGTAGTTGTAAATTGGTGCAATTTTAAATGGTCATAACTCTGCGCTCGGATGTCCATTTTACTCGATTTGTTTTGATTTTGCGTATTTTTTAGAGACGTGGCCGGTCAAACGCCGTAAGGCGGTTTGACGCCGCCAATTTTTAGGAAAATGTCCGTTTTCCCAATCAATTTGTGTTTTCTCCAATTCTGTTTCTAATTTCCCTTTTTCTTTTGTAAAGATCTCACGATATATAATAACAACGTCCAAGTTTTATGGTAATGTAGGTGTGAATGTCAACTTAAGTGTTGGAAATTTAATTTTTTTTAAAAAAATACCCCGACCCATTTATTTATTTCAGTGTTGGACTTTTATTTTGGGGAAATAAACTTTAATTTGAGTTTTTTTTTTTATATATTTTAAGAATATATGTGATGCAGACTTTATATTTTTGGATTTTAAATTATTTTTTGAACTTTATATTTGAATTGAAAAAATGGATATAAACGGATTATAAAACAATATATCAGTTTTTTTTTTTAAAAACCAATTTTATTGGTTCATACTTTTCTTTTGTTATATAAAACCACCGATATACGCCCACCTAAGTTTATTATGTTTTGCTGTTACGTATCGGTTTTCGATCTTATGTCATATCAGTACTGTTCCGTTTGTATCGCCGATTCGATCTCCGATGGGCGATTTTTAATAGATCGTACATTAATGGATTTGCATTATTTGAGATGAATCCACTGTGTTGCATTGCACCGGTATCGATCGATCGTGATAAAGGAAATCCAAATCCGACGGTTGTAAAGTCACAATCAGTGAGTCAAAGTCAGTTAGGGTTTGATAACAACAATGTAGCTGTAAAACCGTTGAGTTTTGGCTCAAGACAGAGTTTTTCAAATGCACAAGTGGTGATCAATACTGATTCGGAAAATGAAGAAAACTGGAATGATACGAAGGAATTTAAAGGAAATGTGAATGTTAGTGTAGCTGGAGTGTTATATAAATGGGTGAATTATGGTAAAGGATGGCGAGCGAGATGGTTTATGCTTGAAGATGGTGTGTTTGCTTATTATAAAGTTCATGGACCGGATAAAATTGCTATGAGTGGAGGGAAAGAGAAAGGATTAAAGGTTATTGGTGATGAGTCTTGGAGGTATATGAGGAAGGGTAATAATAATGGATCTAATAAGTGGAAACCGTTTGGGGAAATACATTTGAAGGTTAGTTTTGTCTTAAATTGTAAGTTAAGTTTGTGATATGAGTTAGATTTTTCCAGCATTAATGGAATGTAATCGCGAAATGAAGTAGTTGAGTAAGTCTTGCAATGCATCATTTTGTTTGATTAATGGATTTTGTTTGATATGTTAAAAATGGAAACTTTGATTTATTAGTCTGTAGACAGGAATTAGTGTCAAAGAGTTAAGTTCAAATACATTTGAAGGTTAGTTTTGTCTTAACTGTAAGTTAGTTTGTGATGTATGAGTTAGGTTATTCCGGCATTAATGGAATGTAATCGCGAAATGAAGTAGTTGAGTAAGTCTTGCAATGTATCAATTTGTTTGTTTAATCGATTGCATTTGACTATGTTAAAAATGCGAACTTTGATTTATCAGTCTGTAGACAGGAAATTAGTGTCAAAGAGTTTGGTTCAAATACATTTGAAGGTTTGTTTATTGTTTAGTTTTGTCTTAACTGTAAGTTAGTTTGTGATATATGAGTTTAGCTTTTTACGGGCATAAATGGAATGTAATCCAGAAATAAAGTAGGTGAGTAACTCATGCAATGCATCAATTTATCTGTTTAATGGATTGCATTTGACTATCTTAAAAATGCCAACATTGATTTATCAGTTTGTAGCCAGGAAATTAGTGTTAAAGAGTTCGGACATAGGATATAAATATGCAGAAATGCACCAACAAGAATAAGGTAGTTTCTGCTCCTGTTCCTATAAATTGTGGCTTAGATATCCTAATAGCGGAAGAATAAAGTTTGTAAAATTCATTATGCATATGCTTGATAGTAGATAAAACGACATAATATGTTCCAATAACAGCGTGTTGATTGAGGAAATTAAATCTTTTACTGGATAAAATGCATGCTGGATGAAGGAAATGAAGGATGATTATCTTAAGAGGAACAGTCCTACAACAAATGTCTAAGGGTTCTTTTTTTTTTAGGAAAGAAAATGCCTACTTTCATAAGTTGATTACTACCCAAGTATCTTCTTATCCAACATATGGGAAGTGAATAAATCATCTCAGATGCCAATGAATTACTGCACTGGTCACTGAGATGCTGTATCTGCCATGTTCCTCGAGTTTCTAAATATTCCAATTCACCCTTCCATAGTTAATTCTTGTAATTTTCAAGCATCTTTAATACAATTCATAAATTACCCTATACAGATTCTAGAAGTATGCGTGTATCTGTTTCCTTACCTCTACTTGTGGTAGGATGTGGGTATATATTCTGCTCAACTAGCAAAATACAACAACATATCATACAGGTCTCCTCAGTTCGGGCAAGCAAGTCAGATGACAAAAGGCTTTCTATATTCACGGGAACAAAGACGCTCCATTTGCGATGTCAATCAAGAGAGGATAGGACCATGTGGTTTGAGGCTCTTGGGGTTGCTAAAGATCATTTCCCCAGGTTGTTGTCAAGTGGTGATTTTGCATCTTCAGAAGATTTTATTGTTTCAACAGAGAAACTAAGATCAAGATTGGTGCAAGAAGGGATTGGTGAGGCAGTGATAAAAGATTGTCAGTCTATCATGCTAAATGAGGTTTCTGAGCTACAAAATAAGATGAAGGCTCTTCAACTTAAGCATATTATGCTTCTGGACACTCTAAGACAGTTAGAGGTAATTTAAATTCTTTAAAGCTTTTATCTTAAGAGTTAAGAGAATGAAACGGAAGTTTTAATGTTGGTCTGTATTTTCTTTTTATGCATGAAATTTCTTTTAGTGAATTACTTTTCTTATCATTTTGGTGTTCGTCTATTCTTTCTATTCATCCCCCGAGTTTCCTGGCAAGAGTTTCTTATTTTCTATTTTCAAGCCTAGACTTCCTCGGTTCAAGAAAACGTAAGAATATGTCTTTAGGATTCTGAGCTAAAGGATTTCCAGCAATGGGAGTCAGTCCCATTTTTTGTTTCCTTTGTCAATAGGGTATCTCTTCACTAATATGCCCCTAAAATCGAAGTCTAAACTTGTCAGGAGAAGGTGGTTTGGTTGCTGTTTTACTGAAAGGTATTGCAATGCTCTCCAAGTTTGTTTGCAAAATTTTTGTTTATCACTTCCCTGCCAGCTTTTGAGACCACAAAGAAAATCCACGTGATTTAGGAGAGAAAGAAGTACGGGTTTACTTTAGCGCCAAGTAAGAAAGATAAAAACACCTGTGAGACTGAGATTGTCACTTGATGTATGGGCTTGTCAGCTATAGTTATGTTCTGCTGATGTTTGATTCATTTCCTGCTGTCTTGTTTTGAGCTCCGATTTTCTGCTGAAGGGGGAGCCTTGGAGTAACTGGTAAAGTTGCTGCCTCAGGAGGTCATGGGTTAAGCCGTGGAAACAACCTCTTGCAGAAATGTGAGGTAAGGCTGCGTACAATAGACCCTTGTGGTCCAGCCCTTCCCCGGACCCCGCGCATAGCGGGAGCTTAGTGCACCGGGCTGTCCTTTGTTTTGAGCTCCGATTTCAATTGCTACTTAGTTTTCAGTTGACTTGGAGTTCTTACTGTATTTACAACTTGAACATTAAGGTATTACTTCTCAGTTCTCACTATTTCTTGCAGAAGGACAAAATTGAGCTGGAAACAACTGTTGTGGATGAAACAAAAGAACGAGATTCATGTTGTGGACAAGGTCGAAGATTTAGCGGTTGGTTCCTATCCTCCCACTCCTTTTATATACATTAGAGTCAGATATTTGTCCAATTTTTTCTGTATATCAATGATGTTGAAAATTTTAAAGACCTGGTACAGTATGTTCCCAATATCTTTTGGTCTTTGAGAATGACTTGTTTACATGGTTGGAAGCCTCTATATGATGCATTAATGATTATTAATTTATCCTAAAAACTTTAAATTTGGGAACATAAAGCACTTATGCACATTGCGTAGTCCAAAAATCTATGTATCTGTGGACCCCATTCCATTTGTAGTTCAATTTCAGTTTACATACCATGTTATTGCAGGTGATCTTATCCCTGATCTGGAATAATTTAAATTGTTTTCTTATTTCATAAATAGGAAAGTTGATGTTAAATTGGTCCCTCTTTTTTTATTTTTTTTAAAACAACAGAAGTTTGGCCTATTGGGAGAGACCCTCCGCCTCCAACCATGAGGTTGGGGTTTGAGTCACCAAGGGGGAAAAAGTGCAAAAAGCCTCATTTAGCCCGGGGGTGGGGGGGTTTACATTATAAAACAAATGGTTAATTAGTTTTCAGCTATTAACCTCCTGCTTAATCTCCTTAACCCTTCTTAGGTTGCACAGTGGTAGTCACAGTTCTTGTCTGTAAACGTAGATGTTTTCATTTGAAAATCAAAGGGTCTTTTACTTTGTACTTTGCAGCTTATAGAAAACCATTTCAAAACTTACGCCTTGCTGTAAAGTGTAAGTTGTGTCCAAGTGAAAAAGTCTTTTGCTTGTTACAGCTGAGGTTGGTTTCTACAAGTTTGTTGTTGAAGAGCAGGTAATATAATTTTTGCTGGATCTTCTTACATTTCCTTTAAACTAGATTGAACTTTTCATTTATTAGTTTATAGTAAGATTCAGCAGTTCATAATCTCTTTGTGAATGTTGCAGATTTTTATTCCATTATGTCTGAAGGCAGTGCTAGTGACTCTGATGCTGACAATGAAAGCCGATGCGGAGGAGATGTTGAATCAGATGAAGAAGATGGTGCATTTTTTGATACTAATGATTTTCTGTCTGCTGAATCTCTTAGAAGTGCTTCTTATCGCAGTAGAGAGGGTACTGGAAATGCTTGTAGCTCATTGACCTCTGAGAATGAGACCTTTACTGGTCGTACAAGGGAAGTGGAGATGGAAGTAAAGGCAATCAGTTATCCCTATATCGAAAGAAGGGATAGTCTGCCAGAACCAAAGGAAAAAGAGAAGCCAGTTGGTTTGTGGTCAATAATCAAGGATAATATTGGGAAAGACCTGTCTGGTGTGTGCCTTCCTGTGTACTTCAATGAGCCACTATCTTCACTGCAGAAATGCTTTGAAGATTTGGAGTACTCACACCTGGTTGATCAGGCACTGGAGTGGGGAAAGCAGGTCACTCCTCAGCTCTCTCTCTCTCTCTCTCCCCCTTGCTTTTTATGGTGGTGGCTAGCTTTTAAAAAATGCTTGTTTTGCGATGCAGATGAAACAGCTGAATTAGTTTCTCACTATCTGTTTCAGTTGGTTCACTTGCCTTGCGATCTTATGGTTTACAATACTGTGCGCAATAGGCTATCAGTTGAACCTGTTGATTAACTGAGTATGCTGTTAGCAGTATTTGCTGTCTAAGTCTAAAAAGTTTTGGATTTCGATGTGAATTTGGCTATTTCTTGAAGAAAATGGTTACAAGTATGCAAACTGCAGAGTTCTTTTGAGTAGCAAGCTTATTATTGTCTTTTCCTGTAAAATATTGAGAAATTGATCCAGTTTTCATCTAAGTTATTCTATAAGATCCTATTGGACTTGTAAAATGGAACACAATAATATGCGTTTTTACAGCATATCTTCAGTCCTAACCTTGATGGTTCCAAATATGTGGCTGCCATCAGATATAGGAATTAGACACTATAAGTTTGTCTGTTAACCTAGAAGTTAAATATTTTGCTTGCTCCTCGTTGTTGTCATTTTCTAATTATCTTTTTGATTGGGAAGTCTTAAATAGTTTTTGTTGTGGCCCCCAGGGCTTAGTTCAGTGGCTAAGTTTGAGGGACTTGTGACTTAGGTCACAGGTTCAAACTCTGTGCCACGCGAACTAAACCTGGTATTTAAGTGGAGAAGAATAGAGGGGCAGGCCCGTTATCCTCTAGTATCGAAGGCTGCAGTTGGTCCTAAAGGTTCATAATTTTTTTTTTTGTTGTGAGTCATGAGTATCACATTGCCACTGTCTTGAAATTAGTGTTGTGTGCAAATGTTCAAATTTTTGTATTTAAATTCTCACATATTTTTTCCCTGAAATTGCTTGTGTTGATAAACATGATTACCAATGGTTTTACCCAGACCATTTTTGTGTTGCATCTTTAGTTAGTTTTTATATAAAGTAATTGAGCTTCATAATTAATTTTCTGCAGGGGAATGATCTGATGAGAATTCTTAAGATTGCAGCTTTTGCTGTATCTGGTTATGCATCGACTCAGGGCAGGCAATGCAAACCTTTTAATCCTCTCCTTGGTGAAACCTATGAGGCAGATTATCCAGACAAGGGTCTACGCTTCTTTTCCGAAAAAGTAGGACTTTTTTTTGTGAAACGACTAAAAATTTGATCTATGAAAAACTTCTTTCATATAACTCTTTTGCTCCTGTAACATACTAGATGGCACATATCTCTGTTCCCTGTCCTTTTTGATACCTGATCTTCTGTGCATGAATTTCAGGTTAGTCATCAACCCATGGTTGTTGCCTGCCACTGTGAGGGCAGAGGGTGGAAATTCTGGGCAGATTCTAATCTCAAAGGAAAGTTTTGGGGACGTTCAATTCAGCTTGATCCAGTGGGGGTTTTAACCCTGCAATTTGAAGATGGTGAGACATTTCAGTGGAGCAAGGTTACTACTTCTATATACAACATAATTATTGGTAAAATCTATTGTGACCATTATGGTGCCATGCGGATCAAAGGCAGTGGTAAATATTCTTGCAAGCTCAAATTCAAGGAGCAGTCTATTATTGATCGAAATCCGCATCAGGTAATATTGGTTCGCTTACTAGTAGACTTTATCTATTCTTTTAGTGTTTGTGGCAAATAAAACCTTATAAGCTATCCACTCAGTAACTCCAAAAAAGTAGTCAGATATTCAATGTACAGAAGTATAGAACTTCCTATCTTTTCAGATTATATTAATAGCATCCGATGGATGCCCTATTGGAAATAGTCATTTACTAAATAAATGCTGATGATCTGCTGCTCTTTTCTACTGCTGCGTATTTGGAAATCTTAGTTACTTATTTTGAATCTTAAAAGTTAATTTCGTTTAAATCGTGAGATGTAAGCGGCCATTTCAATTTGAATGGAGGAAGCATATGTTTCTACTTGCAACCAAATTAAAAGATTAACACCTATCTTCTGTTGAAAAAAGGTTCATGGATTTGTGCAAGACAACAAGACAGGAGAAAAGGTGGCCATGTTATTGGGGAAGTGGGATGAAGCAATGTATTATGTGTTGGGAGATCCAACTACAAAGCCAAAGGGTTATGATCCCATGACTGAAGCCATATTGTTGTGGGAGAGGGACAAATTTACTCCCAAAACAAGATACAACCTCACACCTTTTGCAATATCTTTAAATGAATTGACACCTGGCTTAAGAGAGAAGCTGCCGCCAACTGACTCAAGGCTGAGGCCTGATCAGCGCCACTTAGAGAATGGAGAGTATGAGCTGGCTAATGCAGAGAAGCTTAGACTTGAACAGTTGCAGAGACAGGTACTCATTCATTTTTTTCACTGTAGTTTGTGCGTGCACTGCTTTTATTGGTGTTATTTGAAACATAAAAATGTGATGAAAAAAATGTGAACATTTTGGCAACCATTTAATTCAAAATGCAACTTTCCTCTAGCAAAACCTTGTTTCTTTTATATGTGTAGAAATAGATCATATGATGGTCTTTTGTGTCTAAGCACCACCCATTTCCCTACACCCAAGAGTATGGCCTAGTGGTCAATGAAGTGGGAGGAGACCAGGTCTCAGGTTCAAATCTCAGCAAAGACAAAAAAAGTTGGGTGATTTCTTCCCATTTCCCTAAGCCTTGGTGGCAGAGTTACTTGATACTTGTGCTTGGTGCGAGGTAGCAAGCATTTTGTGGAATATTCGAGTTGCGCGAAAGCTGGCCCCAAGACCACAAACATAAAAATGAAAAAAGGAGCTGTGTGACAACTTCTGTCATCTCAAATGGCTATGTAATCAGATAGAAGAAATCTAGAGAAGACTAAAACATCTTTGGCTTTGATCTACATTCTACCCAAGTGGAATTGAAGGGTCTTTGTAATTCCATAACCTACAACTGGGGTAGCAACAACAAAGGTTTTGAGGATGGTGATACCAAATTTGTAAGAAAAATTTATCCACATGGAATCAATTTTCCCTTGGGGGGAGTGGGGGGAAGAGGAATGGAGGGAGACACAATTAGAGAGGAGATTCTACAAATTTAGAGGCTTTTTAAGAGTTTTTAAACAGAATGCATATTAACTGCACTACTTTGTATTCCTCCTATTAGCTTCTGAATATCTGTGCTGACCATGATCATGAAGCTTTTGTTTTGTTACCCTACCTAAACATATTAATTTCTGCAACTTGTTGAATTTCATCTTTAAGGAGTCTATGTTTATTCTAAATTTCACTGATTAACCAGATTATAATTACTGTTGCAGGCAAGGAAGCTACAGGAGAGGGGTTGGCGACCAAGATGGTTTTGCAAGGCTGAGGATGGTTGTTATCGCTACTTGGGTGGATACTGGGAAGCAAAGGAGAAACATAATTGGGAGGGCATATCTGATATATTCGGGTACACAAGTGATCCTTCTCCAGTAATCGAAGAGTAATTGCCTGTTGAGCCTGCTCTTCATTTCTCATGGAGGTTTATGTTATGTGGCTTTTCTAGCAATTAGGTTTCTGAATTCTGACATTTTCTTTCACGACGATGCTGTCAATTTTAATGTGTATAATAGCTCTCTCTAGGGTGATTCGTCCATGTCAGTTCACCTAGACATTTATCTTAAAGGAAAGTTTGAGATCATTCATCTGGGACTTGGAATTGGAACTGATCTTAACTGTCACGGTTCAAAGTAATCGTTCTTCAGAGAAACAAAACAAAAAAAGTTCTCTAGTTTAAGCACAAAACTCGATTCAGTATAGACTAGCTAAAATGGAGCCCTGATATAGGCAGAAGTACCAGGGCTTAGCAGACTTTTGAAAGTTCAAGAGAAGCCAACAACTCTTTTCTATCGTTCTCACCCCTCTCCCCCACCCCTTTTTAATTTCTTATTTACAATGAAGAAAATATATTAGTGCCTTATTTAGCTGAAAAGATAAATTATGTAATGCTACTCCCTCCATTTCGAAAGAATTTCTCTTTTCTTTTTTTGGCAATTCTTTCGTTCCAACTTTTTACATGACATGTTTAGGACTACAAGATAAAATGTCATTTTTGTACATTCAACACATTTTTAATGTAAGATCACACGATTCAAGTCTTATGTTTTTTTAAATTTTTGTGTCAAATCAAAATCAGACAATCTTTTTGAATTGAAAGGTGTATTATAAAAGGGATGATTTTAGGGACTTTCCTCCCTGTTTGACTTTATAACACTAACCTTTCTTATGGGTTAGGATATTACGCTTACCTTCCTTCTTTCATATTTGGTATAACAAAACTATTATCTGGACAAGTTTGCCCCTTATTTTGTTATTTTATATTTCTTCCTGTTATATGTAATAAAAGTATAAAACTATAGTAACCCATCAAGTGGAATTTTGTACAATTTTAGTAACATCTCTATACAACAACATACCTATCCACAAGTATTTTTATTAACAAACACTAATTTTTACATTATTTAATAATAATAAAATAATATTATCTCTTCGTCTACAAATTTATTTATAGGGATAATTTCATAAACCTCCCGTATCGGCGGTATCGCTTCATCACACTCACCTCTCTTGTGGTTTACGATATTATATTTACAGCATTTTCAATTTCCTGTAACAATTCTTTTATTTTAATGATCATAAATGTAAATTGTTAAAACTTGACTTATATACCCTTATTATTTTTATACTCTACCACACATGATTCCCTTTTTATATTATGTTAATATAAAAAATGATGCAGATTGACTTTGTCGGGACGTTCGGCCACAGAAGCCATCCATCTTGTTAGGAGGCTTGTGGAGCAATACAAGGAGAGGAAGAAAGACATTCATATGGTGTTCATCGACTTAGAAAAGACATATGATAAAGTCCCAAGTGAGTTTCTATGGAGATTCTTGGAAGCTAAAGGAGTATCGGTGGCGTATATAAGGGAAATCAATGACATGTACGATGGAGCCAAGATCCAGGTAAGGACAGCGAGAGGAGTCTCGGAGCACTTTTCAATTGAGATGGGGTTACATCAGGGATCAACCCTTAGCCCATTTTTATTTGCCTTGCTGATGGATGAATTAACGCGAAAAATTCAAGGTGAGGTGCCACGATGTAAGTTATTTACGGATGACGTAATTCTAATTGAAGAGATTCGCGACGGAGTTAATATTAAACTGGAGGTTTGGAGACAGACCCTGAACTTCAAAGGGTTCAAGTTGAGCAGGACCAAGATAGAATACTTGGAGTGCAAGTTTAGCGACGTTGCACGTGAGGTGAGCGTGGAAGTGAAGCTTAAGACATAGGCCATTCAAAAGAGAGGAAGTTTTAAGTATCTCGAATCCATTATCTAAGGAAATAGGGAGATTGACGACGATGTCACACACCGTATTGGGGCAGAATGGATGAAATAGAAGCTTGCCTCTAGAGTCTTGTGTGATAAGAAGGTACCACAAAAACTTAAAGGCAAGTTCCATAGAGTGGTGGTTAGACTAATTATGTTGTATGGGGTGAAGTGTTGTCCAGTAAAAAAATCTCACGTCAAGAAGATGAAAGTACCGAAAATGAGGATGTTGCGATGAATGTGTGAGCATAATAGGAAAGATAGGTGTTTACCCGTAAAAAGTACAATTGAATTTGTATATGTGATCAATAACACGTGGATATCAAGTGACGCACTAAATATAAATTCTAGATGAATTATACTAAAAATAAATAATAACAAAACAAAGTAAGCAATGATTAGCGTGAACTTTGTGCTAGCATCTGAGCAAAGTGACGAGAACTTGTATGAAAGCACATAAATCAAGAGAATAACAGTAAGTATATTTGTAATACCTGGAATTTGATGGGTTACAATGGAATGACATGTCCTATTTATACATGATCTACGCGGGTACATAACCCACGAAATATGCTCTCATTAATACAAGAGAATGAATGTTGTAATAATTGAGTAATCAATATCTCAATAAATGCCACTAAAGCTCCATTGAAAGAGGTGTGACCGATTTGGTAACGGCTGCCCGTTACAATTCAAATGACTTTCATCTTTCTGTATTATCGGTACCGATTACGCTTGTGTCAATCCCGGTACCATTTGAATGCTACCGGTAATTCCCCAAGATGACTTGGGCTCGACTTAACATCGATTGCCATGTGTCGCCTCATAATTCGTACAATAGTTATACACGAATTTTACCCTATACAGATAATCCCCACACTTTTCGATCGTGACTCTTGTGCAACCAGGAAGTGGATTTGACATAATCAACCAATCGACGCTCCATGCTTTGGTGGAAAATTTGAATAATAATGATTACATAACCTATCGAATGTCACATCCATTTAATACTTCTAAAACATTGATAACTGAACCATCTCTCTGATCGACGTGAACTGCAACAATGATGGTACAAATCTTTTCGTTTCCCAAACGTTATATTCTTTTACCATAAATGGGAGGTCAAATCTTTTCACAAAAGGTAATCACACACTTTGCTAATTTCCTTAATAACTTTGCCTTCCTTTTTTCTTACAAACTTCTTCGACAATGTCTTCTACTCAAACTTCTCCTTCCCACTCCTTTGAGGGTAATGACAATACTTCAAGTCACTATAGGAAGGAACTCATTTCTCCTATAACTTAAAAAATTGACTTATATTCTACTGCTGCCGAAATCCTCCCTTCAGGCTTTGATTTTTTAGGAGATCTCTGTATTCAAACTAACTACGAACATGTCGAGAATTGTGAATCCAAAATAATGGCTAAGATTCTTCCTGCCGTCGTAAAAGATTGTGGTTTTTCTCTTGACAAAGTTGTTAGAATAGTCGACCCTGTTGACCGAGTTTATTGTCATGTTGAAGGGGTTTCCATGACGTATACTTATCCCTTCACCATTGGTTTTAAACTCCCCATCCCAAAGATTATTGAGGATATTTGCCGTCGGTACATGGTTTTCTTAGGCCAAGTAGCACCGCAGATTTGGAGACTAATTTACTGCATTCAGATGTTATAGCCAATGCCGCCGATGCTCCGTTCACTATTGACCACCCCCTCCTCCTATATTACCCTATGGTTTTATGAGATGGAATTATCCATCTGTAACCCCGGGGAATTCACAGCCTTGTGGTGGTACCTACACATTCCCAATGTTAGGCGAACTACTCCCCAATCATAACATGATAACAAAATAAAAGCGGAAGATAGCAAAATACTACATAACTGTTTCATAATATAAATGCGGAAGAGATATAAGTCTGAACATCCAAATAATATCCCCCAGATGATCTAGTCTGTAGATACAAGAGTACTAGAATACGATACAAGTCTGAAATGGGCAATGAAGTGCCAAAACCAAATGCATAAGCTGAACATGTCTCTTAAATGCAAATAAAGGACTGAGATATGGATGAAGCATCCAAAGGTATGTTGAAGATATCATCCTCACCCTGAATACTGAAGATCAACTGTTTGAACTCAATCACGTGGTCTCGAGCTAGTCGTCGGATTTGTATATGCATCAAGGAAAGATGCATCAAATGTAGCATGAGTACACAACATACCCCATAGACATCATAGACCGACAACGACGGAAGATATGCAAAAATAGATAAATACTGAGTTGACACCAATAGTCCTATACTAGTAGTTCAATAATCCAAGTAAGTCACATAGTCCACAGAATTGTTCACAGAGTTCACATAATGCCTTAATCAAGTAGATTTCAAAATCCCTTAAGCCATCCAGTGACAAACAATTCCATTAATTCAATTAATCCATTTATCATGAGCAATACAACCCTCCCATATCAGAAATCCAACCAAGTCATCAACTAGCAATCAGGTATCAAATACAACCACAAATAATCAATAATGTAATGAAGTATGATATGAATGCGATGCACATGCCAGGCACCTCTGACATTCCGTAAACAATACGTCAAGTTTTTATTATGATTGTACACCCATGCGGGACTCGCAAAGTTCATATACCCCTTCGCTCCAGAATTTCTCATAGGATCACGAAGCCCAGCTCTTGGCTGTAACAATATCCGTTGCAAGCGTGCAACCCTGATCCCCACATGTCACCATCATCTCAATATTGTCATAATCTCAAAAGTGTTCTTATCTTTCCCGGTCCATTGGACCCACAATATAATCATATTCACTCCAATATCAATGTCACCAGAACCATGAGTATATGAATGCAAATGACATATATAAGGCAAAAATCATGATATAATGAGATACAACAAGTATAGAGATGAATATCACATGCTTTCAGAAATACATTAACATATAATCCACGTTCATTCAGGATATCATATCAAGAATGTGTGATGAATAAACACAACAATAACAAGTACGACGACAAGCCCACATAATGGCGACAAGCCCAATCAATCAGCAGTCAGAATCAACTTAAGGTTGATTCCCCAAATAACCCATCATAACATTTCAATACTGTATCCAATTAACCGTTCATCACAATCATTTGAGTGGGACCCATAAACATGCCTAATACTCCTCAATATTTATAACTAATTATGCACTTCAATTAAAGTTTTGAAAAATTAAACTGTAGCCTACCTCTTTGCCGAACAAGAGTGCCACACGATCAAGCCTCGGTGATAGCCTTGCCCTTCCTTCACGCCTCGTGATAATCGAAGTATATTTACACATATACTGCTCATTAATATAAGGCTTACATAACACACAAGGACATAATCCTTAATAAAGCAAAACCACAAATACCAACCCCGGGCCCATACTACCAAGACCCAAACTTTAGTACCCAAAAACCTAGAACACATACTAGGTAGTCATATCCTTAAGTTAATTGAGAAACTATACACATTTGACCCTTCAATTGAACATTAAACAAAAAGCCTCAAATTGAAACTCTAGAATTTCCCCTAAATTGAAATAGGTTTCTATACCCAAATTAAGCCTTACAACATGATAATCTATCAATATCCGCCACTAATTCATAATAATCTAAGTAATTTAATCCATAAATCTCCCATTAATCAATAATTTAACTCTCTTAAACTCATAAAAATTACAACTCATCTTCCCCAACTCATAAATTTACTAAACCACCATTAAAAGACTTAGAAACAAGTAATTAAGTCATAAAGGAAGGAAATCTCTTACCCCAAATGATGAAATTGTTCTTAACCTTCTGAAAATGCTCTGATGCGGTGCTAGGTTCGAGGTATACCTTTTTAGGAAATGAAATCTGACATAGGAAATTAAATATGACACATGATACAGTGATTTCTCCCTAGCAGAATCGACCTCGCTGGAGCGGATCTGTTCCAGCGAACAAATCACTCGGTGCGCGATCACTTGACAACTTGCCCCAGCGCCACGGCGAACCCGCCCCTGCAGAAGTCCCATCCGCCAAGGCAGAAACTCAACACTTTCCCAAACCCCGCTTGGGCGAGCTAATCTCCCACCGATGCGGATCAGAGCGAGAACAGGTGCCGCCGAGGCGGATACTAGACACCAGAAAATGATAAACAACCTTAAGCTCCCATCAAACACCCGAAATATTCTCGAGATCCTCGGATACAAACCAGACATGCTCGTATAAGGTAAACAGTGCTACGAACTCACTCGTATCCTCAGATTTCCCATTTAATAGAAATAAGACATACTTTTCTAAAGAATCGTCAAGAAAACCCAAGAATCCGAATATTACAAATAAGGCCACAAAATACATCCGATTATCTCATAAAGTAAATCAATGACTCGACTAAATCATAAATGACTCTCCAAAGCTACTGGAAGCGACGGAACCCGATAACGAACCCATATACTTCAAAGTCAACCTTGAATCAAACTATCAAACTCAAAGGTTCTATTTTAGATTTTTCATCTAAAACTCATGAAACTGAACCTCGTGATCCATGTCACATATCCCCGCGTGCCACAAACCCAACATAAAGGCTATATGAAGCGTAAAATAGGCAAATAAGACTCTTTAGCCAAAGACAACTAGACAGATCATTACAGACTTAGACTTATTTCCATTTAAGTTATTAAGACTATTTAAAACTTCATTTAGGTTGTTTTACTTTTATTTCTACATTTACTTTCTGTTTCGACTTATATTTGATTGGGATTCACCTACGAATTTGGGATAGGTGCCCTCATGACACAAAATAGGATTTTAGGTCATGATAAGTGAGAAGTTTCTGTCTCTTTTTTTAAAAATAAATGACTTCAATGCATAAGTTGTCTCAAAGAGTTAAAAGATGCAACAACATCGGTTACAATCCAATAAGGGAAAACTGAAACTCAAATAATCTTATGTAACAATAAAATAGAAAACTTTGCTAAATTGTGTGCTAGCATATTCTAAAATCTAGGAATATATACCACATCCACATCGTCAAATAAACTCATAAGCTTCCATATATCTTCACAAGTCGTCTCTATCTCCCATGAACCTACATTTCTTTTTTGTATCATGTCCACCTTAATTTTTGCATCCGACAAGATATGCACCTTTGACCATCCATTTTCAATGCTTCTCGAATTGCTAGTGCTTCAGTGGTGATGGATTTCCTAACAAATTGAATTGGGGTACCAAAGTATTGAAGCAAATGACCAAAGGGATCCATAGTCCCACTCCGATGCTTGCCATCTTTTTCTCCTTTTGTAGACTAGTATATGCAAACATAACATTACCATCTTGTGCCACAATAATATTTTTATCATTAGTATAGTCAGATACAAGTACATGAGAAAGAGTAGTAAGCATATTATTTTCTTATTCATGGAAATCAAAAAGTGTCCTGTTTACAATATCATTAGGTTCACTAATATCCCCACTAAAGCTTATTGAGTTTCTAACCTTTCAAATTTGCCACATGATAGAAATACTTAGTTTAGCAAGATCAATAGAATCAGAATATTGATTAGCATTAATAAAAATATCATTCCACCATCTCTAAAAATCCACAGTATTCTCGATATTAGGCCAATTAATAGGGAATATTCTCCAAATTAATTATGCTTTAGGGCATCTAAAAAGTATATGATCAATAGTTTCACTTTTCATACCACAAACCTTACACACATTACAAGTATGTCTTAAAATCCTTTAGAAATAACATGATTAACAGGTAGCACATTCATAATACATTTTCGAATAAAATGCTTATATTCATTTTTGATATTCAAGACCATAAGAAATCCCAGAACTTTTTTGAAAAAAGATTGATTACTCAATTGAGGTCTATCACTGCTAACTTCTCGACATCTAACATTTTTTCTAGCTAAATGGTTTACCAATTTTACCTCATAATTGCCAGATTTAGTATGATGCCAAATAATTCTATCTGACGACCCAGTGGTAGATATAGGAATAGACACTATTGCATGAATATCTTCCGCACAAAACCAATTCTGTAAATCTTGCATCTTCCAAGTGTGAGTATTGTGGCCTATAAGATCATTCTCTTTTAACTCTATATTCATTTGAGCATGACAATGGCTAGGCCTAAACCCACATGAATTGGGAATCCAAGGATCCGTCCAAACTTTAATACTATCACAAGAGCCTACCCTCCATCTAATACCTTTTTGTAAAAGATATCTACCCCAAATAATATTCTTCCATATCCATGAGCTAGCAGAAGAACATGTAGCTTTAAGAAAAGACGTATGTTGGAAATACTTACTTTTGAGAATTTTAAAAACTAGAGAATCTTCTTGAGTCAAAATTCTCCAAGCGAGTTTAGTCAACAAAGCTTGATTAAAAGATTTTATCTCTCTAAATCCTATCCCCCCTTTAGATTTTGCTAAATAAAGATTCTTCCATTTTTCAAAATGCATTTTTCTCCTATCCTCATCTTGACCCCACTTGAAATTAGAGAAAATAATAGTATAGCCTTACACAAAGTATCCGAAATTTGAAAACATGATAAAACATAAGAAGGAATCTCATATAATACATATTTAAGCATCACTTCTTTTCCTGCAGGGCTTAAGAAAATATTTTTCCAATCTATTATTTTAGCCTTCTATCTTTAATAAAATTCATTTTTTTTTCAATTTTCCAACTACCGTGGATAAACCACAATATAACCCCAATTTACTTCTTTGTAATTTTCCAAGCTCAACGATAATTCCATCTTTCTCAATTTTCAAAGTATTTTTACTAAAAAATATAGCCGATTTCTCAAAATTCACCTTTTGACGTGAACATTCTTCATATGTTCTTAAAATTTCAGCAATTGTTATAGCAGTTTGAACAATAGCCTTACAAAAAATAAATGAGTCATCAGCAAAAAACAGATGGTTAATAGTAGGTCCACCTCTGACTAAACTTAAACCTTGTATATTCCCAAGTACTTCCACTTGATTTAGAATTCTATAAAGACCTTCCGCACATAGCAGAAACAAATAAAAGGATAGAGGATCTCTTTACCTTAGTCCTCTAGTAGGTTTCACTTTCCCTGCTATATCTCCATTAACATTAAACCTATATGTCGAAGTAGTAATGTATTGCATAATCCAAGTGTAACACCTCGTACCTTCAAACTAAGCCTTGTTCATGATCCACGAGTGTATAAAATCAAAACGGAGAGTTTACGTTGGAAAACCAGGTTCAGCTTTGCATAAGAAATTTGACGGCAAAAAAGTACGGACCGTAAATTTTTTTACGGTCCGTTAAACGAACCGATATTACTTTTGAAAATGAGGTCAAGTTGTGAATTCTACAGACCGTCAAACTATTGACGGTCCATAAATCTTCTAGGTCTCTTAATTCCATATTTCACCACTCTCTGAAATTTTTTAGAAAATGACGGTACAGTCAGATTATATGGACCATCAAACATTCGACGGACCATCAATCTAGACCTTTAAAATATTGATGGCCCAGACTCAGACCGTCAAACATTCGATGGACCGTCAAAATCCCCCGATAGCAAACAGTATAAATATGACACTTGATTCTAAAAATCAATTTTTCATATTCCCAAGCCCTAGAATGAAGGTTCTCTCTTCCCAAACATCTCGTACATCAAGGTAAGTTCTTTCCACGTATTTATATGCGACTCTAACATAGTATAATTAATTCCTAAGTGAATTTCATTACTCTTAACCTAGGATTTTCAAGATAAACCCAATTTAAGTTTTCAAGGTACAATTTTTGGAGTTCTTCTTCAAAGTGAGGATTTTTAATACAAGTTTAGAAGCAAGTCAGGTATGTAGAGCTTCTATTCACGTGTGGGAATATCCATGTTCTTCCCCACTCCACGTTCTTCCATAAAATACGAATTCTTCATAAGTTTAGGGTTTTATTCTATTATCATGATAAACCTAACCACATGTAATATCATATATCATGTATATATTATAATTCATCAATTGTATTCATGATATGTCATTATGATCGTCATGAACCTGTCTGTAATCCATGAACTTGTGCTTTGATTTTTATGAGTTCTTAATTATCATGTCATGAATTATTATTACTTAACCTATGGAATTATACATGTTTTCTCACAAGTTATATATATTATCAAATTATATTCATGTTAACTCTCTCAGATCATGTTTACAAGTTATTTCATGAAATTCATGGGCTTACAAGCCACTATTTTTCAAGTACATATTTTAGGAGTTGCATTGTTTATCGAGAAGGCTCTAGTAGCCTGAAACTACGTATGCCACTGTATGATAAGGGACGCTCTGTCCAGAGAACGATACCTTCAGAATTGCAGATTGGATCCTTTCTTGCCATGTTCATAGCTCATACCCCAACAAGGTATGGGAAAGCTATACTGGTCGGGCTATATACCAGACTTCACGTACCCACATGGTGTTTCATGTTGTCGGTTATGCTACTTCTCTCCCCACAGATATAAAATTATATAAATATATATACAGACATATAGTTTTCAGGCTTTATTCATGTTATTATACTCATGTTCATGTTCTTGTTTCATTTTTAGTTTCTTGTTTTATGTTTCTCTTATATCATGTGCCTGCTTATTTCCATTAGTTGTTTTACATACGGTACAATTCAAATTTACTAACGCCACTTTGCATGGGGCTTGCACTTTACGGTGCAGGTGCTGAGTTTCAGGGAGATAGATCTACTTAGTAGGACAGCTTCAGTAACAGTTATTTCGGTGAGCCCCATCTCATTCAGGGTGTTAGTTTAGTACTTTATGGTTATGCATTATTAGTAGAGGTATGCCAAGGCCTTGTCCTGGTAGACAGTTTTACAGACTCATGTTCAGAGGTTTCATAGATTAGTTTAGTAGCATGTCATGTCAGCATTGATTTTCAAACTTATTATATTTTCAGATTATTTTTGCTATGATTGTTTCAGACTACTTTCCACGCTATGATTTACATGTTTTCAGTACCATATTTAGTGTATGTTTTGATTATCATGTTGGCAAGCAAGCCATATGGTTTGCTCGGTCACATGCAGCCAGACAACGAGTGTCGTGTTCCGCCCAGGCCATGGTTTAAGACATGACAAAGCTGCTATCAGAGCACTAGGTTTCCAGTAGGGTCACTTTTATGTATGTGAGAGCCCCACATATGTAAATAGTTGACCACCAAGACATCTAGGATTGTCTCACTTCTTTATACTCTAGATCGTGCAGTTAGAGATATACCTTCAGGATATCCATCTAACTTGTTTGTATTATGTATTTTAGAAAATGCATGCGAAAAGAAAGTACACAAAGAGGATTTCAGCTAACAACCATAGAGCTGCAGATAATGTTGCTCGCGAGGAAAATGCTCAGGCTTAGGAAGCCAATTTGGGTACAACACCACCCGATACCACAGGGACTCCAGAGATCCCAGTTTCGCTGCCCAACTCTACTAACTCTGGTGTTAGGGGAGCTATTCAGCTTCTCACCCAGCTTGTGGCTGCTCAAGCCTAATGTTAGGGAACAACTCCAAGTATGGGGATGGATGAAGAGTTATCTAGTTTCAGGACACATGAGTTTCTTCTCATGGACCCTCCAATGTTCACATGGTCTTGTAAGAAAAAAGATCAACAGAACTACATTAATGTGCTTCAGAAAAATATTTCGTGTGATGCATGTTAATTAGATAGAGACAGCAGAGTTTGGAGCTCATTAGTTGTAGGATATTGCTAACATGTGGTATGAGTCTTAGGAGCAGTCCCGTGGGGAAGATGCACATCCAGCGACTTGGGATGAGTTCACATATGCCTTCATTGAGCACGTTCTGCCAATAAAAGTCAGAAAGGCTGAGGCTGTAGAATTTGAAAGCTGAGGCAAAATGGTAGGACTATGTAGGAGTACTATCTTCAATTTTTCTATTTGTCAAAGTATGCTCCACATATGTTCCAAGACATGAGCGCCAGATTTAGGCATTTTTTATATGGCCTTGATCCCTATTTGTACGATGCAACAAATTTCACAACTCAGAACATGGAGATGACTATTACAAAGATGGTTGCTTTCATATAGGGTAATGAGAACATATTAAAGGAAGAGGAATCATTACAGAAGGAGAAGGACAAGGAATTCAATAAAAGAGCCAAGTCTTTAGGTCACTTCAGTCATGGGGGAGGTGGAGGTAGGCAGTTCATAAAAAATAGGTCATCATGACCTGCTCCATCTTCAGCTAGTGCCCCAGCAAGATATGGGAAAACTCTAGTGGTCGGGCCAGGTACCAGACTTCATATACCCACATAGTGTTTCATGTTGTTAGTTATACTACTGCTCTCCTCACGGATGTGCAATTATATATACAAACAGACAGTTTTTAGACTTTACTCATGTTATTATACTCATGTTCATGTTCATGTTTCAGTTCAGTTTCTTGTTTCATGTTTCTCTTATATCATGTGCCTAGTTATTTCCTTCAGTTGCTTTACATACGGTACAATTTAAATGTACTAACGTCCCTTCGCATGGGGCCTGTACTTTATGGTGTAGGTGTTGAGTTTCAGGGAGATGTATCTACTCACTAAGATAACTTCAGTACCAGTTATTTCGGTGAGCCCCATCTCATTCAGGGTGTTAGTCTAGTACTTTATGGTTATGCATTATTAGTAGAGGTATGCCAGAGTCTTGTTCTGATAGACAGTTTTACAGACTCATGTTCAGAGGTTTCATAGACTAGTTCAGTATTATGTCATGTCAGTCATGTTAGTATTGATTTTTAGACTTATTATATTTTCAGATTATTTTCGCTATGACTATTTCAGACTACTTTCCACACTATGATTTACATGTTTTCAGTACCATATTTAGTGTATGTTTTGATGTCCATGTTGGCAAGCAAGTCATGTAGTTCGTTCGGTCACATGCAGCCAGGCACCGAGTGTCGTGTTCCTCCTAGGTCATGGTTCGGGGCGTGACACCAAGTGCTAAAGTTCTTATGAAAGCCCATTTTAAGAAGTAATTTTTGAATATAAAACCACTCTACTCGATCATACGCTTTGGCCATATCTAGTTTAAGAGCCATGTTCTTTTCCTTTCCTCGTATTTTATTCTTCAAAAGATGAATAAATTTGTCATGACCCAAAATTACTAAGTCATGCGAGCACCTACCATTCCCACCATCGGTAGGCGAACCCTTCCCTTATTAATCAATTCAACACCATAAAGTAAATAAGCATAAATAATGGAAGTCTAAGTCATATCATAAATATCAAGTACGGAAGTACGATTGCTAATACACCCCAAGGATAATGGTCAGAAATAGTACGAGAGCCACTAATCATCAAAACGAGTCTGAATAATACAAGTCTCAAATGTGGAATACTGTCTAAGAAAGCGATAAAGACAAGTAAATAGAAAGGAGTCTTCGGGCAGCGGATCCATCAAGCAGTGCTCACCCTAGAAGACTCAGCAGGTAGCCTCGGGATCAGTCTTGAGGAGTAGAAGTGGAACCGTTCACGTACTCTGCATTCAGAAAAGAATGCAACAATGTAGTATCAGTACAAACACTATGCATCGGTAGATATCATAGGCCAATAATAATTGGCTAACATATATATAAGAAAGAAACTGAAGAATAGACATGCTCGTAATCAAGTACAAGTAATATCACAGTCCAAGAATAATCAACCTAGGTATAGAGAATCAAGTCAGAAATCAGGTATATGAATGTAATAATGAGTAAAATATGCAATGCAATGGCCAAATGTAATCTCCGTACACACATGCTTCGGGCGGAATATCTCTACGTCCCAACAGTCATGACCCATGGGGGACCCGCGAAGTCTATGTACCAGTCACTTCGTATCACACAGCCTAGAGATAACTCTTCCACCGAACACCCCGCTAGTCACTCCGTATCACACAACATAGAGATGGCTATGCAATCAATATGTCATAAGAATCATTGTTGTTTCCTTCCCATTTATCACCATCACGCCAATCAAAGATAATATGAATATATCATGAAAATGAAGATGAATGTAATGCAATGACAATATTATGTGTATCATGTAAATCCCCAACCGTGCCACACATAGACACATATCACAATGTCAGTATAAAGTCAAGTCTTTTCCTCTATCCATGATAATATCAAGTTAAGTGAGAGACAACTATATCACATGTACAGTATGACAACTACGTACAAATCTAATAACCACAAAGAGGAACCAAATCACATTCAGTCAACATTAACTAACCTAAGTAATCCATAACAACTCCGTACCCGAAGGTGTACATGTTTTCTCCAATAGAATCTAACTATACATACACTTGGCTAACTGAAGTATAACCAGAAGGTAAGCCATAACCTACCTGGAATGCCGAGCGGGAGTCGCAATGATCATACTTGAGCCTTTCCATTTCGAGGATCATGGTAGTACTCGAAGTCTAAATATTATCGAAATCTGAGTTATAGAATGAAACTAACAACACCCAAAACACTAGACTATTTCTTTGAACCCCAATAAATTAGGGAAGAAAGGGGAAATGGGCCCACAAAGGTAAAATATTCTAGAACTATTTTCGAATGAGTAAGTGAAGGGTTTTATTTTACACTTAAAATGATTCTAACTTTATTTTCCCGTTGTCCGCTGCAGCAGCCAGAGGCCCGTTGTAGTGGACCCAAGCCTGCGGTCAACCGCCCATACCCGTGGAGGTCTAATTCATTGGGTCAACCCCCAATGGCCTAAACTAACTTTCCAACCATGGTCAAGAATACTCTTGAGGGCCTTGAGAACCAAACCAACAATCCTACCAAGTCATAAATGACCCTCCGGACCTTACAAAATCAACATAATTCTGAAAAGGATTTATTTACACAAAAGTCAACTATCGATCAAATACTCACACTTAAAAGGTTTTAATTTCTCAACTTACTATAGGATCGTCCGATAACCTCAAAAATTGAGTCCACATGGGTAAAATAGTTAAAATGAACGTGACGACTGAATATGACATTGCGTCATATACCAATTAAATAATCGCTCATCCTCGAGCGACAAAGAGAGAATGAGGGAGAAAGGTACTCGAGTCAGCAAATAACTAGGGGTATCTGGCATGCATATCGGACTCGATCTCCTATGTAGCCTTCTTAATCGGGCGAGGCTTCCATTGCACCTTTACGGAAGTTATCTCCTTAGACCTCAACTTCCTAACCTGCTTATCTAGAATTGCTATAGGCTCCCTCTCATATGATAGATTCTCATCCAACAACACTGATTCCCAACAAATGATATAAGACCGTCTGAATGGTACTTTTTCAACATAGAAACGTGAAAAACCGGATGGACATCCGACAAGCCTGGTGGCAAGGCCAACTCATAAGCAACAACACCAATACGACGATGAATCTTAAATGGACCAATGTATCTCAGGCTCAACTTGCCCCTATTCCCAAATCGCATCACACCCTTCATGGGTGATATCTTCAGAAGAACCTGCTCACCCTCCATAAACTCTAAGTCTTGGACCTTCCGATCTGCATACATCTTTAATGGACTCTAAGTCTTGGACCTTCTGGTCTGCATACATCTGAGCTGCCAGAAGCTTTTCCTAAATAAGCATTATCTTATCTATGGACCCCCTCAACAAATCTGTACCCCCACGGTCAGACCTCAAAAGCATCAAATCATCCTATATGAGAATGACACCTCCTACCATATAAAGCCTCAAACGACGCCATATCAATACTGGAATGGTAACTATTATTGTACGCGAACTCAACCAAGGGTAAGAACTGGTCCCAATGATCACCAAAATTAATAACACATGCTCTCAACATATCCTCGAGCACCTGAATAGTCCTCTCGGACTGTCCATCAGTCTGGAGATGCATTGCGCAATTGCTTTTACTATTTTGCTTTGTTCAAGAAAATTTTGACTCCACTGCCACTCATAAAATAAACCATATTATAATAACGGAATAAACAATTTGAAAGTCATAATAGACACTCCAAACATTTTATCATATGAAAATCATTTATTTGATTTATACTTATTTACATCTCTATCTAACTAATATGCATTTAATGTACTAAGATCTAACTAAGTACACATCTGCCTGCAATGTCCGCAAAAAATGGGAAGTAAACTGAGGACCTCTATCAGAGATGATAGAAATAGGAACTCCGTGCAATCGCACAATCGCACAATCGCACGAATGTAAATTCTGGCTAACTTCTCTGCATTATAAATAACCTAAACAAAAATAAAGTGTGCAAACTTTGCCAGCCTATCCATAATAACCCGAAATGAATCAAACATTCCCAAGGTCTTCGAAAGACCTACTACAAAATCTATGGAAATCCTCTCTCACTTCTACTCGGGAATGGGCATCCTCTGTAGCACACCGCCAGGTCTTTGGTGCTCATATTTAACCTGTTGACAATTCCCACACCAGGCAATAAAATCTGCAGTATCTCTCTTCATCCGACCCCATCGGTAGTGTTATGTCAAATCATGGTACATCTTAGTAGCACCTAGGTCAATGGAATATCGGGAACTATAGGCCTCCTCTCATATCAAATGAATCAAATAACCCACACAAGGGATGCACACACGTCCCTTAATCCTCAGAACCCCCTCGCTATCAAGAACGACCTCCTTGACCTCACCACGCAACACCTTGTCACAAATCTTGCACAACTGGGCATCCTCAAACTGTTGAGCCCTAATCTGCTCCAAGAGAGGCAACCTCGCCTCAACACATGCTGAAACTCTGCCCGGATGTGAAAGATTCAATCACATAAAACTGTTAGACATAGTCTAAACCTCCATGGCTAAGGGACGCTCAAAGATAACCAATTGAGCCAAACTACCCACACTCACTGCCTTGCGACTCAAGGCATCATCTACCACATTTGCCTTATCTGGATGATAAAGTATGGTGATATCATAATCCTTTAGAAGCTCCATCCATCTACGCTGCCTAGAATTGAGATCTCTCTGACTGAACACATAGACAATGACCTTGCCCTTCTGCATCAACACAACACCAAAACCAACACGGGACACATAACAATAGACTAAAAATCCTTACCCTCCACGGATAATGCCAAGATCGGAGTCATAGTTAACAAAGTATTGAGCTTTTGGAAGCTCTCCTCACAAGCATTAGACCACTGAAAAGAAACCTCATTCTGAGTCAATCTATTCATGTGAGACGCAATTGAATCAAATCCTTTCACGAACCGATGATAGTTATTGGCCAACCCCACAAAGCTACGTATCTCAATCATAGTAGTGGGCCTCGACCAATCCCTAACAACCTCAAACTTCTTAGGATCAACCATAACCCCCTCGTTCGACACCACGTGGCCAAAGAATGCCACATAATCAAACCAAAACTCACATTTTGAAATCTTTGCATAAAACTCCTTCTCTCTCAACAATCCAAGAACAATCCTCAAGTGCTGCTTATGCTCCTCCTTACTTTTCGAATAGACCAAGATATCATTGATAAATACAATAATGAAGGAATCCAAGTATGGCTTAAAAATGCCATTCATCAAGTCCATAAAAGTTGTCGGGGCAGTTGTAAGCCCAAAAGACATCACAAGGAACTCATAATGACCATAACGAGTCCTAAAGGCCATCTTCAGAATATCATCGACCTAAATCTTTAGCTAGTGATAGCTTGACCTCAAATCAATCTTCGAAAATACCAAAGTGCCCTGAAGCTGGTCAAACAAGTCATCAACACGAGGAATCGAGAATAGTGACCTTGTTCAACTGACAATAATCTATGCACATCCTCGTCGTACCATATTTATTCTTCACAAATAACACGGGAGCACCCCAAGGGAAGACATTCGGTCTAATGAATCCCTTACTTAAAAGGTCCAATAACTGCTCTTTTAAATCCCTCAATTCTGCAGGTGCCATCCTATAAGGTGTAACAGATATAGGGTGTGTTCTTGTCTCTAAGTCGATGTAAAAATCAATATCATGATCGGGTGGCATACCGGGTAAATCGGCAGGGAATACCTCCACAAACTCACAAATAACAGGCACAGACTCAAAGGATAGAGAATCAACACTGGTACCACGAATATGGGCCAAGTAGGCCGAACACCCTCGTCAACAAGTTTCTTCACACGGAGATACGAAATAATCTTCTTCCTCGGGACTAGAAGTACCCCTCCACTCGAGTCTAGGAATCCTGGACATGGCTAAAGTAATTGTCTTGGCATGATAGTCCAAGATCGCGTGGTACGGAGACAACCAACCCAAAATAATGTCAAAATCTAACATATCTATAATTATCAAGTCTACCCACGTGTCGTACCCCATAATAGTAACTAAGCAAGATCGATAGACTCTATCAACCAATACAGAATCCCCAACTGGAGTAGACATATAAATAGGCAAGTAAAGACAGTCACAAGTCAAATCCCAACCAACCGAATGATAAACAGATACATATGAGTAAGTTGACCCTACATCAAACAAGACCATAGTCGGCCGAAGACGAACAAAAATGTTACTTGAGATCACAACATCAAAAGCCTCTACCTCCGGCCTACTCGGAAATATATAACACTGTGCACCACCATGGCCACTCTAATCAGAATATGCTCCTCCCCTGGAACCTGAGACATATCTCTACCAGACTGATGTCCACCCCTAGAAGACTGAGAACCACCGTAGCTTGATTGGGCACTACCCCTCATTGAAGAACCACTCCGGCTACCAGAAGACGTCGGAGTCCTAGGGATCTAGAACCTGGAATCCCGATGAGTCCCACTCTGTCTAGCTCGAGGACATTCTCTCTTGAAGTGACCCGACTCACTATAAGCATAATAAACTCTGGGCGCTGGAGGCTGATACACGAAGGCTGAAGAACCGGATGGACAATCTTGGTCGGCTGGTTGAGAGAAAGAACCTCTCTGAGACTGTCCATCCCCAAAACCACTCTGTCTAGAAGGGACGCTAGAAGATGCCTGCAATACAGACTGAATGGGATGATCGGGGGCTGAATGATAGGTCGTGGAAGACTGGCCCCACCTCTGTGACTGGAAGAACCACTAAATCCACCATACTGACGGGGCCTCTTCACACTAGACCCTCTAAATGATCAAACTGTGGCAGCCTCAACACTCATAACATGACCTACTACTGGCTGGAAGGAAGACCCTGGAGCTACAACCGAAAGATAGAGAACATGGAGTGAAAGCACAAGTCTATTAACAAATATACAGACCTTCTCTGCCTCTGTCAAAATCAAGTGTGTCTCATACTGGGCCAAAAACTAGAACTTGAGCTCATACTCTGCCACTGACATACCCCTCTGCCACAAATAATTGAACTCATCCTTGCGATAATCTCTCAGAATACGCTGCACGTACTTCTCTAGGAAGACCTGGTAAAATTGTACCCAAGTGAGTGGAGGTGAACCAGCTGGTCTGTCCTCAATATAATACCTTCATCATATCTTCGCATCATCACGGAACTGAAAGGACACATAGTCCACCCCATGAGACTCAACAATCCTCATATTGTACTACCTTTCATGCATGTCAACAATGAACTCATACACATTCTCACTGCGGGTACCATAAAACCTGGGTAGCTCCATCTTTAAGAACCTATCTATGAGCTCTTGATGTCTAAGTATCAAAGCCTGAGCTGCTACTGGCATGGGAACACCCTCAGAGGTTGGTAGACCATTAATGCACGGGGCCATGGCAGCAGTAGGCCGCACCCTTTATGTATGTCCCTACTCGGGAGTATAAAACCCTACCCTAGTATGAGAACCACCTAGAATGATAATGTCAGTAGCCTGCCGGGCATCAATATGCAATAGTATATGGGATAATATGTCCTGAAGTGCTGGGTTGGACATAGCCTTGGGGTAAGTCTGGGCTGGTCCCAATCCTTCCCAATCTATCTACTCTGCCTCGGGCTCACGCTCTGGAGAAACCGAGAGTGTCTGTCTCTGTCCAGCCGCAAGAGCCCTGCCCCTAGCTAGTGCCGCACCATGACCTCTAGCTCGACCGTGACCTCTCGCATGTCCTCGTCCTAACGCCAGCCCCAACAGCGGGCTCGGGCGCGACGTCCCTCGCAAGATCAACTTGTGTCCTCACAATCTGTGAGAGAATACAAAAGAATGAGATACCAATTTGAATGTTCCAGATACCAATTTGAATAAAGTAGCACAAAAAATGAAAAAATATGAAGTTCCTAAATGTCTCATAGCCTTTAACAGAAAAGTACGGAG
Source organism: Anisodus tanguticus (assembly GCA_034509755.1). NCBI lineage: Eukaryota > Viridiplantae > Streptophyta > Magnoliopsida > Solanales > Solanaceae > Anisodus > Anisodus tanguticus. The sequence continues at coordinate 16,838,749 of CM067540.1, forward strand.
CTCTTCGTACTGTTCTGCAAGACTCTACTAGACATGCTCTTGTACTTATAGACCGGGAAACCTAGGGCTCTTATACCAACTTGTTATGATCTAGAACTACTAAGTTGTGCGGGCACCTAAAATTCCCACCATCGGTAGGCGAACCCTTCCCTTTTTCATCAATTCAACACCATAAAATAAATAAGCAGAAATAATAAAAGTCTACGTCATATCATAAATATCAAGTGAGGAAGTATGATTGCTAATACACCCCAAGGATAATGATATGAAATAGTACGAGAGCCATTAATCATCAAAATGAGTCTGAACAATACAAGTCTCAAATGTGGAATACTGTCTAAGAAAGCAATAAAGACAAGTAAATAGAAAGGAGTCTCCAGGCAGCGAATCCATTAAGCAGTGCTCACCCTAGAAGACTCAGCAAGTAGCCTCGGGATCAGTCTCGAGGAGTAGAAGTGGCACCGATCACTTATTATACATTCAGAAAAGAATGCAATAAGGTAGTATTAGTACAAACACTATATACTAGTAGATATCATAGGCCAACAACAGTTAGCTAACATATATATAAGAAAGAAACTAATGAATGTTTATGATCGCAATCAAGTACAAGTAATATCACAGTCCAAGAATAATCAACCCAGGTATAGAGAACCAAGTCAGAAATTAAGTATATGAATGTGATGATGAGTAAAATATGCAATGACCAAATGTAATCTCCGTACACACATGCTCCGGGCGGAATATCTCTATGTCCCAACAATCATGACTCATGAGGGACGTGCGAAGTCCATGTACCAGTCAATTCGTATCACACATCCAAGAGATGACTCTTCCACTGAACATCCCGCTAGTCACTCCGTATCATACATCATAGAGATGGCTACGCAATCAATATGTCATAAGAATCATTGTTGTTTCATTCCCATTTATCACCATCACGCCAATCACCGATAATATCAATATATCATGAAAATGAAGATGAATGCAATGTAATGACAATATCACGTGTATCATGTAAATTCCCAACCGTGCCAAACATGGACACATATCACGATGTTAGTATCAAGTCAAGTCATTTATTCTATCCATAATAATATCAAGATAAGTCAAAGACAACTATATCACATGTACGGTATGAGAACTACGTACAAATCCAATAATCACAAAGAGAAACCAAATCATATTCAGTCAACATTAACCAACCTAAGTAATCCATCCCAAATCTATACCTGAAGGCGTACATGCTTTCTCCAACAGAATATAACTATGCATACGCTTCGCTAACCAAATTCTAACTAGAAGGTAAACCATAATCAACCTGGAACGCCGAGCAGGAAGCGCAACGATCACACTTGAGCCTTTCCCTTCCGAGGATCACGGTAGTACTCAAAGTCTAAATATTATCGAATTCTAAGTTATAGAATGAAACTAACAACACCCAAAACACTAGACTATTCCTTTGAACCCTAACCAATTAGGGAAGCAAGGGCCCACGCGCCCATAAGGGTAAATGGTCATTTTGAAAGTGAAATAGTTCAATGTTCTAGGAGTTCAATTCTACTAATCAATTGCTAAAATTACTCAAGACTAGGCTAATTTCATCAATTAATATAAACCCCCTAATTTGGGTATGAATCCTAAGTTTCCAACCTTAAAATTCATCATATAAATGGAAGATTCAAGCTTAACGATTACTAATTTGTGAAATCCATGCATAGATTAATAAAACCCATCAATTAATTATCACTTTCAAGCTTATCAATCAAATAAACCCTAACTAGGTTGAACTCATCTTTACCAACTAATTTCTAGATTGTTTTCACCATTAAATCAACTTAAGAAAAATAAAGGAAGGTAATACAAGGCTAAGAAAGCTCACCACAAGAAGAATTCACTTAGAGTTGCTTGAAATTGCTCAGTGTTTTGGAGAACTATTTTTGAAATAAGGAAGTGAAGGGTTTTATTTTACACTTAAAAAGGTTCTGCCTCTGTTTTCCCGTCGTCTGCTGCAGCGGCCATAGAATCACTGTAGTGGACCCGCACCTGCGGTTAATCGTCCGCGGTCAAGCATAAAAACCTAACCCTTCGCTGTAATGGATCGCCGTCCCTGCAGTAGTCCCTATCCGCAGGTGCGAACTGAGGCTCATCCCAACGTATACACCAGAACCAGCAGAAAAATAGCCTTATACAATTTCAACCCAAAATCCGACAATCACCCGAGACCTCCTCGACACAAACCAAATATGCACACACATAAAAATACGTTACGAACTCACTCGTGGACTCAAAATTTTCTTCGGAGGTCTAATTCTTCGGGCCAACCCCCAACGACATAAACTAACTTTCCAACCATAGTCAAGAATACTCCTGAGGGCCTCGGAAACCAAACCAACTATCCCAACAAGTCATAAATGACCTTCCAGACCTTACGGAATCGATGAGATTCTAAAAAGTGGCCGTCTACACAAAAGTCAAATATTGATCAAATTGTCATACTTAAAGGGTTCTAATTTCTCAAGTTACTCTAGGATCGTCGATAACCTCGAGAATCGAGTCCATAGGGGGTAAAATAGTCAAAATACATGTAACGACTAAACAAGTCATTACAAAATTCATAAGCCAGAACCACATTATCCAGAATTTATCGTTTTCCAATAAAAGTAGATTGATTAGGAGAAATGATATTGGAGAGATATGTTTTGAGTCTCGCAATAATAATCTTAGCAATAATTTTATACACCATAGAACATAAGCTTATGGGTCTAAACTGACTAATATCACTAGGATTCTTCACTTTAGGAATCAAAGTTATAAGAGTTTTATTAAAAGAAGGTAGAAGATAACCTAAAGGAAAGAAAAAATTTAACAGCTTCGCAAATATTACCGGATGAAATATTCCAATATTTCTAAAAGAAAAAAGAAGTCATACCATCCACTCTCGGTGCTTTAAGGGGATGCATATCGAAAACAACTTTTTAATATCATCACTTGTGACATCTCTAAGACAAAACCACATTATCCACAATTTGTCTTTTTCCAAAAAAAGCAGATTGATTAGGAGAAATAATATTGAAGAGATATGTTTCGAGTTTCGCAACAATAATCTTAGCAATAATTTTATACACCATAGAACATAAGCTTATGGGTCTAAACTGACTAATAGCGCTAGGATTCTTCACTTTAGGAATCAAAGTTATAAGAGTTTCATTCCAAGAAGGTAGTAGATAACCTAAATGAAAGAAAAAATTTAACAACTTCGCAAATATCACCGGACAAAATATTCCAATATTTATGAAAGAAAAAATAAGTCATACCATCCACTCCCGGTGCTTTAAGGGGATGCATATCGAAAGTGACTTTTTTAATATCATCATTTGTCACATCTCTAATAAGCCTATCGTTAACGATGTTATCAACTAAAGGATGAATTAAACTCAAAATGGGATCAAAGTTACTAGGTCTAGAGGTAGTGAATACATGATTGTAAAATCTTTGTACTTCTTGCAGAATATCCCTATGTTCAGATACCTAGTTTTCATCGTCTAATTGAAGTCCTTTAATATTATTACACTTACGCCGCTGGATGATTTTCATATGAAAGAAAGAAGTATTTTTATCGCCTTCCTGGAGTCATAAAACTCTAAATTTTTGTTTTCAATAGGCTTCTTCATCCTTATATGCACATACTAACTCTTTTCTAAGCAACTTTAGCTTATTAATATCAAAATCCCTAGAATCGTTCTTAAGATCCACAATTCTATCCTTAATACCTTGAATTATTTTCCTAAATTTTTCCTTTCCCCTCGTAGCCAAGCTAGAAATGAGACTCGACATTTCTTTAATTTAAAGCTAACTTTGGATTGTTCGAACCCTCACATATACCTATTCCATGAAGGCTCTACAGTCACCTCCACTTCTTCCTTTTTGCTCTATCTTTTGTCGAAATAAAATCATTTTTTCTTTCTCTAGATTCTGTATTAATTAGCAAAGTAGTATGGTCAGAAGCCTCCGTTTCTATGTGAAGAATATTTTCTTGATAAAATTTAGTCTTCAATCTGGGGAATATATTGATCTATCGAGTCTCTCTCGAATAATACCATCATTTTCTATAAAACACCACTAAGTCCAAGACTTTTCATTAAAGCCTAAATCTATTGCTCTGACATCCCATAAAAATTTTCTAAAATCTCTAAAAGACATAGTCTCTCTAATCCTACCCCCTATCTTCTCAGAATTATCAATGATATCATTAAAATCTCCCGTCATAATTCAAAGAGACCCCCAACTACTCCATTTAATATAAGTTCTTGCAATTGAGATCTACGAGTAGCTTTATCAGTACTTAAATATACAAAGACACACCGATATTTATAATTAGATACCATATCATGTATATAAGTTTCAATATAAAAAGAGAATGAGTGAGATTGACATACCTGAATATCGTCATTCCAAAATAAACATAATCCTCCAGATAAACCCACCAGATCCATAGTAATAACTTGCACCATATTTAGTTATCTCATAATTCTCAGTACCATTGTTTCACGATTCTTTGTTTCACTTAAAATATCATACTCAGGGAATGGAGACGTACTGTCTCTTTCAAAAAGGGAATTGTCAAGGACTCCCAGCCCTCGACAATTCCACACTAATGTCTTCATCGAGAGGAGGGAAGTCATTTTGGGCTGGCCTCCGAATCCACCACGTTTTTCGGCTTCTTAATATCTATTTCATTAATAATAATATCACCTTTCCGTTTATCCCTGACATTCCGCAAACACATATCAGTACCATCACAATTGACTAAGTTATCATTGATGCCAACTACTTCCTTATTTTCTCTAGCACATTCTGTAACAACATTAGATCTAGCTAATCATTTCCAGTTCTTCTTTTTTCCTCCTAGCTTTGTAGTAAATAGATTCTGCATATTACTAATTTTATCATTTTCTATCTCACCAGCCTTTTCCACCTCTTTAAACATTGTTTTAGAAGGAAATTTATCACCAAAGTTATTCGGAATGGAACATACCTGCTGGGACATCCCTACTGAAAGTTGTATGTCCTAGAGACAATCAATATTAGGGATAAATGTACTTGAACACATTCGTATTATTAATAAGATTAATATTTATGGCATTTACAATTATTGAATTATTATTTGATTGTTTGTAATTATTCATTAATGTGCATCTCTTGAGCTTACGTTGTCATTAATAGAGTGAGATATTGATGATATATCATAACTCTAAAATAGCCTCGACTAATGATCATCGAGAATGGGATATCGATGATATGTTATAAGTCGACATGTGGTTTGCGTCACATTCTTATAGAATGTAGTATGTCTCACATGCTACTAGTAATGGTTATTAGTAATGGACACATGGATACTTTTGGAAAGTATTGGTATACCCTGCTGATAGACTATTTGTTATACATGTCTAAAGTGTTATCGGCGTGTTGGATATGAAGGTGTTTTGATTTCAGGTCAATACGCACCTTGTTCATAGAGTAATGTACTTTGACCCTGTCCTAAGCTTAAACTCCTTATAGGATAAGATACGACTTGTGTTGGGTGCATTATGATGTAAATTAAGGTAGTAGAAAAAATCAACACAGAAACGTTTTGTCAGGACATCGGCGCCGCGGCGCTTGCTAAGGTTTCAAGGTGGCGGCGCGGCTCCATGGTGGAGTGTCACGACCCTAATTCTTCATTTTTTAATTCTGGACTTACTGGACAGTAGGCGTCGCGGCTTCATAGTGGAGCACCGCGACCCTAAATGAATTACAGAAGCTGAAACGCTTCTGCCTTGCGAGCGCCGCGACTCTATGGTGGAGCGCCACAACTCTACAACATTACAGAAGCATTCTGCCTCGGTGGCATTGCGGCCCTAATGATGGGCGTCGCTGCCCCCACTTGTAAAAAAAATTGTTCAGAATGTTTAACCAATAATTATTATTATACAATATATTTGATAAGTATACTGTTTACGTGCTAAATGATTGTCATTTGGATTACTAGAATAGTATCCGCAAATAATTATCTGGGTAGGCGGCGCCCAGTATTTGTTAAACCGCTTAATATCATGCTTGGGTAGGCGGTACCCAATATATGCTTAGTCATTTGCATGATAATTAAAATGTTTTGTTGGACATAGCATGCTAGAGTTGATCTTGGTTAAAACCCTAAATTAAAATGTTCCCCAAAATTTAATACAAGTCTCATTTAAAATGAACGTGTCGTTTGTTATAATTGATTGTAGTGAAAAATCCTTTTCGGCGAGATGAGTATTTATGCCACAACATTTGCTCTAAGTCTACGAGGACTCAGACTCTTTCATAGATGCATATTAAATGTAGAAGTGGGTGATAAACCTTCATGAGTATTTACATCACAGTGTTTGCTCTATAAGGTAAAACTCACTTAGATACATAATTACAGTTGCATAACGGGGTTGACTTGCTAGGCTATCTTGGCGCCATGGTGTCGGACAAGACGAGGGACGCAGATCGATTGTTTAAAACATTCGGTCAAACAAGAGTTACAAATTGTTTGTAACTGGTTTGGAGACCTACCAGGTTGTGCTATTGAAGTTATCAGCCATAGCAAACGCGGAGATAGCATGAACCTAGATCTTGGCCCATTATGACCATATTTTATATGAGTCTGTATTCTTCCATGGGGTCGAAGGGTATGTTGAAATAGTGAGAGCTAATTAAACTAAAGGTCATGTTAATTAGTTAACGAATGTGTTCAATAGAAATTATATTAGAGTTTTTTCAAGTCTATCTATATCTTCAGTTTATACAAAATGTTGAATCTATCACTGAAAATATTGGTCGAGACAAACAAGCTGACTGGAGAAAATTACAGGTTAAGAAATCTGTGATTGGTGTTAAGATAAGAAAGAATTGAGTATGTGTTAGACACAGTGTTCCCCACAATCCCTGCTGAAAACTCTGCTGAGTATGCCCTGTTTGACAAGGTGGCTTATCAGAAACATCTAGACAATGCTACCTCAGCACAATATGTAATGTTATCCTCTATGACTATGGAGTTACAGAGGCAACATGAAAATATGGGCCCCAACAAAATGCTAGAACACTTGAAGAGTCTCTATGACTCACAGTCTCAAACTATGGAGTATGAACTGTTGAGAGACCTTTTCAAGTGTAAGCTGAATGAAAGGGGTCAAGTGTCAGCGCATGTTCTGAAGATGATTGGACTAATAGAAAGTTTGGCTTCGATAGGAATGAAGTTGCCTATAAATGTCTCTGTCAACCTGATCCTGAATTCACTTCCTGGTTCATTTGAGAATTTTATTATGAACTTCAATATGAATGGTACCAAGGCAAGTCTTCCAGAGCTTCACAACATGTTGAAGACCTTGAATCATCTACCTCTAAAGGTAAATTCGTGCTCATGTTGGGCTCTTCTAACAAGTTCAAACCCAAGGGTAAGAACATGTAGAAGAAGAAGGGTAAGATAGTTGTTGCACCTATAGTTATGAAAACTAGAGGAGGTGTTCAGAAGAAGGCAAAGGTAGCTTCGGATGTGTGCCTCAACTGCAAGAAGAAGGGGCATTGGATGAAGGACTGCACAGCTCCAGGAAGAGGCAAAGCACTAGGTGCTCCTGGCTCTACTGGAAGAGGTATGTTTGTCATTGAGATAAGTATGTCTATAAATAACTCTCACTGCTGGGTATTGGATACCACATGTGGCTCACACATTTGTAATAATGTGCAGGGTCTGATTGACAACCTAAAGGTTGGACCTTGGAAGATAGACCTGCGCGTTGAAAATGGAGCACGAGAGGATGTTGAACGCGTGAGAACTTATAGACTAGATTTACCTTCAGGCTTTTGTTTAGAACTAAATAGTTGTTATTTTGTTTCCTCATTAATGAGGAATATCATTTCTATCCCAATGTTAGACATTGAGAGGTTTTTCTCATTTATTGCCAATGGCAGTTATGTACTGTCTTTTAATGATTTTGTTTGTGGAAATGCTCCGCTTGTGGATTTGTTGCATGTTCTAAACTGTAGTCGTGAAATTTTCAATGTGAAAAACAAATGAGCTAAGATAAGTAATTCAAGAAACCCACCTACTTATGGCACTGTAGACTTGGTCACATCAATGAATCAAGGATAGCAAGATTAAGAAAGTTAGACTACATGGAACCATTTGACTTGGAGTCCTATGGTAACTATGAATCTTTCTTGAGAGGAAATATGACCAACTAGCCACTTTCTAGGAAAGGGGTGCGAGCCAAAGAGGTACTTGAGTTGGTCCATATTGATGTGTGTGGGCCATTTTCAACTCAAGCTAAGAGAGGCTTCCCTTACTTCATCACTTTTACAGATGATTTCACAAGGTTTGGGCATGTGTATCTTATGAAACACAAGTCCGAAGCCTTTGAGAAATTCAAGGAGTACAAGTCAGAAGTAGAGAAGCAACTTGAAATAAGTATCAAGACCCTTCGATCAGATCGAGGAGGTGAATACTTAGGTAAAGAATTTCTGGATTACTTGAAGCTTCATGGAGTCTAATCACAATGGACACCTCTTGGAACGTCACAGATGAATGGTGTTGCTGAAAGGAGAAATCGAACTCTATTAGATATGGTTAGATCCATGATGAGTTTCTCAGCTCTACCAACATACCTTTGGGGCTATGCATTGCAAAGATCAATTTATATTCTTAACATGGTTCTTTCAAAGTCAGTAGAGAAAACTCTATATGAGATATAGAATGGCAAAAAGCCAGCACTTAAACACATGTGACCCTGGGGGTGCCCTGCATATGTAAAGAAGATGCTTACTGACAAGTTGGAATCTAAAAGTGAGAAATATTATTTTGTGGGGTATCCAAAGGAAACTAAGGGATATTATTTCTATTTTCCTGGAGAACATAAGGTCATTGTTTCCAGAAATGCAACTTTCCTTGAAGAAGACTATGTCTACAAGGAACAGAGCTGCAATAAGATAGAACTTGAAGAAATTCAAGAACCACAAGATAACACAGAAGTTGAACCCTTGTCAAAAGACCTAGACAAGGATTCAGTGAGAGTATTTGGTGAAGATTGGGTACTTAGAGTACGCCCTTTAGCCAGTGGAAGTGCTGTGAGAGATAGTGCAGAAATGCAAGGCTCTCATACACAACCAATGGAAGATGATACAATAGTTGTACATCATTCCATTCAGGAAATACATGAAAATGAAATTCCTAAAAGCTCTCAAGGTGATGGATTGTCCAGCACACAAAGACCTTCTCACAATCAGAATGCAACAAATACCGAAACGCAGAATAATCAACTCCGTAGGACCATTAGGACTCATCGTCCGCCTGAAAGACTTAATCTCATTGTTGAAACACATAATGAGATAGATATTCATGATGACGATGAACCTACAACCTACAACGAAGTTATGTTAGACATTGATTCACAGAGATGGCAAGAAGCCATGAAATCTGAGATGGACTCGATGTATATCAATCAAGTTTGGAGCTTGGTTGATTTGCCAACAGGGGTTAGACCCATAGGATGCAAATGAGTCTTTAAGAAGAAGATTGATGCATATGGCAAGATACATACTTATAAGGCAAGATTAGTGGCTAAAGGTTATAATCAACGGCCTGGGGTCGATTATGATGAAACCTTTTCACATGTTGCGAAAATTAAGTCCATTCGGATTTTTCTTGCAATAGCCGCATACTATGATTAAGACATTTGGCAAATGGATGTTAAAACTGCTTTCCTCAATGGTAACCTAATTGAGGAGGTGTATATGATACAACCTGAGGGTTTTACATCCAAGACTAAGCCCAAAGCAGTATGCAAGCTACAAAAGTCCATTTATAGACTTAAGCAAGCCTCAATGAGTTGGTATATTTACTTTGACAAAGCAGTCAAATCGTTTGACTTTGTTAGAAGTAAAGAAAATCCATGCATTTATAGTAAGCGCAAAGAAAGGAATATTGTCTTTATTGTTATATATGTAGATGACATATTAATAATGAGAGATAATAAGACTCTTATGCAATCAGTCAATGAATGGTTATCTAGCACCTTCATGATGAAGGACTTGGGTGAAGCCTGCAACATTTTTGAAATTAGGATCTATAGAGATATACCTAATAGATTGTTAGGGCTGTCACAGTCCATATACATAGACAAAGTGCTAAGACGATTCTCTATGGAAAACTCCAAGAAAGGAAGTCTTCCTATGGGTCAAGGCATCAAGTTATCAAAAAAGGATAGTCCTTCTACTGTTGCAGAACTTGAACACATGAAAATAATCACATATGCTTCAGCTATAGGATCTATCATGTATTCCATGACATGTACGAGGCAGGATGTGGCCTATGCACTTAGGATGACTTGCGAATTCCTGCAGAATCCTGGGGAAGAACACTGGAAAGCAGTCAAAAGTATTCTTAAGTATCTTAGACGAACTAAAGAATATTTCTTAGTCTATGGTGGATAAGAGAAGCTAGTGTGTGCTAGGTACACTGATGCTAGCTTCCAGACAGATCTTGATGACTTCAAATCTCAATCTGGATATGCCTTCATTTTCAATGTCGGAGTAGTGAGTTGGAAAAGTTCCAAGCAAGCTACAACTGTTGATTCAACAACTGAAGTCGAGTACATTGCTGGATCAGAAGCTGGTAAAGAAGCTGTCGCGATATCTGATTTCCTGAAGGAACTAGGGGTTGTTCCAAGTGCCACTTGTCCAATAACGATTTATTGTGACAACACTGGTGCGATTGCGCAAGCTAAGGAACCAAGATCAACAAACAAGAAACAAGCATGTACCGAGGAAATACCATATACTCAGGAAGATGGTGGAAACTGAAGAAATAAGATTAGACTATGTTCCCACAGATGATAATCTAGCTGACCCGTTTACTAAACCATTAAGCTTAGTTAAGCATAATGGTCATTTTGAAAACGTAGGTATTAGATACATCGGAGATTGGCTCTAGGCCAAGTGGGAAATTGAAAGTTGTATGTCCTAGAGACAATCATTATTAGGGACAAATGTACTTGAACACATTCGTATTGTTAATAAGATTAATATTTATGGCATTTACAATTATTGAATTATTATTTGATTGTTTGTAATTATTCATTAATGTGCATCCCTTGAGCTTACATTGTCATTAATAAAGTGAGATACTAATGATAGAGCTTAACTCTAAAATAGCCTCGACTAATGATCATCGAGAATGGGATATCGATGATATGTTATAAGTCGACATGTGGTTTGCGTCACATTCTTAGAGAATGTAGTATGTCTCACCTGCTACTAGTAATGGTTACTAGTGATGGACACATGTATACTTTTGGAAAGTATTGGTATACCCTGCTGATAAACTATTTGTTATACATGTCTAAAGTGTTATCAGCGTGTGGGAGATGAAGGTCCTTTGACTTGAGGTCAATACGCACCTTGTTCCCAAAGTAATGTACTTTGACCCTGTCCTAAGCTTAAACTCCTTATAGGATAAGATACGACTTATGTTGGGTGCATTATGATGTAAATTAAGGTGGTAGTTGAGCCAAGAATAGGATTCATTCCTCGATTGGATATTCGAGAGAACACTCAACTTCTCAGTGATATTAGGTCGACCAAGTCATTGGCCAATGCAAGAGACATATTTAGAATATGATCTAGTTGTCGACTAATATAGATGAGATAAAGTGATCAAGCCATTTGGATAGACACATGGCAAATCCTAAGCTTGATCGAGTGTGTCGCGAATGAAAGGAAATTATCATCTCACATAAAGGTTATGTTTGCTGGATTCATGTAAACGTACTTCATATATTGAGTTCGTCGTACGACGCAGTCTAGGAGTTCCGTATGGACCTTAATTGGATAAGTGTCGATATATGAAGGTCTATAGGGTCACACTATATCGATTGTCTCTTCGATCTAATGGTGTATTGAGAAAATATTAAATATTCGATTTGAAATCGAGATATTTAAATTGATAATAACTATGGGATAATTTCTGTTAGATGGAAATTATTTAATTAAATCAAAATTGAATTTTGGATTTAATGTGCTGAATATATATATTAAATGAAAGCGGAAAACAAAATTTTACGTAAGGCGCCGCGGCGCCAACCCGGCAGTGAGCCCAGTCGGACTGGCCCACTACACCTCGGGTTTTGGGCTAGGCTTAAGCCTAATCCTAAAACGTTTTCTGACCTAATTGTAACTATAAATACAGCACTAAACCAGTGTTATTATACACCAATTCTCATAAACAATTCTAGACTTAGAGTCTAGGATAAAACTTTCTCAAACCGCTGCCAAGATTTTCTGGCTTTCTTGACAGAGGAATACACCGTAGCATTGTGCTTGTAGTCAAAAAGGGAATCGCGTGTCCACCCATTAGTAAAGTCTCCAGATTTTATAACATGTAAGTTCTTGTTCAAGTTTTCTTTACAGGTTTTGAATGTTATATAACTATGCCAGAAGGAATTGTGGGGTAAGTAGAACAAAATTTTATAATTTCCGTTGTGCCTACTTATGTGTTTTGAACCCAACAAAACTCTACACCTACTTTCGATACTTCTTGCTGCGTCTTTAATAATTCAGCAGGTTCCATTTGTTGAGCCTCAACTACCATCTTCTCAAAATATTTTTCGAATTCTCCTTCTTCAATGGTGTCACCAAATCCCATCTTTGACAGTATATACAACTCTCTAGCTTCCCGTCCTGCTAATTTTATCATTAGAGTTTTTCTCCTTTATCACACATACCTGCGGAGTCTAGTTTTCCATATTTGATGTCGTAAGCTGCTCATTTTCACCATCATCCATTTGAACTGATTTGAGTTTTCTGCCACTACCTTCTGGTTATACTTCTCGATTGCTTCTTCATCTATAATGTCTCCGAAACCCATCTTTGATAGCATATAATACTCTCTAGCTTCCCTTCCCGCTATTATATCATCAAAAAATGGCTCGTTGTTAGCAATACCCTGTTGCATTTTACCATCAGTTGCATCATTACTCGAAGGCAAGATGTCTCCTGCCATAATGTCATCAGTAGGTTTGGTTACACCAACTTCATTATTTACTTTCTCTTGCGGTCCATAGAACGTAGGATTGATGTCGTCAACACTTTTATGAGATGGACCAGTCGTCTCGACACAGCTTAGCGTCTGTTTATCTTTCGACTCTTGGTTAACCCGCGCATTAGTCTCATCGAGCCCCATTGTTGGTTGTATTTCAGAAGAACCTGTTCCCTCGACTAGTTGTTGCTGCATTTGGTTATTTCCTTCAGCTCTATTCCCTGTAAGTATATTAACTTGTCGCTGGTCACACTACATTCGAACACTTAAATTCTCCCTAAATGCCTTGTATTAGCTGAAATTTAGATGATTTTCAGCTCTCATCCATGTGCCAAACTGCTCGCTCTTCAGATTTCCAGAGCGCACGTCTTCCTCCTCCTTAAAATATTTTTTTTCATTATGTCCTAATATCCCACAGTAGTAGCACACATATGGCAAATTTTCGTACCTAAATTCCACCCATTTAGTTTCATAGCCAAGCTTGATTCTTTTCCCTCTCGCCAGTACCTTGTTTATGTTCATCATAGCTTTGATTCGTAAATGTCGGCCTTCTCTATTCCCGTTTTCAGGAATAATAACATTCATCGTTCCTGTTAAATATACACATAATATACATGTGTATATTGTGTATATTGGCTCTCGGATTTGGTCTCCCTATTACAGTATATACTCTATATATTTAGGAAATATTTAGTCTCCTAGTTTAGGTAATATTGTAATGTAATTAGTATTGTACATTTACCATAATAATTGTATTACCATAAATGTATAGTTAGTATCCAAGTAGAATAAGGTTTTAAGAATAGAATAGGAATAGGATTCTCCTAATATGCAAATATGTAACTTGTATATATAGCCTTTCAATTAATGAAAATAATCAAGGGTGATTATTTCTTTCATGGTATCAAAAGTCTAGGTCAAACAAAAATTTCTCTCAAATGCTTGTTGCAATTCTCGGCCAAGACCGAACCCTCCCATCAGGTTTGCCATTTGTTCTTCCGCTCTCCAAATCTCTCTTCCAAATCCCTCTATCACCTATTGTTCTTTCGTTATGTCTACGTCAAAGAATACGTTTCACCCTGCCCTTGTTGTTTCTAACATCAAGAATCATATCCCTCTAATTCTTGAAATAGAAAGCGTCCAATACGCGACGTGGGCCGAGTTGTTCAAAATTCACGCTCGTTTGCATCAAGTCATCCATCACATAATCCCCGCGGCTCCTGATGATACGAAGGTCCCTAAACGCGAGGATGATCCTAAGTTATGGACAACACTTGATGCCACCGTCCTTCAGTGGATTTATTCTACTATCTCTACCGACCTATTGCAGACGATTATTGAGCCATACGCTACGGCGATGGATGCATGGGATAGACTGCGTGACATATTCCAGGATAATCAAAATTCCAGAGTTGTTACCCTTGAACAAGATTTTTCCCATATAAATATGGAAAATTTTCCGAACGTTTTAGCATATTGCAAAAGGTTGAAGGAATTGACGGACCAACTCCGCAACGTTGGTGCGCCAGTTAGTGAAGATCGTCTTGTTTTACAGATGGTTGCTGGGCTATCCGAGGCCTATAGTGGCGTTGGAACTCTCATTCGTCAAAATAATCCTCTTCCAAGGTTCTATCAAGCCCGATCCATGCTTACCTTGGAAGAAGCTGGTTTGGCTAAAAGGCGGCTACTAATGCTAGTCCCGTGGTCATGATGACTTCTTCCACTAGTCCTAAAAAATTTGGTGACAATTCGAACCAAAACCGATCTCACGGGGGCAGCAAGAATGGCCAGAAAAATAATGGAAAAAATCGTGATGGCAAGCGCGGCGGCTCCGGCAGCAGTCACGGTGGCCAAAACAGTGGCAGTGGACCCCATCCCGGTTACAGTGGGCGACTGACCCACTGGTCTCAGCCTTGGGCCTCTGGGCCGTGGGCTTGGACCAGTGGACAGTGGCCCTACGACCTACCTCCACAACAGTTTCCAGCGTCTGGCCAGTGGGCTTTCCAGCAGCCTCGACGGCCCACTGCCCACTGGCCCAGTAATTCCAATTCCAGCAGTTACGGCCCAAGACAGTCCAGTTCTGGAATTCTTGGGCCTCGGCCTCCGCAAGCTCACCACGCAGCAGGCCCCACTCAGACTAATATCGAGGTCGCAATGCACACACTGGGTTTGACTCAACCAGACCTGAATTGGTATATGGACACCGGTGCCACTACCCACATGACATCTGATTCAGGTACTCTCTCATCTTATTCCAATTTGAGCAACCCTCGGGGTATAATTATCGATAATGGTAACTCTATTCCAATTCAGAGTTATGGTCAGAAAACTTTGTCTCCCCCCAATCCACCCCTTATCTTGAAAAATACTTTACATGCCCCCAAATTGATTAAAAACTTAGTGTATGTCCGAAAGTTCACCACTGACAATTCCGTTTCTGTTGAGTTTGATCCTTTTGATTTCTCTGTGAATGATTTCAAGACGGGGAGTCCTCTCATGAGGTGTTATAGTAGGGGAGATCTTTATCCTATCACGCCGGGTTTCAATCCATTGAGTCAAGCCTTGCCATCAGCGTTTGCAGCCTTGCTCCTTCCTTGTGGCATGCTCGTCTTGGTCATCCGGGATCTTCTATTTTGTCGTCATTACATAAAAATAATTTTATTTCATGTAAGGGTATGAATAGTACTCCAAATTGTCAGTCTTGCTCTTTAGGAAAAATTATTAAGTTGTCATTTGTAGACTCAAATTCTCATACTTTAATGCCATTTGATATTATTCATACGTCTCCTATTCTAAGTTCGTTGGGTCATCGGTATTATGTTCTCTTTTTGGATGATTATTCTAAATTTTATGGACGTTTTCAATTGCAAATAAATCTCAAGTGTTTTCCGTCTACTTAAAATTTAGAGCATTCATTAGAACCCAATTCGAAAGAGAATTAAAAAATATTCAGTGTGATAGTGGCAAAGAATATGATAATAGGGTGTTTCGGGAGTTCTGTGCTAATAATGGGATCAATTTTCATTTTTCTTGTCCTCATACATCTTCACAAAATGGAAAAGCCGAACGCAAAATTCGTTCCATAAATAACATTGTCTGCACTCTCTTAATTCATGCTTCTGTACCCCCATATTTTTGGCATCATGCTCTTCAAATGGCTACATATCTCCTTAACATAATTCATTCCAAAGGTTTGACATATTCTTCCTCCCTCCAAATTTTATATAATAAGAATCATTCTTATTCTCATCTTCGGGTTTTTGGGTGCTTGTGTTATCCGTTATTTTCGTCCACCACAATTAACAAACTTCAGGCCTGGTCTACTCCGTGTGTGTTTTTGAGTTATCCGTCTAATCTTCGCGGTTACAAATGCTTTGATTTATCCTCCAAGAGAATCATCATTAATCGCCATGTAATTTTTTATGAAACCCAATTTCTATTTACTAAAGTTCATACTCCCGAGCCTAGTTCGTATAATTTTTTGGATGATGGTATAGCCCCATATATTACTCACCATTTTTCGGACATGTCCCACACCCAAAATTCTCCAGCGGGCCCACTGCCCGCTGGCCCCACTGGTCCGTCACAAACTACCGTCACTGGATCAGTCCCAGCAATTGGGCCAATCCTAATTCTGGAATTGGTTCAGTTCCAGCACCGAATTACCGTCTTGGGCCGGCAGGCCCACTGCCTGCTGGCCATCCATCCCGAGCCTAGAAAATTCCCAAAATCTGCCCACTTCTTCCTCAAGTCATAGACCGGTCACTAGTAGTCAGCGGTGTGTTTTTTTAAACCAAAGAGACATTTTAATTTTAATTCTAATGTTCTTAAATCACCCTTACCCTGTACTCATGTGTCTGCGTTAAATGATCCAAATTGGAAAATTGTTATGACCGATGAATATAATGCTCTTATTAATAATAAGATGTGGGAGTTGGTGCCCCGTCCTTCTGGTATTAATATTATTAGGTCTATGTGGATTTTTGCTCACAAGAAAAATTCAGATGGCTCATTTGCACGGCATAAGGCGCGACTTGTGGGTGATTGTAAGACTTAACAGGTTGGGGTTGATTGTGGTGAGACATTTAGTCCAGTGGTCAAACCGACTACCATTCACATTGTACTCAGCTTAGTTCTTTCGAAAGCATGACCTGTCTATCAGTTAGATGTAAAGAATGCTTTCCTACATGGTGATCTCAAGGAAACAGTTTATATGCATCAGCCGTTGGGATTCAGGGATCCCAAATATCCTCATGATGTTTGTTTGTTGAAGAAGTCCTTATATGGGCTTAAGCAGTCTCCACGTGCGTGGTATAGAAGGTTTGCTGACTATGTTTCGACTATTGGGTTCACTCACAACATGTCAGATAATTCCTTGTTCATCTACCTTCGTGGTTCGTCCTTGGCCTACATTCTGTTTTATGTGGATGATATCATTTTGACTGCCTCTCTCTGATGCCTTGCGCCAGTCTATCATGACCATGCTCAGCTCCGAGTTTACTATGAAAGACTTGGGGCCCTTGAGTTACTTTTTGGGGATTGCTGTCACTCGTCATTTCGATGGGTTGTTCTTGTCGCAACGGAAGTATGCAACTGAGATCACCGAGAGGGCTGGGATGTCATCCTGTAAGTCCACTTCCACTCCAGTTGATACTAAGCCCAAGTTTGGAGTCGCGGCCGGCGTACCTTATGATGATCCGACCCGCTATCGCAGTCTTGCAGTGGCCCTTCAGTATCTTACCTTTACAAGACCAGATATTACGTATGATGTCCAACAGGTGTGTTTATTCATGCATGATCACAGAATTGAGCACATGAATGCATCATTCGCTATATTCAGGGTACATTGGACTATGTTTTGCATTTATATCCTTTCTCGTCATCAACACTTGTCTCATACACGGATGCTGATTAGGGTGGTTGTCCAGAAACCAGACGGTATACGTCTGACTATTGTATGTTCCTTGGCAACAACTTGGTATCTTGGTCTGCGAAGCGTCAGGCGGCTCTATCCCGCTCAAGTGCCGAGGCTGAATATCGCGGGGTAGCTAATGTGGTCTCCGAATCATGTTGGTTACGTAACTTGCTTTTGGATCTTCATTGTCCCATTCAGAAGGCAACCTTGGTTTATTGCGATAATATTAGTGTCATCTACCTTTCTGGTAATCCGGTTCAGCACCAACGCACTAAGCATATCGAGATGGACATTCACTTTGTCCGCGAAAAGGTTGCTCGGGGTCAGGTACGTGTATGTCATGTCCCATCAAGATATCAAGTTGCCGACATCTTTACAAAGGGTCTTCCCTCGGTCCTTTTTGAAGATTTTAGGGACAGTCTCAGCGTTCGAAGACCGCCCACTATGACTTCGGGGGTGTGTTAAATATACACAATATACATGTGTATATTGTGTATATTGGCTCTCGGATTTGGTCTCCCTATTACCCTATATACTCTATATATTTAGGAAATATTTAGTCTCCTAGTTTAGGTAATATTGTAATGTAATTAGTATTGTACATTTACCATAATAATTGTATTACCATAAATGTATAGTTAGTATCCAAGTAGAATAAGGTTTTAAGAATAGAATAGGAATAGGATTCTCCTATTATGCAAATATGTAACTTGTATATATAGCCTTTCAATTAATGAAAATAATCAAGGGTGATTATTTCTTTCCGTTCCGCCTAGTGCATGTCGAATCTTTAGGCCAACTTCCCGTGACATCCAATGCAACGGAATGCTCCACACTTGGACCCATAGTTCACAGATATTGAAAATCGGTGAGTTGCTCTTTAATCCCAGTTCCCCAGCATGAATGTTTAAGAGCTACTTGTCAAACAATCATGGAGTACCGAACAGAACTTTGTTCATGCTCTTTTTGTTCTTAAATATGAATTGAAAAAAAATCTTCTCAACCTTTATAATCTTCAGTCCGACAGGATTTCCCCACACCTTTGGCATGGTATTCTTTACTCCTTGTAAACTTATTTATTTATCTGCAATTATCTTGTATCCTATTCGTAATCCTAATTGGCACAGATGCAGGAGAATGAAACGACGAAGAAAAAAGAAATGAAAAATATAAGGTGGGGGAGGAAAAGGAGAATCACGTTAAGAGGAGAGAAGAAAAGGAATTATTTTCTTCTTCAATTCATTTTTTTTTTATATTGAGCTATTTTTCGGCTTACGTCAGACTATTCCTGGAGATAGTAATCCCGATTCCTCAGCACTACTATCAGTAAATCACGAAATGTGACCGAATGATCATAATTTGAGAGTCTTCAATTCATTTTTAGTTTGACTAATATTTTTTTTGAAGAAGAAAAAATAAAAATATTACTCGACAAACCAAAAAACAGAAAGAATTTAAATTATATATATCTATGGTATATATCCTATCAAATTCAGTTTTTCTTTTAAAAAAAAATCACTTTTAAGTGGATCATAACATTTTTTCTTGTTTAGGATCCTTTTAATTTAATTATGATAGAATGATCTACATATTTCTATTTTTTCTGTTATTTTATAAGTAAATTAAGTACTTTCACGTGCTAAGCGTGAATAAATTTTCTAGTAAGATATTAATAGCAAGCTAACTGAGACGCGACACCGAAGCAAAAAATGAGACCCTCCAAAACTGATTTATCTGCGTCTTTTTTTTTTTGTTCTAGTGTCCAATATAATGTACATATGTATTTTAATTTTTAAACGGATCATTAAATTAAATAATTATATATTCTCATCCAAAAACAGATAGGAGTAGTAGTATAGTAGAAAATTTTAATAAATGCTAGTATTAACCAATTTACATTTTACCATTCCAAAGATTGGCCAGTCACATTGGACAAAGACTACAAAAAATAAACCAGTGTAGAAACAAAACGCAGAACTGTATTAAGAGAGAGAAAGAAATTGGGGCTAAGTTGAAGATTAACCTCTTACAAGAAGCTCAAGTAAGAAAAGGACTCTTCTCATTTTGTTCACTTTTCCCCCAATTTTGTTTCCCTAATTATCTTTTGGTCCCTCTGGTATGCCCAATTTTTCTTTCGATTAGGAAACTCACCTTTTCAATTTTCAAATACTATTCATCAACGATAAAAATGTAATCTTTGCTTGTAATCCGCTTAGTAAGACATACAATCGGATACCCTTTTTCTATTACATGTTCAAAATATTTGTTATCTTATAGTAGGTTCCAGATTTTCTGCAAATTTATCTAAAATTGTGATATGGGTATTAAAAAAGATTGAAGTTTGTGATCTGGGTATTAAAAAAGATTGATTTTTTTGATATGGGTATTGAACAATATTTCATTACATGTAGAAAATTTCATGTTTTTTCTTGTGACTTTTGGATGTGTGTAGGTGGGTCTCCATTTTTACTACTGAGTTAGTATAATTTAATTTATCTAAATTTATGATATGGGTATTGAAAAAGATTGTTTTTTGTGATCTGGGTATTGAGCAAGATTTCATTTTGTTGATGTTTTCATTACATGATGTACACAATTTCATGTTTTTTCTTGTGACTTTTGGATGTGTGTAGGTGGGCCTCCATATTTACTATTGAGTTATAATTTATTTTTTTACTCTAGTGTGTGTTTTTGTAAGATCTATGTGTTTTTGTTACTTTTCTAATGTTAGATCTCTAGATGCCTTGCTTGAATATGCTTAAACTTTCATTTTTTTGTTTGTTTGTTGAAAGTGGAAATCTATTTGCAGTTATTCTATGCTAAAGTTAATCACCACTCAGCAATCGTGTTCTAGTTTCTTTTCTTATTTCTGTCAAATCAAAGTTAAAGTTTAGCTCTTTTTCTTTCACATATTTTGTTCAATAAATCAAGGGTGTGTTTGGTATGAGGGAAAATGTTTTTGGAAAATAAACCAGTGTATGGTATGCAAGCAAAAAAAATATTATTCTAAGATTACATTTATATGTAATCTACCAAAATACTATGGGGGTGGGATGGGTGTTCGGGGTGGTGGGGCTTGGGGGTGGAGGTTGGGTTGGATGGGTGGGGAGGAGACAATAAACTTGGAATGTCACTTATGGACTTTTTTTCCCTACTTCCATTAGGGAAGTCATTTTCCTCATTTTTAAGGAACTTGTTTTCCTTGAGAAAATGTTTTCCTTGATATTTTGACCAACCAAACATGGAAAAATTGGAAAACACTTTCCTTGATACCAAACACACCCTAAGATCTTATTCTTCTCTCTGCTAAAACAGTCATCTTTGACAACCAAGAGGTTGGGAGTTTGAATTACCAAGGTCGAAGTTGGAAAAAGCCATTGTTGGCCCCTAGGGAGTAGGGATTTTGGGGGTGGGGTGAGGTTTATGAAATTGAAAGAAAAAAATAATGGAACAGACTGTGTCTCATCCTTGGTGCATTAAAATTAGTGACAATATGTATTAAGACTTGTGTATATTTGTTGTAGATGGAAATTCAAGTTCTTTGTTTCTTAATATGTAAAGCAATGAACTTGACTATCATCTTTATGCCTTTAAAAATCAGGTGGAGTTTCCTAAATTATAGTCTCAGTTACCTTCAATGGATCTAACAACAGATGAGCAGTTGGATTATGGTGATGAGGAATATGGAGGAAGCCACAAGATGCACCAGTACCATGGAAGTGGGACAATTCCTGCACTTGCAGAGGATGAAATGATGGGTGAAGATGATGAATATGATGATCTTTACAATGATGTTAACATTGGGGAAGGTTTCCTACAGCTGCAGCGGTCAGAGGGTCCAGCCCCTTTTGTCGATGCGGGAAATGGGAATTTTCAAGCCCAAAAAGCTAGTTTTCCTGACTCAAGGGCTGGTGGTATAGGATCGGAGGAGGCGAAAATCCCTGGTGTTGCAACAGAAATGAAATATGCTGGCACTGAAGTCCGACTCCCCGAGCAGAAGAGTGGGTCTGTAGTTGAAAGGGAAATTGAACGACCCGCTGATGGTGCACAAAATGCAAGGCCTTCAGCAATTACGATGACTCTCAATTCTCAAGTGGGGAACTCTGGTTACCAAGGATCCATGCCAATGCCCCAGAAAACTGGAGCTGATCCAATCACTATGCCAGAAAAAAATGCCAGTGAAGCTACACCAATGGTGAATTCCGGACCAAGAGTTGTTCCGCACATGCCAACTAATCAATTGAGTTCAGGTGGGAATGTTAACATGAATAGCCCAATTATTAATGAGACTCCTATAAGGCCATCTCTGGAGAATGGCAACACCATGCTTTTTGTTGGCGAATTGCACTGGTGGACTACTGATGCCGAGCTTGAGGGTGTGATGACACATTATGGGAAGGTAAAGGAGATCAAATTCTTTGATGAGAGAGCTAGTGGCAAGTCTAAAGGCTATTGTCAAGTTGAGTTCTTTGACCCAGCTTCTGCAGCTGCTTGCAAAGAAGGGATGAATGGTCATATTTTCAATGGGCGAGCCTGCGTTGTCGCATTTGCAACTCCACAAACTATAAAACAGATGGGTTCCTCGTATGTGAACAAAACTCAAAACCAGGTGCAGTCTCAACCACAGGGGCGGAGACCCATGAATGAGGGAGTTGGCAGAGGTGGGGCAAATTACACCCCTGGAGATGCCGGGAGGAATTTTGGAAGAGGTAGCTGGGGGCGTGGAGGGCCGGGACTGCCTAACAGAGGGCCTGGGGGTGGACCAGTGAGGGGAAGAGGAGCCATGGGATCGAAGAATATGATGGGGAATCCTGGAGCTGGCAATGGTGTGGGTGGAGCTTTTGGGCAAGGAGGACTTGGAGGTCCAGCATTTGGCGGTCCTCCGGCAGGTCTAATGCATCCCCAGGGCATGATGGGTCCTGGTTTTGATCCCGGGTTTATGGGTCGAGGAGGTGGTTATGGAGGATTTTCAGGTCCTGCATTTCCAGGAATGATGCCTCCATTTCCAGCTGTTAATCCTATGGGTCTTCCTGGGGTGGCTCCTCATGTCAACCCTGCTTTCTTTGGTCGAGGAATGGCTGCAAATGGAATGGGAATGATGGGTACTGTTGGAATGGATGGAGGGCCTCATCCAGGAATGTGGACTGACACAAGCGGGGGTGGATGGGGAGGAGGAGAAGAACTTGGCAGGAGAACTAGAGAGTCCAGTTATGGTGGAGAAGATAATGCATCAGAGTATGGCTATGGAGAGGTTAGCCATGATAAAGGAGCCAGGTCAAGTGCTGTGTCCAGGGAAAAGGAACGGGGTTCTGAGCGTGACAACTCCGAGAGGCAGCATCGTGATGAAAGAGAACATGACAGAGAGAGGTATGATAATCGGGAGCACAGATACAACAGGGAAGAAAGGGATGGTTACCGGGATTATCGTCAAAAGGAGCGTGAATCCGAGTATGAGGAAGACTATGACCGCGGACAGTCTTCTTCAAGATCCCGTAGCAGATCCCGAGCAGTGCAGGAGGAGAATCATAGGTCTAGATCAAGAGACACAAATTATGGGAAACGTAGACGTGCGCCTTCTGAATGATCTCATCTATGTTGCCGTGCATCTGTTCCAAGT
The DNA here is from genome assembly GCA_034509755.1 of Anisodus tanguticus. Taxonomy (NCBI): domain Eukaryota; kingdom Viridiplantae; phylum Streptophyta; class Magnoliopsida; order Solanales; family Solanaceae; genus Anisodus; species Anisodus tanguticus. The sequence continues at coordinate 16,862,380 of CM067540.1, forward strand.
CTTTTATAGGACTACAGGCGCAATTATGATGTCCTTCCTTCAGCTACTTGTATGCAGTGGCGTTCTTCCTTTGTTGTGTTGGTGCTGATATTCTGTGGTTTCTGGACTTAAGAAGTAAGTCAAGTATTATTATGGTTCCAGGAAGTAGATATAGATCCTTTTATGCTACTTCCTATAAACGTCATTTGATGCAGAACTTCTATTTGTGCTAAGATTATGAGTAACTTTATTAAAATACTCTTATGGGTTTGCTTGTTGAGTTGAGCTTTCTAATTCCTTCTTGCTGATCATTTGTAGGTTTTATGACTATTTTTCGTAAATTAGCTCTTTGGAGCTGTTAGATCTTGTTATTTATTATCTTAGAGTTGTGCGCCCTTTGTGTACAGTGTTTTTCTGGCTAAGTTCTTTCAGTTCGTTAGATTAGCTTAATCCAAAAGCTGAGAAATAGGCTTAAGATAGCTTGATGCTTGGCTTTTTCGATTCGCTGCTCATGTGATATTAAAATGTGCTTTTTTCTTCTTTTGTTTGCCTGTTTGAGTGCATGCACGTGTTGGCCGGGGGGAGGGGGGAGGGTTGTCTTATCTTGGTTATTCATCTCTAGGCTGCCAGACCTTGTTATCTAGGTATGCTTGGAGGTACTGTTTCTTTTTTTATTCAAACTTAGTCCTGATTTGATTATGTCTCCAGGGAAGAAACTGAATTTTCACGATAGTATTCTTCAAAAGCCGTGAAATTAATGATTTCATGTGTGGTGTTCCTATAAATTGCTGTTGTCATGGCTGTTGGGTGGAAAAGTGGTGCTTATATGTATGGATCTTCCACCATTATGGGTGCATACTAGCACGTCTTATTTGTGAAGCTGAAGTCTTTTTAGTTGTGAACTAGTTAGAGAGTCATAACACTTGTGCCGGTAATTTGTACGCACTGTCTTGGAGAAATTATTTAGCAACTTTAAGTTTATGTGACACTGCATGACTCATGGGGTAGCTGCTGCTCTCATAATAATGGGTTAGCTGACAATTTGTTACGTGGTGGTCTTTTCTGTTCTCTCTCTTTTTTTTTCTTCTTGTGAATAACCGAAAGATCCTCCAATTAGTTAGGTCTTTGTGGTTTATTTCTCCGTGTTAAAGTAAAGATTGCTTTAATAGCAGTATCATTTTGAGGGCTTTTGACATTTACTTTATGGACCAAGCAAACTTCTCATTTGACCCTCCAGAAGAGGATAGGGGTACAGTACTAACTTATAGATCTTTCACGTTTTCAAGCTGGTCCTCATATGAGTTCATGCAAAGGATTTAAAGTTGCGTTTCTCTGTTCCTGATAGATATAGCTAAAAAGTTCGGCACATATTCATGGTTGTATAACTAAATGATTTGTAAATATGCTTTGATTATTTGTGTTACACTAATATTGTTTCATCTATTCTTGAATGGCGTTGGTACAGGTAGAAATGCAGAGACAGACATTGTATGCCTCTTCTAGTTTTGAACTATGTTGAGTCTAGTAGATTATTTGGTTGATGTACATTTGTTTGTACAATTTGTATTTGTATGTTATTCTGATTTGAAATGTTGTTCGGTAGGGTTTGACCATTAAGTTACCTGCTTCCTGAAGCAGTTTAAAATTCATTCGTATTTGTATGTTGCTCTGATTTGAAATGTTGTTCGGTAGGGTTTGACCATTTAAGTTACCTGCTTCCTGAAGCAGTTCAAAATTCATTTGCATGGAGCTGATCTATTCCTTCTTTCCTACTGGGTTCTATCTCAATTTAAATGCATCCCTTAACTGTTATTGGCCTCTATAACTGATGCAGTCATATGAGTTTTGAGTTCTATCATTTTTCATGAGTATTAACATGAGGGTTTTGTCTATAATTATATTCAGGGAGCCGCGAGGCAACTCTCTGTTTTTCGTGACTAAATCAGCATATTTTGGTTATCTGGAGGAAGATGAGTTAAATTGGACAATTGTTTGAAAATGCTAGTCTCTGCCTAGTGCCTAGTGCACCTGAGATATTTGGCTGTAATTTTTGTTTCCTTTAGCATATAATATTGTGGGCATTCAATTTAGATAGGGATGCATCAGCAGTCCCACCAGTCTTTAACAGCTCTATTTTGAGCTATGTATTGTAGATCATGTAGTAGGTTCCATAATGTGTAATGTTTCATACACGTATTTTTTGCTCTTCTTTGAGCTTTGTAAAGATCTTGTACCAAGTCTGCTGAGCACTTTGTCCTGTAGATATCGGTATGGTGGGTTTGTACATAGTAGTGCTAGTCTAGGTTAGTTGCGGTGTGGTAGCAACTTTTGTATGGTGCTGTAACCCGAAATATAGGTGATTGCTGTAACATCTGGAGGAGTTGGCGTATTATTCATCCCAGTTATGCAAATATGACTGCAGATTGCATCTGCGGAAACCTTCCTGTAGGCCTGTAAAAACGTTTTTGTAGTTAGATCATACACCAAATGTAAATTTCTGTTGTAATATCTGAAAGTGTTTAATTTTGGTCGATTCTGCTTTCATGTAACTCATTTTGTAAACTTGTACCGCATGGGCTGTATATAATGTTAACATAGTTTGATTTAGGAGTAACAAGTTGTGGGTTCAAATGTATCAAAGCGCCCGGAGACAAGTACCAGGTTCCGATTGCCTTTAACCTGTGCTATCTTAATATCTCTTCCATTTCCGGTTTAGCTTCAGTTCAGTGCATGTTAGCTGCTGAGACATCTGTTAATTAGCCTGGAATTTGATGTTTCACCAATTAGTGCAACATTGACTCCACAAGATATCTCTCTTGCATTCATCTTTTTCTAGTATCCCTGCCTTAAAATTCTCATTCAATATACTGCTCTGAGGCAATGCTCTATTCTTGATTTATTTGCAGTTCTTTCAGTTTAGTTACCATGTAATGTACATCTTGGCGTCTTTTCTTTGGGTTTTTGTGTTGCCTAATAGTATTTGTTCTCTCCACCATTTGAATTGTGGTATTTGGAACTACTATATTAGTCTGTTCTCCCTGTTTTGGTTCATTTCCCTAGCAGCCTGTGTTTCTGACCCGAAAAATACAATGAAAGAAGAATTTGTGTGCACTATAGACTATTACCTGGTTATATTCATTCCCCTTAGTTACTCCAACTTATGAACTGGAGGGATCTGCAGCTAAACTGAGAGGGCGCTTGATTGGCTTGAAAAGGAAATGAACGAGCTATTTAGATGTTCCTGATCACTAATTAGTGATTAGAAGTTGTGCTTGATATCAACATCTGGTTCAGAGAGAGTTAAACGTTAAGTAGTTACTATATGTGTTGCATAATTTGACTTTTAAGTTTGGCATGTTCGCAATTTGTCGGATAATTTTTGGTTGTGTTCTTTTGATTTAATTAACTTATTACACTAACTGAATTGCAGAATAGTGTGATTTGCACTTACCGTTGAAATGAAAAGTTGTTTGATTGTATGTATGGTGTGTTTGTCTTTGGCTGGATTTCAATTGTTTTAATTCTCATAGTAGCTTGGTTAGAAATACATCCATCTCACTTCTTTGAGGATGGCAAATACTGATTAACGAAGTTGATTAGTCACCTGATAATACTTATCAAACTAATTAACGAGTAGTTTTCCAACCGAGTAGTAAGCATTGACGATGACAATTTGTCAAACTTGAGAATTGAAAATTGAAATGCATCTAAGTGTAGCTTAATCAATCCAATAGTGAGGTATCACTACAATTGAGGTCATATCGATTTAATGTTGTTTATGCGTTAGGTTTCGAAATTTAACTATACGAGTAAAAATTACCTGTTTGGTCAGGCTTTTGGGGATGAAAAATGCTTATTCAAAAAAGTGAGATGTTTGGTCAAATTTTTAGAAGCTAAAGAAAAATAGTCTCTCCCAAAAGCAATTTTTTGAAAAACACATAGAAATACTTTTCAAAAGTTTGACCAATTTGCTCAAAATTGATTAGTCAAAGCTGATTTTAAAGTTTGACCGAACATATCATTAGAAAAATTTACTTGTACGTTTGGTTTACCCATAAGGCACTATGCGCTGCAATATTACCTACTTTGCCTGCACGATCCCACTCAGAGATAACATCTTAATCACTATTTTTTTACAGCTGGAAAGGCTTTACCAGAGAGTAATTTTTACCATATCAACAACAATATTGTATACACCAAGTTAGCTCACCAGGATTTGTTTTTTTGCTTAGATGAAACTGAATTTTTTAATGATACACCATTAGACGATGAGATATATTATGCAAATCAACCAGACTTTAATTTAGAAGATAATCTAGATTACACACCCACTAATCTAGATGACACACCCACTAGTGCACCTCAAACTGAAACTAAAACGCCTCATATTCCCCGTAGCATGAGACAAGGCCTCACACAACAAAAATTAAAATCTATTGCATGAGATTTTTTTGATAGGGACCAAGAGAATCAAGTAGTTAGATGTAGAATTTGTAAAAATATTTATAAATTTAAAATGAAAAAGGTCAGGGTGGAACAGTAGGTTTATTGAGACATGTACAAAACTTTCACAAAGCTAGGTGGGATGAATACGAGGCTACAAAGTCAGATGCGCTAATGCGCTCTCAGTCGGGACAAGGTTCACATAGTGTCCCGGACCAAGTACATGGTCAAATTAACCCGATGAAAGGGGGAATTGTAGGCCCTAAATACGATAAACATAGAGATAGGGAAGCACTAGCAAAATTAGTTGCGGTGGAGGGTTTGCCTTTTTTCATTTCCTTCATCTTTATTCATTACATTAGAGATATGTATAATCCTGCTTTTAACGGTTTTCCTAGATCAACTGTTAGGAGAGACGTTTTTAAATTTGCATATGAATATCAAAAATATTTACGTTATTCATTATATCATTTTCCTGGCAAAGTATCTATCACGTCTGATATAGGCTGTAGTACTAACGGTCATGATTATTTAACTGTAACATGTCATTGGATAGATTATAAATGATCTATGCAAAAACGTATTTTAGCATATAGATATATTGATGATAGGCACACCGGAAATTTTATTGCATAAAATATTCATCAAGGTTGCGATTATTATGGTATAACTGACAAAATAATTACTGTTACGTTAGATAATGCTTCTTCTAATAATTATGCTATTAGACTTTTAAAAGATCTTTTAACTCCATCTTTTCCTAGTTATTTTCATATAAAATGTGCGTGAAATATTTATAACTTAGTTGTAAAGGATGGTCTATCACTTTTTGAAGACATTCTTAATAAAGTACAATTTGCTATAAACTTTATTTTTAGAAGTAATACAGTACAAAGAAAAAAAGAACATATAAAAACTTGTCACGATTGTGGACTACCTTATAGAAAAATTTCCAAAGAAGTAGCGACTATGTGGAATTCTGTATATGAATAACTACTTGTTGCTTATGATTATAGAAGACCTATAACTTTATTTTAACGCCCATAATCGAAATCCAATTGATATGGTTGTAGATAACGATTGAGAAAAAATTTCAGAACTTATTGTATTTTTAGAGAAATTTTTTCAAGCAACTAAAGAATTTTCTGGTATATATTATCCTACTATTTCAACTATGTTATTTTATATAGCTCTAATTATTTTTGTTACTAGTGAATATATGGAAAAACCATCTTATAAGGCACCTATTAAAAAAATATTTTTTTTCCTATTCCCATTATTTATATTATTGGTGTTGTATTAAATCCGACTATTAAAATAGACGGTTGTAAAGCACTTATTGAAACTATTTATGATTGTATAGCAGTACGTCCACCTCAGACTCCAAAAAATCCAAATGAACAACTACCTAAGGAACCAACTAAAGAAGAAGTTTTGTCTAGCATACACGATGAATGCAAAAAAGTATATACGCATTACCAACAAGAAAGTGCTAGCAACCAACCGGCTTCCATACCATCTTCTTCTTCAATACAACCTCAAAAAAGACATGTTATTTCTGCGGCTAGTATTGAAAGCCTTTGACATAGAATGTTTAGTGGTACCACTACTAATAAAGTTAGCGAGTTTGATATTTTTGTTTTGCAGGGTGTTGTACCGTACCAAGCAGTTCTCAATAAAGAGAGCCATGAAGACTTGCTGAAATACTGGAGGGAAAATGAGAAGACATTTCCGACACTATCAAATATGGCCGGAGATATGTTGAACATTCAAGCGTCATCAATAACGTCTGAAAGCACCTTTTATGTCAGAAGATTTCAAATAGGAGAGCACAAACACTCATTAGCGGGAGACAGCTTCAAGATTGCAGTTTTATTCAGAGATTAGATACGAGCGGAGAATAGAAGGTGCGGTCAACCGGAGATCAACAAAGAAGACGACGAAAACTACAATTAAATCTTATCCGATGGGGTGGAAGCGACGTCGAGCAATTTGACCCACAAATTCCAATTCCAACCGAAGAACCACAAGACATTGTGAAGAAACTAGAAAATGTGTTTATAAATATGTGATTTTTTTTAATTGCAATTTTACTATGTTATTTGCAACTTTCAACACCAAAAAGTTGCAATTTTGAAATTGTATTACAAAAAAATAATATTTCTATTAAATAATATAAGAGGCACAAAAACAGCCTTGGAATGTTTTTATTACACTATCTTGTTCAATTATTGAGGTGTTTATATATGTTATTTTTTAAAATTAAGTGCAAAAAAAATCAAAAAACCCGATCCCGCCCCGCCCCGATAAGACCGGTCCCCTTTTTTTTAGGGGACCGGGAATGGGATGGGACTTCGGTTGATCCCGCCAGTCCCGTCGGAGGACCGGTCCTGCCCTCTCCCCCAGTCCCGTAGGGTCCCATCCCACCAGGACCGCCTCGCTCTGAACCCGGCCCACTGGCCACCCCTACTTCAGAATAACCTAAGATGGGGTATGTAAATGGTTTAGCCTATATCGAGGCCCGAAAAAAATAAAGGAATAGAAAAGAAGCGTCAGCAGATAGCAAGTTAAAAGATCCAATTTCAGGGCTCCAATGATATAGAGCGATACACTGAGAATAGTAGTGACACCCCAATGGCAAGAAGAAACAGAAATAACTAAGGGAGAGTTGGAAGTTCATACCATTAGAAGATAGGGTTCTATGGTAGTAGAGCATATCGTGTGTCCTATGTTCCACTGGGTTACGAGAAAAGATTAAGAGCTGAGGTGCCTTATTCTTGCTATTCTGCTCATCTAAAAAAAGGGAGGACGTATTATGATACCAAAGACAGGGATTGTTTTGATAATGGTAAGCAGAGCAATGTCGAGTTTCGGCATAACACCCCAATGGTCAGCATGGAGAGACAAAGCATTAGAGGGCCAGAAGGACTAGTACACAGAACTCAGATTCCCGCCTATAAAGGATAACATGGGTTAAGGATAAAGCTCAACATGGGTTCGTACATGTTTTTATCAGGAATACTACTCTTAACGGCCGATAATCAACATAATTGCAAGTTGACCCCATTCTTACTAAAACAAAATCTATTCACGTGGTGAATGATTTTACTCCCTATCCATTGACAAAGGGTCGTAGGATCCCATGATATTTAAATACCATGTGCCCCAAGTAGAAGGAGCTCGGTGCAATACAATTCCAAGATTCTTCAAGGAAAGTTTAGAAGTGCAGAGAAAGCCTTTGTAGTTCGCTCCTAGTTAGGTGGTCGAGCCGAGAGCATGATTTAAATGTTCAAAGATATGATACATGAAGCCCTCGGAGTTGTGAAAGAAGTAAAGTTCCTACAGAAGTAAATGTCAATAGTCCAGGATTGCAAAAAGTCACCCGCCGGTGTGCGATATTGAGATTTAAAGGATGATGTTCATAATGGGATATCCTTGAGGGCCTTACCAATAAAGATGTAACAGAAATTTGGCCAGGAAGGCAAGTATAACTCCAGATACACAAACCGTATGAGGTTACCCAAATATTTAGCCAAGTGACTTTCGCGCTTGATATTACCTCTAAAATTAAAGGGAGTTCACTCAGTTTTCACACATTGATATCACCGAAGTTTTGTAGGAAATTTCTCTCGCATATTATCTATTGAGAATGTTTAAATTACTAAAGATAACGTCTCAACTATTATCCTTTATCATTAGGTCAAGAAGTTTCAGACTCATGATATGGCATTCATTAAAGTACTGCAAAAAAGCAATGGTATAAACGTAATGATATGGGCAACTGAGAAAGACATAAAATCTAGATATTCTTCCATAGTCCGGACATCAAGTTCATGTAGTGTTCATGTGATACGACCCCTTTATTCCTACTATATAACAATAAACTTATTTCATACACCTATACAGATGATGATCACAACATGAATATGACAGACGCAACTGGGACGCTAAGGTTTGGACAATCGAGGTGAGTTATGTCTTCCCTTATAATTATTATGGTAAATAGATGGTCGTGTGAGGCCGGTATGATATCATATTACTTTGGATAGCCTTGTGTGGCATTTGTATTGGTTCTGGCTACTTGGCAGGTTTTGGGATAGTCCTATTTGTAGAGGAAACTTTGCCAATTTTTTTTAAAGAATTCTGAGAGTTAAAGGTTCTAAATTGATGACCTTAACATTCGAGGAAAAATGTTTTTAAGGGGGTAAGGATGTTACACCCTGTACTTTGGAAGTCATTTTCATTGTGGGTAAACTAACGTAAGCTTATTAAGGTTGAGACTCCATCACAAGGTTAAAAATGGTTTAGATGAGTGCTAAATATGATTCTTAAGAGCTCGGGGCTAAATGAATCGAAGGAAGTAAGTTCATTGAAATCCGGGGAAAATCGGGAAGAATTTCAGGACTTGGTTTTTGGTCAACCTTGTCGGGGTATATCTCCTAGTATATAAGGAATTATGGAGCCCATAATTATCTAACTTCAATTCAAAGAGTCTACTTTCCAATGCAACTAACAGTTCATCAATCTGAGAAATACATCGAATTTGATAGACCGTAAAAAATTGTACGGCGGATTTGACGGACCGTAAAACGGGGTGGTGCAGATTGTGTTTCGGGTATAAATTGTTCCCTTCGACTTTCATATCTCATTTCCACTCAAATCCAACCCTAAATTATCTCCCAAATCATCTCTAATATATTAGAACATCCTAAGACCAAATCCAAGCCATAATACGCAAGATTAATGTGACGAACCCCGTATCATAAGAATTGTCTTCTCCTTGTAGAACCGGTTTTGGAAAACCTTGGAGGCAAAGTAAGGGGCTGTTTTGAAGAGATTATTGTGGGTTAAGGTAAGTTCTATCCTCCTCGACCTATTCTTATGGTTAATTGATGTTTTGGAATAAGTTATGAAAGGATTTTCATAATCAAAACTTCATAAACTTATGGAATCATCATAATATAAGTCGTTCAGTTGTATAATTCTAAGTATGAGTTGATTTGGATAATTGAACTAATTGTATATGTTATAGATTAAGTAAAGTACGGTTTGGAGGATTGTGAAATTGAATCATATAAAATCTTCCATATAAGAGAAGCCTAAGGAGTCATTTATGCTTAAAGTTGTCGAAGAACACCTAAATGAGTTTTCAATAGAAATTGTGTTTTGAGGAACCATGTGATCAGATTATTTAAGAATTCCCTATAAAGAAGTTTAGGAACCCGATATATTCAAGGTTGTCGATAAGAACCCAGGGGTGTCTCCATGGAATTTGGACTCGATATTGACATCAACTTTTTTTATGATATAGATGATCATCCGTAAGAAGAATGAGTACTTTTAAAATGATTGTAGCGGCAAGAACAAGATATGTTAAGGCTTATCTCTTCATTCTTTTGGCATGATCTATGAATAACGTAATCATAAGGACATCACATAAAAAAGGAACTATATTCTTGACATTGAAAGCTTGCGAACCTCGTTGTTTCATGTTGACGTATAATTCCTGGATTTTATTGATGTTCCTAATCAAGGACACTTCTCACCTTGTTTTCCTTTGAAGCTTATATTTTTCTTATGATTCTTGTCGGCTCTCAGATAATTGATATAAACACAATTACATAACAATAATCGGAGGATAACAACCTTGAGTCATTCCGATTGGTTTCATAAGGCCCTTCAGAGTTTGTCTTGCATTGAACTTATATATATATATATATATATATATATATATGTATCCATTTTCTTACCAAACCGCGCTATAGTCGGTCGGGTACAATACTTATTTGTGAACACCACTGCAATTGGTTTTGATATTACTGAGTTTCATATCTGGACTAGGTAGGACCGAGTCCTCATCAAGGCCGAGTACAATATATATGTATTATGATATGATTTTCCTCACAGAGAGGCCTCATATTACATTATATGGCCCCACTAAGCGGCTTGATTTTTACAGACATGTATACAATTTCATGATTGTGACAGGTAGGCCCTCAGAGGCTTGTTATGAGTTTCAGTTTGACTTTTGTACCCTTATCTCTTATGTTATACCTTCTGTCTATATTGGTTGTCTGCTTTATATATTCAGTACATCGTTCGTACTAATGTTCCTTTCTAATGACACTGCGTTTCATGCCCGCAGGTACATGTAGGAATACAGATGATTCCTCACAGTAGATGACTCAACTCAGCTGAAGGTTGTCACGCTCCTATATTTCGGAGCTATCTGTGAGGTGATAGGTATGATGGGTGCATATATGTATATAGTGGGGTATGGCGGGGCCCTATCCCGACCAGATGTTATCGTTATACTCTTTAGAGGATTGTAGATAGTTGTGTTGGATATCATAGTCTTGTGTGGCCTTGTCGGCCTATTCAGTAAACTTGTTATAATTATGTCGACTTGTCAGCCATGTTGTGTACATATACGTATAGGTTGGACCTTTTCTGTGTGCAGGTGATTGTGTTCTGGTTCAGATAATCATTTATCAGAGGTCTTGTCAGCCTATGCATTATTATATATGTCACAGGTATCAGTAACGGTACGTTCGAGTCTTAGGGCGCCGGGTGTCAGCCATACCCCCCAAGGTTGGGGTGTGTCAGTCAAAATGTAACAATGCCCATGAGAGTCAAATAATGACCTCAACTAAATACCCATAAAATAACGTCTATCTATGGAGTCTCAAAGATAATAAGGAAATAGTCTAACTTCAGTACTCAGCCTGAAAACTAATACTAATAAAATAAAGATAGAATAGTCCCCCACGAACAATCATGTGGGCTCACTGAATAGTCTCGAAATCAGCAAGTTCTCCTATGTCGTAGGCATATCACGAACATGCTCTTCTTTGTTACCTGACATACCATCAGAAACAACAATGGTATGTCTGAGTACTGGGTACTCAGTGAGTGCCTCTGGGATAATAAATAATATAAAATAATATAATATTAAACAGTGAAATAATATAAGTAAAGCAATTTGAAATCCAGAGATAAAACAGTTCACCAACGTAGAGAAATCATTAGAAGAAACCATTAATAGGGAATTAAATCAGTTTCAATCCATTATGCCATTTCTCAAGATTAAGTCTTTCATTTATGAACTTAAGATCACCGTCTAGTTACTTACGAACAACCACGATTATATTAAAATAAGCCAAATCAATGAAATGATGGGATAACCATTAAGGTTCTCTAAAACCGCATAGAAGCACCACATCGGGGTGGTCACCCTCGATGGATATCCTTCCTCCCGAATAGCTAGGAAAAAACCACATCGAGGTCATCAACCCTTGATGGCCACTCTTTCTCCCGAATAGGTAGGCAAAAACCACATTGGGGGTCATCAACCTTGATACCTTCACTAGATACTACATGCCCCCAAAAACACTACAGAGTTAAGCCAGAACTTACACTTGGAAAACTTCGTGTAAAGCTCATTCTCCTTAAGCGTTTGCAATGTTATTCTCAAGTGACCTGTATGATCTTCATGACTCTTCGAATACACTAAATATTTGTCAATGAAGACAATAATGAAATGATCAAGGAAGGGTTTGAACACATAATTCATCAGGTCCATAAATGCAGCAGGTGCATTAGTTAGACCAAAAGACATCACCAGAAATTCAAAGTGTCCATAACGCGTACGAAAGGCCATTTTTGGAATATCTTGCTCCTTTATTTTCAACTGATGGTAACCAGACCTTAAGTCAATAGTTAAAAAGAATTTAGCACCCTGAAGCTAGTCGAACAAGTCATCTATTCTGGGCAAATGGTACGTATTATTGATGGTCACCTTATTAAGTTGATGATAATCAACACACATTCTAAGAGAATCGTCCTTCTTTTTGACAAACAGAATTGGAGCACCCCAAAGTAAGGTACTTGGTCTAGTAAAACTCTTATCCAACAAGTCCCTCAATTGATTCTTTAATTCTCGTAGCTCTGTCGGAGCCATATGATACGGTGGAATTGAGACTGGGTGAGTATCATGAATAACATCTATACAAAAGTCGATAACTCTAACGGATGGAACACCAGAAAGATCTTGGGGAAACACTTCGGGAAATTCGTTAACTATGGGAACAAATTCAAATTTAGGTACTACGGCTTGAGTATCATTGAAAATAACTAGATGGTAAATACACCCCTTCGAGATCATCTTATGAGCCTTAAAATAAGAAATAAATCTACCACGAGGCTTAACAATTTCACCCTTCCACACCATAACGGGTTCATTAGGAAATTCGAAACGAACTAACTTATGTCGGCAATCCACGATAGCATAACATGTGGATAGCCAATCCATCCCCATAATCACATCAAAGTCTACCATTTCTAATTCGAATAGATCATCAATAGTCTCATAACCCATGACCATGACTACATAATCTCTATAGACTCTAGATGCAATAACATGAACACCAGCAGAAGTATTCACAGAAAAAGGCTCGAGTAGTTGTTCGGGTTCCACACCAAAATCAAGAGCAAAGTATAGTCACATAAGAAAGATTCAAACCCGGATCGATCAATGAATATACATTAAAAGAGCAAATAGTGAGTATACCTGTGACTACAGCATCTGAGGCTTCAGTTGCCTCCCTACGAGGTAGACCATAAAGTCAAGATTGTCCTTCATTAGCGGTGTTAGAAACCGCCTTACCAGTCCCATTACCACAAGTATTAGAAGTGTTGTTTGCATTACCTGAAGGTGGATTTTTTGCAGCAACAGGAGCAAATGAATTATTTCTTTGGCCAGAAGAGTTAGCCATGTCACTCTTCCTCCTTCTACACTCCCTCTGAACATGACCCCTTACATCACAATAATAGAAAATGTGATCCTCCTATCCAGACAAATGTCGATTTCCACCCTGAGAATACCTGTTTTGATTGTTATTTCTTTGTCCCTGTCTACCATGTGGGACACTAGCATTATCCTGAGAAGCAGATTATACAGACGTAGAATACCCTTTCCGCTTCCCTCCATTATACGCACCACTGAAACCACCCATTGATCGGGCCTTCTTATTTTATTCCCTTTTTCAAAATTTCTTAACTACTCTAATTTTCTTATTGTTCACCAAATCCAACCAAGGATGAAAAGGTACAAGTAGGAGACATAGTAGCAGCACACACAGACTTAATATATGGCATCAATCCATGCACAAATTGGGTTAACTTGTGATTTTCTGTTGGAATCATATACATTGCATACCTTGCAAGACGGGTGCACTTCAAACTATACTCACAAACAAACATAGTACCCTGCTCAATTTTCTCAAACTTAGTAGCCATAACAAACCGCTCTTTATCGGACAAGAACCTCTCCATAAATGCCCCATCAAACTAAGGCCAAGTAGGAGCTAGAGCATTGATACCTCGTTCAGACTCCCATATCTCGAACCAAACATGAGCAACATCTTTCAGCTGATAGGCTGCAAACTCCACAGCTTCAAAACCATGGGTATTCATAGCTCTAAGAGCCTTAAAAGTCTTATCCATAAAGTATTGAGGATCATCTTCTTCTCTCAAAGCAAAGAACTTGGGTGGATTCAGCCCCAAAAAGTGCTTAAGTCTTCCTCCTCCGCTAAGAGTCAAATCCGCACCCCCATATTGCTATTGGAATCCCACCAGGGTGGTGAGCATCTAGATCGCAGCCTGCATTGACCCGATATCAGTTACACATTCAGCAAGGGCTACAGGAGCAGGTGGACACAACATTGACCTCAGTAGCAGCAGGGTTAGTGACCCTGGTGGGTCATCCACCACATGATAAATTCGAAGATACATTGATTCCTAGATTAGCAGCTCTCGCATGAGTTAACATTTTTGCATGGCATGAATTTAACTAATATGTTAGAACGATCCTAAAGAAAAGTTTAAGCTCTGTAGCACAATGTAGAGAGAAACACCTATAAATGTCCTGGTAGTCTTTCGGTCATGCAGGTGATTAGGCTACACGAGGAAGACTCCACTAGACACAACTCTACAGACACAGACAACTCCTAGGACACATCTAAACCTAGGCTCTGATACCAAGCTTGTCACACCCCAAACTCAACCCTGGACGTAATAGGCATCCAATGCTATGAACAACATTGGAAGTACCTTATGAATTAATACTATCAAGTCCTTACTTAGTCTTTTATTAATAATTTCAATTAAGATATAAATACTAAGTAAAAGTCATGGTCACAATTTATGAAATCAAATCAACGAAAGTCTATAATAAATGAATGTCAAAATGTAACAATGCCTATGAGAGTCAAATAAAGACCTCCACCAAATACCCACAAAACAACGTCTATCTATGGAGCCTCTAAGATGATAAAAGAAAATAGTCTATTTCAAGACGCATCCTGAAAACTAATACTAATAAATTAAAGATAGAATAGTGTCCCGTGAACAATCATGTGGGCTCACCAAATAGTCTCAAAAGCAACAAGTTCTCATAAGTCATAGGCGTATCATGAACCTGTTTTTCTTTGCTACCTGACACACCATAAAAAATAATAATGGTATGTCTGAGTACTGGGTACTCGGTGAGTGCCTCCGGGATAATAAATAATATAAAATAATATAATATTAAGTAGTGAAATAATATAAGTAAAGTAGTTCAAAATCTAGAGATAAAACAATTCACCAACTTAGAGAAATCATTAGTAGAAACCATTAAGAAGGAATTAATTCACTTTCAATCCAATATGCCATTTCTCAAGATTAAGTCTTTCATTTATGAACTTAAGATCACCGTCTAGTTACTTACGAACAACCATGGTTATGTCAAAACAAGTCAAGTTAATGAAATGAAGGGATGACCATTAAGGTTCCCTAAAACCACATAGAAGCACCACATTGGGGTGGTCACCTTCAACGGCTATCCTTCCTCCCGAATAGCTAGGCAAAAACCACATCGGGGTCATGAACCCTCGATGGCCACTCTTTCTCCCGAATGGCTAGGCAAATAACACCGAGGCTATTGGCCTTCGGTGGACACTCTTCCTCCTAAATGGATAGGAAAACCACACTAGGATCCATAATGACTACCCTTCCTCCCGAGTAGTTATTCCAAACACAAACAATAGAAATCATGGCAAGTTAGCTGAATCATAATCATAGCAAAGAAGTTGAATCACTCATTATGGATTATGTTCATCATCCCATTATTAGGAGTACATCAAGTCCTTTTTGGGTTAGAAACCAAGTTCAAGTCACTAAATGAGTTTCGAATTCAACACAATCCGTTCATAGAGCAAAACACATGAAATATCTAAGCTTTCCGAACTCAAGTTTAAGCATCCTTTATGGGGTAATTCATGTTCAAATATTAAATATTTATACTTCAATTCTAATCATCTTCAATAAGGAAAAATCATGTATAAATATATATAATATACTACACATAAAGGTTTAATGCGACCTTGTCCCTCACGCAAACAAACCTTGGGAAATAATTGCTTTAAACATTTGAAATGTATGTTCAAAAAAGAGACATACCTCAATTTCTACTAAAATGCTACCAAATAGGTTATCTGAGGTTCAACGATCACTCTACAATTGGTTAGAATAATAAAGATTAGAACTTTATACTTTTATCTTGAATTTCCACCCTTTTCAGAAACTGGGGTTTTTAAACCAAATTCGTTTTCTTACTTTTATAGGATTCACCCATGGATGCTAGCGAGTTTCATATGATATGTGCACCCAAATCAATTCCTATAAATATATATAAGAAGTACACAAACTTATGTACTTCGAACGATTCTTTTCTTCAACCGTTCTTGAATCGAATTCTCACAATCTATGGAATAGATGAGGATTCTAGTGTTAATCCTTATTAGATTGAGGTAACAATCATTAAGTTTGAGTAAGAACTTACCTTAGATGTTTAGAGAAGGCTCTAGGGTGTTTTCTCTCCAAAAAGACGGCTTAGAATGAAGTGGGGTAGGTTTTAAGAAGTTTGAGATATATAAAATTTGGGTAAAATCATGACAGGCCAAAATTGGCATGGCGCCCCGCGACCATGTTCAAGGGAGTTGCCCCTCTCCAGGATTATTTCGATAAGCCTGTCAAATTTTTTCCTCCACTAGAAATTATGCCTCCACGGCAACAACGCTAAAATTTGATCTCGCCCAAATTACACCTTTAATGGTATAACGCGGTCATTGTCAAATATAGGCTAGGGTCGAATCTCACAAGGAATACGATGAGAAATTAGTCTATTCGTATGTGTATTATGGATTTACTAGTTACTTTACTCCTGTGGTAACCAAGTTGGTTGTTTATTTGTTTGTTTTAACTACTTCAAATTATTAACTCAAATAAGGTTTAAATTATCAAGTAATTGGAATGTTAGGGTTGTGACTCAATTCATGGAAGTAGTGTTGGGTTTATGCTAAATGGGTGTATTAGTGTGATATGGGTAATGGGGACTAATATCTAGGTGGGGATTTCTCAATTGACCCACCTAATTTCACTTTAGGCTTTCTCAAGCTCTAAAGTGTGACATTTATGAACACCCATTATATACCTTTAGTTGATTCCATTCTAATTAAAGTTGGGAATCATTAAATGTTGTTTAAAGCACCAAGTCCTAATCAACATACTCTTTTCCTAGACTCTAGTCTCCTTTCTCAAGTTTGAATAGAGACAATAGGCAAGAAAGAGATGTTTGCAACCAACCCTTTAACATTAAATATGAGGGATAGTTGAATCCCCCATTAATACACCTTTTTCATGATTTACAAACTACCCCAACTACCACATTCTATTATTTCATCACAACCCCAACTTAAATCTAGCCACACATTGCAAGTAATAAATGCATAATAAAATAATAAACATAAACGAATGCTTACAATGATTTAAGATGAACAATAACTTGTCTTTACACAAAGGTTCAAGAATCTTTTGGGAATAGTAACTTGAGATGAATAGTAAAAAGTCACAAGGAATATTCAAAGGTGGCTACAAAATTTAGGAATCTAGGTATCTAATCATGTGTCAAATCACAAAACTCTGGGTAGCTTTATATAGGGACCCAATTTTCGAACTAGATATAATTACAAAAATGTCACTACCTGACCACTCTACGACCGCAGAACAGGTCTGTGGTCCGTAAAATGGACCTAGGGTTCACAGAGTGATTTCTTGCTTGGACTATCTTGAACTGCGGTCCACATAACTAAACTGCGGCCCACAGAAGCGTCTTGAGTCTTCCCAATTTGAGTTGAACTCGAATTGAAGCAGTGGTTTGCAGACCAGATTGTGATCCGCAAAACGGAAGTGCGGACCGCAGTTTGGGTTGTACTTCGGGGCTTATGAATTCTTTTTTCATTGTTTACTTCTATGATGTATCTACCATTCTGCGATCCACAGAAATGGCCATCTCAATACTTATTCCATTTTTTAGCATTTTTATCCATATTTGGGCACATTTCCTTATTCTTGGTGTCCCAATGTAAAAATCCTACAAAATCCAAAATAACATAAGAAAAGACTACTACAATTGCATAAAGGACATGATAATCCATGAAAATGGTATCAAATGTGTCATAATTTCTAGGCACATCAGCGCCCCGCGCCAGGCTTAATTTTGAATGTGCCGATAATGTTCAGTAAAATAGACATAACTCCTAGCACAGTGCTCCGATTGCGCTTCTATATATATGGTTGGAAAGGTATTACAAAGACCTCCAACTTTTATTTTTGCGTTTTCTCAAATTCCGAATGCAATGACCCAAAAACTAGATACAAGTGAGAAATACCTCAAGCTTAGATGAATTTAAGAATTTTTACGAATTTCCTTATTTTTGTTGGACCTCAAAACGACTATCTATCACACAAATTCATCCCGAAGGGATTCACATAACTAAAATATAACACTTCAACACTTATTTAATTCATTCATACCTACTCGGATTTACGAAATGTTACATTAAACCCTTGAGTTGGGTTCTTGAAAATCCTAGGTTAAGAATCAAGAATTTCTCTTAGAACCTAAGTATACTTGGTTAGAATCGTGTGGAAACATTTGGAAAGGACTTACCTTGAGCTATGAGAATGATGGGTGGAAGAGAACTTCGTGCTAGGGCTTGGGAGAATGAAGAATGAAATAAAAAGACTGAAAATTGCGCATATATATTGTTCAGTCGTCGAGGGTTTTACGGTGGATTTTATGGTCCGTAAAATAACTTACGCCACTTGGAAAGGGTGGACAATTAGCTAGAGCAGCGGGTGCAATGGGACTCCGAGTAGTGGGTACCTCGTAGGACCTCGACCTTCGAAAAGAAAGAGAACAACAAGAGGAGGCTACAGTCGGTTATAAATCTGGTGTCAAATTTTGTAGAAACTGATTCTTCTCCCAAAGAATTACGGTACCGTTTTACGGTCCGTAGAACTCTTTACGGTGAGTTTAACGTCCTGTGAAACTTATACGGCCCGTAAAATCCAACTGTGATCCTTAAACAGTAACTTGGATTTCTGGGTCAGTTTTACGGTAACTTCTACGGCCCGTAAAATATTTTACGATCCGTATTTTTGGGCATAAAATTGAAGAACATTGTTTTCGTCAAATTTGTAGTCCGAACATTTCCCACTTGGTATTTAACCTCTGGATCATGAAAATTACTTAGTCCAATGGTACGAGGTGTTACAACCATCTTAAAAGTGTTTTTACACAGAGATGAATTCCAGATCTGAAGTTTATGGGTTCATAATCTAGACCTTTTGAGTTGCTCATTGATTCTAAATTAATAATTTGTATATATTTTATGAATTTCTTATAACAAATACAGAATTTAGATCAAAATTACTGGATTCAGCCAAACCCATAGTCGAAATTGTGCATCCACCCCAATTTCTAAATAGGTGGATCTTATATCCATCTATTATGTTGTAATAATAGCTCAGGGCGTAGCTCGTATGGAAGCTTATCAACGATTATCAATAAGATTTTTAAAACGTTCATTCTCTCTATTTTTCTATCTTTATTCAATCCAAATTCATTCTCTATTAACTCGTTGGGAGCTTATCAGTGATTGTTGAATTTATTTTAAAATTTATCAATCATGATGAAAGGGTAATAGCAACACTAGGCGTACTTACATTTTTTCCCGAATTTGTAAGTTCAAAAAAATTGGATCAATTTAAAACTGAATTTTCATTGAAATACGATTTTCATTTATTTTTTAAATGAAAATTAACAACATATTCTTGATCGTAAGATAACTCTTTCGTATTATTTGTTTCATACAATTAACTGTTGGAATATGTAAAGCAACAATGGGAATAGTAAATAACTATTACAGTGATGAAAGGATAAACAACAATTAGGACAACAACAAGTTGTCAATATCTTGATCTTAGATGAAACTTCAAATATAGAACATGTATTCAAAAATACAAGAACATGAACTGCTACACTTATGGCTTGTAGATCTGCCGAGAATATGAACGGTTAGAGTCCTTCGTATGTTAAGTTTACACCTGAAACACTTAGCAACCAATTAAATAAACCACAACACCACCGGCTGAGTCGAGAGATGGCTCTCAGTCTTTAAGACAAGATTTCCCCCGTATATAGGCTTTACGATAGTGTGGACAATAGTCTCCCAAGATGAAACAGCAAACTATCAAGTGTGCAAAGCCTACACAAATGATCTCAGCGAAGAACACGAATAATGAAGGTTGCTAAGAAAAGGATTGCTTATCAGGAAAATCTAATCTCTTTGTGGTATTGTATACTTGTTTTTCCTGTTCATATGTGCATGTATGTTCTCATGTTCCTCTATAGAACTGAGCCAAGGCTTCAATTTATAGGTGTGTAAGATGGCCTCTTCAAGTGTCCCACAATGGCAATCAATTGCCATGTAATGGATGACATTTAACCCCAAGTAATGCGGCAACATAATGGTCCAAGTAATGGCCATTATTGGGTTGTTTCAATGCCATTGAAGCCCCCTCAACAGCCAAGACTTTTGGGATTCCGTCGAGCAGCCACTGCCCATGAAGCACCGCGGCTCTGCCACATTCCCGCCGCAGTGCTAATTCGACGCAGAACTCACTGCCAGTCATGCGTCGCGGCGCTGCTAAGGGGGCGCCGCAGCGCTCCGGCGCCGCGGCCCTTTTCCGACCCAATCCATCTTACACCTCGCACAATCCTTCCTTCGTTTACCAACGTGAAACACTTGTCATTTAGAAAATAACCATCCATCATTCTATGTCTCAAACATTTTACTTACGTACCAATATCTCTTTCATTAATGAAATTTACGATACTTGGCACTAAGATTGCATGTGTGTGGAAACGTTATATTCCGACGTGCGAGGCCCAATTGTTCGAGTCATAAATAATGGGATAAACTTAATTCCATATTAGTATATTTCCAATAATCCCCTCTTGAAAGAGATTTTGGTGCACACACAAGGTGCCTACTTTTAGCAATCTTTCAGCGAAAAGATATTGCATCAGAAAAGGTAGCTTTCGCTTTGAACCTTCCCTAGTTGAATACCATCAGACTTACTTACTATGCTGTGAACATGATGTCTTGAACCATCAGTATTTAATGTAAGCCAAGACAACGGTACCAACACAATACCTCTCATTCATTTGTTTCTTCTTTTGTTATATCCGTTGTGGCCGTGGACACACTTGGTTCTTAAGTGCGTTCATTTAAGGCGGCCTGTCCTCGCACTTAAATAGGTGATCTCCTACAAGGTATCATGTTATACCCCACTTCACAAGTGTTAGGAATCATTAAAAGTTTCCCCAACCTTAACCTCAACCGTTTGAGGATCGTTAAAGGTTTGGAAGCTTAACATTTACCCACCATGCAGGTAGAACTTTAATGTCTATCATGGGAACGGCTTTGGATTCATGTTTATTAAACAGAAATCATAATCTGAAGTGTTTTGCTTCCACCGAAGCGCTCAACTGAACCTTTTCCAGCTTAGTTTTCCCATTGAACCAAATTCTTGAGATCTTCAGTCAGTAAGGTTGGGTTACCACCGCAAAGGTCCGTATTTGTTTGGGTTTTTAAGCCCATTCCCCTAGACAGGCAGAACTCTTGATCTTCGAGTAGTCCCTTAGTTAAAGGGTCCGCTATATCCTTTGATTAGTAATCAAGGAAGTGACACCCGTGATGATCAACTGTCATACGGTCTTATGTCTCCGATAGATTTGGCAGATATGTCCAGAAGCCGTCATCTGTGCCCTTATTGAAGCCGACCAGCTAGCCACAGTGTATAATTATTGAAGGCATGGGTTTTTCCCAATAAGAGACGTCCTCTAAGGAGTCGTGAAGTTACTCAATTTCTTTCATGCTTTGTTTAAAGCGATAAACTCCGATTTTATCATGAATCGGCCGATGCAAGTTGCTTAGATAATTTTCCAAGACCCACTATACACATTTACTTGTGGCTTTGGTGTTCTTCATATCTGATGTCCATTTTGCATCATTGTGTTCTCCCAGAACTGCTGGACATCCAGAATACCATAATCCGTAGATAAGTAAATATTTCAGATATCGTCATATCCGACTTAACGCCTTCTATCGATCATTTCCAAAATCATGAGTGAACCTTAGTTCAACTGATCTGCTTTGTAGGCCGATACCAGGTCGGTTGTAGTGTGTACAATACATTGAACTATATGAGACCTGCGTATATCGCTCTTTGTAAATGGGTGCACCATGATTCCAATCATTTCTATGATTCATATCCATTGGTGGCTTCAACGAGACTGTCACAACTGAGTTTGGAGTTAGACCAGTTTGTTAGATGTCTTAGAAATCCCAATTCCTAAGATGTCATCTGTGATACCCATATCTATCGTTTCAATATAACTTCCACTCTCAGACTGTTAGTTTTTCCCAACTATTGGCTTTCTAACTTCAGAGTCAATGTTTTTGTTGTCAGATTGATTGTTTCTGTTTTATCTGAAACTTTCAGAACCAAAATGTAAACATTTCAGAGACCAAAAATGAAAGTTCAGGAAGAAGCCCAACAGTCCAGCAAAGCAACTCTGATCCTCCCCTTCCAATTCTCTGGTTAGGAAGGTTGTTTCAGCATTCATGCCATGCAAGACTGAAATGGCCCTGGATGTTAAGCTATTCACAGGGGAGCACATGTACAAGTAGCCGAGGCCTTATACTCGTCAGTAGATCCATCTACTTTGTACTCAATTTTGAGTATCCACCTTGACAACCCAAAGGTTCTTTTTCCGGAGGAAGATCAACCATTACACAAGTATGGTTCTATATGATAGAATCTATTTCTCTCTTTGTAGCTTCTTTCTAAAGCAGCGCTTCTGGAGATGAAAATTATTTGTTAATTGTCCATGGTTCGTTCTCAACCATACAAGCTAGAAGGCCTGGAATAAGTCTTTGTCCCCTCTTTGCTCCGTCTCAGTTCAACATCTACAATCCCTGAGTTCTGAAGATCTGGAATATTAAGTTACGGATAATCAGTAACTTCCGAGTCCTGTAACTCTGGAACGTTTGGTTCCGGACAGTCAGGCACTCGCGGGTTCTTGTTAACCTCGAGCAATTACTTCTTTTCCCTTCTCAAGGAAAGTTATCTTCAAAGAATTCAGCATTCTTTGACACCAAGAGGCGATAAGCACTACTGTTATTTGCAGATCCAATGGATATGCAATTTACTGTCTTAGGTCCAACTAGACCTATTTCGGTATTCCAACATCTACCAAGCCAACCCACATCACAACATTTGTTTGTGAGATCATTTCCATGTTTCACACAGAGAGTTATCCTTATCGTTATGTGTAGTTCTATTAAGAATCGCATTAGTGGTAAGGATCGCCTTGCCCCATATATTTTAGGTGTATGGCTTTGGGCTTGGCTAACACCGTTAGACTGAGGTGAGTAATGAGTAGTCGTTTAGTGAACGATGCTTCACATTCTCCCCCTCTATCACTACGAATTCCTCAATCCGTAGGCTTAGTTGATTTTCAACTTCTGCTTTGTAGCGCTTATCCGCTTCAACAACTTCATCTTTGATTTTCTACAAACAAAGAATGCAATACGTTGTACCATCATCAACGAAGGTCACAAAGTATTTGTCTCCCCCTCTATTTTGTATAAATTTCAAATCACCCATGTAGGTGTGACTAAGTTCTAGAGGAGCGGTGCTTCTTTCGCTATTCTTTTGACGGAGCTTGGAAAGGTGATTTTTCCTCTTCGCCTACCTCACATTCATTTTGAGGGTTTATGTCGACAGAAGGCAACAATCTCAACTTCGTTAGCTTTTGAATGACTTTTTATTTAACGTGTCTTAATCTATGATGGCATAGATGCACGGATTACAAATATATCATTCATTTAGCTATAGACATACTGTACCATTCTTAGTTATTACAGACCTGTTGGACTAGTCTCAAACCAGTTTGGCCAACAGCGTCCCTTAAACCAAGTTTGGGACATATATCACCTCATTTTAGAGTGATCCCATTCCCTGAAGTCCTATTGAGGACAACCTCTCCAACCCCTTCTACTTTGGAGGTGGCGTTGCTTCATATGAACAACCTCTTGCCCGTGGTTAGGGAATAACCGGATCATATATGATCTGGATACTCTGGCCAACTCCAGTTGCTTTGGCAGACTGAGTGTCCAGTTACTTTTCTACCTTTCTTCTGGCCTTCAGATCATTTAAGACCTGGAAATTCTGGCCCACCTCACTAGGTGTTCATTACTTTTCTGTCAACTGAATTCTGGCCCACTCCAGTCGCTCGTAGGCTTTGTACGACTGAGTGTCCAATATCATCCTATCAAATGAAGGATCTTCTGTCAAATAGTGTGACAGGTTCAACATCTTAAGATAAGCCATTATCTTTTAGTCTTCTTCCCTTGAGATTGGTGCCTAGAAAATTCTTGCCGCTTACTTAAGAGTGGTAACAGTTTTCGCACAGTCAGTGGATCTCTCTCTTTCGTATGTGCGAACATACTTTACACACTTTTAATAATTACACCCAAAAGAACAGATCTTTTAAGTTTTGTTTATAATAGTCCAATCTTTAACCGGGAAGGAAGGAGATTCAATATCTGATTTTAAAGTGTAGGGAATATAAGTTTTTAATGAAAAACACTTTCATATTCCCAGCCTCGCTTTACACACTTTTATTCAGATATTAACTAACCATTTTCTTGATAAGGAATGATTAACTTAGACCTTTTGGATTCTGGCCCACTTCAGTTAGACTGAGTATCCACATCCTCCTTACCATAATTTGGATCCTTTGTCTGGGACAGATATAGTACTTTTGCTATATGATAGAATATCATCTCCAGCCTTCTCCTCTTGTCCCAGTTGACATCCTCAGCCTCTCGTCGGCGCTTGTTTCCACCACCCTCGGGAGCGGTGACACCAACTCATCCTTGATATTTAGCCGTACTAGCATGACTATCAGCAGTATCTTGAAGCTCAACATCATATTCAGAGATCCCTCATTTGACTGAAACAGACTTGTAACTGTCGTCAAAGAGAGAACCATAACCAGATTTGGTCACACACTTGTCGACCAACATCTTTTGAATCACTAATACAAAATCTTGTCTTAAAATTGTTGGAATATGTAAAGCAACAACGGGAATAGTAAATAACTATTACAGTGATGAAGGATAAATAACAATTAGGACAACAACAAGTTGTCAATATCTTGATCTTAGATGAAACTTCAAATATATAACCTGTATTCGGAAATACAAGAACATGAACTGCTACACTTGTGGCTTGTAGATCCGCCGAGAATATGAACGGTTAGAGTCAATCGTATGTTAAGTTTACACCTGAAACACTTAGCAACTAATTAGATAAACCACAACACCACTTACTGAGTCGAGAGATGGCTCTCTGTCTTTAAGACAAGATTCCCCTCGTATATAGGCTTTACGGTAGTGTGGACATTAGTCTCCTAAGATGAAACAACAAACTATCAAGTGTGCAAAGCCTACACAAATGATCTCAGCGAAGAACACGAATAATGAAGATTGCTAAGAGAAGGATTGCTTATCAGGAAAATCTGATCTCTTTGTGGTGTTGTATACTTGTTTTTCCTGTTCATATGTGCATGTATGTTCTCATGTTCCTCTATAGAATTGAACTAAGGCTTCAATTTATAGGTGTGTAAGATGGCCTCTTCAAGTGCCCCACAATGGCAATCAATTGCCATGTAATGGATGACACTTAACCCCAAGTAATGCAGCAACATAATGGTCCAAGTAATGGCCATTATTGGGTGGTTTCAATGCCATTGAAGCCCCCTCAACAGCCAAGACTTTTGGGATTTCGTCGAGCAGTCACTGCCCATGAAGCGTCGCGGCTCTGCCACATTCGCGTCGTGGTGCTAATTCGACACAGAACTCACTGCCAGTCATGCGCCGCGGCGCTGCTAGGGGGTGTCGCGGCGCTCCGGTGCCGCGGCCCAGTCCGGGAGGCACCGCAGCCCTTTTCCGACCCGTTCCATCTTACACCTCGCACAATCCTTCCTTCGTTTACCAACGTGGAACACTTGTCATTTAGCAAATAACCATCCATCATTCTATGTCTCAAACATTTCACTTACGTACCAATATCTCTTTCATTAACGAAATTTACGAT
The DNA here is from genome assembly GCA_034509755.1 of Anisodus tanguticus. Lineage (NCBI taxonomy): Eukaryota > Viridiplantae > Streptophyta > Magnoliopsida > Solanales > Solanaceae > Anisodus > Anisodus tanguticus. The sequence goes on from CM067540.1 coordinate 16,888,417, forward strand.
ACTTGGCACTAAGAATGCACATGTGTGGAAATGATATTTCCGACGTGCGGGGCCCAATTGTTCGAGTCATAAATAATGGGATAAACTTAATTCCACATTAGTAAATTTGCAACATTAACGCCATTCATAATCATGGATACATATAATCACACCAAATGAAATAAATATCACTCTCCATTCGAATATAAATGAATTTTGACATTTTTTATGGTCCAAATTGAATGACTTTTTCAAAGTTCAAAGGTGTATGAATTTTTTTTTCAGAATCACTCATATCTTTAATAACTATCTCTAGTTTTAAAAAAAAATGGGAAGAAGCAAAAAGATAATAGGAGTATTGATAAATTACCTTTTAATTAACTTTTTTGGATCCAGCTTTTTTTAAGGGATAATAGGAGTATTGATTCAGCTTTTTTTTAAGGGGTGCGTCACATCCCAAAAATTTATTTATTTGAAATGGAGGGAGTAGTTAAGTTTGTGCTTGATGGAAAAAAGTTAGTTAATGTGGTTGATTTTTGTTGGTTTTAATAATATGGCTTTACATGGCCACCCTTGAACTCCTCTCAACCATAAGGTCATTCTATTTTGCGTTCCATTCATCCTATATAAATTCCTACATTCTTTTATTCCTCTCTCACTGCAACATTTCTCCTATTCCCTTAAGAGAATTGATGCATTCAGAATAAATAAAGTAAGGAAGAAAACTCTAGCAAGAAATATGGCACATAAAATTATGATTCTTGCTCTCGTTTTCTTCGCCATGGTCTGCATGGCCTCCGCCATTGATAATGTTGCAACAGCTTTGAAAGATGCAGAGGATGATCCAATTGCAATTGAAAATAACGATATCATTGGTATTGTTTAATTTATGAATATATTTTAATTACTTGATTATATTATATCTCAACAAAACTCATTCTTTGCGTGGGTCTGTTTAATTTTTCATGGTCCAAATTTTTGGTGACGTAGAGATTTAAATCTTTCTCTAAATTAATTTTTCTTAAAAGAATAAATAGCACTTTCGACATGTCAAAAACTTCCTCAAACAGGCTATAAAACTTCGTGCATGTTATGTTGTCATCGGGCCAGCTCAAAGGCAAAGCAATTAAAGTCATTGCTTTAGGCCCCAAAATAAATTTTATAATATATATTAAATAATTTTAATTTATATAAGTATTATTAGTATAAGGTTTCAAATGTTATGTCGTTTCTTTTTTAGTTTTGGTTGCGGTTGTAGTGAGTAAATTTATGATAATTTTTTTATTAAGTAGTACATTTACCTCGACTTTCAATACTGATTTTCCTCCCCTGTGAGCATTTATTCATTTTTCAGAATATGATGATTTTACTTTTCAATTTTAGCTTATTTTTCCTAGATCAACTATTGTTTGTAATAGAATATTACCATATCTTGTATATTACCATTGATAGAATATTACTATATTTTATATATATTTTATATTAGGTAAATTTATATTACAATTGTAATTAGGAAGATTTAGTTACCTAGTTTGTAATTATGTAACACTATATATATTGTACACAATAATCAATGAAAGGCAATGAACTAAATCTTTCTAATTACAATTGGAATATAAATTTACCTAATATAAAAGATATACAAGATATGGTAATATTCTATCCGTTTGTTCCGCTCAATTGATATATATATATAGATCAGAAAATAAGTATTTTGTATGGTTAACATATACATTTATAAATAATTAATTTGAAGGCCTCTTGTAGAGATTTAATTTTAGGTTACCAATTTTATTCAGTCGATTCTGCTACTATATTTAATTGTGTGACAATTTCACAATATGATTAAATTGCTAAAGAGAGTATACATTTACTTCTTTTTAATTATATTATGTTTTAATAGGTACCATTAATGGATCCGATGAAGATGGAGCTGTAGCTGCTGCACCTGATGGTAGACTAATTTCTGGACATACTTTCCCTAACATAAGCCTACCACCAGGACACAATGGTGCCACCATTAGCACCCCTGATTTCATCACCATTGCCACAACTATTGTTTCTGCTGCTGTTGCTGGTTCATTCTTCTTTTGAATAACAATTAACCAAGAATCAAACATGGGTGGATCCTTGATCCTTGTTTAACATCTTTTTTCTGGTTACATATTTTCCTGTCTTTAATCCTTTCGGAGTTATGTTACATGTTATGTTGGACAATATGTAAAAGACGTCATCTTTGTAAACCATGAAATTCAAATGAAAAAAGAAAAATTATTGAATCGAATCTTCTTTTCTTCTTTAATTTATGCTGAATTATTACTTTTATCTTACAATAAGAAGGCTTATGATATTTAGGTCTTGACCAACTTTTGATAGTTAATATTTGAGATATTTTGGAAATATATTTGTGCTAAACCAAATCATACGTTCTCAATTCCTATTGCTACTTTTGAGAATAGCTTTGAAGGAAAAGAATTTGAATTCCAACAAATTGTTCTTGAAAGCGTTGTAAAATTTTAATATTGGACTAACACAAGCTTAAAATGAAGTAGAATGGAAAATAATGATTACTATATTTGATTTTAATTTGCTTGGATTAAGATATAATTATTGTTATTGCTTGTTAAAAAAATCAAAAAGCGTTTTAGAACACAGAGATGTAAGTGTGATTATTAGAAAGTTTTGACTAGTGGAATATGAAGACGATAAATAATTACGTAAATTTTAAAGGTGAACGAAATCCAAGTTATATTCTTAGATTGATTGACAAATCAAACCACCAAAAGTCTAATTCAAAGCCTAAAATAATTAATTTGTTGAATAGGTAAAATTGTAATGATTCATCCGGTCATTATGAGTAGTAGAAATAGTTTTTCTAAATAACACTTTCAGTAGGTTAAATATGTATTTTAACACATTCAATTCAATAAAAAAAGAAATATTTTTTTCCGATTCATTTTTATGACTTTCGGGAATGGGTGGCATGGGTCCCAAGAGACCCAGATGTGTTTCGAAGAAGAAAATCAAAGCTAGGAATTTGAAACTTAAGAATTGACCAAAGTCAATATTTGGGGTTAACTGGCTCATAATCGAGGTTTTGGAGTTCCTATATGTCTGTATGATGTTTTGAGACTTAGTTGGATAGTTTGGACGGATCCCGAGGGCTTGGAAGTGATTCGGATGCTTAAATTGAAAATTAGTAATTTTAAAGTTAAGAACTGACCACGGTCAAATATGTGTCTTTAAGATCTCGGAATGGTGTTTTGAGGGTTTCAACATGTATGTGGAGTAATTTTGGCGTGATTTGCATGTTTGGTCTACTTTTCGGTGGGTTTGGGTGAGTTTCGGGGGCTAAACCCATAAAATGAGTTGCATTGGGACTTTAGTCTTCTGGTTTCTGGTATGCCTCACATTCGTGCGGGCATGATTGTATTTGCGCAAGGTCATGGCATGGAAAGGCCATGGCACGACAAGGTCATGTGGTCGCAGAGGAGAAGTTTGCATTCGCGTAGGTGAGCCAGCAGGCACACATGGCATGGTTGTGTGTAGGTACATGGCATGGTTGCGTGTGGGTGTGCACATTCGCACAAGGACTTGCCACGAAGGACTGTGATTTGGGCAGGTGACACCCGTAGTCGCGAAGGCTAATCTCTGGGGAGATTAAAATATTTTCAAATCAAGATTTGAAATTTTCCTTCATAACTTGAGTTCTAAAACTCGAATTTGGATGATTTTTGAGGAGTTCTTCTCGAATCGACAAGGGCTAAAGCAATCTAACCTTAATTTTTGTTATTTCCCATGATTCCTTACGTCTAATAGTGTTTTAATCCATGATTGCATTGGGAATTTGAGTGGTTTTGCCCTATAACTTAAGAGGACGTAATTAGAGGATTTGAAGTTCAATTAAGGGTTGGATTTGGATGAAATTCGAGATGTGAGGCCCTTGGGTTATGAGTAACTCAATTTTGAAAGAAATTTTCAATTTTAATCCTGGATCTCAGGTATAACTTTTTATAGACTTTTTGACTGGGTATTTTTTTGTGAAATATGGTAATGTTAGCTTCGTTTGATCGTACATAAATTATTTTTTATTAGATTGGGAGCTTTCAGAGGCGTTAAGGAAAGTCAAAGGTATCCGTTGACTTTGTGGCGCTTTGGATCGAGGTAAGTTAAGACTTGACCTCCGATGAGGGATGTGTTTCCCAATTAGATGTTATTGAATGAATTCACAGTAGGGGTGACATATAGGTGAAGTGATGAGTTATGCAAACATTGGGTGACATGTCGAGATTAATGTGACTTATGTGTTTAATTGCTTGAATTACTAAATTAACTGACATTAAGAGGAATTTCATGTTAAGCGAGACTTTTATATATATTGATGTCGTGTTCGGCTTGTTAGAGTTATTTCATGCAGGTTGACATGATTAAAGTCTTAACTAACATTAATCTAAAGCCTTTCAAGCACCACGAATGACTTTTCCCTTTCTCAAAGCCTTCGAAAACTCACAATCTATCCAAAAGTGTACTCTGCTGGGTTAAATGTGTCCAACAATACTCATATTGCAATATAAAATAACTGAATCAAAAAGTCAGACCCAAGTCCCAAGATCAAATCTGAATTGATACCAAAATTGGATAACATATTCCTTTACAATTCCAAAACTAAAATTACAAGTCAATCCAACCTCAATTCGACCTTCAAATCATCAAATAACAACCTCTTAATCTAGGGCTAGAATCGCATATTTATACCGTGAAGTCATGGATTAAATAATAGAAAATCTATTCCTATTCTAATCTCAAAACTCTATTCTACTTGTACAAGAATCCTATAATTATGGTAAATATATAATTTTAATTATGCTACAATTTGTACCAATTCGGTACACACTACAACTATATAAAACCGTGTACAATGTGACAAAACCGAGACTAAATATACATAGGATATACACGTGCATATCGTGTATATCTTATGTATATTTAGCATATTTAACACACTCCCGCAGTCATAGCGAGCAGTCTTCGTACGCTGAGACAGTCCCTAAAATCTTCAAAAGGACCGAAGGAAGACCCTTTGTGAAGATGTCTGCAATTTGATACCTGGAAGGGACATGGCAGATGCATACTTGTCCACAAGCTACCTTTTCACGAATAAAGTGAATGTTCATCTCGATATGTTTAGTGCGCTGGTGCTGAACAGGATTACCAGAAAGGTAGATGGCACTAACATTATCACAATAAACCAAGGTAGCTTTCTGAATAGGACAATGAAGCTCTAGAAGAAGATTACGTAACCAACATGACTCAGAGACCATATTGGCTACCCCTCGATACTCGGTCTCTGCACTGGAGCGGGACAAAGTCGACTGACGTTTCGCAGACCATGAGACCAAGTTATTACCAAGAAACATACAATAGCAAGACGTAGACCCTCTGGTGTCTGGACAGTCACCCCAATCAATATCTGTATACGAGACAAGTGTAGACGTCGACGACGAATATAAATGTATGCCATAGTCAAGTGTCCCTTGGATGTATCGAATAATGCGTTTGAGTGCATTCATGTGCTCAACCCTGGGATCATGCATAAACAAACACACCTGTTGTACGACATACGTAATATCTGGTATCGTAAACGTAAGATACTGAAGGGCCCCTGCAAGATTGCGATAGCGGGTCGGATCCTCATAAGGGGAGCCAGTCGCAGCACCAACTTGGGTTTAGTATCAATCGGAGTGGAAGTGGACTTACATGATGACATCCCAGCCCTCTCAATGATCTCAGTTGTATACTTCCTCTGGGATAAGAACAACCCACCTGCATAACAAGTGACAACAATCCCCAAAAAGTAACTTAAGGACCCCAAGTCTTTCATATCAAACTCAGAACTGAGCATTGTCATGATAGACTGACGTAATACATCAGAAGAGGCAGTCAAGATAATATCATCCACATATAATAGTATATAATCCAGGGAAGAACCACAATGATATATGAACAATGAATTATCAGACCTGCTGTGAGAGAACCCAATAGTTGAAACATAGTCTGCAAACCTCTTATACTAAGCCTGTGGGACTGCTTAAGCCCATACAAGGACTTCTTAAATAAACAAACATAATAAGGATATTTGGGAACCCTAAATCCCAAAGGATGATGCATATAAACATTCTCCTTGAGATCACCATGTAAGAAAGCATTCTTCATATCTAACTAATGAATGAGCCATGCTTTCGAAAGAGCCAAGCTAAGCATAGTGTGAATGGTAGCCGGCTTGACCACCGGACTAAATGTCTCACCATAATCCATACCAACCTGATGAGTCTTACCATCACTGACCAAACGAGTCTTATGCCTCGCAAAAGAACCGTCAGAATTGTCCTTATGAGCAAAAATCCACATAGACCGAATAATATTAACACCAGATGGACGGGGCACCAACTCCCACATCTTATTATCAATAAGAGCATTATATTCGTCGGTCATAGTAATTTTCCAATTCAGGTCATTTAAAGCAGACACAGGATTACGGGGTAAATGGGATTTAAGAACATTAGAATTTAAATTAAAATGTCTTTTTGGTTTAAAAATACCCCGTTGACTATGAGTGACCGGTCTATGACTCGGGGGAGAATTGGTGGATTTTGGGAATTAACGGGACTTGTGACAGATCGGCGGCAGGCGGTGGGGCTCTTGGTCCAAACTCAGAATCGGGTCTCGAGACCGGAAACGAGGGATCGGGCCGATCTTGGACCCGGAATAGTATCACGATCGGGCCGAAGCGGAAGAAAGAATTGGGCCAGTACTGGACCCGTTAACTAGAAACGAAACTGGGCCAGAACTAGGCAAGATAGATAGCCTAGTTCCTGGACCCAGAACTGTAGGTGACGTTGTGATGGGAGGACCAGCGGGCAATGGGCCCGCTAGAAGATTTGGTACGGGATAGTTTCGATAAATGGTGGATAATATATGGGGAGACACCGTCGTCCAAAAATTATACAAACTAGGCACGGGACTACTCACTTTAGATAACGGAAATTAGGACTCATAAAAAATAATGTGGCGACTAATGATAATTTTATTTGACAATAAATCAAAGCATTAGTAACCACGAAGATTAGATGGGTAACTCAAAAAAACACAAGGGGTAGACCGAGCCTGAAGTTTGTTAGTTGTGGTTGACGTAAAGAGTGGATAACACAAGCACCCAAAGACCGTAAGATGGGAATACAAATGAGTCTTATTATATAAGATATGAAGAGGGGAGGAATACGTCAAGCCTTTAATAGGAAGTATGTTAAGGAGATATGTCGCCAGTTGTAGAGCACGATGCCAAAAAGAATGGGTACGGAAGCATGAATCAATAAAGTTCGGACAATGTTATTAATAGTATGAATTTTTTGTTCGGCTATCCCATTTTGTGAAGATGTATGAGGACAAGAAAAATGAAAATTGATCCCATTATTTGCATAGAACTCCCGAAACACCCCATTGTCATATTCTTTTCCATTATCACATTGAATATTTTTTATTTCCCGTTCGAATTAAGTTCTAACAAATGCTCTAAATTTTAAGAAAAAAGTGGAAAAAACTTGAGATTTTTTCGCTATCGAAAAAATCCATAAAAATTTAGAATAATCATCCAAAAATAGAACATAATAACGATGACCCAAAGAACTGAGAGCAGTAGATGTCCATAAATCGCTATGAATAATATCAAATGGAAGTAAAGTATGAGAATTAGAGTCTACAAAAGGCAACCTAACATTTTTTCCTAAAGAACAAGATTGACAATTTGGAGTACTACGCGTACCCTTACAAGAAATAAAAGTGTGTTTTCCTAAGAAAGACAAAATAGACGGCCCCGGATAACCTAGACGAGCATGCCATAAGGAAGGAGCAAGGGCAGCAAAAGTTGATGGCAAGGCTTGACACGAGAGACCGGAACATGGCGTGATAGGATAAAGATCTCCCGTACTATCACACCTCATGAGAGGACTCCTCATCTTGAAATCCTTTACAGAAAACCCAAACGGATCAAATTCAATAGAAATGAAATTATCAGTGGTGAATTTATGGACATACACTAATTTTTAATCAATTTAAGGGCATGAATGGTATTTTCCAAGATAAGAGGTGGATAGGGGGAGACAAAATTTTATGACCATAACCACGAATCGGAATTGAATTACCATTACCAACAATTATGCCACGATTATTGCTCAAATTGAAATAAGATAAGAGAGTACCTTGATCGGACGTCATGTGAGATGTTGTATCGGTGTCCATGTACCAATTTTCATCTTGCGGATTTAATCCAAGGGTGTGCATTGCAGCCTCAATGTCGGTAGGGGTGGGGCCTACTGCATGACAGGCCTGAGGAGGCCAGGGCCCAAGTACACCGGCTTGCTGCCCCGGCCCACAATTGGGGCGAAAACTACTGGGTCAAACTGGATTGGGCTGAGAAAACTGTTGCTGGGTAGTCCAGTGGCCAGGCGATGAAACTGTTTGGGTCGTAGGGGCTGTTGGGCCACTGCCCACTGGCCAGGGACACGGCTAGGGGGCCCACGGCTGTGACCAGTTGGGCTATGACCCACTGCCACCGTAAGTATGGTTTTGGCCGAAATTATCAACAAAACCCGTAGAATTTGTGGAGGATGTCATCATGACTACGGGACTAGCACCGGTAGCCGCCTTTTTGGCCAAGCCGGCTTCTTTGAGCGTAAGCATAGAATGAGCCTGATAAAATTGTGGGAGAGGGCTTCTTTGATGAATAAGTGTGCCAATACCACTATAAGCCTCGAATAGGCCTGCAACCATCTAAAGGATAAGACGGTCGTTGGTAACTGCGCACCAACGTTGCGAATTTGGTCCGCCAATTCTTTCAACTTTTTGCAATATGCTGAAACGTAACGTTGGGGAAATCTTCCATAATAACATGGGAGAATTCCTGCTCAAGGGTAACAGCACGAGAATTCTGATTATCTTGGAATATATCACGTACTCTATTCCATGCCGCCATCGCCGTAGCATCTGGTACGATAATCATTTGCAAGAGGTCGGTAGAAATAGTGGAGTAAATCCACTGAAGAACAGTAGCATCAAGAGTCCTCCATAACTTAGGATCATCCTCGAGTTTGGGCACCTCTGTATCCATAGGAGCCGCAGGGATAATATGATGGAGGACTTGATGCGAGCGTGTGTGAACTTTGAATAGTTCGGCCCACATTGCGTATTGGACGTTTTCTATTTCAAGAATGATAGGGATGTGATTCTTGATGTTAGAAACAGTGAGGGTAGGGTGAAACGTGTTCTTAGCCATAATAGCAGCGCAAGACGTGATGTAGGGATTAGGAAGAATTTTTTTGGGAAGAGTGGAGGTACCGTCGGCACGAAATCCGAGAACAAGGGGCTCAGATATTCAAGGGAGGTCGACAGAAATTTGGAGAATTCGGAGAGAGGATTTTAACACCTAGACTTATGATACCATGAAAGAAATAATCCCTTGATTATTTTCATTAATGAAAAAGAATATATACAATATACAATTTTCCATAATAGAAAACTTATTCCTATTCTAATCCCAAAACCCTATTCTACTTGTACAAAAATCCTATAATTATGGTAAATATACAATTCTAATTATGCTACAATTTGTACCAATTCGGTACACACTACAACTATACAAAAATGTGTACAATGTGACAAAACCGAGACTAAATATACATAGAATATACACGTGCATATCGTATATATCTTAGGTATATTTAGTATATTTAACACTGAATTAATCAGTTAATCAAGTATAATAAATAGATGTATGGTTAACATTCTTATCCCAATTTAAGTGGTTGAAATCCCCTCTAAAATCGCCCAAAGTAAGCTCCAAAATCCCCAAAATGTGTTTTGAAATGACTTAATCCCAATCTGAAATGTTTTAATCTTCTAGGTGACCATTTGCGACCACGATGAGGTACATCGTTATCGTTAAGAGTAATCCATGAGGGTACCATGCGATCGTGAATACCGACCCCATCCTGACAACCATTCGTGAACACGATCTCCAGCCACGCGATCACACATGTCAAAAGTTGCACCAGGAAAAAATAAAATTTGGTGTAGGATAAACTTGGTTTTAGCCCCCGAAACTCGCTGGAACCCCCCAGATTGCAATACGAACATACCTACAAGTCCAAAAGTATCATACAAACCAATAGGAATCGTCACGTCACGAATCCAAACACGCTTAATCACATGTTTTAACTTTGGTCAACTATTAACCTTTGAAACTTTTAGTTTTAGTTCTAACATTCTGAAATGCAACCAAGTCCCTCAGGACTTGTATCATCCATACCCGCAAGTCATAAAACATTTAATTAACCTATGAAAATTCTCAAATAGGTAAAAGGGTCCTAAATCACAAACGACCTAACATGTCATTACACACGTCGTGTGGCAAGTGTTAGAGTGCGTGAGTAACAAGGTACATGGCTAGAGGCAAACACTCCTAGATTTCAGCGACAAGTTATGGTGTTTCATTCCAACAGTAGTAGACTCTTTCCATAATTTAATCAATTTTAGATGCTATGTTATTTTCGAGAAATGCCCCGAAGACTCTGTATTTAGACTTCAATACTTAGAGGCTCTTGGCTTATCAGTGAGTTAGTTTAAAGACAATACGTTATGTTCATAATTTTATTTTCAAACTATATTAAGTACATAGTTAAATAGCATTTATTGTTATGATAAGTTTGTTAATAGCCATCAGACAGATTATTTAGGTTTCACTCATGTGTAGTATAGATTCGGTGTCAATCACATCCCACCCCATTTTGGGGCATGATAAAAAGCATAACGGGTCCGAACGACGTGCAGAAATAAGGCAACTATTGTGAAACTTGCTGAATTATTAGGTTCATAACCAATGGGATGGACTATGGTGCGTTCAATTGTTGGAAAAATAAGGTTTAACCTTGGGTCATCGTCAATAACCATAGGTAATGTCCAAAGTTGTCCAACCCCATCCTAATCACCTCTGATGCCATTTGTGCTAGAAGGTGTATATTTTATGACCACCATTACCTGGTGATCTCCGATGTCCTGTTTGAAGGCCAGTGCTTGAGTTATGACCCTCCAGTCTTATTTCCAGCTAGGAGTTTGGGGTGTAATCGTATGGTGGCGGTGGTGGTGGTGTAACAAATTGGAGTTATTGTGGTATTATGGATGGTAGATGTAATTGTTGGTAGCGTGTGTATTGGGTGGATTCATGGTGGTAACCATAGGTATAGAACGTATTTGTGTTTAGCAAAGTGATCTTTGTTTGATCTTTGCCTTGAGTGAAAGTAGTTTTCTGGAAATTTCTGAGGGATACTTAATGGCATAGCATGGAGGGATCCTTATTATCATTATTGCAAGATCTAGAGGAGTCCAAGGCATTACAATCCCTTGCTTTACCCCAGGCTTGAAGTCAAGGACAACATAATTCATTTTTAGTGGATTGCACTCGATTGAGTAGTTAGACGTTGCTTCAATATCGCCCACTAGAAAAAAGGAAGAGCATGGGGATGAGAAGAAGAAAGAAAAGTACAAGGATTGGGAGGAATACGGAGAGGAAGAATAAGAGGATGAGAAGGAACCGGAGGAGGAAGAGGAAGAATAAGAAGATGAGGAATAAGAAAGCGAAGAAGAAGATGAGGAATAAGAAAGGTTGGTGTATTCTCTTTCGAATATTTAATATCTACCCCTAACATTTTAGCAATTCTAATCTGACCCTAAAATCATTAATTGCCTCTATCAAAATCAAACTCATATCTACACTTGTATTTCTCTACTTTTAGTATTCTCTTTTCTCTCTTCTCCAACACGAAAGAGGTCAATCGTTTCTTTTGGATTCCCTTCATTAAAGTCAAAGTAATCTCTACACTTGTATTTATTTACGTAATTGCATTTTATTCTAATGGAGTATTATTGAATTTTGTTGGAAAGTTCTTAAGAAGTTTATATATCAATTTTGGAGGTGTTTGAAAATGATTTGAGGCAAAGTTGAAATGATTTTCATATTGTAAATCGATGTAGACAAAGACTTTATTCGTGTATCCCGCATAATATATCAGTGTATATAACCATGTATATTAGCATATATCACCTTATATATCCTTTTATCTCCTGTACATAATGTTTATCTATGTATATCCACGAGAACTCTATGTTATATATACTGAAATACATGATATACAATATGATATGCACATGTCTTGGTGAGAGATTTCAGGTATGATTTTTGACTCAAATCCAATTCAAATAGTCTTCAATCTTCTTCAAATTTCGTATATAGCTTGGTTTAGGTATTTTAATGAATCACAAACACACCCACTAACATAATATTTCATATTCGAGTTTTGTTGTAATTCCAAGATGTTTTGGCAAAAAATTGTGATTAATAAACTAGGAGAATTCTTTTTTATAGCAATGGTGAGAATTAGTGATTTGAAAGATGATGGACAATGAATGGCCAGAGGTATCATTCTAGTTGGCGGTGGGTGTATAATGTTACATCTCGTCCCTCCGTATACTAATTCGCACCAGGAGTTTAGGTCATGGAAGCATAAGGGCGAAAGTGTGGTAAGAGTTCAAAGGGCACAACTACGTTAGTCCCAAGGTCAAGGAGGTTCATAAGCATGATTGGTAAGTATGAAAAGGTTTCGTGATCAAGCAAATCAAAGAAATTTAAGTCTGTCGGAATTCGGGAAAAATTAGGCAGAATTCTTGACAAGATTTTGGCCCAACTTTCAGAAGGTATATCTCCTAGTATATAAGAAATTATGGGATGCATAACCTATTTAAATTCAAGTTCAGGGAGTCTTATTTTCAATGCAACAGACACATAACAAATCAAAAACGTATTGTGCCCGGTACGGCCCATACAAAATTACGGCCTACTTTGAGGCGGTGGATTTAGTATATATAGGTGCTAAGCTCGAATTTTATTCATTGCAACTCACCCCAAATACGTTAATCCTTATCTATACATATCAAATTTATCCCTCTCTATATACACACAATATAGATCATAATCCAAGAGTAATCTATGTAAGTTGGGTCTCGGAAGTTCGTAAACATTGCGGTATCATCGTTCTTTTTCTCATTTTTGGAGTGGATGTGGTTTTGGACTAAATCAAACTAGGATTGGGTGTGGTTGAAGCCAATTGAGGTAAGATTCCATCTCCTTTACTTGGAATTAGGTGTATCTAGCTTGGGATTTGAACATGCAAATGAGAAATCCATGAATTCGACACTAGAATTTAGAATTAATTATTATAGCTTGTTGGGTTTGTTGAGAAAGATCTAATGATGGATATAGGTGGAAATTAGAGTTGTAAACTGATTACCTTGTAATATAATCAATTATAACTCGTAAGAAAAAAGAGAAATAGCCTTATGGAGTGTAAACCGAGCTTGTCGCTCGAGGTTTCGACCTATTGACCATAAATTGAATTATATGAACCTGAATTAGAATGGATTGTTATTATGGTCCTCATGGATCTGAAAAATGCAAGAAATACATGGAAAATGCTTCCCGAATTAGCGTAGAACCCCTCACTTAGATACGTAAAATTAGGATTGACAAATTATGATGAAAGCATTATTCTATGTTTATAGGTCGAGATTAACGAGCCGGTTGTCGTGGCAAGCAAGCGAAGCGTCATAAAGGTATGTAAGTGTAATGTCCCGTATTTTCGGGTAACGGTTGAACACGTAACGTAGGTGAGTAGATCCGGACCCAGGAAAATTTATGTTGTACTTGTGTATGTTAATAAGAAAATTAGTTTATAGAAGGACGTGACCCCGAAATAAATTTTGGATTTAATAATGTGGTGGCGGTGTGTAACAATAATAATTGTGTATCCACGAAGAGATTATAGACTTGTATTTTATTACAGGAATTATGATATTGACATAAGAGGATTTTATTAATCGCCGGGATTTAAATAATTGGAGACTGAGAACTTAATTATGTGTATAATTAATTAATTATGGGATTAATTAATTAAGGAGGGGACAATGTATAGTGGGAATTGAAACGTGTGTTCTTATAATCGATTTGGGGGTGACTAAGCCCCAAACCGATCGACCGACAACAGCCCATAAGCCCCTTCTTTCTCCATTAATCCATTTATTCAACTCCATCTTTTCAACCTTCATCTTCATCAAGAATTTGTAGGAACATTTCCATGAATAACGATTTGTTGCACTCCAAGTAGAAGGAGTAAAGCCTCAGTCGGTAGTCGCCGAAATTCTCGACCAAAATTAGGGATTTTCTGCAAGCTTTCATATAACCAAAGGGAGAATTCTTGGTATTATGGGTTTAAATTCCAGTAGAACCGAAACCATTAACAAGCTTAGAAACTCAGAAGATTTATAAGAACCTTGAATACGAAAGGATTCTGGCGCGAATCGATTCTGGGTTCTGTTTCTATTTGTCGGAAGCTGATTCGAGCAAGAGATTTTCCAATGATTCTCGTCGCTGTATTTAAGAGAGGTAATCTTCCTTATTCTCTAAGTTTGTACAAGTTCTGGACTTGATTCTTGTTATTAGTTCTAAAGACGATTGTCGAAAATGCGAATTTGGGTTGGGTGTTGTTGGGACTGCTATAATTGGGAGTTACTGGAATTGCATGTGAAATTGTTGTACTATTTTGGGGATTGTAGTAGTATAAGAAGGAGGACTAATAGAGTTGGGTATTTCACTACTTACATAGATTTCGATATAGAAGGAATATAGGTTCTACGCATTCAAGGTGTTCGTTAGAATGTCCTAATGAATCTGTTTTTAGTATGTTGATTCGATTGTGATTTAAATCATCCGTATGATGTAGATAATCGTTCATAGAGCTTACAAGGACCCGCGGAACTTAGATAAATTTGACAACAAGGTATGCAAGGCTCTTTCGTTCTTTTGGCATAATTCTATGTGCGAAACGTAACCATCATGTTGCTATATAAATTACTCTACTCTTAAGTAGTTGAGAATGGTCGTGTTATTGACTATTGTGTTAAAGGCATGTTTTAAAATGTTTCTAAGTCCTTATTGAGGCATACAGAAAACGTGTTGATATTCACAGAGTTAGCCAAAGGTGCAAGGATATTATGTCACTCGGGGTATTTTATTGTCATTCATGCATATTCATTTGCATTGCATTCATCTACTACCCTGGACCACTTGTGCCATGCACATTACTATATGGTAAATATTATGTATATAAATGTAGGGGATATGGGAAAAGAGGTAAAGGCGTTATATACGCACACCACCTGCAGCTGGTACAGACTATCACAAAGGAGCCCTAAGAGGCTAATATGATGTGATGTGATGCCTATATGTCTTATTGGGACGGGTTGCACGATCTGCAACACTAACATTGGGACGGGTTGCACGATCCGCAACACTAACATATATATGATATATATACCGCATGTGCATCATGTATACATTTATTAAACATCATATACTATGAGGCCCACAACGACTGATAAGGTAAGAAAGATGCCCGAAGAGGCTGATATATGCTTATACTGCATGAAGCATAACATTTAGGCATGTGTATTAGGGCCTTAAGAGACATTTACTGATGTCCAGTTATTTCTGTTTCAGACTATGATATATCTCTGCTGTGTGGTTTTTTATGCCTGACATACTCAGTACATCAGTCGTACTGACGTCCCTGTTGTCGGGGGATGCTGCGTTTTGTGCCCGCAAGTTCATATTGAGAAGGTGACGGTTCACACTAGTGTAGGTTGTTGGTGCAGCTGGTGTCCAGAGCACTCTATTTGTTTTGGAGTCGCGATTTGGTCGTGGTATATTCTTCTCTGTAGAGGCTTGTAGATAGGTGTCCTGTGGTTAGTTTTCGTGTATGGCCTTGTCGGCCCTGGTATATAAAAGTGTAAATCAGGGCTTTTGGGTTCAAACTTTAGTTAAATCTATCACGGCCCAGTCTTTGTTAAATATGTTTAAGGGTGGAGTGTAAATGTGGCGCCCGACGGGTAGGGTTCGGGTGCCCGTCGTGGCCCTTCGGTTTGGGTCGTGATAGTAAGGTTCACATTCTTTCTTCATTGTTGGCATGATCCAAAGTTAAATGTTATCAAATCGGATGTTCCATAAGAAATTCCTACTCTTAGAACATATGATTGCCCTTGATCATTGTTATTGTGCTTATTCGTTACTCTTGAACTGGTTCTATGATCTTCATATGTTTCTTGTACCCTATTTGAGATCATTGGATTTGTTCCCTTATCGGGATTGTGATCACTCTTCTTGATAGTTGTTGTTATTACTATTGGTTATGAGTTCATGATGGATTGTAACGCTTGTTATGAATGAGTCCCATAACGATCGACGGAGGGTTAATGACCCCGTGTCACCCCTTCCTGTTCTTATTAGTTCCTGAGGTCATTCATGCATTATATATATATGTATGTGTATATATATATGTATATATATATATATATGTATATATATATATATATATATATATATATGTATATATATATATATATGTATGTATGTATTTTAAAACACCGAGTCTTATTAAGGCCATGTACGATAACACCGGGTCCTACTAAGGCCGGGTACAATATGATTATGACATTGCCCCAAAGTGTGGCTATATATATATGAGACTGGTTTTCAGTGATACTATGCATCACATATGTCCACAGTGGCTTCCTGAGGTTCAGGTTGTCTCTTTACTCTTCAGTACTCTTATTGCTATTCTTACTTATGTTTATTTGCCTTACATATTCAGTATATTCTTTTGTACTGACGTCCCTTGTTGGGGCGCTACGTTTCATGCCCGCATGTACAGATAGATGGAGCGACGCCCACCCTCGGTAGGACCTCAACTCAACGGCGGTGTCGGAGCTCTCCACTTGTTCTGGAGGTTCTAGTCTGAGTTGGTATGGCATTATATGTATATAGTTATGGGTATGGTGGGGCGTTGTCTTGACCGGATAGTGTCATGTACTCTTTAGAGACTTGTAAACAGTTGTCTTGTGTATAGCAGTCGTGTATGACCTTGCCGACCCTAGTTTATGTATATATTTATATTATTGGATCTCTTTTGTTTACAGGGTGTGTTGGATATATGTAAAGCAACAACGGGAATAGTAAGTAACTATTACAGTGATCAAAAGGATAAACAACAATGAGGACAACAACAAGTTGTCAATATCTTAATCTTGAATGAAACTTCAAATATAGAACTTGTATTCGGAAATACAAGAACATTAACTGCTACACTTGTGGCTAGTAGATCCGCTGAGAATACGAACGGTTAGAGTCCTTCGTCTGTTAAGTTAACACCTGAAACACTTAGCAACCAATTAGATAAACACCACACCACCGGCTAAGTCGAGAGATGGCTCTGTCTTTAAGACAAGATTGCCCCCGTATATAGGCTTTACGAAAGTGTGGACAATAGTCTTCCAAGATGAAATAACAAACTATCAAGTGTGCAAAGCCTACACAAATGATCTCAGCGAAGGAGACGAATAATGAAGATTTCTAAGAGAAGGATTGATATCAGAAAAATCTGATCTCTTTGTGGTGTTGTTAACTTATTTTTCTGTTCATATGTGCATATTAGTTCATCTCTCCATTCTATAGAATTGAGCCAAGGCTTCAATTTATAAGTGTTCAAGATGGCCTCTTCAAGTTCCCCACAATGGCAATCAATTGTCATATAATGGATGACATTTAACCCCAAGTAATGCAGCAACATAATGGTCCAAGTAATAGCCATTATTGGGTGGATTCAATGCCATTGAAACCCCATCAACAGCCAAAACTTTTGGCATTCCGCCGAGCAGTCACTGCCAATGAAACGTCTCGGCTCTACCACATTAGCGTCGCGGCACTAATTCAATACAGAGCTTACTGCCACTCCTGCGATGCGGCGCTGCAAAGGGTGTGCCGCAGCGCTCCGGCACCGCGGCCGAGTCCGGGAAGCACCGCGGCCGTTCTCGGCTCTGCGGGCCTTTTCCGACCCGTTACATCTTACACCTCGTACAATCCTTCATTCGTTTACCAACGTGGAACACTTGTCATTTAGCAAATAATCATCCATCATTCTATGTCTCAAACATTTCACTTGCTTATCAATATCTCTTTCATTAACGAAATTTACGTTACTTGGCACTAAGATTGCACGTGTGTGGAAATAACATTTCCGACGTGCGGGGCCCCAATTTTTCGAGTTATAAATAATGGGATAAACTTAATTTCACATTAGTAAATTTTCAACAATTCCCTCTTGAAAGAGATTATGGTGCATACACAAGGTGCCTACTTTTAGCAATCTTTCAGCGAAAAAATATTGCATCAGGAAAGGTAGCTTCCGCTTTGAACCTTCCCTAGTTGAATACCATCGGACTTACTTGCTGCGCAGTGAACGTGATGTCTTGAACCGTCAGTGTTTAATGTAAGCCAAGACAACGGTACCAACACAATACCTCTCATTTATTCGTTCCTTCTTTTGTTCTGTCCGTTGTGACCGTGGACACACTTGGATTCTTAAGTGCGTTCCTTTGAGGCGGCATGTCCTCGCACTTAAATAGGTGATCTCCTACAAGGTATCCTGCTATACCCCACTTCACAAGTGTTAGGAATCATTAAAAAATTTCCCAACCTTAACCTCAACCGTTTCAGGATCGTTAAAGGTTTGGATGCTTAACATTTACCCATTATGCAGGTAGCACTTTAATGTCTATCATGGGAATGACTTTGGATTCAAGTTTCTTAAACATAAATCATAATCCGAAGTGCTCTTGCTTCCACCGAAGAGCTCAACTGAACCTTTTCCAGCTTAGTTTTCCCATTGAACCAAATTCTTGGGATCTCCAGTCAGTATGGTTGGGTTACCACAGCAAAGGTTCGTATTGGTTGGGTTTTTAAGCCCATTCCCCTAGACAGGCAGAACTCTTGATCTTCGGGTAGTCCCTTAGTTAAAGGGTCCGCTATATCTTTTGATTAGTCATCAAGTAAGTGACACCCGTGATAATCAACTGACATACGATCTCATGTCTCCGACAGATCCGACAGATATGTCCAGACGCCATCATCTGTGCCCTTCCTAAAGCCGACCGACTAGCCACAGTGTATAACTGCTGAAGGCACGGGGGTCTCCCAATAAGGGATCTCCTTTAAGGAGTTGTGAAGTTACTCAACTTCTTTCATGCTTTGTATAAAGAGATAACCTCCGATTCCAACATGAATCGGCCGATGCAAGTTTGCTTAGAGGATTTTCCAAGACCCACCATACACATTTACTTGTGGCTTTAGTGTTCTTCATATCTGATGTCCAGTTTACATCATTGTGTTCTCCCAGAACCGCTGGACATCCAGAATACCATAATCCGTAGATAGGCGAATATTTCAAATATCATCATATCCGACTTAACGCCTTCTATCGATCATTTTTGGAATCACGAGTGAACCTTAGTTCAATTGATCTGCTTCGTAGGCCGATACCAGGTCAGTTGTAGTGTGTACAATACATTGAACTACATGTGACCTGCACATATCTATCCTTGTCTATGGGTGCACCATGATTCCAATAAGTTCTATGATTTATATCCATTGGTGGCTTCAACGAGACTGTCAATTATGTCACAACTGAGTTTGGAGTTAGACCGGTCCATTAGATGTCTTAGAAATCCAATTCCTAAGATGTCATATGTGATACCCATATCTTTTGTTTCAATATAACTTCCACTCTCAGACTGTTGGTTTTCCAACTGTTGGCTTTCTAACTTCATAGTCAATGTTTCTGTTGTCAGATTCATTGTTTCTGTTTTATCTTAAACTTTCAGGACCAAAATGTAAACATTTCAGGGACCAAAATGAAAGTTCAGGAAGAAGCCCAATAGTCCAACAAACCAACTTTGATTCTCCCCTTCCAACTCTCCGGTTAGGAAGGCGGCATCAACATCCATGTCACGCAAGACTGCAATGGCCCTGGATGTTAAGATACTCACAGGGAAGCACATGTACAAGTAGCCGAGGCCTTATATTTGTCAGAAGATCCATCTACTTTGTACTCACTTTTGAGTATCCACTTTCACAACCCAAAGGTTCTTTTCACGGAGGAAGGTCAACCATTACACAAGTATGGTTCTATATGATGGAATTTATTTATCTTTCTGTAGCTTCTTTCCAAAGCAGCGCTTCTGGAGATGACAATTCTCTGTTAATTGTCCATGGTTCATTCTCAATCATACAAGCTAGAAGGCCTGGAATAAGTTTTTGTCCCCTCTTTGCTCCGTATCGGTTTAACATCTAGAATCCCTGAGTTCTGTAGATCTGGAATATTAAGTTCTGGATAATCAGCAACTTCCGAGTCTTATAGCTCTGGAATGTCTGGTTTCGGACAGTCAGGCACTCGCGGGTTCTTGTTAACCTCGAGCAATTTCTTCTTTTTCCCTTCTCAAGGAAAGTTATCTTCAAAGAATTCAGCATTCTTTGACACCAAGAGGCGATAAGCACTACTGTTATTTGAGATCAAGTGGATATGCAATTTACAGTCTTAGGTCCAACTAGACCTGTTTCGATATTCCAACCTCTACTAAGCCACCCCACATATTTTGGGCGTACGACTTTACCCTTGGCTAACACAGTTAGACTGAGGTGAGTAACGAGCAGTGATTTGATCAACGATGCTTCACATTCTCCCCCTCTATCACTACGAAATCCTCAATCCGTATGCTTAGTTGATTTTCAACTTCTGCTTTGTAGCGCTTATCCGCTTCAACAACTTCATCTTTGCTTTTGTACAAACAAATGATGCAATACATTGTACCATCATCAATGAAGGTCACAAAGTACTTGTCTCCCCCCTATATTTTGTATAAACTTCAAATCACCCATGTAGGTGTGACTAAGTTCTAGAGGAGCGGTGCTTCTTTCGCTATTCATTTGACGGAATAGAAATGTGATTTTACCTCTTCGTCTACCTCACATTCATTTTAAGGGTTTATGTCGACAGAAGGCAACAATCTCAACTTCGTTAGCTTTTGAATAACTTTCTATTTAACATGTCTTAATCTATGATGGCATAGATGCACAGATTACAAATATATCATTTATTTAGCTACAGACATACTGTACCATTCTTAGTTATTACAGACCTGTTGGACTACTCTCAAACCAGCTTGACCAACAACATCTCTTAAACTAAGTTTGGGACATATATCACCTCCTTTTAGAGTTATCCCATTCCCTGAAGTTCTATTGTGGACAACCTCTCCAACCCCTTCTACTTTAGAGGTGGCGTTGCTTCACATGAACAACCTCTTGCCCGTGGTTAGGGCGTAACCAGATCATATGTGATCTGGATACTCTGTCCACTCCAGTTGCTTAGGCAGACTAAGTGTCCAATTTATTTTGTCTTTCTTTTGGCCTTTCAGATCATTTAAGACCTGGAAAACTCTGGCCCACCTCACTAGGTATCCATTACTTTTCTGTCAACTGAATTCTGGCCCACTCCAGTCGCCCGTACACTTTGTACGACTAAGTGTCCAATATCATTCTATCAAATGAATGATCTTCTGTCAGATAGTGTGGCAGGTTCAACGTTTTAAGATAAGCCATTATCTTTTAGTCTTCTTCCTTTGTGATTGGTGCCTAGGGAAATCCCTAGCGCTTACTTAAGAGTGATAACAGTTTTCGCACAGTCAATGGATCTCTCTCCTTCGTATGTGCGAACATACTTTACACACTTTTAATAATTACACCAAAAAGAACGGATCTTTTAAGTTTTGTTTACAATAGTCCAATCTTTATTCGGGAAGGAAGGAGATTCAATATCTGATTTTAGAGTGTAGGGAATATAAGTTTTTAATGAAAATACTTTCATATTTCTAGCCTTGCTTCACACACTTTTATTCAGATATTAACCAAAAATTTTATTGATAAGGAAGGATTAACTTAGGCCTTTTGGATTCTGGCTTACTTCAGTTAGACTGAGTGTCCAATTCCTCCTTACCATAATTCGGATCCTCTATCTGGGATAGATATAGGACTTTTGCTATATGATAGAACATCATCTTCAGCCTTCTCCTTTTGTCCCAGTTGACATCTTCAGCCTCTCGTGGGCGCTTGTTTCCACCACCATCGGGAGCGGTGACACTAACTCGTCCTTGATCTTTAGCCGTACTAGCATGACTATCAGCAGTATCTTGAAGCTCAACATCAGATTCAGAGATCCCTCCTTTGACGGAAACAGATTTGTAACTGTTGTCAAAGAGAGAACCAAAACTAGGACCAGTTTTGAAAGCACGATTGTTGACGGAGACAGTGTTTGAACTGTTAGCAAAACTGTTATCAGAACTGTTTTCAAGATGAAAACCATAGCCAGATTTGATCACACATTTGTCGACCAACATCTTTCGAATCACTAATACAAATCTTGTCTTAAAATTATTGGAATATATAAAGCAACAACGGGAATAGTAAATAACCATTACAGTAATCGAAAGGATAAACAACAATGAGGACAACAACAAGTTGTCAATATCTTGATCTTGAATGAAACTTCAAATATAGAACTTGTATTCGGAAATACAAGAACATTAACTGCTACACTTGTGGCTAGTAGATCCGCTGAGAATACGAACGGTTAGAGTCCTTCGTCTGTTAAGTTAACACCTGAAACACTTAGCAACCAATTAGATAAACACCACACCACCGGCTAAGTCGAGAGATGGCTCTGTCTTTAAGACAAGATTGCCCCCGTATATAGGCTTTACGAAAGTGTGGACAATAGTCTTCCAAGATGAAATAACAAACTATCAAGTGTGCAAAGCCTACACAAATGATCTCAGCGAAGAACACGAATAATGAAGATTGCTAAGAGAAGGATTGATATCAGGAAAATTTGATCTCTTTGTGGTGTTGTTAACTTATTTTTCTGTTCATATGTGCAAATTAGTTCATCTCTTCATTCTATAGAATTGAGCCAAGACTTCAATTTATAGGTGTACAAGATGATCTCTTCAAGTTCCCCACAATGGCAATCAATTGCCATATAATGGATGACATTTAACCCCTGAGTAATGCAGCAACATAATGGTCCAAGTAATAGCCATTATTGGGTGGATTCAATGCCATTGAAACCCCCTCAACAACCAAAACTTTTGGAATTCCGTCGAGCAGTCACTGCCAATGAAGCGCTGCGGCCCAGTCCGGGAGGCGCCGCGACCCTTCTCGGCTCCGCGGCCCTTTTCCGACCCGTTCCATCTTACACCTCGCACAATCCTTCCTTCGTTTACCAACGTGGAACACTTGTCATTTAGCAAATAACCATCCATCATTCTATGTCTCAAACATTTCACTTACGTACCAATATCTCTTTCATTAACGAAATTTACGATACTTGACACTAAGATTGCACGTGTGGAAACGACATTTTCGACGTGCGGGACCCCAATTGTGCGAGTCATAAATAACGGAATAAACTTAATTCCACATTAGTAAATTTCCAACAGATGTAGGGTCATATTCCCTTACAGTTATTGATTAGAGGCCTTGTCCGCCCATATTTAGAGTCAGATGAGTTGTGGTCCGTTCGGACCGTAAGATACCGGGTGCCAGCCACACCCTAAGGTTGGGGCGTGACATATACATCGTTCAATATTGATAAGAAAAAAATAGGATTGGACTATTTGCTGCAATTTTTTAAGGCTATAGTTGTTGTATATTACAAAGATTGCAGGAAACGGAAATTACAAACAACTGCTAATGTAAGAATTGAAATTACAATTCAACTAGAAAACTGGAAATTACAAAGATGAAAATGAAAAACTATTTTTCTGTTTTTGCTGAGTCGAGTGTGGCACTCTGTCCTTAAGACAATATTGCCCCGTATGTATCCTTTATACGTCCTGGACAATTTGTCTCCCAAGATAAAACAGCAATGGAACACTTGAGCAAAGGAAACTCAAATGCTACCTTGAAGAATATTGAGCAAGAAATGATGCAAGGAAGGTGTAGGAAGAAACTGATTTGCTTGTGTATTTTCGTGTATATAGCTAGTATATTTTCTATGTTTCTCAACAATGGTGAAGGGGTGTTTATATAGGTGAGGGAGGGCTGTTCGTTTAGTCGCCTCCATAACATGCCATTATTGGCCAAATAATGGCCATTATGTAGGTAGTAAAGCCACCAAAATAAATGGTGAAAAGACCAACGGAATTGGCCATTATTGGAGGAGTAATTCAGCCAAAATAAATGGTGAATTGAGTGCTTTGGCGTTTCTGTTTTGACCGTCGAATTTTTGATTTTCTTGAAAAACTTCGGGGACCAAACCGTACATCTTGAAACTTCAGGACTAAAGCGTACATCTTGAAACTTCGGGACCAAACTGTACATTTGAAAGAATTCGGTCCAAAGCGTACATCCGAAACTTCGGGATCAAAGCGCACTTCGGCAAAGTTCTCGGCCCAAAAAGATAATATCAGAAGGCCCACAGCCCACAGCCCACAGCCCACGACCCACGACCCACGACCCACGACCCACGACCCACGACCCACGACCCACGACCCACGACCCGAGAACCCGAGAACCCGAGAACCCGAGAACCCGAGAACCCGGAACCCGAGAACCCGAGAACCCGGAACCCGGAACCCGGAACCCGGAACCGGAACCGGACCGGACGGGCGGGCGGCGGCGGCGCGCGTGTGGTCTTTCCTTGAACCGAAGCACATCTAGGTCCTCCCTCCTTTAAACACATGGGATACCCCTTGGGGTCCCAAACCCCAAACCAATTTCGAGTATTATATACACAACAATTCTTTCTTCCTCTACCGATGTGGGAGAATTGATCACACACCACACTTTTCCATGCTTCAAACACCTTACTTCGTGAACCAATATCTCTTTCATTTCTCAATGAAATTTGACGATTCTTGGCCCTACGGTTATCTACGTACTTAGTACATCATGCATGTGTGAAGAACCGGATTCTCCAACATACGTAACACTAGTGTTTAAGCCGTTAAAGTTGGTCGGTCGCAACTCCCGCCAAAGGCTAATTTCCAACAATCCCCTCTTGAAAGAGATTTTGGCGCACTCACATGGTGTCTTTTCATTTCCAAAGCAATATTTCGGCGGACCGATGTTGCATAAGGAGAGGTAGCCTCGGCTTTGAACCTTCCATAGTTGAATACCATCGGACTTACTTATCGCGCGGTGAACGTGATGTCTTGAACCGTCGGTGTTTAGTGTAAGCCAAGACAATGATACCAACACAACAAATTCCCTTACTCTCTTCTTCGTAATGTTTTGTCCGTTTTGGCCATGGACAACGTCTTGGATTCTTAAGTGCGTTCATTTTGAGGCGGCTGTCCTCGCACTTAAATAGGTGGTCTCCTACAAGGTATCCTGCTATACCCCACTTCACAAGTGTTAGGAACCATTAAAAGTTTCCCAAGAACCTAGCCTCAATCTGTTGAGGATCATTACGAGTTTTGAAAACTTAACCTTTACCCACATCTGCAGATAGCACTTAATGTCTATCGCGGGAACGGCTTTGGATTTGGTGTTTCTTTTCGAAATCACTATCCGAAGTGCTCATACTTCCACCGAAGCGATCAATCGAACCTTTACAACTTAGTTTTCCCATTGAACCAAATTACCGGGATCTCCGATTAGTAAGGTTGGGTTACCGTATATCGATCCTTATATTTTGGGTTTTAAGCCCATTCCCAGACAGTGCAAGTCATCGATCTTTGGGTAAGCCCTTTGTCAATGGGTTCTGCTATATTATCCTTTGATTTAATGTAATCAATGGATATTATACCCGTGGTGATCGGTTGCCTAACGGTCTTATGCCTCCGTCGAATATGACGAGACTTGCCGTTGTACATAGCATTCCGTGCCCTTCCTAGAGCCGACCGACCGTCGCAGTGGATCATTACCGAAGGTACGGGTTTGTTCCAACACGGAACATCCTCTAAGAAGTCATGAAGCCACTCGCCTTCTTCTCCCGCTTTGTCTAAAGCGATAAACTCCGATTCCATTGTGGATCGGGCGATGCAAGTTTGCTTAGAGGATTTCCAAGACACGGCCCCC
The DNA here is from genome assembly GCA_034509755.1 of Anisodus tanguticus. Taxonomy (NCBI): domain Eukaryota; kingdom Viridiplantae; phylum Streptophyta; class Magnoliopsida; order Solanales; family Solanaceae; genus Anisodus; species Anisodus tanguticus. Next base: position 16,914,524 of record CM067540.1, read on the forward strand.
ACCACCAATTGTAAATACATACCCACCGGTGGACTTGGTGTTCTCTATATCGATATCCGTTTGCATCATCGTACCCCTCTAGTACAAATTTGGATATCTCGAATAGTGTAACCCGTAATTTAACGTGTATTTCAAGTATTGTAATACCCGATTCAACGCCTTCCGAGTGATTATCACTTGGATTACGGGTGAACCTAGCCAACTTATTGATCGCGTAAGCAATATCGGGTCGGGTGCAACTTGTTATATACATCAAACTACCGATCACCCGTGCATATCGCTCCTGGTATACGGGTGCACCAAGATTTTTATCAAGCTTTTGATTTGAATCCATTGGTGACTTTATCGGTGAACCTGTCTAACATCTCGAACTTTCTCAAAACATCCTCGATGTAGTGAGACCGAGATAAGACTAGCCCGTCGACGTCTTAGAGATTTTAATCCCTAAGATGACATCTGCGATACCCATATCCTTCATGTCGAAGCATTGTTTCAACATGTTCTTAGTCTCTAGGATGACCCTAGGATCGCTCTCGTGATTAACATGTCGTCTACATACGTGCATATCATAACAAACGAGTCGAGTTACCTTTCATGTAGACACATTTATCACACTCATTAATGGCGAAACCCTTCGATAGTAGAGTACTATCAAATTTTTCGTGCCATTGCTTCGGGGCTTGTTTCAGCCAAGACAGAGATTTGACAAGTCGACAGACTTTCTTCTCTTGTCCCCGAACCACGTACCCCTCGGGTTGGTCCATATATATTTCTTCTTCCAAATCACCATTTAGGAAGGCTGTCTTGACGTCCATTTGGTGTATTTCAAGGTCACGCAAAGCGCGATCGCAATGAATACCCGTATGGATGTCATCCGGGATACCGGGAGTAGGTATCAAAGTAGTCAAAGCCTTCGTTTGCCGATAGCCCTTGACTACCAACCTGGCTTTGTACTTGTCTATAGACCCATCTCGCTTTGTATTTCCGTTTGAGTATCCACTTACACCCCAACGGTTTATTTCCGGAGGAAGATCAACCAACTCCCACGTATGGTTATGCGAATTGAGCCTATTTCACTTTCAATAGCTTCTTTCCGCAGCGGTGCTTCGGAGTTGACAACGCCTGAGCGATTGTCCTAGGTTCATCATTAACCATATAAGCTACAAAGTCAGGACCAAAGGATTTATCCTTCCCGGCCCTTTTACTTCGCCTTAGATCCATATCCGGAGTCTCCAAGTTCGAGAATCGGAACACTAGATTCCGGATGTTCACCACCTCGAGATTCGCTAGATTCGAACCATTCGGATCCGGCGTCAAGGACTCCGGTTCTTGAGAGCTTTGTGCATAACTTCGTTTGAGAGAGGTTATGTCTTTTTCTTTTCTAGGAAAGGTACTTTCAAAGAATAGAGCATTCCTTGATTCCATTATTGTACCCTGGTGGATATCTGGAATATCTGACTTATGCACTAAGAAGCGATAAGCACTATCGTTATTTGCATATCCGATGAATATGCAATCTACGTCTTAGGCCCAATCTTGACTCGCTTTGGCTTGGGTACTTCAACCTTTGCCGGACAACCCCACACCTTAAAATATTTGTAGGTGGGTTTCTTTCCTTCCATGATTCATATGGAGTTTTATCCTTACTCTTATGTGGGACTCGTTAAGAATCGTATTAGCGAGTAAGGACAAACTTCTCCCCACATGTTTTGGGGAAGACCGAATTGATAAGCAAGGCATTCATCATTTCCTTTAATGTGCGGTTCTTTCGTTCCGCTACACCGTTTGATTGAGGTGAGTATGGAGCCGTCATTTGATGAATAATGCCCTCTTGGGCACAATATTCCTCAAATGGCGCTACATATTCTCCCCTCTATCGCTACGAATGGATTTAATCCGTAGGCTAAGTTGATTCTCAACTTCTGCTTTGTAACGTCGAAACGCTTCAAAGGCTTCATCCTTACTTTTCAACAAGTAAAGGTAACAATACCTTGTGCTATCATCTATAAATGTCACAAAGTACTTATTCCCCCTCTAGTTTGTACAAACTTCAAATCACATATATACGTGTGAATAAGTTCTAGAGGAGCGGTATTCCTTTCGACGGATCGAAAAGGAAGCTTAGTAAGTTTTGCCTCTACGCACACCTCACACTTATGTTGAGGGTTTACGTCGATAGAAGGCAACAACTCCATCTTTACCAGCCTTTGAATAGACTTGTAGTTTACGTGTCCTAATCTATGATGCCATAAATTAGAAGACTCAAGCAAATAAGAAGAAGACTCAACTTTATTTCCTTGACGCAATACAGACATGGCATTCACTTTGAAGAGGCCTTCACAGACGAAGCCCCTCCCCACAAATGTGCCATTTTTAGTGAGTACAAATTTATTTGATTCAAACACTAGCCTAAAGCCGCATTAACCAATAAAGGTCCGAAACTAGATTTCTTCTAATATCCGGGACGTGCATCACTTCCTTCAGAGTGAGTTCCTTGCCGGAAGTCATCTTCAGGACCACCTTTCCAACCCCTAGCACGTCCGAGGAAGCGTTGTTGCCCATGAACAGCTTCTTGTCGGAGACCGGAGTGTACGTGGAGAAGGCATCTTTGTTGGAACAGATGTGTCTTGTTGCACCTGTGTCCACCCACCACTGCATCGGATTCTCCACCAAGTTGGCTTCTAGCACCACCGAGAGAATTCCTCGATCATGTCATCCAGAGCGTGTCCTTGACGACGTTTGCTTGAGCCTTGCCTTTTGACTTGGCTTTCGTTGTTGCTCGGTCTTGAGCTTGCGGCATTCCTTGATCCTATGACCGGGTTTCCCACGGTGATGACAATTACCTCCGAACATCTCTCTGCGGGGGCTTTGCCGTCTTTCCGGAACTTCCGCTTCTTGCTTGAGTTCCCTTTGGCCTCTCGCAGATTTGCCTTTGCCTCGGCATGTTGTCTACCCTTTGGCAATGTCTTCTTATTATCTTCTGGATTTGCGGTTTGATAACAAGCTCTTCAAAGGTCATCTCCTTTGTCTTGAGTTTCAAGTAACTCATAAACTCATTCCATGAAGGAGGTAACTTCTCAATCAGCGATGCAACCAAAAACTGCTCGTTTGGTTTTAGTCCTTCCAAATCCAGGTGATGTAGAATCATCTCGAAATTCCTGGACTTGGGACATCACCGTCTTCTTGTCCACCATTTGGAATTTTAGAAATTTCCCAACGATGAACTTCTTAGTACCCACATCTTGTGCGTTGTACTTCTTTTGCAGTTTTTCCCACAACTCTTTGGCGGTGCCAACGGTGCAATAGACCGTGTAGAGAGGGTCTGCTAAGCAGTTCAGTATATAGTTCTTGCACATGAAATCGCTATGATTCCATGCGTCACGAACCATCTTCATGCCATTAATGACATGGATACCAAGGCCCCCTTCACCCGTTTCATTGGGCGAAGAGTCCATTTCATCTCCAGCTTGTGGAGGATCTTCCGTAAGGAATCGGGCCATGCCCATAACTGTTAGATAAAACAAGCTCTTTTGCTCGCCATCTTTTGAATTCGATCCCATGAATTTTTCGGGGCGATCATGGTGGTGTGAAGAAGAGGGTGGAGCTCCGAGTCGGGAAGGCGCGGCGGTGTTCTTGCCTTGAGCGGTGGCGAAGCAAGCAGCAAAGCAAAGGCGGCGGTGTTATCGCCTTGAGCGAGAGCAAGCATTGGTAGCAACATTGCCTCGAGAGGCAGCAGCAGTAGCAGCAACATCGGACATATTTCCAGCCATGTTATAGCAGTTTCAGTAAGCTAATATTGTCTTAAGTTGTTGTATATTACAAAGATTGCAGGAAACGGAAATTACAAACAACTGCTAATGTAAGAATTGAAATTACAATTCAACTAGAAAACTGGAAATTACAAAGATGAAAATGAAAAACTATTTTTCGTTTTTCTTGAGTCGAGTGTGGCACTCTGTCCTTAAGACAATATTGCCCCGTATGTATCCTTTATACGTCCTGGACAATTTGTCTCCCAAGATAAAACAGCAATGGAACACTTGAGCAAAGGAAACTCAAATGCTACCTTGAAGAATATTGAGCAAGAAATGATGCAAGGAAGGTGTAGGAAGAAACTGATTTGCTTGTGTATTTTCGTGTATATAGCTAGTATATTTTCTATGTTTCTCAACAATGGTGAAGGGGTGTTTATATAGGTGAGGGAGGGCTGTTTAGTTGCCTCCATAACAGCCATTATTGGCCAAATAATGGCCATTATGGAGGTAGTAAAGCCACCAAAATAAATGGTGAAAAGACCGACGGAATTGGCCATTATTGGAGGAGTAATTCGGCCAAAATAAGTGGTCGAATTGAGTGCTTTGGCGTTTGTTTTGACCGTCGAATTTTTGATTTTTCGAAAAACTTCGGGGACCAAACTCGTACATCTTGAAACTTCGGGGACTAAACTGTACATCTTGAAACTTTCGGGACCAAACCGTACATCCGAAAGAATTCTCGGTCCAAACCGTACATCCGAAACTTCGGGATCAAACTGCACTTCTGGCAAAGTTCTCTGGCCCAAAAAGATAATATCAGAAAGCCCACAGCCCACAGCCCGCGACCCGCGACCCGAGAACCCGGAACCGGACGGGCGGGCGGCGGCGCGCGTGGTCTTTCCTTGAACCGAAGCACATCTAGGTCCTCCCTCCTTTAAACACATGGGATACCCCTTGGGGTCCCAAACCCCAAACCAATTTCGAGTATTATATACACAACAATTCTTTCTTCCTCTACCGATGTGGGAGAATTGATCACACACCACACTTTTCCATGCTTCAAACACCTTACTTCGTGAACCAATATCTCTTTCATTTCTCAATGAAATTTGACGATTCTTGGCCCTACGGTTATCTACGTACTTAGTACATCATGCATGTGTGAAGAACCGGATTCTCCAACATACGTAACACTAGTGTTTAAGCCGTTAAAGTTGGTCGGTCGCAACTCCCGCCAAAGGCTAATTTCCAACAATAGTTACTTAGACTAATCTTTGGCTAAAATCTTGCCGGTAATTATTAACAGTGTGTGTGTTTTAAATATGCCTAAAGGGCTGAGTTGATTCAGATTATTTTAATTAATGTGATAAGGTTTCGAACAAAAGCGATATTATATAATATCTATGTTTAAAGTTCCTAACTAAACTAATGCTCTAAAAGGGAGGAGGAAATGTGAGAGACAAAAAACTCAATTGCCAATTAACTACGCGTTTATCGTTGTGTACATTTGATTTACTTTAAAAATAAACCTTGCTCATTTATAGAGTTTTAGCCAAATCAAAAGTTTGCCGATGCTGATTAAATCTCCATAAAGAGAAAATTGAAAGAAATTGAAAATAGTATCGCTAGTTACTAGTACTACTTCTTCTATCTCATAAATATGACACTAACTAATATTGTTTGAAAAATATCCATATCTTTTTTACTACCATATTTTTAAAAATATTTTCTAATTTTTTAATTAAGTAGAACTTTTGCTAATTGTTAATAGGTACATTTTATTTCATACTCCCTCTGTCCCATTTTAACTGTCTTAGCTCTTTTTACATCCATTAAGAAAAACACAAAATATAAGGTATAGTTTATTAAGTTATATTTTTTTTTTTTGAAATCAAACAGTATTAAAAGCAATTACTTATTCAATGTTAATAGTATAGTTGAAAACAATTATCAAATTTATCTTGAATTCCTCAAGTTTTATAAATAATTTTGGAACACTTATTTTGAGTTAAAGCGGCAACTAAATTGATACGAAGGGAGTATTCGTTTAAGAAATCAATAAAAAATTAGGAAAAAGTTTTAGCTTATTAACATAGAAACGATAACAAAGTTTATTGTGTTGGAGATAAACAACTCATGGGAATTTCTTTTTAGGAAAAATTAGCAGGTACCTAACTTACGGGTAAATGGTAATGCAACGAATACCAAGGTTGTCACAGAAAGATTTGGGAAATAATTACTATTCGTTGAGATATGCTGTTGTGTTGTCGCTCAATGCCATCAAGACCATCACCGTTCAATTTTAACAGAATGTTTGAGAAGTGACTAAAAGTGTAATTTGAGCAAATATTATGTACTATGGTTTGGTATGATGCATTGGATACAATTTTAACAGAATGTTTGAGAAGTGACTAAAAGTGTAATTTGAGCAAATATTATGTACTATGATTTGGTATGATGCATTAGATAAAATAATGTATGTATTAGCTTTGTATATTAATAATATCTTGTTTGATACACTTTTTAAGCCTATGTATAACAAATGTTTCATTAGTCATATACTCTATTTGGTATTATCATATGCATAACTAATGTGTAGTAAACCATGGTATTAGCAACACAATAGGGTTTTAATACATGCATTAGCATAGTTAAAGACACAATTGACCCTAAAGTTCCTCATATATGTGAGTATAGTATGGAAGATATATTTGTAAACAACCAATTATTTTAAAAAATTATACAAAACATGTTATTTCTAAAATCCAAATCAAACGATGGATAAAAAACAACCCCGACATAATTAATGTCAGCATTACTAATACCAGCATTACTAAACACACTATTTAGCATTATTCGTATACACTCTACCAAACGACCCTTAGTGCTTCAGTCAACACAATATAGATTATTTTGAGTCCAAACCCAAATATAATGTACTATTTAGGGCCTTTTCTCTCATATTTTTAAGGGAAAAGGACATGGTGTGGCCACCGGCAAAAAAAAAAGATCCAAAAAAACTTAAATTTAAGTAAATGACTCGAAATAATCCTTAGATCCAAAATAAAGACAAATTTAGCCAAATCCTATTTTCTCACTTTCTCCTCTTTCTTTTTCCTCACCGGAGGACCACCCAAGCTTCATGACGGCTACCCCGCCACCGCGCTTCTCCGGCAAATTTCAACGTCGGGAGAATTGACGCCGACGAATCTCAGACGGCCGAAAAATGGGAACGGAGAAGATTAAAATCTCCGGCCAACCCACGACGCACCTCGTCTCCCTTTTCTCCCTCTCTTCTCTCTCCACATATCCGATTCAGAACTGGAAGATGGCATAAGAGAAGAGGCCAAATTCTTGAGCAACACCTCTCAGATCACAATGAAATCACAAGTGTTGTGCTTGAGAGGTTTGTCAATATTGGAATCAACATTCCTGGAGTTGTTGCCTTTCTAGGTGTACTCATCCAAAATTAGATCTGTTTATAAAATGATCCGAGTTAACCTGCAAATGGTGGGATGATACTATGTACTTTGTCACTCGTTCAATACCTTTGGTCTTAAAATGCTTAGTGCATGCAAGAAATTCTTGTTGGAAATAAACTTCAGTCCGCACTTTTTTTTCTATGGTTGTGAAACCATCAGATCAATGATTGTTTGGTATAAATTTGACCGGAATTTTTTTTCTTTCTTGCCTGTGTATAAATAGTGTATAATATGTGTATCATTAGTGTGTACACATTATACAATGATTATACATTGATTATATATTTATTATACATTATTATACATAAATTATACAACAATGATACATTTTTCCTACATATACTGTAGGGCTACATATTCTATACATCAATGCTATAGTTTCTATACATATACAATATTGATACATATTCTATACTATAATGATACAATTGTCTATACACATAATGTAGGAATGCATATTCTATACATCAATGATACAATTTCTATATATACAGTATTGATACATATTCTATATAATAATGATACAATTTCTATAAATATAATGTAGGGATACATATTCTATACATCAATGATACATTTTTTTTATATATATATATATACAATAGTGATACATATTCTATACTACAACGATACAATTTCTATACAGATGCTGGAAAAAAAAAGATAGAGAGAATATGTGGTAAGGTTATGTAAGAGTTGTAAGAAATTAGGATTTTGAATTTTGGAGGCTTAAGTTGTACAAAAGAGTATCATTGATAAACTATTACATTATAGAGAAGGTTCAAATTTTTGAAATGTTTAGTTTACTAATACTTGTACCATGCTTCTATTTAACATACAATAAAAAAATCATTAAAGAAATCAACAAATAAAGCTTAAGCTTAATTTTGATATTTTTAATATCATATTTACCAACTTATAAAAATAATTACAAAAAAAGTGAGTCATATTTTAGATACATATAACTTTTGTTTTCATTTGGAAAAGAGAAAAGTTATAAAAATATATTTTCTATTATTTAAATTTTAATAAATAAGCTAGTGACTTAGTATGTTTCTTATATTATTTCTTGTTGTAATCTAATTATATAATTATTTTTTTATATTTTATTAATCTAAAATATTTATTTAATATTTTATTTTTATCTTTACAAAAGGAAGAGAAAGACAAAAATAAAGAAAGAACAAAAAATGAAGAAGATAAGCTAAATAAAAAATAAATTAAAATTAAGAGGAAACAAAAAAAAATAACAAAAATAGAGACAATTAAGATATTGATGGAAAATAAAACATAAAATAATTGTCAAAAATTTTAAAAAGAGATTAGGAAATGAGTTGAGATTTAATTTAGAGTTAAAAATGAGTTTTTGAAAAACTTGAGTCATTGAGTGTTTTTAAGTTAACTTGGGACTCGGAGCTCAGCCAACCCGACCCGACCCAATTGAGAAAGAAACGGGGCATGAATAAACCAGTTACATTTAAGGGTTTATTATCATGCTAGGGTTCTGAAGCTTTCTAGATTCATTCATAGCGCAACTCTCTCTGAGTCACTATCGCCGGAGATAGTGAGTTTCCGATCTGATCACCGGAAACAATGTCGTTAGCTTTCGATGAATTCGGAAGGCCGTTTATAATACTAAGGGAACAAGAACAGAAAACTAGATTAAGAGGTCTCGATGCTCAAAAGGCTAACATTTCCGCAGGAAAAGCTGTTGCACGTATATTGCGTACCTCACTTGGTCCTAAAGGCATGGATAAAATGCTTCAGAGCCCCGACGGCGATGTCACCATCAGTATATACTCTTCTCTTACTCTTTATTGATGTTTGATTTACCTAATTATAGCTGCGTAGTAGTACTAATTTTGATGATCTATGTTTTAAACAAACATACTTTTGCTATTACTGAAGCTTTTAAGAAGAAAGACATTTCCTTTATGATATTAAGGAGTTTGTAGTTTAGATTTGCTTTTTAAGAAAGTATGTTTGTTTGGTATGAAGGAAAATGTTTCGTGCAAAGGGTGTGTTTGGTATGATGGAAAATGTTTTCTCGGAAAATAAGTGTTTTTTCTACTCATTTTCTTGTGTTTGGTACGCAAGTTGAAAAATGTCATTTTAAGAGTATTTTCATATACTCAAAGAAAAACCACTATGAAGTTTTGGTGGTGGGGAGTACGGGTTGGGAGGTGGGGTTGGGTGGTAAAAAAACCAATTTTTTTTTAAAAAAATGAAAATTAATATTTTTGGAGGTAGGGTGGGGTGTGGTTTGGGGTGGTGGGATTGGGTTGGGTTTGTTGGTGCGGGGATGGAGTTGGGGGTTGTGGGGGTGGGGCATGCGGGTGGTTGAGGATTGCATTGGTGTGTTTTTGTTAATCCGGAAAATGTTTTCCCTCAAATTTTTATGGAAAACATTTTCACCTATTTGGAAGAAAACATTTTCCAAGATCTTAAGTGCAACCAAACAAGAGAAAATAGGAAAACATTTTCCGTCATACCAAATACACCCAAAGTGTTCTCCCGGAATGTTTGGTTGGTGAGCTGAAAATGTTTTCTGAAAATATGTAGGCATTCGGCCATAGAAACCAAATATTTTTCACTTTATTTGGAATTTTCGAAGTTGGAAGTGAAGATGGAGTTGTGTTTGGTTATAGTTTTTGCAAAGAATATTTCGTTGTTTGAATGTGCTGAAAGTGAAAAAGAGTGAAGTTGTATTTGGAATTTTCATGTGGAAAAAAATATTAAGAAAAAAGTGAATAATTCTCATTGCCAAATGGTCCATAATATTTGTCCAAGATTGATAATAATGTCAGCGAATTGGATAGTGTTTTGATTAAATCTCTGAGTATTAGTGATAGATAACAATGTCTATGTATTAGTTGGAGCAAGTGATATGGAGTTAGAGTTGTTATATTAATAAAGGAAAAATGACTTCTGCATGTAAGTAAGGGAAGTAATGTTCCCCATTTTGCTGGAAAATGTAAATGTTATTTTTAGGAAAATATTTTTGGTAACCAAACACCAGAAAATGACTTCTTCATGGGGAATGTTTTGGCACATTATATTTGTAAATAACTGGATTCTGCATCGCTAGTGGTAATCCTAGTGTTCTGAATAATGATGTTGAGGAGCTGTAAGTGTAGGAATTTTGGTTCTGTATTGGGTATTCCATTTAGTGATAGGTGCATTACTGATTCTAAGAAATTTTGTCTGAAGTTGCAGTGTATGAGCTTATTAGTTCCTTTTTCTGCAGTAACTAGGCTTAGTAGAATGTCGAGTGTACGATATCCTTTTTCTGCCAGACGTGCCTCTATTCGATAGTCTACTTATGTTTGGGAAGAGCAGTAGTTACTTGAACGCATAGTTAAGACTACTATGAGCTCTTACCTTTCTGGATTAAACCTAGCATACAATCTCATCTCTTGTTTTGAAGTTTCTAATATTGGAGATTTCAATTGTCAGCAAATGATGGTGCCACCATCTTGGAGCAGATGGATGTTGACAATCAGATTGCAAAATTGATGGTTGAGTTGTCACGAAGTCAAGATTATGAAATTGGCGATGGAACCACTGGAGTTGTTGTCATGGCTGGGGCACTTCTAGAACAAGCTGAGAAGTTGTTAGAGCGTGGTATTCATCCTATTCGGGTTGCAGAAGGGTATGAAATGGCTTCAAGGATTGCAGTTGAGCATTTGGAGCGTGTAGCACATAAGTTCGAATTCAGTCTGAATGATGTTGAGCCTTTGGTTCAAACTTGCATGACTACTTTGTCATCTAAGATGTAAGTGACAAGTCAATTTAAGATAGTGGTTAGAATTTTCTGCGTTATGGAATTGTAATTTATGGCTTCACGGACATACAAGTTATTTATTTAGTACATGCATAATGGATAACTATTTTGCTGCTTTTGATATTGATTTTCAATGCTGAAGACCCTGCAACGAAACTTGTACTTGTTTTGACACAAATAATTTACTGCAGTGTGAATAGATGCAAGCGTAGCATGGCTGAAATTGCTGTTAATGCGGTTCTAGCAGTTGCTGATTTAGAGAGGAAGGATGTAAACCTGGACTTAATCAAAGTTGAAGGAAAAGTTGGTGGAAAGTTAGAGGACACAGAACTAATTTATGGTATTATAGTTGACAAAGATATGAGTCATCCACAGATGCCAAAGCAAATTGAGGATGCCAAAATTGCAATTTTGACATGTCCTTTTGAGCCTCCTAAGCCAAAGACCAAGCATAAGGTCGACATTGATTCTGTTGAAAAGTTTCAAACTTTACGCCTACAGGAGCAGAAGTACTTTGATGACATGGTTCAGAAATGCAAGGTAAACCTGCTGAATATGTACATGAGACAGAGTTGAAAACCTTTCCAAAGAAAAATAAGGAGGAAAGAGTTGAAGCTAATCTTGTTGTTTAATAAGGAATAGAAATGGGAGGGTGTTGGAGCAACAAAAGCTTGAAACATGTTTCTTAGCCCTTATAGATATATTGGAGTAGTGAAGAGTCTATGATCAGCTAAAACTAATAGTGTTTTCCTTTAATTTTCAGATGATAGCGTTGCAAAACTAATTCCCTTCACTCTCCATATCTATTTATTTGTTTTAGCAAAGGAATTTGTTGTTCCCTTCACTCTCTTACATCTATTTATTTGCTTTATGAAAGGGATCTGTTGTTCCCAGCCTATTGTTGTATATGCAGACTTAGTTAAGAATGAAATCTGGAGATATATGTTCTCCTTCTTGCCCTTTTTCTTGTGAGGTTATACAATGTGGTCTGCTGTTAGCATAAACAACTAGAGTCAGTCAGTCAGTAGGGGTTGCCGATGCTTCATGTTCACAATTACCATTCGTTCATACATAAGGGAACTTTACTTAGTGATACGAAAACTTTGATATATACATAGGGCCTTTTATTGCAGTATGTGTATTTCTACATGCAGTTGATATTTTATCTGGATCTATTTTCCTTGCATTTCCGGTGGTTTGGCTTCTCTGGAGCTTTATTTGTCTAATAAGGGTGCCATGTCTAACAGGATGTTGGTGCCACCTTAGTTATCTGCCAGTGGGGTTTTGATGATGAAGCTAATCACTTATTGATGCATAGAAACTTGCCTGCTGTTAGATGGGTAGGTGGTGTGGAATTGGAGCTGATAGCAATTGCCACAGGTTTGTGTCCACTTCTTATTGAATATGATGCCTTGCATCTTTCACTGTTTCTATTGGATCTGCTAATTTAATTGCATGTTCTTCTTGGTATCTGTGTATTTGAGTAGGTGGGAGAATAGTTCCAAGGTTTCAAGAGTTGACACCTGAAAAACTTGGCAAGGTACATCCATTTCTTTCTGCTCTGTTTGTGGACGTACTTTATGTATCTATGAAATATCGTGGACATATATGTGTATGTTGTTAAAAGAAGATTGGTTAGTTTTCTTAAAGCTAATAATTGGATTATTGTGAAGTTTATGGTTAATAATGCATTTTTACCTATATATAAGAATATGTTGTGAAAGTCTTTCTCATTCATTTAAATGTAGGACCTTGCCACGAATACCATGAGGGCTTCACTACTTCATTAATCTTTCTATTACGAGTAATCTTGTGCTTATGTATTTGTAGTTCTCTCTAGTCTCTACCGGCTAAAGATGATTTTTTAATAAGTTCAGGCTGGTATTGTTCGTGAGAAATCTTTCGGTACAACAAAGGATAGCATGATTTACATTGAGCATTGTGCGAATTCAAGAGCAGTAACTATATTCATCCGTGGTGGTAAGTCGTTTGCCTGCTGAAACGTTTTGTTAGTTCATTCTGGTGTTGATGGAAACAGTGTGTTGCTTTTTGGTCTATTTTTAATTGTCAATCAAATTGCCTGCTGAAAAGCTTCATTAGTTCATTCTGCTGCTAATGGAAATTACAAGTTGTTTCTTGGTCTATTTTTTATTTGTTAATCAATATTCACAAGAATTCAATTAAATTTTGGAGTTCCTCTATTTGCCCTTGCCCTATGTCCATGTTTTATTAGATTGTGACAGAGTACCATTTACTATTGAACTCTACAAGTATGTGCTCCTTGAATCTAGATCAGGGTGCATAATAATATAATATCACGACCTTCTCAATAATGCTTCCTTAATTTCAAGTTCTTTAATATAACCACACAGACAGAGTTCCTGTGTGGACCAGTGTTGTGGAAAGTGGTCACTTCACCTCTTAAAGTGAGAAGCGACGTGAGGCGACAGGTACATCACTTCAGCTCTCTGAAGCGAAGCAACTTCTTCACTGAAGCAGGCGCTTCTGTCCTGCGAGAAGCGTGGAATAATTTATTTATTTTTGTTTAAAACTGGCCGTTTTGTAAAGAAGAAGAAAAAGAAAAAGAGTCCCACTTCAGTGAAGCGAGCGCTTCCCTTCACGCGTCACGCTTTACCCGAAGCGGGGTCTCGTCGCTATCTCACTTTATGCTCTTGGAAAACACTGGTGTGTACTTCTATTAATAATACCTCAAAACGAGATTACAAGTAAGGAGGTGCCAACCGTTAACTTACTAATCCTAGTGAGGTGAGGGACATAGTCCTTAACAAGCATGCAAAAAAAGGGTAAACAAGCTTTAATTCTCTTTTGAAGCCTTTTTTTCTGGGAGAGGTGATTGACAACTCCAATTTGTGCTGAGTTAATTTTCCGCCAGTCAGTGTATTAGGTGTCTGCGGCACCCAAGGGTGTGTCATAGTGGTCAGTGCAGTGGGTTGAGCAACATGAGATCTCAGGTCAAATCCCTGCAGAGAAAAAGACACTAGATGATTTCTTTCCATAGCCTTGGTGGACAGAGTTACCTGATACATGTTGGTGGGAGGTGCCTTGTATCTTGTGGAATTAATCGAGGTGCGCGCAAGCTGGGAGGTGCCTGGTATCTTGTGGAATTAGTCGAGGTGCGCGCAAGCTGACTCAGACACTATGGTTATAAAAAAAGTTTATTAGGGGTGTGCACGGTTCAGATGGTCCAAATTTTACTGAAAACCGAACCAAACATATCTTTACTTGGAGATAAAAAAACCAAATTGAACAAAGTATGTCTAAAACCAATGGTTTCTTATTGGCGGTAGTGTTCCGATTTGATTTGGTTTATCGTTTATGAAAATTTGGTTTTCCTCTACCAATAAAGAAAGGTATTTTTCCTCTACATTACATTGTGTCTGAAAGTGAAAACCATTCTATCCTAATAAGACATTCTTTGGTAATTACTTATCAACCACGATATCACGGGTAAAATTTATGTAACAAACGAATGTTTGAGTCATAAAAACATTTTAATAAGAAGTACAGCAATGCTCCCTGAATAGCATTTTCTCAAAAAGTTATTGTTCAGGATAAGCAATAGAATAATAGGTATGCTTTTTTTCTTATTAGATGGAGACAATTATTCGAGTATTCTCCTTCCACAACTAGTTATTACATTCCCCTCCCTCTCCCCCTTTTTAAATGTAACTAACTTGGTAGATGGGAACTAAACATAGATAAATCATAATTTGCTGTCATCATGGTTGGTGCCACTCGTTTTGCATGGAGCACGTGTTGCAGCATGTTTTTACCTGTGGACATTTGAGGTTTTTGTTCTAAAGATTATCCAGCACTATATGAAACAAGATTGCCTATGGCAAGAACCGTTATGGATTATGTTGCTTGAACTGATCCTTGATTATTGTACAGGCAACAAGATGATGATAGAAGAGACGAAACGTAGTATCCATGATGCTTTATGTGTTGCTAGAAATCTTATTCACAACAATTCAATTGTATATGGTGGTGGTTCAGCAGAAATTTCTTGCTCAATCGCCGTGGAAGCGGCTGCTGATAAACACCCAGGAGTTGAACAGGTATAGTGTTAAGTATATTAAATTGTTCTGTGTCTATCTTGTGTATTTAAGCGTCTTTTACTGAAGCCTCAATTGTTCTTCTGCAGTATGCCATCAGGGCATTTGCAGATGCTTTGGATTCTGTGCCAATGGCTCTTGCTGAGAACAGTGGTCTCCAGCCCATTGAAACTCTATCTGCTGTTAAGGCTCAGCAAATTAAGGTAATCCTGACTTACTAGAACTTAGGAGCAATATTAAATTAGTCTAAATATTGAAGGGTCATTCTATGAAATTTCCAGCCATTTGAGTTGGAAAGAGGAAAAAATGCAGAACCCCTTCTTTTCCATTCTGACTGCCGTGTATATATCCAATGTTTTTTCTGAACACCTTAACGTCAAATCTTATATGCAGGAGAATAATCCCTGCTGTGGAATAGATTGTAATGATGTTGGCACAAATGACATGCGTGAGCAAAATGTCTTCGAGACTCTAATTGGGAAGCAACAACAGCTTTTGCTTGCAACTCAGGTTGTCAAGATGATCCTAAAGATTGATGATGTGATTTCTCCGTCTGAGTATTGATATCAAGTACGTAAAGGCAAATTTTTCTTCGCCTAAGAGAAGATAATGTTTTACTTCTGGCTATGCGAACCAGAAGTTTTGTTGGGTGAAACTTTCACGATCTTATGCTTTGGCTTCTATGTTGTCTATTTGAGTACAGTTTTGGTGGCTGATGAATTTTACTTGATTGATGCTCAGTTTCCGTCACAGTTATGCTCCATCCATAGATTATTTGCTACTCAGATATTACCAATTTATCTATGTTAGAACTAAGTTTCTTTGTGCGCTCTCATCTGAACTTAGTGGCACCTTCATGGTATACTTCCTCTTTAGTTTATGTGCAATGATGTAGCAATTATATTAAAAGAATTATGCGCCTATGCGGTCTCTGCATGGCAACAAACGTTCTGGAAATGTTGATTATTCAGTTACAACCATCAATGGGCATTTAAGTACCACCAAACCATTTTGATGACTTTTAAAATGTAATGAAGCCAACAACAATTTAGCGAAACGGTTAAGTGCATTGTGCGGTTGATGGTTGACTTGCTCAATAAAGTAGAAGAAAAAGTGAAATCATGTTAATTTCTTTGTCATCCTACGTTCAAAGCTGGGATTTATTTTCTATTGTTTTCATTTCCAATGTATAGTGTTACGTTTTACATTGAAAATTTTCATTTTGAGACCGTAACATGCTTTACAAATCCTCCAACGAGAGACTGCATTTTATGGAATCGACCCAATATGTTGTATTCGTTAAGATTGGACGTAAAGTTATCTCGGATATCTATAGGAGTTTTCTGCCTAGATAGAATTATCATAATAATCAGCTGAACCTTTCATCTATCTGGATATTCTAGTTGAACTTGTTCCTCGTATTTGGACTTGAACTTGATGCTAGCTCCGGCGACTTCAGCCTAGTGGTAAGCGATACTTTATTCTAATGGTAAGAGTGCAATACGTGTGGGCTAGACATGTCAATGGTTCGAAACTCTGCTGCGAAATAAAATGCGGTCTAATGGTAAGAGTGCAATACGTGTGGGCTAGACATGTCAACGGTTTGAAACTCTGCTGCGAAATAAAATGCGGTATTTAAGTGGAGAAGAGGATAGAGAGCAATGTTGAGCTTTATGTTAACATAGAAGAGTAGAATGCTTTGTAATCCAGAACGAATTGGCATAAAGTTTCATGGGAGAACCCTGATATACTATTTATGGGCAGGATGGTGCAAGAATGGTGATAAATTTATATCTCGTAGTTCATTTAAGGTATCTGTTGGGTTGAGAGATAAGCTTTTAATATCTGCATGTTAGTTGCTACTGGTGGTTGAACGGTTAGGTCTTCGTGTCATATGGGCACCATTTGCTCTCTGCAAAAAAAAAAAAAAAAAAAAAGAAGATCTCAGGCATGGAGCCATTGCAACTTTTGTCAAAAGATGCATTCTTTTTGGTGACTGCAATTTCAGTCTACAGTGTACAAAAAAGGTCTCTCTGTCCCTCGGGGCATAGCTAGATGGCAAAAGAGGAAAACTTAAAATACAGCTGGAGTCCTGCAACGTGGGTTCGAATCAGTTGTTATGTTCTCAAACCCTGGTCATTTAGGCACATCCCGCGATTTACTAGTAAGCGATGCTGAGGGACTGAAACTACTATCTTCAGGAATAGTCTGGCACAAGCCGGGAAGCTGGATATAAAAAAAAAGTCTTATTTCAGTAAAGTTGCATTTATGTTGACCTACCACCCCATGTGAAGGGAACCCCCAAGTGGGACATTGACCATAGGCGACGCAAATTCGGCCGATCTGCAAGTGTTCGGACAATATTTGTTGAAGAAAAAGTAGATATGAGCCGCTTTATGAATATTTTATTGGATTTCAGATGCTCTAAGAATTAGTTCGGCACAATTTTCAAATTTAAGAAGTTGGGAGTGTGATCGTCAGCCCTTGACCTGTTTTCGATTAATTAAAGTGAATTCGTTTCAATTATTCTAAACCGACCTACCATTTGTTGGTTAAGATTATGGAAAAAAGGTTAACTGAAGTAATTTTTTCTTCTCAATAAAAGCTAAAGGTATATTAAGAGTGTGGGCGTGCTCGCTTTATTTTGTAGATATGCTAAAAATTGAAGTTAAAATAAGCATTCGAAAAAAATTGTTTAGACATGAATTTCACTTAGAGAAAAGCTAAAGATTTATGAACGAAAATCATTATTTCACTTAAAATAATCTTCAAACAAGCATTTTCAATATAATATCTCATCGGTATTTCAAATACTGAAGTTTAGGATTTGTAAACACTGATGATTAAACTAGTATTTGCATATATTATACATAAGTGTTTACATATACTAAAATATTATCTATGGCCACAATTCTCATTCAATAATATGTACATAAATAGCTGTCCCTAAGTTAGGGATCATAAAAAAACCATATCATCAATGTAACCTTTATGGAAGGGCACAAGTGGTAGAAAATTAGTAGTAGCAATTATAAAGCATCAGTTAAGTGTGTAGGTAGGGAAAGAGATGGGGCATTTGGGCACAATTATTTGAATTTCTAGTTGAAATGTGGTAGTAGTAGTATTCACACTTGATCCTTGATTAACACATAACATTACAATAGGGGAGTCATTAACCCATTTATCCTATATGGGGAATTGACTGAGAGAGAGATTATAATATTTCACAATGAAAAAAAAAGAAAAGAACATATAGTGCTAATTAGGATTCTTAATAATAATAAATTAATCAGCATCTTTTGCCCTTTTTGCAGCCAAGTGCACCAGCATTCATTGTAATAGAATTAACTAAAGTAGATGGCCTTGCACTTAAACTTGAAGCTTTTGCATAACTAGAAGAAGCACCAGCACCAGATCTTGTGAAATAAGCTCCATTAAGCATTAAATCTCCATCAGATCTCCAATTCCAATTCTTCCATTCACTTTCTGCTGCATCCTCATGTTTTGTCACCTTTTTAACAAACATTTAGTCCCTTAAATAGGTTAAAAGTAACCATACTTATTGATTTCAGCAACTTTTTTCATTGCATTTTCATCTTTATGAAAGTTAGTTATTATTATTATGTACAATAATTACACCTAATAAATAGGTGATTGACATTATAAAGTCCCAACTCTAATTAGGCAAAGTTTGGTATAATGAGATGTTTTCTAAGAGCCAAAGAATAAGCAAAATTTTGTCAACTTATTAAATTTATAAATTTTATTCTTAACATGCTAAATTTATTCAAAGTCCCATAGGTTTGATCCCGTAGAATTTGACTCATTTTCTCATTGAATGAAAGGTACGAAATAAATCAGATTGATAAAAGTACTAGAACTAGTGAAGACATTTGCATAATTTTTTTTTATACATAACAAAAACGCTACTATATTTTATTGTAAAAAAATACAATTTCTTGAAAAATAAAGAAAAAGATCATATATATTTTGCAAAATCGAATCAGCATGACAAGCTTTTGCTTCTTTTTGCCTTTTTTCCCCCTTACATATTTAATTGTTTTATACCTTTTGTAACCTTTAAACAACAAAAGTTCCCCTTTTTTTTTTTAAAAAAAAAAATCTTCTTCAAAAGATTGGAAAGTAAGTGTTTAGGTAATGACTAAAATCTCACCTCCTTGTTGAAGACATCATTAGGAGCAAGAAATCTATTGCCTTGGCTGTTGATAGTTGGAGAAGCGCTTCCTCCAATTGCATACATCTCCCAATGTGTGTAGTCATTATTCACCACATGGAAATATCCATGTCTACATCTATAAATCTCAAAAACATTTGTCTCATTACACCAATTAATGTACTTGAAAAACAAATAGAGCATATTAGATCCAACATTTTGTTTTTTACCTTGGCATCCTCTGCACAAGCCCTTCTCCAAAATGGTTAAAAGCAATGGTAACTTGCATGTTCTTATCCCTAGTGAATGAATCACTATGTCCCAAAAGCATTACCTGTAGAGACAAATTCAAAATTTAAAGTCAGTGCGCATTACTATTCGGTTATTCCTTTTTTCAACTATATATACATAATTCAAGTCGAAAACGAATAGAAAGGTACATCCGCCACAAATTAATTACCTTATTATGGTGTGTCATATAATTATTGGAAATAGTAATGGCAGTGGATCCACGGATAGCATCAATCAACCCATCTCTACAATTTGACAAAGAACAATGATCAACCCAAACATGACTTCCTCCAAATATAGAAACTCCATCTCCATCTGATAGTGTCCTCCAACCATAATGTTCTGGTGAGTCTCTAACATAAGCATTCCCACCTTGCTTGCAATCATGAATATTCAATCCATGTATAATAATATTTGTAACATATTGTATAGTAATACATGGCCCACCAGCAATATGTACACTAGCACCTCTACCATCAATAGTCTTGAATGAATTCAACATTAATTCTTCTTTTAACTTAATGACCATGTCTCTAGAAAATATAATCCAAAGTGGTTCATCTTGAATTGCACCATATCTTAAAGTTCCTGGCTTTGGGTTCACTGGGTCATCACTAGTGTCAGTAACTATGTAGATTTTGCCATCTCTTCCACCAATGGCTTGTTTGCCAAAGCCAATGGCACAATCAGCTAATCTTTGCCTGTTCTTTTCCCAATTGGGGTCACATCTCCAGCAATCATCAATGGGGTTGCCTGTTCCACATGATAAATAGCCTAAGTACCTTCTTGATGCATTGATTTTCCTGCAAAAGTTAAATAATTAAAAAAAAGTTGAAATCTTAGTTAAAGAATTTAAAACATAATAGTCGGTCCAAAGCCGGAAAAAAAAGAAGAAAATGCAATTTCGACAATAATATTCCATTTCAGTTGAAAAATGTAAGCAGATATCAGGGCGATGTAAGTGATCAAGGGCTAGCAATTCATATATTAATGAGTGGCTCCATGATTTCTTATGGACACAGGGTGAGGGAGGCGACCTCCCCATTGTCCCCTGCCCGCACCCTTCATAATGTAATTACGTAAAAACCTTAATCTGTTTACTTTTTTCTTTAAAAAGATCCAGGTTGTGGTACGTTGACAATTGACGTAAAAATAAGCAAGTTAAGAAAAGTTTTGAATATCGAAACTAAGGATTCATATAACCGAACTTAACTTAACTTTGATAATAAAAAGAGTAAGGGTGTAAGTGTCATACTGATTAACTTCTTGGACTATAACTTCAGGGTCAGGAACATGAGAGGAGAATGTGAAGATAGGAGCTAAAAGAGAAAGAAGAAGGAGAAGAAAGGAAAGTGGCATTCCCATTGAAATCCCCTTTGTGTTGTTAGGGGAAGAGAAAATATTTTGGAGAGTT
Source organism: Anisodus tanguticus (assembly GCA_034509755.1). NCBI lineage: Eukaryota > Viridiplantae > Streptophyta > Magnoliopsida > Solanales > Solanaceae > Anisodus > Anisodus tanguticus. Next base: position 16,935,500 of record CM067540.1, read on the forward strand.
AATAAGTTTGGAATGAAGGGGATGTGGGACTTTTGGAGGGATTTTATATACAGGGGAAGAGAGGATGAATGAACCAACCAAACACCACTTGGACCTACCTGTATCTACTGTTCCATAAATTTGGTATTTCCCTTCTCACCTTATTCTATCACCATTTTTAGGACTTTAACACATATATATGTTATAGTGTAAATTTTTTTGTTACACAATTACTCTCTCCGTCACTTCTTATCATATTTACTTGCCACACCCCTCAAATAGCAATAATGATAAGTTAACTATATCATCTTTAATTATAAATCATCTAATAGTCTATTTGGCTAAGTTTCTAAAATCAGCTTATTATGAAAAGTGTTTTTCAAAAATATATTTTTGGTAAAAAGCAGTTTGTATTTGATCAATTCATTTAAAAAACACTTTTGAGCAACAATTAGTGTTCGACCAAGCGTTTCAAAAGTATATCTAAGTTTTTTTCTCAAAAATGCGTTTCAAAAAAGTACTTCTGGGAAAAATAATTTTTTAGCTTCTGAAAAATAGCTTCTGCTACTTCCAAAACGCACTTATTTTTTCCCAAAAGCATGGCCAAAAGTGAATTTGGATCCAAAAGCACTTATTTTTTATATGCGAATAAATAAAGTGAATTTGAATACAACTGAATATTTTTTATATTTTTTATATTTATGATTTTTTAATACAATCGATTTTAAATACAATAAATTAAATACATTGTAAAAGTAGCTACAAATGAATACAATTGAGTTGAATACATCTGACTTGAATACAATAAAATCTGACTTGAATACACTAAAAAATAGAATACAACCAAATTTTGAATACATGTTACTGTAGCTACAAAATGTAATTAACAAAAGTATAGCTATGCTTAAAAAAAATTCAAAGTATAATCATTTATGAAAAATTCCATGAAAATATGTACAAATGACAGTGTATAGTAATTAATCTCGTTGAGAGAAAAAAAGGTAGAAGAAAATAATAAGAAAATACATTGGAAGGGTAAAGATGGCTCTCTTCTTACTCCCTCCGGATTCAAAAGTGTGTCCACTTAATTTTTGTTTTTTTATTCAAAAAGAGTGTTCAATTATCAAATCAAAAAAGAATTAATCTTATTTTTAAAAAATTTGGCCTTATTAAATGTTAGGTGGTCAAATCCGAATATCTATTTAATTAAGAGCATTGTAATCAAATTATCTATTTTTGTATAGAAGTTAGTTTTTCTTAAGGGATGTGCAAATGTCTAAGTAAACACTTTTTTAATTCGGAGTGAGTAATAATTAATGTGAGACTACGCAGACGAAAGTAAGTTCGCCTCGGTCTCTTTCTCTCTACACGAAAAGCTTCTACTTTTAAATAGGGCTGGCCAACGGGGCGGGTCCCGGCGGGACGGGACCCGGCGGGACGGGACCCGACGGGACGGGGGGAGGGCGAGATCGGTCCTTCGGCGGGGCTGGCGGGATCCGCCGATGTCCCGTCCCGTTGGAAAAGGGAACCGGTCTTATCGGGCCAGGGCCGGGATCGGGTTTTCCTTTTTTTTTTTTGCACTTAATTTTAAAAAATAACATATATAAACACCTCAATAATTGAACAAGACAGTGTAATAAAAACATCCCAAGGTTATTTTTGTGCCTCTTAAATTATTTAATAGAAATGTGATTTTTTTGTAATACAATTTCAAAATTGCAACTTTGTGGTGTTGAAAGTTGCAAACAACATAGTAAAATTGCAATTAAAAAAATCACATATTTATAAATACCTTTTCTAGTTTCTTCACAATGCCTTGTGGTTCTTCGGTTAGAATTGAAATTTGTTGGTTAAATTGCTCGACGTCGCTTCCACCTCCGTCGGATAAGATTTCGTTGTAGTTTTTGTCGTCTTCTTCGTTGATCTCCGGTTGACCGCACCTTCTATGCTCCGCTCGTATCCAATATCTGAAAAGACGTTGTTGATGACGCTTGAATGTTCAACACATCTCTGGTCATCTTTGATAGTGCCAGAAATGTCTTCTCATTCTCCCTCCAGTATTTCAGCAAGTCTTCGCGTCCTTCTTCATTAAGAACTGCTTGGTACGGTACAACAACCTGCAAAACAAAAACATCAAAATCGCTAAGTTGATTAGTAGTGGTAGCACTAAACATTCTATTTTCATAGACCGTTTATAATTTATCCAATGACATGTTACAGTTAAATAATCATGGCCGTTAGTACTATGACCTATATCAGACGTGATAGATACTTTGACAGGAAAATGATATAATGAATACCGTAAATATTATTGATATTCATGTGCAAATTTAAAAACGTCTCTCCTAACAGTTGATCTAGGAAAACCGTTAAAAGCAGGATTGTACATATCTCTAATGTAATGAATAAAACAGGAGATGAAGGAAATGAAAAAGGCAAACCCTCCACCGCAACTAATTTTGCTATTGCTTCCCTATCTTTATGTTTATCGTATTTAGGACTTACAATTCCCCCCGTCGTGGGGTTAATCTGACCATGTACTTGGTCCGGAACACTATGTGAACCTTGTCCCGATTGAGAGCGCATTGGTGCACCCAACTTTGTAGCCTCGTATTCATCCCACCTAGCTTTGTGAAAACTTTGTACATGTCTCAATAAACCTCCTGTCCCACCCTGATCTTTTCCCATTTTAAATTTATAAATATTTTTACAATTTAAAATGGGAAAAGATCAGGGATGCCAAAGTGGGAAAATATTAAATGTTAAATATTTTAAGTACTACAGATTGATAATAATTTACAAGTATTAGTAGTTCCATTTTTTTTTGGCCGGACCGGGGCGGGGTTGGGACCGGGCCGACCCCGCCCACTGGCCAGCCCTACTTTTAAATAAGACTTCTTATTTTAGAGTGAATTTGGTACAACGAAAGAAATCATTTTTCATGAAAATTTGTTTTTGGGGTTTAGTTAATTAATGAAAAATATTTTTCAAGAAAATATAAATTTAAAGTTAATAATAATATCAACAAATTAAAGAGTACTTTGATGAAACTTTTAAGTACTACAGATTGATAATAATTTACAAGTATTAGTAGTTGAAATAAGTAACGTGAATATAAAAGTTAAGAAAGTCGTAAGGAAAATGACGCCAACCGTGAACTATTAAGGATCACATCCCGCACATATTTTACATTATATCCTGCAACTGATTCAGCTGACTTTCACCCATAGCAAGAGAAGTCATGTTCCTCCTTTTTATCAAAAATGATTTTCATGAAAATTGACTTTCATCATGCCAACTATTAAAAATAATGACTTTCTTATAAAATATTTTTTTGAGAGTCAGTTTTCTTCATGTCTAACACACCCCTTAGTTATGAGCATTTTCTACAAATTATAACTATAGTTATGTACCCACATATATATAGTAGACTTTTTTAGTCTTGGTGTGAATTATGACAAGGGAATTGGGAAAAAGAAAGGAACGAAATAGTTATTCCACTATAAGAATGATGAGTGTAGGTATAAATGGTGTCAGAAAGGTTAAACAGAACAAAAGCTGAGTCGAGAGATGGCTCTATGTCTTTAAGACAAAATTGCCCCGTATATATATGCTTTTACGGTAACGGACAATAGTCTCCCAAGATAAAACAACAACAATCAACAATACAATGCAAGTAAGGTTGATTCTAGCAAAGAAAATGAATATAGAATAGACTGCTGAAAAGGAGAGGATTTGTGTGTTTTCTGTACTCTCTTTTCCGTATCTAAGAACTGAACGAAGAGTTTAATTTATACGAAAGAGGAGGGTGTTTCTGACTGTTGAAGTCAGATTAGTTGCAATGTTTCAGAGTCGTTGCAGCGTTTGGTTATCTCCGAAACTTTCAGGACCAAAATGTAAATACGAAACATTTCAGGGACCAAAAAGAAAATTCTGGAAGATAGCCCACAACCCACAACTCGTGACCCATGACCCGAGACCTGGATCGGACCGGGCCGGCCGAGCGGCGACGACGCGCGTGTTGGGCTTAGCCCTGAACCCAAGCTCACCTAGGCCCTCCCTCTTCTTAACACATGTGTTACCCATTGGGGTCCCAAACCCTTACTCAAAACTAGAGTTTATATAATACTCAATCATTCCATCTTCTACCTATATGGGAGATTTGTTATTTGGCCAAAACAATCCATCTATTCATGTCTCAAAACACCTTACTTTGTGTACCAATATCTCTTTCATTTCTTAAAGAAATTTGACAATACTTGGCACTAATGTCATCTACTCATTTAGTAGATTAGGCATGTGCAAAGAAACGATGTTTCCGACATGCGGAGCCCATGTGTTTAAGTCACTAAAGACGGAAAAAACTCAATTCCACATAGTTAAATTTCCAACAAATCTCCTCTTGAAAGAGAATTGGTGCACACAGGGTGCCAAAGTTCAGCAATCTTTCAGCGGAAAGATATTGTATCTGGAAAGGTAGCTTTCGGCTTTGAACCTTTCTTAGTCGATTACCATTGAATTTACTTACTGCGCGGTGAACGTGATGTCTTGAACCGTCAGTGTTTAGTATAAACCAAGACAATGATATCAACACAATAACTTCCCTTATTCATTTCTTCTTATAGTTTTGTCCGTTGTGGCCATGGACAACTCTTGGATTATTAAGCGAGTACAATTGAAGTGGTCTGTCTTCGCACTTAAATAGGTGATCTCCTATAAGGTATCCTGCTATACCCCACTCGCATGTGTTTAAGAATCATTAAAAGTTTTAGAAACTTATTCTTTACCATTTTTGCAGGTAGCACTTAATATCTATTGCGGGAACAACTTTGGAATTATATTTCTTTAAAGAATAATAATATGAAGTGCTCTTACTTCAAGTGAAGCGCTAAAACTAAACCTCTACAGTTTAGTTGTCCCATTGAGCCAAATTCTTGGGATCTCCAGTCAGTAAGGTTAGGTTACCACCATAAATATTCTTATTGTTTGGGTTTTAAGCTCATTCCCCTAGACAGACATAATAATTGATCTTTAGGTAGGCCCTTAGTTAATGGATCTGCTATATTATCCTTTGATTTGACGTAATCATTGGAAATGACACCCGTGGTGATCAACTGCCTAACGGTTTTATGTCTCCGACAAATATGTCTAGACTTGCCGTTGTACATACTGTTTTGTGCCCTTCCTAAAGCTGATTGGTTGTCATAGTGAATCATCACCGAATGTACGGGTTTATCCCAACAAGGGATATCCTCCAAGAAGTCGTGAAGTCATTCTGCTTCTTCTCCTGCTTTATTCAAAGCAATAAACTCTGATTCCATCGTGGATCGAGCAATGCATGTTTTCTTAGAGGACTTCCAAGACACAACCCCATCAACTATTGTGAAAATATACCCACTGGTGGATTTGGTGTTCTTTATGTCCGATATCCAGTTTGCATCACTGTATCCTTCCAATACGGTTGGATATCTTGAAAAATGTAATCCGTAAGTCAGCGAATATTTCAGATATCGTAGTACCGATTTAACGCCTTCCAATGATCATTTCCAGGATTGCGAGTAAACTTAGCCAACTTATTGACTGGATAAGCCATATTGGGTCGGGTACAGGTTGTAATGTACATTAAACTACCAATGACCTGCGCATATCGCTCTTGTGATATGGGTGCACCATGATTCTTATCAATTCTATGATTCATATCTATTTGTGACTTCATAGGGGAACTGTCAAATACATCAAATTTCCTCAAAACATCTTCGATGTAATGAGATTGAGATAAGACCAGCCCGTCAGATGTCCTAGAAATTTAATTCCTAAGATTACATCTGCAATACCCATATCTTTCATGTCGAAACATTGTTTCAACATATTCTTGGTTTGCAGGATCAAGTTTAGACTACTTCTGGTGATGAGCATCTCATCTACGTAAAGTCATATCATGACAAATGAGTCAGAGTTCCCTTTGATATAGATATATTTATCGCATTCATTTATGGAGAAACCTTTTGATTATAAAGTAGTGTCAAACTTTTCATCCCATTGTTTCAGGGCTTGTTTGAGTCCGTACAGAGACTTAACAAGTTGACATACTTTCTTTTATTGTCCTGGAACCACATACCCCTCGGGTTGTTCCATGTATATTTCCTCTTCCAACTCTCCATTTAGGAAGGATGTCTTAACATCCATTTGATGTATCTTAAGGTCACGTAAAGCTGCAATGGCTATGAATACCTTTATGGACGTTAATCTAGACACATGGGAGTATGTGTCGAAGTAATCGAGGCCTTCCTTTTGTCTGTAGTCTTTGACTACTAGTCTGGCCTTATACTTGTCAATAGTTCCATCTGCTTTGTACTTTCTTTTGAGTATTCACTTACAACCCAAAGGTTTGCTTCCCGGAGGAAGATCAACAATTTTCTAAGTATGGTTTTGCATGATGGAATCTATTTCACTTTCTATAGCTTCTTTCCAAAGTGGTGCTTCTGGAGTTGACAATGCTTCCTTAATTGTCCTCGGTTCATTTTCAACCATATATGATAGAAATCTGGACCAAAGGTTTTGTCATTTTTGGTCCTTTTGCTCCGTCTTGGTTCAACCTCTGGAACCCCTAAGTTTGTAGATCTGGAACATTAAGTTCCAGATAGTCAGTAACTCCTGAGTCCTGTAGATCTGTAACGTCTAGTTCTGGATAATCAGAACCTCCCGGGTCTTGTTGATGTTGAGCATTTTGTTCATAACTTCGTTTGTGCGAAATTATTTCTTTTTCCTTTCGAGGAAAGATCTGTTCAAAGAATTTAGCATTCCTTGATTCCATGATCGTACCCTCGTGGATATCAGGTATCTCCGACTTATACACTAAGAAGTGATAAGCACTACTGTTATTTGCATATCCAAGCAATTTACAGTCTTAGGTCCAATTTTGACCTGTTTTGGTTTAGGTACTTCGACCTTTGCCAAATAGCCCCACACTTTCAAATATTTGTAAGTGGGTTTCTTTCCTTTCTATGATTACTATAGAGTTTTATCCTTACGCTTATGCGGAACTCTATTGAGAATTGTATTAGCGGTAAGAATCGCTTCGCCCCACATGTTTTGAGCTAAACCGGAATTGATAAGTAAAGCATTCATCATTTCCTTTAACGTACGGTTTTTGCGCTCGGCAATACCGTTAGTCTGAGGTGAGTAAGGAGTGGTCGTTTGATGAACAATGCCGAATTGAGCACATTATTCTTCAAACGGTGCTACGTATTCTCCCCTCTATCACTATGAATTGCCTTGATCCGTAGGTTTAGTTGATTTTCAACTTCTGCTTTGTAATGTTTAAATGCTTCAAACGCTTCATCTTTACTTTTCAATAAGTAAACATAACAATACGTTGTACTATCATCAATGAAAGTCACAAAGTACTTGTTCCCCCCTTTAGTTTGCACAAACTTTAAATCACATATGTCAGTGTGAATATGTTCTAGAGGAGCGGTGTTTCTTTCGACTGAATGGAAAGATGATTTGGTTAATTTTGCCTCTACGCACACCTCACATTTATATTGAGGGTTTATGTCGAAGGAAGGCAACAATTCCAACTTTACTAACTTTTGAATGGATTTGTAGTTAACGTTGTCCTAATTTATGATGCCATAAATTAGAGGATTCAAGCAAGTAGGTAGAAGGCATTATTTCATTAGATGAAGGATTATAGACATAGTATTCATTTTGAAGATTCCGTCACACGCAAAGCCCCTTCCTACATATATATCATTCTTAGTTATTACAAATGTGTTGGACTCAAAAACAGGTCTAAAGCCAGCCTTGACCAACAGTGGTCCTGAAACCAAGTTCTTGCGGATGTCAGGGACGTGCATCACTTCCTTCAGAGTAAGCTCTTTGCCTGAAGTCATTTTGAAGACAACCTTTCCAACCCCTTGCACTTCAGAGGTAGCGTCATTGCCCATGAACAACTTTTTGCCCGTGATTAAGGCGCAAAAAGAGAATGCACTCTTGTCAGAGCAGATGTGATGGGTTGCACCCGTGTCTATCCACCATTTCCTTGGATTATCCACCAAATTTGACTCCAGCACTACATCCGAGAAATCCACAATCATGTCGTTAAGGTTCGAAGGACCACATTCTTCTTGTACAACGTTAGCCTTGGCCTTGCCTTTGTTCTTGGCCTTTTCCTTCTGCTCTCACTTCAGCTTGCGATACTCTTTGATCATATGGCCAGGCTTCCCACAGTGATAGCAGTTTCCTTTGAACTTTTCCATCGTTTAACTTTTGCTGTCTACCTGGTACTTGCGCTTTTTGTTAGTATTTCCCTTCGAATCAACCAGATTCGCCTTTGCCTCCATTGGCTGCTTTCCCTTAGATATAACCCTTTTATTATCCTTTTGTATTTGCAATTTGACAATAAGATCTTCAAACCCTCTTTTGTCTTTAGTTTGAGATAACTCATGAACTCGTTCCACGAGGGAGACAATTTCTCAATCAAAGACGCAAGCAGAAAATGCTCGTTTGACTTCATTCCTTCCAAATCCAGATGATGAAGAGTCATTTGAAACTCCTGGATTTAGGACATCACTGATTTACCATCACCATTTGAAATTTCAGAAACTTTCCAACGATAAACTTTTTAGTACCCGCATCTTGTGCGCTGTACTTTTTCTCGAGTTTCTCTCACAACTCCTTTGTCGTCTTCACGGTGCAATACATAGTATAGAGTGTATCCGACAAACCATTCAGAATACAATTTTTGCACATGAAATCACTATGATTCCAGGTATCCAGTGTTAACTTCAGGTTATTTGTGAGCTGGATATCTTCGTCTACTTCAGTCGTTGTGTTAGACTGAGTGTCTATCGCATCCCCACCAGAAGGAGAATCTTCTGTCAGAAAGCATGACAGGTTCAACGGAGTAAGATAGAACAACATCTTTTGTTGTCATCTCTTGAAATTGATACCCAAATTTTTTTTGGGCGTTCGCTTTGGAAACTGGCAGGAGCGGGGACAACAACAGAACCAGAAGCAAGGTTTGAAACAGACATCTTTCGAACACTTAGAAAAATTTGTCTTAAACTATAGGTATAAATGGTGTCAGAAAGGTTAAACAATACAAAACACGTAAGGTTAATTCTAGTGAAGAAAATAAATATATAATAGACTGCTGAAGAGGAGAGGATCTGTGTGTTTTTTGTATCTAAGAACTGAACAGAAGAGTTTAACGTTTCAGAGTCGTTGCAGCGTTTGGTTATCTCCGCAGCTCGCAGCACGAACCCGGATCGGGTAGGGCGGGCGACTGCGGCGCGCGTGTGAGGCTTAGCCCCGAACCCAAGCTCACCTAGGTCCTCCCTCTTCTTAACACATGAGTTACCCCTTGGCGTCCCAAACCCTTACTCAAAACTAGAGTTTGTATAATGCTCAATCCTTCCATATTCTACCTATGTGGGAGATTTGTTATTTGGCCAAAACAATCCATCTATTCATGTCTCAAAACACCTTACTTTGTGTACCAATATCTCTTTCATTTCTTAACGAAATTTGACAATACTAGGCACTATTGTCATCTACTCATTTAGTAGATTAGGCATGTGCGAAGAAACAATGTTTCCGACATGCGGGGCCCACATGTTTAAGACACTAAAGACGGGAAAAACTCAATCCCACATAGTTAAATTTCCAACCATGAATACATCTATTCCCACATCTTTAGGCTGAAGAAGATGAGAAATGACATATTTTCCATAAAGTAAAAAATAATATGCTAGGGCTTTGTGATGCAAACTAGACTTATTATAACTTGGATCGATCTTTGTCCATAGTTTAGAAAAAATGAGATAATGCAAAAGGGATTTGACACTGTGTACTTTAGAATAGAAAGCGATATATTTGCACAATGAAATTGACAAGAATTTTGGGTTAAATCGAGTTCACAGAATATGGTTATTGTCATAAAAATTTAGTCCAAAAATTAGCTTAAAAGATGTTGATCTCCCTCAATTCACAAATCCAGATTTTGAATGATTCCTCCTAAATTGCATTAATTTATTCTAAATATTTCATTTCAATTGGAATTTGGTTATTCACCATGTACATAATCCAAAATCATAAAAGGAGATAACAATTCATTTTCTCAACATATATATGACATTTAAGTGTGAACAACATAACATGAGGACCCAACATTAAGAAAAGTGAGTTGAACTCGTATACCATGTTATGAAAATTAAATCTTAAATCTTAAATCTAATTGGTCAGCTCATGTGGTGAGAAATGTCATCCATGATTATGGTTGTGGGTGAATCGGATGTATGTGTTGGATTTTTTTTATGAATTTCAGATTTAAAATTGGGATGGTTTAATTAAACGACGTGGACCTCTAATTGGAGGCCACATGCCATAACTGGTATTGTAACTGACGTTAATGAAAAATGACATGAATGAGTCATATTGGTAATGATGATGACATAAATGAGCCAAACCAGAGGCAGATTTATCTGAAAAAACTGGGTCACATGAACTCATGGTCACCCGACTAAACTAAGTATATTATGTGTATAATTCTTATAAATATATCTAATATTAACTGAAGGAACTCATGGTCAACTCAGAGTAGTGTTTGAGATTTGAACATGGAACCTCAAGGTAGATTTTGAACCTCCTAAACCACTGAGCCAACTTCTAGTCTTGTGCTTAAGAGATTCAATATATATATATATATATGTGTGTGTGTGTGTGCGCGCGCGCGCATAAAAACTAAAAATATTACTCCACCTTATACATATCGTAATTTTTTTTGCTAAGGGGCTTCGGGTGAACACCCTTCTGCCTCTTTAGATCCTCCCCTGATGGTGCACTCATCCTCTTGAAATCCTGAATTTGCCTCTACCAAACTATTGACGAGTTGCATAAATAAGTCATTTTCGATAATTCAATAGCATATTTAAGCTTTTTCCGTATAATGTATTCTCTCGATATAACGTGACACACTAATAAACATATTCCTTTTAATAGTTCAAGTATTGTCTTTATAGTAAATTGAATGAGTGGGGATAAATCAAAATGAAATTGCTAATTTTGTGATAATAATGAACATTTGTTTCACAAGATATAGGGGCTCCAAACATTGGGATCCATTTCCATTTTCCCTCAAATCTGAGTTCGAAAAACAAACAAAATATAGTACTCTAAATTAAAACAAAATGTTGTGACTCGTGATTGTACAGTTTGAGAATTTAGAACTTTTGCCAAAGAAAAGGGATCAGAGTGAAAAGCCAAATAAACTGATGAAGAATAGTAGCACATGATCAAGTTTGGTTTTACTCGGAAATAATATGTCCTATGGACCTATTCAACCTCCCATGTTATTGTTTATTCTTAATCAAAGTTTTCCTTGGTCGTATAAACAGAATATTAATTTCTTTTTGCAGTTTGGTTTATTGGATTTAAGTATATCTGAAATGAATTATTCTGTATAGTAAGTTATCTTTATATGTAATCTTAAAAATGACTTGCTTATATAAATATTTTTTTAATCAATAAAGGTTGCGGTGCAGTGATTTATAAATACTATTTCATATTTAACGAGAGGTCTCAGGTTCAAGTCCTTCCAGGTACATAGTCGTCCTTGAAAGAATATAATTTCTTAATTATTTTCATTAATGAAGAAGTCTATATATACAATATACAATCTCTAAATATGGAAAATCATATTCCTACTATAATACTAATATCCTAATTACACTTATACAAGAATTCTACAAAATAAGATAAGAAACCTAAATACACTTTTAAACTTGTTGTTATGGTTTCTATCACACCCCGCAGTCATAGCGGACGGTTTTTGTACGCTGAGACTGTCCCTAAAATCTTCAAACAGAACCAACGGAAGACCCTTAGTAAAGATGCCAGCAATTTGGTACCTTGAAGGGACATGCAAGACACGTACTTGTCCTCGAGCTAGCTTCTCTCGAACAAAGTGAATATCCATCTCGATACGTTTAGTGCGCTGATGTTGGACTGGATTCCCAGAGATATAGGCTGCACTAACATTATCACAGTAGGCCAAGGTAGCTTTTTGAATAGGAAAGTGAAACTCTAACAGAAGATTATGTATCCAACATGACTCAGACACCACATTTGGCTACCCCTCGATACTCGGCCTCCGTACTGGATCGAGATAAAGTAGCCTGATGTTTTGCCGACCAAGAGACCAAGTTATCACCAAGAAACATGAAATAACCAAATGTCGAACGTCTGGTATCTGGACATCCACCCAATCAGTATCTGTATAAGACACCAGAGTAGAGACGGATGATGGATAAATAAACACACATGTTGTACTGCATAAGTAATATCAGGTCTCGTGAAAGTAAGATACTGAAGAGCCCCTGCAGGACTACGATAGTGGGTGGGATCCTCATATGGTGTGCTAGAAGTAGCACTCAACTTCGGTTTTGTATCAACCGGAGTAGAAGAAGACTTACACAATGACATGCCAGCTCTCTCAATGATCTTAGCTGCATACTTCTTCTGTGATAAAAATAGACCACCTGCATGACGAGTAACAATTATACCTAAAAAATAACTCAAGGGCCCCAAGTCTTTCATAGAAAATTCTGAACTTAGAAGGGACATGATAGACTTGCACATTTTATCAGAAGAGGCAGCCAAAATTATATCATCCACATATAACAGAATGTATGCTAGAGAAGTACCACGATGATAGATGAACAGAGAATGATCAGACCTGCTGTGAAAAAATCAAATAGTAGACACATAATCTGCAAACCTCTTATACCAAGCCCGATGGGCTTGCTTAAGCCCATATAAGGACTTCTTCAGCAAACAGACATGGTGAGGATAGTTGGGGTCCTTAAAACCCAAGGGCTGATGCATGTATACTGTCTCTTTAATATCATCGTGTAAGAAAGATTTTTCACATCCAGCTGATGGATGGGCCATGCTTTCGAGAGAGCCAGACTAAACACAGTGTGAATGGTTGCCGGTTTGACCACAGGACTAAATGTCTCTCCACAATCCACGCCAACCTGTTGTGTTTTACCATCATCTACAAGACGGGCCTTATGCCTCTCAAAAGAGCCGTCAGAATTTTCTTTGAGTAAAAATCCACATAGAACAAATAATATTGCCACCAGACGGACGGGGCACCAACTCCCACGTCTTATTTTCAATAAGAGCATTATATTCATCATCCATTGCCATTTTCCAATTCGGGTCATGAAGGGCGGACACTGGGTTACGTGGTAGGGGTGATATAATGACATTAGAATTAAGATTAAAATGTTATTTTGGTTTAAACATATCCTGTTGGCTACGATTAACGAGCCCTTGACTCGAGATAAAATTTGACGGGATGTGGGTAGGTGACGGGTCGGTAGGGGACTGGCCAACAAGTAGTGTGTCACGACCCAAACCGGAGGGTCGTGACGGGCACCCGGATCCCACCCACCGGGTACCGTTATTCGTATATTTAACTCCTAATCGTAATTAATTACGAACTAAGCAGAAAGAAAATTATGAAAATCAGGTAACCATCTTATATATACACATACCCATACCAAGGCCGATAAGGCCATACATAACAACTACACACAGGATACCTGTCTACAAGCCTCTAAGAGTAGCAACATCAAAGGTCGGGACAGGACCCCGCCATACCCCTATATACTATCAAAAATGTACCGCACCAAAATTAGACCAACACTCCGAACAAGGAGAGTGCTCCAAAAATTCGCTGGATTCGCAATCTGCAGGCATGAAACGCAGCGTCCCCCGACAAAAGGGACGTCAATACGACTGATGTACTGAGTATGTCAGGCATGAACAATAGTATAACAGGAATATAACAACAACTGAAACAGAAACAACCGACCAATAGTAAGTATCTCTGAGGGTCCTAATACATATGCCTAAATATCATGCACAATGTGGTGTACATATACATCGGCCCCATTGGGCATCTTCCTTACCATAACAGCCTCTGTGGGCATCATTTCATGTCAGCCTCTGTGGGCATAGTATGTCTATATGTCATGCATAATGCGGTAGATACATATATACTGGCCATACACGAGATCTTCCTCCATATATATATATATATATATATATATATATATATATTTAGCCCTTAATCAGACATCTTCCTTCATTAAGCCACACAGGCTTCATCATTATCATATCCCAGCTGATCAGGTGGTCTGCGTTTCCCGTTTCCCATCCCCAATATACGGTCTTGGGTAAAACATGAATGCAATGCAAATGAAAATGCATGATTCACAATAAAATATCCTGAATGACATAATTTTCTTGTACCTTCGGTTAACGCCGTAAATATTAACATCTTTTCCGTATGCCTTAATAAGGACTTAGGAACATATTTAGACATGCTTTTAACATATGAATCAATAATATGAATATTCTTAACTACTAGGAGTAGAATAAATTATGGAGCAATATCACGGTTATGTTTCGTTACATAGAACATGCCAAAAGAAATAAATAATTTGCCTTAACATACCTTGATATTAGAAAGAGCAGGAGCGAAAAGAATATTGCTGCACTTAATTGAATCGGACAGGGCAAAATATGTTTGCCACTGTACTTGTACGATTTCTTTTAAGGTAAAAGGGAAAGGAAAAGTTTATTTGTGGGAAAGAAGTAGCAATTGCAATCATTCATTTCCTAATAGTTGTTTTCTATTTGTTAAGGGTGATGTACTTATATATTATACTGCTAGGTATATAAAAGTTGCTAGGTATAATTTATAAAGAGGTATGCTGCATATTGTTGCTATTTCTCGTGAAACCAGTGACTGCCCATTTTCAATTTGTAAATTCCCATCAAAGTAATTCCAAAGATTACATTGCCACCTCTTCCTCTTTTCTTTACACATGTAACTCATCCCAAAGATCAAATGACACTCATCCATAAATACTAACAACACCAACTTATATGATTATTAGTCACTAGCTATTTTTCTCTACAATGCCACCTGGACATGATGTCCCTTAATATATATCCAATTAAAACTTTAATAAATTCTTTTGTCTCCCACTACAATTCAACATTTAACTAATTATCCAAATAATTGATTTTTTGATCTCAATCCACTTAAATCTTAATGACTTATAAGACTTTCATATACTTAATGTCATAATTTGTAATATGACACTAGTCCATAACTCCTTTGTGCACGCACCAAATTTATTTTCGCTCCCCGTCGTCACACTTGTTACGTCCAAAATTATTTCGGGGTTTAATCCTTTTATATACTAATCTCTTTATTAGCATACGTAAATATGATCCAAAATTTTTCCCAATGCTCGGGTCTATTTACACACACCCAGCGATTTTCCATACGCCTAGCAGTTCAAACCGTAACCCGAAAGTACGGGATGTTACATAGTGGGCCTGCTGGCCCAATAACCGTTGGCTGAAACTGGGGGGAGGGCATTATTTGGGCCAATAGGCAGTGGGCCTGCTGGCCGTAAGCCTGAAGCTGAATCAGGAATTGGGACGGACCCGAGAGAATGTGGGCCAGCAGGCAGTGGGCCTGCTGGCAGAATTGGATCACGGGTTGGGCCCACTGTTGGAGAACATACAGTGAGAGCCCATCATCCAAAAAAATATAATTTCTAGGCACAGAATTAGATAAATTAGCAAACGAAAATTGAGTTTCAACAAAAATGACATGACGATTAATTATGATTTTATTAGCGGATAAATCAAAACATTTGTAACCACGATGATCAAATGGATAACCCAAAAACACACAAGCGGTAGAACATGCATGTAGTTTGTTAATTGTAGTAGACGGGAAAAGCCGATAACACAAACACCCAAATACCCTAAGATGAGAATACGAGGGATCCTTATTATAAAGAATTTTTAGGGGTGATTGATATGCTTAACCTTTGCTAGGGAGTATGTTAAGGAGGTAGGTAGCCATTTGTAACGCATGATGCCAAAACGACGGAGGTAATGAAGCATGGGCTAGTAAGGTTCGGACAATATTATTAATGGTACGAATTTTTCTTTTGGCCTTCCCATTTTGTGAGGATGTATGCGGACAAGAAAACCGAAATGATATGCCATGAGAGTCACAAAATTCCCGAAATGGCCCATTATAATATTCTCTACCATTATCACATTGAATGTTTTTAATTTCCCGTTCAAATTGGGTACAGATGAAAGCTCTAAATTTTAAGAATGTAGAAAAAACTTGAGACTTTTTAGACAAACGAAAAGTCCACAAAAAATAGAAGAATCATCCAAAAATAAAACATAATAACGATGGCCCAAAGAACTCAAAACAGGAGATGTCCATAAATCACTATGAATAATGTTAAAAGACATCGATATACTAGAAGTAGAGGCTACAAATGGTAATCTAACATGTTTCCCTAGAGGACACGAGGGACAAATATGAGTACTACACGTACTCTTACAATCAATAAAATTATTATTTTTAAGAGAAGAAATAATAGACGACCCCGGATGACCCAAACGTGCATGCCACAAAGAAGGAGCAAGAGCGACAAAGGTTGATGGAGTGGCTTGACCCGTGAAATTGGTGGTGGTGGTGATTGGATAAAGTTCTCCCTGACTATTAGATCTCATTAAAGGTATCCCCGTCGTGAAATCCTTCACAGAAAAACCAAAAGGGTCAAAATTAACAGAGACTCAATTATCAGTTGTGAATTTTCGGATAGACACCAAATTTTTAATTAAGTGAGGGGCATGGAGGATATTTATTAGGACTAGAAGTGGATGTGGGAGGGGGGGGGGGGATAAATTTGTGTGACCATAACCACGAATTGGAATTGAATTGCCATTACCAACAATGATGCCACGATTATTGCTCAAATTGAAATAAGACGAGAGATTACCTTACGCGAACGTCATATGAGAAGTGGCTCCGGTGTCCATATACCAATTTGCATCCGGGGGATTTAATATAAGTGTATACATCGCGACCTCAATATCCGTAGGTGTCGGACCAGAAATTGGGCTCGCAGCAGGCTGGCCTGCTGAAGCCAAGCCCAAGCAGGACAACCTACTGCTAGGGCCCAGTCCGATTCTGCTGGGCAGCTGGCTGATGTTGTGCGTAATTGGGCCTGTCCCAATTCGGGGGAAAATAAGGAAAGGGTGGCGTGGGCCATTGGCCACTGGCCCAGCACCATGGCCAGTGGTGCTGCGGGCCAGCTGGTCCACTGCCACCGCATCCGCCACGACCACCGCTACTGCCGTGGCCGTCATCGCAGTTCTTGCCACTATTTTCCGATTTTGACCCTTTTTCCGCCACCGTGGTTACGATTTTGGCTAGAATTATCTCAGAACGAGTGAGGGTCATCGGACGTGGCCATCATCATGACGGAATTTGCTTCGGTAGCCGCCTTTTTAGTCAAGCCGACCTCTTCTAATATTAGCATGGAACGGGCCTGGTAGGACGATGGGAGTGGATTACTTTGACGAAGGATTGTCCCAACGCCATTATAGACTTCGGATAGGCCTGCAACCATCTGAAGAACAAGACGATCATTGGTGATGGGCGCACCAACGTTCTTGAGTTGATCCGCCAATTCCTTTAGTTTTTTACAATAGGCTGAGACATTCGGAAAATCCTCCATATTGACATGGAAAAATTCCCGCTCAAGAGTGACGGCACATAATTTTTGGTTATCTTGGAATATATCACGCACCCTATTCCAAGATTCCATCGCCGTGGTTTTGGGTTCAATAATCGTCTGTAACAGGTCTGTAGAGATAGTGGAATAAATCCACTGGAGGACTGTAGCATCAAGAGTCGTCCATAACATAAGGTCATCATTGGCGGTAGACACCTTCTCATTTCCTGCTTCCGCGGGGATGATGTGATGAAGGACTTGATGCGAGCGTGCGTGAACTTTAAATAATTCCGTCCACGTCGCGTAATGGACATTTTTCATCTCAAGAACGATAGGGATGTGGTTCTTGATGTTGGATACTGTAAGGGCAGGATGAAATGTGTTCTTTGATGTAGATATAATGAAAGAAGAATAGGAGAATGAAGGATTCAGAAGAAAATTTGGGAAGAAAAATGAGAGGTGGCCGTCGGCCACTGCTCGAATACCGAGAAGGGGGCTGCGGAAGACCGGGTTGGAGAAGGAAAATATTTTCCCTAGACTTCTGATACCATGAAAGAATATAATCCTTTGATTATTTCATTAATGAAGAGATCTATATATACAATATACAATCCCTAAATATGAAAAATCATATTCCTACTATAATAGTAATATCCTAATTACACTTATACAAGAATTCTACAAAATAAGGTAAAAAACCTAAATACACTTTTACACTTGTTGTTACGGTTTCTATCAGTCTTTGTTATTGATTGCTTTAATTACTCCCAATGTGAAACTTTTCGACGCGAATCTAGATTAATCAAGTCCCAGTATAGGTACAGAACACCGAATAAAAAATAACAAGAAAATTATATAAATAATTTTTGTGCATGAAGTTTAAACTCATCTACTATTATTTTCATTATTTAGTCTCTACATTATTAATATATCACTATTTTTCCATTGAAGAATGTTCAATGCTATTCCTGCAGATATTTTAACTGAATCAGTGATAAAAGAGAAAAATAGCAATATTTTCACAAGAAAATATTAGGAAGTTCTGCACCTTTTTAATGGGAACCTGTTTCATACTATGCATTTTTCCTGTGAGCTAATTCGGTTAAAATGAAGTGGGAAAATCACGTTTTATAACACAAAATTTCCATTGAATATAACTGAGAAAACATCTATTTTTAGTAGGGTAGTTGGTAGTATTTTTGATGTAGAAACTAATCAGTATCCTCTTAAAACTAGATCTTGACGTGAATATTCAAATTATTCCACCTATTAGATTAGAATCGTTTTTTTGGATGGCATAAAGTTTACAATATAAAAATTAATTGCCTCTATAAGATAATGCAAAAATCAATTTAATTTCAATGGAAAGTTTTCATCCCTTATTTTCTTCTCTTTTAAACAAAAAGTTTCAAAGATACTCCAAATTCTATTATGCAGTAAAATGGAACAAGCAATGCACAAATCTTCCCCTCCCCAATTTTTATGTGAACCAGAGTTGATGTTTAAATGAGTTATTATATTTGAGTTTGTTAATATTTATTTTTTGAAATATATAAAAATGTAAGACGAGTATGAAAGTAGTGCATTAAATTCAAACT
Source organism: Anisodus tanguticus (assembly GCA_034509755.1). NCBI lineage: Eukaryota > Viridiplantae > Streptophyta > Magnoliopsida > Solanales > Solanaceae > Anisodus > Anisodus tanguticus. The sequence continues at coordinate 16,954,716 of CM067540.1, forward strand.
AATAATAAATTATGGAATAATAGATTTCTTCTGTAATAACTAGTACTCGAAACCTCTCAACAGGTAAAAAAGGACATATTCTTTTGAAATAAGATGGGTTGTTTTCTTCTTCTAAGAAACTTAAGAAAATGTGAAAAAAAGATGTTGAAATGACAAGAAATTATTGGACAAAATGGAAATAAAAGGACAGATTACACATGAGGGCTCGATAGGTTAGTGATTAGACTTTAGGCATGAATAGAAGCACCGACAAATTCACTCGTTCAATATATAATGTGTCGGTCGGTTAGTTTATTTCTTTAAATTTTTCTTCTAAGATTATCATATTAAATTTTTTTTGCTAAAATGTTTTAACTTTCATTTTTTTTATATCCAACTTCCTGGAGATAGTAGACCAGAGTTTGAGAACAGAATAACTGATATCACCTACAAAGTTCTATAACAGAAGAGAACAAAGCGTTTCCACCAGAATTCGAATCTATACTGCTGATTGAATTTTAAGTTCACCTCATTTTTCATTTAGGCTATGTCTAAGTCAATTTTTAACTTTCATTTCTACATGGCTAATATTATTGAGGCTTTTCCGTCCAGACATGTCTATTTTGATGATTGGACTTATCGGTGGAGTCTATTTTCTTTCCCATCCATAACCAAAAAAATACTTACTACTTTTCTCCCCTTCCTAATGGAATAACAATAAAAGGATTTTTTTTGATATCTCCCTGATTACGTAGAACTTATTTTTATCATAATTTTTTATATTATGCTTATTTTTTATATATTTAAAAAAAATTAACAATTCTTTTGATATATATATATTGTGATATAAATAATTTTTCTTTTAAAATTGAAATTTATGAGAGATTCACCGAAAACAATCAACCCTAGAAGAAGAAGAAGAAGAAACAGTGAAGAAGAAGAGAACAGGGAAAATTATTCTTCATTCAATTAATTGTAAAAGTAGTACAATATATGAATATATAAGAGCAGTACATAATCATTAAACAGTGTTTAATGACTTAATAGTCTAACTAGCAAAAGTGACTAAAATGCCCCTCTATGTTATTCCTTTCTCTACACTCCCCTCAAGCTAGTAACTGTAAGAATGTTGAAAAATCCTAGCTTGAAACTTAAATATTCATGTTGTACTTTGTTGAGGCCTTTAGTAAGTATATGTGTTGATTAATCAATCTTTGTATAATATTTTCTCTTATAAAATGACAATATATTTTTATATTTTTGGTTCGGTCATGTATCCAGCCATAGGGTAGATCGGCAGCCACCCCTCCGATACGAAAATAATTAACAGGGTTTTCAACAATTTGAATGTCTGCCTTGTTGTCACTGTGAATGTCGATTGACAGTTTAGTAGCCAAACAATTTCTGTAACTGTGAGTGTCATGCTTCTGTATTCAGCTTCAACTGAACTTCTAGAGAGTGTAGTTTGCTTTTTGGACTCTCAATGATATGAGTGAATTGTCAAGCTTAATCAAATATTCAGATATTGATTTTCTGGTAATTGGGCAAGCGACCCAATCAGCATCACATAATGCTGATATAGTTGAAAGATAGAATAATTTCCCTTGGGGATTCCTTTCATTATTCACAATATATATAGCTGTACAAAGGTTGATTCCTAATATGGTACGAATCCTAACTTACCTTACAAAGGTTGATTCCTAATACAATTAGAATCCTAAGTTACCTTAATTATACATCTATCATAATTACAAAATATACAGAGAATATTCGGAGAATATTCGCTAATACTCCCCCTCGACGGAGCGGGAGGAGGCCGAACGCTAAGGCCGGATCGGAAGTCGGTGAAGAGGCGTCGCGGTAGTCCCTTTGTGAAGATGTACGCATACCGATAAGAGGAAGGCACGTGTAAAATTTTGACTCGACCACGGGCAACCTTCTCTCGCACAAAGTGGATATCCATCTCAATATGCTTAGTCCGCCGATGTTGGACCGGATTATGAGACATATAGATGGCGGATATGTTGTCACAATAGACTATAGACGCCTTGCGGAGTGGACACCGGAGCTCTAAAAGAAGATTTCGGAGCCAACGGATCTCAAAGCAACTACATTAGCAACACCGCGATATTCTCGCTTCAAAGCACTCGAACGGGATAGTGTGGCTCGCCTCTTGGCGGACCATGAGATAAGATTATCCCCAAGAAATACACAAGTACACGAGGTAGAGCGACGTGTGTCCGGGCATCCCGCCCAATCGCATCCGTGTAGGCAAGTAACTTGGTTGGGGCGAGAGGGGTATAAGTGTAATCCAAAAGTCCGGTGTGCCCTTAACGTATCCGATAATACGTTTGAGGGCGGAAAAATGGGACTCTCGGGGGTCGTGCATGAACAGACACACCGCCGAACGGCATATGTAATATCGTGCCTAGTGAATGTAAGATGCGAAGAGAACCCGCTAGACTCCGATATAGAGTGGGATCGTAAAGCGGCGCACCGTCATTGGCACTAAGCTTGGATTTGGAGTCCACCGGAGTTGGCATAATTTTACAATTTTCCATCTTGGCCCCGTACACTATCTCTTCGCATACTTACGCCGACATAAGAACATAGTGGCTGCAGATACGGTTACCGATATACCCAAAAAATAACTTAGCTTGCCCAAGTCGGTCATAGCAAATTCGGTTTTGAGTAGAGCAATGATTTCTTTCTTCAAACCGTCGATGAGGCAAGTAAGAACAATGTCATCGACATATAATAGCAAATATGCGGTCTTTGCTACCTCGGTGAAAAGTGAAGAGAGAGTTATCACACCCGCTACATACAAAACCAATCGCAAAAGATACCGGCAAAACGATCATACCAAGCGCGGGTGCCTGCTGTTTCGGTCCATACAATGACTTTCGAGACGACACACAAATCGCGGAGCTGCCGGATGAACAAAGCCGGAGGTGATGCATGTACACGATCTCTTTCAAATCCCCATGAAGGAATGCATTCTTGACATCAAGTGATGAATTGGCCAATGCATGCCCATAGCAATACCGAGAACGATCCGAATAGTGGCCGGTTTAACAACCGGACCGAATGTCTCACCACAATCAATACCCTCCCGCCGATTAGTGCCATTGGCGAATAGTCTTGCCTTATACCTCTCTAAGTCACCACTTGTCTCTCGAACTTGTGCCGAAATAGCCACATACACCGGATAATATTCACACCTTCGGGTCTAGGTACCAAATCCCAAGTGTTCTGCTTGGTTAAAGCGTTAAATTCCTCGCACATGGCCGCATTCCAATTTGGGTCCAGTTTTGCTAGTTTTGGATTTTGTGGAATGGGTGATAAGGTTTGTGTGGAGAGATTGAAGTGAACCTTGGGTTTGAAGATCCCATGTTGTGCACGAGTCTCCATACGATGAGACGGCAGTGGCGGTGGATCGGGTCGGGAGGTTCTTCGGTCCATCGGTTCCGGACCGGTGGGCGCGATTCAGCTGGACTGGTTTCTGGTGACTCGACTAGGGGTTGTAGGGGTGAGCAGGGAGCTGTTGGGGTGGTGCCGGACAGTGGCGAGACTGTCGGAACGGTGGGCTGCTGTTGATATAGATTTTGGATGATCGGGGACAGACTTGGTTCATCGAGAAAGATGTAATCGGTGGTCTGAAATTTCCGGAGATTTGAAAAAGGAAAGGTTGTCTCATCAAAGGTGACGTGACGGGAGACGATGATTTTGCAAGTAGCAATGTCATAGCACAAGTAGCCCCGATGATTAGGAGATAGACCAAGGAAGACACATGGCGAGTGCGAGGTGCAAGTTTGTGAGGTGCGGTGGAGGCCATGTTGGGGTAGCATAAGCATCCAAAAATACGTAGGTGATCATATGATGGTAGCCTACCGTATAAGATTTCGGTAGGGGTCTTGTTTTGGAGTGTGCTAGTTGGTAAAATATTAAGAAGGAATTCTACCATTTTGACAGCATAGACCCAAAAAGGCGGTGATAGGCGAGGCATGAAACGAAGTGTGCGAACCATGTTATTGATGGTACGTATAATTCTTTCAGCCTTTCCGTTTTGGGAAGAAGTATAGGGACAAGAAAAACGGAAAACCATACCTTGTTTAGAACAGAAATTGTGAAATGTCGAGTTATTAAATTCACGTCCATTATCACATTGGAATGATTTGATAGATTTTTCAAATTGTGTTTTGATGAAGTTGTGAAACTCGAGGAATTTTGTAAAAACTTGATTTGAATTTCAAAGTGGGTAAATCCGGACAAAATGTGAAAAATCATCCAAGAATACTAGATAGAATTTATGACCCAAAGAGCTAACAATCGGAGATGTCCACAAATCAGCATGAACAATATCAAAGGGAGAAAAAGTAACACTGTTTGATGACATAAATGGAAGAAGAGTATGTTTGCCTAGTGGACAAGAAAAACGCAGTGTTGGGCAATTTTTCCATTATTACATTTAATACGCTTAGAAGTCCTAAGAAAAGTAAAAGCGGGTCTCGGGGTGTCCGAGTACGTTGTGCCAAGTGGAGGGAGAGATTGCCGCAAGGGATAGAGGTGCTTGCGGCCCGACAGCGGAAGATTGAGTGAATGGGTAGAGGTCTCCCACACTATTGTGGCGTGTAAGAATTTTCCTCGTATTGAGTTCTTTCACGAGAAAAACCAAAAGGGTCAAATTCGACGGACACGTAATTATTGCTAGTGAATTTTCTAACGAGAGATTAAGTTTTTAATGATGTTAGGTGTGTCTAGGACGTGGTTTAGGGAGAAAGGCGGGTGTGTATGTTTGGTGTGTGTGTTACCGTAACCTTCAATTGGAATGCGATGACCATTGCCGACGATAAAGTAATAAATTGAGGACACTTTAACCGACGTAGTTGAGATAGGTTACCCGACGACCGGGTGAGGTGAGATGTGGCTCCGGTGTCCATGTACCAATTGTCGTCGGGCTGTTGAAGGTTCACGGTGGTGTAGGCCTGGCCCAAATCGGTCGGGGACAGAGGCCGGGCGCGCTGCTGCTGCTGCTTTATTCTTTGCGATTCTTGCTTCTTCTTGCTGCAGATCTTTGTCTTCTTTGGTCTTTGGTCTTCTTGGGTGTCTTGGTCTTCTTGCTTCTTCTTTGGTGGATGCAACCAGGTGGTGGTGCTGCTGCTGCTTTGGACATCTTTGTGATGGCAGTTCTTTTCGCCGGCCGCGCAGTGTTGCCATCCCGTCAACGGCTAACGCCTGTTGATTATGTTCCTTTTGTTTAGCACGTCTTGTTTCTTCCAACAATAGTTGTGAACGTGCCTTGTTGAAACTTGGGAGAGGGTCGGCTTGTTGAATCATTGTTGCGAGTGTGTCATATTCATCTTTCGGTAAACCCGCAACAAGTTGAAGCACCATCTTGGTTTCTGAAACAGAAGTCCCGACGTTGGATAGTTGATCGGTTATGAGTTTCGAGTTGCTTACAATATTCGGACATGTTGTTAAAATTCTCGAGGCGGGTATTGTTGAATTGCTCTTCCAAATACACGGCCGAGTATTTTTATTGTCTGAAAGATTTCTTCTAGCCGGACCCAAAGTTCACGTGCCGTAGCACTGTTTTCATGATAGTGCATAACGGATCTTTGGAGATGGTGCCGTAGATCCATTGTTTGACGATGGCGTCAAGACGACGCCAGATTGAGTCCGTAACATCGGTGGGACGAGGAACAGATTCGTCAATGTGATCGAGCACGTTGTATGCACATGCATGAATGTAGAATAGTTCCATCCACATGGAATATTGATAGTCTTCTTGGTCAAGAATTATAGGGATAAAATTCTTGATGTTGTTAACGGCGAATGCCGATGAAAAGAAGATACCGAACGTTGAGAGGGGTTTTCAAGTGTGCCGGTGGATGAAAAGAAATTTGTGAGGGAAGACATGGTTGCCGCTTTGTCGAGGGAAGGGAATTTTTGGTTTGGCCGAAATATGGAGGAAGAAACCAGATTTTTTTTTCGTGAAATCGAAAAAAATCTGATTTCGGCCGGGAATGAGGATTTAGGTTTTAGGCTCTTGATACTATGAAAGATAGAATAATTTCCCTTGGGGATTCCTTTCATTATTCACAATATATATAGCTGTACAAAGGTTGATTCCTAATATGGTACGAATCCTAACTTACCTTACAAAGGTTGATTCCTAATACAATTAGAATCCTAAGTTACCTTAAATATACATCTATCATAATTACAAAATATACAGAGAATATTGGGAGAATATTCGCTAATAATAGTATTATCCTAATTACTAGACGATAGAATTCCCTATCCAGGTTGATTCTTTATGTATTTGACTATCCTAAGGGCAACTTCCATATGAGACCTCTTAGGTTTTTGAAGAAACTGAATTAGTGTTGACATAGTAAGGTATAGCAATTTGCCTAATTAATTCATCATCCTCAACAATGTTTTGTACTTCAATATTAGCAGTGTGTTCATTATACTGTTTGGTTGTTAGTTTCACATTATAGTCTATAGGTATATGATTATCTTGATTGTCTGAATTATGGATTTCCTGATAGATAGTGTCTTCTGTAGTTTTATTATTGGATCCAGCATTGTTCATATGATCTGAGTTGTGATTGGTGTGTTCAGTTGAAGAATGAGTTTGTGAATATATGTGGAAGTAAAGACTGGTTACAGGTTTTACTGAGAGGCATATTTGAATGGGAAACAACCTTCTCTGAAGCTTACATTCCTATTGACAAAGAACACTTTTGTGTACAAATTGTTAAACAAGGTATATACCCGTGATATACACTTGGTATACATGGTGTATATCACGGGTCCTTTAGGAATGTCACGGGCAGACCAACCCATCTCGGGATTGGCCCATCAGCCCATCACGGGTAGGGCAGTATATTATGTGTGTATATTGATGTAATATTGTAGTGTAAAAGTTACCTTAATTAGACTTGTACACTTACCATAATTGTATATTTAGTATCCAAGTAGAATAAGGTTTTATGTGTAGAATAGGAATATGATTCTCCTAAAATGGAAATATGTAACTTGTATATATCGTCTTTCAATTAATGAAAATAATCAAGGGGATTATTTCTTTCATGGTATCAAGAGACTAGGTCTTGTTTCCGCCTTTGCTCTCAGTTTTTTGTGCCTTTCTCGGCCACAACCGTTTCCGTTTTCCGTCCCCCTTCACCAGAATTCACGAAATTATTTACCTCCACTCTTCCCAAATTTCCCCTCCTCTCCTTTTGTTCTTTCATTATGTCTAAGAACAATTTTCATCCTGCCCTCATGGTTTCTAACATCAAGAACAACATCCCTATTGTTCTTGAGATGGAAAACATCCACTATGCGACGTGGGCAGAATTATTTAAAATTAACGCTATCTCCCATCAAGTAATCCATCACATAATTCCTCCCGCTGCACCTATTCCCGCGGAGGATCCTCAGTTATGGATTACTCTTGATGCTACCGTTCTCCAGTGGATTTATTCCACTATTCCGGTTGACCTCTTACATACGATCATTGAGCCGGACACTACGGCTATAGCTACCTGGAATAGATTACCTGACATATTCCAAGATAACCAACATTCACGTGTTGTCACACTCGAGCAGAAATTCTCTCAAGTTCGCATGGAAGAATTTCCAAACCTGTCTGCATATTTCAAGAAACTCAAAGAGTTGGCAAACCAACTCCGTAACGTTGGCGCACCTGTGATAAATAATCGTCTGGTTCTACAATTGGTTGCTGGCCTTTCTGAGGCATATAATGGCGTTGGCACTCTCCTTTGTCAAAGCAATCCACTTTCAGCTTTTATCAAGCCCGTTCCATGCTTACTTTGGAAGAAGTCGGTTTGGCTAAGAAGGCGGCTACCGGAGCAAGCCCCGTAGTCATGATGACGTCCTCCACAAATTCTTCGGGTTTTGTTGATAATTCGGGCTAAAACCGTGCTCATGGTGGCGGCAAAAATAATCGTAAGAATAATAGCAAAAACTGTGGGGGCAAACGCGGTGATTCCGGTGGTGGTTCCAGTGGTCAATAGTCCGGCAGTGGGCCCCATCCAGTCAATAGTGGGCCTCCTTCCTACTGGTCCCAGCCGTGGGGCCTGTGGAAGTGGGGCTGGGGCAATGGTCCGTGGCCTAACAACCCCTATTTTCCAGGACCTTCCAACGGGCAGTAGGCTGGACAGCCCCAATTCAGGCTCAACAATCAACCTTCATCTTCTCGGTTCAGCACTGGGCCGGGGCAGCAGGGTGGACTGTTTGGGCCTTAGTCCATACAAGCATTCTCGCTAGTAGGCTCCACACCTACTCACACCGACATTGAGGCCGCAATGCACACGCTTGGGTTGACGCAACCGCATCTGAATTGGTACATGAACACCGGCGCGACGACACACATGACTTTCGATCAAGGTACTCTCTCGTCTTATTCTAATTTGAGCAACCCTCGTGGTATAATTGTCGGTAATGGCAACTCTATTCCAATTCAGGGTTATGGTCATAAATCTTTGTCTCCCCCCAATCCACCCCTTATCTTGAAAAATACTTTACATGCCCCCAAATTGATTAAAAACTTAGTGTCTGTCCGAAAGTTCACCATTGACAATTCTGGTTTTGTTGAATTTGATCTGTTTGGTTTCTCTGTGAAGGATTTCAATACGGGGAGTCATCTCATGAGGTGTGATAGTAGGGAAGATCTTTATCCTATCACATCCGGTTTCAGTCCATCGAGTCAAGCCTTGCCATCTGCGTTTGCAGCCCTTGCTCCTTCCTTATGGCATGCTCGTCTTGGTCATCCGGGATCTTCTATTTTGTCGTCATTACATAAAAATAATTTTATTTCATGTAAGGGTACGAATAGTATTCCAAATTGTCAGTCTTGTTCTTTAGGAAAAATTGTTAGGTTGCCATTTGTAGACTCAAATTCTCATACTTTAATGCCATTTGATATTATTCATAGCGACTTATGGACGTCTTCTGTTCTTAGTTCTTTGGGTCATCGGTATTATGTTTTCTTTTTGGATGATTATTCTAAGTTTTTATGGACGTTTCCGATTGCGAATAAATCTTAAGTTTTTTCCATCTTCTTAAAATTTAGAGCATTCATTAGAACCTAATTCGAACGAGAAATAAAAAATATTCAGTGTGATAATGTCAAAGAATATGACAATGGGGTGTTTCGGGAATTCTGTGCTAATAATGGGATCAATTTTCATTTTTCTTGTCCTCATACGTCTCACAAAATGGGAAAGCCGAACGCAAAATTTGTTCCATAAATAACATTGTCTGCACTCTCTTAATTCATGCTTATGTACCCCTATATTTTTGGCATCATGCTATTCAAATGGCTACATATCTCCTTAACATAATTCCTTCAAAAGGTCTGACATATTCTTCCCCCTTCAAATTTTGTATAATAAGACTCCTTCTTATTCTCATCTTCGGGTGCTTGTGTTATCCGTTATTCCCGTCCACCACAATTAACAAACTTCAGGCCCGGTCTACTCCGTATGTGTTTTTGGATTTTCCGTCTAATCATCATGGTTACAAATGCTTTGATTTATCCTCCAAGAAAATCATCATTAATTGCCATGTAATTTTTGATAAAACCCAATTTCCATTTACTAAAGTTCATACTCCCGAGCCTAGTTCATATTTTTTTGGATGATGGTATATCCCTGTATATTACTCACCATTTTTCGGACATGTTCCGCACCCAAAATTCTCCAGCGAGCCCACTGCCCGCTGGCCCCACTGGTCCGTCGTACACTACCGTCACTGGATCAGTTCCAACGATTGGGCCAGTCCAGCCCAATTCTGGAACTGGTCCAGTTCCAGCGCCTGATTACCGTCTTGGGCCAGCAGGCCCACTACCTGCTGGCCAATCCATCCCGACCCCAGAAAATTTCCAAAATCCGCCCATTTCTTCCTCAAGTCATAGACCGGTCACTCGTAGTCAGCGGGGTATTTTTAAACCAAAGAGACATTTTAATTTAAATTCTAATGTTCTTAAATCACCTTACCCTCTACTCATGTGTCTGCGTTAAATGACCAAAATTGGAAAATTGCTATGACCGATGAATATAATGCTCTTATTCATAATAAGACGTGGGAGTTGGTGTCCCGTCTTTCTGGTATTAATATTATTAGGTCTATGTGAATTTTTGCTCACAAGGAAAATTCAGATGGTTCATTTGCACGACATAAGGCGCGGCTTGTGGGTAATGGTAAGACTCAGCAGGTTGGGTGGATTGTGGTGAGACATTTAGTCCGGTGGTCAAGACGGCTACTATTCGCACTGTACTCAGCTTGGCTCTTTCGAAAGCATGGCATATTCATCAGTTAGATGTAAAGAATGCTTTCCTACATGGTGATCTCAAGGAAACAGTTTATATGCATCAACCGTTGGGATTCAGGGATCCCAAACATCCTCATCATGTCTGTTTATTGAAGAAGTCCTTATATGGGCTTAAGCAGTCTCCACGGGCCTGGTATACAAGGTTTGCTGACTATATTTCGACTATTGGGTTGACTCACAGCAGGTCAGATAATTTCTTATTCATCTACCGTCGTGGTTCGTCCTTGGCCTACATTCTGTTGTATGTGGATGATATCATTTTGACTGCCTCTTTTGATGTCTTACGCCAGTCTATCATGACCATGCTCAGCTCTGAGTTTGTTATGAAAGACTTAGGGCCCTTGAGTTACTTTTTGGGGATTGCCGTCACTCGTCATTCCGATGGATTATTCTTGTCTCAACGGAAGTATGCATCTGAGATCATTGAGAGGGCTGGAATGTCATCCTGTAAGTCCACATCCACTCCAGTTGATACAAAGCCCAAGCTTAGTGCCGCGACCGGCATACCCTACGAGGATCCAACCCGCTATCGCAGTCTTGCAGGGGCCCTTCAGTAACTTACCTTTACGAGATCGGATATTACATATGATGTCCAACAGGTGTGTTTGTTCATACATGATCCCAGAATTGAGCACATGAATACGCTCAAACTCATCATTCGGTATATTCAAGGTACACTTGACTATGATTTGGATTATATCCATCATCAACGTCCACACTTGTCTCGTATACAGATGCTGATTGGGGTGGCTGTACCGACACCAGATGGTCTACGTCAGGCTATTGTATGTTTCTTGGCAACAACTTGGTCTTCTGGTCTGCAAAGCGTTAGTCGACTCTATCCCGCTTAAGTGCCGAGACTGAATATCGAGGGGTAACTAATGTGGTCTCGGAATCATGTTGGTTACGTAATTTGCTTTTAGAGCTTCATTGTCCTATTCAGAAGGCAACCTTGGTTTATTGCGATAATATTAGTGTCATCTACCTTTCTGATAATCTGGTTCAGCACCAACGCACTAAGCATATCGAAATGGACATTCACTTTGTCCGTGAAAAGGCTGCTCGTGGTCAAGTTCGCGTATGACATGTCCCATCGAGATATCAAATTGCAGACATCTTTACAAAGGGTCTTCCCGCAGTCCTTTTTGAAGATTTTAGGGAAAGTCTCAGCGTTCGAAGACCGCTCGCTATGCCTGCGGGTGTGTGTTAAATAAGGTATATTCTAGTGATATACACTTGGTATACATGGTGTATATCACGGGTCCTTTAGGAATGTCACGGGCAAACCAGCCCATCTCGGGATTGGCCCATCAGCCCATCACGGGTAGGCAGTATATTATGTATGTATATTTATGTAATATTGTAGTGTAAAGGTTACCTTAATTAGACTTGTACACTTACCATAATTGTATATTTAGTATCCAAGTAGAATAAGGTTTTAGATGTAGAATAGGAATAGGATTCTCCTAAAATGGAAATATGTAACTTGTATATATAACCTTTCAATTAATGAAAATAAACAAGGGGATTATTTCTTTCACAAATCATGTAGAAGGGTAGCCCTTTTGGGTTGCAGATACCCCATATGACAACTACTATAGATCTAACTTTTAGTTTGTCATGCTCCTGAATTGCCTTAGAATAACACAAACATCATATCATCCTTAAGTGACTAAGTGAAGGTCTATTGTCACTTCTAATTATTTTGACAGTTTTAGCAAATTGAATCTTAACAAATAACAGAAACTGTTTTAAGACTACACATATATCAGACTTGACTTGAAGACTAAAAAATTATACAATAGAAAAGACGAGCCTTATCTCTATCATTATAGCAAAAATAGTGGAAAAAAGTGTCATCTTGAAAAATCATCTACTATAATAAGAAAACATTTGTTGCCACCAATAATAGGCACCTTATAAGGCCACCACAAATCTATATGAAGAAGGTCAAAACATTCAATAGTCTTATACAACTGATAGGAAATGGTTCCCTAGTTTGCTTTGCACAAGGGCACGCTGTATATCAATTGAGTCTTTCATATATCAGATCTTGTTTTACAGTAATCAAAATCCTAAGTAAAGAAGTAGAAATATGACCACTCTTTTATTCCACAACTTTATGTCTTCAGTAGTACTGATTTGTTTACCTGACTTAATATTAAAAGAGAAATTGTTGATCTTGTTGTTTTCTAAATCATTTCTTAGTAGGTAGAGGCCATCATTTTCTCTCCTAATCTCCTTCACCCTTCTACTACAAAGATGCCGTAAAAGGACAAAATCAGAGAAGAAGGATACTAAAAAAACTCAACTCTCAAGAGACTTTGGAAATAAATAGTAGATTATACTTGAACTCAGGTACATAAAAGCATTAGACACCGTATTCCCACAGGAAAGTGTACTAGTACTTGTTGGAAATTTACTAATGTGGATTTAAGTCTATCCCATTATTTATGACTCGAACAATTGGAGCCCCGCATGTCGGAAACGTTGTTTCCACACACGTGCACACGTAGTGCCAAGTATCGCAAATTTCATTAGTGAAAGAGATATTGGTACATAAGTGATACGTTTGATACATAATGATGGACGGTTATTAGTCAAATGACAAGTATTCCATGTTGGTAAATGAAGGAAGAAGTGTAAGATGAAATGAGTCGGAAGTCGCCGCGGCGCAGCCCCGTCGGAGCCGAGGTGCCGGAGTGCCACGACGCTAATTGGGTGGTTAGTCACTGGAGTCGCGGCGCCGCGGCGCTATTTCACAGAGTCGCGGTGCTTCGGAGGCAGAATGCTGTGACGGGAAGTTTTGGAGCATTGAATCTCCATTATTTGGCACATGAATTCAACCATTATTTGGCTGAATGTAACCCATCAATAAGTGTCATTACATGGCTATTGAAGGTTATTAGTTGTCTAGTTGAGGGGTCATCTCATTACACTATAAATTGAGGCCTTTGGCTCAATTGTTCAACACACTAAGAAACCTCTCACTGAAATTTTCTGAAATCTTCTTTTTCTTCCTCTCTAGCAAGTTCACTATACTCAAAGTTCTTCAAGAGTAACACTTGAATTTCCTTTGCTCATTTGTTAAGTTGTTGTTGTATCTTGGGAGACTATTGCCCGACAATGTAAAAGGATATATACGGGGCAATCTTATCTTAAAGACAAAGTGCCATCACTCGACTTAGCAAATGACAAGGAGTTTGTATTATTCTTGATTCCAGATTGTTGTAATCTTTAGTTTATTATTTCTAGCATTTTGTAATATTTACTTACTTCCCGTTTCCTGCAATTGTTGTAACCCACAATTTTAAGACGAGATTTGTTGTAAGTGCTTAGAAAGATGATTGGAAGAGAATAACTCATTTCTGATACTGTTGCTGCTACTCAAGGTAACCCCTCTGCCTTCCCCACTGCTGCTCAAGGCACACTCAATGCCTTCATTGCTGCTCAAGGCACATCCAACGCCTTTCCTAATGCTCAAGGGAACGTTACAGTTCCTCCACCCTCTGAATTCCACTATGAACGCCCAGAAACATTCATGGGCTCTAACTTTAAGAGATAGTAGCAGAATATGTTATTTTATCTGACTATTATGGGAATGGCTCGATTCTTAACAGAAGATCCTTCATAAGCTGGAGATGAAGTGGACCCTCAGCCTAATGAAACGGCTGAAGGGGCCAAGTTATCCATGTCGTTAATGGCATAAAGATGGTTCTTGATGCATAGAGTCATAGTGACTTCATGTGTAAGAACTATATTTTAAACTATCCGTCAGACCCACTCTACACGGTGTATTGCACCGTAGGCACCGCTAAAGAGTTATGGGAAAAACTGCAGAAGAAGTACAACGCATAAGATGGTGGTACGAAAAAATTCATCATTGGGAAATTCCTGAAATTTCAAATGGTGGATAGAAAAACTGTGATGTCCCAAGTCCAGGAATTCCAAATGATTTACATCACCTGGATTTGGAAGGTATAAAACCAAATGAGCAGTTTTTGGTTGCATCACTAATTGAGAAGTTACCTCCCTAGTGGAATGAGTTTATGAGTTACTTAAAACTCAAGACAAAGGAAATAACCTTTGAGGAACTTATTATCAAACTCCAGATTCAGGAAGATATTAAGAAGGCCTTCCCTAGGGGAAAACAACCCGCTGAGGCAAAGGAAAATCTGGCTTAGGCCAAAGGGAACCCAAGCAAGAAGCGCAAGTTCCAGAAAGACGGTAAGACCCAGGCGGTGGAGAAGTTCAAGGGGAACTGTCACCACTGTGGGAAACCTGGTCACATGATCAAGGACTGCCGCAAGCTCAAGACTAAGCAACAAGTGAAGGCCAAGGCTAAAGGCAATGCATATGCTAACATCGTCAAATACACGCTTCTTGATGACATGATTGAGGAGTTCTCGGTGGTGGTACTTGAAGCAAACCTTGTTGAGAATCCCATGCAATGGTGAATGGACACGAGTTCTACCAGACACATCTGTTCCAATAGAGATGCCTTCTCCACATATACACCAGTTACAGACAAGAAGCTGTTCATGGGTAACAACGCTTCCTCTGACGTGCTGAGGGTAGGAAAGGTAGTCCTGAAGATGACTTTGGTAAAGGAGCTCACTCTGAAGGAGGTGATGCATGTCCATGAGATTAGGAGGAATTTAATTTCAGCTCATTTATTGGTTAATGCTGGTTTTAGGCTAGTATTTGAGTCCAATAAATTTGTAATCACCAAGAATGGAACTTTTGTGGGAAGAGGCTTCGTCTGTGAAGGCCTCTTCAAAGTTAACACCATGTCTGTAATACGTCTAAGCAATAAAATTGAAGTTTCTTCTTACTTGCTTGAGTCTTCTAATTTATGGCATCATAGATTAGGACATGTTAACTACAAGTCCATCCAAAGGTTGGTGAAGTTGGAGTTGTTGTCGTCTATCGACGTAAACCCTCAACATAAGTGTGAGGTGTGCGTAGAGGCAAAACTCACAAAGATTCATTTTCGATTCGTCGAAAGAAATACTGCTCCTCTAGAACTTATTCACACATATATATATGATTTGAAGTTTGCACAAACTAGGGGGACAAGTAATTTGTGACATTCATTGATGATAGCATAAGGTATTGTTACCTTTACTTGTTGAAAAGTAAAGATGAAGCCTTTGAAGCGTTCTGACGTTAAAAAGCAGAAGTTGAAAACCAACTAAGCATGCAAATTAAATCCATTCGTAGCGATAGAGGAGGAGAATAAATAGCGCCATTTGAGGAATATTATGCCAAATCGAGCATTGTTCATCAAACGACGGCTCCATACTCACCTCAGTCGAACGGTGTTGTTGAACGCGAGAACCGCACGTTGAAGGAAATGATGAATGCCTTGCTCATCAATTCCGGTCTTCCCCAAAACATGTGGGGAGAAGTTGTCCTTACCTCTAATATAATTCTTAGTAGAGTCTCACATAAGGGTAAGGACAAAACTCCATATGAATCATGAAAGGGAGAGAAACCCACCTATAAATATTTAAAGGTGTGTGGTTGTTTGACAAATATCGAAGTGCCCAAGCCAAAATAGGTTAATACTGGTTTTAGGCTATTATTTTAGTCCAATAAGTTTGTAATCACCAATAATGGAACTTTTGTGGGAAGAGGCTTCGTCTGCGAAGGCCTCTTCAAAGTTAACACCATGTCTGTAATACGTGCAAGCAATAATATTGAAGTTTCTTCGTACTTTCTTGAGTCCTCTAAATTATGGAATCATAGATTAGGACATGTTAACTACAAGTCCATCCAAAGGTTGGTTAATTTGGAGTTGTTGTCGTCTATCGACGTAAACCCTCAACATAAGTGTGAGATGTCCGTAGAGACAAAACTCACAAAGCTTTCTTTTTTTATCCGTCGAAAGAAATATCGCTCCTCTAGAACTTATTCACACAGATATATGTGATTTGAAGTTTGCACAAACTAGGGGAGGGAACAAGTACTTTGTGACATTCATTGATGGTAGCACAATGTATTGTTACCTTTACTTATTGAAAAGTAAAGATGAAGCCTTTGAAGTGTTCCGACGCTATAAAGCAGAAGTTGAAAACCAACTAAGCATGCGGATAAAATCCATTCGTAGAGATAGAGGGGGAGAATATGTAGCGTCATTTGAGGAGTATTGTGCCGAATTAGGCATTGTTCATCAAACAACGGCTCCATACTCACCTCAGTCAAATGGTGTTGCGGAACGCAAGAACCGCACATTGAAGAAAATGATGAATGCATTGCTCATTAATTCCAGTCATTCCCAAAATATGTGGGGAGAAGCCATCCTTACCGCTAATATGATTCTTAACAGAGTCCCACATAAGGGTAAGGACAAAACTAAATATGAATCATGGAAGGGAGAGAAACCCAACTATAAATATTTAAAGGTGTGTGGTTGTTTGGTAAATGTCGAAGTGCCCAAGCCAAAGCACGTCAAGATTGGGCCTAAGACTGTAGATTGCATTTTCATCGGATATGAAAATAACAGTAGTGCTTATCGCTTCTTAGTGCATAAGTCAGATATTCCAGATATCCACGGGGGTACAATCATGGAATCAAGGAATGCTCAATTCTTTGAGGATACTTTTCCTAGAAAGGAAAAAGACATAACCTCTCGCAAACGAAGTTATGTACAAAGCTCTCAGGAACCAGGAGTCATTGACTGCTTGGATCTAGATGGTGCAGATCTAGTGGACTTCGAAGTGGCTGAATATCCGGAAACTAGTGTTCCAGATTCTCAAAACTTGGAGACTCCAGAGATGGAACCAAGGCGAAGTAAAAGGGCCAGGAAGGATAAATCCTTCGGTCCTGACTTTGTAGCTTATATGGTTGATGTCGAACCAAGGACAATTGCTGAAGCATTGTCAACTCTAGAGGCACCGCTCTGGAAAGAAGCTATTGAGAGTGAAATAAACTCCATATAACTATACTTGGGAGTTGGTTGACCTTCCTCCGGGAAACAAACCATTGGGTTGTAAATGGATACTCAAACGGAAGTATAAGGCAGACGGGTCTATAGATAAGTACAAGGCCAGGTTGGTAGTCAAGTTCTATCGACAGAAAGATGGCCTTGACTATTTTGACACGTACTCCCCGGTTTCTGGATGGCATCTATACGGGTATTCATTGCGATCGCAGCGTTGCGTGACCTTGAGATACGACAAATGGATTTCAAGACAGTCTTCCTAAATGGTGATTTGGAAGAAGAAATCTATATGGAACAACCCGAGGGGTATGTGGTTCCAGGGAAAGAGAAGAAAGTCTGTCGACTTGTCAAATCTCTGTACGGGCTGAAACAAGCCCCGAAATAATGGCACAAAAAATTTGATAGTACTCTACTATCGAAGGGTTTCTCCATTAATGAATGTGATAAATGTGTATACACGAAAGGTAACTCTGACTCGTTCGTCATGATATGCCTTTACGTAGACGACATGTTAATCACATGGAGCAGTCCTAGCTTGATCCTAGAGACTAAGAACATGTTGAAACAATGCTTCGACATGAAGGATATGGGTATCACAGATGTCATCTTAGGAATAAAGATCTCGAAGACGTCTGACGGACTGGTCTTATCTCAGTCTCACTACATCGAGGATGTGTTGAGAAAGTTCGAGATGTTTGACAGTTTGCCTACGAAGTCACCACTGGATAGAAATCAAAAGCTTGATAAAAATCGTGGTGCACCCGTATGCCAGGAGCAATATGCACAGGTGATTGGAAGTTTGATGTACATAACAAACTGCACCGACCTGATATTGCTTATGCAGTCAACAAGTTGGCTAGGTTTACCCGTAAATCGAGTAATGATCATTGGAAGGCATTGAATCGAGTACTACGATACCTGAAATACACGCTAACTTACAGGTTACATTATTCGAGATATCCAGTTGTACTAGAGGGGTACAGTGATGCAAACTGGATATCTGATATAGAGAACACCAAGTCCACCAGTGGGTATATATTTACAATTGGTGGTGGGGCTGTGTCTTGGAAATCCTCTAAGCACACTTGCATCGCCCGATCCACGATGGAATAAGAGTTTATCGCTTTAGACAAAGCAGAAGAAGAAGCTGAGTGGCTTCACAACTTCTTAGAGGATGTCCCTTGTTGGGACAAACTCGTACCTTCTGTAATGATCCACTGCGATAGTCAGTCGGCTCTAGGAAGGGCACAGAGTTCTATGTATAACGGCAAGTCTCGTCATATTCGACGGAGACATAAGACCGTTAGGCAGCTGATTACCACCGGTATAATATCCATTGATTACATAAAATCAAAGGATAATATAGCAGACCCACTGATAAAGGTCTTACCCAAAGATCATATGTTCTGCCTGTCTAGGGGAATGGGCTTAAAACCCAAG
Source organism: Anisodus tanguticus (assembly GCA_034509755.1). Taxonomy (NCBI): domain Eukaryota; kingdom Viridiplantae; phylum Streptophyta; class Magnoliopsida; order Solanales; family Solanaceae; genus Anisodus; species Anisodus tanguticus. The sequence goes on from CM067540.1 coordinate 16,973,447, forward strand.
CTATAAGGACCAATACGGTGGTAACCCAACCTTACTGACTGGAGATCCCAGGAATTTGGTTAAATGGGAAAACTAAGCTGTAAAGGTTTAGTTGAGCGCTTCGATGGAAGCATGAGCACTTCGAATAGTGAGTTATGTAAAGAAACATCAATATAAAGTCGTTTCCGTAATAGACGTTAAGTGCTATCTGATCCTCAACGGTGGAGGTTAGGTTTGGGGAACTTTTAATGGTTCTTAACACTTGTAAAGTGATAGTAGGATTCCTTATAGGAGACCACCTATTTAAGTGCGAGGAGAGGCCGCCTCAAATGAACGCACTTAAGAATCCAAGAAGTGTCCACGGCCACAACGGATAACATATTATGAAGAACAGAGTAAAGAAAGTTGTTGTGTTGGTACCGTTGACTTGGCTTACACTAAACACTGAAGGTTCAAGACATCACGTTCACCGCACAATAAGTAAGTCCGATGGTATTCAACTATGGAAGGTTCAAAGCTGAAGCTACCTCTCCTGATGCAACATCGGTCCGTAGAAAGATTGCTGGAAATAGGCACCTTGTGAGTGCGCCAAAATCTCTTTCAAGAGGGAATTGTTGGAAATTTACTAATGTGGAATTAAGTCTATCCCATTATTTATGACTCGAACAATTGGGGCCCCACACGTCGAAAACATTGTTTCCACACACGTGCACACGTAGTGCCAAGTATCACAAATTTCATTAGTGAAAGAGATATTGGTACATAAGTGATACGTTTGAGATATAGAATGATGGACGGTTATTGGCCAAATGACAAGTATTCCACGTTGGTAAACGAAGAAAGAAGTGTAGGAAGTGTAAGATAAAATGAGTCGGATGTCACCGCGGAGCCGCGAAGGGCCACGGCGCAGCCCCGTCGGAGCCGAGGCGCCGGAGCGCCGTTGGGTGGTCAGTCACTGGAGCCGCGACGCTAATTCACAGAGCCGCGGCGCTTCAGAGGCAGAATGCCGCGACAGGAAGATGGAAAGTTCTCACTTTTGGAGCTTTGAATCTCCATTATTTGGTACATGAATTCAGTCATTATTTTGCTGAATGTAACCCCTCAATAAGTGTCATTACATGACTATTTAAGGCCATTAGTTGGCTAGTTGAGGGGTCTTCTCATTACACTATAAATTGAGGCATTTAGCTCAATTGTTCAACACACTAAGAAACCTTTCACAGAAATTTTCTGAAATCTTCTTCTTCCTCTCTTGCAAGTTTACTATACTCAAAGTTCTTCAAGAGTAACACTTGAGTTTCCTTTGCTCATTTGTTAAGTTGTTGTTGTATCTTGGGGGGATACCCATTTGAGACCCCTTGAAGCTTCTCAAATGTGGTGAATATGCTCCATGGGTCATCATTGACTATTGCCCGACAACGTAAAAGGATATATACGGGGCAATCTTGTCTTAAAGACAGAGTGTCATCACTCGACTCAGCAAATCACAAGAAGTTTGTATTGTTCTTGATTCCAGATTGTTATAATCTTTAGTTTATCCTTTCTAGCAATTTGTAATATTTACTTACTTTCCGTTTTCTGCAATTGTTGTAACCCACCGTACTAGTATGAGTCACATGTGTAACATCTCCATTTGATAGAAATACTCTTTTAGGATTGTTTTTTTTTTGTTTATTTAGTAGATTTGTATCAACCAACATATGATTAGTAGCTTCTGAGTCTACTATCTATTTTAGTAGTATTTTAGTTCGCTAGATGTGCACTGTTCTTACCCGCTAAATTAGCAGCCTAAGTTTGTTCACCTCTTCCTTTGGTCAATAATTATAATATCTGATCATACTGCTCATTTGTGAAAGTAACGCCATGCAGATTCATTTTGCTATCATTGGTTTGCCATTGACTTGTTGATGCATATTTTAGTTTTGAGTAATGTGTATTAACTCTTGACCATGAACCAATTGTTGACCTTAAAACATGTACATCAACTATGAATTAGCAGAGTTACTAGGAACATTTGAACTACCAGATTCATATCCTTCACATTGAACATTTTAAGAAGTTGTAATAGGTTGAAACTAAGGCTGGTAAGTGGGCCGGGTCGGCCCGATCATGACCCCCCCGATACTCGCCCCGCCCCGATCGCCCTTCAAAAAAAATAAACGGTGTTGGGGTTCGACTTGGGACGGGACCAGGGCTCGTCCTGCCCGTCCCGATCCCTATCCGACCCGCCCCCATCCTGACCCCGCCCTAACCTGCCCCGCCCCCGTCCCGACCCGTCCACCCCCTTTGCAAAAATAACCGTTGCACAACGACCATTTTTTATTTTAGCCGTTGTGCAACGGGTATAATGGCTAAAATAGCCCTCCACCCCATAAATCCCCCCTACCTCCTTAATATTTTTTTTAACCCAAGTATATTTACACTTTAACCCAATTTCTCAACTATAAATACTTTATTTTCCTCCATTTTTCTCACAAATCTTCCTACCATCTCTCTAATCTCTCTATATCTTTCTCTACAACTCTACATTGCCTACTAAATTTTATATTTTATTTGCTAATTTATATCAAAGTTCAAAAATTGGGCATCCATCGAGCAAAGTTTCAATTTTCAACCTCGATTACACGTCGACGTTACGTCGGCGTTTGGTATCTTCGTTCCTTCTTTAAATTATTATTTTTACTTAATTTTAATTATCGCACTTAATTTCATTTACTTTAATTATTTATTTGTATAATTATAATGGAACGCCTTGGACATATGATTAAGTGTAAGGGTGCTTCTTCTAGTAGGGGTAACAATGGTAAATGTACTTCTTCTAGTAATCTTATTCCTAGTCCTGATGATTTGATTGATTTTATTCATATAGATGAAACTGCTTTTTTTAATGATATACCATTAGATGATGATGTATATTCTGCATCTGAACCAGACTTTAATTTTGACGATAATGTAGATGACACACCCACTAGTGCACCTCAACCTCAGGCTCAGACTGAGTCTCAACCTCAAACTGAAACTGGAATGTCTCCTATTCACCCTAGTATGAGTCGAGGACCCAAACAACAAAAATTAAAATCACATGTATGATATTTTTTTGATAGGGACAAAGAGAATCAAGTAGTTAGATGTAAAATTTGTCAAAATATTTATAAATTTAAAACCGAAAAAGGTCAAGGTGGGACGGGAAGTTTATTGAGACATGTACAAGGCGAGCACACAACTAGGTAGAATTAATACCAAGTTGAAACATCGGGTGTGCCAATGCCCTCTGAGTCGGGACAAGGTTCACATAGTGTCTCCGACCAAGTACATGGTCGAATTAACCCGACGACGGGGAAAATTATAGGTCCTAAATATGATAAACACAAAGATAGGAAAAATATAGCAAAATTAGTTGTAGTGGAGGGTTTGCCTTTTGCATTTCCTTCCTCTCCTGGTTTTATTCATTACGTTAGAGAAACATATAATACTGTTTTTAATGGTTTTTCTAGATCAACTGTTAGAAGAGACGTTTTTAAATTTGCACATGAATATCAACAATATTTACGTTATGCATTATATCAGTTTAATGGCAAAGTGGCTCTCACTTCTGATACAGGCGGTAGTACTAACGATAATGATTATTTAACTGTAATATGTCATTGGATAGATCATAAATGGTCTATGCAAAAACGTATTTTAGCATATAGATATATTGATGATAGGCACACTGAAACTTTTATTGCACAAAATATTCATGAAATTTGTGATTATTATGGAATAATTGATAAAATTATGACTATTAAATAAGATAATGCTACTTCTAATGATTATGCTATAAGACTTTTAAAAGTTCGATTAACTTCATCTTTTCCTGATCATTTTCATATAAGATGTGCGTGACATATTTATAACTTAGTTGTAAAGAATGGCCTAAAACTTTTTGAAAACATTCTTGATAAAATACAATTTTCTATAAACTTTATTTTTAAAGGTAATAAAATACAAAGACGCAAAGAGTATAAAAAAACTTGTCACGGTTGTAGATTACTTTATAGAAAAATTCCTGAAGAAGTAGCGACTAGGTGGAATTCTCTTTATGAACAACTACATGTTGCCTATGATTGTAGAAGACCTATAACTTTATTATTTAACGCCCATAATAAAAATCCAAGGGATATGCTTGTAGATAATGATTGGGAATTTTTTTAGAACTTATTGGATTTTTAGAGAAATTTTTTCAAGCTATGTTATTTTTTAGAACTTGTAGATAATAGTATTTATTATCCCACTATTTCAACTATGTTATTTTATATAGATTTAATATTTTTGTTACTTAATGAATATATGGAAAAACAAACTTATAAGACATCTATTGAAAAAATATTTATAAAATTTTAAAAAATACATTTTTTCCTATTCCCACTATTTATATTATTGGTGTTGTAATTAATCCGACTATTAAAGTAGACAGTTGTAAAACACTTTTTGAAACGATTTATGATTGTATGGCTGTACTTCCACCTCCAAGTCCAAATGAAGAACCAATTCACGAACCAACTAAAGAAGAAGTTACGTCTAGCATACACATTGTACCATCTTCTTCTACTTCGTTGCAACCTTATAAAAAAACATGCGGTTTCTGCTGTTAGTATTCAAGGCCTTAGAAATAAAATATTTAGTGGTTCAACTTCTTCAAAAGTTAGCGAAATTGATGTTTATGTTTTGCAGGGTGTTGTACCCTACGAATCAATTGTCAATGAAGATGGACGTGAATACTTGCTAAGATACTGGAGGGAGAACGCGAAGACATTTCCGACACTATAAAAGATGGCCCGAGATGTGTTGAACATTCAAGCGTCATCAACAACGTCTGAAAGCGCTTTTTCTGCTGGAAGATTTCAAATAGGAGAGCACAAACACTCATTGGTGGGAGACACCTTGGAGATTGCAATTATATTCAGAGATTGGATTCAAGCGGAACGTAGAAGGTGCGGTCAACCAGAGATCAACGAAGAAGACGACTACAACTACACCGAAGTCTTCTCCGAGGGAACAGGAAGCGACATTGAACAATTTGACCAACAACTTCCAATTCCAACCGAAGATCCTCAAGACATTGTGAAGAAATTTGAAAAAGTATGGTTAACTATGTAATTTTTTTAATTGCAATTTTACTATGTGATTTGTAACTTTTAAACAACGAAAAGAGTTGCAATTTTGAAATTTTATTACAAAAAAATTATATTTCTATTAAATAATATAAGAGACACAAAATCAGCCTTGAGATGTTTCTATTACACTATCTTGTTCAATTATTGAAGTGTTTAAATATATTTTTTTAAATTACGTGTTTAAAAAAATCCCCCTACCGCCCCGCCCCCCAAAACACGTCCCCCTTTCCGGCGGGATGTGCGACGAGACGAGACCTATTCCTGTCCCGCCAATCCCGGCCCGCTAATCTCGCCGGAGCCTGCGTCCCGACCCTCCCCCACCGGGACTTCCCTTCTGGAAATAATGAAAGACATAAGGGACCATCCTTTTGTTGCAGCATGCTCCTCAGATTTACGGATTAGCAGGGGCCCCTTTTTCCTTCATGGGAGAATCAAACAAATTCTTCGAGCTAGAGAGAATTTTGGAGATTTACAAAGCTCTCCGAAAATAAGAAGGGTTGGGCTGGTTTATCGATAGGGAAAGAGACAGGGAGGGGGAAATGGCGGTTGTCCGTGCACTTTCCGGAAATGACAGAAATATAGTCCGGGTTTATCAATCTTAGGTACCCATGAATTTCTCAATTTATTATAGTAGAAATGACATAAAGTGGGAACCAAGATCCATGATACGGCATTTGCTTTCCTCACTCCTGAATAGACCCACTGGCCACCCCTAGTTGAAACTAGGTGGATATCCCACAATCTTGAAACAAGCTTCTGTGGTGTAACCTTTCAATTTGCAGAAGTCACAAAACAAATTGTAGTTATTTTTGTACTTCTGATCCCACCACCTATTCTTGAATACATTAATGCATCATAATGTGATGAACTAGTAGTACGATTAGTTCCCAACAGTCCTAAGGTAGCCGCAACAATCTTTTGGCTTTCATTACTTATAACCATAACATATACCTGGTTTACTATGGACATAGAATATATTAATAAAATTTGAATTTTGGCATGTCTATAAGAATCATTCAATCCCGTCAAGAATTGAAATAATTCCATCTTGTTCAGAAACACCACATAATCTCTAGATTTTGGACAATCACAACTAGGAGTAGGGATTATAACCTCAAATTCTTCTCATAAGCTCTTTAATTTTGAAAAATACACAGAAACTGAGGTTGTTCCTTGACTCAATGTAACAATTTCTTTATATAGATTATAGGATCTTAACACATCCACTTTACTAAATATTCCTTTCTACTTGTGCACTTGAGACATACATAATTCCTCCTAACAGATTGCTAGCCATAGAATTCATAATCCAAAAAAGGACTATCATTCACTCTCTCTCAATAATTTTACATAGTTTCAGGATATTTTTCTTTAGCACTCGAACCATCAACTAAATAAATCTTATTTGTCCCTAACAACACTACTCTCATAGACCTAAACCAGATCGAGTAGTTTTCAATACCAGTCAATTGAAAAATATAATTTGAATTCCATTTACATCGGCTGGTGAGTGAAATAGCGAGTGATTGAAATATATTCCATGTGCTTGATTTACATCTATCTGAGTTGCTTGATTTTCTCATGAACCATGATTCGCTGGAAGACTATTGTTCTCCATTGTTGTCAAGAACTTGTTAAATCACGAACAAGAATTCGTTAAGAACTGAACAAAATTTGCGATCGAACTAGGAGTTCTAGTACGGTAACTCTGATACTATGAAATTATAAGAGATTCACAGAAAGAGATCAACCCTAAAAAAAGAAGAAGATACAATGAAGAAGAAGAAGAAGAGAAGAGGGGGGAAATTGTTACCCATTCAATTAATTGTACAAGTAGTACAATATGCTCTATATATAAGAGCAGTACATAATTCTAAAGTTAGTTAAGTTAGTTAGATAATGTTTAACGACTTAATAGTCTAACTAGCATAAATGACTAAAATGCCCCTCTATGGTATTTCTTTCTCTACACAAATAAACTGTTTTGTTAATTAATTTTGTAAACATATTTTTTAAGTGTATAATAGTTCTTAGGCGGACTTGTTCTCTACATTGGGACGAAGGTGTCAAAAATTAATCTGAAAATTAATACAGATTTAGTTAAGCACAATGAAGCAAACGCACATAAACAATATTTATTTGGGATTAAGGCTTAGGTTATTGATATTGCATTTACATTAGGTCTGTTGCCATGAGTCATTTTCTTATAGTTATAGACTTAATTTTAATGAAAAAATAAAAATAAATTCTGAAGAACCTTTTAGATTACAGAATTCCTAATTTCCTCAAAAGACGAAATATGCAGTATTTTGAAAATGACCATGACTAGAAATTGACTGATAATTCATACAACATTTCAATTAGACTAGAATTGAGAAATACTTGATCCCCCCCCCCCCCCCCCCAACATCTGACCTGAAACACGACTAATTTAAATTTACACGCCATATACTTCATTAAATGAGAAAATGCGTAAGATCCTCACCTACTTTATGAAATGAAGCTAAATTCATGCTTTTACAAGGAAGATATTTTTTCTTATTCGGGAGAGGGAGAGGGAGATAATGAAAGTAGATGTCGTCAAACAAAATATGAATTAACAAAATGAGAGTATTTTAAATCTAAAATTTGATTATTAGGTCATTTTAACGACTCGAAAAGTCATTTTTGCTTATTTTACCTTAAAACTCCTAAATTACCCTTCTCGGGTCTTTATTTGCTTGCTTGTGACTTGCGGGGATGGGTGGTACGACTCCCGAGGAGTTCAGATAGGTTTCAGACCCTTTTTCGTAGGATTGGAAAATCTTAAGTTAAGAGAATAGAGAAGTTTGACTCATAATTGACTTTTAGGTAAACATACTCTTTTCGTAGTTTAATCGGTTCCATTAGTTCCGGAATGACGTTTATGACTTAGTCGAGCCTTTGGTTCGGTTCCCGAGGTAGCCAGGTGTGTTTTGTGGGGTTGTTTGTGAAATTGTGGAATTAGAACTTAAGAGTTGACTTTAGTCAAACCCGAGTCTTAGAGACTTTTTTCGAGAGATTCGAGTGCGCGAGCAGGTCTGGAATGTGTTTTTTTTTATAGGAATTCATGTTTAGTTTATATCTGGGAGGTCTCGGGAGTATTTCGGGTGTTTGACGGGGAGTTGGTGAGTTTTGAATATTGCTGGTGTCTGGTGTTAATCCCAGCGCCTTTGGTTTCGCTTCCGCGGGTCCGTCTCTGCGGAGGTCTATCTCGCAAAAGTGAGGTTTGACCTTGAGCCGAGGGTCCACCTTAGCCGACATGTTCCTCGCAGAGCGGGTGCGCCTTTGCAGAGATTCCTTTCGCTCTAGCGAAGGTTCGGGATTTTAAGTGGATCCGCCTCAGCAGATAGGGTTTCTTCGAAGCGTGTTCGCCCTAGCGGAGTCGATTCCGCTGAAGTGAAACACTGTTCAAAATATAAGAATTGAAGACCTAGAATTATTTCTCATTCCCCAAAAATATTCTTCTTGGTACTAGAGCTTAGAGAGTAAGTTTCTTGAAGATTCAAGCGAAATACATCATTAAGGTAACTTTCTACCCTTCTATTAATGTGTTCTAGTTATATTATGTCCTAAGCATGGTTCTTAAATTGGGGGGGGGGGGGATTAAGAGGAGAACCTTGTTGAGAATAAGAGAGTTATATTTGGGGATTGGATTTGGATTGTTGTTGTTGATATTGTAAACTAGTATTGTATTGGACTAGTGGGCGGTATTTAATTGACCAATTACATGTTATAAATCATTTTGGGAATTGGAGAAAATTTTAGGATTAGAATTGGGGTTTTTTGCCAATTCATGAAATTAAGGATCTAATTGGGTTTTGTACTTAAATTAACTTGAGATTATGACTATCTAGCATGTTATGCTACTATTTGGGTAATTAAGTTTGAGTCTTGATAACATGGGCTTGAGGTTCCTTTGTAGTTTAACTTGGGAATTCTAGTTTCACCTATAGACATGGTACCATTAGACCGTGTTCTCATATAATTGATATGATTGACCAGAGTAATCTCGCGAGGAGGATCATAGGAAAGGCAAGACTATTGCGTGAGTTCTTCAGCTTTGATTCAGGTAAGTTGAGACTTACTAGACTCTAGTATAGCGTTATGTGTTGGTATGCTAATAATGATCTAATGAGAATAATGAATAATTGGGGTTCTGTATTGGTGAGGTGACGAACACTAATATGGGTATCGGTGAACTGATCTTGGGTTAATAATGAACTAGTATGATATACTTGAATGAGTTTATGTGTTTAGCCTTCGGGCCATGAGCGTGGTTCATAAATCCGTTTAGGTTTGGTATGATTGCTGATTATTTGGGCTCATAGCCATGCTTGATACTTATATCTTGATTTGGTTTGTCATGCATTCATCACTCAATATCTCGTCTGATACTTGAAAAAAACTTAGAATATTGATTGTATTGTTTATGTTGATTGCATGGTGTACACATATCCATCTCATTCATATATATTTTATTGACATTTGAATTGTTGAGTTACTACTGAAAGAGGCTTGGAAAGCTGGTTGTTGGATATGGTTACAAGAGTGATGACTGATGATGACACTTCAGCCACAAAACTGGTATCCGATAAGACACTCCGGATGGGTATATGGACTTCATAAGTCCCCCATGTATCACGTGACAACTACTGTAGCAGCGTGTGTATACCGGATACATATAGCCATTGCATACATACATATCATCTGCATTGCATTCATTCTCATTTTGATATGTATTTGATGTTGTGTGTACTCGGTGTTGATTTCTGATAAACTATATGATCTTATGGCTTGATAAAGGAAATATTGATACCTGAGACTTATAAATTGTTGTGAGGTTGAGTTGTGAGACTTGACGGGACTAGACGCCTGATTATGGGGTTTAGGTTGGTTTGTTAATGATATTGAGAATTATGATAAGACTTGTGAACCTGGATAATACTTGTACATTGTTAAACTAGATAACTAATGATAGGTTAGTTAGTTGACTTTTATTGTGTTTAACTAACTAATTAGTAGAGAGGTATCAGAAAGTACCAACCCTCACCATCATTATAGCTAGGGTCGATCGACGATGTTGCCGAGTACACGTGTTTCCCATACTCACTCTACACTTGTTGTACTCTATGTGCATGTACTGAGCCGGACGACGGAGGAATAGGTAGAGCTTAGCTTGCTTGGAGATCACTTAGAGAGTCCAGGGTGAGCCGTTGATGCATTCTCGGCACTAGAACTCTTTTCTATATTTATGATTCTGCCATTATACTTTCAGACAATATCTTTATTCCACTATTCAAATTTGTATTCAGTATTAGAGCTTTACTCATGACTACCAGATTATTGGGGGGTTTCTTCAGATTATGTATTTATTATAAGACTTGTTAATTACTTCTCTTCTAATTCTTTACTTTCTGCATTTACTTTCGTATTTTTATATGATTGTAATGACTGGACTTTGTCTACGGGTTAAGGTAGGTGCCCTCACGGCACAATATAAATTTAGGTCGTGATAAATTGATATCAAAGCATTAGGTTAATAGTCTCATGAGTATATAACAAATGTCTAGTGAAGTCTTGCGGATCGGTACGAAGAGCTCCGTACCTATCTTCGAGAGGCTATAAAACATTTAGGAAAATTTAATTCTTTCATTATTTTGTGCGTTTCTACTATGATTGAATTCTAAATCTCTTTATTTCACTCTTTCTCACAGATGGTGAGGACACGTTCGATAACAGGAGGAGATCAGGATCCCGCACTTGTACCAGCACCTGTTGATAGAGGTGGTGCCTGAGGCAAGGGGCGCGATAGAGGTAGAGCTAGACCTTGAGTTGTAGCTCGAGGCCGAGCGCCGACAGTTTCTTAGACTCGTGGTAGAACGGAGTTTCCAAGGCCATGGGCTATTTCGGAGGATGATCAGGTTTCCCTAGATGATGATGAGTTGGGTCAGATTTATAGGGCAGGACCAGATCAGGTTCCCCCAAGTTTCATTGCCACCCCGGTATTACAGAATACTCTAATTTACATGATGAGCTTCTTGGAGACTATAGCTCAGGATATTCATCCAGCCACTTCTGATGGTTCTCATACCATGGTTGGAGGACAGGCTCCTGACCATGCTGTTATGCCCAGATTTCGGACACCAAAGGTTCATCCAACACCTGCTGGCTTCTTCAGTTCTTAGGTTTGACTATACATGGTCTTGCTATACCTCCAGCTGCACAACCTATTTTGTTTATGGAGAAGTAGAAGATGTTCGAGAGGTTCAGGAAGTTAGATCTGCCAAGATAAGATGGGGATCCCGAAGATGATGTGTATGAGTTTTTGATTAGTTTCTATGAGAAGTTGCACAACCTCGGATTAGTGGAGTCCTGTGGTGTTGATTACACTACTTTTCAAATGGTTAGACCAGCCAAGAAATAGTGGCGGTCTTATCTTGAGTATAGACCAATAGGGTTCACTCCTCTTACTTGAGTTTTATTTACCTAGATTTTCTTTGAGAAGTTCATGCCCCGCAATGTCAGAAAAAGGAGAAGAGCTCAATTTGAGGGGTTATGCCAGGGGCGTATGTCTGTGACCGAGTATGAGACATGTTTTCATGCATTGTCTTGCCATTCCTTGATGATTTTGCCTGATGAGGCTGAGAGGGTGAGGAGGTTCACCAATGGATTGGTATGTCCTCTTCGATTGATTGTAGCATAAATGTTACCACGGGTTCCACCTTTCACCAGATTGTTGGTGCTATGAGGGGGGGGGGCGAGTTTATTCAGAGAGATGATTATGATGAGAGAGTGGTTAAGAGGCCACGTGATAACACTTATGGAGCAACCTCATCTGGAGGTAGATGTCATTACAATGGAGGTCATCACCGTTCGAGTACTAGGCTAGTTGTTGCTGTTATGCCTACATCAGAAGGGGCCCAGTCTTCTCGTACTTCGTATGGTTCAGGGCAGTTGAATTTGAATTTTTACTAGCCCTCTGGCCATGGTGGTCATGCTGGTGCTAGTTCTTCTTCTCAGCCGATAATAGCTCCTAGATGATGTTATGAGTGTGGTGACATTGGGCATTTTAAGAGGGATATCCCCAGACTAAGGTGTGGTGGACAACACCAGGGTTCTAAGGGTTCAAGATCTAGAGCAGCAGGGCAATCAGCTAAAGGAGAGTCCCAAGGTGCTAGAGGCAATTCTCAAGGCGGTAGAGGTGACCCATATATAGGTTGAGGTGGTGCTCAGTCCAATCGAGGTGGCGGACGTGGGGTTCTCAGACTGCGAGTGATCGTAGGCATTTTTATGCATTTTTGGGTAGAGCCTCCGATGCTGTGATCCCGGGTACTCTTTCAGTTTGCTATCGACCTGCTACAATTTTGTTTGATCTAGGGTCTACCTATTCGTATGTGTCTGCCTATTTTTCTTTGAGTTTGGACTTGATGTGTGAGTCTCTAGCTATGCTTATTCATGTTTCTACACATGTTAGGGATTCTATAGTGGTAGATCCAGCTTATCTGGGTTGTGTAGTACGTTGATGGGGTATGATACTCAGGTAGACTTAAAAGTTTTGCATATGGTAGATGTTGATGTCATTTTGGATATGGATTGGTTAGCTCTATATCATGCTATCTTGGATTGTTATGCCAATATTGTTACCTTAGTCATGCCGAGTATTCCTTAGTTAGTTTAGAAGGGTACTCTTAGTCAGTATTCGAAAAGGGTGATCTCATTTTTGAAAGCTCATAAAATGGTAGAGAATGGATGTCTTTCTTATTTTGCCTATGTTCATGATACTAGTGGGGAGACTCCCTTCTTAGAGTCAGTTCTGGTAGTTTGGGAGTATCTAGAGGTGTTTCCTATAGTCCTTCTTAGTGTTCCGCCAAACCGTGATATCAACATCCATATTAACCTATAGTCGGGCACTTAGCCCATTTCTATGGCTCCATATCAGATGGCATCGACCGGGTTGAGGGAATTTAGGGAGCAATTATAGGATCTATTGAGTAAGGAGTTCATTCAGCCTAGTATTTCGCCTTAGGGTGCTCTAGTATTGTTCGTGAAGAAGAAATATAGGTCAATGTGCATGTGTATTGATTACATGCAACTAAACAAGGTGACCATCAAGAACAAGTATCTGATTCTGCGTATTGATGCCTTGTTTGATCAGATACAGGGTGTTTCGATCTTTTCCAAGATTGACTTGAGGTCCGGTTATCATCAGTTGAAGATCAGGGCTGAGGATGTTCCAAAGATAGTCTTCCAGACCAGATATGGGCATTATGAGTTTCTGGTGATGTCATTTGGGTTGACGAATGCACTTGCAGTCTTTATAGAGTTGATAAATAAGGTGTTCTGACCTTACTTGTATTTGTTTTTTATTGTGTTTATTGATGATATCTTGATATACTCGCGGAGCGTGGAAGAGCACGGGCAACATTTGAAGATCGTGGTTGGTATTCTGAAGGAGAAGCAACTCTATGCAAAGTTTTCAAAGTGTAAATTCTGGCTGAGTTCGGTAGCTTTCTTGGGTCATATAGTGACCAAGGACGGTATTATGATAGATCCCAAGAAGATCGAGGCAGCTTGGGATTGGATTTGTCCTGCTTTGATTATTGAGGTTTAGAGTTTTATCAGCCTCACAGGGTATTATCTGCGATTTGTGGAGGGATTTTCATCCATTGCAGCTCCGTTAACCAATTGGACTCAAAAGAGGTTGCATTTAAGTGGTTCAAGGATTGTGAGGCGAGTTTTCAAAAGCTCAAGGCCTTATTGACTACCGCTCCTATTTTGACCTTGCCAGTTGATGGAGAAAGCTTTACCATGTATTGTGATACTTTTGGAGTGGGTCTTGGGTGTGTGTTGATGTAGAAAGGGAAAGTGATAGCCAATGGTTTGAGGCAATTGAAGGTTCATGAAAAACATTATCCCACCCATGACTTAAAGTTGGCGGTGATCATGTTTGTATTAAAGATTTGGAGGCATTATCTCTATGGGGTGCATTATGAGGTCTACACCGACTATCATAGTCTTCATTACTTGTTCAATCAGAGGGATCTAAATTTGAGACATCGTAGGTGGTTGGAGATTCTTAAAGATTATGACATGACTATCTTGTATCACTTAGGCAAAGCGAATGTGGTAGCGGATGCCTTGATTACAAGGGGTGAGCATGGGTAGTTTGGCTATGTTGCATGTGAGAGAGCATTCTATGGATATGGACGTTCATTCTTTGGCAAATCGGTTTGTGAGGCTTGATATTTTAGAGCCTGGTAAAGTGTTAGCTTGTGTGGAGGCACGTTTTTCTTTATTGGAGCAGATTAGATTCCAGCAATGCGATAATGTTCGATTATGCAAGATCCATGACAATGTGTTGTGAGGAGAGGCAAAAGAGGTTGTTATTGATACTAATGGTGTTTTTAGGATCAAGGGTTGAGTTGTGTTCCTAGGATAGACGACTTGACTAGATTAGTTATAAATGAGGCACATAGTTCGAGGAACTCCATTCATCCAGAGGCTACAAAGATGTATCATGACTTGAAATAACATCATTGGTAGTGCAGAATAAAGAGGGGCATAGTGGAGTTTGTGTCCCGGTGCTTGAATTGCCAGCAAGTGAATTATGAGAAGCAGAGGCCTAATGGTGTGCTTCAGAGGATGCCCATTCCTGAGTGGAAGTGGGAGTGGATTGTCATGAACTTCGTTATGGGATTTCCCCGTACCTTGGGCAAGTTCGATGTTATAAGGTCATTGTGGACAAGTTGACTAAATCTGGCCATTTTATTTCAGTTCAGACTACTTATAACTCAGAGAAGTTGGTCAGGATCTACATCCGAGATATAGTCCAATTGCACGGGGTGCTCATTTCTATCTTTTCTGACCGGGGTACTCAGTTTACTTCTCACTTTTGGCGGTCTATGCAAAGGAGTTGGGCACTAGAGTGGATCTTAGTACAATCTTTGACCCTTAGGTCGATGTCCAGTCTGAGCGAACTATTCAAGTTCTCGAGGACATGTTGTGAGTCTGCATTGACTTTGGCGATCATTGGGACCAGTTTCTACCTTTGGCGGAGTTTGCGTATAATAACAACTATCATTCGAGTTGAGATGGCACCATTTGAGGCCTTGTACGGTAGGAGGTGTCGCACTCCAGTCGGGTGGTTTGATGCTTTTGAGGTTCGACCTTGGGGTACTGATCTTTTGAGGGATTCATTGGATAAGGTTAAGTTGATCTAGGATCAGCTTCTTACATCCCAAAGCATACAGAAAAGTTATGCAGGTCAGAGGGTTCGTCCCTTGGAGTTTATAGTTGGTGAGCGGGTTTTGCTGAAGGTCTCACCCATGAAGGGTGTAATGATATTTGGGAAGAAATGCAAGCTTAGCCCGAGGTTTATTGGTCCTTTTTAGATAGTGGATAGAATTGGTGAGGTAGCCTACGAGTTGGCTTTACCTCCTAGGTTATCCGGTGTGCACCCTGTTTTTCATGTTTCGATGCTGAAGAAGTATGTTGTTGATGGTTCTCATATGATTACATGGGATTCAATGATGCTTGATCAGAACCTAGCTTATGTGGAGGGACCTGTAGCTATTCTAGACAGGTAGGTTCTAATGTTGAGGTCCAAGGAGATACCTTATGTGAAAGTTCAGTGGAGAAATCGCCTGGTGGAGGAAGCTACATGGAAGTCTGAGTCTGATATGCGAGCTAACTACCATGAGCTATTTGAGAGTCCATGTATTTCCTTTTATTTATTGTTCGAGGACGAATGTTTATTTAAGTGGTACTTGATGTAACGACTTAAAAAGTTATTTTGCTTATTTTGACTTGCAACTCCTAAATTACCCTTCCTGAATCTTTATTTGATTGCTTGTGACTTGCAGAGATGGGTGGTACGACTCCTGAGGAGTTCGGATAAGTTTGGATCCTTTTTGGTAGGATTGAGAAATCTTAAGTTAAGAGAATAGAGAAGTTTGACTCATAATTGACTTTGCTGTAAACGTACTCTTTTCGTAGTTTCGTCGGTTCCATTAGCTCCAGAATGACGTTTATGACTTAGTCGAGCCTTTGAATCGATTCTCGAGGTAGTCGGGTGTGTTTCGTGGGTTTGTTTGTGAAATTGTGGAATTAAAATTTAAGAGTTGACTTAAGTCAAACCCGAGCCTTAGAGACCTTTTTTCGAGAAATTCGAGTGCGCGAGCAAGTTTGGAATGTGATTTATGATTGGAATGCATTTTTGATTTCTATCCGAGAGGTCTTGGGAGTGTTTCGGATGTTTGACGGGGAGTTGGTGAGTTTTGGCTATCACTGGAGTCTGTTGTTCGCCTCTGCGCCTTTGGTTCCGCTTTTGCGGGTCCGCCTCTGCGGAGGTCTGGCTCGCAGAAATGAGATTTGACCTTGAGTCGAGGGTCCACCTTAGCGAACATGTTCCTCGCAGGGGCGGGTGGGCTTCTGCGGAGATTTCTTCCGTTTTTTATTGGAATAATCACACAATTGCTTTGGCCCACGATGTGTACCAAACCGTTTAACCTAAAATTTGGTTATTAGGTCAAGCAATTAAATTTAAGAGATTAAGGCCACATGATTATACCAAATTCAGTTGATCCTTAAATAATGTAAAGATGATACATATGACGTAATAATGATAATAAAGTAAATAATCCAACAAAAACAATAAAAAGAGAGAGGGAGTAATTCTTATTGATTGATCTAGGCTAATCGTTAACAAACAATAATAATGAACACTTCATGAACGATGGTTTTTCCTAGAGTTTTTGTATATTTATATGTGTGTTATAATGGTGTGGATATGAAGATATAAAAGATAGTCTGCCTTAACTAACTCTTAGCACCTCTCGCACACGTTTCAGGGATAAGATCGTGGTTGTTGAATCGTGATAAGATAAAATCTTGGATATTTCAAAGTTGGTCGGCATTGGAATGACGATTTTGTAGTACCTTGGATCTTCTAGATGGATCTTTCCAAAATATTGCTATCTGGTATTGACGAAGAAGATCGAGGACCAAGTTCTCACTTCAGTCTTTGTCCAAGTTGAAATCGGCTGATCGGGGTTGAATATGAATTCTTTCGAGAAAAATACATAAAGTCCTCTCTGAACTTTTTAAGAAGACTTTTTTCGATCACCTGGTATAGTGAGTATATCACTCTCCCAGGGAGAGTGACGAACAAAAAAGAAAAAAGATGAAAAGCTAAGTTTTGACATTTTTTATTAATTTTTTTTTTTACTTTTCCCCCTTTATTTTACTTCTCTCAAAATTTCAAGCTTTGTTTGTGGCAACAATGGCCTCCACCTTGGCCTCCTCTGTTATTCCGAGACCAATTTCTTAGACGCACACAAATCATTCTCTTATGGTATCCCAATTTCTTCACAAGCTAGATTGAAGTTGAACCCGTAAAATCAACCCAACAAAATAAGTACTCCATGTCTGCTGCCTCTCCTCTTCCTTAAGAGTAATAGAACGTGAGAAGAATGAGTGAAGAGGGATGATGTCGCTGCCATCCCACCGTTTTCTGGTGAAGGAGCATTTTCCGGCGATGAATAGGTGGTAATTAGTGTTGGATATGTAAAGCAGGACGGGAAGTAAATAAATATTACAAGTGTTCGAAAGGATAAACAAACAAGTCAATATTCAGAACTGCCGCAAGCTTGTTAAGTCTTGAATCTTGATAACCTGAAATCAAGAAACACTAAATCTGGATTGTTACAACTGTGACTGAGTCGAGATATGTCTCTCTGTCTTTAAGACAAGATTTCCCCATATATATGTTTTTACATTAACGGGCAATAGTCTCCCACGATAAAACATCAACTAATCAACACTACAAAGCAAATAGGTTGATTCTGACGAAGAAAACAAACATGAAACGACTTGCTGAAGAATAGAAAATGAAGGAAGAGTTTTCTATTTTTGTCCACTGTTTTTGCTCACGTTTTGGACAGAATTTGTGTTGTGTTCTCTTCTGTTTGTCTCTGTGTTGTGTTGTATATATTAGTCTCAACAATTGAGCCAAAAGACTCCAATATATAGCATAAGGAGAGAGACTCCTCACCTGCCAAGTAATGGCTGTTTATGGCCATTAGTGAGAGAGTTAATTAGCCAAGTAATGGCTGGTTTAATGTGCAATATAAATGAGCTTTTAGGGAGGAGACTAACTGCAGATTAATGGAGTTTTAACGCTCCAAAAATCAACCCAAACAAGGCAGAAAGTTTCTGCCTTCCGTCGTTCCCAATTTTATCTTTTCAGAAACTCCAGGAACCAAATTGTAAATATTAAGTAATTTGGGGGTCCAAAGAGATAATATCAGAAGCCCAAGGCCCAAGTCCTGTGACCCGTGACCGGCGGCGCGCGTGTGGACTTAGCCTTGAACCCAAGCACGTGTAGGTCCTCCCTCCTTCAAACACATGGGTTACCCCTTGGGGTCCCAAACCCTTAGCCAATTTTGAGACTTATAAAGAGAACAATTCTTTATTTTCCCACCGATGTGGTAGATTTGTCTCACACCACATTTTCATGCCTCAAACACCTTACTTCGTGGACCAATATCTCTTTCATTTCTCAACGAAATTTGACGATCATTGGCCCTACGGTCATCTACTCACTTAGTAGATTATGCACGTGTGAAGAGACAAAACCTCCAACATGTGGAACCCTAGTGTTTAAGTCATTAAATATGGGTGGACGCATCTCCCCACCAAAGGCAAATTTCCAACAATCAGTTGTGTTTTTTTTTCGATGAGAGCTTTTCTATGGTGGATATTTTCAGAAACTAGTTCTAGTAAGCGTTAATGGGGGTTTAATTGTGTTTTACATCAAGAAAAGAGAAAGGTAAAAGATGATGAAATAAAGGTCGCCGACGGGAACTTTTTCCGGTGAATCATTTTGCTTTCGATTTGAGGGTGGTGTGGATCGTGGGCTTCAGATCTTCTCATTAGCCATAAATGTATTTGTATAATTTCAGCGATAAAGAATAAGCCAATTATAGTGATCATAACATAAATTGGTGGTGTGGCTTTTAATTTTCATTTTTGAATGTGAATACCTCCATTTCTGATCACCAGAACGTAAAGTGGAGGAGGGTTGAAAATATTTTTTTAAATATAAAAAATAGTCGTTTTGTTATTTTTTATAATTTTTTTGGTACTTGACACGTGGCCAGTTGTGATAGGTGTTTGAGATTCACTTTCTTTCTCAAGCTTAGGATTGATGAAAAACGGGCTTACTAATTCTAGTTCATAATAGGGCTGTCCAGGGTCGGGATCGGGCCGACTCGGCCCGTCTCGCTATCCGGTCCGCCCAGTTTCAATCACCCTAAAAGAAAAAAAAATTGTCAGTGTCCTGATTCGAACTCGGGATGGGGCTTGGGATCGCTCCGCCCGACCCGACCCGACCCGCCCCATCCCGCCCCGTCCCGACCCCATCCCGTCCCGCCCCACCAACCCCCCTTCCCTTTTGCAAAAATAGTTGTTGCGACAACAATCAAATTTCGATTCTGGCCGTTGTGCAACGGCTATAACGGTAATTTTTTGCCCCTACCCCTTAATATTTATTTTTAACTCCTAAGTTAATATATTTACACTTTAACCATATTTCTCAACTATAAATACCTCATTTTTCTCACAAATCTTCATACCATCTCTCTAATCTAATCTCTCAATTTATCTCTCTACAATTCTACAAGTCTTCCTACTTCTAAATATTATATCAAAGTTTAAAAATTGGGAGTGAAGTTGACAACTAGTTTGAGGATCATCCATCGAGCAAAGATTCAATTTTCAACCTCGATTACACGTCAGCGTTTGGTACCTTCGTTCCTTCTTTAAATTATTATTGTTACTTTATTTTAATTATCGCACTTAATTTCATTATCTTTAATTATTTATTTGCATAATTAAAATGAAAGGATTAAGAGGTATGTTTAAGGGTAAGAGTAAGGGTAAAACTTTTTCTAGTAGGGGTAACAAGGGCAGGGGTACTTCTTCTAGTAATCCTATTCCTAATTCAGATGATTTCATTGATTTCACTCATATAGATGAAACTGCTTTTTTTAATGATATACCATTAGATGATGAGGTAGATGAATCAAACTTTAATTTAGATGAACCACTAGATGACACACCCACTAGTGCACCTCAGACTGAGTCTCAGCCTGAAACCGAAACTGGATTGCCTCTTATTCCCCCTAGTATGAGTCGAGGCCCCACACAACGAAAAATAAAATCAGCTGCATGACATTTTTTGATAGGGACCAAAAGAATCAACTAGCTAGATGTAAAATTTATAAAAATGTTTATAAATTTAAAATCGAAAAAGGTCAAGGTGGGACGGGAGATTTATTGAGACATGTACAAGGAGAGCACATAGCTAGGTGGAATGAATACCAGGCTAAAACATCGGGTGTGCCAATGCCATCTGTGTCGGGACAAGGTTCACATAGTGTCCCCGACCTAGTACAGGGTCAAATTAACCCGACGACGGAGGGAATTTTTGTCCTAAATATGATAAAAACAAAGATAGGGAAAATATGACAAAATTAGTTGCGGTGGAGGGTTTGCCTTTTTCATTTCATTCCTCTCATGGTTTTATTCTTTACATTCGAGAAACATATAATCCTGCTTTTAATGGTTTTCCTAGATCAACTGTTAGAAGAGACGATTTTAAATTTGGAAGTGAATATCAACAATATTTACGTTATGCATTGTATCACTTTAATGACTAAGTGACTATCACTTCTGACGTAAGCCGTAGTACTAACAGTAATGATTATTTAACGGTAACATGTCATTCGATAGATCAAAATTGGTGTATGCAAAACGTATTTTAGCATATAGATATATTGATGATAGGCACACTAGATGTTTTATTGCACAAAATATTAATGAAATTTGTGATTATTATACAATAATTGATAAAATTATGACTATTACATTAGATAATGCTACTTCTAATAATTATGCTATAAGACTTTTAAAAGTTCGATAACCCCATGTTTTCCTAATCATTTTCATATAAGATGTGCGTGCCATATTTATAACTTAGTAGTAAAAGATGACCTAAATTTTTTTGAAAGCATTTTGAAAAAATACAATTTGCTATAAATTTTATTTTTAAAGGTAATAAAATACAAAGATGCAAAGAGTATAAAAAAAACTTGTCATGATTGTGGATTACCTTATAGAAAAATTGCAGAAGAAGTTTTGACTAGGTAAAATTCGTTGCATGAGCAACTACTTGTTGCTTAGAATTATAGACAACCTATAACTTTATTATTTAACGCCCATAAGAAAAATCCAAGGGATATGCTTGTAGATAATGATTGGAATTTTTTTTTAGAACTTAATGAAGAAGAAGACAACAACTACAACGAAATCTTGTCCGAGTGAACAGGAAGCGACGTCGAACAATTGACCGACAAATTCCAAATCCCGACCCGACCAGACCCGTCCCCCCAAATCCCGGCCCCTCTACCGGAGGGATGTGGGACGGAACGGAACGAGACCTCTTCCCGGCCCGTCGAAACCCGAGTCCCGACCCTCCTCCATTCTGCCGGAACTCGCCTCGTTGGACATCCCTAATTCAGATGACCCTCACAAAGTTTAAATATCTTCTTATAAATAAAATATTAGTTTAAAAAGGATTTTATATAGACATTATATATTTTCTCAATTCTTTCCGTACTTGCCACATGTCCGATCAATGAAGTTTCATTTGGTACATTTATTACCAATACAAGTCTTGCATCTGAAACTATAATCTTCTTGAAAAATGAATGCCGTGTTCTTTTTCCAGTAAATTTGTCATGTTTGCTTCAATTTAAAATTAATATTATAAAATAAAAACAATAAAATAAATACATCAGAGACAAATATATATAGAGAAAGAGACTGATATATTATTCAACTTTGAATTTAATAAATATTTTATTATATATTTCTCATATCTTTGAAAGTAAATAAACCTCTAAGATAACTTGGTGGCCAAGTAACTAAACCAACTTGCACTCTAAGTAAATTTGGTGGCCAAGTAACCAAACCAACGTACACTCCAAGTAATGGACATACATCTATAATTAATATTTACAACACTTCCCTTTGGATGTCCTTTAATAGATGATGTGTCTCGTTAAAACCTTATTAGGAAAAATCATGTAGGAAAAAGTCCTAGTGAAGGAAAAAAGTACACGTCTCTAATAATACACTTTGAGAGCTGCCTTATTATAAATCTTGCTAAGAAAATCTAATAGGACAAAACCTTATCTAAGGGGGGAAAATTACAACGCGTATTCTACTCCCCTTGATGAGGACCACGATTCAGATGTCGGAATCTTCGCATTCCAATCTTGGATACCATCTTTTTATATGTTGAGGTTGTTAGTGCATTTATGATCAGATTTGTCAAATTATCATTTGATAAACTAATTGATCATCTGTATTTGCATCTGCATTCTTTGATAGAGGTGCATCATCGTCATATGATATTTGTTGAGATCACGCCAACTATATTTCTGGCTTGCGTCATAAGCTGTTGTTATCTTTGTATGATTTGACTTTCATGTAGAGCAACATGATATGACAGTACCCTTCATGAGAATAGATAACATGTCTGGATCGAACTCTAATGTCGATCATATAAATGCCTTGTATATCCAAAAAAAATTGATAGATATTTGTTAGGATAAACACATTTGTGTCAGGGCTTTCATTTGCAATATATAATTGATCTAATTTCAATATCTCCGTGTAAGAGAGAAATTATATCATGCTCATAGTTATAGCAAGATAAATAAATGCATCAATTGCACAAATATATGATACTTCAGGACCAATCTAATTTTGCAAGTTTGTCATTTTAACTTCTTTAGCAGATAATAAACTACTTTTGGAAACTCTTCAAGAGCTCCAATAATATTAAGTCATTAACTTGCACAACAATATGAGAGATTTTGAATATCATAAAGAGACAAGGGTAAACAGAGATATTTGTACCATTCATCAATGAATATTCATTAAGGCGATTCCAGTGCATCAGTCTTGATTAATTTAAGCATAAATAAGTTTCCTAAGAGCTTGTGATGTCTGGACTGCAAGTCTAATAAACTTTACGCTTATCATGATGTATCATTTCACGTTGTAATTATTTATACGTCAGCATGCTTTAAGAGATGTAGAATTCATATCCTCATAATTTTATACAATATTGCGCGCCATATTGTGTTGAAGATATCGTCGATGAGATATCATTTTGTATTGGTTCACAATTCGACATAACTTTCTGAAATCTCATCACTTCATTATTTTTCAGGTACCTGAACATCCTATGAGGTTTTATGAAGTGTTATGTCGTAGACTCTTCAAGGCACATTGTCTCCTTATTATGATCATTTTGATTATTTGCTCCTCTAATTTTTTCAAGGATTATTGCATTTGGAATCGATTGGTCTACCATGCTCCATGCATGTTGTAGGCCTTGTGCTTCAGGGACATTTAGGATCATCTTGCAGCTGAAATATGAAATAGTTGGGTCAGCAAATGCTTCTAACATTTGACTTGAATTATCTTTTGAACGAGGATCATACTGATGATAATTACAACATACTTCTTAGCTACTTATTCTCTCCTCTTGTGTTATAAAAATTAACATATATTCCTACATTCTTTGGGGAATCCATCTGGGTGCATCGTGGTAGATTAATTGATTATACACTGCACATCAAAAGCTATAAGATGGAAATACCTGATTCCTGACCCTGAATCAATTGTGAGAGAATTTATTTTTTATAATTTATTGGTCTGGAGCATATAAATATTGGGTATGCAATATATCACATCTCAGACCAACACATGAAGCTCTATTCTCATAAGCAATAGTTTAGCTCTTTATCGGAGGCATTCAATGCTAAATCAACTTGAATATAAATCAACATTATGAAGATGAATTGTCTTGATTACATATCCTGAAAATTTGTGCTCCTAACTCAATTATTTTGAGCAAGCAACTTCGTAAATGTCAAATTGCGGGTTGACAATAAACGTATATGTAACTGTCTCATAGATGCATCTATTTACGACATCACATTGTAGATGAACGAGCCCACATTCACCTTTTATATTTTTCAGAATTTAGGGAATTCAACCCCAACATTAGCTGGTGTAATTAATTTATCATGAGAACAAGTAACACAAAAGAAATCTTGAGAAATCTTCTAGTTCTTCAATATATTCCGAATACTCAATTAGCACATCAGATTTAAATCAGGATGGTCAAAACAGTCATGTCAACTGAAAAAAATTATCTGTACTCATAAACTTCAAGTTTACTATGACGTGTGCTATTTGTTTTAGTAAACTTCTTATTTACTATTGCATGAAATTTTATATCAATAAACTTACGGTTTATTGCGGTATGTGATCTTATCATGCTCGGGTAACCTTTCACATACGTATTTCTTACCCGTGATAACTTGAAGATATTCAATCTTCCAATCATTTGCAGTCTCAATATGATGATCATTTTTATAACTAGTAAACTTCATGTGTACTATAATTTGTATGCCAACCATAAGGATTACGATCTAGGATGAATGGTGGTATCATATATAACATCTTCTAGAGACTTCAAATAATTTATCATAATTAGATATTTGGACACTGGTGGTGTCATGATACTTGTAGATAAATAATTAGCTATTCCGGAGTCCTTGATCATTAATTTCTACTACCAAATAGTTTTTAGATACTTCTGGTATCACGAAAGAAGATTTGGTTAGACACTACTAATGCCACAAAAGAAAACAGTAATCAAATGAAAATTTAAAGAAAATTTTAAACTATAGCTTATAAAAAGTAAACATTAAGCTCTAAACTGCAGTATTCAAATATTCCTTCAAGGATATTAACTATTAACATCTGAATATTTTGTAAAGAAATAACCACATAGTAATCACATTCTTCAAGAAGAGATACATTAATGTTTATTTCGTTAAAGGAAATCAAAAACAACTAATCATAATGTATTAATGTGGTTATAGCAGAAAGCATTCTACTCTGCTCCATTTTGCCTTAGAATGATACTTTAATAAAATTATTTAAGGCATTTCTATGTACAACAGGTACATGTCACTATGTCTTAATTTCATACCACAAAAATAACATGTATATTCCTTGTATTTTATCTCTATAGGAGACAGATTGTGGTATTTCTTCATTCACTTCGAGAAATGAAACATGATTATTCAAATGTGCTTGCAATACGACGTTCATCAATAACTCATTACTTTGCTCAAGCACAAGAAGACATTGCTTCAAAATATTTCTCAGATATTTTACTAGTTCTTTCTACTTCATGAGTAAAGTTTAAAGTTTTGCTACTTCAGGAGTGAAGTTTAAAGGTTTACTACTTCGAGAGTAAATTTCAGGGTCTTACTACTTCAGAAGTAAATTTCAAAGTTTTACTACTTTAGGAGTACAATTTCAGAATATTTACTAATCAGGGAGTAAATTTCAGAATTTTACTACTTCGGGAGTAGATTTTAGAGTTGCTACTTCGGGTGTAGAATTCAAAATCTTACTACTCCTGGAGTAAAATTCAGAGTCTTACTACTTCTGGAGGAAAATTCAGAGTTCTACTACGGGGTAGAGTTCAAAGTTTTACTACTTCAGGAGTAGAGTTTCTGAGTTTACTACTTTGGGAATAAAGATATTTAGAATATTTCTTCTCAATTATTCTACCTCTTCTAGAGATGAGTCGTGATAACTTCACAACCAAACGCACGTCCGCATTTATAATCTTACCACATACTGTCATATTCACTTCAGGGAATGAATATGTATTTGTAACATCTATAAAAAAAATCTCATTTTTCAAGAATGGAACATAATCATTTGGACGTGGCTTAACCGTATCAAATATCAAATTGTGATAGCTTAAAACCTCTTTTAAGATATTGCTACTTCAAGAGCAAATTGGGACATACATACAATTTAGAGAATCTTTCTCTAACATATATTCACTTGTAGCCGCTACAAGCCTATGAAAATATTACCACTCTGGTGGTTATTGACATAAATGAATTTAATCATAATGAGATTTAAGAGATATTATTACTTCTGATAATCATGTATTTCTTGTAAATCTTCATTCTTAGCCATTAAGGAATAAGAAATTAATATCATAATTCCTCTTAATAATATTATTCTTCAGAAATAAATTTGAGGCATAAATAATCAACCATTTAAGATTCGGAGATCAAAAGAATTCAAATATACGAAATAATGGTAACAAACATCCATTATCCATTAAGGATGATATATAATACACTACTAATGCTATGAATTCATTAGTTCTTTCCCATAATAACAATTTTACTTATGAATAAATACATGCCAAAGATTTAATCATAACTAACAAGTAAGGTTGTAAATCATCTTTCTTCGAGCCACATAGTCAGAATCTCAAATATCTTAGCAAAGAGAACTTATGTCCCTCAAGATATTATATACAACGTGGGAACAATAAAAAAAAGATGCTAAAAGGAATACCTGATGCAGCTCTTACTTTCGTCATATTTTCAAAATATTTGCCCAAGATGGCAGAGTCTCATGCTGATAACGTGTATAAAATAAAGACTATAAAGTAAATACACCAGAGACAAACATAAAAAGA
Source organism: Anisodus tanguticus (assembly GCA_034509755.1). Classification (NCBI taxonomy): domain Eukaryota; kingdom Viridiplantae; phylum Streptophyta; class Magnoliopsida; order Solanales; family Solanaceae; genus Anisodus; species Anisodus tanguticus. The sequence continues at coordinate 17,000,264 of CM067540.1, forward strand.
GAGACTGATATATTATTCAACTTTGAACCTAAGAGAGATTTCATTGTATATTTCTCATATCTTACAAATTAAATAAACCTCTTATTTATAATAGGAAGATAACTTGTCCTGTCGGGTCTAATCAGCTGACCTTACCCCGAGCGAAGCGAGCCGCGCTAGCCTAGCAAAGCGGGAAAGTCATCTTTGCAAACAAAGGAATCTTTGTGGAAGGCGGGAAACTTCCGTCTAGCGGTCATTCTCCGGAACCGGAGAAACTAAGAAAAAATAGGCTTTTTCAGCTAAGAGAGATTGGAAAGGTTTGGGATCTAAATGTAAATGGGTATACCAATATAGACAAGTTAGAATGTTAAATCAGATTTTATGGATACATAGAAAGATAAAAAGACGATTAGTCATAAATAGAACTAATATAGAAATGAAAATAGATGCCCAGAATAAAATGATATCTGAAATAAGAAATTCTGAGATAAATATACCAGAAAAAGGATTTACTGACAATCAACTATACTTACTCGGAGGAATAATAGATAAAAACTTATACTTATACGAAAGACTAGTAGAACAAAACACCGAGATAAACCAAATGAATGCGTTTATAGAAAGCATAAAATCAGAATTGAAAATAGAAATAGAACATTATGGATGAAAGTAGATTAACACAACAGCAAGCACAAAAAGTATAGTTAGAAAGAGTAGCAGAAAAACCGCTTACATAAAATAGGGATATAAACCAACACATTATAAGTTGTAGAATAGGAATAAAAATTATAGAAGAACAGGAAAAACAGCTACTAGAACAACATATAACAATGAATACACAGGAAGAAAAAATAACTCTGTTAAAAAATTTATCAGCCCTGAGAGAAGAAAGAATTAGGCAGAAAGAAGAAGAAATCGAAAAGATAAGAGAGCAGAACTTAGCAAAGGAGATAAACAATGAAAATGAAATTAGAGAGCTAAAAGAAATTATACAAGAACAGTATAGATATATTGATTTGTTGAAATATGGATAAAGAAAAGCAGAGTGAATTAGAACCTAAAGACCTTTATTATCAAATGAATACTTATGAAGGAGGAACCAGCCAAACATTAAGTTTCAAACCAGATACATATCAAAAGATCCAAGAAGAAAGGGATGAAGTATCGGTAAAAAAGATATTTAAAACAAAATGGTTTGAGAGAAATAAGGAGATAAGATATATTGCTCATAAACATGAAAATATAATTGATACAACTAGTACAAATGGAAGAACAAAGATTAATTTGATAAGTGATGAGGTAATAAAAAGAGAATTAGCCAAACTATCGACTAAAGAAGCAAAGAAATACAGGAATATTTACTTTGGAGGAGTAGAATTTACGATAAAAGCATACTTTCAAAAGAATATTGATACGCCTATACAGATATACGTACTAGATGACAGGATATTAGGAAATTTGCAGGATGCATTAATATCAGTAATTAAAGGAAATTTGATATATCAGAAATTAAAATTTACTATACAACCAGACTTTAGTGTATCATTAAAAGACGAACATAAAGATTTAGCTTTAACATTATATTATAAATTAGATGGAATAGAAATGCCACCAGGAAGCAAAGTAATGAGTATAGAAACTAAAATGATATATGCCTTAACAGGAAATCACCTTGTAAGGAAACAACATGAGATGAATATAATAGTACCAAGAATGTATAAGGAAATACTTGAACAAATAGAACATAAGGAAAATTCTAGGATTACCATACCAGAGGAAATATTCATGGATTTTAAAACCAGAACATTAACACCTTCAAAAAGATTAATTCCAAATGTAGAAGGATCAAGACTGAGTATAACCAGAGAATCATTACATAGTTTACAAAGAATAGAACCCAGAACTATTGACCTGATAAATATAGACTGTAATAGATTAAAAATCAAAGTTATAATATTTAAAAACATGATAACTATGGACGGAATAGCTGAAATAAATACTGGAGCAATTAAAAGTTTTATACATATAAGTAAAATAAACGAAAACGAGTGTAGGATAATAGAACCACAAACTTATAATTACCCAGAAAATGAAAGAGAAATAATAATTACCAAAAGTGTAAATTTAAGATTTAAGATTCAAGACCTAGAATATAAAATCAATATAGGAGTAATAGAATATGATAGCTTAAATGAATTATTATTAGGAAGGGATTTTTTATCTATGATAGGTTACAAGATAAACAATAACGGGATAGAAATTAATGATCAAGGTAAAACTAGATTCATCAATAAAATATGAACGTACAGTTAAGAATAATAAAGAAAAAACAAAAATTGAAAACTATAAAGACGGCCTTATCAGAAGAAATATATTCCCAGTTAAAATATCTAGAGTATAGTGCCAAAGAAATGGAATTAGAAAACGAGATAAAACAGTTGGAAAAACAATGTGAAAAGTTTAGTAAGATATGGATAGACGTAGGTAACGGATGGAAGAAACGAATAAACAACCCTGATTATGAGTAATAACGAGAAAATAAATGCGCTATGGGAAGAGATTATATTAAAAGAAAAAATGAAAAGTATATTACTACTAATGGATGAAGTAGAAGATAATCAGAATAAAACCCAACAGTTAATTAGAGAAGAACTAACTAACTTATGGAATGTATCAGAAATACCAACATTTAAATTAATACTAGAAAAACTGAATATGTTACTAGAAGAAAAAAGCAAAGGAAAACAAAAGGAAACTAGTGAAGAAGCCAGTACAAGTAAAGAAACGACTATAGAAAAAACGACTACCCATAAACCAGAAACAATACCAATAGATGCTTGGAGGAGAAGCAAAATACCTATAATGGTAGATATAAGCAAAATAAAACCAAAGTTGCCAAAAGATGTAATAGAAACTCTAGGTGGATTAACAAGACTAAATAAAGAAGGAAAATTCTAATGGAACCTAGTGCGATTACATTTCTAAGAACTCACGGAAAGCAGATCATAGAAAAAGAAAGATATAAATACGAACCAATGAGATCTAAACCGATAAAAGAAGAGTTACCAAAAGAAGAAAAAGTCCCTGTAAAAATAGAGAAAACAACTTATGAATACCAAAATCTAAGATTAGATAAACGAGAGCTAAAATTGAATAATAGTGAAGAATGGTACAAAAAGTATATGATGTATAAAAAGAATTACTTGAATATAAAATACAATCAAGATTATCAGATAAAAAAGCTAAAAACTGAAGATTTAAATAAAGATTGGTATGAGAAATACAAAAAATATAAACAAAAATACTTAGAAGCGAAATGTAAGAAAGAAAAACCCAAAGTAGAATTAAAAGAGATTAAAAAGGAACCTAGCAAAGAGTATAAAGAAGTAAAACAAGAAATCTTAAAGCTTAAAGAAGAAATACGTATTTTTACTGAACAATCAAAAGGATCAGAAGGGAAAAAGAATAAACCAACAAAAGATAGCAAAAGCAATAAGATTAGCGTTGAAACTAGATCTAAAGAAAGACAGAGTAATAATAATACATCGACCAAATACGAATTACAGGTATTAGAATTTATTGAAGAAAACTCTGAAGATAATTCCGAGAATACTGAACTAATAAATAATCATATATTATTAGAAAAAAGAATAAATGCTATAACAGAAGATGAGCCAAGCAGCGATAAATGTCAGAGACAGATGAATACTGAAGTAGAAAACGATATCATAAGTAAGGATACTAATGATTACCCTGAAGAAAAGTTAGCTGACCCTAACTTAGAAATAATTACCACAAGAACAACTAGATTACCAGATCATATACCCATCGACCAGCAAGCTGAATTTAAAGAATTTGTAGGATCAATGACCCAAGGAGTAAATTATAACGGATACTTTCTAGATTTTGACAATGTTTACGATGAACAAGAAGTAGGAAGAAGAATAACAGACTGGAATTTAGGAATGTATATAGCATTAATGAATAGCACGCAAACAGAAAACTTAGATTACATGTATGACTTGATATCGAAAACTCTAATTGGAAAAAAAGTATACTGGATAGAATCAATAGCATATCAGCTAAGAGGTAAAGTATTAAGCTATGCAACTGATTGGAAATCAATGTTAATAATATTCGATCTACTGTTCAAAAGAGAATTTTTAAGTGAAAAATGGTTAATAGCCAGAGAAAATGTACTAGCTGAAAGAAAATATACAATTATTATGAACCTAAATAATATGAAATGTTGTAAGATAAATAAACTACCAGAATATACGATTAGCTTTAGTAAGTTCTTTTACGAAGCTAGATTCTTACCAGAAGAAGGAATAATTTACCAGCAACTATATTATGACCATTTACCCGTACCATATAATATTGAAATATCAAAAGAATACGTGCAGCTAGAACCTAAGGAAAATACCCTAGGTAAAAGAATAAGAGTACTAAAAGTATATCCAATGAGGAAATGCGAAAAATATCGATTACAGCAAAAGATTAAAAAAGATAAGAAAATAGGATTAAGGGAAATATGTGGATTTACTGAAAGAAGATTAATATTTGGATGCGATGACAATAGAAAAGAAAAGAAGTATAGAAAACATAAGGAACACAGAAAATACAAGGATAAATACGAAAGAGATCACAAAGATAAGAGATATAAAAGATATAAGAAAAAACCTTATTATAAACCCTATAAGAAAAAGAGATTCAGGAGATATAAGAATAATCCAGATACCAGGAGTAAATTTAGATAAAAAAGAAAATTTAGGAAAAGAAGAAACGTAAATCCTATAGAAGCAGACAAGTCTAAAGCCAAGGAAGAAAAGGTTAAGGAATGCAAATGTTGGAATTGCAATGAAAAAGGACACTATGCAAATAGGTGCCCAAAGCTAAAGAAAACAGGAGTAAAATACATAAATACAGAACAATCTATAATGAGCTTACACAGATTAAAGAAGACAATAAGTGGTATGATTACGAAGATTTCTATGTTAGTAAAACAGAGGAAAAATCCGAAGCAGAAAAGGTTATATCAACCAGCAATCAGTTAGCGAAGATAGCTCTGAGTAAAATGAATACATTAGAAAGACAGAAAAGAGTATTGATAAGGGAAAGAGAATACTGGATACAATGCGAAGAATATACTCGACGCAAACTAATTGTAACTTCAGCAGTTAATGAAACTGGAAGTATGTACTATAATGATAGGTACAAAAAGATTACCCAGAGATTATCAAAGATAAGAGAAGAAATGAATAAAATACATTGGAAACAAATAGAAATTGTAAGACTCATAGAAGAATCAATGAGAGATGAAGAGACTAGACAGGAAATACGAGAATACGAACAGGATGAAGAACTCAACAGAAGATTAAATGAGCCTGACTAAATGGTAGCAATACATATAGAAGCTCAAATAGAATACAAACAGAATAAAATGATAAAACAAAAAATATTTATTGATAGTGGAGCAGATATATGTCTAGCCAGAAAAGATGTTTTAGAATCACACAGATGGAAAAGATCAAGAATACATAGAGCAAAGGTATCAGGATTTAATGAACAATCTAAGGGATTAGATGTAATAGCAGAAAATATGAGAATTGTATTAGGAAAAACTATTTTCAGATTACCAATAGTATACCAATTAGACAATATGAAACAACAAGTTTTATTAGGAAATAACTTCCTAGATTACTTCAAAACCCAAGTAATTAACAAGAATACATTTTGTCTACAATCCCCCTGTAACAAATGGATTATACTGAAAAGAATATTACCAGTAAAATACCATAAGATTATATGCCATTAAAATGGAAAGAAATAATAATTTAGAGCTTTTAAAAGAGAAGTATTTAGGGATGTTAAAAAAGAACTTCGGAGAAAATCCGATGCAGCTTTGAGAAAAAGAAAAATATATGGGGAAATAAAACTGATAGATCCAAATGATTTAGTCAGAACAAAGCCCATAAGATATAGCCCAACGGATCAAAAAGAATTTGAAATCCAGATTAAAGAGCTATTAGAAATGAAGGTAATAAGAGAGAGTAAGAGTCCTCATAGTAGCCCAGCCTTCCTAGTAAGGAAACATAATGAGCTAAAACGAGGAAAAGCCAGATTAGTAATTGATTATCGAGAATTAAATAAAAAGACTATCTTTGACGGATACTTTTTACCCTATAAGAGAAACCTCATTAACAGACTAGGGAATAAAAAATGGTTTAGTAAATTCGACTGTAAAAATGGATTTTGGCAGATTAAATTGACTAATGAATCTAGAGCTTTGACAGCATTCAGTGCCCCTCAAGGACACTACGAATGGAATGTATTACCAATGGGATTAAAAAATGCACCGTAAATCTTTCAAAGAAGAATGGATCAAGTATTTAGAAAGCTTGCAGACTTCTGTATCATATATGTTGATGATATATTAGTTTACAGCAACAGCTTAGAAGATCATGTTAAGCATGTAGAGCAATTCATTGAAACGATTAACCAACACGGAATACTGTTATCAGAAAAGAAATCGGAGATATTCAAGAATACTATCGAATTCCTAGGCTACATTGTAGATAGTGAGGGAATACAATTACAAGAACATGTTGTAACAAAGATCAAAAACTTCAAGGAAAAATTAGAGAATAAAAGAGAAGTTCAGCAGTTTCTTGGAGTGATCAATTATGTAGCAGATCATATAAAAGATCTACCATATTTGAGAAAGCCACTGCAGGATTTGATTAAAAAAGATGTAACCTTTGAATGGAAAGAAGAGCACACCCAGGCGATTAACAAAATTAAGGACAAGGTAAAATCATTACCAAAACACAGAGTACCAACAGATCAAGATCAATTAGAACTCTTTACAGATGCTAGTGACATAGGATGGGGAGCCGTTCTAATAGCATATGATAAAGAAGATGTTGATAAAGAAAAAATATTAATTTGTGGATACGGAGGAGGAACATGGAAACCTAAGGAAAATAATTATCACATAAATGAAAAGGAATTATTGGCAGTAAAATTTGGAATTAAAAGATTTCATTACCATTTACTACCAGTAAAGTTTATTGTTAGAACTGATAATACTCAGGTAAAGGCGTTTATCACAAACAGAACAGATCCTTTACCGGAATTGAATAAAAGAAGAAAATGGCAATCATTCTTCTGTTGTTATGATTTTATTGTTAAGAATATATCTGGAACTAAAAATGTTTTAGCTGATTTTCTTAGCAGATATAATGTCAATTAACAGCGAAGACTTTGAAGAATATAGCCAAGAGTATTAACAAAGATTATCTAATTAAGACATGATGCAGCAGCAAGCTAAGGAAGCATCTCAAAGAATATTTGATTAATGATTATAATTAACCATGATATTTGATGCAGAAAAAAACTGAAGAAATATCTCAAGATTAACAACAGTTGACAGCATCGAAAGATCAGTATGAAAACTCATCCTTCGTTCAGAAAAATTAGAGAACTGAATAGAGACAGGTTGCAATATGTCATTAGGAGAAATATCCTTTGCAAAAAGCTAAGTTTAGCTTGGAAAGAATTACTCTATTATGACGAAATGAAACCTTCTGAGTTACTAAGTGATCCAGACAAAATAATAGTCAGACAAGTAATAGTGAACAAAATGGTTAGCATATACCGGACTATCGAATATATTCGATATCTGATAAATGGAGAGGACACCAGTATACGAGTTGCGGATTGGTTACTCAGAGACTACCTATCACATTACTAGATGACTGATCATTTTTGCAGGTACAATGTAAACCCTGGCGAAAAAGGCCTTATGGCCTGAAAAGATTATGGCTTAACAGCCCAAACGATTATTAAAGATATCATTTAGATTTAAACTATTTGAAATCTAAAAGAGGCTTATGGCCCAAAACAGACTATGGCCCAACGTAGTGTTTCATACTACGGTAAAGCCCAAAAAGATTATCATGGCAGGAAACATGTAGTTTACAACTTGTAACCCAGCAAAAGAGGTCCTCAGGACCCAAAACAGATTATGGCCCAACGTAGTGGTTCATACTACGGTAAAGCCCAAAACGATTATGGCCTTATGGCCCAAAACTGATTAAACACTGTTAACTCAGAAAAGAGGTCATAACAGACCCAGAAGAATATGGCCCAATGTAGTTTAAACTACAGAAATCCCAAATAAAAGAGGCCTTAGTGCCCAACATGATTATGGCCTTACGGCCCAAAAGATGATTAAAATTGAATATCACGGAATATCCCCAACAGATATTTCCAAAAGATTACCAACCGGACAGCTGGAAAGTAATAAACAGGGCAGAAGCCCGACAAGAAAATGACATTTCTCACAGAAAGTCATGCCAGATTATGACAGCTGAACAAATCGCCGGATAACGCCAAAGGCAGAATGGACAGCTGACTGAATAATTGAATATTGACAAAACAGCTTTACGGAAAGTAGCAGACAGGCACTGTTGCCTTTACGACTTTTTGGAAAGCAAAAAACTAAACGACAAAACAACTTTACGGAAAGGAGCAGACAATGCACTGTGGACACTGTAGCCTTTATGACTTTTGTAAAAGTATTTTGTCTGATTACTGTTTACTTTACGACTTTTGAAAAAGTAATATTGTTTACTTTTAAAAAGCGATGAATAGTGAATAGCCGAGGTTATCTATATAAGGAGCCTCTTGTAAAGACGAAGGATTCATTCGAAAAATTCTGAAATACAAATCTTTACACAAAATTATCTCTATGTTTAGCTAAAGCACCCTTTAGTCTATAATCCAAAAGTCATCCAAGAACATCATAAGATTAATCGAATATCACCCAAGAACACCTTAAGATTAATCTTATATCAACCAAGAGTATCATAAGAACATAGATTAAATACTTTGAAAACTTATGATTAGAACCATATTGGTAGAAGTACAACACCGGCAGGAAGACGATCAGAGGATACCCGTAACTGACTCCCAAGCTCCCAGGCGAAAGAGTACCCACGGCGGAAGGCAAAGGGGAAATACAGGCCAAAGGAGGGTAGAGACTACTTCGGTGATCTGATTATCTGCCGAAAGGTATGTGCTTAAACTATGTGTTTCTAATTATGATTTTGATAAGTATATTATCTTGTTGTTATGCTGCTTAGACGTTGATATTAGATTATGATTATACTGTTCCGACGTTGATAGAGATTATACTGTTGATGTTTGAATGTTTGATAAAGGATTATAGACTTCATTATAAAAAAATGATGATGAACTTAAGAATACCCTTAAGATTACCTACCCGATTACATGCTTATTATATTATTAACTCTGAAAAATGTTTGATTAAACAGATTACCGTCTATGTTCTAGCCTCTAGGGGTATATAGATGATGAAAAGATCCGCCGTACAGCCCGTACAGAAATTGGTAGTTAGGATTTGTATTAAGAAGATTCAAATATAAAAAAGAGTAAACACATAATTAATAGATTGAACATATATATTATATATAATAAAAAATAATTTTAATTTTATGTATGTAGAATAATTTTTGGATGAAGTGGTTCAGATGTGCTCCTAACTCCGCTCCTCTGTGCTGATATAACATAAATATATAAACATTTTAAGAAAAGTTTTACTCGTTATATTGTTTGAGCGTTGTGTATAGATATTATAGATATTCTCATCTCTTTCGTTAGTTTTTTTTTCCGATATAAATTAAAAAGATAACAGTATATACATTTAAAGAAAAAAGTGATGAGGTGTCCATGTGTATGAAACTGGTTTTGATGCCCCGTATGAAACCGTATTATTCGTACCAAAGACAACAAAATGTCAATTTTTGATGACGTGGCCACATTTAGGGGGAAAGGCACGTTCCCTCATGTGAGTTGTTCCCTCTGCCAAATCCTCTGCTTTTCTTTTTCGTCACTAAATCTTCTGCTTTTAACTTACCTAAATTCTTAATAAAATTTGTAAAGACGAGCGTAATTTATCGGTTTCATTCTATATGATGACGGGTGTTTACTAAATATAAAGTCTAAGAAAGAAAGTCCACTTCTAATGAACAAGTTAAATATATATAATATTTTTTTCCTTCTAAATTTATGTGAAATGTTTGGCTGAATATGACGTATAATGAGAAAAATAATTTTTATTGAAATTTATGATCTAAAACATATCATATAAATTTTATGGCTTGAAATCATCTCTTAAGAATAAAATATGAAACTTAAAGTTAAATTATAACTCCCTCCAGTTCATCTTACTCTCTCAAGATCCTACTTTGTATAATTATACTGAGTACGTTGTTGTTGTTGTCCAGTTCATAATAAGTATCCACTTAATCTTTTTGTTTGGTTCAAAATAAGTGTCAACTGAGGTAATAAAAAGGAATTAATTAGTTTCTTTCAAATTACCCCTATTTATATAAGGGAAGCTTTTATGTAATCAAGAAACTATACTAATTAGATAGTATTTAATTAAGGATAAGTTTAGTCAAAATACCTATTTTTTCAATGAATATACTTAAGGTTAAGTGGATATTTATTTTGAACCGGCAGGAGTACTAAATATAAAAAAATATCATTCTTTTTTGGACTGATTACAAAGAAAAGAGTATCACATGATACATTGGAAATGAGGGAGTACTATATAATAGATAATCTTAGATATGTCATGTCATTTTTATAAGAGAGTAACGTACCAAATTTTAATGATAATTGTAGAATTAAAAGGTTTCGAAATATTGAAAAATATCAATATCTTATACTGAACTAAAAACGTAAATTTTTAACTTTTAATTATTTTACCAAGTCTTGTAGAAATAGATCTATGAAAGAATACATTGGATATGAATGAGATCGATCAAGCAGTGATTATTTTTAGACATAATACATAAACAAATCCTTAAATTTAGCCTCAGCGGGCAATTATGTCATCCAATTATGAATGTGCACAAGTAGGCACCTCAACTTACCTTCATTTTATCAGTTCAACACTCCAATTTACAAAATGATCATTTAGACATCTTCAAAATAATGTGTCCGTGTCTTTTTTTAAATTGTGATATCATTAAGCACAAGCTTTAGGAAATAGTTAATCATTAATTCTTTTAACAATTAGATGACAACTAGAATTCAAATCAAAATAACATCTTAGGATTATAGGAACTAACGGTTTCACACGATAATAATATATAATAAACGCATTGAAAGTTTTTTGGTGAGGAAGAAGGCTGGGTCCAAATGTAGCCGAATAATTTAGTGGGGAAGGGAGCTTTCATAAATGATCTGTGAAACATGTCAACATTCTCATTCATTTTGCTCCTAACTGAGACTGAAGCAACCATTATGTATTATGGATAGACATTAGCCACATGTATGTTCAATCATTTGTAGGCAATCATTTAAATCCCAAACCCTAAGCAAATATACATACTACATACATGAATTAAGTGACAAATTATGATTCGTAAATTAATTTTTGTGAATATAATAAGTATGATCACCACATACTCACTGTTTCTTTGTGAGAATACGAACTTAAAATGAATGCCAGCGGAGGCCAAAGTTAGCCTCAACCTAGCTTGACCATACGGATCAACATAGCTGGATGATGAAAGTATATATGTATTATTAATAAGATTAATATTTATGGCTTTTGTAATTATTAAATTATTATTTGATTGTTTGCAATTATTCATATATGTGCATCCCTTGAGCTTACATTGTCATTATTAGAGTGAGATATTAATGATAGAACGTAACTCTCAAAATAGCCTCGACTAATGATCATCGAGAATGTGATATCGATGATATACTACAAGTCGACATGTGGTATGCATCACATTCTTGGAGAATGTAATAAGTCTCACAGCTATGAGTACTGGTTACTCGTGATGGACACATGGATACTTTGGAGGAGTATTGGTAAGCCTTGCCGATAAACTATTTATTATACATGTCTATAGTGTTATCGGCGTGTGAAATATAAAGGTCCTTTGACTTGAGGTCAATACGCACCTTGTTTATAGAATGATGTACTTTGACCAAGTTCTAAGCTTAAACTCCTTTTGAATAAGATACGGCTTGTGTTGGGTGCATCAGGATGTAAATCAAGGTGGTAGTTGAACCAAGATTAGGATTCATTCCTCGATTGGAAATTCGAGAGAGCACTCAAGTTCTCAATGTTATTAGGTTGACTAAAGTCACTGGCCAGTGCAAGAGACATATTTAGAATATGGTCTAGTTGTCAACTAATAAATGTGAGATAAAGTGATTAAGTCATTTGGATAGACACTTGACAAATCCTAAGCTTAATCGAGTGTGTCCCGAATGAAAAAAATTTATAGTTTCGCATAAAGGTTAAGTTTGCTGGATTTATGTAAACGTACTTCACATATTGAGTTCGTCATACGACGCAGTCTAGGAGTTTCGTATGGACCTTAATTAGATTAATGTCGATGTGTGAAGGCCTATAGGGTCACACTATATGCGACTGTTTCTTCGATCTAAGAGTGTATAGAGAAAGTATTAAATATTTGATTTAGAATCGAGATATTTAATTTATAATAATTATGGAATATTTCTATTTGATAGAAATTATTCAATTAAGTCGAATTGGATTTTAAATTTTCTTAAATGTGTTGGATATATTATATGGGTACTCGGACAAATACATGGAAGCAATTGGGCCAGAAATTACTGGCCCAAAATCGGCACCTTGGCCGTCCACTTGGACGTATGAAGTGGACCAGCCCAGCTGATCCACTGAACATTAAAATGGGCCAGGTTTTCATGTTTTAAATCTGCTTAGGTTTTGTCCTGAACTCCTATATAAACAACACAAACCCCATTATTATGAAGTTAGTCAGTTAGACAAAATAGAGGATTCAAGACTTAGAGCCTTGAATTACTTTCTCTCTTCTAACAAAAGAATTCCTAGCATTCTTCGTTAGATAAATACACTGGAGTTGGAATTTGCAATCGGAGGAACAACTAGCGTGGATACCATAGTTGTGATATGAAAACCTATAAGTTTTCTTTTGTAGTGTTTTAAACACTTTGTATGATTATCGTACAAGTCATGCCAGGATCGGTGTTGGGTAAGTAAAAACTTTAAACTTCCGTTGTGCTTACGAACCCAACAAATTTCTACAGTGATATCAGAGGCCCGATGTGAATAGTAGTAGCAGTCACTATTCCGGCATTAATTAAATTAACTTTCAGGAAAAAAAAACAATTTACCGTGAACAGTAACCGGCAGCCACTGTTCCCGCGTAAACAGTGGCGGCATTCACTGTTCCGGAGGGGCAGTGGCGATTTTCGGCGATTCGACGTGTTCTAACACCGTCTTTAATATTATCGAGAAATCCACTTTATAAGATGGTCGATAAATGTGTTGAGAGGTGACGGGAAGCGGCGTAGACGCCGAAAAAGCCGCCGAAAGGCCGCCGATGGCGGGGCTGTTTCCAGCAGCCTCGGGTGTCGAAATTGTGTAGTAATACCACCACCATGATCGTCTCGACGAGAGGAATCACATTGTGGTGGTGTTATACGACGAAAGTGACCGGAAAAGGAGCACCACCGATGGTTTTGGAAACCACCGTTGGTGGCTCGATTTTCAGCCACCGTGGGCCACCAATCTGAGAATGAAACCCACCGGTGAGTTCGGCCCGACGTGGCCGTCGACCGGTGGTGTTCAATTCCGTCAATTTCATCCCGAAATCCAAATCCCAAATTTAATTTGGGGTTGGAATTGATTTTGAAAATATGAAATTGTTTAAGGACCTAATTGTAATTAAATTAGGGTTTCTGAAATTACAATTCAGCCCTTGGGACAAATTTGAAAATTTTAAAAGTTTCTGAAAATGCAATTTGGTCCCTGGAAATTTTCTTGAAATTTAAAATGGTTTTTAAAATCATCAGATTTGGTCCTTGGGGCAAATCTGTATATTTCAGAAAAGCAGATTTGGTCCCTGGGGTAGATCTGTAAATTTCTGAAAAGCAGATTTGGTCTCTGGGTGAATCTGTAATTATTTTAAGGGTCTGAAAATTGCAGAAAAATCCTTGAAAATTAATTTTTAATTTCTGAATTATTAAGGGACTGTTTGGATGAGCAGAAAATTCAGAAATTGAAAATTGTGTTTTAAATTTGGAATTTAAAATATTTTCTAAGTTGAAATAAATTAATTAGCCCACAATTATTGTTATTTAGCATGTTATTTGATAATGTGCGCTTGAGTTAATTGTGTTCCCTAATTGTTTAATTGATTGTCATTTAAATAATTAGTATAGTGTCCGCATTATACATGTCTGGGTAGGCGGCGCCTAGTATTTGTTAGACCATTTTTTGCATGTCTGGGTAGGCGGCACCCAGTATTTGTCGGACCGCATTAAATCATGTTTGGGCATGCGGCGCCCAATATGTACTCTATTTGATCTAGCACGCGTAATAAGGATCTTGATAAAACCTCGATTAAAATGTTTTCCAATTTAATATAAGTCTGATTTGGAATCCACATGTCGTCCGTTATAATTGAATGAGTGCAAAATCATTTTCGGCTATAAGAGTATTTACACCCTAGCGTTTGCTCTAAGTCTACGAGGACTCAGACTCTTCATAGATGCATGTGTTTGCAGTAGTGAGTAAGAAACCTTTGTGAGTATTTACGCCCTAGCGTTTGCTCTACAAGGCCAAACTTGCTTAGATGCACGATTGCAGTCGCGTAACGGGGTTGACTTACTTAGTTATGTCTTGACGCCATAGCGTCGGAATAATCTAAGGGCGCAAATCGATTCTTTAGAACTGTCTGTCAAACCAAGAGTTGCAAATCGTTTGTAATTGGTTTGGAGACCTACCAGGTTGTACTGTTGAAGTTATCAACCTTAGCAAACGCGAAGACATTATAAACTTGGATCTTGGCCCATTATGATCATATTTGATATGAGTCCATATTCTTCCATGGGGTCATAAAATATGTTAAAATAATAGGAGCTAATTAAACTGAAGGCCATGTTAATTAGTTAACGAATGTGTTCATAGAAATTATATTTTAAATTTCAGTCTATCTATTTCTTCAAATTATTTAAAATGTCATATCTGTCATTGAAATGCTTGGTTAAGACTAATAAGTTGACTGGAGCTAATTATCCGGACTGGTTGCGTAATTTGCGTTTGGTACTGAGATAAGAGAAAATTGAATATGTGTTAGACACAGCTGTTCCAAAAGTTCTTGATGAAGAGTCTGTTGAGTTTGCTTTGTTTGACAAGGCTGCTTATCAGAAGCATTTGGATGATGCTACCTCGGTACAGTGTGTCATGTTGTCCTCCATGACTGTAGAGTTACAGAGGCAGCATGAGAACATGGTCCCCTATTAGATGCTAGAACATTTGATGAGTCTTTATGATTTACAGTCTCAGACTATGGAGTATGAGTTGTTGAGAGACCTCTTCAAATGTAAGCTGAATGATGGGGGCCAAATGTCTGGTCATGTTCTGAAGATGATTGGGTAGATAGAAAGGTTGTCTTCGATTGGAACGAAGCTGCCCCAGAATGTATATGTTAACCTAATTTTGAATTCGACTCCTGGTTCGTTTGAGAATTTCATTATGAACTTCAACATGAATGGAAACAAGGTGAATCTTCCAAAACTTCATAATAAGCTGAAGACTTATGAATCATCTACTTCAAAGGGGAAGACTGTGCTCATGGTGGGATCATCTACTAAGTTCAAACCTAAAGGTAAGAACAAGAAGAATAAGGGTAAGGCTGGTGCCAAACCCACAGTCTTGAAACCTGAAGGAGATGTTCAGAAGAAGGCTAGATTGGCCAGGGACGTATGCCTCAACTGCAAGCAGAAGCGACATTGGAAGAAATATTGCACCGCTCCAGGAGGAGACAAGACACTAGGTGCTTCTGGACCTGCTGGACAAAATATGTTTGTCAGTGAGATTAATATGTCAATAAGTAACTCTCACTGCTGGGTATTGGATATAACATGTGGCTCGCACATTTGTAATAATGTGCAGGGCCTAATGGACAACAGAAAGGTTAGACCATGAGAGGTAGACTTACGCTGGAAATGGAGCACGAGTTGATGATGAGCGTGTGGGAACTTATAGATTAGACTTACCTTCGGGTTTTACATTAGAACTAAATAATTGTTATTTTGTTCCCTCGATTACGAGGAATATTATTTCCATTCCAATGTTAGACATTGAGGGTTTTTCCTCAAATATTGCTAATGGTAGTTATATACTATCTTTTAATGGTATTATTTATGGAAATGCTCCGTTTGTGAATGGTTTATATTCTCAATTGTAATCATGAAATTCTCAATGTGAAAAACAAATGAGCTAAAATAAGTAATCCAAGAAATCCCACCTACTTATGGCACTGTAGACTTGGTCATATCAATGAATCAAGGATATCAAGATTAATAAAGTTAGACTACCTGGAACCATTTGACTTGAAGTCCTATGGTGAATGTGAATCTTGCTTAAGAGGAAAGATGACCAACAAACCACTTTTTGGGAAAGGTGTGTGAGCCAAAGAGGCACTTGAGTTGGTCCGTACAGATGTATGTGAGCAGTTTTCCACTCAAGCTAAGGGAGGTTTTCCTTACTTCATAACTTTTACAGACGTTTTCACAAGGTTTGGATATGTGTATCTTATGAAACACAAGTCTGAAGCCTTCGAGAAATTCAAGAAGTATAAGTTGGAAGTAGAGAAAACAACTTGAAAAGAGTATCAAGACTCTTCGATCAGATCGAGGAGGTGAATACTTGAGTAGAGAATTTCTAGATTACTTGAAACTTCATGGAGTCCAATTAGAATGGACACCTCCTGGAACACCACAAATGAATGACATTGTTGAAAGGAGAAATCGAACCTTATTGGATATGGTTAGATCCATGATGATTTTTTCAGCTCTTCCAACATACCTTTGGGGCTATGCTTTACAAAACTCAATTTATATTCTGAATAGAGTTCCTTCAAAGTCAGTAGAGAAAATGTCATATGAGATATGGCATGGCAAGAAGCATGCTCTTACACATATGCGAGTCTGGAGCTGCCCTGCATATGTAAGGAAGATGCTTATTGACAAGTTGGAATATAAAAGTGAGAAATGTTGCTTTGTGGGATATCCTAAGGAAACGAGAGGATACTATTTCTATCTTCATGGAGAACATAAGGTCATTGTTTCCAGAAATACAACTTTCTTTGAGGAAGACTATGTCTACAAGGAACAGAGTTACAATAAGATAGAACTTGAAGAAATTCAAGAACCACAAAGCAACATAGAGGTTGAATCCTTGTCGAATGACCTAGATAAGAATTCAGTGGGAGTATTTGGTGAAGGTGTGTTACTTAGAGTACAACCTCCAGCCAGTGGGAGTGATGTGAGGATTGATGCAGAAATGCAAGATTCTCACACACAACCAATGGAAGATGATACGATGGTTGTACATCCTTCCATTCAAGAAACACATGTAGATGATATTTTTGAAAACTCTCATAGTAGTGGAAACACACAAGAACCTTCTCATGATCAGAGTACAACAACCACAGAAACACAAAATAACCAACTACGTAGGTCCACTAGGACTCATTGTTAGCTTGAAAGACTTAATCTCCGTATTGAAAGTCAAAATGAGATAGATTTTCCTGATGATGATAATCCTACAACCTACAGCGAGGCTATGTTAGACATTGACTCGCAGAGATGGCAAGAAGCCATGAAATCTGAAATGTACTCAATGTATGTTAATCAAGTTTGGAACTTGGTTGATTTGCCAACAGGGGTTAGACCCATATGATGCAAATGGGTCTTCAAGAAGAAGATTGATGCATTTGGCAAGGTGCCAACCTACAAGGCTAGGTTGGTAGCAAAAGGTTACAATAAGAGGCCTGGGGTCGATTATGATGAAACCTTTTCGCCAGTTGCAAAGATTAAGTCCATTCGGATTTTACTTGCAGTAGCTGTATACTATGATTATGAGATTTGACAGATGGATGTTAAGACCGCTTTCCTCAATGGAAATATAATTGAGGAAGTGTATATAATACAACCTGAAAGTTTTACATCCAAGTCAAAACCCAAAGCAGTATGCAAATTACAAAAGTCCATTTATGGACTTAAGCAAGCCTCAAGGAGTTGGAATATTTGCTTTTACAAAGCTATCAAATCGTTTGACTTTGTCAGAAGCAAGGAGGATCCATGCGTTTATAGTAAACGCAAGGAAGGGAGTATTGTTTTCATTATCATATATGTAGATGACATATTAATAATGGGAAACGATAAGTCTCTTATGCAATCAGTGAAGGAATGATTGTCCAGCACCTTCATGATAAAGGACTTAGGTGAAGCCTGCCACATTCTTGGAATTAGGATCTACAGAGATAGACCTAATAAATTGTTAGGGGCTGTCACAATCTACATACATAGACAAAGTGCTAAGACGTTTCTCAATGGAAAACTCCAAGAGAGGAAGTCTTCCTATGGGTCAAGGCATCAAGTTATCCAAGAAGGATAGTCCTTCTACTGTTACAGAACTTGAACCCATGAGGAGGATCCCATATGCTTCAGCTATAGGATCAATCATGTATGCCATGGCCTGCACTAGGCCAGATATGACCTTTGTACTTAGCATGACTTGCAAATTCTAGCAGAATCCTAGGGAAGAATACTGGAAAGCAGTCAAGAATATTCTTAAGTATCTTAGACGAACTAAAGAATATTTCTTCGTCTATGGTGGGAAAGAGAAGCTAGTCGCTACTGGGTACACTGATGCTTGCTTCCAAACAGATCTTGATGACTTCAAGTCATAGTCTGGATATGCCTACATTTTCAATGGTGGAGCAGTGAGTTGGAAAAGGTCCAAGCAAGAAACCACTGTTGATTCGACGACAGAATCCGAGTACATTGTTGGATCGAAAGTTTGTAAAGAAGTTGTCTCGATTTCTGAGTTCTTAAAATAACTAAGGGTTGTTCCAAGTGCCAGTCATCCAATACGATATTTTGTGATAACACTAGTACAATTGCACAAGTTAAGGAACCAAGATCGACAAACAAAAACAAGCATGTACAGAGGAAATACCACATACTTAGAGAGATGGTGGAATCTAAAGAAATAGATCTAGACTATATTCCCACAGATGATAATCTAGCTGACCCATTTACTAAACCATTAAGCTTAGCTAAGCATAATGGTCATTTCAAAACATGGGTATTAGATACATTGGAGATTGGCTCTAGGCCAAGTGGGAGATTGAAAGTATATATGTCCTAGAGACAATCTATATTATGGACATAATGTACTTGAACACATTCGTATTATTAATAAGATTAATATTTATGACATTTGCAATTATTGAATTATTGTTTGAGTTTTGTAATTATTCATATATGTGTATCCCTTGAGCTTACATTGTCATTATTAGAGTGAGATATTAATGATAGAACGTAACTCTCAAAATAGCCTTGACCAATGATCATCGAGAATGTGATATCGATGATATACTACAAGTTGACATGTGGTATGCATCACATTCTTGGAGAATGTAATAAGTCTCACAGCTACGAGTAATGGTTACTCGTGATGGACACATGGATACTTTGGAGGAGTATTGGTATGCCATGCCGATAAACTATTTGTTATACATGTCTATAGTGTTATTGGCGTGTGGAATATAAAGGTTCTTTGACTTGAAGTCAATACAAACCTTATTTACAGAATGATGTACTTTGACCAAGTTTTAAGCTTAAACTCTTTCTGAATAAGATACGGCTTGTGTTGGGTGCATCAGGATGTAAATCAAGGTGGTAGTTGAGCAAGATTAGGATTCATTCCTCCATTGGAAATTCGAGAGAGCACTCAAGTTCTCAATGTTATTAGGTTGACTAAAGTCACTGGCCAGTGCAAGAGACATATTTAATATATGGTCTAGTTGTCAACTAATAAATGTGAGATAAAGTGATTAAGCCATTTGGATAGACACTTGGCAAATCCTAAGCTTAATCGAGTGTGTCGCGAATGAAAGGAATTTATAGTTCTGCATAAAGGTTAAGTTTGGTGGATTCATGTAAACGTACTTTACATATTGAGTTTGTCATACGACGCAGTCTAGGAGTTTCGTATGGACCTTAATTACATTAATGTCGATATGTGAAGGCCTATAGGGTCACACTATATGCGATTGTTTCTTCGATCTAAGAGTGTATTGAGAAAGTATTAAATATTCGATTTAGAATCGAGATATTTAATTTATAATAATTATGGAATATTTCTATTTGATAGAAATTATTCAATTAAGTCGAATTGGATTTCGGATTTTATTAAATGTGTTGGATATATTATATGGGTACTCGGACAAATACATGGAAGCAATTGGGCCATAAATTACTGGCCCAAAATTGGCACCTTTGCCGTCCACTTGGACGTGTGAAGTGGACCAACTGGGCTGGTTCACTGAACATTAAAATGGGCCAGGTTTTCCTGTTTTAAATCTGCGTAGGTTTTGTCCTGAACTCCTATATAAACAACACAAACCCCATAATTATGAAGTTAGTCAGTGACAAAACATAGGATTCAAGACTTAGAGCCTTGGATTACTTTCTCTCTTCTAACAAAAGATTTCCTAGCGTTCTTTGTTAGATAAATACACTGGAGTTGGAACTTGCAATCGGAGGAACAACTCGCGTGCATACCATAGTTGTGATACGAAAGCTTGTAAGTTTTCTTTTGTAGTGTTTTGAATACTTTGTATGATTATCGTACAAGCTATGTTAGAATCATTGTTGGGTAAGTAATAATTTTAAACTTCCGATGTGCTTACGAACCCAATAAATTTCTACAGATGCACTGTCACGA
This sequence comes from Anisodus tanguticus, assembly GCA_034509755.1. Taxonomy (NCBI): domain Eukaryota; kingdom Viridiplantae; phylum Streptophyta; class Magnoliopsida; order Solanales; family Solanaceae; genus Anisodus; species Anisodus tanguticus. The sequence goes on from CM067540.1 coordinate 17,021,109, forward strand.
CTGCTCGTATCGTTAAGCATGACAGACCAACATAGTTTGATATGCCATTGCGACTAATATGTTTTAGCATGACAGACCAACATAGTTTGATATGCCATTGCGACTAATATGTTTTAGCCTGACAGACCAACATAGCTTGATGCACTATCGTGACTAACGTGTCATTTAGCCCGACGGACCAACATAGTTTGATAAGTCATCATGACTAACATATGTTTTAGTGCGACGGACCAACATAGATTGATGCACCATGGTGACTAACAAGTCGTTTAGCCTAATGACAGACCAACATAGATTGATTCACCATCGTGACTAACGTGTCGTGGCCTGATGACGGACCAACATAGTTTGAGAAGACATCGTGACTAACGTGTTGTTTAGCCTGATCGACCAACATAGTTTGATAAGCGTTCTTAACTAACGTATGTTTTAGCGCGAAGGACCAACATAGCTTGATGGTTGCACCTTTGCAACTAACATATTGTTTATCCTGACGAACCAACATAGTCTCATACGCGATCGTGACTAACTTATGTTTTAGCCCATCGGGCGAACATAAGTTGATGCACCACCATGACTTACGTGTCATTTAGCCTGAAATCAACATAGCTTGATGTACCATGGCGACTAAGTAAATATCGTTTAGCCTGACTGACCATGCCGTAGACCAAGTCAATCACAATGATTTTGACTCATTAGGATAACAACAGACTCCTAAAATATAGAGATACACTTTAGCTCACTTAACCATTTTCGCTTCAGAACGTCCCTCGAATAAGATTTTTATTGCTTTATCCTAACATCTTTCATTATCCATTTTAAATTTAATTTATTTATATTTATATTGCATAACGTCTTCAGCGCCATTATTTTCCTTAAATTATTGCATCTTTTACGTCCACAAAAATATATGTATGAACATCGGCTCATAGGAATAAAGCAGCTACATGTGCTTAGAGCATGCATGTGGTGGTGGACGTCGTCATTTCTAATAGTCATAAAGCACCATATGATATATAATGCTCTTTATACAATAAAATGTTAGGACAACGATAGAGTGGATCTAAGAGTCCCATGTGGCTCTAGTGCACGTGATTTGACATTTAAAAAAAAAATTAAGGTACGTGGGACTGGATTATAATCTAGTGATAAGTAAGTGATTCTTAGTATTATAGAACGTAGTCTTAATCATATGCGTCATTAATTTGGATAATTAATTTGTGTAAATATGTTCAAAAACTAAATTCATAATACTAGTATAAGAACATGCCCGTAAAAACGCTGTTTGATACAATAGCTTATAGTAAAGCGGAGTTGTTTGTAAAATAGTACATAGTAGAAACAATTGATTAAAATTTTGGGATTGGATTAAAGATATAATTGTGTTGCCGACAAATTATAGTTAGAGTTTCCATTTTTAGAATTTTTCTCTGGGGCTGTACCCTATCTTTTCTTTCAGCAGTGACATCATTAAATGGGACACATGCAAAACCCAAGAAGTGCAGAAATCTGAAGACATGTGTATGAGAAAAATGAGAAAGTGGCATTAATTAGTGGTGCTGAGTATTAACTGTTGTGAAGAAAATATGTAGGGCATGCATGGTGGCATATTCAATATAATTGGTTATATGTTTGTCTTTGTAAAAATAGATGTGTAGGGTCTCCACCAATTGTTGTAGAGAAAAAATTAAACCCACTTCTCATCAATCACCAAGCTCTGATTCCACAATTAATGTTATCACTGTTCGTTTCTATTTAACTTTCAAAATATAGCAACAAAAATCTTCATATAATAAATATAACCTAAAACCACAAAATTATGGATTTTGAGGATCATCATGCCTCTAATCACACGCTCTTTTTCCTCTTCTTTCTTTTTAGGGCAAAGGTGGACATTTACTCCTCAACTCTGTGATTTAGACTAGATATACACTTTATTATAAAAAGTGCTGGATATATATCTCTATCGTTATAAAATAGTGTAAATATATTCGTGTTGTTACACAAATGGTGCAAATATACCCTTTTCGCTGACGAAAATTTTCTAAAAAATTGTTAAACTTATTTTTTAATTAAAAAAAGTGTCTCGTCGCTTTAAAAAAGTCTACCCATTTTTTTAGTAGACATATTTTTCTAAAGCCACGTGATAATTTTTCTCTGGTGGATCGGATTTGATTTGTTTAAAAAAATATCTCTATGGCCTTGACAAAAAAAGTTCTACCCATTTTTTAAAACGAACCAGACCTGATCCACCAGGAAAAAAATTTACCATGTGGCTTTAGAGAAATATGTCTACTAAAAAAATGGGAGACGTTTTTAAAGCCCAGTGATATTTTTTAATTAAAAAATAAGATAAATGATAATTAGAAAAAAAATCATCCGCAAAAAAGGTATATTTGTACCATTTTGTAATAGCAAAGGTATATATCTACCACTTTCGTAACAGAGATATATCTACTATAAATCACAAATGAGAGGTATATTTGCACATTTGGCCTTGTTTTTATCTTCTGTCTCAATCTTTTCAAGCACACCTCCAATGGCTTCGTCCACTTCTTCTCTCTAACTTATAGAATAGTTGAAGAAAGATATAAAGAACCACCATTAAAAATCCTTTTGAAAATTCGATTATGAAAAATTATAGTAGTTGTTTTCTAGTGGGTGGTTAGAATTCATAGAAAACATCTCGACGAGATTATATACAAAATTTGAGAAAGATTGGAGATAGTTTTGACTAGTTTGGAGTTAAAATTTAGAACTAAAAAATGTTACACTATACGACGTTGTATGTCACGTGTATATCATCACTTGTATATCAATATATGTCACTTGTATATTATATGTATGTCACGTGTACATGTATATAGTGTTGGAATCAAAACAGTACGGGAAGTAAATACATATTAGAAGTGTTCGAAAAGATAAACTAACAGCCAAGATTATAATTGCCGCAAGTTTGTTGAGTCTTGATAACCTGAAATCAAGAAACACTAAATCTGGATTGTTACAACTGTGGCTGAGTCGAGAGATGACTCTCTGTCTTTAAGACAAGATTGCCCCGTATATATGCTTGCTCTCTCTTATCTTTCTACTCCACTGCTCTCAAATAAAAGTAAATGTCTAAATATATAGTGTTTAGGCAGAAGAAGCCCAAAGCCCACGACCCGAGCCCAGACCGGACGGGATCGGCGGGCGGCGGCGGCGCGCGTGTAGGCTTAGCCTCGAACCCAAGTACACATAGGTCCTCCCTCCTTCAAACACATGGTTACCCCTTGGGGTCCCAAACCCTTATCCATTTTTTAGGCTTATAAAAAGAACAATTCTTCATTTTCCCACCGATGTGGTAGATTTGTCTCACACAATATTTCCATGCCTCAAACACCTTACTTCGTGAACCAATATCTCTTTCATTTCTTAACGAAATTTGACGATCCCTTGCCCTACGGTCATCTACTCACTTAGTAGATTATACACGTGTGAAGAGACAAAGCCTCCAACATGCGGAACCCTAGTGTTTAAGTCATTAAATATGGGTGGACGCAATCCTCCACCAAAGACAAATTTCCAACAAACCTGACATACATAAGATATACACAAATAAATATCGGGATCCATATTGTGTACATAAGACATAAACCGCCTAACTGTCATTGTAAATTCGCTCAAAATCACCTCCAACCTCTATCAAATCGCGTCAGATTTGAAATATAAGCTCTCTAAGATGTACCAAGCATTTGAAAGAATACCCAAACGAAAATAGTTAAAAAAAATTGGCTTATTGTAAATTGTAAAAACGGGGATTTGACCCCTTTATCTAATGCTGAATCGACGACCTATTTTAAATAAGAAAAGCTTTTTGGATTTAAAAAAAAAGTCCGAAAATCCAAGTTCGAAGCTTGAATGCAGGGGTGGCAGATGAGCCGTTTGGGCTGAAATTGGGCAGGTCAAGATGAGCTGAATCAATAGATGGGCCAATGTCCAATCCGTCCAAAGCTTACATGGGCGGGTCAAGATGGGCTAAATGATGGGCCATAACCCAATTTGCCCAACTTGACCCATTACTTTTACAAATTTCTAACTTACATTCTATGATGTTATTTTATTTTGTATGATATTTGATTTTTTCATATCTTTATTTTAAAATAAGAATAATATTTTATTTTTTTTTCATTTTTTACAAAAGTAAAATAAATATATAAAATAATGGGTGGGAGGGCAGGGGGTAGTGGGGGTGAGAGGGGGCTGGGTAGCGGGGTAAGAAAAATTTCTCATTTTTTATAAAAAAATTGTATAAGTAAAATAAATATATAAAGTAAAACCTTCGGGTAGGGGGTGGGGATGGGGTAAGCAATTTTTTCTCTTTTTTATAAAAAGTTTATAAAAGTAAAATACATATATAAAATAGAAAATTTGGGGGCGGGGGTAAGGGGGAGGGGCGGGGGTAAGGGGGAGGGGCGGGTTGGGTGATGGGGTACGAAAAAATTCTCATTTTAAACAAAAATTTATATATAAGTAAAATAAATATATAAAATAAAAACTTGGGGGTGCTGTGGGGGGCGGGGGTTTTGGGGGCTAAGAAAAAATTTCATATTTTTAATATTTTTTTATAAAAGTAAAAAAATATGAAAAAGAAATTTGAAGAGGGGGAAGGGGGATAGGGCATGGGTTGGAGGGGGGGAGGAGGTAAGAAAAAATATCATATTTTTTATGATTTTTTTTATAAAAGTAAAAAGAATATGAAATAGAAATTTGAGGATGGGGTAGGGCATGGAGGGGGTAGGGGAAGGTAAAAAAAAAAAATATGAAATGGAAATTTGAGGATGGGGTAGGGCAAGTGGGAGGGTGGTAGATGGGGTAGGGAGGTAGGGGGTGGAGTATGCAAGGTAGGGGGCAGAGATGTGAGGGTGGTTCAGTGCTTGGGTGGGGGTTGGTGTAGGAAGGGGTAGGGTGGATAGATAATGTGTTGGGTGGTTGGGGTGCGTTGATTTATTTTTATTGTTCCGAAATAATAAATAATTTTTAAATAATTATTTATAAACAAAAATCTTAATCTACAGTGGAGCTCTAATCGTTAATATTGAGCATTTTCATGGGTCAAGTTTGGACATAATCATGGATTCATTTGGGCTGCTGATTTATGATGGATCAACTTGGACTTGTCCAAACCAACCCATCATCAAAATCACTCTTGCCCAAACTCATGAAACCTTGGGCGGGTCATTTGGATTTGGGGTAATTTTGACACCCCTACCTGAATGTTTTTCACTGGAGTTCTATGATTTTTTTCACGATTCTCTAATTATTATTGGAATTAGGGATGGCAATTGGGCGGGGCGGGTGCGGGTACCCCCTCCCCTGCACCCGTACCCGTCAGAAAATGTTATACCCGTCACCTACCCGCCACTCGTGGCGGGTACATTTTCAACATCCATACCCGCCTAGGTGGGTATATTCTAAATCCACACCCGCTCCACCACCCAAGTGGATATCCTCAAAATTCATTATTATTGGGTTTATGGGGTGCTAAAATTATGTGCGCCAAATTATTTGGGGCTTTAGATAAATATAAAGTTGTACAAATAAAATTATAGTTGACAAGTATAAGGCGGACGAGTGGATTTGGGGCTAGCGGTTGGAAGCGGGGTGGGATATAACTGCAAATCCACCACCTACACATACCTTCTTACTACCCGCCAAAGTTATACTCATACCAGCCTCAACTGGAGCGGATGCGATGCGAAATCAGCAAAATTGTACCCACATGTCATTCCTAATTGGAATATGCCTCTCAACTTCGAACAACAACCACCAAAGAGAGCTTTAACAATAAATTGATTTCAAATTTTGCAATATTTTAGCAATAATTAAGAACCCAAAGAAACGCAACGTCGTAGGTGATTCAAATCTCAAGCAACCAAACAAAGTTTAGCTATTTCTTCTAGTTTCAGATTTTTAAAATCCATTAAATGGTGGGATTGTTGATACAGTTTAAACTAGACAGAGAGGAGAGGAGGGGGCAGGAGGAGGAGATATTAGAAAGGATAATTTTTACAAAAATTAAAGAATAAAATCAAGGGATGCAATGGTTGGCTTAAGCTGATGCAAAATGAAAAATATTTTTAAATTGGATAATTATTTGCTACTATTTATAAAAAAATGTAATTAATGCTCCTAAATCGTCATGCGGTGTAAATTCACTAAATATTTATGTGAAATCCTTTTGAATTTTAAAAAAAAAGTATAAATAATTCAAATCAGGGACTAAGTACAAAGTTTTAAAAAACCTCAACGACATAGTCCATCAAGAAAAAAGAATCAACAGCTTACTACAACAAAAACAACATATTCAGTGAAATTTCACAATGTGGGTCTAGGGGAGGGTAGAGTATACGCAAACCTTACCCCTACCTTGAAAGGTAGGGAGACTGTTTTCGAAAGATCTTCGGCTTAAGAGAAAGTATACAAAAGATCATATAAGGATAAGCAATTCAAAGCAATATGAAAGTAAAAATAACGAAAGCAAATAAGCCATGATAAAGCAGTCTGGAAAAAAAGGAGCAGTAGCCATCACATAAAATAGATAATCAAAGTACGAGAAACAACAAAGTAGTAGAGATCAAAGCACAAGACACTATAGAGAAATACCGCGACTATTAGTATAAAAGGATAAGCGGGACTCCTAATAGCCTTCTACCCTAATCTGAGTCCTCTATAGCTTCCTATCTAAGGTCATGTCCTCTGTAAGCTAGAACTGTGTCATGTCCTGTCTAATCATTTCTCTCTAATACTTCTTCGGTCTACCTCTACCTCTCTTGAAATCGTCCATAGCCAACCTCTCACACCTCCGCACTAGGACATCCGTATCTCTCCTCTTCACATACTCAAACCATTTCAGTCTCGCTTCCCGCATCTTGTCCTCCACCGAGGCCACTCTCATCTTGTCCCGTATATCTTCATTCCTAATCCTATCTCTCCTAGTGTGCCCACACATCCATCACAACATTCTCATTTCCACAATTTTCATCTTTCGAACATGAGAGTTCTTAACTGGCCAACACCCCACATACAACATAGTTGATCTAACCACCACTTTGTAGAACTTTTCTTTAAATTTTAGTGGCACCTTCTTATCACACAACACTCCAGAAGCGAGCATCCATTTCATCCACCCTGTACCAATACAATGGGTGACATCATCGTCAATCTCCCCGTTTCCTGAATAATAGACCCAAGATACTTGAAATTGCCTTTGTTCTGATTGACCTGGGTACCAAGCCTCACTACCACGTCAGCTTCATGCGGTACGTCATTGAAGTATATTTATCTAAATTAAAGTAAAAATGGTGAAAACAATTATTTAATTAATAATTAAGCCATGCAATAGTTAATCTGGTCATAATTGAAAGTATTTAAATAAGATAGTTTCAGTTTGATTTTCAAACTAAAACAATTGGCATGAATTTGGTCATAATTGAAAAGGCTTGGCTGATTTTCAAATGAATTATATGCGAAACCCCGTAAAATCTGGCCAATTTCTCAATGGCGTTTTATTCTTGCCTCAACTATATTTTTCCGTCGAGCCCAGTCCATTGACGAAGCCCTTTAAGCAGCAAAGATGTTACAAAGCATTAATGGAGGACGTTGAACCTCCATAAAGGTATCAGGTCAACCAAGGACGAATCCCTTAATAGGAGGAATAGTGTTGAGTTTGTAATATATTTTCAATTTCCTTGTGATGGATTTAACTTAAAGATAAAGAAGCAGAGGTGTATTAATGGATCAGTTAGCCTGTTCTAATTATAAGGAGTTTGTAAGGTTCCATGCAGTTTTATTGGATGCATTTATGCCTGTAATATGATTTTCAAAGGCTCAAACTTCCTCTTTTAGGTCATTCATGTTATGTATGAGGTGTTGCTTTTGCCAACCCAAAATTCTGTGAATATGTGTAATTCTTAAGCATGAAATCCTACAATTAAGCCAGTCTGATTAACAGTCTTCATATGTTTTTCTTGCAAATGAAGACCTCTTGGGAATGCTCTGATTCAAACTCCTTCATTTACATATTGATATTCATGTTTGAGGTATTTGATAAATATTTAGTCTGAGAATCTTGATTAACATAAATGAACTTCAGAATGTGATTTGATTTGATTTGTTTCGGTCCTAGTTGTATTATGAATCACAAAATGGCCTACACAGTTGGTATAAAATAATAATTTGAGATTTTAGACTAAACTGACCCTGTTTTCATTCATGTTTGCAACTAAAAAGGTTGTCACTTCTTTGGGGAATACCATCAAGTGATATCCTAGGGGTCAAGGGACTGTAAAGGGGGGAAGAGCTTTGAGTACTCTTACTCAGCCTACTGAAGTTCCTGTTGGGATACAATTGTAGGGAACGGGAAGTAAGTAACTATTACAATAGTAGAAAGGATAAACAAACTATTACAATAGAACTGGAAATCAAAACCTTACAAACTGCTTGTGTGATTTGCTGAGTCGAGTGATGGCACTCTATCTTTAAGACAAAATTGCCCCGTATATCTCCTTTTACGGTGTTGAGCAATAGTCTCCCAAGATACAACAACAACTTTAACAAGTGAGTTCAAAGGAAACTCAAGTGTTACTCTTGAAGAACTTTGAGTATAGTGACTTTGCTAGAGAGGAAGAATATGAAATCAGAAAATCTGGAGAATTTTCTAAGTGTTGAGTGTCGTGTGTTTCAATTGAGCCAAATGCCTCAATTTATAGTGTAAGTAGAAGACCCATCAACTAGCCAACTAAAGGCCTTCAATAGCCATGTAATTGCACTTGATTGAGGGGTTACATTCAGCCAAATCATGGTTGAATTCATGTGGCAAGTAATGGAGAATCAATGCTCCAAAACCAGCCCAAACAACAGATTTTTCCAACTCCCGTCGCAGCATTCTGCCTCCGAAGAGCCGCGGTGCCGCGGCTCCGACGGTTGTGGCGCCGCGGCCCTTCACGGCTCTGCGGCGATTTCCGACTCGTTTCATTTTACACTTTGTACACTTCTTCCTTCATTTACCAACGTGGAATACTTTGTCATTTGGCCAATAACCGTCCATAATTCTATGTCTCAAACGTATACATACGTACCAATATCTCTTTCACAATGAAATTTGCGATACTTGACACTACATGTGCACGTGTGCGGAAATGACGTTTCCGACGTGCGGGCCCAATAGTTCGAGTCATAAATTAATGGGATATACTTATTTTCACATTTAGTAAATTTCCAACAATCCCCTCTTGAAAGAGATTTTGGCGCACACACTTGGTGCCTTTTCCTGCATTCTTTTAGCGGACCGATATTGCATCTGAATAGGTAGCATACGCTTTGAATCTTCCATAGTTGAATACCATCGGACTTACTTACTGCGCGGTGAATGTGATGTCTTGAACCGTCAGTGTTTAGTGTAAGCCAAGTCAACGGTACCAACAGAACAACTTCCTCTACTTAGTTCTTCGTAATGTTTTGTCCGTTGTGGCCGTGGACACTTCTTGGATTCTTAAGTGCGTTCATTTGAGGCGGCCTGTCCTCGCACTTAAATAGGTGGTTTCCTACAAGGTATCCTGTTATACCCCCACTTTACAAGTGTTAGGAACCATTAAAAGTTTTCCCAAACCTAACCTCAACCGGTGAGGATCATTAAAGGTTTTGGAAACTTAACCTTCACCCACACTGCAGATAGCACTTATAGTCTATCGCGGGAACGGCTTTGGGTTTGGTGTTTCTCTACAGAAATCACTATCTGAAATGCTCATGTTTCCACCGAAGCGATCAACTGAACCTTTACAGCTTACTTTTCCTATTGAACCTAATTCTTGGGATCTCGAGTTAGTAAGGTTGGGTTACCACCGTATTGGTCCTTATACTTTGGGTTTTAAGCCCATTCCTCTAGACAGGCAGAACATCTGATCCTTGGGTAAGCCCTTTGTCAGTGGGTCAGCAATGTTTTCCTTTGATTTTATGTAATCAATGGATATTATATATGTGGTGATCAACTGCCTAACGGTCTTATGTCTCCATCGAATATGACGATACTTGTCATTGTACAATGAATTTTGTGCCCTTCCTAGAGCCGACTGGCTATCGCAGTGGATTATTACATAAGGTACGGGTTTGTTCCAACAAGGAACATCCTCTAAGAAGTCATGAAGCCACTCAGCTTCTTCTCCTGCTTTGTCTAAAGCGATAAACTCCGATTCCATCGTGGATCGGGCGGTGCAAGTTTGCTTAGAGGATTTTCAAGATACAGCCCCACCACCAATTGTAAATACATACCCACTGGTGGACTTGGTGTTCTCTATATCAGATATCCAGTTTGCATCATTGTACCCCTCTAGTATAGCTGGATATCTCGAATAATGCAACTCGAAAGTTAGTGTGTATTTCAGGTATTGAAGTACCCAATTCAACGCCTTCTAGTGATCATAACTCGGATTACCGGTAAACCTAGCCAACTTGTTGACTGCATAAGCAATATCAGGTCGGGTGCAGTTTGTTATGTACATCAAACTACCGATCACCTGTGCATATCGCTCCTGGCATATGGGTGCACCACGATTTTTATCAAGTTTTTGATTTCTATCCATTGGTGACTTTATAGGCGAACTGTATAACATCTCGAACTTTCTCAAAACATCCTCGATGTACTGAGACCGAGATAAGACCAGTATGTCAGACGTCTTAGAGATTTTTATCCCTAAGATGACATCTGCGATACCCATATCCTTCATGTCGAAACATTGTTTCAACATGTTCTTAGTCTCTAGAATTATTCTAGGACTGCTCCCTGTGATCAACATGTCGTCTACATACATTCATATCATAACAAATGAGTCAGAAATACCTTTCATGTAGACACATTTGTCACACTCATTAATGGAGAAACCCTTCGATAGTAGAGTACTATCAAATTTTTTATGCCATTGCTTTGGGGCTTGTTTCAGCCCGTACAGAGATTTGACAAGCCGACAGACTTTCTTCTCTTGCCCTTGAACCACATACCCCTCGGGTTGGTCCATATAAACTTCTTCTTCTAAATCACCATTTAGGAAGGCTGTCTTCACATCCATTTGATGTATCTCAAGGTCACACAAAGCTGCGATTGCAATGAATACCCGTATGTCATCCGAGATATCGGGGAGTACGTGTCAAAGTAGTCAAGACCTTCTTTATGCCGACAGCCCTTGACTACCAACCTGTCCTTGTACTTATCTATAGACCCATCTGCATTATACTTCCGTTTGAGTATCCATTTATAACCCAACAGTTTATTTCCCGGAGGAAGATCAACCAACTCCCAAGTATAGTTATGCAGAATGGAGCCTATTTCACTCTCAATAACTTCTTTCCATAGTGGTGCCTCTGGAGTTGACAATACTTCAGCAATTGTCCTTGGTTCATCATCAACCATATAAGCTACAAAGTCAGGACCGAAGGATTTATCCTTCCTGGCCCTTTTACTTCGCCTTAGTTCCATCTCTAGAGTCTCCATGTTCTGAGAATCTGGAACACTAGATTCTGGATATTTATCCACCTTGAGATCCACTAGATCTGAACCATCTAGATCCGGGCCGTAATGACTCCCGGTTCCTAAGAGCTTTGCTCATAACTTCGTGTGCGATAGGTTATGCCGTTTTCCTTTCTAGGAAAGGTATCTTCAAAGAATTGAGCATTCCTTGATTCCATTATTGTACCCCCGTGGATATCTGGAATATCTGACTTATGCACTAAGAAGCGATAAGCACTACTGTTATTTGCATAACTAATGAATATGCATTCTACAGTCTTAGGCTCAATCTTGACCTGCTTTGGCTTGGGTACTTCAACCTTTGCCAGACAACCCCACACCTTTAAATATTTATAGGTGGGTTTTTCCCTTCCATGATTCATATGGATTTTTGTCCTTACCCTTATGTGGGACTCTGTTAAGAATCGTATTAGCGGTAAGGGTAGCTTATCCCCACATGTTTTGGGGAAGACCGGAATTGATGAGCAAGTCATTCATCATTTCCTTCAATGTGTGGTTCTTACGTTCTGCCACACCGTTCGATTGAGGTGAGTATGGAGCCGTCATTTGATGAACAATGCCTTATTGGGCACAATATTCCTCAAATGGTGCTACATATTCTCCCCCTCTATCGCTACGAATGGATTTAATCCACATGCTTAGTTGGTTCTCAACTTCTGCTTTGTAACGTCGGAATGCTTCAAAGGCTTCATCCTTACTTTTCAACAAGTAAAGGTAACAATACCTTGTGCAATCATTAATGAATGTCACAAAGTACTCGTTCCCCCTAGTTTGTGCAAACTTCAAATCACATATATCTGTGTGAATAAGTTTTAGAGGAGCAGTATTCCTTTCGACTGATCGAAAATGAAGCTTTATGAGTTTTGCCTCTATGCACACCTTGTCGCGCCCGATTTTGACCTGCGGGCTTCGCGACGCGATGGCGTCGATTTCCTCCGGATGGATTAAAAAATGCTTGCTTTGAGGAGTCGCCACCTAATTATTCTAAGGTGAATTAGGACACCTGAATTCTAACTAAAAAAAAATACAAAATAACTCCAATTTTGTGGTCTGCGAAACTAATGAGATTCTAGGTAAGGATTCTTTATTATCCTAAAGGGAAGGGGTTAGACATCCTTTAAGATCCGCTAACTTGCGATTATCCGATCAAATTCAGGTTAATTGTTATGCTAATAAAAATGCATGTTTTTATACATATAAAAAATAATATTGCAAGGTGTTAATAAAATGATGCATTTTGTACAAGTATACATTTGTAATGGCATTAATATACATGTAAAGCTGAAAAAAAATATAAGTATGCATTTGTATGAAAATTGATAAGAATGTATGCAAAGTGATTATTATGGGCAACGGGCCAAAATAAATAAACTAGCGATTAACGATTTTAAAACTAACCGAGCCTAAAAATAAATAAACTAGCGATGGGTTTCCAATTTTAGACTACCCTATCAGTTAATTCTATGTCTACCTATTCTAAATATTTCAATAATTTCACGAGTACAATAATATTACAATACGAATGAAAATAAAGCTGAATTAAAGAAAGTAAAAGACAACAACAAAAATAAATAATCTTCGAGGGGTATTTGCCTTCTTTGACTTTATCTTTGCAAGCTGTCAAGAATAAAAGGTTAGAAACAATTGAATATACATAACTTCGGATCCGTATCCAAAACAATAAATGTTCGATTACGGAGGGCTCGGACTTAAATTTTGAAAAGATCATTCCAATCACGTCGTGGTGCGAACACATGACTCGTTGGTCATTTTAGTTGCCTTGCCTACCGAACATGTTGGTCTCTCGGGTGAAAAAGATTTAAGTTTCATCCTTGCCCGAAGTTTTATTTTCCGTCTTTACAATCGTGGAGGCCTCAAAAATCGACGGATATTTTTTCATCGGCCAATGTAGTATAATATTCAAATCAGTAAAATGGTGTCCAAAAACAGTAAAAAGAAAAACAGAAATTGAGAAATGATATCCGAAGGGACGCGGCCTCAAATTCAATTTCATTGGCATAAATGCAGTATTTATATAAATCAATAAATCAGTAAGACAATCCGTGCACGGATGTTTAAATGCCAAAAAAGTGAACTGAAACAGAAACGAAAGAAGAAAAAAAAAGCGCGGCCTCGAATTTAATTTCATCGGCCTAAATGCGGTATTTAGTAAAAAACAGTAAAATAATACCGAAACAGAAATCAGTAAATTATCAAAAACAGCAAAACTGAAACATGGAATCAATGGCTGAAACAGAGAAAAAACGCGGCCTCGAATTCAATTTCATCGGCCTAAATGTAGTATTAGTTAAAATGATAAAACAGAAAAACAAGATATCCGTCGCACGGATGTTTAAAATAGTAAACAGAGAAACGAAGAAGAAGAAAAAAAGCGCGGCCTCGAATTCAATTTCATCGGCCTAAATGCAATATTAGTTAAAAACAATAAAACAGTAAAACAACAAGTTGCAAGGAAGTTTAAAACAAGAAACGTAAAAACAGAGAAACGAGCAACTCCATACTAGGAAGTTCAAAATCTGTTTTCACTTCCATACTAGGAATTAATTATAACATTTTTAAATAACCTTTCTCCTCATCTTATTTGGGGAAACAACATTCTATTCTAATAATGGAGCTAAACAAATGAACACTGGATTTGATATCATTTTGTCACTATGCCGAAAGAAGCAGAGAAAAGGAAACAAAGAGGGCTACATAATAGCTTATATTTTGTACATCACAAAACGACATTTAAATGTTCAGTTAGCATGATATTCAAATGTAACTTACCTTGACAGGAAAGGAACATTCGTGTTCTATTTTATCCTAGTGTTGAACTAGCCATTATCTGACTACATTTTCTATTTTAGCTTTTAAAACATCCATAACACAACTAGAAATAAGATACTCGTGCAAGTGTATGTTAACACTTTAAGATACACTAAGATTCATACATATCAACACTTATTTTAAAATGCCAACAGTGGGGGTAAACATGAACAATACTATGAAATTCCTCACAATTCGAGCAACTCTCATAAGAAGATAAACTAATCACTCAAACACATAATTTAAGTGTTGGATCTTCCATACATCAAAATAAAGGGAAAGGGGAGAAGGTTACCTTTTCGACGAGCAGCGATGGGGGCGACGAGATGGTGTTAGTGGTGGCAAGGGAGTGTCTGCCTGCGTGAGGAGTAAGGGGTATAGGTTTCAGCGATTTTGGAGAGAAGAGAGAAATGGTTTTTTTTTGTTTTTTTAGGGGTGTGCGGCTGATGATAGAAAAAGGTTTGGGGTGGGTTTTTTTTTGTTTTTGTAGTGTCGTGTTTTTAGGGTTAGGGGATAAAAAAGTGGGGAAATAAAAAGAAGGGATTGGGCTTGGGGGTTGGTCGAGTGGGCCTTTCGGGTGGGCCGATTGGGCTGACCGAATTGGGGTTTTGTTTTGGGGGAATTGTTTTGGGTTATGTAGAAATTGTTTTGGGTTAGGGAAATAAATGGGTTGTGGGTTATAAATATATAAAAAAGGTTTAATTATATAAAAATAAAGCTTTGCAAAATTTATAAATTGTAGAGATGATAATATGATAAAATATAATATTTGCGAAATGTTTGATGTTTAAATAAAAAATAAAAAATGCAATGCCGTTTGAGAAAATAAAATAACATATAATATTAAGATAAAAGTATGATTATGATATAAAAATGCAAATGACAATAAAAAATGCAAAAATAATAATGATAATAATGATATATATACATATATATGCCTATATTAAAAATTGTTTTAGAGTGTCAAAAATATTAAAAATTGCAAATAAAGTCATAAAAGATGGGACAAAATTGAGTGTCAACAGATGCCCCTCTTTGGCCGGAGACGATGAAAGAGTTTTCGGACAAAGAAGTTGACTGAGTAGCCAATTTTGTCCTGATCATCGGGTCTCGAGGGAAGATTAGAGATGCATGGTAAGAAATAGAATCCAAAGGGGAGAGAGAAGTTGCAAAAGATGGTGCACATTCAAGAAACAATGCCCCAGTGTCAACTTATGATGACACTGGTTGCAGATGTGTCGAGATACTGGGGGAAGGGCTGAACGATGTTCGAGGTACTTCCCCGATGCAGATGACGTTGTTGCATAGGCGTGATGAGGTGACGTCGTTGCTTAGACGTTGTGCAGATGGCGTCGTTGCATAGGCGCGATTGAAATTAAAATACCCGCATTAGAAGGTGGGCACCTGACCGAAATTAAAATACCCGCATTGGAAGGTGGGCGCCTGACTGACAATGAATACCCGCATTAGGAGGTGGGCGCCTGACTAAAATTGAAATACCCGCATTAGGAGGTGGGTGCCTGACTGAAATTGAAATACCCGCATTAGGAGGTGGGTGCCTGACTGAAATTGAAATACCCGCATTAGGAGGTGGGTGCCTGACTGAAATTGATATACCCGCATTAAGAGATGGGCGCCTGACAGAAATTAAATACCCGCATTAGGAGGTAGGTGCCTGACTGAAATTGAAATACCCGCATTAGGAGGTGGGCGCCTGACTGAAATGAAATACCCGCATTAGGAGGTGGGCGCCTGACTGAATTTTAAATACCCGCATTAGGAGGTGGGCGCCTGATTGAAATTTAAATACCCGCATTAGAAGGTGGGTGCTTGACTGAAAATGAAATACCCGCATTAGGAGGTGGGTGCCTGATTGAAAATGAAATACCCACATTATGAGGTGGGTGCCAGGCTGAGATTGAAATACCCGCATTAGGAGGTGGGCGCCTGACTGAAAATGAAATACCCGCATTAGGAGGTGGGTGCTCGATCGAAAATGAAATACCCGCATTAGGAGGTGGGTGCTCGATCGAAATTGAAATACCCGCATTAGGAGGTGGGCGCTCGATCGAAAATGAAATACCCGCATTAGGAGGTGGGTGCCTGACTGAAATTGAAATACCCGCATTAGGAGGTGGGCGCCTGACTGAAATTAAATACCCGCATTAGGAGGTGGGTGCCTGACTGAAATTAAATACCCGCATTAGGAGGTGGGCGCCTGACTGAAAATAAAATACCCGCATTAGGAGGTGGGTGCCTGACTGAAATTGAAATACCCGCATTAGGAGGTGGATGCCTGACTGAAATTGAAATACCCGCATTAGGAGGTGGGCGCCTGACTGAAATTAAATACCCGCATTAGGAGGTGGATGCCTGACTGAAATTGAAATACCCGCATTAGGAGGTGGGCGCCTGACTGAAATTAAATACCCGCATTAGGAGGTGGGCGCCCGTATTAGGAGGTGGGTGCCTGACTGAATTAAAATACCCGCATTACGAGGTTGGTGCCTGACTGACGTCATTGCATAGACGTGGTGCGCTGAAAACGTCATTGTGTAGACGGTTGTGCAGATGGCGCCGTTGTATGGCGTGTTGCCGATGAAGCCGTTTTATGGGCGTGTTGATGTCGTTGTGATGCTGTGAAAGATGTAAATGACGTTCATGCAATCAGTTTGCTATAATATGATTCCACGTTGTGTTGAATCTTCTGCCGATTCAAATTCCTGTGGACTGTGAATGGAAATGTCGTCCTTGCACGGACGAAAATGTGAGGCGACGTCTTTGCCAAATTAAGCACACATATTGCGGCTTCTCAGCCTTTGTCAACCTATAGACCCGCACTCAAAGAAATTTGTGAGTTTGGGGGGCAGGGGTGGTTGATTCGTATTGACTTTGTAGTTTTTTGCCCTTGACGCTTGCAAGCTCAGACTGGTTTAGATTGAAGACACAGTTGTCTGGCGTTTTTCCAGGTCCATTGGAATATGCTTGCAGTGAACCCTTTAAAAAATGCCCCAGTTTCTGGTATATATGAAGATGATGAACTTCCAACTGGATAAAGCCGAGTTTGTGCGGGCCACTTGCTTGTCCTGTTAAGGCAATCATGTAAGCACATTGCGTTGTGTACAAGATAATGGAAGAAAAATTCCAATGGTGTGACCGAAGCCGATATAGGCCGCCTACGTATTCCAACAAGGAAAATCAGGTCATAACGTAGTTCGCTGCAAGCAAAAACGGATTGTGAAGTTTTGCAAAATGGGACCGAAGCCGATGTGGCCGTCTACTTATCCCGCCAAGAGAATCAGGTCATAACGTAGTTCATGTAGGCAAAAAAGATTATAAGGATTTTCTAAAAAATGGGACCGAAGCCGATGTGGCCGCCTACGTATCCCGTCGAGGGAATCGAGTCATAACGTAGTTCGTTATAAGCAAAAAGGGATCGTAAAGATTTTTCGAAAATGGGACCGAAGCCGATGTGGCCGCCTACGTATCCCGCCAGGGAATCAGTCATAACGTAGTTTATGACCAAAGGATTTGTAAGTTTTTAGAATGTTTTTCTTTTTTGGTAAAAAAGAGTGACTAGAGTTTGAAAAATGATGTAGTATTTTGCTAGGTTTTTGATTGATTTTTTTTTTGTTTGAAAATATGAAAAAGACAGAATCATATTTTGACTTCAGTTGGTACCAACAATTAGTAATGTGCTTAGGGTTCCAGTTACTGCTCTCTGTATAACCGAGGCTGACTTCTGGGTAATTCCTACAGCTTCAGATGCTACCTCAGACATACCTGAGTATCGACACTTGCTTCAAGCCAAGGTTTTGACATATACAACCTCATGTTTCAAATGCCCTCACTGAAAGAAAGTCCCTTTTTCAAATGTATTTCAGTATTTTTAACTTTGGGACGTTTAGAGAAGTACACTCACCCTCAGAAAGATGTTCAATGCATTTAAATATGATACCATAGGCTTGGCCGTCATGTGAGTATCCACTAATGTGAGAACCCTCTGTATAGGATCATGTAGGACTTGTTACGGGTTTGTAATGTAGGCTTGGGAAAAGGAAAGGATATCATTTGGGTAAGAAGTGACTAATCCTTCCTTGAGCATTGGAATATGTCTGCGCTTTGTATTTGTGTGCCTTGATGTCGATTTGCTTCTTTTTGCCCCCTTTATTTTGTACCGACTTCTTTTGAATATTTCGTTTGGAGCTTTTCCCCTTTTTCGGAGTTATGTTTTTTTTTTTATTTTGATATTGTCGGGGCTTTTTACTTCATTTTTTGTGAAGTCGTCCCTTTGTTTTGTTTCATTTCCTCTTTTGGGAACATTGCAACTTCAACTCGGATCATTTTCAGCAATTTGCACATTTCTGATGCGCTCAAGGAAGTCGGGCCAAGAGAGGGATAGTGCGTGTACGCACTCAGAAAGGGTATAGGCATAATATGTGGTTGTTAAAAAAAATAGGCTTCAGGCTCAAAGGGGGAGTACTACGGATAATGTTATTTGGTAAGCTGGAAAGGCTCAAACGGATCAAAGAAAGCCTACGATCATTTCCTATACCAAGTGTTACTCAGGATTTCGCCTCAACAAACATTTGAGCCAAGTTCTAGATCACAATGCAATGCAATTGAACTTATTCTAAAACACACCACACAATGCATATGAAACGATGAGGTTGGCTTTGTAAATATCTTAGAAGCATGCAAAGCAAAAAAAAATTAAGTGTCAACACAGGCATGAATGAGAGGTACCAGAAGAATCAATGGTTTACCACGAAGTCAGTTCTCTCCACTTGTTCTTTCCTATGCACGCTCCTAACTGTGTTGGTATCAACCAAGTCAATCAATGATTCTTAAAAATATTTTGTACTTTCTTCTTCTTCTTTTTTTTTTTTGAAAAAAGGGTACCGAACCCAAATAGGGCTGCCTACGTATCTCATCTTTGACAAGAATCAGGTGTGCGTAGTTCGTGCAGATAGGTTAAAAAATGTATGATTGAAAAAGGATTTATCCATAATAGGATAGTGAGTAAAAACTGTATGCAATGAAAAAATGATTGTCCATATTAGGATGAATGCAATGAAAAAAATAATTGTCCATTAGAATGTAATGAAAAAAAAGATTGATAAACCAGAATCTTTTTTTTTTATTTGATTTGATTTGATTTTTTTTTTTAGGTGTGTCGCACCCGAGAAGGGTTACCTACGTATCACACCGTATGGTGAGAATCAGACACTCGTAGTTCGTAAAGATATGATGCAAAAATGTATAATATAAAGAAATTATGTAACGAAAATTAAGCATATCAACTGAATTTGCAAAATATATATAAAAAACAAGTATAGACAACTAGAGTAACGCCTAGTTGACTCTGGTGTTGACTGACTTTTTCTAGTCAAAACATCTTCCGGTCGTCTTTGTGAAAGCCCTTCGAATTTGATCTTTCCCGGAGTATATCCAGAGATAGTGTTTTAAAACGACCGCCCCCCACTATTCGCGGGGACGATCTTCCTGCAAAAATAAGAGCACCGGGTGAAAGGAGGAAAGTCACTAAAAGAATAATAAAATGTAGGAATGTGAAAGTATGGTCAAAAACTCCCCTGATTGTTGCACGAGGTCCAAGTCTTGATGTTCAAGAACGCTTTATCCTAGGGCAGTGACACAATTTCTGTTCAAGAGTCGCAAGCGACATGGTATGATATGTACAAAATTGAAGCAGGTAATTATTGCATTAAATAATATGTACGGAGTTAAAAGAAGAAAAATAGCAAACAAATTGTGCGGAAATTAAATGTGCGTCCTAACATGCATGGAGCCTCTCTTATGCCAGAGATGAGCCTAAACGCCAAACATGCGAGATTATGACGGATTAATCCAAACTGTCAAACTGCAATGCTTTTGTTGGAAATAAAGACAAAATGTATGTACATTTTCCAATATCGGCATGTCATTATTAGGCTTGGATTAGTCTATCATTATCACGCTACACATAATATGCTGATGGGTCGTTGGGTCGTGAGACCCGTCGACAATTTTGGTGGATTTATTAAATGTGGAGTCGATAGCAAGGATCGACCCACCTAAGGTATATGTATGCATGACTTAAGATAAAGGGTGGTGTAGCTATATCCTAAATTTTCTAAGATTTGGCTGACTAGACTCAAGGTTCCCGAGCGGACTGCTCGAGTGAGAAGGCTACGCGGCCAACCGGATGGTCCGGACACTCCGCGCATACGCCTACTCTCCAAAAATTTGGTAATTTGAAAGAAGTTTGCGGGTGCGCAAAACACACCTCGCGTGTAATGTGTGACAGTGTCAATTTTCCAGAGTGGAAGAAATATGAGCGAAATGCCAATTTAAGGAAAGCAGTAAGAGAATATAGCAATTAAAGTAGTTATGCATACAGATTTTCAAAAAGGAAATAATTAAGAACAATAGATCAAATAAGGAGCAATATAAAACATAATAATAATTAACCTGAATTTGCTATGGTTAAGAACCTGAAAATCCCCAACGGAGTCGCCATGCTGTCGCGCCCGATTTTGACCTGCGGGCTTCGCGACGCGATGGCGTCGATTTTCTCCGGATGGATTAAAAAATGCTTGCTTTGAGGAGTCGCCACCTAATTATTCTAAGGTGAATTTGGACACCTGAATTCTAACTAAAAAAAAAATACAAAATAACTCCAATTTTGTGGTCTGCGAAACTAATGAGATTCTAGGTAAGGATTCTTTATTATCCTAAAGGGAAGGGGTTAGGCATCCTTTAAGATCCGCTAACTTGCGATTATCCGATCAAATTCAGGTTAATTGTTATGCTAATAAAAATGCATGTTTTTATACATATAAAAAATAATATTGCAAGGTGTTAATAAAATGATGCATTTTGTACAAGTATACATTTGTAATGGCATTAATATACATGTAAAGCTGAAAAAAAATATAAGTATGCATTTGTATGAAAATTGATAAGAATGTATGCAAAATGATTATTATGGGCAACGGGCCAAAATAAATAAACTAGCGATTAAAGATTTTAAAACTAACCGAGCCTAAAAATAAATAAACTAGCGATGGGTTTCCAATTTTAGACTACCCTATCAATTAATTCTATGTCTACCTATTCTAAATATTTCAATAATTTCACGAGTACAATAATATTACAATACAAAATGAAAATAAAGCTGAATTAAAGAAAGTAAAAGACAACAACAAAAATAAATAATCTTCGAGGGGTATTTGCCTTCTTTGACTTTATCTTTGCAAGCTGTCAAGAATAAAAGGTTAGAAACAATTGAATATACATAACTTCGGATCCGTATCCAAAACAATAAATGTTCTGATTACGGAGGGCTCAGACTTAAATTTTGAAAAGATCATTCCAATCACGTCGTGGCTGCGAACACATGACTCGTTTGTCATTTTAGTTGCCTTGCCTACCGAACATGTTGGTCTCTCGGGTGAAAAAGATTTAAGTTTCATCCTTACCCAGAAGTTTTATTTTCCGTCTTTACAACTGTGGAGGCCTCAAAAATCGACGGATATTTTTTCATCGGCCAATGTAGTATAATATTCAAATCAGTAAAATGGTGTCCAAAAATAGTAAAAAGAAAAACAGAAATTGAGAAATGATATCCGAAGGGACGCGGCCTCAAATTCAATTTCATTGGCATAAATGCAGTATTTATATAAATCAATAAATCAGTAAGACAATCCCTGCACGGATGTTTAAATGCCAAAAAAGTGAACTGAAACAGAAACGAAAGAAGAAAAAAAAAGCGCGGCCTCGAATTTAATTTCATCGGCCTAAATGCGGTATTTAGTTAAAAACAGTAAAATAAACCGAAACAGAAATCAGTAAATTATCAAAAACAGCAAAACTGAAACATGGAATCAATGGCTGAAACAGAGAAAAAACGCGGCCTCGAATTCAATTTCATCGGCCTAAATGAACTATTAGTTAAAATGATAAAACAGTAAAACAAGATATCCGTCGCACGGATGTTTAAAACAGTAAACAGAGAAACGAAGAAGAAGAAAAAAAGCGCGGCCTCGAATTCAATTTCATCGGCCTAAATGCAATATTAGTTAAAAACAATAAAACAGTAAAACAACAAGTTGCAAGGAAGTTTAAAACAGTAAACAGAAAACAGAGAAACGAGCAACTCCATACTAGGAAGTTCAAAATCTGTTTTCACTTCCATACTAGGAATTAATTATAACATTTTTAAATAACCTTTCTCCTCATCTTATTTGGGGAAACAACATTCTATTCTAATAATGGAGCTAAACAAATGAACACTGGATTTGATATCATTTTGTCACTATGCCGAAAGAAGCAGAGAAAAGGAAACAAAGAGGGCTACATAATAGCTTATATTTTGTACATCACAAAACGACATTTAAATGTTCAGTTAGCATGATATTCAAATGTAACTTACCTTTACAGGAAAGGAACATTCGTGTTCTATTTTATCCTAGTGTTGAACTAGCCATTATCTGACTACATTTTCTATTTTAGCTTTCAAAACATCCATAACACAACTAGAAATAAGATACTCGTGCAAGTGTATGTTAACACTTTAAGATACACTAAGATTCATACATATCAACACTTATTTTAAAATGCCAACAGTGGGGGTAAACATGAACAATACTATGAAATTCCTCACAATTCGAGCAACTCTCATAAGAAGATAAACTAATCACTCAAACACATAATTTAAGTGTTGGATCTTCCATACATCAAAATAAAGGGAAAGGGGAGAAGGTTACCTTTTCGACGAGCAGCGATGGGGGCGACGAGACGGTGTTAGTGGTGGCAAGGGAGTGTCTGCCTGCGTGAGGGGTAAGGGGTATAGGTTTCAGCGATTTTGGAGAGAAGAGAGAAATGGTTTTTTTTTGTTTTTTTTAGGGGTGTGCGGCTGATGATAGAAAAAGGTTTGGGGTGGGTTTTTTTTTGTTTTTGTAGTGTCGTGTTTTTAGGGTTAGGGGATAAAAAAGGGGGGAAATAAAAAGAAGGGATTGGGCTTGGGGGTTGGTCGAGTGGGCCTTTCGGGTGGGCCGATTGGGCTGACCGAATTGGGGTTTTGTTTTGGGGGAATTGTTTTGGGTTATGTAGAAATTGTTTTGGGTTAGGGAAATAAATGGGTTGTGGGTTATAAATATATAAAAAAAAAGGTTTAATTATATAAAAATAAAGCTTTGCAAAATTTATAAATTGTAGAGATGATAATATGATAAAATATAATATTTGCGAAATGTTTGATGTTTAAATAAAAAATAAAAAATGCAATGCCGTTTGAGAAAATAAAATAACATATAATATTAAGATAAAAGTATGATTATGATATAAAAATGCAAATGACAATAAAAAATGCAAAAATAATAATGATATATATACATATATATGCCTATATTAAAAATTGTTTTAGAGTGTCAAAAATATTAAAAATCGCAAATAAAGTCATAAAAGATGGGACAAAATTGAGTGTCAACAGATGCCCCTCTTTGGCCGGAGACGACGAAAGAGAGTTTTCGGACAAAGAAGTTGACTGAGTAGCCAATTTTGTCCTGATCATCGGGTCTCGAGGGAAGATTAGAGATGCATGGTAAGAAATAGAATCCAAAGGGGAGAGAGAAGTTGCAAAAGATGGTGCACATTCAAGAAACAATGCCCCAGTGTCGACTTATGATGACACTGGTTGCAGATGTGTCGAGATACTGGGGGAAGGGCTGAACGATGTTCGAGGTACTTCCCCGATGCAGATGACGTTGTTGCATAGGCGTGATGAGGTGACGTCGTTGCTTAGACGTTGTGCAGATGGCGTCGTTGCATAGGCGCGATTGAAATTAAAATACCCGCATTAGAAGGTGGGCACCTGACCGAAATTAATATACCCGCATTGGAAGGTGGGCGCCTGACTGACAATGAATACCCGCATTAGGAGGTGGGCGCCTGACTAAAATTGAAATACCCGCATTAGGAGGTGGGTGCCTGACTGAAATTGAAATACCCGCATTAGGAGGTGGGTGCCTGACTGAAATTGAAATACCCGCATTAGGAGGTGGGTGCCTGACTGAAATTGATATACCCGCATTAAGAGATGGGCGCCTGACAGAAATTAAATACCCGCATTAGGAGGTAGGTGCCTGACTGAAATTGAAATACCCGCATTAGGAGGTGGGCGCCTGACTGAAATGAAATACCCGCATTAGGAGGTGGGCGCCTGACTGAATTTTAAATACCCGCATTACGAGGTGGGCGCCTGATTGAAATTTAAATACCCGCATTAGAAGGTGGGTGCTTGACTGAAAATGAAATACCCGCATTAGGAGGTGGGTGCCTGATTGAAAATGAAATACCCGCATTATGAGGTGGGTGCCAGGCTGAGATTGAAATACCCGCATTAGGAGGTGGGCGCCTGACTGAAAATGAAATACCCGCATTAGGAGGTGGGTGCCTGACTGAAAATGAAATACCCGCATTAGGAGGTGGGTGCCTGACTGAAATTGAAATACCCGCATTAGGAGGTGGGCGCCTGACTGAAAATGAAATACCCGCATTAGGAGGTGGGTGCCTGACTGAAATTGAAATACCCGCATTAGGAGGTGGGCGCCTGACTGAAATTAAATACCCGCATTAGGAGGTGGGTGCCTGACTGAAATTAAATACCCGCATTAGGAGGTGGGCGCCTGACTGAAAATAAAATACCCGCATTAGGAGGTGGGTGCCTGACTGAAATTGAAATACCCGCATTAGGAGGTGGATGCCTGACTGAAATTGAAATACCCGCATTAGGAGGTGGGCGCCTGACTGAAATTAAATACCCGCAGTAGGAGGTGGATGCCTGACTGAAATTGAAATACCCGCATTAGGAGGTGGGCGCCTGACTGAAATTAAATACCCGCATTAGGAGGTGGGCGCCCGTATTAGGAGGTGGGTGCCTGACTGAATTAAAATACCCGCATTACGAGGTTGGTGCCTGACTGACGTCATTGCATAGACGTGGTGCGCTGAAAACGTCATTGTGTAGACGGTTGTGCAGATGGCGCCGTTGTATGGCGTGTTGCTGATGAAGCCGTTTTATGGGCGTGTTGATGTCGTTGTGATGCTGTGAAAGATGTAAATGACGTTCATGCAATCAGTTTGCTATAATATGATTCCACGTTGTGTTGAATCTTCTGCCGATTCAAATTCCTGTGGACTGTGAATGGAAATGTCGTCCTTGCACGGACGAAAATGTGAGGCGACGTCTTTGCCAAATTAAGCACACATATTGCGGCTTCTCAGCCTTTGTCAACCTATAGACCCGCACTCAAAGAAATTTGTGAGTTTGGGGGGCGGGGGTGGTTGATTCGTATTGACTTTGTAGTTTTTTGCCCTTGACGCTTGCAAGCTCAGACTGGTTTAGATTGAAGACACAGTTGTCTGGCGTTTTTCCAGGTCCATTGGAATATGCTTGCAGTGAACCCTTTAAAAAATGCCCCAGTTTCTGGTATATATGAAGATGATGAACTTCCAACTGGATAAAGCCGAGTTTGTGCGGGCCACTTGCTTGTCCTGTTAAGGCAATCATGTAAGCACATTGCGTTGTGTACAAGATAATGGAAGAAAAATTCCAATGGTGTGACCGAAGCCGATATAGGCCGCCTACGTATTCCAACAAGGAAAATCAGGTCATAACGTAGTTCGCTGCAAGCAAAAACGGATTGTGAAGTTTTGCAAAATGGGACCGAAGCCGATGTGGCCGTCTACTTATCCCGCCAAGAGAATCAGGTCATAACGTAGTTCATGTAGGCAAAAAAGATTATAAGGATTTTCTAAAAAATGGGACCGAAGCCGATGTGGCCGCCTACGTATCCCGTCGAGGGAATCAGGTCATAACGTAGTTC
The DNA here is from genome assembly GCA_034509755.1 of Anisodus tanguticus. NCBI lineage: Eukaryota > Viridiplantae > Streptophyta > Magnoliopsida > Solanales > Solanaceae > Anisodus > Anisodus tanguticus. The sequence goes on from CM067540.1 coordinate 17,047,386, forward strand.
GTTATAAGCAAAAAGGGACTGTAAAGATTTTCTGAAAATGGGACCGAAGCCGATGTGGCCGCCTACGTATCCCGCCAAGGGAATCAGGTCATAACGTAGTTTATGACCAAAGGATTTGTAAGTTTTTAGAATGTTTTTCTTTTTTGGTAAAAAAGAGTGACTAGAGTTTGAAAAATGATGTAGTATTTTGCTAGGTTTTTGATTGATTTTTTTTTTGTTTGAAAATATGAAAAAGACAGAATCATATTTTGACTTCAGTTGGTACCAACAATTAGTAATGTGCTTAGGGTTCCAGTTACTGCTCTCTGTATAACCGAGGCTGACTTCTGGGTAATTCCTACAGCTTCAGATGCTACCTCAGACATACCTGAGTATCGACACTTGCTTCAAGCCAAGGTTTTGACATATACAACCTCATGTTTCAAATGCCCTCACTGAAAGAAAGTCCCTTTTTCAAATGTATTTCAGTATTTTTAACTTTGGGACGTTTAGAGAAGTACACTCACCCTCAGAAAGATGTTCAATGCATTTAAATATGATACCATAGGCTTGGCCGTCATGTGAGTATCCACTAATGTGAGAACCCTCTGTATAGGATCATGTAGGACTTGTTACGGGTTTGTAATGTAGGCTTGGGAAAAGGAAAGGATATCATTTGGGTAAGAAGTGACTAATCCTTCCTTGAGCATTGGAATATGTCTGCGCTTTGTATTTGTGTGCCTTGATGTCGATTTGCTTCTTTTTGCCCCCTTTATTTTGTACCGACTTCTTTTGAATATTTCGTTTGGAGCTTTTCCCCTTTTTCGGAGTTATGTTTTTTTTTAATTTTGATATTGTCGGGGCTTTTTACTTCATTTTTTGTGAAGTCGTCCCTTTGTTTTGTTTCATTTCCTCTTTTGGGAACATTGCAACTTCAACTCGGATCATTTTCAGCAATTTGCACATTTCTGATGCGCTCAAGGAAGTCGGGCCAAGAGAGAGATAGTGCGTGTACGCACTCAGAAAGGGTATAGGCATAATATGTGGTTGTTAAAAAAAATAGGCTTCAGGCTCAAAGGGGGAGTACTACGGATAATGTTATTTGGTAAGCTGGAAAGGCTCAAACGGATCAAAGAAAGCCTACGATCATTTCCTATACCAAGTGTTACTCAGGATTTCGCCTCAACAAACATTTGAGCCAAGTTCTAGATCACAATGCAATGCAATTGAACTTATTCTAAAACACACCACACAATGCATATGAAACGATGAGGTTGGCTTTGTAAATATCTTAGAAGCATGCAAAGCAAAAAAAAATTAAGTGTCAACACAGGCATGAATGAGAGGTACCAGAAGAATCAATGGTTTACCACGAAGTCAGTTCTCTCCACTTGTTCTTTCCTATGCACGCTCCTAACTGTGTTGGTATCAACCAAGTCAATCAATGATTCTTAAAAATATTTTGTACTTTCTTCTTCTTCTTTTTTTTTTTTGAAAAAAGGGTACCGAACCCAAATAGGGCTGCCTACGTATCTCATCTTTGACAAGAATCAGGTGTGCGTAGTTCGTGCAGATAGGTTAAAAAATGTATGATTGAAAAAGGATTTATCCATAATAGGATAGTGAGTAAAAACTGTATGCAATGAAAAAATGATTGTCCATATTAGGATGAATGCAATGAAAAAAATAATTGTCCATTAGAATGTAATGAAAAAAAAGATTGATAAACCAGAATCTTTTTTTTTTATTTGATTTGATTTGATTTTTTTTTTTAGGTGTGTCGCACCCGAGAAGGGTTACCTACGTATCACACCGTATGGTGAGAATCAGACACTCGTAGTTCGTAAAGATATGATGCAAAAATGTATAATATAAAGAAATTATGTAACGAAAATTAAGCATATCAACTGAATTTGCAAAATATATATAAAAAACAAGTATAGACAACTAGAGTAACGCCTAGTTGACTCTGGTGTTGACTGACTTTTTCTAGTCAAAACATCTTCCGGTCGTCTTTGTGAAAGCCCTTCGACTTTGATCTTTCCCAGAGTATATCCAGAGATAGTGTTTTAAAACGACCGCCCCCCACTATTCGCGGGGACGATCTTCCTGCAAAAATAAGAGCACCGGGTGAAAGGAGGAAAGTCACTAAAAGAATAATAAAATGTAGGAATGTGAAAGTATGGTCAAAAACTCCCCTGATTGTTGCACGAGGTCCAAGTCTTGATGTTCAAGAACGCTTTATCCTAGGGCAGTGACACAATTTCTGTTCAAGAGTCGCAAGCGACATGGTATGATATGTACAAAATTGAAGCAGGTAATTATTGCATTAAATAATATGTACGGAGTTAAAAGAAGAAAAATAGCAAACAAATTGTGCGGAAATTAAATGTGCGTCCTAACATGCATGGAGCCTCTCTTATGCCAGAGATGAGCCTAAACGCCAAACAAGCGAGATTATGACGGATTAATCCAAACTGTCAAACTGCAATGCTTTTGTTGGAAATAAAGACAAAATGTAGGTACATTTTCCAATATCGGCATGTCATTATTAGGCTTGGATTAGTCTATCATTATCACGCTACACATAATATGCTGATGGGTCGTTGGGTCGTGAGACCCGTCGACAATTTTGGTGGATTTATTAAATGTGGAGTCGATAGCAAGGATCGACCCTCCTAAGGTATATGCATGCATGACTTAAGATAAAGGGTGGTGTAGCTATATCCTAAATTTTCTAAGATTTGGCTGACTAGACTCAAGGTTCCCAAGCGGACTGCTCGAGTGAGAAGGCTACGCGGCCAACCGGATGGTCCGGACACTCCGCGCATACGCCAACTCTCCAAAAATTTGGTAATTTGAAAGAAGTTTGCGGGTGCGCAAAACACACCTCGCGTGTAATGTGTGACAGTGTCAATTTTCCAGAGTGGAAGAAATATGAGCGAAATGCCAATTTAAGGAAAGCAGTAAGAGAATATAGCAATTAAAGTAGTTATGCATACAGATTTTCAAAAAGGAAATAATCAAGAACAATAGATCAAATAAGGAGCAATATAAAACATAATAATAATTAACCTGAATTTGCTATGGTTAAGAACCTGAAAATCCCCAACGGAGTCGCCATGCTGTCGCGCCCGATTTTGACCTGCGGACTTCGCGACGCGATGGCGTCGATTTTCTCCGGATGGATTAAAAAATGCTTGCTTTGAGGAGTCGCCACCTAATTATTCTAAGGTGAATTAGGACACCTGAATTCTAACTAAAAAAAAATACAAAATAACTCCAATTTTGTGGTCTGCGAAACTAATGAGATTCTAGGTAAGGATTCTTTATTATCCTAAAGGGAAGGGGTTAGGCATCCTTTAAGATCCGCTAACTTGCGATTATCCAATCAAATTCAGGTTAATTGTTATGCTAATAAAAATGCATGTTTTTATACATATAAAAAATAATATTGCAAGGTGTTAATAAAATGATGCATTTTGTACAAGTATACATTTGTAATGGCATTAATATACATGTAAAGCTGGAAAAAAATATAAGTATGCATTTGTATGAAAATTGATAAGAATGTATGCAAAATGATTATTATGGGCAACGGGCCAAAATAAATAAACTAGCGATTAACGATTTTAAAACTAACCGAGCCTAAAAATAAATAAACTAGCGATGGGTTTCCAATTTTAGACTACCCTATCAATTAATTCTATGTCTACCTATTCTAAATATTTCAATAATTTCACGAGTACAATAATATTACAATACAGAATGAAAATAAAGCTGAATTAAAGAAAGTAAAAGACAACAACAAAAATAAATAATCTTCGAGGGGTATTTGCCTTCTTTGACTTTATCTTTGCAAGCTGTCAAGAATAAAAGGTTAGAAACAATTGAATATACATAACTTCGGATCCGTATCCAAAACAATAAATGTTCTGATTACGGAGGGCTCAGACTTAAATTTTGAAAAGATCATTCCAATCACGTCGTGGTGCGAACACATGACTCGTTGGTCATTTTAGTTGCCTTGCCTACCGAACATGTTGGTCTCTCGGGTGAAAAAGATTTAAGTTTCATCCTTGTCCAGAAGTTTTATTTTCCGTCTTTACAACTGTGGAGGCCTCAAAAATCGACGGATATTTTTTCATCGGCCAATGTAGTATAATATTCAAATCAGTAAAATGGTGTCCAAAAACAGTAAAAAGAAAAACAGAAATTGAGAAATGATATCCGAAGGGACGTGGCCTCAAATTCAATTTCATTGGCATAAATGCAGTATTTATATAAATCAATAAATCAGTAAGACAATCCGTGCACGGATGTTTAAATGCCAAAAAAGTGAACTGAAACGAGAAACGAAAGAAGAAAAAAAAAAAGCGCGGCCTCGAATTTAATTTCATCGGCCTAAATGCGGTATTTAGTTAAAAACAAGTAAAATAAACCGAAACGAGAAATCAGTAAATTATCAGAAACAGCAAAACTGAAACATGGAATCTATGGCTGAAACAGAGAAAAAACGCGGCCTCGAATTCAATTTCATCGGCCTAAATGTAGTATTAGTTAAAATGATAAAACAGTAAAACAAGATATCCGTCGCACGGATGTTTAAAACAGTAAACAGAGAAACGAAGAAGAAGAAAAAAAGCGCGGCCTCGAATTCAATTTCATCGGCCTAAATGCAATATTAGTTAAAAACAATAAAAAACGGTAAAACAACAAGTTGCAAGGAAGTTTAAAACAGTAAACAGAAAACAGAGAAACGAGCAACTCCATACTAGGAAGTTCAAAATCTGTTTTCACTTCCATACTAGGAATTAATTATAACATTTTTAAATAACCTTTCTCCTCATCTTATTTGGGGAAACAACATTCTATTCTAATAATGGAGCTAAACAAATGAACACTGGATTTGATATCATTTTGTCACTATGCCGAAAGAAGCAGAGAAAAGGAAACAAAGAGGGCTACATAATAGCTTATATTTTGTACATCACAAAACGACATTTAAATGTTCAGTTAGCATGATATTCAAATGTAACTTACCTTTACAGGAAAGGAACATTCGTGTTCTATTTTATCCTAGTGTTGAACTAGCCATTATCTGACTACATTTTCTATTTTAGCTTTCAAAACATCCATAACACAACTAGAAATAAGATACTCGTGCAAGTGTATGTTAACACTTTAAGATACACTAAGATTCATACATATCAACACTTATTTTAAAATGCCAACAGTGGGGGTAAACATGAACAATACTATGAAATTCCTCACAATTCGAGCAACTCTCATAAGAAGATAAACTAATCACTCAAACACATAATTTAAGTGTTTGATCTTCCATACATCAAAATAAAGGGAAAGGGGAGAAGGTTACCTTTTCGACGAGCAGCGATGGGGGCGACGAGACGGTGTTAGTGGTGGCAAGGGAGTGTCGGCCTGCGTGAGGGGTATGGGGTATAGGTTTCAGCGATTTTGGAGAGAAGAGAGAAATGGTTTTTTTTTTTTTGTTTTTTTAGGGGTGTGCGGCTGATGATAGAAAAAGGTTTGGGGTGGGTTTTTTTTTGTTTTTGTAGTGTTGTGTTTTTAGGGTTAGGGGATAAAAAAGGTGGGAAATAAAAAGAAGGGATTGGGCTTGGGGGTTGGTCGAGTGGGCCTTTCGGGTGGGCCGATTGGGCTGACCAAATTGGGGTTTTGTTTTGGGGGAATTGTTTTGGGTTATGTAGAAATTGTTTTGGATTGGGGAAATAAATGGGTTGTGGGTTATAAATATATAAAAAAAAAAAGGTTTAATTATATAAAAATAAAGCTTTGCAAAATTTATAAATTGTAGAGATGATAATATGATAAAATATAATATTTGCGAAATGTTTGATGTTTAAATAAAAAATAAAAAATGCAATGCCGTTTGAGAAAATAAAATAACATATAATATTAAGATAAAAGTATGATTATGATATAAAAATACAAATGACAATAAAAAATCAAAAATAATAATGATAATAATGATATATATACATATATATGCCTATATTAAAAATTGTTTTAGAGTGTCAAAAATATTAAAAATTGCAAATAAAGTCATAAAAGATGGGACAAAATTAAGTATCAACAGATGCCCCTCTTTGGCCGGAGACGATGAAAGAGTTTTCGGACAAAGAAGTTGACTGAGTAGCCCATTTTGTCCTGATCATCGGGTCTCGAGGGAAGATTAGAGATGCATGGTAAGAAATAGAATCCAAAGGGGAGAGAGAAGTTGCAAAAGATGGTGCACATTCAAGAAACAATGCCCCAGTGTCAACTTATGATGACACTGGTTGCAGATGTGTCGAGATACTGGGGGAAGGGCTAAACGATGTTCGAGGTACTTCCCCGATGTAGATGGCGTTGTTGCATAGGCGTGATGAGGTGACGTCGTTGCTTAGACGTTGTGCAGATGGCGTCGTTGCATAGGCGCGATTGAAATTAAAATACCCGCATTAGAAGGTGGGCACCTGACCGAAATTAAAATACCCGCATTGGAAGGTGGGCGCCTGACTGACAATACCCGCATTAGGAGGTGGGCGCCTGACTAAAATTGAAATACCCGCATTAGGAGGTGGGTGCCTGATTGAAATTGAAATACCCGCATTAGGAGGTGAGTGCCTGACTGAAATTGAAATACCCGCATTAGGAGGTGGGTGCCTGACTGAAATTGATATACCCGCATTAAGAGATGGGCGCCTGACAGAAATTAAATACCCGCATTAGGAGGTAGGTGCCTGACAGAAATTGAAATACCCGCATTAGGAGGTGGGCGCCTGACTGAAATGAAATACCCGCATTAGGAGGTGGGCGCCTGACTGAATTTTAAATACCCGCATTAGGAGGTGGGCGCCTGATTGAAATTTAAATACCCGCATTAGAAGGTGGGTGCTTGACTGAAAATGAAATACCCGCATTAGGAGGTGGGTGCCTGATTGAAAATGAAATACCCGCATTATGAGGTGGGTGCCAGGCTGAGATTGAAATACCCGCATTAGGAGGTGGGCGCCTGACTGAAAATGAAATACCCGCATTAGGAGGTGGGTGCTCGATCGAAAATGAAATACCCGCATTAGGAGGTGGGTGCCTCGATCGAAATTGAAATACCCGCATTAGGAGGTGGGCGCCGATCGAAAATGAAATACCCGCATTAGGAGGTGGGTGCCTGACTGAAATTGAAATACCCGCATTAGGAGGTGGGCGCCTGACTGAAATTAAATACCCGCATTAGGAGGTGGGTGCCTGACTGAATTTAAATACCCGCATTAGGAGGTGGGCGCCTGACTGAAAATAAAATACCCGCATTAGGAGGTGGGTGCCTGACTGAAATTGAAATACCCGCATTAGGAGGTGGATGCCTGACTGAAATTGAAATACCCGCATTAGGAGGTGGGCGCCTGACTGAAATTAAATACCCGCATTAGAAGGTGGATGCCTGACTGAAATTGAAATACCCGCATTAGGAGGTGGGCGCCTGACTGAATTGAAATACCCGCATTACGAGGTGGGTGCCTGACTGACGTCATTGCATAGACGTGGTGCGCTGAAAACGTCATTGTGTAGACGGTTGTGCAGATGGCGCCGTTGTATGGCGTGTTGCTGATGAAGCCGTTTTATGGGCGTGTTGATGTCGTTGTGATGCTGTGAAAGATGTAAATGACGTTCATGCAATCAGTTTGCTATAATATGATTCCACGTTGTGTTGAATCTTCTGCCGATTCAAATTCCTGTGGACTGTGAATGGAAATGTCATCCTTGCACGGACGAAAATGTGAGGCGACATCTTTGCCAAATTAAGCACACATATTGCGGCTTCTCAGCCTTTGTCAACCTATAGACCCGCACTCAAAGAAATTTGTGAGTTTGGGGGGCAGGGGTGGTTGATTCGTATTGACTTTGTAGTTTTTTGCCCTTGACGCTTGCAAGCTCAGACTGGTTTAGATTGAAGACACAGTTGTCTGGCGTTTTTCCAGGTCCATTGGCATATGCTTGCAGTGAACCCTTTAAAAAATGCCCCGGTTTCTGGTATATATGAAGATGATGAACTTCCAACTGGATAAAGCCGAGTTTGTGCGGGCCACTTGCTTGTCCTGTTAAGGCAATCATGTAAGCACATTGCGTTGTGTACAAGATAATGGAAGAAAAATTCCAATGGTGTGACCGAAGCCGATATAGGCCGCCTACGTATTCCAACAAGGAAAATCAGGTCATAACGTAGTTCGCTGCAAGCAAAAACGGATTGTGAAGTTTTGCAAAATGGGACCGAAGCCGATGTGGCCGTCTACTTATCCCGCCAAGAGAATCAGGTCATAACGTAGTTCATGTAGGCAAAAAAGATTATAAGGATTTTCTAAAAAATGGGACCGAAGCCGATGTGGCCGCCTACGTATCCCGTCGAGGGAATCAGGTCATAACGTAGTTCGTTATAAGCAAAAAGGGACTGTAAAGATTTTCTGAAAATGGGACCGAAGCCGATGTGGCCGCCTACGTATCCCGCCAAGGGAATCAGGTCATAACGTAGTTTATGACCAAAGGATTTGTAAGTTTTTAGAATGTTTTTCTTTTTTGGTAAAAAAGAGTGACTAGAGTTTGAAAAATGATGTAGTATTTTGCTAGGTTTTTGATTGATTTTTTTTTTGTTTGAAAATATGAAAAAGACAGAATCATATTTTGACTTCAGTTGGTACCAACAATTAGTAATGTGCTTAGGGTTCCAAGCCATTCGCTCTCTCGTATAACCGAGGCCGACTTCGGGTAATTCCTACAAACCTTCGGATGCTACCTCGACATACCGAGTATCGACACTTGCTTCAAGCCAAGGTTTTGACATATACAACCTCATGTTTCAAATGCCCTCACTGAAAGAAAGTCCCTTTTTCAAATGTATTTCAGTATTTTTAACTTTGGGACGTTTAGAGAAGTACACTCACCCTCAGAAAGATGTTCAATGCATTTAAATATGATACCATAGGCTTGGCCGTCATGTGAGTATCCACTAATGTGAGAACCCTCTGTATAGGATCATGTAGGACTTGTTACGGGTTTGTAATGTAGGCTTGGGAAAAGGAAAGGATATCATTTGGGTAAGAAGTGACTAATCCTTCCTTGAGCATTGGAATATGTCTGCGCTTTGTATTTGTGTGCCTTGATGCCGATTTGCTTCTTTTTGCCCCCTTTATTTTGTACCGACTTCTTTTGAATATTTCGTTTGGAGCTTTTCCCCTTTTTCGGAGTTATGTTTTTTTTTTTATTTTGATATTGTCGGGGCTTTTTACTTCATTTTTTGTGAAGTCGTCCCTTTGTTTTGTTTCATTTCCTCTTTTGGGAACATTGCAACTTCAACTCGGATCATTTTCAGCAATTTGCACATTTCTGATGCGCTCAAGGAAGTCGGGCCAAGAGAGGGATAGTGCGTGTACGCACTCAGAAAGGGTATAGGCATAATATGTGGTTGTTAAAAAAAATAGGCTTCAGGCTCAAAGGGGGAGTACTACGGATAATGTTATTTGGTAAGCTGGAAAGGCTCAAACGGATCAAAGAAAGCCTACGATCATTTCCTATACCAAGTGTTACTCAGGATTTCGCCTCAACAAACATTTGAGCCACGTTCTAGATCACAATGCAATGCAATTGAACTTATTCTAAAACACACCACACAATGCATATGAAACGATGAGGTTGGCTTTGTAAATATCTTAGAAGCATGCAAAGCAAAAAAAAATTAAGTGTCAACACAGGCATGAATGAGAGGTACTGGAGAAGAATCAATGGTTTACCACGAAGTCGCTTCTCTCCACTTGTTCTTTCCTATGCACGCTCCTAACTGTGTTGGTATCAACCAAGTCAATCAATGATTCTTAAAAATATTTTGTACTTTCTTCTTCTTCTTTTTTTTTTTTGAAAAAAGGGCACCGAACCCAAATAGGGCTGCCTACGTATCTCATCTTTGACGAGAATCAGGTGTGCGTAGTTCGTGCAGATAGGTTAAAAAATGTATGATTGAAAAAGGATTTATCCATAATAGGATAGTGAGTAAAAACTGTATGCAATGAAAAAATGATTGTCCATATTAGGATGAATGCAATGAAAAAAATAATTGTCCATTAGAATGTAATGAAAAAAAAGATTGATAAACCAGAATCTTTTTTTTTATTTGATTTGATTTGATTTTTTTTTTTAGGTGTGTCGCACCCGAGAAGGGTTACCTACGTATCACACCGTATGGTGAGAATCAGACACTCGTAGTTCGTAAAGATATGATGCAAAAATGTATAATATAAAGAAATTATGTAACGAAAATTAAGCATATCAACTGAATTTGCAAAATATATATAAAAAACAAGTATAGACAACTAGAGTAACGCCTAGTTGACTCTGGTGTTGACTGACTTTTTCTAGTCAAAACATCTTCCGGTCGTCTTTGTGAAAGCCCTTCGACTTTGATCTTTCCCGGAGTATATCCAGAGATAGTGTTTTAAAACGACCGCCCCCACTATTCGCGGGGACGATCTTCCTGCAAAAATAAGAGCACCGGGTGAAAGGAGGAAAGTCACTAAAAGAATAATAAAATGTAGGAATGTGAAAGTATGGTCAAAAACTCCCCTGATTGTTGCACGAGGTCCAAGTCTTGATGTTCAAGAACGCTTTATCCTAGGGCAGTGACACAATTTCTGTTCAAGAGTCGCAAGCGACATGGTATGATATGTACAAAATTGAAGCAGGTAATTATTGCATTAAATAATATGTACGGAGTTAAAAGAAGAAAAATAGCAAACAAATTGTGCGGAAATTAAATGTGCGTCCTAACATGCATGGAGCCTCTCTTATGCCAGAGATGAGCCTAAACGCCAAACATGCGAGATTATGACGGATTAATCCAAACTGTCAAACTGCAATGCTTTTGTTGGAAATAAAGACAAAATGTATGTACATTTTCCAATATCGGCATGTCATTATTAGGCTTGGATTAGTCTATCATTATCACGCTACACATAATATGCTGATGGGTCGTTGGGTCGTGAGACCCGTCGACAATTTTGGTGGATTTATTAAATGTGGAGTCGATAGCAAGGATCGACCCACCTAAGGTATATGCATGCATGACTTAAGATAAAGGGTGGTGTAGCTATATCCTAAATTTTCTAAGATTTGGCTGACTAGACTCAAGGTTCCCGAGCGGACTGCTCGAGTGAGAAGGCTACGCGGCCAACCGGATGGTCCGGACACTCCGCGCATACGCCAACTCTCCAAAAAATTGGTAATTTGAAAGAAGTTTGCGGGTGCGCAAAACACACCTCGCGTGTAATGTGTGACAGTGTCAATTTTCCAGAGTGGAAGAAATATGAGCGAAATGCCAATTTAAGGAAAGCAGTAAGAGAATATAGCAATTAAAGTAGTTATGCATACAGATTTTCAAAAAGGAAATAATCAAGAACAATAGATCAAATAAGGAGCAATATAAAACATAATAATAATTAACCTGAATTTGCTATGGTTAAGAACCTGAAAATCCCCAACGGAGTCGCCATGCTGTCGCGCCCGATTTTGACCTGCGGACTTCGCGACGCGATGGCGTCGATTTTCTCCGGATGGATTAAAAAATGCTTGCTTTGAGGAGTCGCCACCTAATTATTCTAAGGTGAATTAGGACACCTGAATTCTAACTAAAAAAAAATACAAAATAACTCCAATTTTGTGGTCTGCGAAACTAATGAGATTCTAGGTAAGGATTCTTTATTATCCTAAAGGGAAGGGGTTAGGCATCCTTTAAGATCCGCTAACTTGCGATTATCCGATCAAATTCAGGTTAATTGTTATGCTAATAAAAATGCATGTTTTTATACATATAAAAAATAATATTGCAAGGTGTTAATAAAATGATGCATTTTGTACAAGTATACATTTGTAATGGCATTAATATACATGTAAAGCTGGAAAAAAATATAAGTATGCATTTGTATGAAAATTGATAAGAATGTATGCAAAATGATTATTATGGGCAACGGGCCAAAATAAATAAACTAGCGATTAACGATTTTAAAACTAACCGAGCCTAAAAATAAATAAACTAGCGATGGGTTTCCAATTTTAGACTACCCTATCAATTAATTCTATGTCTACCTATTCTAAATATTTCAATAATTTCACGAGTACAATAATATTACAATACGTAATGAAAATAAAGTGAATTAAAGAAAGTAAAAGACAACAACAAAAATAAATAATCTTCGAGGGGTATTTGCCTTCTTTGACTTTATCTTTGCAAGCTGTCAAGAATAAAAGGTTAGAAACAATTGAATATACATAACTTCGGATCCGTATCCAAAACAATAAATGTTCTGATTACGGAGGGCTCAGACTTAAATTTTGAAAAGATCATTCCAATCACGTCGTGGCTGCGAACACATGACTCGTTGGTCATTTTAGTTGCCTTGCCTACCGAACATGTTGGTCTCTCGGGTGAAAAAGATTTAAGTTTCATCCTTGCCCAGAAGTTTTATTTTCCGTCTTTACAACTGTGGAGGCCTCAAAAATCGACGGATATTTTTTCATCGGCCAATGTAGTATAATATTCAAATCAGTAAAATGGTGTCCAAAAACAGTAAAAAGAAAAACAGAAATTGAGAAATGATATCCGAAGGGACGCGGCCTCAAATTCAATTTCATTGGCATAAATGCAGTATTTATATAAATCAATAAATCAGTAAGACAATCCGTGCACGGATGTTTAAATGCCAAAAAAGTGAACTGAAACAGAAACGAAAGAAGAAAAAAAAAGCGCGGCCTCGAATTTAATTTCATCGGCCTAAATGCGGTATTTAGTTAAAAACAGTAAAATAAACCGAAACAGAAATCAGTAAATTATCAAAAACAGCAAAACTGAAACATGGAATCAATGGCTGAAACAGAGAAAAAACGCGGCCTCGAATTCAATTTCATCGGCCTAAATGTAGTATTAGTTAAAATGATAAAACAGTAAAACAAGATATCCGTCGCACGGATGTTTAAAACAGTAAACAGAGAAACGAAGAAGAAGAAAAAAAGCGCGGCCTCGAATTCAATTTCATCGGCCTAAATGCAATATTAGTTTAAAACAATAAAACAGTAAAACAACAAGTTGCAAGGAAGTTTAAAACAGTAAACAGAAAACAGAAAACAGAGAAACGAGCAACTCCATACTAGGAAGTTCAAAATCATGTTTTCACTTCCATACTAGGAATTAATTATAACATTTTTAAATAACCTTTCTCCTCATCTTATTTGGGGAAACAACATTCTATTCTAATAATGGAGCTAAACAAATGAACACTGGATTTGATATCATTTTGTCACTATGCCGAAAGAAGCAGAGAAAAGGAAACAAAGAGGGCTACATAATAGCTTATATTTTGTACATCACAAAACGACATTTAAATGTTCAGTTAGCATGATATTCAAATGTAACTTACCTTGACAGGAAAGGAACATTTGTGTTCTATTTTATCCTAGTGTTGAACTAGCCATTATCTGACTACATTTTCTATTTTAGCTTTCAAAACATCCATAACACAACTAGAAATAAGATACTCGTGCAAGTGTATGTTAACACTTTAAGATACACTAAGATTCATACATATCAACACTTATTTTAAAATGCCAACAGTGGGGGTAAACATGAACAATACTATGAAATTCCTTACAATTCGAGCAACTCTCATAAGAAGATAAACTAATCACTCAAACACATAATTTAAGTGTTGGATCTTCCATACATCAAAATAAAGGGAAAGGGGAGAAGGTTACCTTTTCGACGAGCAGCGATGGGGGCGACGAGACGGTGTTAGTGGTGGCAAGGGAGTGTCGGCCTGCGTGAGGGGTAAGGGGTATAGATTTCAGCGATTTTGGAGAGAAGAGAGAAATGGTTTTTTTTTTGTTTTTTTAGGGGTGTGCGGCTGATGATAGAAAAAGGTTTGGGGTGGGTTTTTTTTTGTTTTTGTAGTGTTGTGTTTTTAGGGTTAGGGGATAAAAAAGGGGGGAAATAAAAAGAAGGGATTGGGCTTGGGGGTTGGTCGAGTGGGCCTTTCGGGTGGGCCGATTGGGCTGACCGAATTGGGGTTTTGTTTTGGGGGAATTGTTTTGGGTTATGTAGAAATTGTTTTGGGTTGGGGAAATAAATGGGTTATGGGTTATAAATATATAAAAAAAAAGGTTTAATTATATAAAAATAAAGCTTTGCAAAATTTATAAATTGTAGAGATGATAATATGATAAAATATAATATTTGCGAAATGTTTGATGCTTAAATAAAAAATAAAAAATGCAATGCCGTTTGGAGAAAATAAAATAACATATAATATTAAGATAAAAGTATGATTATGATATAAAAATGCAAATGACAATAAAAAATGCAAAAATAATAATGATAATAATGATATATATACATATATATGCCTATATTAAAAATTGTTTTAAAGTGTCAAAAATATTAAAAATTGCAAATAAAGTCATAAAAGATGGGACAAAATTGGGTGTCAACACACCTCACACTTATGTTGAGGGTTTACATCGATAGACGGCAACAACTCCAACCTTTGGATTGACTTGTAGTTGACATGTCCTAATCTATGATGCCATAAATTAGATGACTCAAGCAAGTAAGATGAAGAGGCTTCAATATTATTTCTTTTACGTAATACAGACATGGTGTTCACTTTGAAGAGGCCTTCACAGACGAATCCCCTTCCCACAAACGTTCCATTCTTAGTGACTACAAATTTATTGGACTCAAACATTAGCCTAAAACCAGCATTAACCAATAAAGGACCTGAAATTAAATTTATTCGAATCTCAGGAACATGCATCACTTCCTTCAGAGTGAGCTCCTTTCCAGAAGTCATCTTCAGAACTACATTTCCTACCCCCAGCACGTCAGAGGAAACGTTGTTGCCTATGAACAACTTCTTGTTTGTAAACAGTGTATAAGTGGAGAAGGCATCTCTGTTGGAATAGATGTGTCTTGTAGCACCTGTGTCCATCCACCATTGCATAGGATTCTCAACCAGGTTAGCTTCTAGCACCACCGCTGAGAACTCCTCAATCATGTCGTCCAAAAACTGATCTTTGACAATGTTAACCTGAGCCTTGCCCTTAGCCTTAGCCTTCTCTTGTTGCTCAGTCTTGAGCTTGCGGCTGTCCTTGATTATATGACCAGGTTTCCCACAGTGGTGATAGTTTCGTTTGAACTTCAACGTTGCTTGGGTCTTGTCGTCTTTCGGGAACTTGCGTTTCTTGCCTTGGTTCCCTTTGGCCTCAGCCAAATTTGCCTTTGCCTCAGCGAGTTGTTTACCCCTAGGCAAGTCCTTCTTATTATCTTCCTGAATTTGGAGTTTGATAATAAGTTCTTCAAAGGTCATCTCCTTTGTCTTGAGCTTTAAGTAGCTCATAAACTCATTCCACGAAGGAGGTAACTTTTCAATCAGTGATGCAACCAAAAACTGCTCGTTTGGCTTCATACCTTCAAAATCCAGGTGATGTAAAATCATTTGGAACTCCTGGACTTGGGACATCACTGTCTTACTATCCACCATTTGAAATTTTAGAAATTTCCCAACGATGAATTTCTTAGTACCTGCATCTTGTGCGTTGTATTTCTTTTGTAGCTTATTCCACAACTCTTTGGCGGTGCCAACGGTGATATACACTGTGTAGAGAGGGTCTGACAAGCAGTTCAATATGTAATTCTTACACATGAAATCACTATGACTCCATGCATTAAGAACCATCTTCAAGCCATTAATGACATGGATACCTAGGCCCCCTTCACCCATTTCAGAAGGCGAAGGGTCCATTTCATCTCCAGCTTGTGGAGGATCTTCTGTTAGAAAACGTGTCATTCTCATAATAGTCAGATATAAGAGCATATTTTGTTGCCATCATTTGAAGTTTGACCCCATGAACTTTTCAGAGCGTTCATGGTGAAATCCAATGGGTGGAGGAACATCAACATTCCCTTGAGCGACAGCAAAGGCGTTGGATGAGACTTGAGCAACCGAATAGGCATTAGGAGTGCCTTGAGCAGCAGCAGTAGAATCAAAAGCAGTTTAATTTAGTTACTTACAACAAAATCTTGTCTTAAAATTGTTGGGATACAATTGTTGTAGGGAACGGGAAGTAAGTAACTATTACAATAGTAGAAAGGATAAACAAACTATTACAATAGAACTGGAAATCAAAACCTTACAAACTGCTTGTGTGATTTGCTAAGTCGAGTGATGGCACTCTGTCTTTAAGACAAGATTGCCCCGTATATCTCCTTTTACGGTGTTGAGCAATAGTCTCCCAAGATACAACAACAACTTTAACAAGTGAGCAAAGGAAACTCAAGTGTTACTCTTGAAGAACTTTGAGTATAGTGACTTTGCTAGAGAGGAAGAATATGAAATCAGAAAATCTAGAGAATTTTCTAAGTGTTGAGTGTCGTGTGTTTCAATTGAGCCAAAGGCCTCAATTTATAGTGTAAGTAGAAGACCCATTAACTAGCCAACTAAAGGCCTTCAATAGCCATGTAATTGCACTTGATTGAGGGGTTACATTCAGCCAAATAATGGCTAAATTCATGTGGCAAGTAATGGAGAATCAATGCTCCAAAACCAGCCCAAACGTCAGATTTTTCTAACTTCCTGTCGCATCATTCTGCCTCCGAAGCGCCACGGCTCCATTAGCTAACCAGCCAATTTGCGCCGTGGCGCTCCGGCGTCGCGGCTCCGACGGTTGTGGCGCCGCGGCCCTTCAAGGCTCCGCGGCGATTTCCGACTCGTTTCATTTTACACTTTGTATACTTCTTCCTTCATTTACCAACGTGGAATAATTTGTCATTTGGCCAATAACCGTCCATAATTCTATGTCTCAAACGTATTACATACGTACCAATATCTCTTTCACAATGATAGTTGCGATACTTGGTACTACGTGTGCACGTGTGTGGAAACGACGTTTCCGACGTGCGGGCCCAATAGTTCGAGTCATAAATTAATGGGATATACTTATTTCCACATTTAGTAAATTTCCAACAGTTCCTTCTTGATACCCTTCAAATTTAGGGTACCCTCCGAAGGTACTGCTTGTGAATGAGTGAGAATTAATCTGCAAATTTTACTTTAAAAGCTTTCCTTTTTCTATCTAGAATGATAAGTCAAGGTCCCTTATTTTCATAGGAAATGCATGATTATAGTGTCTTCATGATTGTGAAAATGGGCATAAGATGTGGATATTGGCATGTCAACATGTTTGATAAGTGGAGTTTTAGTGGTCTATATACCTATTTTCCATTCTGGTTTAACCTATAAAGTCTGCATTTAGATTTGGCTAGGAAGTCCTTTAGGTATAATCTCTGCATATGCTCTGAACATTTACAACCTTCTCTTTTTCTTCTCTTGAACAGATAATGGACCAAATGAGAGTTGTCTGTAGACTGTCTATGCTTAGTATTTGATCCCCATTTGATTCACACAAAGAACCTGACATAATGAGGATGTGATCCTAATGAGACCCTTTAGGAAATTCATGTGTTTTCTGCATTAACCTTCATCTACATGTTTTATTTAAAACTGATAGTTGTAATCTGGGATACACAAGTATATTGTTTGTACACCTGTATAACTGTTGTATATCAAGTTTGCTTTCCTTGTAAGAGAGTTTTTGTGCAAAGTTTCTGGATTGCTTGTACCTGCCCTTTTCTTCTTCTCTCATGAAATGATAGTGTGATATACCTTCAGGTATACAGGATATATGTACTCTCACATATGCTTGGTATATAAGAGTTGTATATCATGTATACCCCAGGTATATCACGATATACCAGGTCATTTGGACCAATATTGGACTAGGCTTGACCCTCCTTTCACTTTACTTATTCTCTTCTTTCATATGAAATGGTTGATTTGGACCCCAAAAGTATCATGCTTGTGCTGCGAATTTAGAATTGGGGTCTGCCTGTTTGTGCACTTCACTGTTGGGCTCAGTGTAGCCCTATGATGTTCCACGTCTGTTTTCTCAGTGTGTTTGCGCATCCAGTATGTATATCTCGACTGTGTACTCTTATTTAAGTGAAGTGTTTATACTTGGAGCTTCTTGATAATTATAGATACCTTCTAATTGCCTTCTTCTTTTTTCCCTCCCCCTTTGCATGAACATTGTTTGCATGGGCCCAACTGGGTCCAAAACCACATACCAACCGCTTTCGTAGGGCTTGAGGTCCAACACTTTCACTCCATTGAGTCTGCCACAGTCCAGAAGACCCAATCATGCGTGAAAATTGTCTCACATATTCAACTGGTGGGCTGGGTATGCCCACTCGTGTGCCTCTCTCCTCTTTTGTATTTTGTATATGTAATTGAATGTTTGTATATTATTGAAAACCTATGATTGGAACTTAGTTGGAATTAGGCAAACGATGCTAATATCATTAGAAAGAATAGGAACCCCCACGTGTTGACTCGGACCCAAATAAATTTAAAAAAATAAAGGATTAACTCTTTTGAACGATTTTTTTTTTTTTTTTACAAAAAGTGATGCAAGTATCGAAACCATGATATTTTGAAAGAAAAAAACCATTTCCTTTTGCTAAACCTAATTCTTTTAAAAAGGGATAAAAAGAAAGAGCTATTGCAAAAGAGATGCTCTTAGAAAGAACAAGAAACGATTGAAATGATTTTTTTAGAGCAACTTCAGGCTTAGCCCATTTCAAGCAAGAGTAAATAAAAGAAGCCCCCTTTTTTTGTATTAAGTGTGGATAAGGGATTTTAAAACAAAGAATGTGATTGACCTTCACTTGGATAAAAGGAAAAAAAGGATAGATCTTTTTCTAACGTAAGCAAAAAAGGAAAGTTATATAATTTTTATGGTTTATTTTCAAAAGCTATAATATTTGTAATATTTACAAAAACAATTATAAGGGATAAATAGAATATAACACTTGGGACTAAATTAAGTTGAATCTATTTGAGGGAAACCTTGAGTGTATTTTTGTCTGGAAAGTGGAATGACAATTTAAATCTTATTCGTATTTTTTCCGAAAAGATGTAATTCTTTTGAAAGAAGAAATAAAAGGACTTTTACTTTTTTTCATGAAAACTTTATGATATGGCATGACTTTATATACAATTTTAAACACAGCTTAGGAAAATAAGCAAAAGATCACATTTTGAAACTCGAAGGTCAACCACATTCCGCGAATTCTTAATATCGGGGTGTCTAAAACCTTCCCCGAGGAATCACTTGAACCCTTACCCGAACTCTAATTTTAAAAGGTTTTACTTCTTGTTTGAATAAACCCTTTTAACTTGGTTTTCCTAATTTTCCTAAATAAATTAGGTTACGACTCTAAAAATAGTAAATCCAAAACAGTCCACAATTATGAAGTAGTTTTTTATGTCCCACACAAAAGTGAACCGTAACAATAAGCAATGTCCTTCCACGCATCACTAAATTATAGGAACTTTATTTCTTGTTGTACATGAATTTGACTCTTTGATCAATTTTCCTCCTGGCAAGAAAATGATGCTTCAATTGTGATTTTGTTTTCTTAAAAATATTTGGTATTCACGTGACCAAACAAACGCGGGAGCAAAGTCATAACTTTGCGTGAATTTTGTGACTCCAACAAGGTGTGGTTTCATGTTTCAACCACTATTTCATTTAAAACTGTAAACGTGTACAAGTATAACACTACAATCCCTATCCATTATTAGATTAGGATTCCTCTTGTATTGTGATTAGGATTCCTCTTGTATTAGGATTGTATATTGTACACTATATATATTGATATTAATGAGAAAGACTTCCTAAGGAAGATTAATATAATCTTACATGGTATCAGAGCCAAAACCCTAATCTAGAAAAAAATCCTACCTTGTCGCCGCCCCCGCCCCACCCCCCCTCTTGGCCGACGGCAACATTATTTTTCTTCTTTTCTTTCTTCCTAAATTTCCACCATTCTAATGGAAAATTTGGCTACTCCCACCTCTTCCAATGCTTCCGCTTCTAACGCAATCGTCATCCAACCACCCACTACCCTCTCCTCACCATATTTCCATCCGGCTCTCGCCGTTACCAACATCAAGAATTTTATCCCTATAATTCTTGATCAGGAAGATGGACAATATTGGTCATGGGTGAAACTATTTCGTATCCATGCATGTGTATATCATGGGTTTGATCATATAGATGATTTTTCCCTCGTCCTCCCGATATGGACGACACCACATGGCGTCGCCTCGATGCCATAGTCAAACAGTGGATATATGGCACTATATCCAAGGTTTTACTATACACAATCATGAAAACGGGTGCCTCTGCTCGTGATCTATGGACACGTTTGGAAGAAATCTTTCAAGACAACAAGAACACTCGTGCGGTCTACTTGGAAGAACAGTTCAACAACACCCGTCTTGAAAACTTCTCTACTATGTTAGAATATTGCAAACAGTTGAAACAAATAATTTTCCTTTCCCGTAAAAGATAATTTCTTGTGTAAGGAAAAAAAGATTTTCTTACTCATTCACCATGGTAACTCATGATCTCATTGAAAAGTTTGTAAACGTGTACAAATATAACACTACAATCCCTACCCATAATTAGAATATGATTCTTCTTATATTGGGAATGAGATTCCTCTTGTATTAGGATTGTATATTGTACACTATATATATTGATATTAATGAGAAAGACTCCCTTCATCTTTCTCATTACTGAGGCATACGGAAGAGATGTTGATTTTCCAATTTTAGCCGAAGGTATAAAGGTATTATGTCGTCCGTTGAGATTGGGATATTATGTTATCATTCATGCATTTTTATTTGCATTGCATTCATATATTATCCTGGACCACTTGTGTTATGCACACTACTATATGGTAAATATTATATATATATATATATGTACGGGGAATGGGAAAAGAGAAAGACGTTATATACGCACACCACCTGTAGCTGGTATAGACTATCACGAAAGAGCCCGAAGAGGCCAACATGATATGATGATGTGATGCCCTTGTGTGGCGATATAACCTGATGCCCACATAGGCGATTATGAGAGGATTCCTGTGTGGACATTAGTATACCGCATTTGCATTATGCATATATTCATTAACCATTATATGGTATGATGCCCACAGAGGATGTTATGGTAAGGAAGATGCCCGATGAGGCTGATGTATATGGAAACTGCATTGTGCATAACATTTAGGCATATATATTAGGGCCCTCAGAGGCATTTACTGCTTGTTAGCTATTTCTATTTCAGTTGTTGTTATATCCCTGTTATGCTATTATTCATGCCTGACATACTCAGTACATCAGTCGTACTGACGTCCCTTTTGTCGGAGGACGCTTCGTTTCATGCCCGCAGGTTCACATAGGTAGGGTGACTGTTCATGTTAGTTGATTACGGATCAAGCGAATTTTTGGAGCACTCCCCTTATTCGGAGTATTGGTCTAATTTTGGTACGGTACAATTTTTCTTGTCTATATGGGTATGGCAGGGCCTTGTCCCGACCTTTGATGTTCCTACTCTTAGAGGCTTGTAGACAGGTGTCATGTGGTTAGGTGTCATGTGTGGCCTTGTCGGCCTTGGTATGGGTATGTGTATATATAAGATGGTTACCTGATTTTAATAATTTTCTTTCGGCTTAGTCCGTAATTAATTACGATTGGATGTTAAATATACGAATGTCGGTACCCAACGGGTGGGATCCGGGTGCCCATCGCGGCCCTCCCATTTGGGTCGTGACAATTAGTCTGATAGTCTCCAATCGAGAAACAGGAGCAAATACCTCATCATAGTTAATTCCAGCCTTTTGACTATAGCCTTTAGCAACTAGCCTCGCCTTGTGCCTTCAATCTCTCCTTTAACATTTTGCTTTATTTTTTACACCCATTTGACACCTATCGCCTTATGTCCCTTGGGAAGTGAGGTAAGTTCCCATGTGTCATTCTTCTTGATGGCCTTGATTTCTTCATTCATCACATCTCTCCACTTCTTTTTTTGTACTGCTTCTTGAAAGCTCACTGGTTCACAATCGACAAATAGACAAAATAATATAAGATTATCTTGTCGTTCAGTTACCTCATAGAGATCTCTAAGGCTTCTTGTACGTTGTACAACTCTTTCACTTTGACTCCCACTTGACGATGACGAAGGTGATGAGTCTCCTTGAGTGGTTGATGTTGGTGAAATGGGTGGAGTTGCAAGCTCCTGTTGAGGTTCACATAGTTGTTGCCTCATTATCTGCTCATCTACTTCAAACTGAGAAATTGAAGTCATTTGCATGAGAGTTAAAATCCCATCCTCCTTCTTTGTTGAATACCATATCTAGACTAATCACAATCCTCTTATTGTCTGGATTGCACAACTTGTAGCCCTTCGAATTAGCATCATAGCCGATGAAGATAAAACTCTCGCTTTTATCATCAAGCTTCATTCTTCTCTCGTCTGGTACATGAACATGGGCTATACTTCCAAAGGTTCTTAGGTGGGTAATGCCAGGCTTTCTTCCACTCTATGCCTCTTGCATGTCTTTCCCCATACACTTCTTATTGGAGATCGATTTGACAAGTAGACTGCACACGCTACTACTTCAACCCAAAACTCCTTGGGAAGTTTCTTGCTTTTGAGCATGCTTTGTGCCATGTCGAAGATTGTTCTGTTCTTTCTTTCTGCCATGCCATTTTGCTGGGGGGTCTAGGCACTGTCATTGGTCAACGAATTCCATTTGCTTCACAAAACTCTTGAAACTCCCTGGAAGTAAATTCTCCACCTCGGTCGGATCTCATGACTTTGATCTTTCTACCGCTTTCTCTCTCCGTTGTAGCTTTGAACTTTTTGAAAACTTCGAAAACTTATGACTTCTATTTCAAGAAATATACCTAGGTTTTTCTTGAAAAATCATCAATGAAGAGAAGAAAATAGTTACTGTTACCGAGAGAGCTAGACTTGATCGGACCACACACGTCAGTATGGATGAGCTCGAGTGGCTTCTTGGCTCTTGACTCTGACTCCTTTGGAAAGATTTTCCTGAATTGCTTCTCGACTAGACACCCTTCACAAAGCTGGTCAGGATGGTTGATGTGAGGTAGTCCCTTCACTATATCCTTCTTAGATAGTAGCTCTAGACCTCCAAAATTGAGATGCCCAAATCGAAGATTCCAAAGCCATGATGTATCTCTGTGGCAAACTTTCAGGCACTTTGCAACATCATTTTGTATGTTGATCAGGAACATTCTATTCTTTTACATTGGCACTTTAGCAATGAAGTTATTCTTATCATCTTTTATAGAAAGATTATAATCCTTCATATGAATATCATAACCTTTCTCTAACAGTTGTCCTAAACTCAAGATGTTACTTTTCATATTGGGAACATAGTAGACATTGGAAATAAACTGATGTATCCCATCCTTCAAACGGATAAGGATGTTACCTCTCCCTTTCACTGCTATTGTGGAATTATCTCTAAAAGAAACATTTCCGCTTACTGACTCGTCTAGCTCCACGAATATGTCTTTCTTTCCACACATGTGATTGCTTGCACCACTATCAAAGTACCAGGAATTTGCTTGGCCACCATCAGTAACCTTTCATACTAGAAGAAGAGTTTCTTTGCTATCTATCTTCTCCTCCATGTAGTTGGACTTCTACTCAATTTTGTTGTTGAGAGCTCTACATTCTGAAGCATAATGCCCAAACTTCTGACAATTATAGCATCGAACTTGAGATTTGTCATACCTTGAGTTCGGATTGATTCTTCAACGGCCTCGTGTTGAGCTTTCTCCTTTCTCATAGTTTTTATTGGAATTGTTGTTGTTGTAATTCCAACCTCGTCCACGATCGCGACTTCCACCTCATCCATGGTCTCTACCTCTGCCTCGGCCTCGGCCACGTTGGTTTCAATCATTGCCTTGGCTTTTATACATATCCTTGAGTTGCAGTTTGAGGAGTTGCTCAGTAAACCCTTGCTTCTTCTTATGCTTATATTTGTATGCTTGCAATGATCCTTGGAGTTGCTCGGTCGTCATTTCTTCCAAGTCTTTAGTTTCTTCAATCGTCACAACGATGTGCTTAAATTTGGGATCCAATTAACGGAGTATCTTCTCTATTATCCTCACATCTTCTAACTTTTCACCATTTCTTTTTAATTGATTAGAAATAGCTACTACTTTTGAGAAATAATCCGAAATAGACTCAGATACTTTCATGTGTAAGGATTCTAGTTCACCTCTTAATATTTGGAGACAGACCTTCTTCACTTGCTCGGATCCTTTGTAAGAGGTTTGTAGCTTCTCCCACACTTTCTTGGCAGAGCTTGCACTCGAAATCTTTTCAAAGCCATCATCATCTAATGTTGGTAGATGAGGTAGAGAGCCTTCTTGTCTCTCTTTCTTGAATCCTTCAAAGTTGTCTTTTGATCTGGTGTAAGAGAAGCAAAAGTAGCATTATCCGCAAGCTCGTTATAGCCTTTCTTTATGATATCCCACACATCTTGTGATCCAAGAAGTGCCTTCATTTTTATACTCCAATTGTCGTAGTTGTTGTTGTTGAGTGTCGGGACTTGGAATGATGCCATACCATTTGTCATATCTCTCAATATAATGAGAATTTGCAAAATCCGATTGCTTGGATGAATTTGGAACGCCGAAAGACCATGCGAGGGACCTGTTTCAAATTTTTAGTTTTTGGTCAACGGTCAAAGTCAACCCTAACCTGGTCAACGGTCAACGACATTGATGGCTCAGTCAACTCGGCTTGGATGGCTTAGTCAACAGGCTTACGGCTTGGTCAACTCGGCTGACTCAACTTAACTCGGTGAGTCAACTCGGTTTTCTGGCAGCACTCTTCCAGTGGCGCGTGGCGGCGCGTCTGAATTTCGATCGGGGAGATTCTGGCGGCGTCAGATTGCTATCGTCCAGACCTTCGATTTGATATGCAATAGTGTATACTTTCAAACTGGCTCTGATACCACTTTGTTGGAAATGAAACACTCTCACAAGTAACTTTTATTCAAACTCAAACAAATATTACAAGAGCACTCTCACTCAACAACAAGATACTACAACTCACTCTTATAAGACTTTGCTTCTTCACTCACTTAGAAGCTCTTAATTTTTCTTGATACCTAAACTAAAATGGGGAGGGGTATTTATACTACTTAAGAACAATCCTACACCATACAAATAAACTAATCAAAAATTACAATAACCATACACCTCATTCTTCTCCATCCTTCTAACAATTTTTTAAATTATCAAATGATTCACATGCATAATTACCACACCCTAGAATATTCTAGGTAGAAGGCTTGTAGTTTTGGACCTTGATTATAGACTTGGACTCCAATTTGATTAGGTTTGGGTTTGGGATCCCATAATGGATCAAGTTTATGATCCAATAGAAATGACATACCCTTATCTTGAGATCGTGGATAATAAGCAAAACTCGCGTGCCAAAGTTCTCACCTTGAAAGTTCATCATTCGGTGATTGGTACCTTCCCGCTTGTTAGACAGTTGCTGGACACTCCCCTCCATCTCCCAGAATAGTCGACAATCAAAACGAAGGACGTCATGGACAACTTCTCGGGCAAAAAGTCATAACTGCTAAGGTTCCCCTCTTGAAGTGTTCCACTCATCAAATATTGTTGTTGCTAGTTCTCCTCGCCGTGATGAATGTTTCAGTAGTTGACATATTCCTCCTTACGGCTTTATTGAGGTTCGCTATATGCGGCTACTTTGAATGAGTCAAAGATGTGCTTACCCGCAGCAAGGAGACTCTGCACCACATCAAGATTTATGATGCTATGTTTGCTTCGTTGTTCACATATGACCATAATGAGAACGTACTTCAGGCTTTTTGTGAGAGTTGGCGTCTATCCACCAACATAGTTTCTACATTCATTGGAAAGTTATCTATATCTTCGTGGGACTTGAGAACCATTGGAGGCCTTCTTGTTCATGGGTCCTTCTATGACGAAGTTATCCCCTCGGCTACGGAGTTGACACATATAGATGACTAAGGGAAACTTTTTCTCCCTAGAAGCTACTCCTACATATTTTCGGCGTTCTACCGACTTACAAAAGGTGTTATCGACGAAGTTCTAGTCCCTGTTGGGTGAAGTTCTAGTTTCGAGGACTAAGAAAATATGTTGAGCCTTCACTAAAGGTGTCTAAGATCTAGACTAAACCAAGGATGAATCATGATCCTTCAGGAAACATTGACATGAGTTTTCTACCACGAATCAAAGAGGAGAATGCCCCTTTTGTTGAGCTAGGCATAGAAGAATCACTCAGAGATGAGATTTATTTGGCGGCTTTCCTTGCATGCTGGATCTGCAAATTTGTGCTTCCAAAGAAGAAGGTTGATTGTCTTCATGCTTGTGTCTTCAAAGTTGCAAGCTTGATGGCTCACATAGAGAAATTCTCTTTGGCGGTCCCGGTCCATGCAAGTATCTATCGCGGCCTTACAGAGATCTCTACCTTTTCAAACTTGGGTGCATGCAACATACTCATTCCCATTCATTATGTATATGGCCCCCTCTCCAAATAATCAAGAAAGTGCAAATGGCTTTTCACGCCTCTCTTTATAGTATGGATATGCAATTATTTTGAAACCTATTTACACGTTACTCATCCACAAAGAGATGCGAAAATATGGCAGATTTGTGGAGAAAAGATGGCGAGGCATTTTGAACTTATGGATGCTCGCAAGTTATTTCAACAAGTAAATGTGCAAAGCCTCTACCATTTGGCCATGTTATAAGGAAAAAGTTGTATATTGATGATAATGGAAAAAGGTCCAACCCCGGAGTGATTTCCTCATAGGCCTTCGTTCATGTTTTGTCACCTTGAGGCATGATGATGATCTGATCATGGAACCTTATAGCCATCAGATGTTTAGTCATCAGTTTGGGTTTTGTCAAGATGTTTCTGGTGTTCTCATAGAGTAACATTATGAGGGTTTGCATCTAGCTTTAGTGCAGTTCTTGGATTATTGTATTCGTCTTAGAAGCTTATAAAATATTATTATACTAATGCGTCCATCAAACAATGGGCCTTTAATGACTCGTAAGAATTCAGACTGGTGGCTAACCCATCGAAAAAATGTTGAGATGAAGTATCCACATTATTTTGAGACGTCTTAGGAAAGATGATAATCCCTCATCAACCAAAAGTGACTAACATCAACTGAACGTTCAGGGAAAGTCCTCTCATTCTTCCAAGTCCAAGGCGACATTGAACAATCCTCCGCAAACTGCCAAAGCTACTTTCAAGTCTAAAACTTTGACAGGCAAGGATACAAAAATGTAGAAATGAGTTAGGCATCCTTCATTAACCCTCAAGGCAGTCGTGTCCACTTCTGAGGCGATCGGCATATCTTACAAGAGAAAGGAGCCTTCTAGCTCATCGGACAAAGGTGTTGAGAAAACACCAAGTGTTATGCCTCTTTGCAAGGACAAAACTAAACCATCTGTTTCACCCAATGGAGTCGGGCTCATTAGTGAAGCCTCTAGTTTAAATGAGAGAAATGTTAGTCATGAACAACATTGGAACTGCCTGAAGAAAAAACATAAGGATTTAGGCGATCAACATAACGAGTTTGTTGATTTGGATTCTATTAGCATTGATATCGCGATATTTGGAGACGGTGTTACTAGTTTTACAATGCCATTGACTGAATTGGCACAAGTAAAGTTTATTTCTTTTATATTTCACCTCACTTGCTTTTTTATTCGGATATTAACTACTTTTTCTCATTTTTTTCAGTTGGGTCTCGGGACATGTCCAGCGATATAATTGGTGATGATATGTTCGACGATTGTATCACAAGTCCGAATCCTGCCAACATGATGAAGAATTCTCAGCCTTTACTTGATGACGTCAAGGCTCAAGTTACAAATAAAGATCCATCGACAAAGTTAAACCTCCCTCATTCAGAAAAGGTTGATCTTTCTAAATCTTCTATAACTAATAAAGTGGAGTTATGGAGCAAATCATGTTAAGTGTTCTGACGTCTTGGATCTTTTGGAATGGGTGATAAGGTTTGTGTGGAGAGGTTGAAGTAAATTTTGGGTTTGAATATCCCGTGTTGTGCACGAGTCTCCATGCGATGGGTAGGCTGCAGTGGGAGGTCGGGACTGGGAGGTCGCAGTCGTCGATTTCGGATCGGGAGGCGTAGTCTTCGCTGGATTGTAATGTCGCAGACTTACGGTGCCGGATCGGGAGGCGCAATGCCGCCGGGGGAAGGAGACACACGGTGAAGCGCAGCAGTGGTGTTGGTGGGGTGTTCGACCGAGAGCAGTTGGCTGAAGGCAGAAGTGGTGGGGATTGGGCAGTATGATCTGTTGGAATAATGGGCTACTGTTGGTATAGAGAATGGATAGCCGGGGACACACTCGGTTCATCGAGAAATGTGTAATTGGTGGTCTGAAATTTATGGAGATTTGAAAAAGGAAAGGTCGTCTCGTCAAAGGTGACGTGACGGGATATGATAATTTTGCGAGTAGCAATGCCATTGCACAGGTAGCCCCGATGAGTAGGAGAGAGACCAACGAAGACACAGGGCAAGGTGCAAAGGGCAAGTTTGTGAGGTGCAGTGGAGGCTATGGTGGGGTAGCATAAGCAGCCGGAAATATGGAGATGGTCATAGGATAGGAACCTAAAGTATAAGATTTCGGTAGGGGTCTTATTTTGAAGAGTGCTAGTCGGTAAAATATTAAGAAGGGTTCTACCATTTTAACAACATAGACCCAAAAAGGCAGTGGAAGACAGCCATGAAACAGAAGGGTGCAAACTATGTTATTGATGGTACGTATAATTCGTTCAGCCTTTCCATTTTGGGAGGAAGTATAGGAACAGGAAAAACAGAAAATCATGCCTTGTTTAGAGCAGAAATTGTGAAATGCCGAGTTATTAAATTCACGTCCATTATCACATTGGAATGATTTGACAGATTTTTCAAATTGTGTTTTAATGAATTTTTGAAACTCAAGGAATTTGGAAAAAACTTCATATTTGAATTTCAGTGGGTAAATCCAGACAAAATGTGAAAAATCATCTAAGAATACTAGATAAAATTTGTGACCCAAAGAGCTAACAATCGGAGATGTCTACAAATCAGCATGGACAATATCAAAAGGAGAAAAAGTAACACTATTTGATGACATAAATGGAAGAAAAGTATGCTTGCCTAGCGGGAAAGAAAGACATTGTTGGGAAAGTTTCCCATTATTACATTGAATACGCTTAGTAGTCCTAAGAAAAGTAAAAACTGGGTCTCCGAGTCTGTTGTGCCAAGTTGAGGGAGAGATAGTCGCAAAGGATAGATGTGATTGCGGTCTGACAACGGAAGATTGAGTGAAGGGGTAAAGGTCTCCTACACTATTGCAACGCGTAAGAATTTTCCCCGTATTGAGATCCTTCACAGAAAAACCAAAAGGGTCAAATTCGACAGACACAGAATTGTTTCTAGTGAATTTTCTAACAAAGATTAAGTTTTTAATGATGTTAGAGGTGTAGAGGATGTGACTTAGGGAGAAAGGTGGGTGGGGATGTTTGGTATGTGTGTTACCGTAACCTTCAATTGGAATGCGATGACTATTGCCGACAATAATAAATTGAGGACACTTTAGCCGAAGTAGTTGAGATAAATTACCTGAAGACTGGGTGAGGTGAGATGTGGCTTCGGTGTTCATGTACCAATTTTCGTCAGGTTGTTGAAGGTTCACGGTGTTG
Source organism: Anisodus tanguticus (assembly GCA_034509755.1). NCBI lineage: Eukaryota > Viridiplantae > Streptophyta > Magnoliopsida > Solanales > Solanaceae > Anisodus > Anisodus tanguticus. The sequence continues at coordinate 17,077,146 of CM067540.1, forward strand.
TAGGCCTGGCCCAAGTCAGTGGGGGCCGGGCTACTGCTGATAGACCGAGACCAGATGGGCCTGCTGCTGCTGCGGGTGGGCCTGTCTGTTGCCTGGGGCAGAGCCCAACAAACCAGGCGACCATGTAGGCTGCTGGAACTGGGCCTCTGCAGTTGGTTATGGGCATGCAGGCGAGGCCTAATTCTGCTAATTGGGCCATGTTGGCTGCTGTCCAGGCCACGGGAAATAGGCAGGATTTGGGCCTGGCTGCTGGTTGAGGTTGCCTTTGCCACGACCCTTCCCTTTATTATTGTTACCACGGCCTCTGACGCGGGACTGCTGATGGTGGTGGTCTTGCGGTGGTGGTTGGGTGGTGTTGGCCGCCGGTGTTGTCATCCCATCAACGGCTAATGCCTTGTGATTGTGCTCGTCTTGTTTGGCACATCGTGTTTCTTCTAACAAAAGTTGTGAACGTGCTTTGTTGAAATTTGGGAGAGGGTCGGCTTGTTGAATCATCATTGCGAGGGTATCATATCCACCTTTCGGTAAATCAACAACTAGTTGAAGCACCATCTTGGTTTCTGAAACAGGAGTCCCTGCGTTGGACAGTTGGTCGGTTATGAGTTTTAGTTGCTTACAATATTCTGACATGTTGTTAAAATTCTCGAGACGTGTATTATTGAACTGCTCTTCCAAATACACGGTCCTAGTACTTTTATTGTCCTGAAAAATTTCTTCTAGCCGGACCCAAAGTTCACGTGTCGTAGCACCTGTTTTCATGATAGTGCACAACAAGTCGTTAGAGATGGTGCTGTATATCCATTGTTTGACGATGGTGTCAAGGCGACGCCAGGTTGAGTCTGCAACATCGGTGGGACGAGGAACAAAATCAACAATATGGTCGAGCACATTGTATGCACATGCATGAATATAGAATAGTTCCATCCACATGGAATATTGACAGTCTTCTTGGTTAGAATTATAGGGATAAAATTCTTGATGTTGTTAACGGCGAATGCCGGATGAAAAGAAGACAATGAACGTTGAGAGGGGTTGTCAAGTGTGCCCAGTGGATGAGCCGGAATTAGTGGGGGAAGACATGGTGCAACCTTGTTACTGGCGGCAGAGAGGAAGGGGGGGGGGTTCGGCCTAGAGATATTTAGAGAGGGGTTTAGGGTTTTGCTCTTGATACCATGTAAGATAGAATAATTTTCCTTAGGGATTCCTTTATTCACAATATATATAGTTGTACAGAGGTTGATTCATAATACACTACGAATTCTAACTTACCTTAAATGATTGGTTCCTAATACAATAAGAATCCTAAGTTACCTTAAATATACATCTATCATAATTACAAAATATATTGTGAATATTCGCTAATAGTCTCTAAAAATGTTGTCCGTCCTTTGCAGCATGTTGCTTCAAATTTGGAACCGCAAGAGGCTATTCCCAACTTCAAACTCTCTTATGTCTCTGGAATGTGGCATACCTTATGTGAATGGATTACCCAATTCTCTTCAGGATTCTTGGAAAGCCTCAAACAGTAGAAAAAATATATTACCTTAATTCTTAAAGGGATTCGGGAGGTCGACGTCATCGACGTTTCTCCATTGGAGGTTCTTTCTGAAAATTTCTTCAAGAAACATGGAGATTATGATGTCTCGAGGTTGTCTATATCTCAGAATATGACTAGAGATGCTCACCAAGAACTAATTTCTGCTGTGAAATAATGACTTCATACTGCAACGGAGGAAAAGGTCAATCTGAACAAACGCCTAGGAGAGCTTCAAATATTCCTTGCAAAAACTGAGAAAGAGCTAGAGGCCTTGACTACTAAGAAGAAGAAGACTACATCATTTATTGATTAGCAGCAAAAGAAATTGTCCAGGAATTAAGAGAGTATTACCGCCACTGAAGATGAGATTCACACCATTCCATTGTGTAAAGAAGAGGTAGAAGAACTAGCTAAGCTAAAGGAAAAGGTTGAGACAAGTCACCAACAGATCCTTAACTTTAAGCCGTTTCCATAATTTGATTTATGCATATGAATGTTCTCTTTCTTGTTCTTTTTATTTTGTTTGGCTTTTTTGGGATCATTATAGTGATGTAGTGACACTTTTCCTTGAAGAATTAAAAGTGATACTTTTGTATTAGCGAATATTCTCCGAATATTCTCAGTATATTTTGTAATTATGATAGATGTATATTTAAGGTAACTTAGGATTCTAATTGTATTAGGAATCAACCTTTGTAAGGTAAGTTAGGATTCGTACCATATTAGGAATCAACCTTGTACAGCTATATATATTGTGAATAATGAAAGGAATCCCTAAGGAAACTTATTTTATCTTTCATGGTATCAGAGCCTAAAATCTAAACCCTACTCTTCTTTTTCATCTTTCTCTTTTCTCGGCCAAACCACCAGAAAATTCTCGGCCAGAATTTTCCCTTCAACAATGTCTTCCCCCACAAATTCCGGTTCATCTACTGGCACACTTGACAACCTCTCTCAACGTTCAGTATCTTCTTTTCATCCGGCATTCGCCATTAACAACATCAAGAATTTTATCCCTATAATTCTTGACCAAGAAGACTGTCAATATTCCATGTGGATGGAACTATTCTACATTCATGCATGTGCATACAACGTGCTCGATCATATTGACGAATATGTCCCTCATCCCACCGATGTTACAGACTCAATCTGTCGTCGTCTTGACGCCATCGTCAAACAATGGATGTACGACACTATCTCCAAAGACCTGTTGTGCACTATCATGAAAATAGGTGCTACGGCACGTGAACTTTGGGTCCGGCTAGTAGAAATCTTTCAGCACAATAAAAATACTCGGGCCGTATATTTGGAAGAGCAATTCAACAATACCCACCTCGAGAATTTTAACAACATGTTCGAATATTGTAAGCAACTGAAACTCATAACTAATCAACTATCCACCGTCGGGACTTCTATTTCAGAAACCAAGATGGTGCTTCAACTTGTTGTGGGTTTACCGAAAGGTGAATATAACACTCTCGCAACAATGATTCAACAAGCCGACCATCTTCCAAGTTTCAACAAGGCACGTTCACAACTGTTGTTGGAAGAAACTACATGTGCTAAACAAGAAGAACATAATCAAAAGGCGTTAGCCGTTGATGGGATAGCAACACCTGTGGCCAGCTGCAACCAGCCACCACAGCAGGTCCAGCAGCAGGCCAGAGGTGGAGGTCGTGGCGACAGAAGTCGCAACAACAAAGGCAAGGGCCACGAAAAGGCCAACGCAACCAGTGGGCTGGACAACAGACAGACCAAAACACTGGACAGCAGAACTGGAACCAGCAGTAGCAGTGGTCTAACCAGCAGCAGAAGTGGCCCAACGAGCAGAACTGGGCCTCGCCTGCATGCCCGTACCCGACTGCAGGGCCCTAGTTCCAGCAGCCTTGGTCGATCGGCCCTTTGGGCCCCGCCCCACCACCAGCAGCCCACAGCAGAAGAACAAGCAGCCCACCTAGTTGTTGCGGTCCAAAGAAGTAGCCCGAAGCCGGCCTGATCGATTTGGGCCAGGCCTACACCACCGTGAACCTTCAACAGCCCGACCATAATTGGTACATGGACACCGGAGCCATATCTCATCTCACTCGGTCGTCAGGTAATCTATCTCAACTACGTCGGTTAAAGTGTCCTCAATTTATTATTGTCGACAATGGTCATCGCATTCTAATTGAAGGTTACGGTAACACACACACCAAACATCCACACCCACATTTCTCCCTAAACCACGTCCTATACACACCTAACATCATTAAAAACTTAATCTCTGTTAGAAAATTCACTAGCAATAATTATGTGTCTGTCGAATTTGACCCTTTTGGTTTTTCTATGAAGGAACTCAATACGGGGAAAATTCTTACACGCTGCAATAGTGTGGGAAACCTATACCCATTTACTCAACCTTCCGCTGTCAGACCGCAAGCACGTCTATCACTTGTGTCGCTCTCTCCCTCAACTTGGCACAACAGACTCGGACACCCCGGTGACCCAATTTTTACTTTTCTTAGGACATCTAAGCGTATTCAATGTAATAATGGAAAAATTGCCCAATACTATTTTTCTTGTCCGCTAGGCAAGCATACTCGTCTTCCATTTATGTCATCAAATAGTGTTACTTTTTCTCCTTTTGATATTGTTAATACTGATATGTGGACATCTCCAATTGTTATCTCTTTAGGTCACAAATTTTATCTAGTATTCTTAGATGATTTTTCATATTTTGTCTGGATTTACCCACTGAAATTCAAATCTGAAGTTTTTGCCAAATTCCTTGAATTTCAAAAATTCATTAAAACACAATTTGAAAAATCTATCAAATCATTCCAATGTGATAATGAACGCGAATTTAATAACTCGGCATTTCACAATTTCTGTTCTAAACAAGGCATGGTTTTCCTTTTTCTTGTCCCTATACTTCCTCCCAAAACAAAAGGGCTGAACGAATTATACGTACCATCAATAACATGGTTCACACCCTTCTGTTTCATGCCTGTCTACCACCGCATTTTTGGGTCTATGATGTTAAAATGGTAGAATCCCTCCTTAATATTTTAACCAACTAGCACTCAAAAAAACAAGACCCCTACCGAAATCTTATACCGTAGGCTACCATCATATGATCACCTACGTATTTTTGGATGCTTATGCTACCCCAACATGGCCTCCGCTGTACCTTACAAACTTGCCCCTCGCACTCTGACATGTGCCTTCCTTGGTCTATCTCCTAATCATCGGGGCTACTTGTGCTATGACATTGCTACTCACAAAATCATCGTCTCCCGTCACGTCACCTTTGACGAGATAACCCTTCCTTTTTTCAATCTTCGGAAATTTTAGACCATCGATTACTTCTTTCTCGATAAACCAAGTCTGTCCCCGGTCATCCAAAATCTATACCAACAGCAGCCCACTGTTCTGACAGACCACCATGTCCTATCCCTGCCACTGTCCAGCACCTCACCAACATCCTCTCTGCCTCATGCCGTGTCTCCTGCAACCACAGCATTACTGCTTCCAATAGTCGTAAACCTGCAACCACCCCCGTCGGGCAAAGACTCGCTGCGCCTATCGCCCCGAAATAGTGACTATGCGGTCTCCAAATCCGGCAAAGATCGTCGCCTCCCAATCCCAACACAGCACCCCTGAAACCCCCCAGTCCCGACCCCCCACTGCTGCCCTCTCACTGCATGGATACTTGTGCACAATACAAGATCTTCAAACCCAAGGTTCACTTCAACCTCTCCACACATGCATTATCACCCATTCCAAAAAATCCAAAACTAGAAAAACTGGAACCTAATTGGAATGCGGCCATGTGCGAGGAGTTTAACGCTTTAACCAAGCCAAACACTTGGGATTTGGTACCTAGACCAGATGGTGTGAATGTTATCCGGTGTATGTGGTTATTTTGTCACAAGTTCAGAGACAGTGGTGACTTAGAGAGGTATAAAGCAAGACTGGTGGACAATGGCACTAATCAACAGGAGGGTATTGATTATGGTGAGACATTCAGTCCGGTTGTTAAACCGATTACTATTTGGACAGTTCTCAGTATTTCTATGGGCATGCATTGGATGATTCATCAGCTAGATGTCAAGAATGCATTTCTTCATGGAGATTTGAAAGAAACTGTGTACATGCATCAGCCCCCTATCTTTGTTCATCCGGCAGTTCCGCAGTTTGTATGTCGTCTCAGAAAATCATTGTATGGATTGAAACAGGCACCCCGCGCTTGGTATGATCATTTTGTCAGGTATCTTCTGCAGATTGGGTTTCTATGTAGCAGGTGTGATAACTCCCTCTTCACTTTTCACCGAGGTAACAGCACTGCATATTTGCTACTATATGTCGATGACATTGTTCTTACTGCATCGTCTGACGGTTTGAAGAATGAAATTATTGCACTACTCAAAATTAAATTTGCTATGACTAACTTGGGCAAGCTGAGTTACTTTTTGGATATATCGATGACCAGATCTGCAGCCACCATGTTCCTGTGTCAGCGTAAGTATGCAGAAGAGATAGTGTATAGGGCCAAGATGACAAATTGTAAAATTATGCCAACCCCAGTGGACTCAAAATCCAAGCTTAGTGCCACTGACGGTGCGCCAGTTTCTGATCCCACTCTATATCGGAGTCTTGCATGTGCTCTTCAGTATCTTACATTCACTAGGCCTGATATTGCATATGCCGTTCTGCAAGTCTGTCTGTTTATGCACGACCCCCGAGAGTCCCACTTGCCGCCCTCAAACGTATTATCATATACGTTAAGGGCACACTAGACTTTGGATTACATCTATACCCCTCTGCCCCAATCAAGTTGTTAGCCTACACGGATGCAAATTGGGCAGGATGTCCCGACACTCGTCGCTCCATCTCAGGGTACTGTGTATTTCTTGGGGATAATCTTATCTCATGGTCCACCAAGCGGCAGGCCATGCTATCCCATTCGAGTGCTGAAGCAGAATATCGCGGAGTTGCTAATGTCGTCGCTGAGATCTGTTGGCTCCGAAACCTTTTTTTTTAGCTCCAGTGTCCATTACGCAAGGCGTCTATAGTCTATTGTGACAACATATCTGCTATTTATATGTCTCATAATCCAGTCCAACATTAGCGGACTAAGCATATTGAGATGGATATCCACTTTGTGCGAAAGAAGGTTGTCTGTGGACATGTCAAAATTTTACACGTGCCTTTCTCTTATCAATATCAGACATTTTCATAAAGGGACTACCGCGACAGCTCTTCACCGACTTCTGATCCAGCCTTAGCATTCGGCCTCCTCCCGCTCCGTCTGAGGGGGAGTATTAGCGAATATTCTCCGTATATTTTGTAATTATGATAGATGTATATTTAAGGTAACTTAGGATTCTAATTGTATTAGGAATCAACCTTTGTAAGGTAAGTTAGGATTCGTACCATATTAGGAATCAACCTTGTACATCTATATATATTGTGAATAATGAAAGGAATCCCTAAGGGAAATTATTCTATCTTTCATTTTGCATCAAAATTCTACCCGAATATACCAGAATTATATGATTTTTAGTTGATGCATGTTGACTTTATAGCTTGGTGCAGTGTTGTCGAAAAACTAATATCTTGTTGCACAACCACTCAAATTACAAGGCACTTATTTTATATAGAAATCATATGCCAAGACCTGCAACATATAAAAAGTTTAGCTCAAAATGCTCGCAAATAATTTTTGAATCCGACATGCCAATCTGCCGTATGTTGTTGTGGAAATACACTGGGTATGTTGTTATTGTTGTTGACATTCCAGCCTACCGTTTAGCACCACAACTCTGTGCAGTTTTGCGAAAAAATTCATAACACGGAGTAGGAGCGTCAAAATGACTAGATTCTTGTTCTGTTGCAAAGATAACTACTAAACATATAATCTATATAAAAATCATGGCCAAAAAGTTTCTGGATTCGTACAGATAAATGTTGAAAGTTAGCTCAAATTATGTATTGCTCAACTCTTTAGCTTTGCGCTTTAGTGGTAGAAAATTCATAACTCGGAGTAGGAGCGCCGAAATAACGAGATTCATGTTTCTTGTAAAGAGAACTCCCAAAACTATAATCTCCATAAAAATCAAGATAAAAAGCTTTCTGAATTTGTACAGATAATTCTTGAAGGTTAGCTCAAATTCGCCCTTGCTTGATCATAGTTGTGCGCACTTTTTGCGAAAAAAATCATAACTTGAGCTTGGGGATTTCAACTCATACACTACTTGATCTTAATGATACAAATATGCCAAAGATAGAGGCGTAGTTCATCTGCACAAACTTTGTTTTTAGTGGAATTACCATTTGAAGGAATAACGCAAACTTGATGGAGGCGTTTAAGACAAGCTACAACAACCTTTGGTTTCAACTGCATTTATGACTTAGATTCTTTGTATAGGATGGTGTGTAAATATTTTCATCATCTGCTTCGAATTATTGATGTATCCAATTCTTTCAAGATAGATGCAATAAAATATTTCTTTACACATTCTTGCAAATTGTCTTCTTCTTTCTGCCATATATGGTTCCTCATTTGAAAGGATTAAGATGACAATCCCATAACACCTTACAATTTTTAACTCATGTGACAGGACTTATAATAATACTCTAAGATCCTTATGTAGCTCAGTGAAGAGGATCAAGACATACCGTAGTTCAAAAAAATGATTTTTTTTTTCTTTTTTTATATATCCTAACTTGTGCACAGTCCGCCACTTTTTGAGGTTTGCAACCTAGCGCACTTGTTTTTTAAGTCCTAACTTTTGCCTAGGCCTCCTCTTTTGAGGTTTTCAACCTAGCATATATTTTATTGAATAGTCGTACATGGTTTATACTCATGCGGGCCAGGAGTGTTGAAACCTACAGTTTACACTCGTGCGAAAAAGAGCGTAGCAACTTGCAGTTTAGGCTTGTGCATTGAGGACTTAGCAACTTATATTTTAGGATTGTACGTAGAGGAACGTGACATCTTTCATGGGAAGTATTGCTTCAGAAATGTTTCATTGATTGGACCATCCCTTACACTATCCTTGTCAACAATCTTGTACGCCCTACTTGAGTATGCTTCTTGGATAACTTATGGACCATCCCATTTCGAGTAAACTTGTCACCCATCAGTCGATTGAAGATTATGGGTCTTCGAACGACTAGGAAGAGGTCTCCCACTTGGAATAATCTTGGTCTCACTCTCTTATTGAAGGCTCTAGCTAGGCGATCTTGATAGTATTCCAACTTTTGTTGTTTATCTAATCTTTTCTCATCCAATGCTTCTAAATATATCAGAAAAAGTCGATCATTTTCTTCGGTTGTGAGTCCTTCTTGAATGACAATGCGCAATTGTGGAATCTGCTACTCGAGTGGAAGAACTGCTTGCTACACCATACACCAATGAGTACGGAGTTGCTTGTGTAGTTGTTCGATATGTTTTTCGGTAACCACAAGGCTTCCCCAATCTTTTCATGACTGTCTCGCTTGCTCTTCGCCACAACCTTTTTCAACAAGTTACCAAGTGTCTTGTTAAAAGCTTCAGCTAGGCCATTGGCAGGCGCATTGTACATTGAAGATATATGTTGCTTGAAACCAAACTTCTCACAAATACTCTTCACAAGTTTGTTGTTGAAAGGTGTCCCATTATCCATGATTATGTATCTTAGAATTCCGTACCTGAATATTATATTTGACTTGATGAATTCTGCAATAGTTTCTTTCTTCACCTCTTTCAATAGAGCAGATTTAGCCCATCGCGAGAAGTAATCTTTGGCAGCCAAGATATACATTTGTCCTTTCGAGGACTTTGGAAGAGGTTAAACGATGTCAAGTTCTCAAGAATCAAATGATCATAAAGATACAACGAGATAAAGAAGTTCTAGAGGTTGATGTATGTAATTAGCGTGATACTGGCAAGCTTGAAAACTTCTAGCATGCTCCACACACTCTTTCACCCTAGTTGGCCAGTAATGCCCCAACCACTTTATGCCCAAGTGAAGTTTGGTTCCAGATTGGTGTGCACTACATGAAACTGAATGTGCTTCAACCATTGCTTGTTAAGCCTCTTCTTGTCTAGACATCGTAGAAGAGGTCCTTCAAAAGAGTGACAAAATAGTGTCCCTTGGTGAAAGAGAAATCGTGATGCCCTTCATTTTATATTGGTTCTACGTCGTGGGTCTTCTGACAGCTTCCTATGTTCTAAACTAGATACAAAATCCTGTGCTATGCATGAGCCCATACACAGTAAAAATATTGTGATTGTTGATTAACTTCTTATGAATTCTGGATTGATAATATAAGATAACCTTTTAGCTAAAATTAATTTGGTTATCCTTTGAAAGAGATATTTTTACTCTATTAATATTTTCAACTATTTTAAAAATAGTACAAAAATATAAGTATAATAACCTTTTTATATTTATCTAAAACTTCTAAAACAGTAATTAATATTAGGTAGTTTCCAATTTTTAAGATTGAAATTTTGACACAAAGCTTTAGAAAGAGTGGAATCACTCTATACAAATTTTACAGAATAATAAAGTTTTTTATATTATTACTAATGAATTAAAACTTAATAGATTGTTAATACGTCGGGAAACATTTTGATGACAGTGCAAATACGCATGTTAGCTTCTTTTTAAATAGGCGAAAAGTAGAATAGCCAAACAAGTCAAGCAGTAAATGATAAAATTAAATGGACCCCACAAACTCAAAAAGTGTTATATGTTTTCAGCTAATAGAGAAGGAACAAAATTAATAGGGACAATTTTTTTTGTCCAATGAAGGAAAGGTATGCATCTAATTCTTAAAGCAAGAAAATCATAAAATACCGAAAACACCCTTGAGGTGCAAGCAGACATGAATGTATTTAACGAAGAGATGCTTGTTTCTATATAGTAGTAATACTCGATCAAGGGTTATCTCCAATCTTCCTCTTCAACCACTCGGATACACATGATAGCTTTCATGGATTTGAAGATGTAGGAGCTTAGGAATAACCCAACAGTGAGATACATGAACTTCTGTGGACTCATCTTCTCCTAGTGCCATTATCGTATCCAAGTCAACTAAAGCCTCCACCGTGCGATTTTCTTCCCTAGGGACGTGATCTAAGGACAATTGCTCAAATTTTCCAAGCAAATAAGTGGCAGACTGATGGTAGGGTAAAAGATCATCTTTCACCCGCAAGGGTAGTCAAGTTGGTGTAGCAGTAGAGCGCGGGACCGCAAGGTCACGAGTTCGATCCCCCGCATAACCTTCTTTGGTTAGCGCATCACACATGACTTGCCAAGTGTGGTTAATCGGTGACGACGTGATTTGCAGGCTATTGCGTCAGTCTGGGGTTTACCCTGTGCGCACTCGAGAGAGTAGCGGCTGCGGGTTCCTTCGTCAACAAAAAAAGAAGAAAATCATCTTTCTTCACCTCATAACTCCCTAGGAGTTGGTTATGATTAATTTAGAATCTTCATGTAAGATACCATTTCAAGGCCAATAATCAAGGCTTGGTACTCAACAACGTTGTTTAAGCATGGTTCTCCCAATGCAAAGGAGAATGGTAAGATGTGCTTTTGTGGTGAGGTAAGTACTACGCCTGCACCCGCTTCTTCATGACGTGAAGCTCCATCAAAGAACATTATCCATGCTAAGGATATCTCAATAAATAATGCATCTTCATCTGGTAATTCATCTGAAAGCTTCCAATCTGCAGGTATGGGCTGATCAGCCAAGAAGTCAGCGAGCGCTTGTCCTTTCACGACCTTTGAGGCGTGTATATGATTTCATATTGGCTAAATAGCATGGACCACCTTGCCAAACGTCCGTAGAGGATGACTTTGGTCATGACAAACTTCACAGGGTCAGCACGAGAGACTAGTTTCATCTTCTCTACTGCGTAAAGCAAAGCCAATCATATATTTTTGATATGGGAATAATTTGACTCAGCTCCCACTACAAAAAAAAGGCTTAAATAGCGGGGGTTTAATAACGAGGGTCATCTCCAACCCCCGCAAATTACATTAAATAGCGGGGTGCACTTAACCGACACAAATACCGTGCATTTTTCCCACACTTTTTTCTCAAAAGGTCCGCCTCTCACTAATCTCAAAAGCACTGCGGCTCCTCCTCAAGGTAAAACCCTTTGTTTCAATTTTGTGAAATTAGCTCAAATTTCATGCTTCTTTCTCAAACATTAACTCTCACACACACACACTTTAATTTTCTCAAAATTAAATTTTTTGTGTTGATTTTCCCTATAGGCAAAGGCATATGGCGTAGTAATCGATATGTATTTCTCTCTGAAATGTCCTCAACATGATTTCTTCTCCCTCCTTCACTCATTTAGGATTTTTGTTTGCAGAGAAGTGGTAGAAGAGAAGAGAAGAAGACACTTTTTGCTGTTACTAATTTTTTTTTTTTCATTTCGTTTTCTGAAGAGTATTTTTCGATTAATTTCGTGTGTTTTTGAATTGCATGTTTTTAAAATTTTATTTTCGTTGTTGTTTTGGGTACTATCTGGTTGATTTTGGTGTTTCTATATTTATTTGACATTTCTTTGTTGAATTGGTATTTTTACAATTGGGGATTGAGGCACAATTTTTGTTGTTGTTATAGAAATAGTAGTAGCGGACAATCATTCTACTATTCTGATAAATTTTAGTGAACGTCAGATCATAATTCTCTTTTATAATATTGAAATGAGACGGGCTTAATGGAGTGACATGGACAAGGATTCATATAACAGACACCAACTTACTTAGAGATTGAGGCGTAATTGTTATTGTTGTTGTAGTAGTAAGTGGTGGTATCAGATTATAATTCTCAATCAAAATTTTATATGTGTATTCCTTTGGTGTAAATTTTAGTGAATATGAGATTTTTAATCCCTTTTATAATATGGGATTGTCGGGCTTAAATGAAGAGACATGGATAGTGAGGATTCATACAACTAACATTAACCTGCTTGGAATTGAAGCACACTTGTTATTGTTGTTGTATCAGATTATAATTCTCAGTAGAAGTTGTTTATTCACCTTTGGTGTAAAAAGGGTAATCTATATTCTTCCTACAATTGTAGTTAAGTGGTGTAAAAAGTGATGACTATCTGGTACTATGTTTATTTTGGCTCTCTGTTTCTTAACCCAAAATCCTCTAAAACAAAATAATTTGGGAGGTTTTTTAACGTATTAATTTGGGAGGGGTAGGGCTGTTGAAAGCCATTATTGAAACAATAATGGAGATAGGGCCAGGGGAGGGGGAATAAATTTTAGTATGTTTTCTTGTACACAATGAGAACTCAAGTAGATATTACTCTATGTTCGAAGTGCTTTCTTTTTAACAGATTTACAATTTTTGTTGTTCGAAGGTTCCATTGCTGATTCCGATCGATTATCAATTCCAGAACTCGTTTTACTGTAATCGACTTAGTTTTACAGGTTCTTTTCAACCCTTGTAATGTTCATTTAATCTTCTTATTAAGAATTAATGTGCGATGAGTTTATTTGACATTTGAGTGAGCCTCATTTTCTGTATATCAGTAGTCATTGCTGAAGATTGTTAGTTTCTGCTTAATTTGAGATTTAGTAGCTTGGTTTATTTTGTTTCGTTGCTTATAGGGATAATGTCTTGTCCAGAATTGAGATTTAGCGCTTGAGTATTCTTCTTAGCAGCATAGAATTGCATATATTCTTCTAGTTTATACTGAAAGAGAGGGCCAGGGGAGGGAGAATGAATTTTAGTGTGTTTTCTTGTACACAATGAGAACTCAAGTAGATATTACTCTATGTACGAAGTGCTTTCTTTTTAACAGATTTACAATTTTTTTTGTTCAAAGGTTCCATTGCTGATTCCGATCGATTATCAATTCCAGAACTAGTTTTGCTGTAATAGACTTAGTTTTACAGGTTCTTTTCAACCCTTCTAATGTTCATTTAATCTTCTTATTAAGAATTAATGTGCGATGAGTTTATTTGACATTTGAGTGAGCCTTATTTTCTGTATATCAATGTAGTCGTTGCTGAAGATTGTTAGTTTCTTCTTAATTTGAGATTTAGTAGCTTGGTTTGTCTTGTTTCGTTGCTTATAGAGATAATGTCCTGTCTAGAATCGAGATTTAGCGCTTGAGCGTTCTTGTTAGAGAAACATAGAATTGCATATATTCTTCTGTTATCATGGTCATAAACTACTCCTTAAGTAATCTGCAACTAACAAATGGAGTACTAAAACAGAAAGTTAAGGGTGGTATGAAGGCTTTCTTTGGGGCTCTTGTTTTACTTAGTTTGCTATGACTCATTTTGTATGGGATTTTCGTCAATCAGGAAACTAAATAAATCATTGCTAGTGCAATGAATCGTTTAGAGGTTTGGAAGATCATACAAACTGAAAAGTATATTCTCAAAAGAATTCAAACCTCAATTACGTGAGCAAAAGAAGCGTGTTTACTATAATCAATTCCATTTTGAACTGGTACCTATTGTAGTTGTATTTTTATTATTGTAACATGTTAACTCCCTTTGTTCTCACTTCTCAAGTTTCTAATCTAATATATCTTTTGATGACCTTAGTGTATAAAGAAATTATATTGTAAGTATATAGAAGTTAAAACTCGTATTTAGCTTATATACATCAATTATTTTTTAGTTAGGTTCCTAATCACATTTGCTATGTATAGTTACATGTTGTAATCTTTTTGATGACTTGGATTGCAACACTGTCAGTTGAATTCATTATGTATATACTTTACTTGATTATTCAGGAAAGCAGAGAAGACAGCTAAGTTTACAACCAAACCAGTAAGAATACATAAGTCCCAATTCAAAGTATATCTCCAAAAATGAAATTTTGACTTAGATTTATGTTTTGTGTTTTGCCGTATCTGCTTTTATGTATAATCTTTGGATTTTCTTTTTGGTGTGGTTTGGGAGGGCAAATTGAAGTGGATGCAAAACAACTTTATGGTCATAAGATGAGTGTATTTCGTGGCTGATTATTATAAGAACATTGAGAACTTGATCTAAGTCAAGCTCAAATTTTCATAACCCGTCAATTTTTCAAGCGACTTAGCTAGAGAAAACATATATTTTTACTATCCTAGCTAGTTGGCCATCATATCACATGTCATAGTTCACATGATAAAACTTTTTGTTTACTTCGATAAGAATTTGAGTTTGTATTGTTTGTCCTGTGGTTATTTTTAATGGAATTTGGCTTATATATTGTTCAGTAATATTTGCTTAGTCCGAATCAAAATATTCAAATAGAAAAAGGAATTTCAATAACAAAAGCATCGTGGCGAAAATAAATTGCCACTAATTATTATTTTTAAATCATTAACATCATATTGTGGGGGTCATAAAAACCCCACATAATTTTTTAAGAAAGAATTGTAATCATGTTGGGGTTTATAAATCTCCACAATTTATTTTTTTTGAAATAGTAAAAATTATATTTTTGGAGTTATAATTTGCCATTAATATCTCTAGAAAACCTCAACAAATTCAAATTTCATTTGGAGGTCGTCGTGGAGGTTTTAAAAAAACCGCCGCAATAACACTCGTGGCAACAATAATTGTGACGTTTTCCGAAAGCGCCACAATTCATTTTGTGGGGGCTGGAAACTGCCAACAATTAACTAAAAAACCTCCACAAAATAGGTGTTTTCTTGTAGTGTCCTATCGATATCCGACTAAGGTAGTATAAGGCGATTTCCTTCTTTTCATCATTTTCTTAGGCGAGCAATACCCCCAACGAACGTTCTTGTTCAACTATGTAAAGTACCAACGACTCCCAAGCATTAGGCACCTAATACTGGTGTATTTATTAAGTACTTTTTAATGCTCTCAAAAGCATTTTGGTATGATTGATCCCAATTAAAAGGGACATCTTTCTTCATGAGATGATTAAAAGGTTGACACCAATCAGCTAAGTTGGAGATAAACCTTCGCATAAATGCTAGGTTTCCTTGGAGGTTGTGAAGTCCTCTTAAGTTCTTCGCTCTGGCATCTTTTGGATGGAGTCAATCTTTGTAGGATTAACTTTAATTCCTCAATGATGAAAAATGAATCCAAGAAAATTTCCTGAAGTAATTCCGAACGCACACTTAAGTGGGTTTATCTTCAAGTCGAACTTCGTTAACCTTTCAAAAATAATTCAAAGGTATTCAATGTGATTTGTCCTTCTCTTTGTCTTCAACACTAAGTCGTCAATATAACATTCCACTCTCTTGTGAAGAATGTCATAGAATATTCTCTACATTGCACGTTGATAAGTTGCTCCAGCATTTTTGAGATCGAATGATATCACTTTGTAGTAATATATCCCTTTTGGAGTACGAAAGGCAGTGTACTCTTCGTCCTTTGGCGACATTCTAATTTGATTGTACCTAGATAATCCATCCATGAGTGACATATCTTCATGACATGTTATATCATCAACCATACAATGATTGGCAATGGGAAATCATCTTTTGGACATGCTCTGTTGAGATCATGAAAGTCAACACAAACATATATTTCACCATTCTTTTTTATAGGTATAATCTTTGAGATCCATGATATGTACTTCACCTCTCTAATGAACTCTGCTTCGATGAGCTTGTTAACTTTTGCTTCGATTTATGGCACTAATTCATATCAAAACATGCGTGGTGATTGCTTCACAAGACGTGCTCCATGCTTGATCCCTAAGTGATGAACAACTACCTTTGGATTAAGGTCGCGTATTTCTTTATATGACAAGGCAAAGACATCTTTGAACTCCATCAGCAGTTTGAAATACTATTCTTCCTCTTGGGGCATAAGAAGCGTACTTACAAAAGTTAGTCGTAGATCTTCCAAAGATCCTAAGTTGAGTTCTTTAAGCTCATCCACATTGGATCTCCCACCATCCTCCAATTACGGAGGTGCCTCTTGGACTTCTTCATCCATTACGTCCAAGCATGAGTTGTCTTCTGAAGTAATGTGCTAACACGTATGTCTTAAGTCTGATTCTCCTTTCCTTTCTTTGATTGTGGAATCATTTTCCTCGTAGTCCTTCTTTATTTTCTTATGGGTACAAGTGCAAACAATAGTGCTCCACTTTACCTTTAGTGGATCATTTGCAGTGATTAAAAAATTGACTTTCTTTTCCTAAGTGAAAAAAAAGTGCTACGAATCCTCCCATCATCTTTATCCGTTTGAGATCTTGACTAGTTGCACAACCTCAGCACATCTCTCACACACGACCTATTTTTGTCTCATAAATGGTTAAATACGGGCCATCGCTCGACGTTAGCTGCTCCCAAACTTTGGGATGTTACTTCTGCGTCAGTCTGGGTTAGCCTTTTGAACAAAGATATAGGTGGAGTATAGCTTCCTATTCGATCAAACACCGATGTCCGTTGTTCTTCCTTTTTTTTCTCTAGCTTATTTTCCTTCTTCAATTGACATATGTTGGGAAGAAACCATCTCCTTTCCTTTCCTTGATGAAATTCGAAGAGGCTCAGTTGAACAATATCACAAACTAAACTTGGTAATGGAAACATAATGCCATTGTTGCCTTAAATTCACTTGGGACTGGTTAAGTCCATGTATCTTCTCACCAATCACTTCATCTTTAAGTTCGCCCAATCCTATTGGGTTTGAGAGCCTGATTTCTCAAGGATTTTACAGGACTTTGGGTTAAAGTACCCTTTTATTTTCTTGTCTGTGATAACCTCTTTGGAGTAATTACTTTCAATTGAAGGAATTTTTGCAATTGGGACAGTCAAATTTTCTCCCAAATTTTGATGGACTCCACGATCTACCAATTTCTTAGACATTGTGCATTCTTCTAACATTGGTTGTCCTTCCTTATGGTGCCATTGTGGAATGTATCACAAAACCCAAGGTTCCATTTTACCTATCAACAACTTATCATCTTTTAACGATGAAGCTCTTGTAGAAACTTCATGTGTGACCTTTATGGACATCTTGATGGTCGTCGATTCGACATGGGTGTCTTGCTTTAGGTCAACTTTGACTTGAGGTACAGATGATGTTGTATCTTTCCATGGAATGTTAGAGTCAAAGTAGAACTTAGCATCTGCGAAGTATGACTCAATTTCGGTGAAAGGATTGACATTTGCATCAATTCCTACTTCTTTACCATCTTTCTTGAAATTCAAACATGGATGCAAGGTAGATGGTACAACTCTAAATTCATGGATCCACGGACACTCGAGCAACAAGTTATATGCTGTTTTAACATAAATAATGTGGATCATTGTGCTTGACCTTATATCGCCAATGGTTAACTCCAAACAAATCATACATATGGCTCATTGTCCTCTTTGGTTGAAATCTTGGATAGTCAAATTGCTCTCATACAATTCTTCGATGGAAACACCAAACTCTTTTAGTCCTACCTTTGGCATAATGTTAACAGTTGAACCCCCGTCAATGAGTATGCGATTAAGATATTGATCTCGAATTGAACCCACAACGAACAAGGGCCTATTATGCAACTTAGATCCAAAAAGTAGATCATCATACAATAAGGTTATCATGGTAAAACATGTGACATCTTTGTTGTCAACCTTGGACTGCTAAGGTACCGCCTGATTTTGCTTGCCTTCATCTTTTACCGAGCTTTGAGTTGTGCCGACTTGACTCTCTTCAAGAAACTTTATAGGAAGAATTCTCGCAGTGTGATAGATTTCATGCACGTTTGTGGAAACACATCATTGATTTTCTTTGTAGGGATTTTTGACAACCTTGGCTTTGATGGTTTCAACTGAATTTGTTGTAGGTTTAGAAACCTTTGGTTCCTTCATTTCTTGCGAGTAACCAAAGTCCAACTTCCAACATCATCATCATCATCACAGTGGTTGCTTATTTATTGACCATCTTCAGGAGTTTCCTCATAGTAGTGAACTTTCATTGGCTCAAGGTTGCCAAACTGCAAGAGGAAAGTGGTAGTAGGATGATTTGTTTCTGCCATGTCATTGGCTTCTATGATTATCTTCCCTTCTTTAACCAACGTCATGATCTTCTCTTTCAAGATGAAACATCTTTCTGTAGAATTTCCAACAATGCGATGGAATTTGCAATACTTGGGGTGACCAACTTTGCCAATTTCATCTAGATGTTTTGACTCAGGAAGTTCAATAACATTTTGTGCTAGCAAACTCTCCAGAATTCCAGGAACATCTACATCAGGAAAAGGATACACCTTCGCTTCTAGCTCCTTCAAAGTTGGGTAGCGTTGCTCCTCACGCAGCTATTGACTAGGTGATTTCTCCTCCTACACCCTTTTCTTCGTGGTGACTTTGACAGAAGTCACCTTCACGACCATAGATTCTTTGATTTGGCCGTTTTGCACTTTTTCTATTTTCTTAAAATCTTTGTTTTCCTTCCTTAGATCTACCACTGCGGAATATTTCCCATGACTTGCGAGCTGAGCACCATGTCATGTGCTCATGTGGCAAGCTCTTCAAAGGTATGTGGCTTGATCACTTGTAAAATGTATAAGATACCCAAATGCATTCCTTGGATGCACATATCTACAATAGACATCTCTGACAGACGATCTTTGCACTCCAAACTCAATGTTCGCCAACGATTGATGTAATCAACCACAAACCCATCTTTCTATTATTTTGTTCTAGTCAACTCTATCATGCTTATAGTACAATGAATACTGTAAAAATGATTGAGAAACTTTTTTTTTTGAGTTGATCCCAGCTATCAATTGATTCTGAATCGAGGCCGGTGTACCAATAGAAGCATTACCCCTCAACAATCGAACGGACTACTTAACTAGGTCTCTATGAGTACCAACATTGTTATATGTCTCCACAAAATGCGCAACATGTTGTATAAGGTTCTCTTTGCCATCAAACTGATGCAACTTTGGTGGTTGATACCCGGTAGGCATGTATAGTCAGTCGATACGTTTAGTATACAACTTGAAGTAATACAACGAGATCTGAGATGGTCCTCCATATTCAGCTCTAATGGTAGTACTTATCATGTTTTGTAGTTGTTGGACTGATAATGTAGCAACTGAAGCGACATGTTTTTCACTATGGATGTTGATAGACTTAGCAGGCGACTCATCAACATGCTTTTCTTGTAGTACGTAACTGGGTGGATGAGTAGGTGCATGAATTGACTCCCATCTGCCATAGACCTATAATTTGTTCATTAGTTAAGCAATCTGGAGATCCTTGTCCTCCATAGATTTCTTCAGTGCCTTAATAGTTTTCGCATCGCATCGAGTTGTTCATCTATGCTAGTCGTGTTTGTCATTAAGGCACTCACCGTGTTTAACACAAAGAATCCGCCGAATCCTTAGATTTGTTGAATTTGGAGACAAGGGCTTCTAGTGAAATGAAATACTTTGATCCCTCCAAAACCACTAACCTTGAGCATCCTATAGGTTACCGAGCCAGTAACTACAACAACATTCATGGGTGGAATGTCGTGGTTGTTTTCCGAGGCCATCACAGTTGTAGAATCTGCAGATATGAGTCGTGAGATAAAAATATAAGGGGTAGAGTTGATCCCGCTGGATGTGCCAAAATTTGTTTGCTATAAACTTATATTTAAATATATAAATATACAATTAAAAAGCAAATAAATAAAAGAAATGATTTTATTAATCAATTTGTGAGTACAACTCCGTTGTTATCCCCTGATTCTAATCTCTGAGTAGTTCTCCGTAATTCGAGGGACGTGGTAGTGTTTCTCTCGAAGTTAGAAGATGTTGACCTCCTTGAGATGTGTTGATCTCCAAGAACGTCGAGTAGCCGTTTAGATTGATCTCCCGGAAGGAACTCCGTTGATCACTCCTAGTAGTAGAAGCCTTTGGATAAGATGTTGTAGATGCCTTTTGTTGTCTTCTTCCAATAGCCAAGATGTCTTCAAATGTTATATATGACCCATTTATATAGGTGTGAGCTAGAGCTTAAGGGTATATTAGTCTTCAAGTACATATAGCGGACCTTAGGCTTGAAGAATGTGGGTTGGGCTCATCTTGTCAACGTAATGGACTAACCCAAAATGCAGTTGGACTTCATTTAAGTCATATATTTAACTTAAATATCAATCCAACTTTATTAACCAAAACTTTGACTTGTTCAACGTTGTTGTAGAAAATTATGAAAAATAATATAATAGAGTAACTTTGTGCAAAACAAATTTAATAAACAAAATAAAGAGAAATCATGAAAGAAAATTCAATGAAAAACACTAAACGAATAGGTAAGGCGCTTCCAAGAAACTATCTTTATGATTGTAATTTTCCCCACATTGTGCAAGTGGTTAACGGGAAAGTCCATGCCCAGGATACAATATCTATTCTGAAAATCAAAGTTGCACTCTTTGATTTCTTCTACAACTAGAACTCAACTCAAATAAAATGAATAATTTGAAAGAAGAAAATAAGGAATAAATGACACGATATGTTTAAGTTGGAAATGAAGCAGAGAATTCCTTCTTCGTAATCTTTGGCTTCTACCAAAAATGCCTATAATTCATTTTTTACTCAACAAATGCTAATTTGTAACCTTTTAAAAGGAAGCAACGTTTCATTTGATTTTGAGGAAACACACCTGTTGGTTTTGTAATCAACAAGGCAACGGTAAAACATTTATCTGATGCTATGAGTTCTTTAGTATACTTTGTTTATCTTATTTATCTGCGTTAGTTACTGCTTCCTTTTTCCAGAACGCACTATCATGGCTTATTAACTTTTGTTACCATAATTTTCATACTGCTTTAAATTAAATAATACTTATATATATATATATATATATATATATATATCATGAATTTAAGATTTAATCCAATAAAATTTAAATGTCTACAAAACTATCTAGATAAAAAGTCATTCAATGTTACATGACGATTGGCAGTCGTTTCATTAATTTGTATCTCCACCAAACATTTTATGGCTCTTTGGTTCTTTGATGTCTTTTACTTTGTTTCTCTTTGTAGATTATTTACTTAATTCCATGTATGAGCTCATTTATAACACTTCTGTCAAGATTTGGAATCCAACCCGTATCGCTAGACTCGTTGATTTGATCTTCATTGTCTACCTTTTATCATCACATATGTGTCACATAGACATGCAACGAGGTATTATCAATAACATGTTCAAAGTTAGTAAATTTGAGTTGTCTTTTTTAGTGATGGAACTAAGATGTCGTTAACTACATATCCTTCAAAAGAGCTTGTAGATAGACGTACAATGTCCCGAAAGTGATGAAGACGTGGTTCACGTTCCCTTTTTTTACTTCTATTTTTCCTTCGCGAGCCAAGCCAATGACTTTCTTTTCGAATGTGAATCACTTTTCAAATGGATGATCAATTAATCAATGGTGTTATAAGTAATTTGAATTGCTACTCCTCATAATTCATCAGGTCACTTTATTCCAGGCAACTTGATGATGTCCAACTCGGGGAGTTTTTCAAACATCAGAATCTAAAAATAGGTATTTTTGTCTTGCAATTCTTTTAAAGCCAACTTATTTTGTCTCGTACATAAGTTGTCTTTACAATTTTCTTTCTATTCATCTCTATGATGACTTTCGAGAGAGAATTACTTACATTCGTATGAATTTTTTAACCTCATATGTAAGCTTGCTTCTATTGTGTGTCTTCACTTCTGTGAGGCTCTCATACACAAAAAGGAAATTGGTTTCCACTTATAGCGACGGTTAACTTTACATCAGCCACACGAGTACTCAACTTTTAAAATATTTTCTTTATTCCTTTTAAGATGTAGGGAAGATCCAGTGCATGTACTAAATGCATATTAGTATTAGAAGTCTCATTAAGGTGGTCTTTGTAGAATCCATAACCCCAATTGCTACGGGAATGTCATTTAGTTGTCCTATGCCTGTTTGAAGATCCTTTTTCAAACATGCTCCCATTTCGAGTCCTAGATGTAGAAATAGAAGAAGGTCGACCCCCTCTCCGTCGAAAGAAATGGGATTATCGTGGATACACACATTAAAAATATTAACCAAATTTGCCCGAAGTAGAGGCAATCAAAAAAGCCGCATAAGTGAATATATAACCTACAGAAAAGTGAGTTAATCCAACCAATCTTGCTTGTACAATAGAAAGGGCCACTGGTTTATCTCTCCAACGAATCAAATTAGCCAAAGGTGTGCGTTCATACCAACAGGCGTCTATTATATTGAATTTACCCGATAGTCCCCATTTTGGGAACGTCCAGTGCCAAAGTCACTGAATGGGTAAGTCGCTGATTACATCGTTCTTGATAGTTATTTACTTACTCAGTGGATAGGAGCATACTCTGGATCAGAATCATGAGGAGTACTTCTTGATCATTTCTACTAATGTAAAGCCCCAATTCAAATTCCTTTTATGTACAGAAATATCCTCTTGGATAACTTACATAATCTCAATTACTAATCATTTGTGTGTCTTGGTCTTCCTAACCATCCAATCTAACGGAACGTTATTGGATCAAATGACAAAGACATTGTTGAGAAAAATATGGCTTTTCCCGGATGAAATGAAAATTAGATTAGTAACAAGAGAAAGAGATTTGGCGGAGTGGGTGAACGTACTCGGGAAGAAAATGATCTTTACATGGAAATGAAAGAATCTGAGGTGATTAATGAAGAAAATATTGCAGAATCAAAAGTGGCCCTAGTTTACAGTCAGATGAATGAACCGGCGGGAGCTCGTATGAGAGTTGGTTTGACTGCTCTAACTATGATGGAATATTTCTGAGATGTTAATGAGCAAGACGTACTTCTACTTATTGACAATATCTTCCATTTCGTCCAAGCAGGATCCGAAGTATCGGGGCCTATCACAAGAATATTTTTTTTATTGAGGCGATAGCTCTGAAAAGACAAATTGCCAATCTTTTCTTTCATCTCAGGAGAAATACGATCGGACGGAGCTAATTCAAACCCCTCCGGTAAAATAAGAACAACCCCCACATTCAAC
Organism: Anisodus tanguticus; assembly: GCA_034509755.1. Classification (NCBI taxonomy): domain Eukaryota; kingdom Viridiplantae; phylum Streptophyta; class Magnoliopsida; order Solanales; family Solanaceae; genus Anisodus; species Anisodus tanguticus. The sequence continues at coordinate 17,100,627 of CM067540.1, forward strand.
CCCCTTTTTACCATTAGCAAGAACCTGTTTCAGTTGCATATCATAAGAAACTCAAACAACTGCTTCAAATACAATATCAGGAAGTCCTCATGATTTCTAGCTATTGAAGAAGTCAACAACTCATCCTCTCATTGGCGGGTTTTTGTAAGTTCAATTATGCTCACAGTGCGTCTTGTGCTATAGTCAACTATCGAAGCAACACAATTCAAGATCAGTGTAGCAATCAAAATCATTTTATTTGAAGAATTGATAACTTGAAGATGTTTGTTGACTATCGATCTCCTAAACATCAATAATTTGACAATAATGGAAACCCTAAACAATATGTAGCGCACTTCATCGATACATACAACAATGCTGGGATTTAAAGGTGGCCACTTACTATTTATCTTATCTCTTTTGCACGTACAATTTTGCACTTCTGAGTGAAGATTTGGTTGAAAGCTCAAATTTATCTTTGATGGCCTCCATGAAGGTCCTTCAATTGATCGACATGAATCATACCTCTCTAAGAAATTTGAATCTCTTTGGTCTTGCAAAGACATTCCCTCCTCATGTGTTTTAGGAATCTTCACATATTGCTTGGTGAGATTCTCCCTCTATTATGCTCTCGATTCATTTGTTAACTTGGTGAATCAAGTATCAAGACGTTTAAGATCAAAATTGTAAAGCACATGTATCCAACCAACCATATGTGAATGCACTACAAAAGAACATGCAATTTACGGAGGTTGAAAGTGAAATTACTGGAAGTTTATGGCCTCCACTTTCAACCTCCACAAATTACATGTTTTTTTTGTAGTGATGTATGAGTATCTTTGGCCGTGATTACATTCATGAATATTTGAATCTATAATTTTAGAGGGACTCTTGAATCCTTGATCTTCGAGCTCTCTTGCTTTTTCTTGTAATGACTTTTGATGATCTCAATTGGGAGTTGTGATCCCTTTTTATAACCATGAGCTAGGTTTGGAGTGAAGTAGCCTCAGTAAAGACTAATGAATCTTAGACTACATAGATGGGCTCATTTGGTAGTAGTCCAACTAAATGGACTAGTTCAATTACGCTTTTACTTAAATATTTTTAATTAAATATGAATAAGAGATATTTACAGGCTAATGCCACTCATATCTAGTACAGTATATAAAATTTGGCCAGACTCCTTAGTTATTACCCATATAACCCATCTTTAGCCCTCTTTCTGACTTTCACTATTTTATCTCTCTCAGCAGTGATTTGGGAAAATATTTATTTGGATCCAGAAAGGTAAAGATTTCATGTAAAGATTTCCAAATCTTTCTTCTCGATGTCATGGTTTCCTATTATGCATATATTTGCCTTGGGAGCATAGGATACTACTATTTCTTTTTTGGGGATTGTGTTTTATGTGCTTGTGTTTGCGTAGGAGCTTTTGCACCCAAGTTTTTGTGTGTGTGACACAACCCGTTTGGTCGTTTTGTACTCTTAGGGCCTTATTCACAAAATAACCTTCTCTGTAGCTTTGTATTGGCATTTATGAGTTATGGGGATGGGCGACATGTTTTTTGAGACGGCCAGTTGAGTTACGGATAGAATTTAGTGAAATTGGAAGTTCTTAAGTTAAGGAAATGAAGATGTTTGATCAAAGTCAACATGGGGATAAATGAGTCTTTTTCAAAGTTTCGTTGATTTCATTATCTTCGAATTTTGATTATTGATTTAGTCGAGTCATTGGTTCGGGCCCCGAGGGATTCTAGTGTGATTTGATTCATTGGATTAGAAATTAGTTAAGGATTTGGAGTTTACCTCAGTCAATATTGGGTCAACATGACCTATTTTCGGTGCGTTGAGTGCACAAACAAGTTCGTAGCGTATTTTATGATTGAAATGCATATATGGTTTGTGCCCGTAAGGTTTCAGATGAGTTTCGGGTGTTAAATTGAAGGTTTGGGCATAACGGAATTTTTTTATATTTGGTGCGAGCGCTATCGCACACTAGAAGCACAATTGTGCAAGAAGAGGACCGACAAGGCAGTGCTATAGCGCATCTTGAGCGCGATTAGGACCAAGAGAGATATCAATGGGCAGCGCCATTGCGCAGTGGCAGTGCAATCACGCACAAGGAATTGGCCACGCGTATTTGTTCAGCGCCATCGTGTTGTAGGGGCGCGCTTGCACAAAAAGCGCCAGGGCTATCGCGCTAGGCTTGCGCGATCAAGCAAGGGTAATTTCTCCAGGTTGAGCGCAATCGTGGTGGGCCACCGCGATCGCACCAAATAGGTATTAGGTGTTATAAAACGAGCAAAATCGGGTATTTAGGTTATTTCACCATTATTGGAATTCTAGTGCTCGGATTTAGGCAATTTTGGAGGCTATCACCTCGTTTTAAAAGAGGGGTAAGATTCTAACTCTTATTTTTGAAGTTTCCTCTTAATTTATTCCGCTAATTAGTGTTCTAATACATGATTTTGGGTAGAAAAGTGGGAATTTTAGCCTCAAATCTCAAGAGAGGTTTTTTTCATGAAACTGAGGGTCAAGATGATAACGTTTAAATGACTTTTCTGGATTTAGACTAATTAAGCTATAGGTAAACCAATTTTGAAATAAAATTTCAATTTTACCTTTGGAGCTCGGGTTTGACTATTTTGGGTTCGTTTCGAATAAAAGTATAGAAATATAGGTATCGTTAGACTAGTTTGATCTCGTAGAGTATGGTTTTGATTAGATTAAACTCGTTTGGTGAATTTGTATGCGGTAGATCTCTCGAGAGACTTAATTTTTGTCTGGATCGGGATTTTGATTGTTTTGTGGCATTCCGGAAGAGGAAGGGGAAGGCTTGATGGGTTCGTGGCACGTTGTTCAACCTTCGAGGTAGGTTATGGCTTACCTTTTTAGACTTCGATTGGAGGCGCACATATAGAGTATAATTGTTGTTGGGGTATGCATGTGAGCCTTCGGACATTGGAGGTGGTGCATAAATCCACTTAGAATTGATTTGGTTGCTATTATGTGGGCTATGCTAGCCGTAAATGAACTTTACTTGTAAATTGGCTTGATTCATATTCATGTCTTCTATTTGATCATACTATGAGAGATGACTATTCATGAAACAAAATTGCTAACATGAAATGACCTGATAATTGCTTAACTCGCCGTACTCTCTTGATATTATTGGCATACGATTCTAGGCATACTCCATTCATTCATACATACATATAGTTGATGTAAATCTTGATTTGAGATACTAAATAATTCGATGAGGCCGGAAAAGAGGTAAGAATGATACTTTTGTAGCCCGATGGAAATGATTCAGGGTGTTATGATACAATTTGATATGAGGAAATATGATACAATTGATATGAGGAAATAAGAGTTGATATAAGGCTCAACCAGTCCGAGAGATATATGCCGGATGGTAGTGAGCGGTATATGGACCTCGCGAGTCCCCCATGGATCATGACTACGTGGCAAACCTCTTAGCATGTGTATACTAGGTTTGGTACTGGCCAATTGCATTGATATCATTCTTATTTGACTATGTTGGTTTCATGATGTATTCAAATGATTTGATGGAAAGACTTAAGCTTTATGTTCGTATTTATGAAAATGTTTAATCTTTACGCTTGAAATTGACAAAGACTTGAGCTTTAATGTTAGTTAGGATAGGATGGACTTTTAGATTAAGAAGAAAAACCTAAGCTTTATGACCTGAATTGGATACGAATGTGATAAAAACTATGATGTAAATAACTTGTGTCATATGTGTGGTATGTCAACATTTATATTGTTTACGTGTGTTTCTTCGTTATCGACCTATGATACGTACGAGGTACTAGTGTTGTCTCATACTACACTTGTTGTACTTTTGTACAGATGCAGATCCGGATTCAATTTCGAGACCTCATGATTGATCGTGAGGCATTACTTTCGAGACTTTTAGGGTGAGCTACATGGCCGATCCATGGCCCTGAATTTCTCCTCTTCAGTTACATTATATACTTGGCTTCTACATATAGTTGTATTTCATCCTACAGGACTTGTACTCGGTGATATTTAGCGCTCTTGTATGACTTAGATCAGATTTTGGGACATGGTTTGTACTTTATTTTATTCCAGTATTATGTTATAAGACTTAAGAGAATCTTCTTTACTTAATTTTTCTGTTTTTAAATTCAAATTGTATATTGTGAATTGGGGATGGTTCGCCTACCAATGAAATGGTGTAGATGTCATCATGACCCGTGGATTGGATCATGACAATGTGTGAGATTTGTTGTGAAATTAATGTGCGTTGTCTTATTTCTTGAAAATAGCTCAAGGAAGTTGATTTTTGAAGTGTCACTACGATTGGAATTCGATTGAGATGAGTTTGGTGATTATCGAGGGTGAAAATTTAGAAATATGAAGGCCAACATTGTTAGGGTTTTGAAGTTTTTGGTTATCCCAAATCTAAAAATCTACTTTGAGAAATAGATTCGTAGAAATTCGCTCGAACCAATTTGAGAAATTGAAAAATCGATGAAGAAGACAATCTAATTCACCTTTGATTTTGTATGACAATGTGGATATATTGATTATACATAGTTATACCCTTTATTATACATGATTATACAAAGCATTTACAATCAATCATACACTATATATACATTATATAATAGTGTATAAAGATGTATATATTGTATAATAATGTATATAGATGTATACACAATATTATACATCATGTTATATGGATTTTAGAAAATGAATAATGAAGATATGATTGGATCGAGGGAAGAAGGTTAAAAAAACATTGAAAGAGATTTGAGCCCCTAAAATTCGATGTACATTGACTATTCTAAGTGTAAATAAGTATAAGGCGATGTAAAGTGTAACTGTTTATTTGCATTAACGTAAGTACTGACAAACATACATTAAACTCAAAATATAGTCCAAATTTCTTATGAATTTAAATTTAATAAAATTTTATTTCCTAGGTTGTATCGATTGTGCGCCACAATGAAAATATATAATGTATACACACTATTATACATCATGCTATATAGATTTTAGAAAATGAATAATTAGTTTTGCTATGGGGCAAGAGTTCCTGACATTTCAATATAGTAAACATGCTCACTCGGCCCCAAGTTCTGCCTCATAGGAAAAGGTTAGATGTGTTTGCTAAATTATTCTCAAGTCAATACAATTGAAATTCCTGTCTAATTGGCAACACATTACACTATCTTCACTTATGTAACTTGAAATGTCCCAGTACTGTTGTCACATTAAAAACTTATCTGTACATCACAACTAAAATTTATGCCTAACAGACAACATAAATCATTTAAAAAAAAAATTATTAACAGAACTAAAAATTCAAGACCACTCCTTATAAAAATCTTATTCTGCATTTTTTTGAATATTCTATAACGTTCTTCATTACACTGGATTTTAACCCGCAGCTCTCCATTTTGGGCTTCCAAGTTAATCCAGTTCCAATCAGTAGTCTTGATGTGAGATGTTTTCCATGTTAGATATAATATTCTTACTATTTAGGAACATATTCCTAAAAGCTTTGTGCAAATGCAATACGCTTAGCTAAGACTGAAATATATTCCCAAAAGTTATAGTAAATACAACACACTTTTAACTTTTTTATCTTACTCGTGCATTGCAATTTCTTTTATATAATAGTGATGCCTAGACAACTTGCGTGAGACTTTGGCTATTTTACGATATACCTGTTATCTCCCACCAACACGAATATCTAATATTTAGTCCATCAAACTTAGGCCAAAAAAATCAGGGTCATTTGCACTTTTTCTCCTATTTTGTGCTGGTCTTTAATTTTGGTCCCTCATAACAAATTTTTCGATGAACATAAGTTTATTTTCGCATCATAATATTCCACAAGTTATGCCCCGCACCCTTAAAGAAATTTTACATCGCTAGACATAAGTTCAATTGTCAAGAGCAAAATTAAAGACCAACCCATTTGAAGGGCAATATTAAAGACCGGCCCATTTGAAGAACAATTCGTGCAATTATTCAAAAAATCACCTTACGCCTTTTGTGTCAATTGAGATTTAAACTTTGGACTCTTATTCTTTCATGATAAATTTCACTTCATTGTCACTAGATCATACCCTTAAAGGTCCTCGTTCATTCAAGGGTGGATATAGTGCTTTTCGAAGCAGAATATAAATCCTCATGTTATAGAAGCAACCATAACAGAGCAAAAATGAATAAAGCAACTAAAATTGTTAATCAACAATAAAGTTGTAGTCAACCATTGGTCTAAAGTGGCAAGCATTCAAGCAAATTATTCTAAGGACCTACTGAATATTGTCTCAGGTTACATTACCAATAAAGAACCATCACCACACACACACACACAAAAAGAGAACAATTAGAAAGCAAGTTCACATCCCCAAAAAAATACAGAAATATACTGAAAACCTCAATGAATTAGGGGGCACATAAACTTCAAATGGTTAAATCCCCTTCTTACTATACCAATAAATAAATTCACAAATTTCCGCTAGCTCCTCAAGTCTCGAAGCAAATATCAACACTTCTATAGCATAATCCTAGTGATTATAGTGTGTATTGGAGGCGAACTTAAGATCTAAAGTCAGTGAGTTCAGAATGAATGCTCTAAAATTTTAGACGGTATTCATTTTAATTTCTCCCCGCATATGTATATATAGTTAGAGCCGAAAGCAATGAGTTCAATTGAACCCATAGAACTTGCCTAAGGTCCACCTCTGCATTTATGTTTGTCACTCTAGCAGAATAACATAGAATTGAAAGGTTAAAATGAGCAGAACAAATGAGTACTTGTAAAATCAACCTTAACGAATGTATCAACTATTTACTGCTTGTGGCCAAGAGAGCCAACAAATTTGTAGGAGGTTAAACTTGTGCAGATCCTAAAAACCTAAGCTTCTTCACAATCATTTGTTTCTATTTACAGATGGAAATGTAAAACAGCAGATATAACGCACGATGAGGTTAATGAGAATGATAAACTAGCAATGCATAAATATTTGAAAGAGCAGGAATAATCTATGTTTTAACTGAGATCAATGTCAACCCACTCCGGGATTGCCCTTTCGGTTTGGTTGGCACTGAGTTCCACACCTAGCTGCCCTTTATCGCCTGCGCCAAATGCATAAAGCTTACCAGATTCTGTCAATGCAAATGTATGGGCATTCCAGTATATTGAATTAGTGAGACTTATTTGTACCACTCTTTCATTCAGCTGCTTCAATGATGTTACAACCTCAGGTAATAAAACATTTGAGTGCCTGTTACCCTGAAACTTGGAAGGGTCATTTTGTAAACGAGAAGTTAGAAGAACTCAACTTTAGCTGGACGGAATAAAAAGGCCAACTTTTAACATTTTCACTTGATATCCAACACGATCATTGTTCAGGTGGCCACTCTATGTTTTATACAAGCTATTGAATGCTGGGATAATTACATTTTTAGACCGCTCTTTAAAATAATAGCCAGCAAATGTATAGGTTTTGTATATTTAAGTATAAATATACATATTGTATACATAAATATACAAATAATATACATAACAAATACATAACCAGGGTATACGTTATGTATATTTTGGCTACCGCCCGTAACTAATTTCGGCTGACGGGTCAAATATGAAAAAAAAAACAGTGTTCTCCTATTACTAGTCAATCCAAATCCTATGCACCCAAATACAAGAAAAATATTCTTAAGGGAAGGGAAAAGAGTTCCCAGAACAGATAAAAGCAATAAGCTGCAAAACGTATGCAGGGGAGTAGACTTCTAAAACTATATTCAGCTTGTGGACGAAAAACCAATACGAGAAACCAAAATAATGAGAAGGCCAAACCTGTGCTTCATCTGCAGCAGTACTATGTCCTAGACTAGATGATTCTCCACAACCAAATGAATAAACATTTCCGCCATCAGAAACCACAAAGGTTGTATAATCCCCCGTGGCAACATAAACAGCTTTTACGTTACTCAGTGCTTCGACTACCTTAGGAGCTGATTCACAATCTTCATTACCGTGACCCAAGCACCCATAACGGCCCCAACCCCATGTACAAACCCTTCCGTCTTTCCCAACAACTGCAGCATGCCAAGCCCCAGATGCAACAACTGCAGGTTGAAGATTCAAAGTCTGAAATTGTTCAATTAACCTTGGGACCTTTTCATCAGTTCGTGTTCCATGACCAAGCTTTCCACCCAATCCACAACCAACAGAATACACAGACCTGATGTTGGCCAAAAGAAGATGTCAGAGAAAATAGTTAGGAGACTCATTTATCGATATATTACATATAATATGTGAGATGCTAAAGGAATACACATTCAGATTCCCCCTGTTTGGCCATGCTTTGGAGAAGCTGAAAGTGCTTATTTATTTCAAAAAGTGTTTGTTTTAGTAAATTGAGGTGTTTGGCCAAGATTTTAGGGAAAAAATAAGTGCTTTACAAGTAGTAGCAAATGCAGTTTTTCATAAGCTAAAAAAAGTAGCTTTTGCCCGAACACACATTTGAAACATTGGCCAAGCACAATGTACTGCTATAGTATTGGCAAAAATGTTTTTCAAATTGATTAGTCAAACAGAAACTGCTACTCTTGAGAAGTACTTTTTCGAGAAGCACTTCTGACAAAAAACATATTTCAAAATAAGCAGATTTTGGAAGCTTGGCCAAACATGCTATTATTCTCAAGACAATGAGGGAGCTTACATGCCACTTGGTTGACAAGCCAGAGCAAGAAGGTAGCAATATCCTGCTGCGATTTGCACCACTGGAACATTCTCCAATGCGCCTAATAATGCACGTGGTTCAAGATCAGCTTGCTCAGTTTGATGGCCAAGTTTAGTTTCATTTCCCCAAGAGAATGTATAAACCCTTCCTTCTCTTGATAATACGGCAGTGAAGAAATTTCCAATCGCAGCTTGTACAACAAAGATGTCTTTCAAAGAGTCTACCAGCTGAGGAGTAGTCACTACTTTATTTCCTTGGACACCATACTCCGCTTCGCCAAACGAATCTTTGCCAAACGCATACACCTTTCCGGTGTCACTGATCAGCATAGTCCTGCCAGCCCCTACAGCTGCCTGAATAACGCGAATGCCTTGAAGTGATCTGGAAAATAGAAAGCTCGGATTAAACTCCCTGCGTTTCTCAATTCACTTGACATACAACTTGAGGTAGATATAGAAAATTAGTAACCTAATTGGGTGAGGCCGCCATTCCTCTTCTGTGGTTCCATTTCCAAGCTGCCCTGAGCTGTTAGACCCGAATGAGTACGCAACTCCTTTTGAACTCACAGCAACACTATGACCAGGGCCAGCTACCGCGTGTGATTTTTCCCGCCGGGAACATGCTTCCCCGGCTAGAAGAAATCTCAAAACAAGCTTCCAGGAGCCACCACATTTTTCCTTCAGATCTTGACATTGCTCCTGAGTCATTGGCTTAAATATAGCTCTTTTCCGGCACATATCAAGAGCTGCCAGCTCAGCTAAGGAGAGCTCATTATCTGGTGCAAAGTTTGCAGGCTGCCGAAAGGAGGAGCAGGTAGCCTGCAAGACACATTATATATGAAGGAAATCAGCAGCACCATCAATTCTAAGCCAAATTAATGATTCAATATGTTACAACACCAAGTAAATAAACACTTGCCTCTAGAGTTGCAAGGTCTTGCGGATCCAAATTACATCCGGTAAGCACATGAAGAACGATAGATGGGTTGGCTGACAATGGGAATTCACCAGGTGTCGCATTCCCAAAGCAATGCCGCACTTGTCTTTGGAACGCCGAAACAGGAGAGGTCACAATAGTAGCTTTCCGTTGTTCAGCAATGTTATGGTATTGAACACTTGAGGTTCCACTCGTCGAGGCGTCCATGGGCACTGCTAGATTCTGCAGTGCCAAAATTAGGCAATGGGAGGATTTCTAAATCACTATAAAACCCCCAAAAAAGGACATACATAGGAAAAACCAAATTACACTCAGAGCTGATTCCCAACAATTATCTAGAAAAGTTCCCATTTTTAGCAAGTACAAATGCAAGAATCTTATAAAGTCAAGAACTTTTACCTTAAATTAGAAGCTGATCACAAAATTTCAAGCCTCAGACCTACAAGCAATAGAAGTTATCATCACTCTACATTAGATTGGCCCAACAGAAAAGAAAATTATAAATCAAGAAAAGAAAAGACTATGATCATATCAAATAATATTCAAACTCAAAACAGACACTTGCATTTCAAAAAGGCAGCCCGGTGCACTAAGCTCTCGCTATGCGCGGGGTCCGGGGAAGGGCCGGACCACAAGGGTCTATTGTATGCAGCCTTAGACCTACATTTATGCAAGAGGCTGTTTCCACGGCTTGAACCTATGACCTTCTGATCACATGACAACAACTTTACCAATTACGCCAAGGTCCCTTCAAAACCATAAAAAGTCAAGAGGAACAGTAATTTACAGCAACAAGCAATAGAGACAGATACAGAAAGGCAAAGGTGACTGTAACGTGAAGGATACCAAAAAATACCAATCTTTCAACAGAGGATATTCCACCCCTAAAATAAAGAAACCCCACAAATAAATTCTAATTAAAATTGATGAGCAATCACTTAACACAGGCAAAAAGGGTAAAAAGATCAATCTTAACATAATAAAGTTATGATCTTTATTGTACCAAAGGTGTAAAGACCATCAGAATCAGATGATCCTAACTACAAGTTCAGTTCATCATCCAAACCAATAGACAAGTGAGAATTATGTAATATAACTATATATAGGGCAACTCTTAAGAGTCTGTACATTTTGATCATCAAAAAGATCCAAGAAAACATCAAATTAAGAAAGAACAAAAAAAAATTATTACATGACAAAGAGCCTCAAAGATTCCTCAAAACCCATGTGACAAAATTCACAAGAAATCAATCAATACAATTGTGATCAAACAAGATGAGTAACAAAGTGGGGTATCAGATCAAAACACTGATCAAGCAATAATCTGCTATTTTAATTTATTTATTTTTTACTTTTTTGATAGGTGATTTGATGGGATGTGTTTCTTGAAGAATTTCAATTATCAAGGGGGAGAAAGAAATATATGATGATAATTATTTAGCTAAAAAATGGGATAGTTGTTTGTGTGACAAATATAAAAGGTGGAACCGAAGGGGAAGATGATGAGGTGTCTTTCAGGAGAAACCAAAGCTAGAGGCTTGGATGGCCTTTGCTTATATATATATATATATACTGACACCCACACATTGCATATCATCATTCATGTGTACCCTCAAACAACGCATGTTGCTTTTCGCACGTCACCTTTCTTGTTACCTTGAGGTAACTCTTTAGTAATTACTACAACAAATACTTGATGGATTACTAATAGAGTTTAAGTTTCAATACAATAATCACATAAGGAGATCATCCAAGGTGTTTTTGGTATGACGAAAATGACTTCCACAAAATATGTTTTCCTGCAAAATTTATTTTTGAAAAATAAGTAATTTTCTTTCTTATTTTATGGTGTTTGATTAAAAAGAGAATAATATCCCAAGAACATTTAGGTATAATATAGAAAAATACTATTTGACTCTGGACCAGGACCTGGACCCCCCAGTACCACAGACTCAAACCCCGATCCTTACCGAAAGTGGGACATGACCCCGACCTCGACCTCGACCTGGGACCCACCATTCAGCCCAACTCGACCCGGGACCAGATCCCGAACCCAACACTCGATCCCTTACCCAAACCCAGGACACGAGCCTAACTCGGGACCTGATCCCTGACCCCAATCTCTGACTCCAAACCCCACCCGACTCCTCAACCTCAACCCAACCCGGACTCGACACATGATCCCAGAGCGGAGTTAGGTCTTGGATTATGATGCAATTCAAGTTGCCTCAAGATCGCCTGTGTGGAGTCAAGGCCATGAACTCCAAGCTTCACGAGGGTTGCCCGTGATACCGTGACTATAATAGTAGTAGTACTTAGTCGTAGTTGGAGAATAATAACCAAGATCGGTTCGATGTATACTTTTGGGAGAGTTTCATGATAGTATCACTGAAAATAAATACACTTTTGGGAGAGTTTCATGTTAGGATCTCCGAAGATCTTAGCATAGAATCGGTCAGTTACGACAAATCACTAATTAGTTCGGTGTATACTCTTGGGAGAGTTTCATGATAGGATCCCTGGAAATAAATACACTGTTGAGAGAGTTTCATCTTAGGATCTCCGAAGATCTTAGTATAGAATTGGCCAGTTACGACGAAGCACTACTAAACGAAGTTGCATTAGAAAATGACTTGACAAGTTTTTTTTTGCAAAGAGCTTATTGGCTAAGATTTTTGATAGTCGCACAAAAGAAATACATGTGAAAATTGTAGATGCATGGTTTAAGAGTCAAAGTGGAGATTTGGGCTATGTACCATTAACCATGCATTTAGATATGATATGTTCGAACAATTATCATGGTTAAAAGTCTAAATGAGAGATTGTTGGGATATATACTATTAACCATGTGTTTGGATATAACATTTATTATAGAACAACTATTTATTCAATTTTTAATAAAGAATTAAATAGATCATATATTAGTATGTGTGTCCTTTACTTATATAGTAGATGATTTAGTGTATAGAATTTAGCTTATACATGAAAGATTAAATCATCGGTTCTTATATGTATAAAGTTTATGCTCACAATCTAATATGGAAATTAGACAGAAACATGTGAGTATGTGTTGTCTATATTATATGCAAGTTCGATCCTGGCTATTTGATTCCGCGGTTTATGCATATATTCCATCAAGTTTTCAACAATCAAGCTCAAACGAAACCCAACAATAATATTCTTCAAAACTTATTCAATCAAGCCCACCACAATTAAATAATGAGATTTTAAACTTTTTACAACACAAATGAAGGAAGGAAAAAAATGAGGGGAGGAACTATGGTGAACACCTGTATTTACTAACTTCTTTATAACTTCGAAAAGTCATTTTTCTTTGTTAAACACCCTAATCAACCAAACTATTTCATATAAATTGAGTTGGAGGAAAAATGTATTATGTAATCCAAGTAAAAGAATTGCAACCACTACACAAGGCGTAGATCTGCTCGTGCATGAAGTATTGTCATATCTACAAAAATCTGTTTAGTTACCATAATTTTTGTTAAAAAGAACACTTGAAGAAACGTTTGATGTGTAAAAAATTATCTGTAAAAAAGATATGTAATAAAAATGTGGGTACAAGCTAGAACATAAACATGTATTAAACCTTTTCAAATTTAAATTGGATGCAATCTTGGGTCATTATCCTAGTTTTAATTTTTGAAATCCATTAGGCATGAACTAATGTTCTTGAATTTGATTGGAATAAGGAGTGTTCATATGCAACTTAGGGAAACTAAACGCCTAAGCACATGGTGATGTTGTTGTTGATGTATTCCCACATAGTGTTGTTTGAGTTCTAATCATATCCATTAAAAAAATATCATTTATTAAATTACTCTTATTTATTAGATGTTTATTAAGAATAAAATGGTTATTTATATAAAGATAAAATAATAAATAATTTATTATTTATTATTTAAAATTTCTAATGCGATAATTATTTTGGGACAAACAGTTTTAGGGGAAAAGTAGTAGATATGGAGGGTGAAATCTAAGCAAGGATTCTAGGAACATGGGCTTTTGGGCTTTCCTCCTACCAAGAATTTTGTACCATCTAACTTAGCAGCTTACCTTAGGCAACTTTGACAATTTTACTAGTTTTCAGAGTTCTGTGTTTTGCACCTTTTTCTTTTTAAACTTTCCTTTTAGGTCCACATGTAAGTTGAAAAATCCGGTAAACACTAAAACTTATAACTTGGTGGTCCCGTGTCTCTCTTCCCCTTCCCATCGCTTTCCCCATGTAATAGGAAAATCTTTTCTTTTTATAAAATAAGCAAGAATATCTAATTATATGGAGTAGTATTTCATCTGTCTCAATTTATACGGTAAATATTTTTTTAGTGCTTCAAAAGGAATGTCATACTTTTTTATTGAGAAATAACTTTATTTTATATTTTATATTTTAATATTAATTAATGAGATTATCTATACCCATGTTGGTTTGTGTTAAATCATTAATTATAAAATTCTTTCTTTCTTAAATTTTGTACTTATCAGTCGAAGCAGGAGACAATACTCCTTGATATTCTCGATCATTCTTTGATTCAAATCATCGTTCCATTTCAATTGAAAAAGCAAATAACGTTTCAAGAACAAATCTAGTTCTGCTTCCGTGTTGCTTTTGTATTGTTTTTTCTTTTTACCCTTCTTTGTGTTTGATTCCGCGTAATCTTTTTCAAGATCGTTTTGATGTTTGGAGAGAACAGGGCCGAAACAGAAGTAGTAGTAACCAAAAGATTAATGGGAATAGATTTGTGTCATTTGGATTCATATTGTGACTGCTCAACTTTAAGACTATCTAACAGGACGTCTTGTTAATTTACACTTAATTTTGATGATCTTTTACTTTAAAATAAGGGGAAAATCTACTATAAAAGGTCAAAAGTTCTCTTACCAAATTAGAAAAAACTTCTTTGCCTCCTTCGATTTAATCGCAACCAAACAAGATGATATAGGAGAGAGGGACCTTGCTAGCTTTTCCATCTCATACAAATTGCAGCTGTTTGCTTTGTCGAATATTTGCCGCTTGGCTAGATGTTACTCAATTGCATTGTATAAATGTAGAAACCATTAAATGCAGATGCAGATTACAAGTACTATATATTGCGAGTATTTTTGCATTTAGGCAAACACAAATGTAGATTACATTATTAAATGATTGACGATTTTTTACTGCATTTTATTCTTATAAATAAAAGTAATTAGTATCGTCTATATCTGGACTCTTGGATAATGAGGCTGAATGCAACTTGATTAGGAAAAATAAAAAGTACTGTAGTAAATTTTATGAACCATTGTCCTCTTAGTTGGTGCAATTGCAATAGCTCGTGTCTAGGCTTGCACAGTCTACTCATAAGATTTGAACCCTCCACTGTAGTCGTGAAAGAATGAGAGTTCACCAAGTAAGTTAGCCCTCAATTCTTATTACTAGTATTTTTTTTTCAATATTGGTACTACTTTTTTTCCATCAGGAAATAAAATGCCTGCACTACCCTTTATTGCCCATCTTGCTCGAAGATACACCATCAAAGTCGAATCTAGAATTTCAAGAGGATAAATACATCATTGCTTTTAAAGGTTGTTTTAGAAATTTAGTTAAAAAAAGATATAAAAAGTGTAGCAAGTTGAGTTTGATCCCTCAAACTTAAAGAATTAAATTAGTGTTTAACCAGTGCACCACACAATCTCATTTGACTATGAGTTACTTCCGTTAATATTACATATATTTTATGAATTATACACATAATATATTGAATTTAATCGGATGATTATGAATTCGCATGAGTTTTTTTAATATAAAATCGCCCCGGTACACAATGACATACTTAACAAACAACACTTTTTTAAGTAGATTTTACCTTCAAAGTACATTTTGATCCTATATTTTATATTTTAATCAAATGAACTTCTCTAGGAAATTGTGAAAATCCTACACAAATATATTATTCTTATTCTTATTATATCAAAATCAGAAAGTTAAACCACTCATAAAATACAAATCCTATAGAGAGAAATGTTCGTCTAACTAAATACATTTAAAATATCTGAAGCAGCACAATAAATGTTTAAACAAAAAAAAGAAGAGAAATTCCTACATATTAAACATTATAGTAATATTTTAACAAGTACTTGTAGCTTATAATATGTTCAAAATGCAAGAATACTAGTAAGTGATACATCTTACCAAATAATTTATGGTCATTTCCTATTTAAGGATTTTGAAAGATAAATATTTCAGAAAATGTTAATTCTCATTAGAAGAAAGTATAGAATTGGCAACAAAACTTTAGCAACAATAAATATATTATTGCTAAAAAACATAAATGACAAAAAAAATAATGTGTTATTGTGAAAATTTATCGTATCAGAAATTATTGCAACGACATGCAACAATTTTTGTTGTTGCGAAAAGTACTTTTGGCAATAACATCCAATATATGACAACAAAATTGTTGTTTTGGCAAATGTCTTTCTCCTTGTAGTGGATCTCTTATGAATTGAAGGAGTGAACAAAAAAGTTTCAACCAAGCATCAAATCTCTTTGTTAAATTAAATAAATTAAATACTCCCTCTATCCCAAAATACTTATTGCATTATGCTTTTTAAGAGTCAAACTATATGAACTTTGATCAACAATTTAAGCTATATTTTTTCATCATATTAATATGAGAAGAATTGCAACTTATAGTACTTTTCGTATAGTTTTCGAATATCTAAATTTTAATTTAAGATATTAAATTAATCTAATCTAATTTAGCTTTGAAATTTAGTCAAATTGACTCTTAAAAATATTAAGATAATTATGGATCCATAACATATCAAATCACCAATGTAATTGTATTTATTATCTATAATTAGAATTCATATTATTAGGATGATTAGTATATGATTTATTATCATATAATTAGGATTCATATTATTAGGATGATTAGGATATGATTAGATAAGTCTTCCTTAATATTAGCTATAGAATTATCTTGTACATTGTATATAAATTGTAATCTTGGAAATGAAATAAACTAGAGAATTAATTTCCTTCAAAAAAGAAAAACATAACAAGTATTTTAGGACGCAGGGAGTACATATGAACTTTCTATTTATAATTTTAATTTTCATGTAGTAGCTATTCATTGAGTAGATATTTATTACCCTAAATAAGTCCAAAGTTCTTTTCTCGGATACTCCTTTAGTGAAAAAAAACATGAATAACCTTTCACCATCATCCGCGAAAAAAGAGGAAAAATAATCTAGCCATAGTAATCATTAAAATAATCTTGCCATAGTAATCATTAAAATAATCTTGCCATAGTAATTAGTCTTTGGATCCTTAATCTAAAGTAATCATTACGCATTTGCATGTTCCCAAACAAAACAGACTTATTAATTACTTGCTTCTATTTTCAGGGTATAATCACAAAGGGAGCAAACATTCACAAATGTTTAGCGATTTTACAATCAATTTGAAGATAACATCTTAATCCTTTCCATATTTTATTTTTAATTTATTTTAGATTATAGAATTCAAAAGTCTTTCTTTCATTCTTAAATTACATGTCCAATCAAATAAATTGGAACAGACGGAGTACATAACTAGATTATCTTTTTTAATATAGTTAATCATTTCCTTCGTATAGTATGTGTGTGTCGTCTAATCTTCATCTTGATGATACTTGTCTCTTGAAACCAATATAACAAAATCATATTCCATGGACGAGTTTAAACCAAGTTGTTACCAGCATAATCATATGCAAAAAAGAAAAAAAGATTTGGTGAATAACATGGAACAAAGAACTTACCACCTAGATTTCACGGTCAACAAAAAAAAGTGAAAAGCGTATCCCGAATTATATTCCACAATTTATAAGATTTTATAGTGCAAATTTTGTCCAATTATTTTTCTCAAAAGCCAAAACCAATTGCTTTTGTCAATATACACAAATTCAACAACATACCCAGTGAAATCCCACAACGTGGGGTCTGGGAAGGGTAAAGTGTACGCAGACATTACCTCTACCTTGGTAGATAGAAAGACTATTTCCGAAAGACCATCGGCTCAAGAGAAAGTATAAGCAAAAGAAACGGTCAGACACGGGCAAAGAATTTAAAGCAATATGAAAATGAAAGTAACGAAAGCGAACATGATAAAGCATTCTGAAAAACGAATCAGTAACTATCACAGGTAAATAAGATAATCGAAGTACACGAAATAACAGATAGCAGCAGAAATAAAATGACAGAAAACTATAAAACAATATTACACCTACTAGTATGATAGGCTAAGCGGGACTACCTACGAACTTTCTACTCTAATCTGGGTTCTCCATAACCTCATATATAACGTCATGTCCTTGGTAAGCTGAAACAATGTCATGTTCTATCTGATCACCTCTCATCAATACTTCTTCGGCCTACCTCTACCTCTTATAAAACTGCCCATAGCCAACCTCTCACACCTCCGTACGGGGGCATCTGTGTCTCCTCTTCACATGTCCAAACCATCTCAGCATCGCTTCTCGCATGTTGTCCTCCACCAAAGCTACTCCCACTTTGTCCC
This sequence comes from Anisodus tanguticus, assembly GCA_034509755.1. Lineage (NCBI taxonomy): Eukaryota > Viridiplantae > Streptophyta > Magnoliopsida > Solanales > Solanaceae > Anisodus > Anisodus tanguticus. Next base: position 17,118,849 of record CM067540.1, read on the forward strand.
GAATATCTGCATTCCTAATCCTATCTCTCCTAGTGAGCCCACACATCCATCGCATCATTCTCATTTCCGCAACTTTCATCTTGTGAACATGAGAGTTTTTGACAAGCCAACACTCCGCCACATACAATATAGTCAGTCTATATAACCACCACTTTCTAGAACTTACCTTTATGTTTTGATAGCACCTTCTTATCACACAGTACTCCAGAAGCGAGCCTAATATACACAAATTCAAAAATGAGAAAAATATTTAGACGGAGAAAAATTATAAAGAAATGTTTTTGAGCACTATGGGCCACTCTTAGAGCCCATTTGGATTAGCTGAAAAAAGTGGTTTTTTTTGCATGCGTGTTTTTAAAAATTTTAAGTGTTGAAATTTATTTTATAAATAAGCAGTTATGTGTTTGGATAAAAGTGGTGAAGCTGAAAATAAGTTATCGATGTGTTTGGTGCAGAAATACTTTTAAGAATTTTTTTTTTCTATAAAAATGACTGAAATAACCTTAAAGTTGTTAACACCATAAAGAACTGATTTTTTTCATAACTAGAAAAATGTGGAAAACCCGTTATGTTTTAAAAAAAAATATATGGAAAAGCTGATTTTTTTAAAATTGTGTTTTTCAGTTATTTTTATAATTAAAAATCCAGTTTTTTGACAAATCTAGATTTTTAGGACACTTTTTTTTTAAAAAAAAAAAAATCATCCAGATTTAAAAAAATATGTTTTTCCAGATTTTTGAATAAAAAATCCAAATTTCCAGATTGTTCATACAAACACGGGTTTTCATTTTTTTAGATTTCTTTTTAAAAAATTCAGTTTTTCAGATTCGATAAAAAAGTAATTTTCCAGTTTTTTTTATTTTAAAAATGTGGAAAATATTTAGGACTTTTTAGATGTGAGGGAAATATTTGAATTAGAAGAAAATATAAGGGATAAAATAGTAAAAATGTTGGTCAAACCAAAATGGCTTTGAAGACAAAAAAGTAAGCTAGGGTTCACCTAACTTCTCACTTTTGAAGTATTTTAAGCATTTTAAACTTATTTTAAGCATTTTTTAAATTTATCAAACACACAAATAAACTAAAAAACGCTTATAAGCTAATTTAACCAGCTTACAAGCCGATCCAAACAGACTCTTAATCTAAAGATGCAAAAGTTCTTATATATTGTTGAAAATCTTTGGGTGCCTTATTTTATATTCTAGAGAATATTTTTACACATATTCTCTTTCAATTGCCTTGACCTAATATCCCTTTGACTACTTTCCTATTTTAGGCATTTTAATATTTTGGTTGGGTTGTTTTCTAATTCTCTTTTCTTGTTAGCTAAATAATTGCACTCTAGATGGAGATTGAGCCATATTCAGGACCAATAATTGTGACCTTTATCTATATACAATAGGATATACTTATATACGGAGTAATTTAATATCTTGAATAAACAAAGTAGGAATCTTTTGTACTTACGTCATGTTCTTCCCGGCAAGAACTTGTCCATATTTTTCAGGTCACATTAGCAACCTAATTTGGATTCTATCCAATCAACATCTTTTAGACCCATAATGTCTGTAAAAACAATAATTTAATTTAACGATATGTCACAATAGAAACTGAAAAAGAATTTAATTTGTACGTGAATGCATATATAATATTAAAATAAGTACTCACGGTGGTTATAAAACTTCTCAAATTTGTGATTTTAAACCTGTCATTAATATTTATATGATTAGGACGGTAAAGTATCGATGGAGGAGTCACTCATTAGTCGGAGATGACATTCATACTTCCATAAACTCTTGAGCAAGGAGGAGGACAAAAACATTGGGTTAGGAGAGTTGGAGCACTCCGAGAGGCGTCGCGATTTTGAGTATTGTAGGCGTATTAAGATTGAGGAGGTCAATGGTGCTATTTGTAGGATGCTCAGTGGTAGAGCGATCGGACTAACGAGATTCCGGTGGAATTTTAAAGGTACGCGGGTAGGGCACGTATAGAGTGGCTAACCGGATTGTTTAATGTCGCTTTACGGACGACGAGAATGCCCAAAGAATGGAGGTGGAATATTATGATTCCTTTGTACAAGAACAAGAGTGATATCCAGAATTACAATAACTGTAGGGGTATTAAGCTGTTAAGACACACTATGATAGTTTGGGAGAAGTTGGTGGAGATGAGGGTGCGGAGGGACGTGTCTATTTCGGAGCCAATTCGGATTCATGTCGGGATGCTTGTTAAGTCGTGGATTTTATGACTATTCGCATCTACTCCTTATACTTTTAGGAGTCTTCTAAGCAGTTTTCTCTGTGTTTATAGTGTTTTCGTGTGTTTTCATGTATTTAATGGCTCGAGAACAAAAGGAGAACAAAATAGCAGGAAAAAAACAAAATTGCGCTCATATGCGAAGGAGATGATGCACTACAAAATTCCAAAGTGGCAGCAAATGGACCGCTAACTCTGAGCAGAAAGGTTGGAAAAAACGAGTAGAATGCGATGAGTATGCGACACTGCAATCCCTCAAATGCAGTTGCATACTCTCCAGATGAGCAACCAGTGAGCTGAATAAAATGAGAAGAAGTGCGACGCAAATAGCGGCACCACATACTAGAAATCCGATCACATACTTGAAGCTTAGACAAAACAGTGAAGAGTGACAAAATGAAGAAAATGCGGCATCACCGAAAAAATACGACCACATTTCAAGAATGTGGCACCACATACAGACTGCATAAATTGCGGGAAGGAATTTGGGCATGAGAGTACTGTCAAAATATGACCGCAAACTACCGATGCGACCGCATCTTGGTCGGTGTATCGCGATACGTCAGCTATTTTTTGTACTTTTTTCCCTTTCCGTATAAATATCTTACATAGATTTCTGAGTTGATTATTCAATATTCTATACTCTGAATAACTTTTTAGCTTTTAGAATTGAAGAAGAGACTATTGGGTGTATCTTTCAAGAGATTCCCTTATTTACTTCTCCACTTTAATTGTAAGCACATGAATACTTTTAATACTTACGTTTTTATTGTATTTAATATGAGTAGCTAATATTTTAGCTAGGGTTGGGAGGCCAAAGGGGTTTGGTATGTGATTGGGTATAATATTAATTCATTGGGATGTTGTGATTATTTTGTAATAGCATTTTGTATTTTATTAATTATGACCAACATTAATAGTGCCTAAAATCCTTAACTTGCTTGAAAAAGATGACAATGATTAGGAAAAAAGTTATTAGCAAGAATTTGGGTGTTTAAGCCCATCTAATAGCTAAATCTAGGATTAGAATAGCTAACTTTAAAATTGAAATGAGTATTCTTAAATGCACATCATAAGGCTTGGAAACGCTTGTGATGAAATTTATCAATTGGGTTGAAAAACTTTTGATAAACCCAATAGACCCATTGTCTAAAAATGAAGGTTTTCTGAGTGAATTAAGTAGTATCACAATTGTATCCTATCCCTGAAGGCATCACAACACTAGTCGTCTCTTAATTTGATAATCTAAATCAATTAATTTTATTCAATCTAGTTTGATCGTCATTAAAAACAAACATTATATTTCTCTTTTCCCCTTTGAAATTTAGACTAATCGTTGAGGCATGCATTTAAATTGTACGTTTCTCGTCGTATTCCCTGTGGGATTCGACCCCAACCTTTTGTTGGGTTCTATATTTGGTCAACGACCGCTTTACATCCCTTTTGAGGTGTAATTTGGATGTATCAACACTCGACTACAAAAGTCATTTACCTTGTAAAATGACTAGTGGAGCAGTATTGAGAGGTGAAGAGGGACTTACATATGGTGTTAATCTATCTTGAAAATCCATACGATAAAGTCCTAATGGAGGTTATATGGATATACTTGGAGGCTAGAGAGGTACCTATGACATACACTAAGGAGATCAATAACATGTATAATGGAGCGAAGACCAGGGTAAGGATAGTGGGAGGAGACTCAGAGCACTTTCATTTGGGATCGAGTTGCATCAGGGATTAGCCCTTAGCCCGTTTTTATTTGTCTTGGTGACGGATGTATTGACGCAACAAATTCAAGGTGAAGTCCATAGTGTATATTATTTACCGATGACATAGTTCTGATTGACGATACTAGCGGTGGAGTTAATGTTAAGTTGGAGGTTCGGAGACAAACTCTGGAATCGAAAGGGTTCGGGTTTAACAGAACCAAGACTGACTACTTGGAGTGCAAGTTTAGAGATGTAGCGCATGAGGCTAACGTGGAAGTGAGGCTTGATACCCATATCATCCAAAAGAGAGGAAGTTTCAAGTATCTTGGATCTATTATTCAAGAAAATATGGAGATTGATGAAGATGTCACGCATCGTATTGGTGCAAGGTGGATTAAATGGAGGCTAGCATCCGGAGTCTTGTGTATTAAATGTAATACAACCCGAAATTGGATAGTAGTTGAGTGTATCAAACCTAACCTAACTATAATTCTAGCAGCTGGTAGTATATGAGTATAATGTCACGCCACAAACCCGACCGTGGACGTAATAAACATCTGATGCTATGAACAACACCAGAAGCACCTTATAATTCACTATACATTTACCTCTTTTCACAATATTTTATTAATTAATCAAATCAAGTATAAATAGCTAGATGAAATTATGAAATAAAATTAGCGGAAGTCTATTATAAAAGTATCGTCAATAAATGTAGCAACACCCAAAGAGTCAACAATGACTTCAACGACTACCCACAAAATTAATATCTATTTATGGAGCCTCTAATATGATACATAAAGTATACTCCAACTTCAGGACGCAACCCAAAAACTAAAAGCAATAACTAAGATAGGGGTGTCCCACGAACAAGTGTGTGGGCCCACCAAAATTTTGGGAAATAACAAGCTCTCCTAGTCTGCACGCATATCATGAACTTGCTCTTCAATGTTACCTGACACACCATCAAAACAACAATGGTATGTCTGAGTACTGGGTACTCAGTGAGTGTCTCTGGGACAATAGTTAATAGAACAAAATAATATAAGAAGGGATCGGTAAGACAGTGTCAACTAAAGTAATTTGAAATTCAGAGATAAAATATATTATCAACTTAAATAAAACCATTAATGGAAATCATTTAAGAAGAAGTAAATCAACCTCAACTCATTATGTCATTTGTCACATTAAGTCTTTTCAATCATGAATTCAAGAATCATCAACAAGTCACTCACATGCAACCAAAGTATAACACATGCTAATACATGCTCAAATTTGTCACACCCTAACCTAGGTGAGGCATGTCTGGCACATGGTACCTTGCTAGGTTCGAGCATGTCAAACTAAACTCATAATCTGAGCCTCTAAGGCAGACTGGGCCATTGAGGCCCCACTGTAAAAGAAATCTCAACTTAGGCCGACAAGCCCATATACTGAAATATCTGTAAATAAAAAAAATTACTCGACGAAAGCGGAACTCTCCCCGCACATATATATACATGACTAGGCGGCTGACAAGGCCTACCCTAGTCCCTGCATGCATCAAAATCCAAAACAAACTATATACAAGGGCAGACTAGGCCTCATACTGACACTGGTATATATAAAAACATATTTTAGAGCCTCTAACGAGTCGTAATTGTATCATGACCGGGACAGGGCCCGACCTACCCATGATCTATAGACCTACTAAAAACTAGACTTGGCAATTCCGAATAATCTGAAGCTTACCACAAAGCTGATTCTCGGTGGGTCCTACTGGTGCAATCCTTCCTGTAACATGTCTGCACCTGCAAGCATGAAACACAGTGTCCTCAGGAAAATAGATATCAATACGAGATAATGTACCGAGTATGTAAGGCGATTGAAACTAAACTGAACTGAAATGCAAAGCAATCTAAATATAAACCGAGGAGCTACTAAGGGAAAAACTTACTACGCTTACATGCCTCTGTTAGCTACTAACTACGTAAACTAATATCCGTTAGCTCCGTGTTAGGACTTGGATATGAATGTATAGCCCCAAAGGCAAGCTGTACTTATATAGCCCCAAAGAAAAGCGTGTGTCTGCATAGCCTCGAAGACAATTACAATTCCCTATAACCTATAGTCATGCTTTCTATCATTCTAAGTACTTGGCTAAACATGTCTAATTGTAACTCGTTCTTGATCGGTAAGGATTTCTAGGATAGGGTCATGATAACCCAATTGCGATTCTTGTGGCTAGCATATCTTGTGCGCCGGAAATGGAACTAGCTTGTTAAAGGAATCATGTCAATAATAAAGAAAATGATAGCCTTCACATACCTCGACGATGAAGCTATATACGTCCCACGAACCCTAGCATCTTCTACTAACAATTATCTACATCATGTGAAGGATTTATATCAATATCAAGCTCATACTTATAAAAGATTTCACTTAAGCAATTCACCGAACAACTTGTGTACGTGAAATGCTATAGTCATCCTAGTATGGATCCTTACTCAAATAAATACTACCATCTTCCATAATTATTCCTCAACTTCACTAACATGCTTCAACACTTATATTTTCCCTCAATCTCAATCAACAATCCCAAACAAGTTAACCTAGCTCCATACCATATGAGATGTTCTTCAAGATCATATCTACTATACTTCTTCAATTCATAAGTTATCTTCATCAACTAATCAAGCTAAGTTAGGAGAAGTAAAAGGGCACTTAAAAGTGATAAAATCTTACCTTAATTAGCCAAGTGGTCTTCCACAACCACCTTCAACTCAACTCAAAGGAGCTCACAAGCCTACCAAGCTAACTAGAGAAGTTATCCAAGTGTTCTTGATCTTTGGAAGGGGAGATCACATTAGATACTTGAGGGAGTGTTCCTCAATGATGGAGATAGCCTTGTAGAGAATTTGAGAGGTGTCCAGAAATCAAATGTCAAAATTTGAGGGTAAGAATGAAATCGGCCGACTTTTGGCCTTAAATAGGCATCCAAACCGCCTCATATATACGGCCCCCATATGGGGCACATACGCCCATATGCTGCAGCATATGTCACCTCATATGATGGAATTGAGGTGGGGAAAATTATCCTTAATCCGTGGCCACATCCATGACACAAAACGCGTGACGTATAACGAAACTTTATCAATCTTTGTCGAGTTATATTTTTTTGATCCTATTGACTTTGAATCTTCTTTATACCTTCATAACACTCATATAAGTCATACATGACCTTCAGGAAGGGTCTCGGGTCGTCAGAACTCAAATCGACTAACCATATTCTTAAACATGCCCGAAACGACAAGTAGAACTTGAAATCTTTTAGATGTACTTCAACCTTGGCCCAAGGCCTTTCTTATTCTTTTATAGAATCATTAATCCTTTCATTTTACCTCGGCTTGACACGGCGCACTCAACGTAAGAATTGCAAGCTCGAAGGGCTTAGCGGCTCTTAAACGCTTATGACTTCTTCAGATTTCAACTCGATCCTTTCTCAATCTTCTCAAGGGAACTATTTTCCTTATCTTAGGTTCCCTACCTTAGGCTATAATTGACATATGAAACTACGGGGTGTAATAAAATCAAAAAAACGAAGGGATGAACATTGAAGTTTCCTAAACTGCATAAAAGCACCACATCGGGATTATCAATCCCAATGGCTACTCTTCCTCCCGAATAGCTAGGCAAATACCACACCGGGGTTACAAACCATCGATGGCCACTCTTCCTCCTTAATGGCTAGGTTAACCCCACTAGGATCCATTGTGACTACCCTTCCTCCCAAGTAGCTAGGCCAAACACAAACAATAGGTATCATGACATAATCAAATCACAATCATAGCATAGAAGTCGAATCACTCATTATGGATTGTGTTCAACATACTATTAATAGAGGTACGTCAAGTCATTAATAGGTTGAGAAACTATTCAAGTAAGTTTCAACTTCAACAAAGCCCGTTCATAGGGAAAACACATGAATATACGATCTTCCGAAAATCAAGTTTAAAAACGTCCCTTATAGGGGCAAATCATGTTCAAAGTCCAAAGATTTACAAATCAGTTTCAACAATCCTTTGATAGGAAGAATCACAAATACATATATATAGTATGATACACCTAAGGTTCCATGAGGGCTTGTCCCTCACGCACATGGAACCTTGCTAAAGAACTCATTTTTAAAGATTGAAAAAGTATGTTCGAAAAGAGACATACCTCAAATTAGAGCCGTCAAAATGGGTTTTTCCCATGAGGACAACCTAGCCCAGCCTGCTACTAAGATAGGGTCGGGGTAAGATTATTCAAGCTCATTTAAAACTAAGGCTTTTAAGCCCGATCCAAATCAGTTCGTGGCCCTTGAGGCTTGTCCGAGGCCGGCCTGTGAGCCAAAAATAATATTTAATTAAAATTAAAAATATATAACAAAAAATAAGAAGACTAAAAGTTGCATACCTTACTGGGTACGTAAAGGCTTAGCAAGCCTTGGTCCTTAAGAGTTTTTTTTGGTAAATCCCTAGACCCTAATAAAAAAAAGGTCTTAAGAGTTAAATTCCTAACTCCTAAATTACCTATTCAAGTTCCATCAAAACACACCTCTGTGCCTCCTTTCTCTCATCGCTAACTCCTCTCTTCTCAGACAATATTGATCCAGGTATTTTTCTTCAGTTCATTAACACTTTAAAAAATATGATTCCTGTTATGAACTCTTTTTCATTAGTTAATATTGGTATTTATTTAAGTTGGTTTAAAATACCTTTAAAATAAATTTCTTTTGATAATGTACTCTTAATGGTGGTGTAGAAAAACTTCAAATATTCTTTAAGATTTAAATGATATGAAATAAATCATTTGTTTTCTAGTTCGTATTTTTTTGTATGTGCATGAATATATGAGCATTGTGATTTTAATGTGGATAGAAGTCATGATGATTATCACTATAAAACTTATGCTAGATGAATATGTGTTGGGTATTTAAAGCAGTACGAGAAGTAAATAAATATTACAAGTGCTCGAAAGGATAAATGAATTGTCAATATTCAGAACTGCCTCAAAGTTATTGAGTCTTGAATCTTGATAACCTGAAATCAAGAAACACTAAATCTGGATGGTTATAACTGTGTGCTGAGTCGAGTGATGGCACTCTGTCTTTAAGACAAGATTGCCCCGTATATATGTTTTTACGTTAACGGGCAATAGTCTCCCAAGATAAAACAACAACTAATCAACACTACAAAGCAAATAGGTTGATTCATGTATTACTAATTCGTCCTCGAATGTTGGGGTAACATATCTAATCCCCGTTACGTAACCCGAATATACAATCGTTCAACATCATGACAGGAATTGGAATTTACCTTAGGCTTCTCTTGAAATCTCGACATTAGTCAGGAATAGGTGTGGATATTTGCGCGTCATTTCCTCTTCCGCTTCCCATGTCATCTCTTCCACGTTCCTATTTCGCCACAGAACTTTTACAGAAGCTACTTCCTTAGTCCTCAGTTTGCGGACTTGTCGATCTAGGATAGCAACAGGAATTTCTTCATATGACAGATCCTCTGTAACCTGCACATCCTCAATTGGTACAATCCGAGAAGGATCTCCAACACATGTTCTTAACATGGAAATATGGAAGACTGGATGAACACATTCCAACTCCGACGGTAAGTCCAACTCATATGCTACCTGGCCAATTCGTCAAATTATGCGATATGGCCCAATATACCTTGGACTAAGCTTTCCTTTCTTTCCGAATCTCATTACACTCTTTATAGGCGAAATCTTCAAAAATACCCAGTCGTCTACCTGAAACTCTAAGTCTCACCGTCGCACATCTGCGTATGACTTCTGACGACTCTGAGCTGTTAACAACTGTTCTTTGATAAGCTTTAACTTTCCTATGGCTTGGTGTACCAAGTCAGGTCCAAATAACTCTGATTCGCCTACCTCGAACCATCCAATAGGAAATCTACATTTTCGTCTGTACAAGGCCTCATATGGAGCCATTTTAATACTGGAGTGATAGCTGTTATTGTACGCGAACTCAATAAGGGGTAAGTGATCATCCTAACTTCCCTTAAAGTCCAACACACAAGCTCGTAATATGTCCTCGAGCATCTGAATCGTTCGCTCAGCTTGACCGTCTGTCTAAGGATGGAAAGCCATACTCAAATTAACTCGGGTGCCTAACCCTTTCTAAAACGATTTCCAGAAGTTAGTTGTAAGCTGAGCACTTCGGTCAGATATAATAGAGATAGGCACACCATGAAGTCGAACAATCTCCTGAATATATAACTTCGTGTAATCTTCGGCGGTGTAAGTAGTTTTCACCGGTAAGAATTGAGCTGATTTGATCAACCTATCAACAATTACCCAAATAGAATTAAATTTTTGATAGGAATGAGGTAATCCCGTAATGAAGTCCATATTAATCATTTTCCATTTCCATATCGGAATCTCGATGTTCTGAGTCAAGCCATCAGGCTTTTGGTGTTCTATTTTTACCTGGTGACAATTGGGACACTGAGCCACAAACTCTGTCACGCTCTTCTTCATGTCATTCCACCAATAAATGCTCTTGAGATCATGATACATTTTAGTTGATCCTGGATGAATAGAGTACCGTGAACAATGAATCTCCGTCATAATCTTATCCCATAATCCTGCTACATTTGGAACACATAGACGACCCTGGTGCCTGAGAGTTCTCTGTTCGTCAATCTCAAAGGTCGTGGTCTTCTTCTGTTGAATGCTCTCTCTTATCTTCTCCAAATTAGAGTCTTCCCATTGACATTCCTTAATTTCTGGTATAAGGGATGATTTTGACACATCCTGGACCAAAAACCCACCATCCTCCGAATCCACTAGTCGAACTTCCATACTAGCTAACTGATGAAGCTCTCTTACCAATTCCTTCCTTTTGATTTGCACTGGCATCGAACTAACCATTGACTTACGGCTGAGCGTGTCTGCTACAACATTAGCTTTGCCAGGGTGATATAAGATGTCCATATCATAATCCTTCAATAATTCAAGCCATCTTTATTTCGTACGAACAATATCGGCGCGCCCCAAGGAGATATGCTAGGCCTAATAAAGCCTTTCTCGAGAAAATCCTTTAATTGCTCCTTCAATTCTTTCAATTCAACTGGGGCCATTCTATAAGGAGGAATAGATATCGATTGAGTGTCTGTCAACACATCTATACCGAACTCAATTTCCCTTTCACGGGGAAGGCCTGGAAGTTCGTCTGGAATACATCAAGAAATTTATTGACCACCGGAATTAATTGAGAACTAGGTGGTTCAATGTCAACATTTCTTACCCGAACAAGATAGTATATACATCCTTTGGAGATCATCTTTCTTGCCTTAAGGTATGAAATAAATCTACCTTTTGGCGTTGCCGCATTACCTTTTCATTCAAGGACCGGCTAGCCTGGAAATTGGAATCTAACAACCTTTGTTCGGCAATCAATATTAGCGTAGCATGACGCTAACCAATCTATGTCCATAATAACATCAAAGTCAACCATTTCTAATTCCACTAAATCTGCTAGGGTCTGATGACTACAGGCCAATACCGCACAATTTCGATAGACCCGTCTAGCGATTACCGATTTACCAACCGGTGTAGATACCATAAATGGATCCCTTATCAATTCAGGGTCCATACTAAATTTACAGGTAATGAAATGAGTAATATATGATAAATTTGAACATGGATCTAAAAATGCATACACATTATGTGAAAGGACCGATAGCATACCTGTAATGACATCAGGTGAGGATTTCTGATCTTGCCATCCCATCAGTACGTAAGTATGACTCTGGCCCCTTCCTCTGCCTCGGCCAGATAACGCCTGCTGACTCGTCCTAACGGACGTACCGATTAGGATGAAGCTGCTGCAGATCTGACCGGCTGGGCTCTACCACCTTCACTTTTTGTCAGAAAATCTCGCGCTATATGACCACGTTCCCCGCAAGAATAGCATACTCTTCCCTCTTGTTGGCACGACCCTGCATGGGTCCCACTACACTGCCCATATCGAACCAATGGCGGCCTCATCTGCATAGAATTCCCTCTATAATAAGATCATGGTGCTCGTGAACTCTGTCCTGGTCCCGTTTGAGTATAACGATCAGCCCTCGATCCTGAAGATGGCAATAATGCGCCGGCTACTGGGTAAGATGGTCGTCTGTAAGGTTGTGGCCTAGTCCCGCCTCCGAAGTCCCTCACGCCATTTACAGACCGAGCCCTTTTATGCTGGCCCCTATCACGCTCTCGATTAATTCATTGTTGCCTCTTGCGATCCTCTAGGTTTTGTGCATAAGCCTGGATGCGAGCAATATCCATATCCGGATTCAAAGAAGCCGTAGTACACTCGTTGACCAAGTGTGGCCCTAAACCAGTAACGAACATGTGTACCCGGTCACTCATCTCAGCTATAATTGTAAGAGCATATCGAGCCAAAGAATTAAATTGCAAGCTATATTCTCGAACGCTCATACCGCTCTGTTCAAGACGTAGGAACCTGTCCTGTTTGGCCCGTCGAAGCTCAACTAGCAGAAAGTGTTGTAGGAATGCCTCTGAAAATTCTCTCCATCCTGCTGGTGAAGCATAAGGTCCCCTAGATTGCTCCCATGTATCAAACCATGTTACTGCGATATCCCGCAGTCTATAAGAAGCGAACTTTACCGACACGATATCGGTAGCATCCATCACCCGCAAAGTGCGCTGCACCTGATCCAGAAAATTTTGCGGGTCCGCGTTCAAGTTTGTTCTTGTGAATACCGGAGGGTCTAGATTGATAAAATCCCGAGCTCTTGCGCTAGCAGCTCTATCAGAAGGACTGGGACCCTGACGTTGGGCTTGAGCGGCCACCAATCGTATCAATAACTAAACTGCACTCCGCATATCAAGATCCACGTATGGAGTATCATGTGGAGGAACTAAAGGTGTTGCAGCTCCACTAGTCTCTTCTGATGGTGATGTACCGGGAGAACCATACGAAGAAGTCATACTGAGGGTCTCACTCTGGCCCTCGCTAACGGGTGGCAATCGACTGGTACCTTCGCCCGCAGCCGTATTCAACTCCCTCATACTCTTGGACTTCCTTGTGGTAGGCATTGTTGGAACCCTAAGTACGAAGTGGATTAAGAGCGAAATACTTATAATTCAGTCCTATAGCACGATTTATGAGATGAAAGAATAGAAACCATCCTTAAAATGTCAGATAGCCTCATGTTTATAAGTATTGTGCACAACATACCCATAAACAAGGCTCTACTAGACACGGCTTGTAGACTTCCTAGGACAAACATGCTCTGATACCAAGTTTATCATGACCCAAACCGGAGGGCCATGATGGACACCCGAATCTCGTCCGCCAGGTACCGCTAATCGCACAACCAACTTCTAATCAGAATTAAATACGGACTAAGCCGAAAAAAATTATAGAAAATCTTAATCAGAAATCCAATTTTCATATATATATACATATACCAAGGCCGACAAGGCCACACATGAAAACTAACCACAGGACACCTGTCTACAAGCCTCTAAGAGTAGTAACATCAAAGGTCGGGACAAGGCCCCGCCATACCCATATAGACACGCAAACGGTATCATACCAAAATCAGACCGACACCCCGAAAAGAGAGGAGTGCTTCCAAAATCCACTGAAAACTGCAATCTATTCACGTGGGTCGTCGCCTTGCCTATACAAACCTGCGGGCATGAAACACAGCGTCCCCCGACAAAAGGGACGTCAGTACGACTGATGTATTGAGTCTGTCAGGCATAAATAACAGCATAACAGGAATATACTGATAACTGAAACATAAACAACTGACCAACAGGAACTGTCTTTGAAGACCCTAATACATTTTTCTACATGTTATGTACAATGCAATGTCCATATTTATTGGCCTCATCGGAAAATTTCCTTACCATGACAGCCTCTGTGGACATCATATCATGTAATGGTTAATTAACATATGCATGATGCAAGTGCGGTATATATATATATGTCAGTGTTGCGGATCGTGCTACCCGTCCTAATATATGTTAGTGTTGTGGATCGTGCAACCCGTCCCAATAAGCCATATAGGCATCACATCATCACGTCATATTGGCCTCTTCGGGCTCTTTTGTGATAGTATGTACCAGCTGCAGGTGGTGTGCGTATATAACGCCTTTCCCTCTTTTCCCATATCCCCTACATTTATATATATAATATTTATCATATAGTAATGTGCATGGCACAAGTGGTCCAGGGTAGTATATGAATGCAATGCAAATGAATATGCATGAATGACAATAAAATACCCCGAGTGACATAATTGCACCTTTGGCTAACCCTGCGAATATCAACACATCTTCCGTATGCCTCAATAAGGACTTAGAAATATATTTAGACATGCCTTCAGCATAGGAATCAATAACATGAATATTCTTAACTACTAGGAGTAGAATAAATTACGGAGCAATATCACGGTTATATTTTATTACATGGTACATGCCAAAAGGAAAAAATAATTTGCCTTAACATACCTCGATTTCACTTAATAGCTAATCACGTTGGTGCAAAATTGTTAATCCCAAACAACTAGGAAGGAACCATTATTTTTTTTGCTCGTCACTGGGACGAAAACAAATGGAGCATAAGTGCTAAAGATTATTTGCTACAGAGAAAGGAAGAAACTGAATGCTAAGCTTATGATGTAAAATGAAAAAGAGGATGCTGAGTGATTCTCTTATAAACTCTCAACCCAATGCATATTCTCCAAAGTAGAAACTCATAATCATGTCCCCCACTTGGCCAATATTTTGGCGGTGGGGCACTATAATCGTGCCACCTTATACCCCAACATGCAGCCTAATTAAATGTTAAGCGACCTACCTCCGCATAATTTATCAATCACACTCATAATTAATTCTAAATCCCACTTTATTTAAATTATAAAAACTCATAAAACCTTCGTATACTAAATGTCATAATTTCCTAATATGACACTAGTCCACAACCTCTTCGTGCACATACCGAATTATTTCTGATCCCCGTCGTCACACTTGTTGTGTCCAAAATTATTTCGGGGTCTAATTCTTTTATATACTAATCTCATTATTAGCATACATAAATAACATAAATTCTAAAGTTCGGGTCTTCTTGCACACGCTTAGCGATTTAAACAGTAACCCAAAAGTACGGGACGTTACAGTTAGGTAATGTATTTTACTATCCTAGTTTAGGTAAAGTTGTAATGTAATTAGTAGTGTATACTTATCATAATATTTGTATTACCATAATTATATAGTTAGTACCACACGAGGATCTGACCCGCTATCGCAGTCTTGCAGGAGGCCCTCAGTATCTTACATTCACGAGACCAATTATTACGTATGCTGTCCAGCAGGTGTGTTTGTTTATGGATGATCGCAGAGTTTAGCACATGAATGCACTCAAACGCATCATTCGGTATATTCAGGGTACGCTTGACTATGGTTTACATTTATATCCTTCCTCGACGTCCACATTTGTCTCGTATACGGATGCTGATTGGGGTGGCTGTCCGGACACCAGACGGTCTACGTCTGGCTATTGTATGTTTCTTGGCAATAACTTGGTCTCGTGATCTTCAAAACGTCAGTCGACATTGTCCCGATCCAGTGCCGAGGCCGAATATCGAGGGGTAGCTAATGTGGTCTCAGAATCATGTTGGTTACGTAATTTGTTGTTGGAACTTCATTGTCCTATTCAGAAGGCAACCTTGGTTTATTGCGATAGTGTTAGTGCCATCTACCTTTCTGGTAATCCGGTTCAGCACCAGCGCACTAAACATATCGAGATGGACATTCACTTTGTCCGCGAAAAGGTTGCTCGTGGTCAGGTACGCGTCTGTCATGTTCCGTCAAGATATCAAATTGCCGACATCTTTACAAAGGGTCTTCCCTCGGTCCTTTTTGAAGATTTTTGGGACAGTCTTAGCGTACGAAGAACGCCCGTTATGACTGCGGGGTGTGTTAAATATACAAAGGATATACCCGATATACACGTGTATATCCTATGTATATTGATGCTAGGATTCTCGGATTCCCCCTATACACCGTATAGTTAGGTAATGTATTTTAGTATCCTAGTTTAGGTAAAGTTGTAATGTAATTAGTAGTGTATACTTACCATAATATTTGTATTACCATAATTGTATAGTTAGTATCCAAGTAGAATAAGGTTTTAGAAATAGAATATGAATATAATTCTCCTATTATGGAAATATATAAATGTATATATACTTTTTCAATCAATGAAAATAATCAAGGAATTATTTCTGTCCCACACAAACACGCAGGTACAAAGTCATTATAGAAGTAGACAAAGCGTGTTGGTATATTTTTCTCCTTTTTTTGTTAAATATTATCAGACTAATCAAGGACATGAAATTAGCTTACATAATCATATATCTTATTTTAATTACTACTTGTAATGACTAATTAATGTTTCCAACCAATTTGCAAAATTGCAAAGCAATCCCTTATTCCCTATTCAAAAACTAAAGCAGCTTGCGTGATGTCCTTCAAATTCACTTTGTAGCAATTACGTAAAACAATTCTTGGTATATACCCTTGTCCCACAAGTTAAAGCAAGGACCACCAGGGGAGGATGTAGCCTATCGAAACCGGATTCATCTGAATTCAATACTTTCAATAAAGAGCATAAATTTATATGTAAAAAATCACGAAAACTACAACCAATAATAGATATTCATTAAAAATATTACAGGCTCAATGCTCAGAAACTTAAATATTAAATCTGAGGACCACCCTATTTCCCTGGGAAAGGTGTCAAACAAGTACAACACAAATAAAGTTGTGCGCGTTCGAAAGAATAGAACGCTCATTTGGCTTAATTTCTTGAATAACATTGGTTCTTTGAAATTAAATCGATCTTCATATTTATAAAGCTTTTCTATACGAGAATTGGATAATAACTCGCTGATAAATTTGTAATCTATTCGTCCAATACGTTTCCTTCTCTTTCCCAATTTGTGCAGAAAGTTCGTCATACTATCACTTTCCAATTTCTGGGTTCCAATTATTACTGCAAACAAGATAAAATAAAAAAGAAAAAAACACCCCGACACATGAGATACAAATTTGACAGAATATAGCACTGTTCTACAACAATTCTACTTCATTGGTATATGTTAAGTATATTAATATCAAACCTATGATGCTAATCTTTTTTTTAGGTACTAAAGCAGATTCTTTACACTACTTATCCAACTATGCTCGTAAAAGAATCAGCAGCATTTGCTGTTCCTCGTTCCCTTGAACATCATATTTTACAACTCTGCAGCCTCCAAAGGTAAAATCTTGTCCAAACCTTGTCCTCCAAGCTCGTGAACCCAATATTTGCATCAGGTTTCTGATGGCACTTTAGCAGATTCAAGTCTGATGGCACTTTAGCAGATTCAAGTCTGATGGCACGTTACGAGTGTAAAATGTATAGCATTTTGTTTAAGTTGCTTACTTGCTTCTGTCTTGTGCATCTTCAAGTGGAAGTTTGTTATCTGTAGCTCTGGTAGAAGTAATAGTTTCGCCCTGAAAGTGGGAATGGAAATCTATAATAAGGATTAGGTAAATTAACAATATTAGTCTTATATTCACTTGCACAAAAGTAAATATTAGCTTAATACATCGACAACCCCTTAAACATGCCAGTAAATTTCATTTAACCACTCGTACTGCCACTTGTTTCAATTAAGCACCTAAACGCATCCAATTAGACACTTTCGGTTCAAATTTTGAAAAATCTTTTGCATGTATTTTCAAGAGCCCATTACATTAATAAGTTAACCACTTAAAATAAGTCACCTCCTTTAATTATACGCATTAGCCTCAATAAGTTGTAAAACCCCAGCTTGTTCCAATTGAAGCTGATCTGGAGATTGACATATTTTATGTGGTTAACCTGACTAACTAATAGATGTTTGGAAACACGCACAAAGGTTTTCACAAAATTTGAACCGAACGTGTCTAATAGAAACACTTTATGAAGTGTTCAGGTGTTCAATTGGAACAAGCGGTAGTTCGAGTATCTAAATGAAATTTACTGACAATTTTAAGGGTATGTCAATGTACTAAGCCTAAATATTATTTTCAATATTTGACATCCCAGAAGAGGAAAATAGAAGCCAATGAGAGCCTAAATAGTTGGGTGAATTGCAAATGAAAATAACAATGATCTTTTGATGCAAGCGATATCTGTCAACATATACCGAAGTTCAGCTTTGAAACAAAAGACGCTAAACTTTACCTTCTTTCTTTTGTCAGAAATTTGCTGATCTTCTCCATGGTTGTGATCATCTGAAATTTCACCAGTCTGAATTCTTTTGTCTTCCTTCACTTCCGAAGAAGCACCATCACCATTTACCACATGATAATTTTCAGAAGTGGAAGCATTAGAATCACCATTAATAGAGTCAGTTACAATCCTATTTCCCATCTCAACTGACATGTCTTCTTTCGTATTAGATGCTGTCTCTGCTCTCTTCTCCTCCTCCTTCTGTTGCCGTCTTTTTGCTTCTTGTTCCTTTAACTGTTTAAACCTGAAAAGAATAATTAACAATAAAGTCCTAACCATGAATTTCTCACCTCCAAACAAGGTCTAGAAGTCTTTCTAACCTGTCACCCTGACGGGGCCTATCTGAAGTAGGATTCTCGTCTTTCTTTTTAGCTATTGTTGCTTCAGAGGCGGATTTCTGAATTTGAGGTTGCTCTTTCCTAAAGGTATCATCACTTAATTTCAGGACTGGAATTTTTGCACCCCCAAACTTCTGAAGCCATACTTGTTGAGCCGTGCTAAGTATGTTGTTTGTGAACCTGCATAAGATGGTAAAACAATTCTGAGAGATTATTGAGCATAGGAGAAAAATAGCGGTCAATAAATTGGATAATTAAGACTTTTAGAGAATAAAAGGATAAAAGAAAATGAGAGGAATAAACCGCTGGTTCCGAACAAATAATAGAGAAGTTCTTACCAATATAGGCTCAGACCAGAAGGAACTGACAGTGAAAAGTAACCAAGCATTAGAGGGAGAAACTTAGTTATTGCTTGAGAGTTCTTCACATTTGGATCATCACTCTGGAAATTCATCAAAAAAGCATTAGAAACTAAACAGGAAAAAAAGAACAAAAAATAAAATGATTTAGAAGATAAATGCTATAAAGTCGAATTCACTTCTTATAAGACAGGCTAATCAACCGAGGACTGACCAACAGAATGAAAGAATCGAGAGTCAGAATGAACAAGTTAACCAGGCAGTTCACTTTGCAATAACAACCAAATTCAGTTTCCGGTTAGAGGGGGTGAAATTAGAGATATGAACCGCAAAGAGTAGCACGGAACACCATCTGAAGTCAAGGTTACAATACAAAGGCAAACCACAATTAGTACTTTCTTCATTAAATATTCATAACTTCAGAAACCAATAACATGCTCAACATTTGGACGGGCAGCAAGTGAATATTAATCATAGTACATACACCACAATTTCAAGTATCAGGACTCTGATGTAGAAGCCATTGAGTGAACCAACCAACTCTAAGAAGGTGCAATGGATGTATAGGAACCTGACTCAACTTACGAGCATAGTCATTTACGGTCTAACAACTGGAACTGAATACGTGAACACGGAGTACAAAATGGTATATTTACCATGTACAGTATAGGTAACCCAGAATAACCAAACAAAATGAGGTTAACAACAAGAGATAGAAAGCAATAGAGTTAAAGGAAATCATAGTAAATGCAGAAAGAGAGCAGGGATCTCTTTCGTCCAGCATAAAAGGAGACTGGAAAAGCTTTTGTTGACCAACCTGTTGAGATGGTTGCATGATTTGAATAGAGACATACTGGGAGACAACCAACAGTACAGGCAAGACAAGATATGCAAAAGTATCGGACGAACCAAGCGGAGGATGACCATCCTGTAAAATCCAACAATAAGAACCAGTTCTAACGCATTCTTCAAGGTGAAGCAACTAAAGAAATATGGCAACATGCATCAATTAATAAACTGAATTGCAAGATTTGGTCATTCCAGATTATTTTATTAATACAAACTTCATCCCTTTTTTTTTTATCAAGTACATGTATTTCATTCATAAACGTGGCTAAATTGACTGTATACAAGGGATATACCAAAAGGAAAAAAATCTACAAAATATGATTCTCTACAAACTCCGCCCAATCATCTATACAACAAGGGACTCTGTTTACACCAAAAGAAAATAAGGAAGCGGAGACTACTCCTGAATTGAGAGAAATTCGACTCTACACCTTCAAAAGCTTTCCTATTTCTCTCTCCAAACTACTTCATCCTTCTAATGCAGTATGCTTCTTTAATCAGAGACAGCCTCACTTGCTGAGTTACTCAAATAAGACATTGCCACCTTTTTTGCTAGTAGTAGGAACAAAATCTGATGTGTTGATCACACCCATGAGAAAATCGTATTCTATATGCATCTAAAAGATCAATGGTGCATAGAAGAGCCATAAAGCATAATGAAACACATCCTTATATTGCAGACACCATAACCCAAAAGAGAATGAAAGAGAAAAGACAAGTTAAACAAACAAAACATGTGATGCTACATCACTAAAATGTCCATCAAGTTTTCAAGCTAAAATTCAACCAACCAACCCCCCCCCCCCCCCCCCCCCAAAAAAAATAAGAAAGAATGAATGAGAGAAATGAGGAAAGGCTGGACAGCAGATTATGACTCACTACAAAAGGGAAAAGCCAAGAGGTGCCACTTCCAGTTTGTCGGGCGGCAATTGTTGTTGGACCAGCTAGCGAGGGTATCCAGAAGAAGCCTTCTGTCAGAAGTCCCTTAACGTAATAAAAAGATAGTGAAAAAATAAGTGTTAAGAGATGCTTGAATGAAACTATAGAAACCTAAAGAGTTTACTAAAGTATATAAAAGGGTGAAACTGCCAGCAGTGGTAGTTCGCTTTTCACTAATCATAAAACTTTTTTTGCCTTTCTCATTTGACGATAAAAAATTTGTCCCCTTTTTTTAGCAAGTGTTATTCAAGTTCAAAAGCCTCCAGAGAGAATGGGTGAACAAGTAGAAACATAGCAGTTTTACCTCATTTGCCACATTTGAGAGGGCTCTGTAAAGGCCAATCCATATAGGTATAGTGGCAAGGGTCGGCAGACATCCTGGGGGTAGATGATAGAAATGATTAAAAGATAACAACAATTACTGAGCTCCGACAATATCTAAATTGACAGACCAATATACATATATGTATGGTGTGTAAGGATGTACAACCAAAATTGTCAACCATAAAAAGCTTTGGGATTGAAAAAGAAAGTATATATGAGACCTGCCAGTGGATTTATTCCAGCTAATTTATAAAGTCGAGCAGTTTCAAGTTGAATCCTCTCCTGGAAATAGATGAATATAAGACGTTAAAGTAGTTGAAGCAATGATAACACACTGGAAAAATATAAGAAAATGTCACATCATAATTTAAGCATGTACATCCTCCAGTAACACTCTACTGACTAAAGGTGAAAAAGATGTGAAGCTTGGGTTCAAATTAACCTGGTCTCCAGCATATCGCTCCTGAATAGCCTTTATTTGAGGTGTCATAGATCGCATTGCCAGTGCTGATTCTACCTAAGAATGATTCTTAGAAATAGTAAGCCTTCATTAGCAAGAATATGATTTGTACTTTGTACAGCTCAATTAACTTCTAAAATATTATCCGCTACACAGAAATATGGAAAACAAAAATTTTGTAAAGAGAAGACATGAAAGTAGATGACTGACCTGTTTTTTGGTTAGAGGAAAAGTTGCAGCTTTTACTAGTATTGTTAGTAGAATGATTGCAAAACCATAAGAATATGGCACATGTAAAGTTGAGAGCCCATCCTTCAAAACCTGGACATATCACAACACTTTCTTAATCGTTTTCTCTCTTTCCTTTTTCTTTGATGCGTGTAACATATGAGTGAGAGATAGAAGCAGGAGATAGAATTAAGCTTTGGAACAATGAAGCAGGATATAGAATTAAGCTTTGGAACAACTCATATATTAGAGTTGGATATACTTATGCTTCCTTTTCAACACTGGGCAGAAGGATTTGACATTTAGGGTGTGTTTGGTATGAAGGAAAATGTTTTTTTTTTATAATGGTAAACAATATAGTAAAATGTTTTCCTAGAAAATAAGTGATTTTCTTACTTATTTTCTTGTGTTTGGTATGTAAACAGAAAATATTGTCCCAAAAGCATTTGCATATAATCTAGGCAAACACTATGAGGTCGGGGTTGAGGGATAAGGTGTGGGGATGGGGTAGCGTGGGGAGGAGACAATTAGTGTATATTTCCACTTGTGTGACTTGTTTATCCTAGTTCCAGTAGGGAAGTCATTTTTAGGGAACTTTTTTCCTAGAGAGAATGTTCTCAAAAATTTTGACCAACCAACTATGGGAAAATTGAAAAACATTTTCTAAAAAATGTTTTCCTCCATAATAATAACACCCTTAGGCTGCAAAGTATTTCTCTTTCCATTTGATAGTGGCATGAAACAATTTTTCGTCTTACTACATCCCAATCATACCACCAAATGAAGCAACTAATAGACCGGATAAGTTCCAGATACCAAATAAAGGAACCAACTTTAACAACCTTACTCTTAAATGATGAATAGCAATAGAGCCATATACACAATTCTTACCCGCTAAATATTATGTTTTTAAGAACACTTCCATCCTTCCATAAAAATTACAACCAGCTACCAATACAAAATTCATAAATCAATCAACCAACAACACATCAATCCCAAAATAGTTGGAGTAGGCTATATGAATTTTTGGTATTCGCTCAGCTCTACTTGAGTTTATTTCATTCCAATACTATCAGAGTTTCTGTAAAACTTACATTTATCCCTAAGAGGGCTCCTTCCAAACACAGTGTGACAATAACAACTAAGCCTGAATTCCAATAGTCTATATACTAGTTTCACCATTCAACAACAACATACCCAGTGTAATCCCAAAAGTGGAGTCCAGGGAATTCCTCATTGACGTCAGCACCGCATGAGCCTGACCGGCCCAAAAAGGCACGGCCAGGTCCAAGACGAGCACGACCGTCATACTAGTTTCACCAATACGGCTAACCAAAAAGCCCCATGGTATATCTTCCTTGAAAACATATAATTCCAAGAAATCAATTAGCCAACTGAAATTTCTAAAACCTATCAAAGTTACAACTCGTACATCCTATCCTACCCTCCCCAGACCCCACTTCTGGATTACATCGGGTATGTTGTTGTTGTTGTTATCAAAGTTACAACTCACAAAGAAAGAAAAACCAATTGAACAACAAAAGGAGCATCATAACATAGTAAAAAACAAAACTTTAACACTAAACAAACCTTCAAAACAGACTCCATTCCTTTTTCTTTGATGCGTGTAACATATGAGTGAGATAGAAGCAGGAGATAGAATTAAGCTTTGGAACAACGAAGCAGGAGATAGAATTAAGCTTTGGAACAACGAAGCAGGCGATAGAATTAAGCTTTGGAACAACTCATATATTAGAGTTGGATATAATTATTCTTCCTTTCCAACACCGAGCATAAGTGATTTTCTTTCATACTTTCTTGTGTTTGGTATGTAAGCAGAAAATATCGTCCCAAAAGCATTTGCATATAATCTAGGATAACACTATGAGGTCGGGGGGTGGGGAGGAGACAATTAGTGTATATTTCCACTTGTGGGACTTGATTTTCCTAGTTCCAGTAGAGAAGTAATTTTTAAGGAGCTGTTTTCCTAGAGAAATATTTTCCAAAATTTTTGACTAACCAAACACAAAAAAATAAGTAAGAAACACCCTTAGGCTGCAAAGTATTTCTCTTTCCATTAGATAGCGGCATGAAACATTTTTCTCTTCTTACTACATCCTATCATTCCAATCATACCACCAATGAAGCAACTAATAAACTGGATAAGTTCCAGATACGAAATAAAGAAACCAACTTCAACACTTAAATGATGAATAGCAATATAACCATATACACAATTCTTAACTGCTAACCATATAACCATAAAAGTTGCAACCAAACACCCAACTATCAATACAAAATTCATAAATCAATCAACCAACGATGCACCAATCCCAAAATAGCAGGAGAAGTTATATGAATCTTTGGTATTCATTCAGCTCTACTCGAGTCAATCTCATTCCAAATAGAGTGTGACAATAACAACTAAGCCTTAATTCCAACTAGTCTATATACTAGTTTCACCAAGACGGCTAACCAAAAAACCCCATAATTATAGCTTTTAGCAACTGTCTCCATTCTTCCTTGAAAATATACAATTCCAAGAAATCAATTAGCCAACTGAAATTCCCAAATCTATCAAAGTTACAACTCACAAAGAAAGAAAAACCAATTGAACAACAAAAGGAGCATCACAACATAATAAAGAACAAAAACTTTAACATTAAACAAACCTTCAAAACAGCTTCCATTCCATTAGTAATACCAGAAAGCCAATCACTATTCTGTTCAACACTTTCAGTAGCATCAACAACAACAGTATCAGCAGTACCCGAAACAGCAGCATCAGCAACTGTATACAACAAACCTTCAGCCCTAGCAAACAAGTTCTTAAAAATCATCTCTGCACTTTCCGGGTCAATAAACGGATCCTGACCCAACCCGAATTTAGCTACTCCTAGCATGTTTCTTGAAAAGGGTTTGTTAATTGGAAGATTTCCTAAATGGGTTCGAAAGAAAACTGGGTTTAGAGTTCTTGAACGGTCTATAAATGGAGATAATATTGAATTCGGTCCAAGAAAATTGAAAGAAGTTGCCATTTTTTGTGTAGTGTTCTTGAAAACCCTTGGAAGTGTTGATGAGTTGGGATTTTAGAAAGATTTGATTTTGGTTACATGGGTTTTGTGTAAAAGAGGAGAAATTTCAAATAGGACAAAAAAAATTATAAAAATTTAGAGAGGTGTTATATTTCCCAATTTTAAGGGATACACGTGTATTTTGTGTATTTTATTTAGTTGTTATAGATATTACTCTCTTTTGTTGTAATGCATTTTACAATGCTTTAATTTCTTATCTGAGTCTGATCGTTTCTCTTGCTTTACTCTTTACTATTGCTTTAATCGTGCTTTATTTTGATTGTATTGCTTGTGATTATGCTTTGTCTTGAGCCGAGGGTCTCCGAAAATAGTCGCTCTACCTACCAAGGTGGAGGTAAAGTCTGTGTACAATCTACCCTCCCCAGACCCCACTATGTGAAATTTCACTAAGTATGTTGTTGTTGTTGTTGTTGTACACATGTGATAACAAAGAGGAAGCTCGTGTGGGAAAAATATGAAAAATGATAAGAAGAATAAACAGTCGTTTTTACATCAAACACTCAACTGAGGGCCCTGGATTTGTGGACGACCTTTTTGTTTGCTTATGACAAAAGGTTGAACCATAGTGAATTATGATAACAAAACTGTTTGTAAGTAATTTTACAGCAGAAATAAGGATGTTGCGATAGATGTGTAGATATACTAGAAAAAACAGGATTAGGAATTAAGTAATTCGGGACAAGGTAGGAGTGGCCTCGGTGGAGGACAAGATGCGGGAAGCGAGGCTCGGATGGTTCAGGCATGCACAGAGGAGATTGTTTACCTCAAAAAAATAAGGTACAATTGAATTTCTAAGTGGTTTTAAGGATATGTGGTATGATTTGCAATATAGGATGATAAATAAGTAATTATAATGAAGTAAATAAAAGTAAAAAGTAAGAAATTTAGCCTGGATTGCCTTGAACTTGGATGAATCCTTTGAACAAGATTGGCTCGAGCCTTAGTAAAGTAACTTCGGTTATAGAGCCAAAATGAAAGCAAAATGAATATAATATATGTAAGTTTCAGCTTTAAGTTCAAGTAATTAGAATTGAATGTCCTCCCAATATGAATGTTGGGCTCTTTTTATAGCTATGAATTAAAGACTTTACAAACTGAGATTCCCTCTCAACTTAAATGTCATCAATGCTAATAATGGTCTTTTAATGACGAAAAAGTAACAGTTGCAACGGCTGACGCCGAATCCAGATTGGATACACATTGGATGCCTTCGAAACCTCACCCGGTGTCAACTGGTTTGGTCGTATCCGAACTCGTCTTTATTGCTGCCTCACCTTAGTGCCAAATCGTATTTAGCTCGGAACTTATTCATCCATCTTCAACTTCACATTCCAACCTTGCCACGTGTCATTCCGAATTTCACTATATACAGATAGTCCCTACACTTTCCGGATCAAAGTTTACTCAAGTGATCGGAAGTGAAAATGATTCCTTCGTTGTCTTCTCTTGGAATTTTCCTTTTGAATTACTCCGAAAGAAGCTGGAAAATGGAACACTCCCTCTTCTCCATAGTCTGACTCACGTCCCATCCTTCTGAAAATTCAAACACGTGTCATCTCCTGATTGAACCGCCTCATCGACTCGTACACTGAAGCGTTTTGTAATGATGAATGTGGTTTTATAAAACCCTTCTCTTCTTCTCTACTTCACCCTTTTGCGAAATTTTCTCTCAAATCCTCTCCTCTTGTTCATCTGCTCCACTAAATCTTCTTCCCCACTTAATCTTCTTCCCCACTTAATCTTCAATTATTTCTCGTTCAAGAAAACCACCAAAAACTCTTCTTACTTCCATTATCATGGAAAAAACTTCCACTCGTTCTTCTTCAATGAATTCTTCACCGTCATCTTCGTCTCCGCCGGCCACTATCGAAGCCGCCGATGCTGGCAAATCTTCTGAAGCTCGGGCTGCTTTTGAGCCTAGAGCTTTTGACATGATCCCATCCACTTTTCGATTCGACAACGAATTCGGCGTTTGTGCTGTCACTTTCAAAAGTGACCGGAGTGAAATGGCAAAAAACTATCTGACTTTCATCAATCCTTCTGTTCTTGATAAAGTTCGGACTGAACAAGGCTGGAAAGATATTTCTGAAATCGTCATTCCCGGCCCTAACGACGACATCACCACTCATCAGTCGGGATACACCAACATTTATACTTACCCCTTCACTCTCAAGCTCAACCCTCCGATAGATGATGTAATTCTAAAGATGTGCAGGACTTACAATATGTGCCTTGCAAAAATATGTCTGTCCGTCTGGGGGGTCGTTGTTTGCCTCCGATTTTTGGCCAAAGAGGTTAAAGAAGATTTTACCTTGGATCATTTGATCCGTTTATATGTTCTGAAATTTTTTCGTGGCGGGATAGTCCAATTATCCAAAAGAGGAAAAAATTTCATTCTCTTCAGCATCGATGAAGACCGAAATCGAGGTTGGATGGAATGTTTCGTAGCAGTTTCTATTGCTGAAATTATTTCAAAAAGATTCATGCCTTTCCCGGAGACATAGAATTTGACCCGTAAGTACAAAACTTTTCTCCTTACTTTTTTATAATGCCCTCGATTGCTTTTTTATTTTGAAATTTTCCTCCATTTTTAGCTATTTCTGGACTCCGGCCACTATCATGATCATTCACAAATAGGTCCAAAAAATCATAAGTGTCTGTCCGCACAGAGACCAGACGTGAAAACAATTTCCAAAGATCGATGGAAAGCTCAAATCACGGTTAGTACCTTCCGAACTTCTTCCTCATTACTATTTCTTTTCATGCACATATCTTCATCATTATGTTTTCCAATAATTAGGTTTGCCAAAAGGCACCTCTCTCCCGAACCTTTTCGAGATCCCTTCATTTTCATGTACCTGAACCTTTTTCAAAGTTTTATGAAATATTATGCCGTGGTGCTTTTTAAAATAATTGCCTCATTATTATGGTCATTTGATCATTTGCTCCTTTTCTTCAAGGAATTTTACCTTTGGAACCGATTGGTCTATCGCCATAGACTTTGTCTTTCAATGACTTTAATTCTAATCGGAGCATTTGCAGCTGGAAATGATATTCACTTTTGGGTTAGCAACTGCTCTGACAGTTGACTTAAATTATCTTTTGAATCAGGATCACACCAGTGATATACCTTATTTTTCAGTCGCTTATCATCTCCCCCCTAATGTTAGAAAATCTAATATTTACTCCCAACCTTTTTTAGGGACCCATCTTTGTGCGTTGTGGTGGAGCAATTGAATCATATACTGCACATTTAAATCCAGATGAGAATTATTTGATTCCTGACATTGAACCAATCATATAGGGGAATCTTGTTGGGTTGATGCGTACAAGTGCTGCTACATATTAAATAATACATCTCATACCAAATTTTCATTTGGGAGTTTTGTTCTCATAACTAATGATTTAGCTATAATTGGAAATATACAATTTCTGCTAAACCAACTTTGATATAAACCAACATTAGGGGGTAAATGTATCTATTAAGACCATATAACAAGAGAATTTTTGAAGAATTTTTTTATTTCTTCAATATATAACCAAGTGAATTATCAATTTTTTCCCATCACATTGAACCGGGATGACCAACCGGTCATGCCAACAGATACTTCTTTCAGTAAACTTCTAGTTTATTATCGCCTGTGATTCCATCGTCATTCTCATATTCAACCAGGAGGAAATGACGGGTAACCTCTCACATAATTATTTATAACCCGCTTCGATTGTAGTAATATGAAGACACTAAATCTTCCCATAATTTATAGTCGCACTATAATTCATTGCCTTTGAAAATTAATAAGTTTCTTTTGAGACTTACTATAATCCCAACATTCTGAATAATTTCAGTCCTCACATTAGTTGTTTCGGAGCTCCCGATTAATTTTGTACTACCACATATTTCATAACATCATTCGTATGGTGAACATCTCATTTTAGGGAGAAAATTATTGCCATTGTGGTTATGACCAACACCTTTCTAGGCAAGATTAATTTCTTGCTTTTACCCTTCGGTAGTTCATGATAAGACATACAAAAATATTTGTGACGTACTAAAAGTACGTGACCGATGATCGTTTATGCCAAAATATTTTTTTATTTCTCTCAAACCTCCGTAGAGGTGAGTTGTAGTATTTATTCAACCATACATGAGCACATCCTTATCCATAATTTTTATCACCTCTCGATACATTCACCTTCAAGAATGGTCGAGCATTCACGATGCTTATAACAAGTCACATTCTTTTCAAGAATTTGACTAAAACCATTTGTATGTGTTTCATAAATTTTTTCAATATATGCTTATTATTTTCCCCCAACATTTATCATAATTATTCATATAGCCCCGCCTCAACATCATTGTGAAAAGTAAAGTATGGCTTCACTTTGTTTTCCTTTCTTTTGACGGAGGATTGATAAATCTTGATAAAATGTTCGCACGAACGACAGTCATGTGCCCAATGCCCTTTCATACCACATCGATGGCCAACATTACATTCACCTTTTAAAAGATTGTTCCTGAGAACTCTTAATGTTCTCTTATTTATATTACCACCATGATAACGATTATTATTTCATCCTTTTTTACACCCACATTCATCCATAAGACCCTAATAATTATTTAGTCTTCTTTTAGACTTTTGATCTATCACTCCCAATTCGCTTCACGAAACGGAGCAGATCCAGTAAGACAGACTTCATAATTTTTTCATACCTTAATCATCATTATATCATTAATATGGTGCATTCGGTCGCAATCCAATTTCCTACCCATATAAGGCATGTTAGGTCATATTACATAAGGAGCCAACCCAATATCTTATCCCATGATGCATCAGGACTTGAACCCGATGTCTTACCCTCATAGAACCATCTTAGTCCATAATGTGTTGAGACTTAATCCAACATCTGATTATCATGGTGCACCGAGACTTTCACCCGATGTCTTATTCTCTTGGTGCGAGGGGACTTGAATCCACCATCTTACCCTCAACCAATAACATTACAGGGCAAAGTGCAATAAGACTCACCCAAGAGCCTTTAAAAATATTACCAATTTATGATTATATGTGTAAATGAATTGAATTTCAAGAAGACATAAAATATAACTCATGAGGTCAAATAGTTTTTCTTTCTTTTTAAACTCTATTAGAGTTCAAGTAGATCATAAATTTAAAACATGAAATATATAAATTATATCTCTTCCGTATTTTCATTATTAACCATAGCAAACCTTGAAACGACATTTTTGAGTGATCATAAACGAATTTAGCCAAAATATGACTTTAAAATACACTTCAAAGATTTAAAATTAAATAAAGTCACATAAGAAATATTTCTCCAATATTAATAGTCTACCTTCTATTTTTAATATACCTTTTATACATAACACCTTATTGTGGCATTAACAATTTCCTAACTCGAGTAATAAACAACAACCAATTACACTCATCCAATAACAATAAAAACTTAGATAAATAATAATAGCTTTTTCATGGTGCTCTCGTTGATCTAAAGCAGCCAATATGAAAATTGTTTTACCCATACCAAATCCTCTATTTTAAAATAAAGATTATTCCGTCAAATAATATTTATGGCTTGATTATATAAAACAATTTCGTAGTTCTCTTTTGTGAGGTTAGAATATAAGAGAAGCAGGTAAATTATACTAACAAATTACTACTGTATATATTATTCTCATATAACAGACATTCATGATCACTACAAGATAAGAAAATTATGGATTATAATCCTCCTATATTCTAACTTCAATTTCATGAGAAAAATATTCAATATATTATAGAATAATATTAAATTTTATATTTTCCAAAAAATTAAGCTTATGAACATAATTGTAATGTTAACTTCAGCAACTTGGTTGTATATTTAAAATACTGAAACAACCTTCATCATCAACGAGTCAATATGTGCATTAGTCAATATGCATATAATATTCTTACCATTATATGTGAAGAAATATTACTGTAGAGTTCCTTGAACATCAAAAGTACCTACCACCGGTTTTTGATGAAGAATGAGCAATTCGTGCTGATAACGCGTTGTAAATTAAAAGTAAATGAAACAATGTAAAATAAGATATATTAGACAATAGATATGGGAGAGAACACTTTTATTATTTATTTCTTTGGTGTTCATAAAAAGATGAGGAACATCTCTTTTATAGAGTATGAAATCACCGATTGTTACATCTCTTTATGAGATTATTAATAAGATAAGTTAGATAACTATTAATAGCATGCATGTATATCTAAATGATATCCACTTCAATTAATGAATACAATGAATTCATAACATTTTCCAGCTTATAAACACTTTTTATTTGGTCATGACTTTTACTATTTTGTCTTTAATATTTTTTTTAGTTCTCAAAGTATCTTTTCCAAAACAAAATTTCTAACTTCATTTTTGTTCTATATTCGTTGTTTCTCCATTCTTTAAAGGCGGAGTGGTTTGGAAGGCCTTGTACTTGTCCGGACTTGCCATTTCAGTGTTCCTACTTACAAGTTTGTCAACTGAACTCTTTTACCATTCAAACCGATCATTTTAAACCCTTTTTAACCCGATCATCCTATGTGACATTTTTAAGGGGTGTGAGGCCTTCTGAAAAGGCTCCACGAGTTAATTTTTGGCCTATTTGAACATCCATCGTCTACCTCATTATTCATTCACCATTATTGACCAAAATTGAAGCTTTTTTTATGACTTTTCTTCCCTCTCTCTTCGGATTTTTCTGTCCAGATTTCTTAATTTCAACAGCCATATTGAAACTAATAAAGAACAAA
Source organism: Anisodus tanguticus (assembly GCA_034509755.1). Taxonomy (NCBI): domain Eukaryota; kingdom Viridiplantae; phylum Streptophyta; class Magnoliopsida; order Solanales; family Solanaceae; genus Anisodus; species Anisodus tanguticus. Next base: position 17,150,553 of record CM067540.1, read on the forward strand.
AGTTGAAATCTCATAAAGTTGAAAACTGTCAGAAACTGCTCAAAAGTACCGCAATTTCTCTTCCGGCAAATCTCATAAGTCAAAAATCACAAGCTCATCTTTAATTTCTTGCAAACTAAAAAATCTAATAACTCAACCTCCAATTTTTGTAAACCTGAAATCAAAATCATAAAATGTATCCATATAATACAAAGAAAAAATTCTCATGTTGAGTCATAGACGAGAGAAGAAAAAACCTCCACGTTCGACGGTGTAGTTTCCAACCAATCTCTACAGACAGTTTGTGATAAATATACATGTGATATACACGGTATACACGGCATATACACTGCCTTATGTATACCGTGTATATCACGAAAACACAAGGCAACTAGGAACCGTGTATATCACGAGTTTTATGTGATGATTATTGTATGTAATTAGCTTTGTACACTTATCATAATTATAGAATTCTTGTACACATAGAATAGGGTTTTGGGAGTAGAATAGGAATAGGATTTTCCATATTATGAAAATTGTACATTGTATATATACTCATTCATTAATGAAAATAATTAATAGATTATTTCTTTCGTGGTATCAGAGCTCTAGGTCACATATTTTTTATCCCAAACTCGTTTTCTACCGCCTCAGTTTCTGAGAACATCTTCTCAGTTTTCGTGCCCTTTGTTTCCTTCTCCCTTCCCAAATTCTCTTCCAAATCCTTATGTCACGTCTTGCCTTGTTGTTATGGCTAAGAACGCGTTTTACCCTGCCCCCACTGTTTCTAACATCAAGAACCACATCCCTATCGTTCTTGAAATATAAATTGTCCAATAAGCGATGTGCGTCGAACTATTCAAAGTTTACGCACGCTCGCATCAAGTCCTGCATCACATAATTCCCTCGGCTCCTGGAGATTATGAGGTGCCTACCCCCAAGGATGATCCTAAAGTATGAACGACCCTTGATGCTACCGTTCTTTAGTGGATTTACTACACTATTTATACAAACCTTTTGCAGACGATTATCGAACCAGACGCTACGACGATGGATGTTTGGAATAGAGTACGTGATATATTCCAAGATAATCAGAATTCTCGTGTTGTTACCCTTGAGCAGGAATTCTCTCACGTCAACATGGAAGACTTCCCTAACATTTCAACTTACTGTAAAAGGTTGAAAGAACTGCGGACCAACTCCGCAACGTTGGTGCGCCCGTTACCAATGATCATTTTGTCCTTCAAATGGTTGCAGGCCTATCTGAGGCCTATAGTGGCGTTGGTACGCTTCTTAATCAGAGCAATCCTCTTCCGCAGTTCTATCAGGCTCGTTCCATTCTCACGCTCGAAAAAGCTGGCTTGGCTAAGAAGGCGGCCACTGGGCTCCTTCTGTAGTAATAATGACCGCATCTGACTATTCTCCTTCCTTCTTCGACAATTTCGACCAAAACCACAACAACGGTAGAGGTAAAAAGGGTCAGAATCGTAAAAATAATGGTAAAAACCGTGGCAGAAACCGAGGTGGCAATAATGGGAGGGGTCAACCAGACCTGTGGTAATGGGCCTCGGGGCAATGGGCTACAAGCCTACTGGCCACAACCCTGGTCCATGGCCGTGGAACTAGGCCAGTGGCCTTGGGCCCAACAACCCTTACTAGCCGCCAACTGTCTACCCGGGGAACTGGGCCCAATTTTCCAACACCAACAGGCCCGGTTTTTCGGTCTAGCAGGGGTACCCGAGACACAGTTCTAGGCCGGGGCAACAAACTAGTATGCTTAGGCCTCGGCCTTCACAGGCCCACCATGCTGCGGGCCCCACTCTAACAGATATTGAAGCCACAATGCACACACTTGGATTGAATCCCCCAGAAGCCAATTGGTACATAAACACCGGAGCCACTACTCATATGACATCCGACCCAGGTACTCTCTCATTTTATTTCAATTAGAGCAAAAATCATGGTATTATTGTTGGTGATGGTAAATCAATTCCAATTCATGGTTATGGTCATACCAATCTATCTTCCTCACATCCACATCTTGCCTTGAAAAATGTCCTTCATGCCCCACACTTAGTTAAAAATTTAGTATCAGTTCGTAAATTTACCATTGATAATGGGGTGTCTATTAATTTTGATCCTTTTGGTTTTATGTGAAGGATTTCAAGACCGGGATACCTCTAATGAGATGCAATATTGTGGGGGAGCTTTATCCAATCACCGCCACTTCCAAGAGCCACGCCTTGCCATCCACCTTTGTTACTCTTGCTCCTTCCTTGTGGCATGCACGGCTAGGTCATCCGGGGTCATCAATTATGTCTTCCTTACAAAAAAACAATTTTATTTCTTGTAGGGGTACGCGTAGTACTCGAATTTATCATTCCTGTCCATTAGAAAAGCATGTTAGATTACCGTTTATAGCATCTACTTCTCTTACTTTGATGCCTTTTGACATTATTCACAGCTATTTATGGACATCTCCCGTTCTCAATTCTGTGGGCCATCGTTATTATATTCTATTTTTTGAATGATTATTCTAATTTTTTAATATTTATCCATTAGCGAAAAAATCTCAAGTGTTTTCCACATTTTTAAAATTTAGAGCATTCATATGTACACAATTCGAACGGGACATAAAAAATATTCAATGTGATAATGGCAAAGAATATGATAATGGGTTGTTTCGAGAATTTTGTGATGTTAATGACATAGTTTTTCATTTCTCTTGTCCTCATACGTCCTCCCAAAATGGGAAAGCCGAACGAAAAATTCGTACCATTAATAATATTGTCCGCACTTATTAGCCCATGCTTCCGTACCCCTTCCTTTTGGCATCATGCTCTACAAATGGCTACTTACCTCCTTAACATACTTCCTACCAAAGGGTTGGCATATGTGTCTCCACTTACAATTCTTTATAATAAGACTCATTCATATTCACATCTTAGGGTCTTTGGGTGTTTATGCTATCCACTATCCGCCAACTACAATTAACAAACTTCAAGCCCGTTCTACCCTGTGTGTGTTTTTAGGTTATCCATCTAATCATCGTGGTTACAAGTGCTTTGATTTATCATCTAATAAAATCATAATTAGTCGCCATGTTATTTTTTATAAAACCCAATTTCCGTTTGCTAAAGTGAGTAGTCCCGGGCCTAGTTCATATATTTTTTAGGTGCCGAGGTCTCACCATATATTATTCACCAATTATCGTACTTGTCCCGCACCCAAAATCCGCCAATAGGCCCACTGCCCGCTGGCCCTACCGTTCCGTCACATCTGCCTAGTGGGCCAGACACACGGCCCAATACCGATCTTGGTACTGTTCCAGTGGTCCAGCCCACTGCCCCAGTTTCCGTCATTGGGCCAGCAGGCCCACTGCCTGCTGGCCGGTTCGTCACCAGCCCACCCACTGCCCAAAATCCACCCGCTTCCTCCTCGAGTGAAGGGCTAGTTACTCGTAGTCAAAGGGGGTATATTTAAACCAAAACGTCATTTTAATCTCGATTCTAATGTCTCTAAATCCCCTCTACCACGTAACCCAGTGTCTGCCTTAAATGACCCGAATTGGAAATTGGCTATGAACGACGAATATAATGCTCTTATTGAAAATAAGACGTGGGACTTGATCCCCCATCCTTCTGGTGTTAATATTATTCGGTCTATGTGAATTTTTACTTATAAAGATAACTTTGATGGCTTTTTTGCGAGACATAAGGCCCGTCTTGTAGGTGATGGTAAAACTCAACAGGTTGGCATATATTGTGGTGAGACATTTAGTCCGGTAGTCAAACCGGTTACCATTCGCACTGTTCTCAATTTGGCTCTTTCGAAAGCATGGTCCATTCATCAACTAGATGTGAAGAATGCTTTTTATATGGTGATCTTAAGAAGACAGTTTACATGCATCAGCCCTTGGGTTTTCGAGACTCCATATATCCTAATCATGTCTGTTTATTGAAAAAGTCCTTGTATGGACTTAAGCAGGCCCCACAGGCCTGGTATAAGCGATTTGCAGACTATGTATCTACTATTGGGTTTTTTCACAGTCGATCTGATAATTCTCTGTTTATCTATCGTCGTGGTACTTCCTTAGTATATATTCTATTATATGTGGATGATATTATCTTGACAGCTTCTTCTGATGATTTACGCAAGTCTATCATGACACTACTCAATTCTGAATTTGCTATGAAAGACTTGGGGTCCTTGAGTTACTTTTTGGGAATTGTTGTCACTCGTCATGCAGGAGGGTTATTCTTATCCCAACGGAAGTATACCGCTGAGATAATTGAGCGAGCTAGTATGTCCTCGTGTAAGTCTACTTCCACTCCAGTTGATACCAAACCCAAGGTGGGTGCTATGGCTGGCTCACCTTATGAGGATCCCACTACTATCGCAGTCTTGCTATAGCTCTTCAGTATCTTACTTTCACGAGATCGGATATTACGTATGCCGTATAACAGGTGTGTTTGTTTATGCATGATCCTAGGGTGTAGCACATGAATACACTCAAACGCATTATCCGATACATCCAGGGAACACTTGACTATGGTTTGCATTTATAACCATCATCAGCCTGTATACTTGTTTCGTATACCGATGCTGATTGGGGTGGCTGTCCGGACACCAGACGCTCTACGTCTGGATACTGTATGTTTTTTGGCGATAACTTGGTCTCTTGGTCTACCAAACAACAGGCTACCTTATCATGCTCCAGTGTAGAGGCCGAGTATCGAGGGGTAGCTAATGTGGTTTCTGAATCATGTTGATTACGTAATCTTCTCTTGGAACTTCACTTTCCCATTCAAAAAGCTACCTTGATATATTGTGATAATATTAGTGTCGTATATCTTTCTGGGAATCCGGTTCACCGCCAGCGCACTAAACATATTGAGATAGATATCCATTTTGTTCGCGAAAAGGTAGCTCGTGGACAAGTACACGTCTTACATGTCCCTTCCAGGTATCAAATTGCAGACATATTTACTTAGGGTCTTCCATCGGTTCTATTTGAAAATTTTAGGGACAGTCTCAGCGTATGAAGACCGCCCGCTATGACTGCGAGTGTGATAAATATACTCGTGATATACACGATATACACGGCATATACATTGCCCTGTGTATACCGTGTATATTAAGGAAACACAAAGGCAATTAGGAACCGTGTATATCACGGGTTTTAGGTGATGATTATTGTATCTAACTGACTTTGTACACTTACCATAATTATAGAATTCTTGTACAAATAGAATAGAATTTTGGGAGTAGAATAGGAATATGATTTTTCATATTATGGAAATTGTAAATTATATATACTCATTCATTAATAAAAATAATCAAGAGATTATTTCTTTTATTTTGAAAATGGAGAAGGAATTTTAGGGGTAGCCGGAGGAGAATCTCCATCAACAGTTCAGTGTTTTCAGTGACTTTGATTTGTCAAATCTTGAAAATGTCACAAATGGTTTGTTGTAAGCTCCAAATTGTTGGTGGGGCTTGTTGATAATGTTGTCTTGAGGTTATAGTTAAAATTTCAAGTGTACTGGTGGAGATTTGATGAAGTTTGGTTGGAAAATCTTGAGCAAAAATGTTGAGGGAGATATTGTTTGGTTTTTCCCTTTTTTTATTTGAAATTTCTATGTGGCATTTTAAAATGACGTGTAAGCGATTCTATTAGAGCAAAAATTTAGAATACTTTGTTTTGAATGGTAGATGAGTATTGGTTGGCCAGTGGGTCGGGTCGGCCCGGTCCCACCCCGACACCGTCCCGGTCCGGCCTCAAACCCGACCTTTTTAATTATTTTTTTTGCGGTATCGGGACTCGAACCGGGATGGGACATGGTCTCTTCCCGACCTGTACCGGCCCGCCCCAATCCCGCCAGGCCCGACCCGGTCCCGGTCCCGCCCCCGATTCCGCCCGAAACCTCCTCTTTTGCATAAATAACCGTTGCACCAACGACCATTTTACATTTTGGCCATTGTGCAACGGCCATTTTTGGCCTCCCTCTCCCCCAACCCCCTACCCCTTAATATTTATTTTTAACCCATAAGTTATTATATTTACACTTTAACCCAATTTTCCAACTATAAATACCTCATTTTCTCTTCATCTTTCTCACAAATCTTCCTACAATCTCTCAATCTATCAATCTACAAGTCTACATTGTCTACTAAATATTCAATTTTATTTATTCATTTGAGAGTGAAGTTGGCAACTAGCTTGAGGATCTTCCATCGAGCAAAGTTTCAATTTTCAACCTCTCGATTACACGTCGACGTTACGTCGGCGGTTGGTACATTCGTTCATTCATTAAATTATTATTGTCTGTTTATTTTATTTAGCGCACTTAATTTCATTTACTTTAATTATTTATTAGTATAATTAAAATTTTATAATGGAATGATTTAAACGTATGTTTACGGGTAGGGGTCATGCTTCTTCTAGTAGGAGCAACAAGGGCAAGGGTACTTCTTCTAGTCATCCTATTTCTAGACAGAATCATATTTCTACACAAGATGATTTTGTTGATACTGAACATTTTCCTACAATACCATTAGATTTAGACGATGAGCTATTTTATGGAATTCAATAAGACTTTAATTTAGATGATGATCTAGATGATACACCCACTAATGTAGATGACAACACACCCACTAGTGCACCTTCAACTAAAATGCCTCTTATTCCCCCTAGTATGAGACGAGGTACAGCAAAACGAACATTAAAATAAGATGCATGGACATTTTTTGATAAGGACGTAGAGAATCAAGTAGCTAGATGTAAAATTTGTAAAGATGTTTTAAAATTTAAAACTGGAAAAGGTCACGGTGGGACGGAAGGTTTAATCAGACACATAGCAAGGGCTCATCCAGCTAGATATGCCCAATACGAGGCTTCAAAACCGGGTGCGCAAATGTCCACTCCATCGAGACAAGGTTCACATATTGTCCCGGACCAAGTACATGGTCAAATTAACCCTATGACGGGGGGAATTGTAGGCCCTAAATACGATAAACATACAGATAGAGAAGCAATAACAAAATTAGTTGTTGTGGAGAGTTTGCCTTTTTCATTTCCTTCATCTCCCGGTTTTATTCATTACATGAGATATGTATAATCCTGCTTTTAACGATTTTCCTAGATCAACTGTTAAGAGAGATGTATTTAAATTCGCAAATGAATATCACATTATTTACGTTTATCATTATATCATTTTAATGAAAAGTGGCTATCACTTCTGATATAGGTCGTAGTACTAACGGCCATGATTATTTAACGGTAACATGTCATTGGATAGATTATAAATGGTCTATGCAAAAACGTATCTTAGCATATAGATATATAGATGATAGGCACTGGTACTTTTATTGCAGAAAATATTTATCAAGTGTGCGATTATTACGGAATAACTGATAAAATTATGACTATTACATTAGATAACGCTTCTTCTAACAATTACGCTATTACAATTTTAAAAAATAGGTTAACTCCATCTTTTCCAGATCATTTTCATATAAAATGTGCGTGTCATATATATAACTTAATTGTAAAGGATGACCTATCACTTTTTGAAGACATTCTTAGTAAAATACAATTTGCTATAAACTTTATTTTTAAAAATAATAGAATACAACGAAGAAAAAATATTAAAAAACTTGTCACGATTGCCAACTACCTTATAGAAAAATTCCAGAAGAAGTACCCACTATGTGAAATTCTTTATACGAGCAACTACTTGTTGCTTATGACTATAGAAAACCTATAACTTTATTTTTTAACTCTCATAATCAAAATCCAGCTGATATGGTTGTAGATAGCGATTGGGGAAAATTTCCGAACTTATTGTATTTTTAGAGAATTTTTTTCAAGCAACAAAAGAATTTTTTGGTATATATTATCCTACTATTTCAACTATGTTATTTTATATAGCTCTAATATTTTTACTGCTTAATGAATATATGGATAAACCAACTTATAAGGCATCTATTAAAAAAATGTTTATCAAAATAAAAAAATATTTTATTTCTATCCCACTATTTATATTATTGGTGTTGTATTAAATCCGACTATTAAAATAGACGGTACTAAATCAGTTATTGAAACTATTTACGATTGTGTAGAAGTACTACCACCTCCAAGTCCCAAAAATCCAAATCACCCACCACCTATTGAACAAACTAAAGAAGAAGTGTTGTCTAGCGTAGAAGACGAATGCAAAAATATATATAGGTTTTACCAACAAGAAAGTGCTAGCAACCTACCGGCTTCCATACCATCTTCTTCTTCTTCAACACAACCTCACAAAAGACATGTTGTTTCTGCGGCTAGTATTGAAAGCCTCAGAAATAGAATGTGCGGTGGCCGTACCGCTACTAACCAAATTAGAGAGTTTGATATTTTTTTTTTGCAGGGTTCTGTACCGTACCAAGCAGTTCTCAATGAAGAAGGACGTGAAGACTTGCTGAAATACGGAAGGGGGAATGAGAAGACATTTCCAACACTTTCAATGATGGCCCAAGATGTTTTGAACATTCAAGCGTCATCAACGGCGTCTGAAAGCGCTTTTTCTGCCGGCATATATCAAATAAGTAAGCACAGACACTCATTAGCCGGAGACAGCTTAGAGATTGTAGTATTATTATTCAGAGATTGGATACGAGTGGAGCAGAGAAGGTGCGGTCAACCGGAGATCAACGAAGAAGAAGACGAAAACTACAACGAAATCTTATCAGAAGGTGGTGGAAGCGACGTGGAGCAATTTGACAAACAAATACCAATTCCAAACGAAGAACCACAGGAAATTATCAAGAAACTAGAACAGTTTTTTTTCAAAATGTAATTTTTTTAATTACAATTTTACTATGTAATTTGCAACTTTTGAACAACACCACAAAGTTGCAATTTTGACAATTGTATTTGTATTACAAAAAAAAAATCATGTCTATTAAATAATATAAGAGGCACAAAAATAGCCTTGGGATATTTTTATTACACTATCTTGTTTAATTATTGAGTTTTTTTTATATATATGTTATTTAAAAATATAAAAAAAATCTGCCCCGGATCCCTATCCCTATCCCGTCCCGACCCGATTCCGACGGGATCGGGACGGGACGGCGGCGAATCCCGAAGGACCCGATCCCGGCCCATTGTTGGCAAACTTGTAAGTAGGAACACCGGGATGGCAAGTCCGGACAAGTACATTCCGTCAATTACCTATTATATTTATTTCAATACTTTTATCCAAATACATAAATGATTATTTATAAAAATTAATTTCAACACTTAAAACTTATCAGTTATTACGGGCTCTAAATTAGGATTAGAGTCAATACCATGTCTGAGCTCTTTATATCCCACATAATGACACATAGCGTGCCCAAGAGACTAGGCATATGAATGAAAGCTAGTGTATATGCATATGCTACAGTGCATTAAGTTTTGTTGGGGATAATTGCATCAAGTGTCTGTCTAGTAGGCCTTTGTCTAATTAGATCCATAAATGCAAAAACCCAAAAATATTGGGCCTTGTATCCAAAAAAGAATTTGGGCCTTAAATTGAACTATTTGACGTTACCAGTTTGTTGTTGGACCCGAAATTTTAGACTTACATTAGGTGGTGGGTAAATCCTTGGACCTTAGAAGAGTTCTTGTACTTTAGATTGGACCAATATTTCACCATTCACATACTTCTGAGATTTGGCCCAAAATGTTTTTGTAGATCATTCATACGCATTTCTCTTTAAATTTTCCCCATTAACTTTGGTGCTGTATTATAGTACCAAGAATTAGAAGATGCAACTTGAAAGTTTTTTGAAGTTTCTGGAAAGAGAGTGAACAACTAATGGTGTGTTATCAAATTTGAGGTACATATCGTCCGAATCACAACCTCTGAACATTTCTATTGGTTATCTCATTTTAATCACTTGAGTCTCCTTTATATTCTACATCTACCACTTCAATATCAGTAAGAAATCAATCACAATTTGCAAGTTTCAAGCTAGCCTTGAAAACAACAAAGAGATTGCAGTCACCATAGGAAATGTCACAATCCGGCTTCTAGTCGAGTTGTAACTAGTATTCGATTCTTAACTTGATCGAGTGAACCATCTTGGTTTTCCTTCCTAAATACGAAGAATTATGCCACCAATGCAATTCTTAAAGAAAACATAGAAGGTATAACAACAACAATACACCATAAGTGGAATCTATTGGAAATTTACTAATGTAGAATTAAGTTTATCCCATTATTTATGACTCGAACAATTGGGGCCCCACACGTCGGAAACGTCATTTCCACACACGTGCACTCGTAGTGCCAAGTATCGTAAATTTCGTCAGTGAAAGAGATATTGATACGTAAGTAAATGTTTGAGACATAGAATAATGGATGGTTATTGGCTAAATAATAAGTGTTCCACGTCGGTAAATGAAGGAAGGATTATGCAAAGTGTAAGATGGTGCGGCACCGGAAAGGGCCGCGACACCACCCGGACGGAATTTCAAAAGCTTGGCTGATTATGGAAAGGTTTTGGAGCATTAAAATGACAGTTTTCCTCCATAAATCAGCCATTATTTGGCTGCATTAATTGGTGAATTAAAGGGCCATTACATGCCATTTAAATGGCCATTACTTGTGCCATTACTTGACTGGTCATCATGGGGATTCAATGGCCATTACTTGGCATTGAAGGGCCATTACATGGGCATATGAAGAGCCATCTTGCACACCTATAAATTGAGGCTTTTGGCTCAATTCTATAGACTTACACACAACTTAACAACACCACAAAGAGATCAGATTTTCCTGATAGCAATCCTTCTCTTAGCAATCTTCTTTATTCGTGTTCTTCGCTGGGGTCATTTGTGTAGGCTTTGCACATTTGATAGTTTGCTGTTTTATCTTGGTAGACTATTGCCCACACTTCCGTAAAGCCTATATACGGAGGCAATCTTGTCTTAAAGACAGAGAGTCATCTCTCGACTCAGCCGGTGGTATTGTGATTATCTAATTGGTTGCTAAGTGTTTCAGGTGTGAACTTGAAACTCAAAGGACTCTAACCGTTCGAATTATCAGCGGTTCTACAAGCCACAAGTGTAGCAGGTCATGTTTTTATAGTTCTGAATACAAGATCTAGATTTGAAGTTCTAGTTCAAGATTAAAAGATTGACAACTTGTTGTTGTAATCTTTGTTGTTTATCCTTTCGAAGCACTTGTAATAGTTATTCAATATTCCCGTACGACTTTATCTCCAACAAATTTTAAGACAAGATTTATAATAGTGTTTGAAAGATGTTGGTCAACAGTTGTGTGACCAAATTTGGTTATGGCTATGGTTTTCTGGTAGAAGACAGTATTGATTATGCTGTTGAAGGTCAAGGTGTTCATGGTGTCACCGCACCCGAGAGTGGTGGGAACAAGCGCCCACGAGAGGCTGAGGATGTCAACTGGAATAAGAGGAGAAGGCTTAAGATACTATTCTATCATGTCAGAGGGCCTATATCTGTCCTAGATAAAGGATCCGAATTATGGTAAGGAGGAAACGGACACTCAATCCGACGAAGTGACTGAAGTGGGCCAGAATCCGAAGTTAGGATAAGTAATTTTTCTTTCTTGTCAAAAATAAGATTAAATGATGTCTGATTAAAAAGGGCTTAAAGTAAGGAGGAATATGAAAATATTTTCCCAAAATAAATTATATTCCTTACGCTTTAAAATCAGAAGTTTATCTCACCTTCCTTCCCGGTTAAATATTGGACTATTGTAAACAAAACTTAAAAGATCCATTCTTTTGAGTGTAATTATTAAAAGTGTGTAAAATATGTTCGCACATATAAAGGATAGAGATCCACTGACTGTGCGAAAACTGTTACCACTCTTAAGTAAGCACCAGGAATTGTCTGGGCACCAATCTTAGGGAAGGAAGACTAAAAGATAATGACTTATCTTAAGACGTTGAACCTGTCACACTATTTGACAGAAGATCCTTCATTTGATAGGATGATATTGGACACTCAGTCGTACAAAGCCTATGGGCGACTGGAGTGGGCCAGAATTTTTTAATAGGATGATAGTGTACACTCAGTCGTACAAAAGCCTACGAGCGACTGGAGTGGGCCAGAATTCCCAAGTCTTAAATGATCTGAAGGCCAAAAGAAAGGCAGAAAAGTAATGAACACCTAGTGAGGTAGGCCAGAGTTTTCAGGTCTTAAATGATCTGAAGGCCAAAAGAAAGGCAGAAAAGAAATTGGACACTCAGTCTGCCAAAGCAACTGGAGTAGGCCAGAGTATCCAGATCATATATGTTCCGGTTACGCTTTAACCACGGGCAAGAGGGTGCTCATGTGAAGCAACGCCATCTCTAAAGTAGAATGGGTTTGAGAGGTTGTCCTCAAAAGGACTTCAGGGAATGAGATCACTCTAAAAGGAGGTGATACATGTCCCAAACTTGGTTTAAGGGACGCTTTTGGACAAGCTGATTTGAGACTAGTCCAGCAGGTCTGTAATAACTAAGAATGGTACAATATGTCTGTAGCTAAATGAATGATATATTTGTAATCCGTGCATCTATGCCATCATAGATTAAGACACGTTAAACAGAAACTCATTCAAAAGCTAACAAAGTTGAGATTGTTGCCTTCTGTCGACATAAACCCTCAAATGAATGTGAGGTAGACGAAGAGGCAAAATCACCTTTCTAAGTTCTGTCAAAGGAATAGCGAAAGAAACACTGCTCATCTAGAACTTAGTCACATATACATGGGTGATTTGAAGTTTATACAAAATAGAGGGGACAGACAAGTACTTTTTGACCTTCATTAATGATGGTACAACGTATTGCATCCTTTAGTTGTTGAAAAGCAAAGATGAAACTGTTGAAGCGGATAAGCGCTACAAAGCAGAAGTTGGAAATTAACTAAGCCTATGGATTGAGGAATTCATAGTGATAGAGGGGGAGAATGTGAAACATCGTTCATCAAACGACTACTCATTACTCACCTCAGTCTAACGGTGTTAGCCAAACGCAAAGTCGTACGCCCAAAATGTGTGGGGCAAGGCGATCCTTACCGCTAATGCGATTCTCAATAGAACTACGCATAAGGATAACCCTCCGTGTGAAACATAGAAAGGATCCCACATACAAATGTTGTGTTGTGGGGTGGCTTGGTAGAGGTTGGAATACCGAAATAGGTCAAGTTGGACCTAAGACTGTAAATTGCATATCCACTGGATCTATAAATAACAGTAGTGCTTATCGCCTCTTGGTGTCAAAGAATGTTGAATTCTTTGAAGATAACTTTCCTTGAAAAGGAAAAAGAAGTAATTGTTCGAAGTTAACAAGAACCCGCGAGTGCCTGACTGTCCGAAACTAGACGTTCCGTATCTACAGGACTCGAAAGTTGCTGACTATCCGGAACTTAATATTCCAGATCTACAGAACTCAGGGATTCTAGATGTTGAACCGAGACGGAGCAAAGAGGTGGCAAAGACTTGTTCCAGGCCTTCTAGCTTGTATGGTTGAGAATGAACCACATACAATTAACAAAGAATTGTTATCTCCAGAAGTGCTGCTTTGGAAAGAAGCTACAAAGAGAGAAATAGATTCCATCATATAGAACCATACTTGTGTAATGGTTGACCTTCCTCCGGAGAAAGAACTTTTGGGTTGTGAAAGTGGATACTCAAAAGTGAGTACAATATAGATGGATCTACTGACGAGTATAAGGCTTCAGCTACTTGTACATGTGCTCCCCTGTGAATAGCTTAACATCCAGGGCCATTGCAGTCTTGGGTGACATGGATGTTGAAACAGCCTTCATAACCGGAGAGTTGGAAGTTGAGGATCAAAGTTGGTTTGTTCGACTATTGGGCTTCTTCTTGAACTTTCATTTTGATTCCTAAAATGTTTACATTTTGCTCCTGGAAGTTTCAGATAAAACAGAAATAATGAATCTGACAACAGAGACATTGACTCTGAAGTTAGAAAGCCAACAATTAAAAAACCAACAGTCTGAAAGTGGAAGTCATATTGAAACAAAAGTCTAGATATGAAAGATATGGGTATCACAGATGACATCTTAGGAATTAGAATTTCTAAGACATCTAACGGACTGGTCTAATTCCAAACTCATTTGTGAGGTAGTTGACAGTCTCGTTGAAGCCACCAATGGATATGAATCATTTAACTTATTGGAATCGTGGTGCACCCATATACACGGAGAGATATGCGCTGATCACATGTAGTTCAATGTATGTTACACACTACAACCGACCTGGTATCGATCTACAAAGTAGATCAGTTGAACTAAGGTTCACTCGTTATTCTAAAAAAAAGATCAATAGAAGGCATTAAGTAGGATATGACGATATCTGAAATATTCGCTTATCTACGGATTATGGTATTCTGGATGTCCAGCGGTTCTGGGAGAACACAGTGATGCAAACTGGATATCAGATATGAAGAACACCAAAGCCACAAGTAAATGTGTAAAGTGGGTCTTGGAAAATCCTCTAAGAAAACTTGCATCGGCCGATTCATAATGGAATTGGAGTTTATCTCTTTAAACAAAGCATGAAAGAAGTTGAGTAACTTCACGGCTCCTTAGAGGACGCCCCTTATTGGGAGAAACCCGTGCCTTCGGCAGTTATACATTGCGGCTAGCCAGTCGGATTTAGGAAGAGCACGGATGACGGTGTCTGGACATATCTATCGGAGACATAAGATCGTATGGCAGTTGATCATCACGAGTGTCACTTCCTTGATTACTAATCAAAGGATATAGCGGACCCTTTAACTAAGGGACTACTCGAAGATCAAGAATTCTGCCTGTCTAAGGGAATGGGCCTAAAACCCAAACAATACGAATCTTTATGGTGGTAACCCAACCATACTGACTGGAGATCCCAAGAATTTGGTTCAATGGAAAAACTAGGTTATAAAAAGGTTCAGTTGAGCGCTTCGGTGGAAGCAAGAGCACTTCTGATAATGATTTCTGATAATGATTTATGTAAGGAAACATGAATCCAAAGTTGTTTCCACGATAGACATTAAAGTACTACCTGGATGGTGAGTAGAGGTTAAGTTTCAAAACCTTTGATGATTCTCAATAGTTGAGGTTAAGGTTTGGAAAACTTTTAATGATTCCTAACGCTTGTGAAGTGGGGTATAGCAGGATATCTTGTAGGGGATCACCTATTTAAGTGCGAGGACAGGCCGCCTCAAAAGAACGCACTTAAGAATCCAAGTTTGTCCACGACCACAATGGACAGAACAATAAGAAGAAACGAATAAAGGGGAGGTATTGTGTTGGTACCGTTGTCTTGACTAACATTAAACACTGACAGTTCAAGAAATCACGTTTACCGCACAATAAGTAAGTCTGATGGTATTCAACTAGGGAAGGTTCAAAGCGGAAGCTACCTCTCCTGATGCAATATCTTTTCGCTAAAAGATTGTTGAAAGTAGGCACCTGGTGTGTGCGCCAAAATCTCTTTCAAGAGGGGATTGTTGGAAATTTACTAATGTGGAATTAAGTTTATCCCATTATTTATGACTCGAACAATTGGGCCCCGCACGTCGGAAACGTCGTTTCCACACACGTGCACTCGTAGTGCCAAGTATCATAAATTTCGTTAGTAAAAGAGATATTGATACGTAAGTAAATGTTTGAGACATAGAATAATGGACGGTTATTGGCTAAATAACAAGTGTTCCATGTTGGTAAACGAAGGAAGGATTGTGCAAAGTGTAAGATGGTGCGGTACCGAAAAGGGCCGCGGCACCACCCGAACGGAATTCCAAAAGTTTGGCTGATTATGGAAAGGTTTTGGAGCATTAAAATGACAGTTTTCCTCCATAAATCAGCCATTATTTGGCTGCATTAATTGGTGAATTAAAGGGCCATTACATGGCATTTAAATGGCCATTACTTGTGCCATTACTTGGCTGGTCATCATGGGGATTCAATGGCCATTACTTGGCATTGAAGGGCCATTACATGGGCATATGAAGAGCCACCTTGCACACCTATAAATTGAGGCTTTTGGCTCAATTCTATAGACTTACACACAAGTTAACAACACCACAAAGAGATCAGATTTTCCTGATAGCAATCCTTCTCTTAGCAATCTTCTTTATTTGTGTTCTTCGCTGGGGTCATTTGTGTAGGCTTTGCACATTTGATAGTTTGATGTTTTATCTTGGGAGACTATTTCCCACACTTTTGTAAAGCCTATATACGGGGGTAATCTTGTCTTAAAGACAGAGAGTCATCTCTCGACTCAGCCGGTAGTGTTGTGATTATCTAATTGGTTGCTAAGTGTTTCAGGTGTGAACTTGAAATTCAAAGGACTCTAACCATTCGAATTATCAGCGGTTCTACAAGCCACAAGTGTAGCAGGTCATGTTCTTGTAGTTCTGAATACAAGATCTAGATTTGAAGTTCTAGTTCAAGATTAAAAGATTGACAACTTGTTGTTGTAATCTTTGTTGTTTATCCTTTCGAAGCACTTGTAATAGTTATTCACTATTCCCGTATGGCTTTTTCTCCAACAGAATCCGGGAAGGGCAGAGCGTACGCAGACCTTATCCCACCTTGGAAGTAGGTATAAAAGTTGTTTTCGATAGACCCTACGCTCAAGGCAAGCAAATGAAGGTATTATGATATAATACTGAACAAATCCAAATTGTTGTTCTTTCTTCCCTTTCTAAAACTGTATCACACTATATCAAAATAACGACATTCTTATTTTGTGCAAACATAATATAACCATACAATTCATAACCCAACTGACACTATCTATGAAGGCTCTAACAAGAAACTGGCATATTGCACAGGACAAAGGCTTCCCAACTATTCCTCAAATTAGATAAATAAATGACTGAATAACGAGAAAAAGGAAGTACTCCACGAAACAAAGTGGAACTCACCAATAGTTGGAGTTAGGGGTGAGAGTTTGGTTCTTCGATTCGGTTTTCTCAAATTTCGGTCAGATTTTTCGGTTTTCAGTTATTCAAATGTGTGCACCGAACATCGAACACCAAACCGAACTAGTTTGGTTCGGTTCGGTTTTTTTTCAAGTTTGGTTCTAGTTTGGTTCGGTTCGGTTCTTTTTCAAGTTCGGTTCTGTTCGATTTTCTAATTTCAGTATGGATCTGATTAATGGACTGTTTTTCTGATCGTAAAATGAGCTTCTTTTTTTAATTAGAACTAGGCTTTTTCCTATTTTTTAATTCAAAATGGGCTATTTTAAGTTTTTGTGCCAAAGTTTAATTCGAATGAACCCGATTTCATGCTTTTTGGTACTGTCATATTTCCATCAGTAGAGCTAGTGCAGAATTCCAAAAAAGGGAGAAATAAAGCTAGGGTAGGATTTCATTTGACTATAACTCTAAGATCTTACCGAAGAACTGAAAGAGAAGATCTTACAGAAGAGAGGTAAACAAAAGAAAGTAAAATGATAAGTATGCAGAAATAACCACTGCGAAAGTGAAATGGTTGTAAGAACTTCACTATCTCCTATCTTTGGTTTCCTAAGCTTATAACAGATCGAGACAACAACCATCAGTAGCCGCAACCGAGAAATCAACATCAGAAATGAATATTTAAATATTTTTGAACTTATGTTATAAAACTTCGGTTTGACCAAGAACCGAAGAATCGAGAATCGGATCGAACACCAAAGTTTTTTTTAAAAATAGAACAGAAATCTATTAGCGAATATTCACCGTATATTTTGTAATTATGATAGATGTATATGTAAGGTAACTTAGAATTCTTATTGTATTAGGAATCAACCGTTTAAGGTAAGTTAGGATTCATACTGTATTAGGAATCAACCTTTGTACAACTATATATATTGTGAATAATGAAAGGAATTCCTAAGAGAAATTATTCTATCTTACATGTTCATGTGTCAGCGTAAGTATGCAGAAGCGATATTGTACAGGGCTAAGATGGCAAATTGTAAAATTATGCCAACTCCGGTGGAATCCAAATCCAAGCTTAGTGCCAATGACGGTGCGCCAGTTTCTGATCCCACTCTATATCGGAGTCTTGCAGGTGCCCTTCAGTATCTTACATATACTAGGCCTGATATTGCATATACCGTTCAACAGGTGTGTCTGTTTATGCACGACCCCCGAGAGTCCCATTTTGCAGCCCTCAAACGTATTATCAAATACGTTAAGGGCACACTAGACTTTGGATTACATCTCTTCCCCTCTGCCCCAACCAAGTTACTCGTCTATACGGATGCAGATTGGGCAGGATGCCCCAACACACGTCGATCCACCTCAGGGTCCTGTGTATTTCTTGGGGATAATCTTATCTCATCCTCCGTCAAGCGGCAGGCCACGCTATCCCGATCGAGTGCTGAAGCAGAATATCGCGGAGTTGCTAATGTAGTTGTTGAGATCTGCTGGCTCCGAAATCTTCTTTTGGAGCTCCAGTGCCTACTAAAAAATGCGTCTATAGTCTATTGTGACAACATATCTGCCATCTATATGTCTCATAATCCGGTCCAACATCAGCGGACTAAGCATATTGAGATGGATATCCACTTTGTGCGAGAGAAGGTTGCCCGTGGTCAGGTCAAAATATTACACGTGCCTTCTTCTTATCAGTATGCAGACATTTTCACAAAGGGACTACCGAGACAGCTCTTCACCGACTTCCGATCCAGCCTTAGCGTTCGGCCTCCTCCCGCTCCGTCTGAGGGGGAGTACTAGCGAATATTCTCCGAATATTCACCGTATATTTTGTAATTATAATAGATGTATATGTAAGGTAACTTAGGATTCTTATTGTATTAGGAATCAACTATTTAAGGTAAGTTAGGATTCGTACTGTATTAGGAATCAACTATTTAAGGTAAGTTAGGATTCGTACTGTATTAGGAATCAGCATTTGTACAACTATATATATTGTGAATAATGAAAGGAATCCCTGAGGAAAATTATTCTATCTTACAAAATCGAATCGAAGAACCGAAACCGAATTAGTTCGGTTCGGTCCGATTTTTCGATATGTGAAGGAGAATATTTTATTGATAAACTTTATGAATCTTTACAATATCTCTTGCTCTCTTTTGTTACGAAAATAACTAGCAACACCTCTATTTATAATAATAATAAGAAACCTACTTTAACTTAAAATATGAAACCTATTCCTATATTAATTATGACTATAAATTCTAACTAGACATGAATTAAAATACCAAATCCTAACTAATTTTAATTTTCTACAAGTTTGAATTATTATTTCCAATAGTTTTTATGCCACCCCTAGTTGGAGTGAGGCAATGTCCTAGCATGTAACCTGCTCGTTTGCAAATCTTGTAACTACATTAACATAAGTCAAAGTAGGTCTCAAGTAGATGAAACGTCCGTACATTACAATGGTGCTCAGTAAATAATAAATAGGAGCTTTTTAGCTATTTGAACTAAACATTCATAAGAACTAGATTCATTCATTGGCGGATTCATGAATTTTATTGAGGGAGATCGAGAATAAACATGTAGTGTCTGAAATTTGAATTTAAAATCTCAAGATGGATTTTTGAACCCCTAAACTATTAAGTCAGCCTCTAATATATAGTGTATTTTTTATCGAGGGTATGCAAATTTTAGGAGGTTGATAAAAAATTGGTACAATCCAATTCACCCGCTTCTTTAGTCATGCTGCTGCACTAAATTAACAGAAGTGTATCAAGAATCGCTGTTGATGAACGAGAAAATTAACTATGCAAGATCGTTAGTGGTGAGAGACAGAAAATGACAAGCTCTTGTAATCAAGTTCAAGATCAAGATCTAAGAGAATCTTTTTTATCCAAGGGAATTGGATTACGCACCACATCGAACCAATTTTAAAAAATATTATGTCTTCTTTACATTTTCTGATTTTTTTTTTTTAAAAAAAAAACAGACCTCCGGAGATTTTCTTCCGGACTGGAGCTCTCTCAAGCCCAATATGTGCACAATCTCTTGGCAAAGCAGGCATACACACTCGCAATCGTATTCTCGCTCCAATGGCGACTAGTGCCAAACTATACCAAAATGATAGTTTGGCTTTCCATGATCCTACTCTATACTAGGGCTGTCAAGCGGGTCGGGTCGACCTGATCCTGACCCGGACCGTTCTAACCCGGCCCATCCCGCTACCCGCTTCGCCCCGTCCCGATCCCCCAAAATAATAAAAAAAAATGTCGTGGTCGGGGTTCGAACTCGGGACGGGTCCTGGGTTCGTCCGTCCCATCCCGATCCCGACCCGATCCTCCCCATCACGGCCCCGTTCCGTCCCGACCCGTCCCCCTCCCCTTTGAAAAAATAACCGTTGCAACAACGACCAAATTTTGATTTTGGCCGTTGTGCAATTGCTATAACGACCATTTTTGGACCCCCACCCCATAAAGCCTCCTACCCTCTTAATATTTATTTTTAACCCCTAAGTTAATATATTTACACTTTAACCCTATTTCTCAACTATAAATAACTCATTTTCCTCTTCATTTTTCTCACAAATCTTCCTACCATCTCTTTAATCCCTCAATTTATCTCTCTACAATTCTACAAATCTTTCTACTATTAAATATTATATCAAAGTTAAAAAATTGGGAGTGAAGTTGGCAACTAGCTTGAGGATCATCCAGCGAGGAAAGTTTCAATTTTCAACATCGATTACACATCGACGTTACGTCGGCGTTTGGTACCTTCGTTCCTTCTTTAAATTATTATTATTACTAAATTTTAATTATCACACTTAATTTATTTATTTTAATTATTTATTTGTATAATTAAAATGGAAGGATTGAATGATTAGGGGTAAGGGTGCTTCTTCTAGTAGGGAGAAACAAGGGTAAGGGTGCTTCTTCTAATAGAGGTAACAAGGGTGCTTCTTCTAGTAGTACTATTTCTAGTCCCGATGATTTGATTGATTTCATTCATATTGATGAAACTGCTTTTTTTAATGATATACCATTAGATGATGAAGTAGATGAACCAGACTTTAATTAAGACGATAATATAGATGACACACCCACTAGTGCACCTCAACCTCAGTCTCAGACTGAGTCTCAGCCTAAAACTGAAATCGGAATGCCTTCTATTCCCCCTAGTATGAATCGAGGCCCACAAAACGAAAATTAAAATCATATGCATGACATTTTTTTATAGGGACGAAGAGAATCAACTAGCTAGATGTAAAATCTGTAAAAATGTTTATAAATTTAAAACCGGAAAAGGTCAAAGAGGGACGAGAGGTTTATTGAGACATGTACAAGGCGAGCACACAACTAGGTGGAATCAATACAAGGCTAAAAAATTGGGTGTGCCAATGCCATGTGAGTCGAAACAAGGTTTACATAGTGTCCCCGACCTAATACATGGTCAAATTAACCCAACGACCGGGGGGGGGGGATTTTTGGTCCTAAATATGATAAAAACAAAGATAGGGAAAATATGACAAAATTAATTGCGGTGGAGAGTTTGCCTTTTTCATTTCCTTCCTCTCCTGGTTTTCTTCATTACATTCGAGAAACATATAATCCTGCTTTTAATGGTTTTTCTAGATCAACTATTAGAAGGGATGTTTTTAAATTTGTAAGTGAATATCAACAATATTTACGTTATGCACTGTATCATTTTAATGGCAAAGTGACTATTACTTCTGACATAGGCCATAGTACTAACAGTAATAATTATCTAACGGTAACATGTCATTGGATAGATCAAAATTGGTCTATGCAAACACATATTTTAGCATATAGGTATATTGACGATAGGCACACTGGTAGTATTATTGCAGAAAATATTCATGAAATTTGTGATTACTATGGAATAATTAATAAAATTATGACTATTATATTAGATAATGCTTCTTCTAATGATTATGCTATAAAACTTTTAAAACTTAGATTAACTCCATCTTTTCCTGATTTATTTCATATAAGATGTGCGTGCCATAGTTATAACTTAGTTGTAAAAGATGGCCTAAAACTTTTTGAAAACATTCTTGATAAAAAATAATTTGCTATAAACTTTATTTTTAAAGATAAAAAAATACAAAGACGCAAAGAGTATAAAAAAATATGTCATGATTGTGGATTATCTTATAGAAATTTTTTAGAAGAAGTTTCGACTAGATAAAATTCTTTGTATGGGCAACTACTTGTTGCTTACGATTATAGACAACCTATTACTTTATTATTTAACGCCCATAATAAAAATCCAAGGGATATGCTTGTAGATAATGATTGAGATTTTTTAGAACTTAATGGATTTTTAGAGAAATTTTAAAAAGATACTAAAGAATTTTCCGGTATTTATTATCCTACTGTTTCAAATATTTTATTTTATATAGCACTAATATTTTTGTTACTTAATGAATATATGCAAAAACCAACTTATAAGACATCTATTGAAAAAATGTCTGAGGCAGCAGGAAGCGACGTTGAAGAATTTGACAAACAAATTCCAATCCCAACAGAAGATCCTCAAGACATTGTGAGGAAATTCGAAAGAGTGTGGTTGAATATGTAATTTTTTTAATTGCAATTTTAGTATGTCATTTGCAACTTTTGAACAACACCACAAAGTTGCAATTTTGAAATTGTATTACAAAAAAAATCATATTTCTTTTAAATAATATAAGATGCACAAAAACAGTCTTGGGATTAGAGATGGCAATGGATCCTGGACCCGGTGGATCCAGATCCTTTTTATAGGATATGGATCTTCAAAATTTGGATCCGACGGATCCGGATTGGACCCGGATCCATTTCTGACGGATCGGATCTGGATCTTGTATTTGAGATCCGTATCCGGTCCAGATCCGACCCGTGGATCCATTTTTTATTAAATATATTCATAACCTAGATTGTAATTTTATAAGTATTTTCTTAAAATTGCTAAGCACATCCTTGCAAGTTTAATCTCAAAACAAGTTTAATTTATCCCCGCGTTAACTCAAAAACCAAAAAATAAAGAGGTAACTTCGTTAATAAAATCAATGTTATATTAGTGAATGACTAACATATCCATAGACAAGTAGTTAAAATTATATTCACTTCATTTGTGAAGATTCCAAACACATGCAAGTTCTGCATTGTGGAAATACTAGTCAGCATTTTCCACAACTATTGTCATTGTCCAACATTTTCAATTAATAGCTCACAATCAAAATGAGACAACGAACAAAATATCTCATATGAACATTTCAAAATTGAAACACAGTAAACTGTTAGCTAAGTAAAAATCGTTTGTCAGTTCAAAAAAAATTCTTAGCAAAGTTACATTCTTAGCAAGGCAAATTTTTTTACATGTGGATCTAGATCCGATCCGTGGACACGGTGGATCCGATGGATTCGGATTTGGATCTGATTTTTATGGACCCGATGGATCTGAATCCAGGTATGAAAAACGTATATGGATCTGGATCTAGTAGGATCAAGTCCAGATCTGATCCGTTGCCATCCCTACTTGGGATGTTTTTATTACACTATCTTGTTCAATTATTGAATTTTTATATATTATTTTTTTAAATTAAGTGGCGGAAAAAAAAACTCGAGTCCCGACCCCGTCTCGCCCAGACCCTCCCCAACCCGACTCTATTCTAGTGGGATATGGGACGGGATGTGACCTCCCACCGTCCCGCCTATCCCGGCCTGCCAGAACTCGAGTCCCGACCCTCTCCCGTCCTGTCGGGACCCGCCCCGTTGGACACCCTTACTCTATACAGACATATTATTTGCGCACTTCAATATCTCACTTTAATGAGGCCTGCATTTATGGTTAACAAAGTGTGCTAGTTCATGCATTTTCCGAGTGTAAATCATTGGTATGTCGTAAAACGCCTATTGAGTATCTTCAGCACACCAAGACATGGTCTTTCATTATCTTTGTAGCTCCATCTCTTCACTTATAGGCAGGGGCAGACCTACATGGTGGGGTGGGGGCACGTGCCCCCGTTAACTTCGAAATAACTCTGTATATATATGTGTATATACTTTGAAGAACATCCATATATTTTAAGAGGATCCTTAAGCATATTTGCTGAAGTGGGTAGTTGTTCAGCGTGCCCCTTAGCTCCTTGAGCTTAAGCGCGCGACCCAAGTTCGAGTCTGTACTACAATATTTTTTTAAGTTGACTGGTTTCAAACAGGGAACCTAACGTAGTTCGAGTCTGGACTACAATATTTTTTTAAGTTGACTGGTTTCAAACAGGGAACCTAACATATATAACTTGAGATCAAACTACCAGGCCAACGAGCGAGCTCTAAACAATTATGTCAATTTATTTATATTTATTTTATACCGGTTTTATGGATGTTTAACAAAAATTTCAAATGATGCGGTGTTGCACGACATTGTGATTAGAGACGGACCCAGAATTTTAAGTCGATTCTTTGGCTAACATGCATCTTCCTTTTATAGTGCCCCCGTCATCTTAAAATCATGGGTTCGCTTATGCTCACAGGCCTTCACCGATGCAAACTGGGTTGGCAGCATTGATGACTGTAAGTCCACAAGTGGTTTTGCAATTTTCTTATGTGACAATTTAATTTCTTGGGCCTCTAAAAAGTAGTGCACTGTGGCTCGTTCTACGGAATCGGAATATAAGGCATTGGCGAATGCGGTAGCAGAATTAACTTGGACTCGACTCTCTTCAAATTAACTTGGCGTTCATCTTCTAATTCCTCGACTATCTGGTGTGATAATATTGGTGCGGCTTATTTATCTCTTAATCCATTTTTCCATGTTTGGGCGGAATATGTGAAAATAGATTATCATTTTGTTTGAGATAAGATTGTGAATGGATATTCATGTCCGCATCATTTTCACCAAAGATCAACAGACGGATGTCCTCACTAAGCCTTTAGCTTCGACTATGTTTCAATTTGTTCGTGACAAACTCAAGGTGAAAGAGCCACCTTCAGTTTGCAAAGGGAGTATTAGTGTATCCTAGTTCTAATCGGTTACGATCTAGTTGTGTCTCCTATTAGTGTATGGTTCGGACTCGTATATGTAATCTCAATTTCCCTAGATGTACCGCAATCAACGCGTATATATCCCATACATGAATACAATGAGACTTAGAGAGTTTTCATTATTATTATTGGGATATAATTATTGTAGGGAACGGGAAGTAAGTAACTATTACAATGGTAGAAAGGATAAACTAACTATTACAATAAAACTGGAAATTAAAAAATTAATAAACTGCTTGTGTGATTTGCTGAGTCGAGTGATGACACTCTGTCTTTAAGACAAGATTGCCCCGTATATCTCCTTTTACGGTGTTGGCAATAGTCTCCCAAGATACAACAGCAACTTTAACAAGTGAGCAAAGGAAACTCAAGTGTTACTCTTGAAGAACTTTGAGTATAGTAACTTTGCTAGAGAGGAAGAAGATGAATTCAGAAAATCTGAAGTATTTTCTAAGTGTTGAGTGTTGTTCAATTGAGCTAAATGCCTCAATTTATAGTGTAAGTAGAAGACTCATCAACTAGCCAACTAATGGCCTTCAATAGCCATGTAATGGCACTTGATTGAGGGGTTACATTCAGCCAAATAATGACTGAATTCATGTGCCAAGTAATGGAGAATCAATGCTCCAAAACCAACCCAAATGTCAGATTTTTCCAACTTCCCCTCGCAGCTTTCTGCCTCCGAAGCGTCGCGACTCTGTGACTTAGCGTCGCGGCGCCGCGGCTCCGATGGTGTGGTGTCGCGGCCCTTCACGGCTCCGAGGTGATTTTCGACTCGTTTCATTTTACACTTCATACACTTCTTCCTTCGTTTACCAATGTGGAATACTTTGTCATTTGGCCAATAACCGTCCATAATTCTATGTCTCAAACGTATTACATACGTACTAATATCTCTTTCACTTAATTAAATTTGCGATACTTGGCACTACGTGTGCACTTGTGTGGAAACGACATTTCCGACGTGCGGCCCTCAATTGTTCGAGTCATAAATTAATGGGATATACTTAATTCCACATTTAGTA
Organism: Anisodus tanguticus; assembly: GCA_034509755.1. NCBI lineage: Eukaryota > Viridiplantae > Streptophyta > Magnoliopsida > Solanales > Solanaceae > Anisodus > Anisodus tanguticus. Next base: position 17,176,546 of record CM067540.1, read on the forward strand.
AATTTCCAACAATCCCCTCTTAAAAGATATTTTGGCACACACACTTGGTGCCTTTTCCAGCAATCTTTTAGCGGATCGATGTTGCATCTGGATAGGTAGCATACGCTTTGAACCTTCCATAGTTGAATACCATAGGACTTACTTACTGTGTGGTGAACGTGATGTCTTGAACCGTCAGTGTTTAGTTTAAGCCAAGTCAACGATACCAACACAACAACTTCCTCTGCTCAGTTCTTCGTAATGTTTTGTCCGTTGTGGCCGTGGACACTTCTTTGATTCGTAAGTGCATTCAATTTGAGGCGGCCTGTCCTCGCACTTAAATAGGTGGTCTCCTACAAGGTATCCTGCTATACCCCACTTTATAAGTGTTAGGAACCATTAAAAATTTCCTCAAACCTAACCTCAACCGGTGAGGATCATTAAAGGTTTTGGAATATTAATCTTCACCCACACTGCACATAACACTTATAGTCTATCATGGGAACGACTTTGGATTTGGTGTTTCTTTACAGAAATCACTACCCGAAGTGCTCATGCTTCCACCGAAGCGATCAACTGAACCTTTACAACTTAGTTTTCCCATTGAACCTAATTCATGAGGATCTCCAGTCAATAAGGTTGGGTTACCACCGTATTGGTCCTTATACTTTGGGTTTTAAGCCCATTCCCCTACACAGGAAGAACATCTGATCCTTGGGTAAGCCATTTGTCAGCAGGTCTGTTATGTTATCATTTGACTTTATGTAATCAATGGATATTATACCCGTGGTGATCAGCTGCCTAGCGGTCTTATGCCTCCGTCGAATATGACGAGACTTGTCATTGTACATAGAATTCTATGTCCTTCCTAGAGCCGAGTGATTGTCGCAGTGGATCATTACAGAAGGTACGAGTTTGTTCCAACAAGGAACATCCTCTAAGAAGTCGTGAAGCCACTCAGCTTCTTCTCTTGTTTTATCTAAAGCGATAAACTCGATTCCATTGTGGATAGGGCGATGCAAGTTTGCTTAGAGGATTTCCAAGACACAACCCCACCACCAATTGTAAATACATACCCACTGGTGGACTTGGTGTTCTCTATGTCAGATATCCAGTTTGCTTCACTATACCCCTCTAGTACAGCTGGATATCTCGAATAATGCAACCCGTAGGTTAGCGTGTATTTCAGGTATTGTAGTACCCGATTCAACGCCTTCCAGTGATCATAACTCGGATTACGGGTAAACCTAGCTAACTTTTTGACTGCATAAGCAATATCAGGTCGGGTGCAGTTTGTTATGTACATCAAACTACCAATCACCTGTGCATATTGCTCCTGGCATATGGGTGCACCACGATTTTATCAAGTTTTTTATTTCTATCCATTGGTGACTTTATAGGCGAACTGTCAAACATCTCGAACTTTCTCAAAACATCCTCGATATAGTGAGACTGAGATAAGACCAGTCTATCAGACGTCTTAGAGATTTTTATCCCCAAGATGACATCTGCGATACCCATATCCCTCATGTCGAAGCATTATTTCAACATGTTCTTAGTCTCTAGAATTATGCTAGGACTGCTCCCTGTGATCAACATGTCGTCTACATACAGGCATATTATAATGAACGAGTCAGAGTTACCTTTCATGTAGACACATTTGTCACACTCATTAATGGTGAAACCCTTCGATAATAGAGTACTATCAAATTTTTTGTGCCATTGCTTCGGGGCTTGTTTCAGCCCGTACAGAGATTTGACAAGCCGACATACTTTCTTCTCTTGCCCTGGAACCACATACCCTTCGGGTTGGTCCATATAAATTTCTTCTTCCAAATCACCATTTAGGAAGGCTGTCTTGACATCCATTTGATGTATCTCAAGGTCACGCAACGCTGCGATCGCAATGGATACTCGTATGGACGTCATCCTAGACACCGGGGAGTACGTGTCAAAGTAGTCAAGGCCTTCCTTTTACCGATAGCCCTTGGCTACCAACCTGGCCTTATACATATCTATAGACCCATCTGTTTTATAGTTCCATTTGAGTATTCATTTACAACCCAACTGATTATTTCCCGGAGGAAGATCAACCAACTCCCAAGTATTGTTATGCAGAATGAAGCCTATTTCACTCTCAATATCTTCTTTCCAGAGCGGTGTCTCTGGAGTTGACAATGCTTCAGCAATTGTCCTTGGTTCTTCATCAACCATAAAAGATACAAAGTTAGGACCGAAGGATTTTTCCTTTCGAGCCCTTTTACTTCGCCTTAGTTCCATCTCTGGAGTCTCCAAGTTCTGAGAATCTGGAATACTAGATTCCGGATATTCAGCCACTTCGAGATCCACTAGATCTGAACCATCTAGATCTGGGCCGTCAACGACTCCCGGTTCCTGAGAGCTTTGTTCATAACTTCATTTGCGAGAGGTTATGTCTTCTTCCTTTCTTAGAAAGGTATCTTCAAAGAATTGTGCATTCTTTGATTCCATGATTGTACCCCCGTGGATAATTGGAATATCTGACTTATGCACTAAGAAGCGATATGCACTACTGTTATTTGCATATACGATGAATATGCAATCTACAGTCTTAGGCCCAATCTTGACCTGCTTTGGCTTGGGTACTTCAACCTTTGCCAAACAACCCCACACTTTTAAATATTTATAGGTGGATTTTTTTCCTTTCCATGATTCATATGGAGTTTTGTCCTTACCCTTATGTGGGACTCTGTTAAGAATCGTATTAGCGGTAAGGACAGCTTCTCCATACATATTTTGGGGAAGACCGAAATTGATGAGCAAGACATTTATCTTTTCCTTCAATGTGCGATTCTTATGTTCCACCACACCGTTCGATTGAGGTGAGTATGGAGCCGTCGTTTGATGAACAATGCCTGATTGGGCACAATATTCCTCAAATGGCGCTACATATTCTCCCCCTCTATCGCTACGAATGAATTTAATCTGCATGCTTAGTTGGTTCTCAACTTCTGCTTTGTAACGTCGAAACGCTTCAAAGGCTTCATCCTTACTTTTCAACAAGTAAAGGTAACAATACCTTGTGCTATCATCAATGAATGTCATAAAGTGCTTATTTCCCCCTCTAGTTTGTGCAAACTTCAAATCACATATATCTGTGTGAATAAGTTCTAGAGGAGCTGTATTCCTTTCGACGGATCGAAAAAGAAGCTTTGTGAGTTTTGCCTCTACGCACACCTCACACTTATGTTGAGGGTTTACGTCTATATACGGCAACAACTCCAACTTTACCAACCTTTGGATGGACTTGTAGTTGACATGTTCTAATTTATGATACCATAAATTAGGAAACTCAAGCAAGTAAGAAGAAGCTTTAATATTATTGCTTGTACGTAATACAAACATGGCGTTAACTTTGAATATGCCTTCACAGACGAATGCTCTTCCCACAAATGTTCCATTCTTAGTGACTACAAATTTATTGGACTCAAACACTAGCCCAGAACAAACATTAACCAATAAATGACCTGAAATTAAATTTCTTCTAATCTCAGGAACATGCATCACTTCCTTCAGAGTGAGCTCCTTTCCAGAAGTCATCTTCAGGACTATCTTTCCTACCCCCAGCACGTCAGAGGAAGCGTTGTTGCCCATGAACAACTTCTTGTTTGTAACCGGTGTATAAGTGGAGAAGGCATCTCTGTTGGAACAGATGTGTCTTGTAGCACCTGTGTTCATACACCATTGCATGGGATTCTCAACCAGGTTTGCTTCTAGCACCACCGCTGAGAACTCCTCAATCATGTCATCCAGAAACTGGTCTTTGACGACGTTAACCTGTGTCTTGCCCTTAGCCTTGGCCTTCTCTTGTTGCTCAGTCTTAAGCTTGCGGCAGTCCTTGATCATGTGACCAGGTTTCCCACAGTGGTGACAGTTTTCTTTGAACTTCTCCGTTGCTTGGGTTTTGCCATCTTTCAGGAACCTGCGCTTCTTGCTTGGGTTCCCTTTGGCCTCAGTCAGATTTGCCTTTGCCTCAACGGGTTGTTTACCCCTATGTAAGGCCTTCTTATTATCTTCCTGAATTTGGAGTTTGATAATAAGTTCTTCAAAGGTCATCTCCTTTGTCTTAAGTTTTAAGTAACTCATAAACTCATTCCACGAAGGAGGTAACTTTTCAATCAGTGATGCAACCAAAAACTGCTCGTTTGGTTTCATACCTTCCAAATCCAGGTGATGTAGAATCATTTGGAATTTATGGACTTGGGAAATCACTATTTTATTATCCACCATTTGAAATTTCAGAAATTTCCCAATGATGAATTTCTTAGTACCTGCATCTTGTGCGTTGTACTTATTTTGCAGCTTCTCCCACAACTCTTTGGCAGTGCCTACGGTGCAATACACCGTGTAGAGTGGGAATGACAAGCAGTTCAATATGTAATTCTTACATATGAAATCACTATGACTCCATGCATCAAGAACCATCTTCATGCCATTAATGACATGGATACCTAGGCCCCCTTCAGCCGTTTTAGAAGGCGAAAGGTCCATTTCATCTCCAGTTTGTGGAGGATCTTCTGTTAGGAAACGTGTCATTCCCATAACAGTCAGATAGAATAGCATCTTCTGTTGTCATCTCTTGAAGTTTGACCCCATGAACTTTTCAGGACGTTCATAGTGGAATCCAGCGGGGGGAGGAACGACAACGTTCCCTTGAGCAGCGGTAAAGGTGTTGGATGAGCCTTGAGGCACTAGGTGTGCCTTGAGCAGTGGGGAAGGCAGAGGGATTGCCTTGAGTAGCAGGAGCAGAATCAGAAGCAATTTGATCTCTTCCAGTCATCTTTCTTAGGTACTTACAACAAATTCTTAACTTAAAATTGTTGGGATACAATTGTTGTAGGGAACGGGGAGTAAGTAACTATTACAATGGTAGAAAGGATAAATTAACTATTACAATAAAACTGGAAATCAAAACCTTAACAAACTGCTTGTGTGATTTGCTGAGTCGAGTGATGACACTCTGTCTTTAAGACAAGATTGCCCCGTATATCTCCTTTTACGGTGTTGGGCAATAGTCTTTCAAGATACAACAACAACTTTAACAAGTGAGCAAAGGAAACTCAAGTGTTATTCTTGAAGAACTTTGAGTATAGTAACTTTGCTAGAGAGGAAGAAGATGAATTCAGAAAATCTGGAGTATTTTCTAAGTGTTGAGTGTTGTTCAATTGAGCCAAAGACCTCAATTTATAGTGTAAGTAGAAGACCCCTCAACTAGCCAACTAATGACCTTCAATAGCCATGTAATGACACTTGATCGAGGGGTTACATTCAGCCAAATAATGACTGAATTCATGTGCCAAGTAATGGAGAATCAATGCTCCAAAAGCAGCCCAAATGTCACATTTTTCCAACTTCCCGTCGCAGCTTTCTGCCTCCGAAGCGCCGCGGCTCTGTGAATTAGTGTCGCGGCTCCGACGGTGTGGCGCTGCGGCCCTTCACGGCTCCGCGGTGATTTCTGACTCATTTCATCTTACACTTCTTCCTTCGTTTACTAAAGTAAAATACTTCGTCATTTGGCCAATAACCGTCCATAATTCTATGTCTCAAACGTATTGCATACGTACCAATATCTCTTTCACTTAATGAAGTTTGCGATATTTGGCACTACGTGTGCACGTGTGTGGAAACGACGTTTCCGACGTGCGGGCCCCAATTGTTTGAGTCATAAATTAATGAAATATACTTAATTCCACATTTAGTAAATTTCCAACAATTATTTTCCTGACAATCATAAAAGTTAATGTGCAGTATGGCGAACACCATAAGTGAGAGTTTAATGCGTTGACAAAAGTAGTAAAATATCTTTTTTTATTGGTCCTATTATTTAATTAATATCTCAAAGTCCTGTATTCTTTATGAAAAATAAGTTAGTATGCCATTTTGGATGTCTACATAAAGTAGGCTATTCCACATGGGAGGGTTGGTAAGGCTTAGTAGCCACAGCAGAACCATTCACAACAGCTGTATTGAAAGTGAAATGAAAAGAGTATCTCATAAAATTATAAAAAGAGCAGACAATAATGTATATAGAAGGAATATAGAACATGTAGAATTTTCAAATATCATTAATGATTGCTGAATGTATTTTTTTATTAGTCTATTTTCAATATTATAAAAATGGGGCCGAGTGCCAGCTTTGCTTAGTTCATGATTGTTGAATCTTTTTTTTTATTACTCTAATCATTTAGTGATGCCAGCCACCGAATACCACCTCTAGGTTCTCTCTGGCTATTAATGGGAACATTTTTTTACTTTCAAATATTCTTTATCTTTTCGTTAATTAATTATGTACTTTGTTACCAAATTGTCTTTCAACAAGTACGTACATTTTAGAGTTGAAGTAAAATCACTTCTACGAATAATCGAGATGCCAATGCTATAAGGACCTTATTCAAAGATATATCATTACGGGATGTGGTAGGATGATTGAAATTTCTATACTTTTAATCCTATATTATGAGTTCGAATTCTTGGAATGAAGAATTTCTTGATTGAAAGCGTTTTCCCTCCTTAATGAACTTATTCAATACGATCCAGTCGAGCCAATAGTCTATGAATACCGAATAATTAAAAAGGGATGGGTTAATCACACTAACATATTTCATTTTTTACATACAAAAATTAATAAGCATCTTGCGGTAAGAGCTGTGAAAATCATATGAAATTGATGCAAGATTTTTACCAATCATAAAGTATTTCATATATCTTGACTAAGTTAGTGTATTTAATAAATGTGAATTTGACTAGTTCAAAAACTAGAGTTTGAGAGTTGTCCATATACCTATGTAACCGAAAAGAGAGGAAAAAGAATTTTGAAGCACCTTTACGTGCATTGTATTCGAAGTTGCTTTTAGACAAAAACTTACATTATTAAGTTGCCGGTTAGGTTTAATCAATTATCTCTTTGGACCCATCACACCCCAAATTTTCCAATAAAAGATGAAATTATACTATTATAGTAATGGAGTATATAATTGCAGATAGAAAAGATGTATTATTAACTTATATAATTACCCTAATTCAATTCTTCTTGTCCCAAACTTCTTTTTTTTGACAGTTTTCTTCAACTTTTTTTTCCTTTCTATAAAGCACGGTCGTATTTAAACCAAAGCAGAATTAATAAAAGAATAATTAAAGAAGAGTGAACTTTTTGTCACCTCTATAAGTTTTATAGATTAACAACATAAAAAACAATATTTTACAACTTAAAAACCATATGCAACAAAGTGTATAGAATTTTCAAGTATATCTTCAAAATCTAAAAAACAGGTGAGTAATTTACTACAACTGATTAATCTAGACTCAACATAAATATTTGAATTAGTTTATAACCATTGACCGTGAAAAGAAAATCTTCATATTATTTTTACAGTTTAAACCATTGTAATATGTCACACGCTCTATGTTTTAAGAATACCAATCCCTGTTTTATAATTTTTGTAATCAAAGCAAAAATATGCATCTAATTATGAAATTTTGTACTACTACTATTGTAGTTAAAATATCAACATTATTATAGTATCTTTAAGTGAATGACAACAATTTATAGTTCTAGCTATGAAAATTTATTGGCATTCTAAATTCATGGTTACATCATTTAGTACATATGGTTAGGATTCATATCCCATTATATCAATTAAGTTGTAATTAGAATTATATAATTAAGATAATTAGATCAATTGTATTGCTTAGCATATCTTTAGAGATAGCCTAAATTGATTAGGTAGAATTGTATATATTTGTATATTTGGGATGAAATAAATCATGAAATTCATTTTCTTCATGGTATCAAGAGCCACAAATTAAACTTTGCCCACCCCCTCCCCTCATATTCTCGCCCCCCCCCCCCTCACCTAAATAATATTTTCGGCCACCACATATAGGGTTTTATTTTACAAACCCTAATCCATACACAACCCCTAAAATCATTCTTCTACCTTTCAACCCTAGCCGTCATACAACTTCCGGTTTAGGGTTCTTCAACCAATCCCAACATATTTGTTTTCTCTCTTCATCTTTTCTTCTTGTTTTTCGTGGGAAACTATGGCTGAGACACAAAAATTACATCCAGCTCTTGCCGTAAACAACGTCAAGAACTTTATTTTCATTACACTTGAGATGGAAAAAGGGAAATACTCCTCGTGGGCGGAGTTATTCAAAATCCACTGCCGAGCAGACGAAGTAATAGACCATATCATCCCTTCTGAATCTTCTTCGGACACTACCGGGGTTGATAAAAAGTTATGGTCTCGTTTAGATGCTATAGTCCTTCAATGAATTTACGACACCATCTCCAATGACCCGTTGTATACTATTTCGGAACCAAACTCTACGGCTCAACAAGCATGAGAACAATAATAAAATATTTTTCAGGATAATTAACTTTCGAGGGCAGTATATCTTGAAAACCAATTCACCCACGTCAAGTTGGAGAATTTTTCGAATGTTTCCACCTATTGTTAAGAATTGAAGATGCTTGCCGACCAACTAACCAATGTTGGTGCGCCAGTGACAAACAAACGGATGGTTCTTCAATTAATTGCGGGATTGAATGAACAATATGATGGGGTTGCTACGTTCATTCAACAAAGTAATCCGTTGACTCCATTTTATGAGGCTCGTTCGCGATTAATTATCGAAGAAACCCGCAAGGCAAAAAAAAACAACCTCGGGGGCAGCCACATCCAGAACTACCCTTGTCTCCACCAATTCATTTTCCATGGATTTGCAACCCAAAATTCTGGTTCTGGTGGAACTGGAAATCGCAACAACAATGGTAAAAAATGGGGTCAAATCGTAATAATAACAAAGAAAAAAATAATGGTGGAAAGGGACGGGGTAGGGGCGGCGGCCAACCAGCCGGCGGAAGCAACAACCAGCAGCAGCAGCGGCAGTGACGGCCCAGCCAGTGGCAGCCGCAGGCCCAGTCCGGCGGGAACTAGTAGGGCCAGTACCCGTTATGGGCTTGGGCCCCACAATGGGCTGCCCCTCTATGCCCATACTTCACTGCGTCGTGGGCCAGGCCCTCCTCTTCAAACTGACAACTCGAACTTCTAGGATCTCATCCACAACAAGCATTTGTAGCCCATGCATCATCTTTCACAAGTTATGATCCAACCGATATTGAACATGCCATGAATAACATGAATGTGAATGTTTCAGATGATTTGTGGTACATGGACACATGGGCTACGTCACAGATGACGGCATCTCAAGGTAATTTCTCATCTTATTTTAATATGAGCAGTAATAAAAATATTATTATCGGCAGTGGGCAGAAAATTCTAATTCGTGGTATTGGTCAGGTAAAACTTCCCCCTTCTCACCCACCATTATACTTAAAAAACGTCTTACATGCACTAAAACTGATTAAAAACTTGGTATCTATACGATGTTTTACAACTGACAACAATGTTTCTCTGAATTTTGATCTGTTTGGGTTTTCTGTGAAGGATTTTCAGACGGGGATGCCACTTATGAGATGTAATAGCATGGGGGGACTTGTATCCCATCACTACTATTTCCAACAACATTGTGACACAACCATCAACCTTTGCAACTATTTCCCCTATCGTATGACACAATCGGTTGGGACACCCGGGAGCACCGGTGTTCAATACTCTTAGGAAGAATAATTTTGTTGCTTGTAACAAAATTTTGGACTCTTCTGTTTGCCAAACTTGTGTGTTTGGGAAGTATGTTAAACTTCCTTTTTCATCATCTACTTCACATACGCTTATGCCATTTGATCTTATGTATTGTGATTTGTGGACATCACCAATTTTGAGTTCTGCAGGTCATAAATATTATATGCTTATTTTGGATTGTTATTCGAATTTTCTATGGACATTTCCCTTAGGGCAGAAATCACAAGCCTTCATCGCTTTTAAATAATTTTGTGTTTTTATCAAAATCCAATTTGACAAATCCATTAAATGTTTTTAATGTGACAATGAGAGGGAATTCCTAAATCTCAATTTAATGATTTTGTCACCAAAATGGGATGTCTTTGCGTCTTTCATGTCCACATACATCTCCTCAAAATGGGAAAGCCGAAAGAAAAATTCAAACGATTAACAATATGATTCGCACACTTCTTGTACATTCATCCACACCACCAAAGTTTTGGTATCATGCACTTCAAATGACCACTTATCTGTTAAATATTCTTCCTAGCAAACTACTTTCCAACGTGTCACCTACACAAAGGTTGTACTATCATCTCCCATCTTTTACACATTTAAGAGTTTTTGGATGTTTATGTTATCCCTTGTTTCTATCCACAACCATTAACAAACTTCAGGCTCGTTCCACCCTTTGTTTGTTTTTAGAATACCCACAAAATCATAAGGGATATAAATGTTATGATATGACTAATGGGAAAATCATTAACTCTCGTCATGTAGTTTTTGATGAGTCTACATTCCCGTTTACTAATTCTCATGTGGCATCCCCACCTTCATATGATTTTCTGAACGACAGAATACATTCAATTTTACAACACCATCTCAATACCCAAAATAAGATGAGACCAACCTAAAATACTCCCCACACCGTACCGGCCCAACCACATAATGGGACTGGGCCAGTCCGCAGTAAGGAGGTCACTGCCTTTTTACCGTCAGCCTCGGCCCAGTCCACATATCATGGCTGGTAGGCCCAAATGAAGGAGCCCACTGCTCTCTCACCCGTGTCTACAAACCGGCACCCAGGCCCAAACCCTTGACCCAAGTCGACTCAAGCACCAAGCAGTAATTAGACCGTCAGTTTTGGCTCGAACCTTCCATCTTGTTGTGGTGAAACATTTAGTTCGGTGGTTAAGCCAACAACTATCAGGACTGTTCTTAGCCTGTCCCTGTCAAAATCCTGGTCCATTCATCAGTTGGATATCAAAAATACATTCTTACATGTCCATTTACAGGAGCTATTTTACAGCTACTGCATGGGCACACAGAAGATGGGCCACATCCAACAGGCCCACTCTCAGGCAACCAAGCAAACCGGACCAGCCCAGTAGTTAGGCCTCCATTATTCGGTCCAATTTCCTGCGACCCAACAGGGAGTCCAGCTTCCTCAGGCCCAATTGATTGAATCCCAACAGTCTGCTCTAAGCCCTCTCCAATCCAATTTGGGCTAGGTTTTCGCCACATTGACTCCTCGGTAGGCCGATAACGTGTGGTATATGGATACGGTCGCCATGTCTCACCTCACCAATAATTCTAGTAATCTTAATCAACTTCGAAATTTAAATACTCCGCAGTCTATCATGGTCGATAACAGTTATCACATTCAAATTTAAGAATTTAGCCACACTCTTACCCCAGCACCGCATCTCCACTTCTCTTTTAAAAACGTCTTCTATGGCCCACACATCATAAAAATCTAATTTCTGTTAGAAAATTTACCACCGATAATTATGTCTCAATTAATTTTAACCCATTTGGATTTTCTGTGACGGATCTTTGTACCGAAAAACTCCTTACGAGATGCAATAGTGAGGGGGACCTATATCTTTTACTACCCACATCCGCTATTAGTGTCACTCCTCCCACCCTTCTAACAACCATATCTACCTCAATGTGGCACAGTAGACTTGGTCATCCGGGTTCTCACATTTTTTATTCTCTTGGAAACCGAAATTTAATCCAATGTAACAAAGGGAACCTTTCTCATAGTTGCTCCTCTTGCCAGTTAGGGAAACACGTTAGACTACCATTTATGACTTCTATGAGTACTACTTTCTCTCTTTTTGATATTATTCACGCTGATTTATGGACATCTCCCATAACTAGCAATTTAGGCCAGAAATATTATCTGGTATTTTTTGATGATTTCTTTCACTTTCTTTGGGTATACCCACTCAAACTCAAATCTCAAGTGTCCTCCAAATTTGTTGAGTTTCGTACACTGATTAAAATGCAATTTGAAAAAGACATCAAATCGTTTCAATGTGATAATGGTCGTGAGTTTAATAATTCTCTATTTCATAAATTGTTGTACGGCTAATGTCATGATCTTTCGTTTCTCCTGCCCCTATACCTCTCCTCAAAATGGAAAAGCCGAAAGAATTCTACAAATCGTTAATAATATGATTCGTACCCTCTTTTTTCATGCGTCTCTCCCCCCTACTTTTTGGGTATATGTGCTAAAAATGATAGAACACATTCTCAACATTTTACCTACCAGTGCAATTCAAAATAGGACACCCATCGAAATTCTCTACAGTCGGATCCCTACCTATGACCATCTTAGAATTTTTGGTTGTCTGTCTTACCCTAATCTGACATCCACGACCCCCCACTAATTGTCACCCAGATCTACTCCGTGCGCCTTCCTAAGTTTCCCGTCAAACCATAGAGGGTACTTGTGCTATGAGCTCTCCACCGAAAAAATAATAATTTCTCGTCACGTCACCTTTGTTGAATATGTTTTCCCATTTGATAACATTAAAAAATTCCGAGTCACTGATTACCAATTCCTCGATGATTCGGACCCATCATCGCTTGTCCAACAAGTACTCCATCAGGCTGCCACTGTTCCAACGACGGCAGACGCACCAACTGCCACCACCGACAATCCAATCCCGATCTCCCCTGTCAGCCAGTCATCCGGTTCCCCCTCACCCTCTCTCAGTCACAGACCACTGATGCACCCCCACTCACTGACCAGCCCCTGTGTCACCACCGCAACTCCGATCAACCAACCCAGCCCAGATCGAGCACCACCCCACCAGTACCGTAATAGCAATGACAACCCAAACCCGACATTACCACCAACACCTGTTACCAGTTCCACCCTCCAGATCTGCACTGTCACCACCTCCGATAGCCTACCCAACCTAACCAGTTTCGCCACCACCATCTGCCACCACCAGTCCACACCTTCTGAACTTTGTCACCCCCATCGACTTGCACCCACCGCCAAACCCAACCACCGACACCGCACAGATACCAATACCAAACCAGAACGCAATCCTGAACCCACACCTTGGCCCGACACCCAGCAGACCAACTGCATATATCCCTGCCCCCTTGCACCATATGGAAACTCATGCCTAATACAGGATTTTCAAACCCAAAATTCAATTTAACCTATCCACACAAACCATATGCCCAATCCCCAAAAACCCAAAATTGGGCAAACTAGACCTAAATTGGAATGCAGCCATATGTGAGGAATTTAATGCTTTAACAAAACAACACACTTGGGATTTGGTTCCTAGACCGGAGGGGGTGAATGTGATCTGATGCATGTGGCTTTTTCGCCATAAATACAGAGACAATAGTGACCGTGAGAGATATAAGGCAAGACATGTGGCTAATGGTACCAATCAACAGAAGGCTATTGACTGTGGTGAGACTTTTAGTCCGGTTGTTAAACTAGCTACTATTCACACAGTTCTAAGTATTGCTATGGGTAAGCACTGACCGATCCATCAGCTTGATGTCAAGAATGCATTTCTACACGAGGATTTGAAAGACTGTTTATGCATCAGCCGCCTGGTTTTGCCCATCCGATAGCCCATGAGTATGTCTGTTGTCTTCGTAAGTCACTCTATGATTTGAAACAGGCCCCTCGAGCGTGGTATGATCTCTTTGCACAGTACATTATGCACTTGGATTCGTATGCAACAAGTGTGATAATTCTCTATTTATTTTTCACTGAGGTAGTAGCATTGCTTATTTGTTGTTGTATGTGGATGATATTGTTCTTACTGCCTCCTATGATGTTTAGAATAATGAGATTATTACATTGCTCAAAACTGAATTTGTTATGACTAATTTGGGGAAGTTGAGCTATTTTTTGGGGATTTCAGTGACTAGATCTGCAGATACTATGTTTCTCTGTCAGCGTAAGTATGCAGTGGAGATTATGTACATGGCTAAAATGGAAAATTGCAAGATCATGTCTACTCCAGTTGACTCTAAATCAAAGCTTAGTTCTTTGGATGATGATCTAGTGTCAGATCCCACTCTCTACAGGAGTCTTGCAGGTGCACTAGAGTACCTCACTTTCACTAGGCCTTATATTGCTTATGATGTTCAGCATGTATGCTTATTCATGCATGCCCCATGGAGCCTCATTTTACTTTCCTTAAACGTATCGTCTGATATGTTAAGGGTACACTTGATTATGGTTTGCATATATACCCCTCAGCACATACCAGGTTGTTGTCCTATACGGATACCGATTAGGTAGGTTGCATAGACACGTGACGCTCCACATCAGGCTACTGTGTGTTCTTAGGGGTAACCTTATTTCTTGGTCTGCCAAGAGACAAGACACATTATCCCGTTCGAGTGCAGAAGCAGAATACAGAGGCGTTGCTAATATTGTTGCTGAGATCTGTTGGCTCCGAAACCTTATTTTAGAGCTTCAGTGTCCATTACGTAAGGCGTCGTTGGTTTATTGTGATAACATATCCATCATATATCTATCTCATAATTCAGTTCTGCATCAGCGAACCAAGCACATTGAGATGGACATCCACTTTGTTCGTGAGAAGGTTGCTCTCGGTCATGTCAAGGTGTTGCATGTGCCTTCTTCATATCAGTATGCAGATATATTCACAAAGGGCCTTCCTAGATAGCTCTTTCTAGACTTCAGATTCAGTTTTAGCGTCCGGCCTCCTCCCGCTCCGACTGAGGGGGTGTATTATCACATGTACATTGTATTATATTTAACCATATTTAGTCTTGTGTAATTATGGTAGATATAGGATCCCTATTATATGAGAATTCCACATTATACACCCTATATATATTTTGTATTAATGAGAAAGGCTCCACAAGAGAGATTAATACAATTTTACAGTAATTAGCTACAAACTTCTGTTATAACAATAAAATTGTCACTATTTAGGTAAGTATTTCTAAGATACTTAGCAACTATAGAAGAAATGAGAAAATTGACTCTGCCTAGTTAAATATTGTAGTTACGAAATTTCACAAAATTTAAATTGCTATAAAATTTGATTATTTGTAGCAATTGTAGGTACCAGCCAATCAGCCACGATCTTCATATTTGTAGCTGATAATTGGCTGTTATATCTGCATAATATTAAAGTGAGATAACGCATACTAGTAATTAACTTTAAGGACCCGTTTGTCCATGAAATATATTCATTTTTTTTAGAATTTTTTTTCATTTTATTTAAAAAAACAGTGTTTAGCCATGAAATTTTTTAAATTCAACTTAAAGTTGTATTTCAAATTTAAAAAACAACTTATAACCTGTTTTTTCAACCTTTTTTTTTTTTTTTACTTTTGAAGTTGTATTTAAGTATATTCAAACATGAACATTATTTCAAATATGTTTTGAAAAAAATATAATCAAACACAACTCCCTAAATTTCCAATAAAGTGAAAATATTTAAAATTTATGGCCAAACGCCTACTTATAGAACCCTAAAATTTAAAAAATACTGTACACTATAATTGTATAAAAATAATTAGTGAAACAAATTATTATTTTTATATCGCAAGTGAATATTGTAATTTTAAAAAAAAATCATCCAGTTTGGTTTCTAGTGGGGTGTTGTATACTTGTATTTTAATACGTATGACACCACATTGCTATTATCGCGTTAGTACACTACCCACCAAAACACATAAAAGCATGCATGCTTTCATACAAACAACTAACAAGTCTTCATATATTTCTCTTCTATAACCTTTTTTTCTTCCTCTATATACCTCCCCTATTTTCTTCTCAGATCCCTGCCTGAATTTCGTCGGACCGTAATTTTTTTTTTCTTAAAACACCACGATTTTAATTTTCCCGATAGTGATCGAGCGAAGGATTCAACGGTCTATATATATAGGTAACACTTTTTGTTTGTGCATAATTGTTGTATATATATATAGAGAGAGAGTGCATGTAATATTGTATGTAAAGATGAAAGAAATGAGCCTATCATCAAAATCATCAATGACCATATCCAAATGCATATTTTTTGGTGTCATAACAATGCCAATCCTTTTTTTCCTCTCCCATCGAAACTCATCCTCTACCCTCATCTCCACCACAACAACATTATCATCAAACTCCGATTCGGATCTTAAAATCTGACCCGGATACTCCACCTACGATTCCTACATTCAAAGACAACTAAACAAGAGCCTCAATCCAAAACTCCGAAAAATATGGACAACACGAGATTGGGATAGGAAGATTCAAATTTTCTCGAAATTCTTTAATGAGCTTAAAAATAGAAAACTTCTGTTAGAATCATCAAAGGTGCTTTGCATCGGTGCCAGAATGGGACAGGAAGTTGAAGCATTAAAACGGGTCGGGGTATCGAATTCAATTGGAATGGATCTGGCACCTTATCCGCCTTTAGTGGTTAAGGGTGACTTTCATAACCAACTGTTTGATGATGCGAAGTTTGACTTGAAATTTTCTAACGTGTTTGATCACGCATTATTTCCGCAGAAGTTTGTGTCGGAGATCGAAAGGACGTTGAAGCCTGGTGGGATTTGTGTTTTACACGTGGCGTTGTCTAGACGGGCGGATAAGTATTCGGCAAATGATTTGTATAGTGTTGAACCGTTGAAGAAACTGTTTAAACGGTCCGAGTTGGTTCATACGAGAACCGTTGATGGGTTAGGTTTGGATACCGAAGTTGTTTTCAGGAAAAAGAGATGATCCAACCGGTTCGGTTTTTATTTTTTTATTTTTTTATTTTTATACTTGAATTTTTTCATTTTTATTCTAGGTTGGAGTAATGCTGGACATTAAATTCTTTTTTAAAGTTTAGTAGTTGTAGTCAATATAGCTTTTATTCTTTGAAGAACAAGACAACAAGTTTGGGATTTTTTTATTTATTTGTCTTTTGGCTGACTTTTAGTTATTGGCATGTGGGTTCTATCATTACTTCTATATTTATTTTTTTAAGCAAGAAGAGAAATAACACAAAAAGAGAGTTCTAGTGGGTGTAAATGTCCAATGCAAATGGAATGGTGATATCTGTATAAGAGCATATAATTTTCCTTTTTCCGTTTTAGGTGGCCATTGGTTTTGGACCAATCAAAGCATGATGCGGAAACGAAGGGCACAAGCTTTGTTTATGATTTAATTATCGCAGTCATAATTTAATGGGAAGTCTTAAATTTAAAAAATATATTTAAAGTCCATTCTTCTACTTTTTTGAAATGCTAATATATATGAGCTATTTTTTTTATAATCGATTAATTCTAATAATTCTTTTCAATTGATAATATAGCTGAAACATTTAATTTTTCTCTAACATTATTAGTCTTAGGTAAGATTTTATCAATTTTGTAATTTTGAATAGAAATTTTCGCTCAGACAGCCGTTACATAATTGTTAACTTCTATAAGCAATACAAGCATTTGAAAAAGAATCAAACTTTTTTTATTTGATTGAGTATATCAATTAGAATATTATCTTCTACTTGTATGATTTTTCTTAGTATTTTTAATTCAGAAAATAAGTCTAGACCATCAATATCAGAGTGAGTGTGTTACCACTATATTTTAGTATACAACATTCAAAGTTAAGATAATATTTTAAAATTCTTATAATTTAATGATCTCAATTTTTACCACCAAATAGAAAATTTTAAAAAAAAAATCCATTCGCTTCAATTTTTATCATAAACTTTTGCTATCTGAATTAACAAAAATAGCACATCGTACCTAAAGGAATATGATCCTTATGTTTATTCATTAATAATTTACAATATATATAGTATTACAGAAATATTTACCTTGCTACAAACTAGGTAATTAATCAACCTAATTACAAGAGTAACATAATTCTACCTAATATAGGAGATATACAATTATTATGAGAATATTCGGTAAATATTCTATTACACCCCCGTAGTCGAAACGGGAGGTTCACGTACACCGAGACTGGCTCGAAAATCATCAAACAGTATACGCGGAAGTCCTTTGGTAAATATGTCGGCAATATGATATCTGGAAGGAACACGAAGGACACGAACTTGACCACAAGTCATTTTTTCACACACAAAGTGAATGTCCATTTCAATGTATTTGGTGCGCTGATGTTGGACATGATTGCTGGAAAGGTATATCGCACTAACATTGTCGTAGTAGACCAATGTTGCCTTTTTAATTGGGCAGCGAAGCTCGAGTAGAAGGTTACGATTCCAACAGGACTTAGAGACGATGTTTGCTACACCTCTGTATTCTGCTTCGGCACTGAATCTAGATAGTGTAGGCTGCCTTTTAGAAGACCAAGACAATAGGTTATCCCCAAGGAAGACGCAGTAACCAGACGTGGAGCGACGGGTGTCAGGACATCTAACCCAGTTAACATCAGAATATGCAGCGAGACCAGTGAGCGAGGACCTGTATAAGTGTAAGCCGAAGTGAAGAGTGCCCTGGACGTACCGTAAAATACGTTTGAGGGCATTCATAAGTGCTTCCGTCGGACTGTGCATGTGCAAACAAATTTATTGCATGGTATATGATATGTCTGGTCTCGTGAATGTGAGATACTGCAGGGCCCCAACCAAGCTATGATAGTGAGTCGGGTCTGAATTCAGAGGGTCGGAATCGGGGTTAAGCTTGAAATTAGTGTCCACTGGCGTGTGGATTGGTTTGCAAGATGTCATGCCTGTATGATCAAGGATCTCTTCGGCTTATTTCTTCTGTTACATAAATAGGCCGCCAAAATGACGAGTGACAGAGATGCCTAAGAAATAACTCAGGGGGCCCAGATCCTTCATATCAAACTTAGAGGCAATGCGTGACATAATGGACTGGCGGAGGGCATCAGATGATGTGGTGAGGATGATGTCATCAATATATAATAAGATGTAAGCCATGTCTGGACCCTTGTTGTAGATGAACAGAGAATGATCAAATTTCTTTGTGAAAAACCGATAGAGGAGACATAATTGGCAAACCGTTGGTACCATGCTCGAGGAGCATGTTTCAGTCCATAGAGCGATTTCTGCAACAAACAAACATAATCCGAATGAAAAGGATCCCTGAAACCCATAGGTTGATGCATATATACCGTTTCATGCAGATCCACATGTAAGAAGGCATTCTTGACATTAAGCTGATGAATGAGCCAAGACTTGGATAGGGCAATGCTAAGGACGGTCTGGATGGTTGCAGGTTTTATGACCGGCTGAATGTTTCATCTCAGTCCACTCCCATCTGTTGAGACCTGCCATCACCTACAAGACGGGTCTTGTGCCGCTCAAAAGAACCATCAGATTTCTTTTATGTCTAAAAATCTACATAGAACGAATAATGTTAGCATCATGTGGACGTGGTACTAGGTCCCGCGTCTTATTATCAATAAGAGCATTATATTCGTCAATCAGTGCGGTTTTCCAATTAGGATCGGACAACGCATCCTTCGAATTATGAGGAACGGGGGAAAGGACAACTGAAATGGATAGGTTAAACAACCTAAAAGGTTTGGAAATGTCGTACATAGAACGGGTTTCCATCATGTGTGGGTGTGCCTCAGGACACTGGATGGGAGGAGGGAAGGTGTCGTGGGACTACCGGGAGGACGAGGGAGGGCAGGTGTTGTGGTTTTGGCTGGCTGAGACTCGATTTGTCGACAGTTGCCGAGTAGCAACCCTGAGACGGGCTGGTCCGAGCATCCCTCGACGGAACCGGGTGGGATGCTTGTCCCCGACTGGTTGTGGTGGGGTCGGGTGTTGTTGACTGTGATGTCAAATTATATAAATAATGGATTAGAATGGGGTTTAGGCCATCATTTAGGAAGTCGTAGGAATGCCGAGGTGGCGACTTTAGTGAAGCAAAAGAAAATTGAGACTCATCAAATAGGACATGTCGAGAAATAATTACTTTACGATTTGATAAGTCATAGCAAGAGTAACCACGATGATTGAGGGGTAGCCTAGAAACACAAATGGAGAAGATCGGGGTTGGAGTTTGTGAGTGGTCGGATGGAGAGGATAACAGAGATATCTGAAGACACGCAAGTGTTGACAAGAGGGGTTCCTACGAAATAGAACTTGAGTGGGTGACCGTTGAGCTAGAGACTTATTTGAGATTATGTTAGGAGGTAGGTGGCCATGGAGACTGTGTAATTCTAGTGTTAAGGGGGATTGAGAGGTGGGCAAGTAGAGCACGAATTAAGTTGCTTATGGTGCGAATTTTTCGTTCGGCCTTACCATTTTGGGAGGAGGTGTGAGGGAAGGAAAAACGAAAGGTAAGACCGTGTTTGGCGCAAAACTGTTTGAATTGGTTATTATCGAATTTCCTGCCATTGTCACATTGAAAATATTTAATGCTCTTTTCAAATTGTATTTTTTAAAGCACTAAATGATGAAAAAATTGCGTAGACCTGTGATTTATTACCATTTGGAAAAGTCCATAGAAAGTTGGAACAATCATCCAAAAATAACACATAATATCAATGGCTTGAAGTACTTAAAATGGGAGAAGTCCAGAAATCACTATGTATTATATCAAAAGGCATTAAAGTACAGTTTGTGGATGAATAAAACGGCAATTTTACATATTTCCCAAATATGCAAGATTCACAGACATGAGTCTTAGAGACACGGTTGCATTGAATAAAATTATTATTTCTAAAGGAGCATAAAACAGAATCTCCCGGATGTCCTAATCTAGAATGCCATAAAAAATGAAAGAGCAGGAAATGTTGATGGAATTGAGGTTGTGTTATTGACGGTGTTGGAAATATGGTAGAGATCTCTAGTGCTGTCACATCTCATTATTCGCCTCCCCGTCGTAAAATCCTTCACAGAAAAACCAAAAGGATCAAAGTCAAGGAAAATATTATTATCAGTTGTGAAACGTCGCACATAGATTAGATTTTTAATGAGTTTTAGGTCATGGAGGACATTTTATAGAATTAGTGGTGGATGTGGTGGGGAGAGGGATGAATGACCATAACCACGAATTGGAATGCCTTGTCCACTACCAACAATAATATTCCTATTTAAATTACTCAAATTGGAATAAGATGAGAGAGTACCTTGTGATGCCGTCATGTCAGAGGTGGCGCTTGTGTCCATATATCAATTTTTGTCTGGAGCATTGAGGGACATCGTGTTCATAGCTGCCTCAATATCAGTCGGTGCATAGGTGTAGGATGGGGAGACCTGTGCTGTGTAAGCCTATTGTGGACGTGCGCCGAGTATGCCAAGTTAGGTCTGTTGGGCCGGAGGTGTAGTCCACGAGGATGTTGGATACGGGTAAGGAGGAGAGGCCCAAGTTGGTGGGGCCCACGCGGCTCACGGCGGGTAGGCATCCCACGATGGAGGCTGCTGCAACTGCCGCGGACGCTGCTGGTTGTTCCCTGTCGGCGGTGACTGCCCCTTGCCGTCGCCGTTGCTGCCGGAATTTCGTCCGTCGCGGCCCCTGCCGGATTATCGGCCTTTGCAGTTGTTGCAGGTGGTGGGGGCTTGATTCGGGTCCTTGGGTCGACAATGGTGACTGCTGTAATTCGAGGCCCTGCCGTCGGCGAAGGGCTCAATGGTGGTGGTGAGGGCAGCGTCGGCAATGCCGGCCTGAGTGGTGATGCACTTGATTTTCTGGGTTTCTTCAAGAATTAGCCTCGAACAGGCCTCATAGAACGGCGGTAACGGCGTACATTATTGAAGGATGGTAGCAACGCAGTCATAGGATTCATTCAAGTCTGCAATAAGTTGCATTACCAATCATTGATTAGTGACTGGTGCACCAACGTTGGAGAGTTGGTTGGCAAACATCTTTAGTTCTTGACAAAAGGCCGACACATTAGAAAAATCATCCTGATGAAGGTCCTTAAACTAATTTTCAAGGTATAAGGCATGTTGAGTTTTGTTGTCGTGAAAAATATTCTCCAAACGTTCTCACGTTTGGCGGGTAGTAGCATCAGTCTCAATGATTGTGTGCAATAGATCATTCGAAATGTGCCGTATATCCACTGGAGGACAACTGCATTCAAACGAGACCAAAGTTCATCATCAGAAGTCGAGGGTAGGTCGAGGGGCATCAATTTAGGAGGGATGATATGGTCGATAATTTTGTAGACACGACAATGGATTTTGAAAAGTTTCGCCCACGAGGAGTATTGACTCTTTTCTATCTCAAGAGTAATAGGGATGAAATTTTTAATGTTGTTGACCGCAAGTGCAGGATGGAATTTGGTTTGGTCAGTCATGGAAAACGAAATTTAGGAGGAAGAGGGAGAGAGAAAATGATTTCAACGTACATATCAAACACTTAATAGACAGTCTCAATGTGAATATCAAATATCCAGCACAGACGATCTCCACGTACATATTATAACATAATCAAAACCTCAATGCAATCGTATGACATGTCAACAAAGTATGATCAACAGCCAAACATGCTTTCTATGTGTGCATAACTCAAGATATATTCTCGCATGAAACTATTGCTCAGAACATTTTCACCGGCATGGTATTATACTCAATAAAATCAAGTTATCAATCAAAGCAAATAAAAAATAAGCCTTCTAAGTAATAGACCTCGACATTCATCCGATACATGCATAAACGCTTGTCAACTCGCATGTACGTTTTCACCGTTCCCATAATGCATTTCAATTTTATTTAGTTGCGAAAAATTTCTCCATCAAAGTAAAAGTCTTAACTTACCTCAAATTGAAGCCTTTCAACTACCTCGAACGGCCTTTAGATCATTCTATAATATTTGAGTGATTGCCGCAAGGAATGACGCCATAGCTCCTACAAAAGTAATAACAATCAAAGCTTTTTCTCAAAGCCTCTGAATACTTCTAGTCTATTCAAAAGTATACCACACAAAATTAAATGATTTCAACGATACTCATTATAATATAAAAATAATTGGAGTAAAAAGTCAAACTCTAATCCCGGGGTCAAAATTTGAAGTTGATTCCAAAATTAGATTACACGTTTCCTAAGGGTTTCAAATCTACAATATCAACTCCATCCAACCTCAAATTGTCGTACAATTGACAAGTAAAGTCTCTTAACTTAGGGTTAGAATTTCACTTTCATACTTTGAAATCACGAATTAAACATCTAATTTAAGTGAGCATTCAAGTACAATATTTAATTCCAAGTGTAAAATCATTATCCCATCTGAAAAGGTTCAAATCCCTTGAACATCGGCCAAGTCGAGCTCCAAATTCTCCAAAAGTTCTGAAATGAAGTGAAAATCCCGACTTTAAATTTTTTTTATACCTAGAAACTCAACCCTTCACGACCTGACAGGGCATGTCCGCGACCGCGAAGCGCTATCGGGAGGACTCCCTGCACAACCTCGAGGTCCCTTTACACGATCGCGACGCGTCTGACCCCAGCCTTTCGCGAATGGAGTACCTCCCCGTGAATGCAAAGAATAACTATTGCGCACCAAAAAGAAAAATAAAATCTTATGCAACTGAAATGAGATTTTGGCATCCGAAACTCCCCCGAGCCCCTTAGTCCCAACTTGAACATACACACAAGTCCGAAATCATCATACGAATCTATAGAAACCTTCAAACAATTAATCTAAGTCAATTTAATTCAATTTTTTACTTTGGCCAACTCCATAAACTTTAGTTCAAGTCTAGGCATTCCAACATGCTCCCGAGCACCTCGAGACCCGTACCATCCATACCTTTAAATCATAAATTACTAAATGAACCTACGGAAAGTCTCAAATAGAGTAAAGGACTTCTAAAACTCAAAACTTCCGATTAGGTCATTACAAGTCAGCACTAATTTAAATTACTATCAAAATCTAGGGTTTCGTTAAAGCCGTTTCATTGGATTATTGCTTTATAGAAAAATGTTACTAACAGGATTAAATAAGTGGGTCAGGTGGTATATGCCATTTTTTTAATGAAGTATATCAACACTAAAAAGTTTGAAAACAAATGCTGCAACAAAAGATGATATCAATGGTGTCGTGGCAAAAATTGAACGACTAAGTGTGGAGCTTGGTGCATTCAGGGATGATTTCGATACTGCTATTCGTAAGCTCAAGAAAACTTTAGAAGCCATTCCCACTATTGTGCGCATTGATAATCTCGTTCACTTAGATGACACCAAAATCATTCTCATGTAAACTTAATAAATCCAAATGAAATATTATACTCCAATAATAATAAGAAATTAAATTAAAATTCTAAATTATATTTAATTTACTTTTTTCCTGAATGAAAAAGGACGTTCCAATTCGAATTATTGCATTCAGTTCAATGGTTCACTAGATTTCTGTAATTATTTCAAAATTGATAGTCTACTAGCCTTACAAAAGTTGATAAATGACCACACACGTCTTTCATCTAATTCACCCTCTCTTGAAAATTGGAAGTTCCAGAGAGCACTTTCTTTTATTTTAGTGTAGTTCAAGTTCAAGTTCAAGGTTCTTTTACCTCTTAAAAATAAGAGAAAGTTACAATTCTCTGTCCAAATCAAACTAACCAAAATTATCGCACCGAATAAACTGAAATCTATTTGAGAAAAGCCAAATCATACCGAATGCAATTAGGTATGATTTTGGTACAACATTTTAAAAAACAGACACCAAAAATACCGAATCAAAAGGTCTAAAAAACCATTGACCAACAAACCTTAACTGCAAGCAATCTCTTTAGGTTTCAACTATAGAATGAATTACAATGACACAACATAATCCAGACCGGGCAAAATTTCAATATCAGAGAATGAAAATCACGTCAACTGCATGGGATATAAATCTGTGCACAATGTACTCCTGATTAACCTTTAATCAAAATACATAAATACATACGGGCAAGAAATATTTTCCTCGTTCTTTTTCATTTTCTTGTTGCTTTGGAGGCCCAGGTGACACACGATTAAGGAGGGTGGAGGGTGCTATGGAGAGGTGACTGTACCAAAAATTAGGGTCATTTCACTAGCAACCAAGGAGATGAGAGTTACTGATTCTGAGTGTCTGCTAGACTATCAGGGACAACATCAACAGGCTGACGTTCTTCATCTTGACATTGAGCAGCCGTAACCTTAGCCTTCTTGAAACGGCTAGAGCTTCTCAGAATCATATCCATGGTTGTGCCCTGACCTAAAAAGCTGTTGGAATATTCACTGTGATCATAAGCACCAGAAATTGGACGAATAAAGGAAGTGCACAGATAACTTAGACAATTCAAAATGTACTAAACTATTTGCTAAAACACCAGAATTTCCTCACATGCAAATATTCCCGTCTCAATGACGAGTATAAATTTGTAAACATGCCATCCTTAGTTTTCTCAACCTGTCATTAACAGCCGTTACCAATCATAGACAATAATTAACTGTTGTTCACAAGTGGCATGATGACAAAATAGAGCAATGTTAAGAGATCATAGCTTAAGTTTTCTCCACCAGAGCAAGCTACCGCCAAGTGTTTCAGAGCAACATTCAGAACAAAGAGTAGAATAAATTTCGCCAGCGAAGTGTAGCCTTGGAGAACCCCACCCCATTAAAAAAGGCAAAAATAATAAAGATCTATTGACTTGATTGCAAGAATTTATAAACCAGGCAAATTAGAGAGTGACTAGTTCATAAACAATAATGTACCGACAGAGAGAACATGTTTAACTAAGGGCTTAAGACCAAAAAAAAATAGATCTCTCACTTACCTTGATTTGCCCTTATGCTTTGCACCAGCATCATTGTGTTTTGCAACATTAGCTCCTATCAAGTCAACATATGGAAAGTACAAATTAGCTTATAAAAGGAATGAAGATAGAGAGAAACAGGAAATTATGAAATGTATTTTGAGATATATATTGCATTGATTTTTTATCCATGGCAAAATAAGGGGTCCTCAATATGGTTTAATACTTGGGAATCATGATTTTGGTATGCCAAGGTAGGGGTAAGGTCTGCGTACACTCTACCCTCCCTAAGTAACACTACTTCATCTTCTCAATTTTTTGTGGATGTAAATGGAATAAGAACATATAGGACTGTGCTTATGTTGCCTGATATTATGTTTAGCAAAATTTTCAATTGGTTTGACACGTTACTATACCAAGCCTCACAAATGGTTTACCAGCCTAACATGAGTAGAAGGCCTCAAATTTTTGTGGGAGTAAGTGGAATAAAAACATATAGGAAAGTCAATACATGAAAGGAAAAATTAAGCAGATCAAATTTGTAATTACCAGTTGGAGTTGAAGCCTGACTTATTTCACTTCCTTCAACTGAATCGCCAGAAGATGAATAATCCGATGGAGTCTCAGTCGAAGAATCAGATTCTCCACCCCCCTTACTGTCAGACCTTCTCGATCTACTATCCACAAGTTTAGGCTCTGGTGTAGGAAGCACTCCTTTCTTTGGTAGTGTAAGATCCTCGATGTCTCCGGTTCTCGTTTTTGTATTTCTGGTAGCCAAACTTTGGATTTTTGAACCTGTTTGCCGTCTATTGTCCTCGGGGAATCTGTCAGAACCTTTTGAGCGGGAGCTGGACGTAGATTCGTCCATGGATTCTTCACTTTTCTTCTTGTACGCTGGAGCATCAGAAGTTGCAAGTTTTCCAGCTTCTTCAAGATTTTTATCTCCCTGAGCACTTGAGTGACTCGGAAGTGCCACCTCAATTCTTGAGTTCAAGATATCTTCCGAAGTTCCTCTAGAAGTCATTCCATCCTTCTTTGACTTTCTGCCAGCTTTTGTGTCTCTGTTTGATTTCTTTGGTTTCTTTGATGCCACTTCTCCATGTTGGCCAGGAACAAAATATTGCTTGAAGTTTATGCCCTCGCTCTTATCAGCATTTTTGACATCTTTCCTAGAACTCTCAGAATTGGAATGAATATCAGAATTTCTCTGATTTTCCAATTTGGTAACAGCCAACTGATCAACGTGACTATTTTTACCTGACTCGTCCATCTCCATTGGCTCTGGCAGAGGGTTCACATCTCCCAAATTATCATTTGAAGCTGCTAATTCTTTTGGACTGACTTCCTGGTCTTGAATAGACAAAATGGATTTGCTCTTCTTAGAACTTTGGCTCTTTTTGGTTTTCGTTTTCAGTCTCTTTTCTACAATGCTCACAGTCTCCTGATTTTTATCAGTCTGGTTAAGCAGCAAATGCTCAACCTTATTTCCCTTTTTCTCAATGGGTAGAAGCTCTGCCTTAGTGCAGGTTGCCTTCTGAACTTGTTGATGAGAACCTGCAGCACAGGAACTCTTCGACTCTTGTTCTGATGCCCCCTCTATTTTGCTGGAAGGCAATGCATTTTTGTCTTGATTAGACCCTTGAATGGAGTGATTAGCAGGAGGATCAATCATCGTTGAAGGGGCATATGAAACATCATTAATATAAGTGGAAACCTCCATTTTTGTTTTTCTCTTCTTACTTCGACTAGAGTTTCCATGTCCTTCAGAAACCTTCACATCGGAGGGAGCTGTAGAGATAGTTTCCACTTCCTTAATAGTCATTTCTGCTTTGGCATAATCTGGTGATCTGCATGTTGCAGATTGAACTTGCACGAGATCCTTGTTTTGATACGAGCCTTTCACCTCTGTATTTACATTAATCTGCAGCATTCCAACATCAGGCGAAATTTCACCTTTCTTATTCTGCTCAGTTACCGGATCAGTTATAGGTCCAATCCCTGCAGCTAAAGACGGGCAGTTCACCCTACTGTCATCCATCCCATCTAATTTATCAGGTATCTTTTCAGCAGATTTCTTGCGACTCTTTTTCTTCCGCTTCGTGCTGCTAGCATTTTCAGATTCAATGTTCCCTTTGTCATCCACTGCCCTTTTGGCTGAGAGAATTTGTTCTTTAGTTGCCCCAGTTGCTTCATTGTTATCTGAAGGAAAGGATGTCTCAGCAACTTGAGTAACTGACGACTTGCCTTCTTTCCCTATTTCATTTATATGATCTACATCAGTTTTTGGCATAATACTTCCAACCTTTGTAGTTGCATCACTTGAACCATCATGATGGACTATATCTTGGTCAGATGCATAAGCATTTTGAGAAGCCTCAACAATATTTTTCATATCTAACTCTTGATGAGGAGTTGACTTCTTGGCCCTGCTTCTCTTCCTCCCAGAGCTCTTTTCTGCTACTCCCAACTGGTAGGAAGGCACTGGATCCCTGGTACTTGCATCACCCAACTTATCACTCATGGGTAGTTCAACATCACAGTTCGGTATCAGCTCCTCTTGTTCTCCAGTTTTAGTAGTAACATCAGTTCCAAGTTCATTGTTACCAGACTCTTTGTTTGACGGTTGATCTTTAACTGGAGGTGTTTCTTTCAGTCTAGATTGAGTAACATGAATATTAGAGTCAACATCAGTTAACTTGTCAAAGATTTTCATTTCAACTCCTTCCTTTTGCTCTAACCCCCTAGTTCCCTCAAATTTATCAGTAGAACCCGGAATCATGCAGGAAACCTCGTCATGGCACGTGGATAAGTCCTTTCCCTTCTTCTTCTTCTTACGGGCTGTATCTGTTCTCACAGATTGGTCCCCCAACGTTTCTGCTAAATCTGCCTTTATTGGTTTACCTGCTATGGAGTTCTCTGGAACTGCAATCTTCAAGATATCCCTATGATTGAACTCGGTGGAACCTCGACTGCTTTCCTTGCTACCCAAAATTTTAACTTTATTCGCAACAGTCCCAGAGAGTGATGTTTCGTCAAGTGTATCATTGTTCCTATTTCCACGTTGCTCATCCTGCACACCAGAGATTTCAGCACTTGCACCACCCATCCTGTATTTCTCCGTTCCCAATTTTGACACCTTACTGGGATCAGAAGTTTGGTTTCTTAAAGGTTCAGCACTGACATCTTCCAATTTCATGTTTATATTCTCTCGTTCTCCTTCATTAAAATTTGCTGAAGTAGTATCATTTTCAATGATCTTAAATTCAGAATCATTATCTATGCCATGCTTTGAAGTGTGGGTATCTGTTACAGGGAGGTTGACTACATCTTCTTTGTGCTTTAATTTACGCTTCTTAGCCACAGGACCAGATATGGGAGGAAGTTCCTGTGAATTATCCACGGGCTTCACACTCTTGAATTCACCAATAACCTTGGCAACTTCCTTCTGTTTCACGATGGAGCTAGATGCCAAGTTTCCATGAGCTGGGTAAGATTCAGTAGTATCAAAAACCTTTTGTTTATCCATTGATTTGAACGAATCACTGGGGAGAAGATTTTCAGCTTCAGTTTGCGGATAACTGATGCAAAGTAACCCCTGGTCATTTCCACTGCATTGAAATCTAGAAGCATCAACAGAAAGGAACAAACCATTTTTGACACTCTCAAAAACACCTCTAACAAGCATAGTATCCGGAAGATGATAGTAACATCCTTTCCGTTTCACCTATTAGGAATTATGAAAAGTATGTCATGACACAAGAAATATACACAAAAATGGTGAGTTGGAGAGCAACAAACCTTCACAGAAGAAATCTTCAACTCTCTCATTTCAGGAAAGCAACTTAAATGTTCGAACACGATCTTTTCTGCATAACACAAACATGTATATCAGACAACTCAACTCTTTTGTATATCATCTTCTGCTCAAGAATCCAAATATCAAACAATTTTATAAGCAGTAAGTGCACCCAACACCTGGAGAATTTCTTTATAATGACTAATTTTACGAAAAGAAGCATCCAGTAAAGATGATGTATAAAACAGCTGACAGCAAATATTTTAAAACTATGTGTACAACATTTATGTGGCACCTTTCAAATTTCGAGAGTCAACAATCTTTTCTTCAAACGCGAGCTTTTCATATGCCTTCAAATATTTTAGGTTATCAATTTTTTTGGTATAACAGTAATTTATATTTAACTAGTATAAACTTTATACAACCAGCCAGCTCATTGGACTCTAGAGCTGATTCTCAAAAGAACTTAGCAACAAACACTTAACAAAAAGAAAACATTCTATGAACTATACAATGATCTAGGGAAATTGTTCAATTTGGTAACACAATAGGACCATTTCTGCTGCTTCTGTTCAATTTTAGGTTATCAATAATTATGACTTAAGGTAATTTTTACTAGTTTTTAAATATGTAAATTTTATTTCAAAAAATTTAACATTATATATCCAAATTGATAGTCGATATTAAAAAAAAATTGACTCTCAAAATCCGAACTGTGACTATTGGAACAAAATGATATCAAATAGAGTAGAATGAAAAGAAAGATTTTAAGGGGAAAATTACTTTTGAGATCGGAGACGGTATCATAATCGGAGACAATTACAGCCAAGTGGGTATTAAGGTTGGTATCTATGAAAACGGGCTTGTACGATGGCGGATTTTCGGTTGCCGTTGCCGTTGCTCCACCGGAATCAGTTTCTTCGCGACATCGTTTCACCATGATTGCGCCCGCCAACCACGACGGCCGGAAAATCTGACGATCAAAAATGGAAATAGCAAAAGGGTTTTAGCTCTGTGAGTGGTGGCAATTACACAATGAAGGGTTTAACGCCCGATTAAGCTTTGCCGCCAACTATAATGGGCCTCCACTTGCTTTTTCAAAAGCCCAAAGTCCTGTATAATAGGTAATTATTATTAAATTTATACCGTACTCCATTCGGATAAAAAATATTGTCAACTTAACCTTCATCTTTTTTAGTAAAAAAAGTGTTCGCTATCAAATCAAGAAATAATTAATTTTACTTTTTTAGATTTACTTGTGTTAGGTGATCAAATTTCAATACCTATTTAATTAGAAATATTAGAGTCAAATTATATATTTTTACCTAGAAATATAGTATTTTCTTAATAAGTGTGTAAATAGCTAAACGGACACTCTTTTTGATCCAGAGGAAGTAATATTTATAAATAGGGAAAATGCTTCAAAAAAAAAAACCTTTAAACTTATTTCGAAATCTCCGTTATACACTTATATTTTGCTGGTTTTATTATTACCTGAATTTTTTGAAGTGAAATCTCGGCATGTAGTCTCTAATGAGCTGTCTATAGCAAGATAGATAATTTTTATTATAACTATTTTAATTGCAAATCAATTAGTAAAATGAGCTAGGCATTCGATGACGAGTTCATAACGTTTATTCCTGTATTTTTAGTCATTAATCTCGATTACGTATTAGGGGTAAAATGTTACTTACAAGTATAAAATATCCTTTAAATTCGTCAACTACTAAATTTTTTGCCCGATGGATTTTTTTAATTAAATAATGCCTATTACGTCATTGCGAAATATATATATTATTTTGATGAATTAATTTAAATAATAACTTACTTCGGTCAAATATTGTATACGTGTTTTGAAGCACGTGAGATGACAAAAGCAGGCCAAAACACATCTACGATGTGTCCAAGAAAGAGAAATTTAACTTCAATTTTAGGCCTTCCAAAATAAAACCCAGCCACCTTCGTCACGCCATCCATGCCCGCCTTACTACTACCATGGCACTTTGAATTACTTCATTATTTTCTCAAGTGAGCTTCAATTTCGCCTCTTTTCCGTTGTACTTTCATAAACGTCTTTCAAGGTTTTCAAAATAATTCTCCAAGTTCGAACGTTGTGTTTATTTTTTCTTATTTTCATGAACTTCTACTTGGGTATTTTTCTGTACCCTATTGTTATCGTGATTTACGTGTCTAATTTATTTTGTTAAAATAGTAGCAGCAACCATGTCTATCGAAGCTGTTTCTCTTTAATTTGTTGTCTTGCTAGCAGTTTATAAGAAAATCCCATAAAAAATTATACAAAATAGATAGAACAAGAATTTCTATTGCCCTCTAAATGTTGTTGCTGCAAATTACATTCCCTTGAATCATAGATTACTTGCTTGGTACTAGCTATTTTTCTCAAGAGATGTGAAAAATTATTAGTGGTCCTATGAAAATCGTTGCTCTGACTTGTAATGTAGACTGCTTATAATAAAGTGGTGGAACTGTTAAGCACAAGCCACAAAATTCATATTCAAAGTCGTATGTTTACCTATGATATTTTTTTTTTAAAAAAAATGGAGAATCAAGTAGGGTAAAATATGGACACCAGTGGTTATATTTCATTTGAACTTTTAAAGTAAATTATAAAATGCATTATTTCTTTCTTTAAAAAAACAAGAAAACTCATTTTTTCATCTGAAGTTGCATAATTAAATACATGTGTATCATTAGAAGAAATCTCCTTCGGATCATTGGTTTGGTTTGCTAAGACTCGAAATGAAAGCCATCATAAACTTATACAAATTTGCATATTTGAAGCTGAGTTTTCAAAAAACTGCTTGAGTTTTAACAAAATCGGCTCTATGCATGTATACTCTATTTTTCTGTTCAACATGAAAAGCATTTCAAATTGTTAATGAAGCGCATCAAAGATGGCTTAAATTCAATTGTTCATTATCTAATCAATCTTTCTGTTTTAATATGCTATTCAAGAGTTAAGAGTATTCATCAAATATATTTTTATCTAACGTAACGCTATTGAATCCAATGAAGATTGCTTTATTACGTCAGCAGTGTTGAAAATTTACTAAATGTGGAATTAAGTATATTCCATTAATTTATGACTCGAACAATTGGGGCCCGCACATCGGAAACGTCGTTTCCACACACGTGCATACGTAGTGCCAAGTATCGCAAATTTCATTAATGAAAGAGATATTAGTACGTATACGTTTGAGACATAGGATTATGGACGGTTATTGGCCAAATAACAAAGTATTCCACGTTGGTAAACAAAGGAAGAAGTGTACAAAGTGTAAAATGAAACGAGTCGGAAATCGCTGCGGAGCCGTGAAGGGCTGCGGCGCCACACCGTCGGAGCTGCGGCGCCGCGGCGCTTCGGAGGCAGAAAGCTGCGCCGGAAAGTTGGAAAAATTTGACATTTGGGTTGGTTTTGGAGCATTGATTCTCCATTACTTGGCACATGAATTCAGCCATTATTTGGCTGAATGTAACTCCTCAATCAAGTGCAATTACATGGCTATTGAAGGCCATTAGTTGGATAGTTGAGGGGTCTTCTACTTACACAATAAATTGAGGCCTTTGGCTCAATTGAACAACACTCAACACTTAGAAAATACTCCAGAATTTTCAGAGTTCATATTCTTCCTCTCTAGCAAAGTTACTATACTCAAAGTTCTTCAAGAGTAACACTTGAGTTTTCTTTGCTCACTTGTTAAAGTTGTTGTTGTATCTTGGGAGACTATTGCCCAACACCGTAAAAGGAGATATACGGGGCAATCTTGTCTTAAAGACAGAGTGTCATCACTCAACTCAGCAAATCATACAAGCAGTTTGTTAAGGTTTTGATTTTCAGTTTTATTGTAATAGTTTGTTTATCCTTTCTACCATTGTAATAGTTACTTACTTCCCGTTCCCTACAACAATTGTATCCCAACAATTTTAAGACAAGATTTGTTGTAAGTAAGTTAGAAAGATGACTGGCATAAATCAAATCGCTTCGATTCTCGTCTCGTCGTCGCTCAAGGCAATCCCTCTGCCTTCCCCACTGCTCAAGGCACTCCTAATGCTTTTTCGGTTGCTCAAGGCTCATCTAACGCCTTTACTACCGCTCAAGGGAATGTTGTCGTTCCTCCACCCGCTGGATTTCACCATGAACGCCCTGAAAAGTTCATGGGACTTCAAGAGATGGCAACAAAAGATGATATTCTATCTGACTGTTATGGGAATGTCACGTTTCATAACAGAAGATCCTCCACAAGCTGGAGATAAAATGGACCCTTCGCCTTCTGAAACGGGTGAAGGGAGCCTAGGTATCCATGTCATTAATGGCATGAAGATGGTTCTTGATGCATAGAGTCATAGTGATTTCATGTGTAAGAATTACATACTGAACTACTTGTCAGACCCTCTCTACACGGTGTATTGCACTATTGGCACTGCCAAAGAGTTGTAGGAGAAGTTATAAAAGAAGTACAACGCACAAGATGCAGGTACTAAGAAATTCATCGTTGGGAAATTTCTAAAATTTCAAATGGTGGATAATAAAACAGAAGGCATTGCCTAGGGGTAAATAACCCGCTGAGGCAAAGGCAAATCTGGCTGGAGGCAAAGGCAAATCTGGCTGAGGCCAAAGGGAACCCAAGCAAGAAACGCAAGTTCCAGAAAGACGGCAAGACCCAAGCAACAGAGAAGTTCAAAGGAAACTGTCACCACTGTGGGAAACCTGGTCACATGATCAAGGACTGCCGCAAGCTCAAGACTGAGCAACAAGAGAAGGCCAAGTCTAAGGGCAAGGCACATGTTAACGTCATCAAAGACCAATTTCTGGATGACATGATTGAGGAGTTCTCAGCAGTGGTGCTAGAAGCAAATCTGGTTGAGAATCCTATGCAGTAGTGGATGGACACAGGTGCTACAAGACACATCTGTTCCAATAGAGATGCCTTTTCCACTTATACACCGGTTACAAACAAGAAGATGTTCATAGGCAACAACGCTTCCTCTGAGGTGCTGGGGGTAGAAAAGGTAGTCCTGAAGATGACTTCTGGAAAGGAGTTCACTCTGAAGGAAGTGATGCATGTTCCTGAGATTAGAAGAAATTTAATTTCAGGTCATTTATTGGTTAATGCTGGTTTTAGGCTAGTGTTTGAGTCCAATAAATTTGTAGTCACTAAGAATTGAACGTTTGTGGAAAGAGGATTCGTCTGTAAAGGCCTCTTCAAAGTGAACACCATGTCTGTAATACGCACAAGCAATAATATTGAAGCCTCTTCTTCTTACTTGCTTGAGTCCTCTAATTTATAGCATCATAGATTAGGACATGTCAACTACAAGTCCATCCAAAGGTTGGTAAAGTTGGAATTGTTGTCGTCTATCAACGTAAACCCTCAACATAAGTGTGAGGTGTGCGTAAAGGCAAAACTCACAAAGCTTCCTTTTCAATCCGTCAAAAGGAATATCGCTCCTCTAGAACTTATTCACACAGATATATGTGATTTGAAGTTTGCACAAACTAGAGGGGGGAACAAGTACTTTGTGACATTCATTGATGATAGCACAAGGTAGTGTTACATTTACTTGTTAAAAAGTAAGGATGAAGCCTTTGAAGCGTTCCGACGTTACAAAACAGAAGTTGAGAACCAACTAAGCATGCGGATTAAATCCATTCGTAGCGATAGAGGGGGAGAATACGTAGCGTCATTTGAGGAATATTGTGCCCACTTAGACATTGTTCATCAAACGACGGCTCCATACTCACCTCAATCGAACAGTGTGGCGGAACGTAAGAACCGCACATTGAAGGAAATGATGAATGCCTTGCTCATCAATTCCGGTCTTCCCCAAAACATGTGGGGAAAAGCTGTCATTACCGCTAATACGATTCTTAATAGAGTCCCACATAAGGGTAAGGACAAAACTCCATATGAATCATGGAAATGAAAGAAACCCACCTATAAATATTTAAAGGTGTGGGATTGTTTGGCAAAGATTGAAGTACCTAAGCTAAAGCAGGTCAAGATTGGGCCTAAGACTGTAGATTCCATATTCATCGGATATGAAAATAACAGTAGTTCTTATCGCTTCTTAGTGTATAAGTTAGATATTCCAGATATCCAAGGGGGTACAATCATGGAATTAAGGAATGCTCAATTCTTTGATGATACCTTTCCTAGAAAGGAAAAAGACATAGCATCTCGCAAACAAAGTTATGAACAAAGCTCTCAGGAACCGGGAGTCATTGACGGCCCGAATCTAAATAGTTCAGATCTAGTGGATCTCGAAGTGGCTGAATATCCGGAATCTAGTATTCCGGATTCTCAGAACTTGGAGACTCCAGAGATGGAACTAATGCGAAGTAAATAGGCTCCATTCTGCATAACCATACTTGGGAGTTGGTTGATCTTCCTCCGGGAAATAAATCACTGGGTTGTAAATGGATACTCAAACGGAAGTATAAAGCAGATGGATTTATAGATAAGTACAAGGCTAAGTTGGTAGTCAAGGGCTATCGGCAAAAGGAAGGCCTTGACTACTTTGACACGTACTCCCCGGTGTCTAGGATGACGTCCATACGAGTATTCATTGCGATCGCAGCGTTGCGTGACCTTGAGATACATCAAATGGATGTCAAGACAGCCTTCATAAATGGTGATTTGGAAGAAGAAATATATATGGACCAACCCGAGGGGTATGTGGTTCAAAGGCAAGAGAAGAAAGTCTGTCGGCTTGTCAAATCTCTGTACGGGCTAAATCAAGCCCCGAAGCAATGGCACGAAAAATTTGATAGTACTCTACTATCGAAGGGTTTCGCCATTAATGAGTGTGACAAATGTGTCTACATGAAAGGTAACTCTGACGCGTTTGTTATGATATGTCTATATGTAGACAACATGTTGATCATAGGGAGCAGTCCTAGCATAATTATAGAGACTAAGAACATGTTGAAACAATGCTTCGACATGAAAGATATGGGTATCGCAGATGTCATCTTAGGGATAAAAATCTCTAAGACGTCTAACGGACTGGTCTTATCGCAGTCTCACTACATCGAGGATGTTTTGAGAAAGTTTGAGATGTTTGACAATTTGCCTATAAAGTCACCAATGGATCGAAATCAAAAGCTTGATAAAAATCGTAGTGCACACATATGCCAGGAGCAATATGCACAGGTGATTGGTAGTTTGATGTACATAACAAACTGCACCCGACCTGATATTGCTTATGCAGTCAACAAGTTGGCTAGGTTTACCCGTAATCTGAGTAATGATCACTGGAAGGCGTTGAATCGGATACTTCAATAACTGAAATACACGCTAACTTACGGGTTGCATTATTCGAGATATCCAGCTGTACTAGAGGGGTATAGTGAAGCAAACTGGATATCTGACATAGAGAACACCAAGTCCACCAGTGGGTATGTATTTACAATTGGTGGTGGGGTTGTGTCTTGGAAATCCTCTAAGCAAACTTGCATCGCCCGACCCACGATGGAATCGGAGTTTATCGCTTTAGACAAATCAGGAGAAGAAGCTGAGTAGCTTCACGACTTCTTAGAGGATGTTCCGTGATGGAATAAACCCGTACCTTCTGTAATGATCCACTGCGACAGCCAGTCGGCTCTAAGGGCACATAATGCTATGTACAACGGCAAGTCTCATCATATTTGACGGAGGCATAAGATCGTTAGGCAGCTGATCACCACGGGTATAATATCAATTGATTACATAAAGTCAATGGATAACATAGCAGACCCACTGACAAAGGTCTTATCCAAAGATCAGATGTTCTGCCTGTCTAGGGGAATAGGCTTAAAACCCAAAGTATAAGGACAAATACGGTGGTAACCCAACCTTACTGACTGGAGATCCCAGGAATTAGGTTCAATGGGAAAACTAAGCTGTAAAGGTTCAGTTGATCGTTTCAGTGGAAACATGAGCACTTCGGATAATGATTTCTGTAAAGAAACACCAAATCCAAAGCCTTTCCCGCGATAGACTATAAGTGCTATCTGCAGTGTGGGTGAAGGTTAAGGTTCCAAAACCTTTAATGATCCTCACCGGTTGAGGTTAGGTGTGGGGAATTTTTTAATGGTTCCTAACACTTGTAAAGTGGGGTATAGCAGGATACCTTGTAGGAGACCACCTATTTAAGTGAGAGGACAGTCCGCCTCAAATGAACGCACTTAAGAATCCAAGAAGTGTCCACGGCCACAACGGATAAAATATTATGAAGAACTGAGTAGAGGAAGTTGTTGTGTTGGTACCGTTGACTTGGCTTACACTAAATACTGACGGTTCAAGACATCACGTTCACCGCACAGTAAGTAAGTCCGATGCTATTCAACTATAGAAGGTTCAAAGCGTATGCTACCTATTCAGATGCAACATCGGTCCGCTAAAAGATTGTTGGAAAATACACCAAGTGTGTGTGCCAAAATCTCTTTCAAGAGGGAATTGTTGGAAATTTACTAAATGTGGAATTAAGTATATCTTATTAATTTATGACTCGAACAATTGGGGGCCGCACGTCGGAAACGTCGTTTCCACACACGTGCACATGTAGTGCCAAGTATCGCAAATTTCATTAATGAAAGAGATATTAGTACGTATACATTTGAGACATAGAATTATGGACGGTTATTGGCCAAATGACAAAGTATTCCGCGTTGGTAAACGAATGAAGAAGTGTACAAAGTGTAAAATGAAACAAGTCGGAAATCGTCGCGGAGCAGTGAAGGGCCGCGATGCCACACCGTTGGAGCTACGGCGCCGGAGCGCCGCGGCGCAAATTGGTTGGTCAGTCACTGGGGCCGCGACACTTCGGAGGCAGAAAGCTGCGACGGGAAGTTGGAAAAATCTGACCTTTAGGCTGGTTTTGGAGCATTGATTCTCCATTACTTGGCACATGAATTAAACCATTATTTGGCTGAATGTAACCCCTCAATCAAGTGCAATTACATGGCTATTGAAGGCCATTAGTTGGCTAGTTGATGGGTCTTCTACTTACACTATAAATTGAGGCCTTTGGCTCAATTGAACA
Organism: Anisodus tanguticus; assembly: GCA_034509755.1. NCBI lineage: Eukaryota > Viridiplantae > Streptophyta > Magnoliopsida > Solanales > Solanaceae > Anisodus > Anisodus tanguticus. The sequence continues at coordinate 17,214,980 of CM067540.1, forward strand.
ACACTCAACACTTAGAAAATACTCCAAAATTTTCAGAGTTCATATTCTTCCTCTCTAGCAAAGTTACTATACTCAAAGTTCTTCAAGAATAACACTTGAGTTTCCTTTGTTCACTTGTTAAAGTTGTTGTTGCATCTTGGGAGACTATTGCCCAACACCGTAAAAGAAGATATACGGGGCAATCTTGTCTTAAAGACAGAATGTCATCACTCGACTTAACAAATCACAACAGTTTGTTAAGGTTTTGATTTTCAGTTTTATTGTAATAGTTTGTTTATCCTTTCTATCATTGTAATGTTACTTACCTCCCGTTCACTACAACAATTGTATCCCAACAAGTTGTGAATTAAATATAAACAAGAACTCACAAGAAAATCTAGTATTCCCTAAACAACAGTTCTAAAGACATTTGAATGACGGTAAGTCAGTCAAGACCTAGGGGCAAGCTCCCATAAGAAATTCTAAAGAATAAAGCTCGTAAAATAGATATATTAATATAATTACTAGATATTTTCTTTTTGAAATGTCTTCAAAATGTTACCAAAATTTAGATTAAAACACTAATTATGATTGACAATTAATGCACTAAACTTAAACTCTGTAAGACTATAAAAATATAGTTTCCGTTTATGAAAGCTTAACTGATATACTGTGAAGGGACCAAAGCAATCATGAGCGGAGCCCATATGTTGGCTACGAGTCCGGTGAAACTCAATAATTTTAATTATCTTAAGAAATTAATTGAATATATTAGTATTAATTTAAAATTCAATAAATAAAAAATACAATTCCGAATTCATAAATATCAAATCCTGGCTATGGCTCCGAAAGCAATTAAGTTTTAATCCTCCTGTTGAGGCCAATGGAGAGGCGCCACGCATCAAGTAGAGGTTCAGGAAACAAAGAAGCAAACCACCATTGAAGTGAATGGGGCCAGTAAGGCATGCTCCTCCAACCATATCCTATTTGTGCTACTGCTGCTTTCGCATACTACTCTGCTGACGGACTGAACAATGACGATTTCTCTATGCTTGCAACTCTTGAAGTCATCTTCGTTTTAACATATAATGGTACTTAATTAATTAAACCAAGCAAATTAAACAAACCATGTACTCCACCACAAATTCACATTTATATACATTTTTCCACATTCCCCCTCCATATTTATATGATGATTTAACTTATATACACTAATACATTAACTTTGTAAAGAATTTTATAATTGTTGGGTCGAAATGAACGAAAATTTTCAACAAATCACTATAAATTCAATAACTATTAAACTTAGATCCGTATAGTTTTTCAGGTTACTATTTATCTCTTTTGTTTATAGACGGACTGCAGTTATTTGTTAGTAAATTAACTAGTTTTAAAATTTTGTATACAAGTGTTAAAAACTTTATATATTACCTCCTCCATTCTATTTTGGTTAATGTTGTTTTTCATAGATTTTAAGATGTTAGTAATTACTTGAATTACATAAGTATCATATAGGTAGTAGTAGAGAAAAATACTAAAATAATACTAATGAAAAAGTTGCTTGATAGAGAAAATTTGGCAATTTTATGTGTAATTGCAGACCGAAATATGGTCTAGTTATTTCTAATAAACAAAGTTAACTAATTTGCCACGTGAAAAAGACATTTAAAGGGCTATTGTTTATTTTAACTTGCCTACTCCACCCTCACCCTACCCCTATCTCTACCCCACCTCCCGCCCTACCCAATTCTCAAATTTCTATTTTATATTTTTTTTACTTTTATAAATAATTTATAAAACTATGATATTTTTTCTTACCCCCATCCACCCTCACCCATTGCCCTACCCCATCCACCCTCATCCATTGCCCTACCCCATCCTCAAATTTCTATTTCATATTTTTTTTAATTTTATAAAAAATATTTAAAAAAATCTTACCTCCCCCCTACTGCCCTAACCCCGACCTACCCCCTCCACCCTCACTCCATCCTCAAATTTCTATTTCATATTTTTGTTACTTTTATAAAAAAAAAATATTAAAAATATGAATTTTTTTCTTACCTCCCCCTCCACCCCTCACCCCATGCCATACCCCAATCCTCAAATTTTTTATTTCTTATTCTTTTTACTTTTATAAAAAATATAAAAAAAATCTTACCTCCTACCCCCCTCCACCCCCATGCCCTACCCCATCCTTAAATTTCGATTTCATATTTTTTTACTTATATAAAAAAAATATTAAAAATATAAAAAAAATCTTACCCCCTCCCCCCACTAACCCTCCCACCCCACCCCCAAATTTTTTATTTTATATATTTATTTTACTTTTATAATTTTTTTATAAAAAAATAAGAAAAAATTGCTTACTCCACCCCCACCCCACCTGAAGTTTTTACTTTACATATTTATTTTACTTATACAAAATTTTTATACAACAACAACATACCTAGTGAAATCCCACACGTGTGGTCTTGGGAGAGTAGAGTGTACACAGACCTTACCTCCACCTTGATAGGTAGAACGACTGTTTTCGGGAGACTCTCGGCTCAAGACAAAGCATAATCACACGCAAAACAGGCAAGGCAAAGCAAAGCAAAGCAAGAGAAACTGTCAGACTCAGACGAGAAATTAAAGCATTATGAACATACATATAATAAAATCGAATACGCCATGGTAGTGCATTCTAACAACATGAAGCAGTAGTTAACACAGGTAAATAAGATAAATAAATTACACTAAAGAACACATAGTAGTATGAATCAAACTACATGGGACAAGAAAGCACTAATGCGCCTATAAGTGTGATCGGCTAATCGAGCCTACAATAATAACACTACACAATCATTTTGTAAGCGTAAGTAGGACTATGCTCGACTACCTACTACCCTTCTACCCTAATCTGTGTCCTCCACAACCCCCTATCTAAGGTCACGTCCTCAGTAAGTTGTACCTACGCCATATCACGTCCTCCGTGTCTCTCTTTTGCACATGCCCGAACCATCTCAACCTCGCTTTCCGCATCTTATCCTCCATCGAGGCCACTCTCACTCTATCCTGGATATCATCATTTCTAATTCTATCTCTTCTTGTATGCCCACACATCCATCTCAGCATCCTCATCTTCGCAACTCTTATTTTTTATATGTGCGAAGTCTTGACTGGCCAACACTCCGCCCAATACAACATAGTCGGTCTAACCACCACCCTTTATAACTTGCCCTTAAGTTTTTGTGGCACATTTTTATCGCACAAGACTCTAGATACCAGCCTCCATTTCATTCACCCTGCCTTAATACGATGTGTGACATCGTTATCAATCTCTACACTCCATTGGATAATAGACCCTAGGTATTTGAAGCTTCCTTTCGTTGGAATGACCTGAGTACCAATCCTCACCTCCACGCCTGTCTCAAAGTCTCTCCCGTTGCTGAACTTGCACTCCAAATATTCTGTCTTGGATTTATCGCGTCATTCCGTCCATCACCAAGGCAAATAGAAATGGGATAAGAGTTGATCCCTGGTGCAGCCCCATCGTCACTGGAAAGTGCTCCGAGTCTCCTCCTACTGACCGTACCCTAGTCTTGGCTCCAGCATACATATCCTTGATCGCCCTAGTGTACGCCACAGGTACACCTCTAACCTCCAAACATCTCCATAGAACCTCCCTAGGTACATTGTTGTATGCCTTCTCGAGGTCGATGAAAACCATATGTAAATCTTTCTTCCTCTCCCTATACTGCTCCACCAACCTCCTAATAAGATCAATGGCTTCAGTAGTCGAACGCCCCGGCATGAAGCCAAACTAGTTTTCGGAAATAGACACGTCTCTCCTTACCCTCATCTCCACGACTCTTTCCCAAACTTTCATAGTGTGACTTATCAACTTGATACCCCTATAGTTGTTGCAACTCTGGATATCACCTTTGTTTTTGTACAAGGGAATCATTATATTCCACCTCCATTCTTCGGACATTCTTGTCGTCTTAAAAATGACGTTAAATAACTCAGTCAGCCACTCCAAACCTGTCCTGCCTGCGCTCTTCCAAAATTCAACTGGGATCTCATCAGGTCCGGTCGCTCGTTCCCTGCGCATCCAGCGAACAACACCCTTAACTTCCTCAACCTTAATTCTTCTACAAAATCCTGGTACCTACCAGAATGCTCCATATCTCCCAGCACAATGTCTCAAACTCCTTTTTCATTCAAGAGTTTATGGAAGTAAGACTGCCACCTCCGCTTAATATGTGTTTCCTCCACTAGTACTTTGTCGTCCTCGTCCTTGATACCTCTCACGAGATCCAAGTCACGGGTCTTTCTCTCTCTTGCCTTGGCTAGTCTGTACAACATCTTATCCCTGTATTTCTCCTCTAATTCACAATACAGACGTTCTAAAGCCACCGTTTTCGCCGCCTTAACTGCTAGCTTTGCCTCCTTCCTCGCTATCTTATACAGTTCCCTATTCTTCCACTTCTCCATCTCGTCCTTGCTTTCTACCAATTTCACATACGCCAATTTCTTCGTGTCCACCTTCTCTTGAACTTTACCATTCCACCACCAGTCCCTTCGATGCCTTTCACGGTTACCCCACGAGGCCCCTAGCACTTCTTTAGCTACCTCCCAAATACAACTGGCCGTCTTATCCCACATACCGGTCGCATCTCCACTACTCTCCCAAGCCCCCTTGGCCATCAACCTCTCCCCCATCTCATTTGCACTAGCCATGGTCAAACTCCCCCATTTGATTCTTAACCTGTCATCCACAACCCTCTTCTTCTTCTCCAACATGATCTCCAAATCCATCACCAAAAGCTTATGTCGAGTTGTAAGATCCTCCTTCGGAATAATCTTGCAATCTTTACATAGACCTTTGTCAACCTTCCTAAGGAGCAAAAAGTCTATCTGAGTCTTCACCACCGAACTACGAAAAGTCACCAGGTGTTCCTCCTTCTTCAGGAACCTCGAATTGGCTATCACCATCACACTAGCTCTAGCGATCTCCAAAAGTGAGACGCCTCCCCGTTCCTATCCCCGATTCCAAAGCCTCCATGCACGCCGTCATAACCCCCCGGAAGTGACCCGATATGTCCATTAAAATCCCTTCCTACAAATAACTTCTCAGTGGGGGGTATACCTCCCACCACTTCATCCAAATCCTCTCCAAACGTCTTTTCTCCTCTTTAAATAATGTTCATAGTGCACCCTCCAACTACCAACTTAATCGCCATCATCATGTCATTGACCTTCATCACCTCTACCACCTGATCCCTTAGCTCGTTGTCTACCAAAATGCCGACCCCATTCCTATACTTCGACCTATTCGAGAACTATAACTTATACCCGTCTACATCTTTAGCCTTAGGTCTTACCCATTTGGTCTCCTAGACACATGCTATATTAATCCTCCTCTTTTTAAGAATCTTAACTAGCTCTATGGACTTCCATGTTAAAGTCCCAATTCCGAAGACCCTATTCTTAGTTTAGTCTCTCCCTTACCCCGCTTATCCCCCCTAACCCTCGCCCCCGTCCCCAACCGAGAACATGACCCTAGTCTACTATGATTTACCAAAGCCACTAATGCAAATATAAACTAATAAACTACTCAAACATTTACCCTAAAACAGGAATGGATCAAAGTGCAAGCACAAGTTACCAAGAATCTAGAGACAAGTAAAAACACTACGCTAAGAGTGATATACCTAAAGACAAGAAGGGGGAAAATTTAACAAGGTTAAGGACAAAGAATGGATGCGGGCAACCGAAGGTACCAACTCCAGTTGAATCGAACCTGTTTGCCGGCCAAATCACTGATCCATGTACTGTTCACCATCCCGCAAATACTGTTTGTTTGTCGCCGTACTGTTCACGTACTGTTCCGGTACTGTTCACCGCCCCGCAAATACTATTCCGGTCCATGGGGTTAAAAAATCGAGTACCTACGTAGATCTAGGAGAAAAAGAACACAAAAACAAGAAAAGGAACAAAAGAATGGAAAAACAAATGAAATTTTGTTAAAAAGACCTGAAAAAATATATTTTTCCGTCGCCTCCGGTGGGTGGTCGGAGCTGGGGTCTTACCTTCGCAGCCGCCGCCAGTGACAGGTCGAAGCTGCAGGGGGGATAGCGTGAGGATGTTGCCGTTGAGGGAATATGTTAGAGAGAAGAGATCTAACTCTCCAGGAGTAGAAAGTATCTCTCAATTACTCTGTCTCACGTTCTCAACATCTTCAGGAGTAGAAAGTATACAATTTTTTTATAAAAAATGAGACCCACTACCCAACCCCCTGCCCCATTTCCCCGTTCTCCCACCCATTATTTTATATATTTATTTTACTTTTATAAAAAATTAAAAAATTCTTTAAAATATTATTTTTATTTTAAAAATAAAGATATAGGAAAAATAAATATCATACCAAATAAAATAACATCATAGAAGGTAAGTTTGAAATTTGTAAAAGTAATGGGTTAAGTTGGGCAAGTTGGTTATGACCCATCATTTAGCCCATGTAAGTTTTTTTGGGGGGGGGGGGGGGTGGGTGGGTTGAACATTGACTCATCTATTGATTCACCTCATCTTAACCCGTTCAACTTCAGCCCAAACGACAAATCTGTCATTCCTAGATAGATCCATTAGCGGCAACCACCGAAGAAAATTTAAGTTGTGGTCCTTGAAGAGTATCGTAGAGAAAAAATAAAATAAAGTGGGACCAGTCACTTTAAAAAGTTTACCCTACCACAGTTTTAATCCAAAGTGTTTGGCCCAGTGGCCAATACATTAGGGTATTGCTGTCTGAGGTTCCGTGTTCGAGTCCTCGATCGGCGAGAGTGGAACTTGTGTTCCCCCAAAAAAATCCCTCCATACGCGTAGGGCCAAGCGGTGTATACTAATCTGTAGGGCCATGCCGGAGGTGGGATTTTCTGGGGTATGGGGCCGTAATGCGGTGGGACCAGTCACTTTAAAAAGTTTACCCTACCACAGTTTTGTCCTCCGGGGCATAGTCCAGTGGCAAAGCCTGGGTGCTATAAGGCGCTCTGGCATGAGACATCGTGGGTTCGATTCCCCGCAAGCACGAAGAAACTCTGCATGTTGGGGAATTTGACCTTGTCTCATTGATCAGTTGTACGCTCCCAGAAAAACTGGCCACCGGAGCACATCCCGCGATTTACCTGGTAATAGTGTTGAAGGACCGGTGCTATTACCTCCAGGACGTCTGGGTAATACCAGTGAAGTAGTCAGGCGCAAGCCTGGAAACCTGGATTATCAACAAAAAAAAAAGTGTAGGGGGAAAACTTTATCAAGCTTTAATTGGATTTAGGTAAATATTCCACTTTTGTCCATAAAATAAAACACCAAGCAATGGCATTATTAAGAACTAAATTTAGGATCTAGCAAACTCCAAATCACCATTTGGGGTCAACAACCAAAATGCAGAGCCAAGAAATATATACACTTTTAATATTCCCTACAGAAAACTAAAAGACAACTATATACGAGATAGGAGTAGTCACGATAAAAGCAAATTGATTAGTTGGTAAGTTGGTAAAGTACCTTCATTCACGATGGGTAGTACAATACTCAAGACCACTCGCCATGATAAAAATTACTCTAATGGAATGTAGATACTCCTATTATACATACACCAGAGAGAACTAAAGGACTTCAAATGCATGTGGAATACTCTTTAACACTCCCTCAAATACCTAATTCCGGACATTTAGAGCGTGGACCATACACATAATATAATATAGGAATTTAATACATGTAAATTAAGAATATGCATATGGGTCCGGTCAGTAGCGGAGTTAGAATTTTCCGTACATATTAGATTTAAAATATACAAAAGAAAACACCCAAAAAAATAAAGGGATTCAACCAGAGGCAGATTTACATGGAGGTGAGGGTGTCAGCAAAAAATTACAGTGTATATATAGGGTAAGTTTTATGTGTTATGACATATATTAACTTTTGAACACTCTGAACAAATACAAAAGGTTAGCTCACTTGATTCAGGGTGTTCAAAACTATCTCCAACATCCTAGGTTAAAGTCTTAGGGACAACATTATTTTTATATTTAGCTTTTATTATTTTTTCGAACACCGTGTGGCAAAAAATTACACTGTATATAAATTTTGAATCCCCTGAATAGAGGTTGACTTAGTGGTTAAGTGGGTTCAAAATTCACTTTGACTTTTCCAAGTTCAAATCTCAATCACTACATTTTTAGTTTCGAACATCCTTGATGAAAATTCTGGAATCGCCACTGAATTCAACATCTACTCCCTCTGTCCCAATTTATATGACACACTTTCATTTTTAGTTAGTCCAAAAAATAATGACACATTTCCTTATTTGACAATAATTTAACTTTAAACTTTACCATTTACATTTAACGAGATAATCTATAACCACACAAATATCTTTGAATTGTTTTAGACCACAAAATTCAAAAGTCTTCCTTTATTTCTTAAACTTCGATGATCAATCAAACTATATTATATAAATTAAAACGGAGGAAGTATATATATATATATATATATATATATATATATATATATATATATAATTTTCCAGCAATCAATTTTCATATACCATATCAACAAGTTAGACATCAAGACAATTATTTAAGATCAGAGGACCTATTCCATCAATCAATGATGTGTCGTTATTGTGTATTCTTCTGACTAAAAAAGACAAGACATAATGATTATATTAACGTGTCTATATATTTAGTCATATTTAGTGTTGTATAATTATAGTAGATATATGATTCCTATTGTATGATGATTAGACATTGTACACACTATATATATTTGTATTAATGACATCCCAATCCAGTCGCCCCCACCGCCCCTTACCCCTACAGTAACCACGACATCCCGGAACCCCACTGTTCCAATTCCCGACACCCACCCTATCTCACCTGCCCATGACCAGCAACCCAGCACAACTATCGAACCTGCCCCTGTCCCCACACACCGTATGGAAATCCGTTCCCAATACGAGATTTTCAAACCCAAAGTCCAATTTAACATATCCGCACAAACAATATCCCCAATTCCCAAAAACCCCAAATTAGCCAAACTTGACTCAAATTGGAATGCATCCATGCGTGAGGAATTTAATGTAACAAAACAGCACACTTGGGATTTAGTTCCTAGACCGGAAGGGGTGAATGTGATCCGATACATGTGGCTTTTTCGTCACAAATACAGAGACAATGGTGACTTAGAGAGATATAAAATGAGACTTGTGGCTAATGACACTAATCAACAAGGGGGTGTTTATTATGGGGAGACATTCAGTCCGGTTGTTAAACCGGCTACCATTCGCACAGTTCTGAGTATTGCTATGGGTAAGCATTGGCCTATTCATCAGCTTGATGTGAAAAATGCATTTCTACATGGGGATTAGAAGGAAACTGTTTACATACATCAACCGACCAAGTTGTTATCATATACAGATGTTGATTGGGCAGGCTGTCCGGACACGCGACGCTCCACCTCTGGCTACTGTGTTCTTAGGGGATAATCTCATTTCTTGGTCTGCCAAGAGGCAAGTCACCTTATCCCGCTCGAGTGCAGAAGCAGAGTATAGAGGCGTTGCAAATGTTGTTGTTGAGATCTGTTGGCTCCGAAACCTTCTTTTGGAGCTCCCGTGTCCCTTGTGTAAGGCGTATTTGATTTACTGTGATAACATATCTGCCATCTATTTATCTCATAATCCGGTTCAACATCAACGAACCAAGCACATTGAGATGAATATACACTTTGTTCGTGAGAAGGTTTTGTTGCTCTCAGTCATGTTAAGGTGTTGCATGTGCCTTCTTCGTATCAATATGCGGATATCTTCACGAAAGGTCTTTCTAGACAGCTATTCCTCGACTTCAGATCCAACCTGAGCGTCGGGCCTCCTTCCGCTCCGACTGAGGGGGTGTATTAACGTGTATAACGTGTCTATATATTTAGCCATATTTAGTGTTGTATAATTATGGTAGATATAAGGTCCCTATTGTATGAGGATTCGACATTGTACACACTATACATATATATTTGTATTAATGAGAAAGACTCTTCAAGAGAGATTAATACAATTCTACGGATTAAGTTTTTTTTTTGAATTTAACCAAATTACCAATTTACTTTGAAAAATATTCAAGAAAAGAATTTTCACGTACAAGAGATCATGTTCACATGACATGCATGAAAAGAAATTAAATGGCAAGAAGAAGAAGAACTCACGCTTTAGTTGCAGCATAGATGGTGTAAAGAGGATGAGAAGGTACAACAATGGAGGCACCAGAACCCATATTCACGATGACGTCCTTTCTTCTACGTATCATTCCGGGTAAAACCACCATTGTCACTAAGGTGATAGCTGCCGTTGAAGATATGATTAAGTAAATAAAAATTTATTTTTTTATTAACTTTAACTTTTAAATTAAAATGATCACACAATTCAAATGGTATAATCAGAGTAGTTAAAAGGTCTTATAAAAAAAATCAAACAGTAAAAAAGAATTAGTGCGGCATGTGAGGTGCTACTCATTTATAAGAATAATGAAAAAGAATTAGGCTCGAATTTGAGGGTTGTGTTAAGAAAAATACTTAGTAAATAAAAGTGTTAAATCTAATTATTTAGGATGTTAGATGAAACGGTCACACAGTACCTTCCAAGTTCACTTTCACTACATTTTTCCGTATGTTCTCATCCACCTCATGAAAAAACATGGCTCTTGGATATGTTACACCAACGTTGTTAATTAAAACACCTATGTCCAATCCTTCAATTGCCTTTTCCATTTCTTGAATCCCTTTAGTAACATCACCAGAGAAGTCTAGAACAATAATCTTGATTTGGATGTTTGGATTTTGATCTTGGATTTCATGAGAGACTTGTTGTAGTTTGTTTAAGTTTCTTGCTACTAATATCAAGTTAGACCTTTTTGGGCAAGTTGAAAAGCAAAAGCCTTTCCAATTCCATCAGTTGAGCCAGTGATGAGTGCCCAAGAGCCATAGGATTGAACAAGATTCTTTGGAGGTCTAAAAAATGCGATGAAGATCCATTTGGGAAAAATAATTGTTAAATATACACAATATACACACAATATACATGTGTATATTGTGTATATTAAATCTCGGATTTGGTCCCAATAATAGCTCTCGGTTTTGGTTGTTTATGTAAAGTAATTTATGGTAAATATTTAGTATCCTAGTTTAGGTAATATTGTAATATAATTAGTAGTGTATTACCATAATTAGTGTATTACCATAAATGTATAGAATAAGGTTTTTAGAATAGAATAGGAATAGGATTCTCCTATTTTGTAACTTGTATATATAGCCTTTCAAGTAATGAAAATAATCAAGGGGATTATTTCTTTCATGGGATCAAGAGACTAGATCTAAACAAAAGTTTTCTCTCCCAACTTTTGTACCCTCTCCCGCCGAGACCCCCCCCCCCCCCCCCCCGGGTTTCTCTCCCAAATTTTGTCTTCCGCTCTCAAAATTTTCTATTAAATTTCCCCTCCTTCTTTGTTCTTTCAATATGTCTAAGAACAATTATCATCCTGCCCTCATGGTTTCTAACGTCAAGAACATTATCCCTATTGTGCTTGAAATGAAAAACGTCCAATATGCGACGTAGGCAGAATTGTTTAAAATTCACGCTATCTCCCATCAAGTTATCCATCACATAATTCCTCCTGCTACACCTCTTCCCGCGGAGGATCCTCAGTTATGGATTACGCTTGATGCTACCGTTCTCCAGTGGATCTATTCCACTATTTCGGTTGACCTTTTACAGACGATTATTGAGCCGGACACCACGGCTATGGCTACCTGGAATAGATTGCGTGACATATTCCAAGATAACCAACATTCACGTGCCGTCACACTCGAACAAGAATTCTCTCTAGTTCGCATGGAAGACTTTCCAAGCGTATCAGCATATTGCAAGAAACTCAAGGAGTTGGCGGATCAACTCCGTAATGTTGGCGCACCTGTAACAAATAATCGTCTGGTTCTACAATTGGTTGCCGGCCTTTCGGAGGCCTATAATGGCGTTGGAACTCTCCTTCGTCAAAGCAACCCTCTTCCCGCCTTTTATCAAGCCCGCTCCATGCTTACTTTGGAAGAAGCCGGTTTGGCTAAAAAGGCGGCTACCGGAGCAAGCCCCGTCATCATGATCGCATCCTCCCCAAGTTCTTCAGGTTTTGTTGATAATTCGGGCAAAAACCGTACTCATGGTGGCGGCAAAAATAATTGTAAGAATAATAACAAAAACTGCGGGGGCAAACGCAGCGGTTCCGATGGTCAGCATGCAGGCAGTAGGCCCCGTCCAGTGAATAGTGGCCCACCACCCTACTGGTCCCAATAGTGGGGCCCATGGCAGTGAGGCTGGGGCAGTGGGCCATGGGCCAGCAGCCCCTAAGTTCCAGCATCTCCCAACAACCAATGGGCTGGCCAGCCTTTCAGGCCCAATAATCAGCAGTGGCGGCCCACTGGCCACTAGCCCAATAACGCAACAACCAGCAGCTACGGTACAGTGCAGCCCAGTCCTGGAATACTTGGGCCCCGACCTCCGCAAGCTCAGCACACAGTAGGCCCAACTTAGATAGATATCGAAGCCGCGATGCACACATTGGGGTTGATTCAACCGGACCCAAATTGGTATATGGACACCGGTGCCACTACTGACATGACTTCCGATTCAGGTACTCTCTCATCTTATTCCAATTTGATCAACCCTCGGGGTATAATTGTTGGTAATGACAACTCTATTCCAATTCAGGGTTATGGTCAGAAAACGTTGTCTCTCTCCAATCCACCCCTTATCTTAAAAAAATACTTTACATGCCCCCAAATTGATTAAAAACTTAGTGTCTGTCCGAAAGTTCACCACTGACAATTCCGTTTCTGTTGAGTTTGATCCTTTTGGTTTCTCTGTGAAGGATTTCAAGGCGGGGAGTCATCTCATGAGGTATGATAGTCGGGGGGATCTTTATCCTATCATGCCCGGTTTCAGTCCATCGAGTCAAGCCTTGCATTCAGCTTTTGCAGTCATTTCTCCTTCCGTGTGGCGTGCTCGCCTTGGTCATCCGGGATCTTCTATTTTATCAGTTTTAGATAAAAATAGCTTTATTTCTTGTAAGGGTACGCGTCGTACTCAAATTTGTCAATCTTGTTCGATAGGAAAAATTGTTAAGTTGCCATTTGTGGACTCAAATTCTCATACTTCAAATCCATTTGATATAATTCATAGCGACCTATGGATGTCTCCTGTTCTAAGTTCGTTAGATCATCGATATTATGTTCTTTTTTTGGATGATTATTCTAAATTTTTGTGGACGTTTCCAATTGCCAATAAATCTCAAGTGTTTTCTGTCTTCATAAAATTTAGAACATTCATTAGAACACAATTCGAAAGAGAAATAAAAAATATTCAGTGTGATAATGGGAAAGAGTATGACAATAGGGTGTTTCGGGAGTTCTGTGATAATAATGAGATCAATTTTTACTTTTCGTGTCCTCATACATCTTCTTAAAATGGGAAAGCCGAACGCAAAATTCGTTTCATAAATAACATTGTCCGCACTCTCTTACTTCATGCTTCCGTACCCCCATATTTTTGGCATCATGCTCTGCAAATGGCAACATATCTCTTTAACATAATTCTGTCCAAAGGTTTGACATATTCTTCCCCCTTCCAAATCCTATATAATAAGAACCCTTCTTATTCTCATCTTCGGGTTTTTGGGTGCTTGTGTTATCCGTTATTCCCATCTACCACAATTAACAAACTTCAGGCTCGGTCTACTCTGTGTGTTTTTTTGGGTTATCCGTCTAATCATCGTGGTTACAAATGCCTTGATTTATCATCCAAGAAAATCATAATTAATCACCATGTCATTTTTTATGAAACTCAATTTCCTTTTACGAAAGTTCATACTCCCGAGCCTAGGTCGTATAATTTTTTGGATGACCAAATATCCCCGTATATTATTCGGCATTTTTTGGACATCTCCAGCACCCAAAACTCTCCAAGCAGGCCCACAGCCCGCTGGTCCCACTGACACGTCTCGGGCAAGATCGCCCGATCCTCTCATTGGGCCGGTTTCGGTGATTGGGCAGTCCGCCCACCACCGGAACCGGTCCACCCCAGTGTACCATTCTTGGCCCAGCTTCTGCATCCAGTTTTGGGCCAGCAGGCCCACTGCCTGCTGGCCATCCATCCCGAGCCCAGCAAATTCCCAAAATTCGCTCAATTCCTCCTCGAGTCATAGACCAATCACTTATAGTCAACGAGGTATTTTTACACCTAAAAGACATTTTAATTTACACTCTAATGTCTCTAAATCCCCCTTGCCCCATAATCCTGTGTCTGCCTTAAACGACCCGAATTGGAAAATTGCTATGACTGATGAATATAATGCTCTTATTGATAATAAGACGTGGGAGTTGGTGCCCCGTCCATCTGGTATTAATGATATCAGGTCTATGTGGATTTTTGCTCACAAAGAGAATTCCGATGGGTTCTTTGCTCGACATAAGACGCGGCTTGTGGGTGATGGTAAGACTTAGCAGGTTGTGATAGATTGTGGGGAGACATTTAGTCCGGTGGTCAAGCCGGCTACCATTCGCACTGTGCTTAGCCTGGCTCTTTCTAAAGCATAGCCTATTCATCAGTTGGATGTCAAGAATGCTTTCCTACATGGTGATATCAAGGAAACAATATATATGCGTCAGCCGTTGGGGTTCAGGGATCCTAACCGTCCTCATCATGTCTGTTTGTTGAAAAAGTCCTTATATGGGCTTAAGCAGTCTCCACGGGCTTGGTATACGAGGTTTGCTGACTATGTTTCGACAATTGGGTTCACTCACAGCAGGTCAGACAATTTTTTGTTCATCTACCGACGTGGTTCATCCTTGGCCTACATCTTGTTGTATGTGGATGATATAATTTTGACGGCCTCTTTCGATGCCTTACGCCAGTCTATCATGACCATGCTCAGCTCTGAGTTTGCTATGAAAGACTTAGGGCCCTTGAGTTATTTTTTGGGGATTGCTGTCAAGCGTCATTCAGATGGTTTGTTTTTGTCTCAAAGAAAGTATGCGGCTGAGATTATCGAGAGGGCTGGGATGTCATCCTGTAAGTCCACTTCCACTCCAGTTGATACTAAGCCCAAACTTTGTTCCACGGCCGACATCCCTTACGAGGATCCGACCCGCTATCGCAGTCTTGCAGGGGCTCTTCAGTATCTTACCTTTACCAGACCGGATATTACGTATGCTGTTCAGCTGGTGTATTTATTCATGCATGATCCCAGAGTTGAGCACATGAATGCAATCAAACGCATCATCCGGTATATTCAGGGTACACTCGACTATGGTTTGCATTTGTATCCTTCATCGACATCCACACTTGTCTCATACACTAATGCAGATTGGGGTGGTTGTCCAGACACCATACGGTCTACGTCTGGCTACTGTATGTTCCTTCGCAGCAACTTGGTCTCCTGGTCTGCGAAGCGTCAAGCGACTCTATCCCGCTCAAGTGCCGAGGCTGAATATCGAGGGGTAGCGAATGTGGTCTCAGAATCATGTTGGTTACGTAATTTGCTTTTAGAGCTTCATTGTCCGATTCAAAAGGCAACCTTGGTTTATTGCGATAATATTAGTGCCATCTACCTTTCAGGTAATCCGGTTCAGCACCAACGCACTAAACATATCGAAATGGACATTCACTTTGTCCGTGAAAAGGTTGCTCGGGGTCACGTTCGCGTATGCCATGTCCCGTCAAGATATCAGATTGCAGACATCTTTACAAAGGGTCTTCCCTCGGTCCTTTTTGAAGATTTTAGGGACAGTCTCAGCGTTCGAAGACCGCCCGCTATGACTGCGGGTGTGTGTTAAATATACACAATATACATGTGTATATTGTGTCTATTAAATCTCAGATTTGGTCCCAATAATAGCTCTCATTTTTGGTTGTTTATGTAAAGTAATTTATGGTAAATATTTAGTATCCTAGTTTAGGTAATATTGTAATATAATTAGTAGTGTATTACCATAATTAGTGTATTACCATAAATGTATAGAATAAGGTTTTTAGAATAGAATAGGAATAGAATTCTCCTATTTTGTAACTTGTATATATAGCCTTTCAAGTAATGAAAATAATCAAGGGGATTATTTCTTTCAATAATAAAGTTTTTAAAGGAGATGAATCCAATGAAGGAGAGAAAAAGAATTAAGAAAGGCTGACATTTGAGGTGATCCATAGCAGTTGAAAACATCTTCAAGATTAGTTGGAGAAGAAGATAGGAATGTTTGTCAAATTGCTTATTCCTTATGTCTTATTTAAATGTGTTACTCTATCAACCATTTATTGCTATTTAGTTACACTTTGATTAATTTTTACAACAGAAAAAGAAGAAAATAAATAAATGAGGAGTCGTTTGGTAGATGATTAGTGTTATGTAGGTATTAGTAATATAGAGATTAGTTATGAGAGAATCTATGTATTATTTT
Organism: Anisodus tanguticus; assembly: GCA_034509755.1. NCBI lineage: Eukaryota > Viridiplantae > Streptophyta > Magnoliopsida > Solanales > Solanaceae > Anisodus > Anisodus tanguticus. The sequence goes on from CM067540.1 coordinate 17,231,486, forward strand.
ATGTAGAAATTAGTTATGCACGATTTAGTTATTCATGTATTAGTTATTCCGTCTTCTATCCTGCATAAAACAATACATAGATTCCCACATAACTAATTATATATGTATAAGTTACGCAGGTTCCTAAATTGCATACCAAACAACATATTAATTTTATACATGAATAATTTATCTTCTAACTAGCTACTAAATGTGATATTATTTATACAAAACTTAATACATGAATAACTTAGTTCTCGATTAACTACCTACCAAACGAGCCTGAGTGGATAAATGGAATTTCAGTCTTTATCCCTATGAGTAGTGTGAGTAAAGATTGGTAGGTTTAATTTAGTTGTAGAAGCTGGAGACAGATGTGGAATGTAATAGGATCATGCAGTGTAGAGAGGGGTAATGGGCAAATGACAATATGTACATTATCTTAGTGTTAGGTAGGAAACAAGGATGTGGATCCGGAATTTAAATTTAATGGATTTAATTTTTAAGATTTTTAGTATTGAATTAATTGTATTGTTAACATTGTGAGTTCAAATCTAGTATTTGTCAAGATTTTACTAAATTTTTACATATATATCTATATTATGTGTTAAAAGTTATGTATTAACCCGAGCCAAAAAGCTACATCCTCTGCTGCATAATAATATTCACTTGAATAGATGTGAAATAAATTCTATTTTTTTAGTAATCTTTTGCACAATAATTAAAGTATTTTTTCCTTTATAGTGGGTCAATTCGTATATACGGTTATAAGTCACTTTAATCTGATTATATAAAAAAGTATAGAAATTAAACTCTATTTGTTACGATAGAAACATGTTTAAGCTTGTCGAGGTGACACGTGAATGACCGGAATATGTGCAATTTACATAATTTTTTCTTCTTCTTATAATCGCAGAAGATATAGTACCATGTTAACAAAGTTCAAACCAATAACTAAACTACAACAAGACTCTATACCTTAACATAATCACTCAGTACTATATTATTTGTTGTACTCTTTTTCTTTTTAACGTACATTTGATTCCTCAGATGGAATCTCAAAATTTTGGTTCCTAATTTCACAGTTGACTAGATATAATTATCTTCACAAAGAATTATTTTTGACCTATTTGTATAATATAATTATCTGACGAAGGGTATTCAATTAAACTTCCTCGCACCATGTAGCTTCAACCCTGCTTGGTTCATTTCCGTAAAGTTATTCCTGGTTACTGCTATCAGCATGGACACCACCGTAACTTTTCACAATTTAAGACAGCAGTGGATATCAAAGTTCTTTCACTTGTTGGTTTATATACAAGTCTAGTAAGATACACTTCGGAAGTTCCAATTAGATACAAATGTATGCTAAATAACCACAAGTATATGTCCTCATACATGTTGAATCTACCAGCCAACATAAATTGCCACCCACAAGTGACAACATGATTTCCTCAATTTGATACTAGAAGCCCACGTTCAGTCTGCCAGCCAGAGGCCTGTGCTTTCACATGCAAGGATCTTGGCGTTACTCTTCAAGGTCCAAATACAATGAGTGGCCACACCACAGAGCAAAATTTGGTCTTGAAGGCTCCTATCGTTTACGAACAGGAGAATCAGGCTGCTGGAGCATCATGTGAAGACGTTATCATGCCTCTTTTGCTCAATCTATCGGGATATGCAGGATTCTTTAGGCCCCCTCCTCTTCCTGTTCACTGCCAAATATATGCAACTGCATCACGTTGGAAAGCCATGACCCCACTCACATGTTTTCTCATCGCAATTCTGAATCATGATTATGGCAGCCAGAATTTCTGGGGCTATGTTCATGCTGGAAAGGGTCATCACTGCAATGGACACAACTCAATCTTTTTGAAAAATTCCAACCACTAGGATGTTCCATCTCTTGATCAACTGTTCTCATGCGGATATCCTCTTTCAGCTTCATGAAGTACATTGATGACCAATAATCCTTTGCTAAATTCTTCGTATGTCCACAAGAACCATGAACAAGAGTACAAGAAATAATGAGTGAGATAGGGAAGGACGGATAGGAGGACAATCAAAGTAATGCAAAATACCATTGTGATCAACCAAGTAATGTTTAGACGGTAAAAGACCAACCAGTTTCATCAGCTGCAGCAGTTCACCTAAAGCATTTTTGAAGAGATCAGTGTGGGAGAGATCATTAGTACTCAAAATTTCCTGCCGGATTCGGTGAGAAATGTTCACCTCTATTGGTGCTCCTACAGGTGTTTAATGAGCAAATGCAGGTCAGAGAACCATTAAAACTTAAGCACGAGCATACTTTCCAGAGAGAGTATAAAGTGGAAAAATCAGTGTATAATCCATCAAGTTACCAAGAAAACTTGGTTTAAAGAATCATTGAAGAGAAGATTTAATACGACCATCAAGATTTGCTTCATATAAGAATCGGCCATACCTGCAGCTATATACTTTTCTATTATGTGGCGTGCCATGTAAATTCTCCTAACTGAATCTTGAATAGGAATTTTATCAAAATGTTGCACTTCATCATAGAAATGCACACTCTCTCCAGCCAAACAACTACGATGTGAACAAAGCAAAAAAAAAAAAAAAGGGTCATCCATTACTATGTGGAGAAGTCAATTCCAGCAGTCACAGGGTTGATTACCTGTCTATCAGAGTTTATCTTTAGAAAAGATGGTCTGATTTCGTCTGTGATTTCCTTTTATTTGTTTCCAAGAATGTCACATACATTTAACTTCATTTAATATTCAATTATGTTAAAATCAAGGAGAAAAGACAGGACCATCTTCTCTCTTCAATATGATAAGCTGATCCATGCACACAGCACAAAGATATGATGATATTTTCGCAAAAGGAGAAAGAATAAAACCTGTCTGCGAATTCCATGAAGGACTGACGGAATCTTCGGTTTAGCAGGAGCTTATCCAATGGTTCATTGGGATCTAAAATGCTTGTCGATTCCCTCTGTAATAGAATCCCGCTATCAGGTATGCCTAATGCTTGACTCATTGTCTTGTACTCCTTATGATCCTTCCTCCTCAAGCTCATAAGTGAGACAAGAGGTTGAGAAATTGAGAAAGAGAAGAATGCCACCACAAGGGCACTTGTCTGTTGCAATAACAAGAGAAAAACTGTAGGTAATCAACAAAATTATTCTGATACCCACATATCAACAGAGTAGCAAAAGATCAGGAAATTGTACCATAACCAATAACAAAAATCTAGAGGCAATTTCCAGCCATGGTATATCCTCGCGAACCTCATTCATAACATAAGCAGCCACCCATATTCCTTGATACAGAGAAAACAGCCAGTGGTATCAGCGCACAAAATTCTTGGGAAATGTCTAAGAAGAAATATCATTTTAGACTTCTATTATGCTTTGAACTACAAGAGACTATCAGAAAATGTGGAAACAGACATAGATGAAAGCCATAATATGTATTAATAAAGCATGATGTAACAAACCAAAGAATATGTAAGCTAAAAACAAGTTATGACATTACAGAGCTTTATATGCCTTAATATATTCAAAAAGAAAAACCACAAAGCATTAATATCTGAATATTATTTTCTATCCTTTTCTTACTATGAGCCAGGTGGTTGTATCTATCATGATGAAAGAGGATACATGAGGCCAATCAGAGCCGTCACACCCATGAAATTTAGTAACTGTGCACCATCACATGGTAGAAGGGCAGGGAGGACCAACACCATCGGACATCTCCGTTACCCTGTAATACTAGGATATAAGCTATGTTGCTTGGACTCTTCAAAATTGTCAACGGGAGTGTGTTGGGTACTCCAAAAGCAGTGTATTTTTGGAGGATCCGACAAGGGTGCGCAACAATTCTGGAAAGTCCGAGCAACATAGTATATAAGTAGCTACAGACAGTACCATGCTCGAAGAGGTTGGAAGATTGCAACAAATTATCTCCAGATTTTATTCAAGTGCTTCAAAAGTCCCATGCTCCAGAAGTTGTGCTATCTGGGACTTTTTGGATGTTCAGAGCGAAGATGAATTTTGATCTTTTTATAGATAGGATCAGGCGTGCATAAGGGTAAAACACTGAGTAGTCCTTTGCAGCCAACTTGACATCATCCAGAGTATCATTGTCTTTCTTTGCATCTTCTTATGGGCCTTTCTATCAAGTACGGAAAAACCATTTTCCATACTACTGTGAATAAAGAGGGAGCTGTGAAGTAACTAACTAGAAGGTTTCTTATGAGTGCATTTTCAACTACACAAAAACAGGTTAGGAAGTTGGACATCTGCTGATATTTTTGTTTTTTTTGATGAAGTAATTGATACCATACATGGCATCCAGAAGATGCAAAGACGTTACAAAAGAGTGAACAAAAGTATCTTAGCTCTAGTACAAAACCATAGAGAAAACAAAATCTAAAAAGCTATCAGGGGAATCCATTGGGGACAAAAAAACCCAACTATATAAATACGAAAGACATCTAACTTTGGGCATAGATTGGCTAGTTGAGAGACCATCAAAATGTTGAAGTAGTTCAACACATTGTAGTACGTCAAACGGATTGTGTCGGCTCTCGATTGCTGCTTGATTACCTATGTCGGTTGCGTTAAGCTTTCAGTTCTCCACAAAGCGCAGGTGGGCGCCGCCCTTTTGAAAGCTTAGTAGCTGCGAGACCTGTCAAGTTCCCACTTGATCCTGCAAGTCTATAGTCTATACTTCTTGCTTTGATGGCAATCGTTGGTCGCTTGCCATTTGGTGATTTGGTTCGTAGCAGCCCAAGTATATCCAGGAGTTCCTTAAACAATTGGTATTACAGAAAAATGCAGTAGTAGTTCGCGCGAGAGACTATCCTTTCTATCGCTTGCCATTGCCTTTCACTCTCATTCTTCTATTCCATTCATTCCAAATAGTCTAAAAGATGGCAGCTGGTATCATCTTCCAAATTTTCTTGATGGGCATTCGCTGAAGGTTGAAAGCAATATCTAAGCATCCTAGTAATGGATGCTTTACGCTATTCTAGATTTCTAGTTTGAAAAAGCAAGTGCAATATTGCTACTCCCTCTATCCCACTTTATGTGGCAACGTTTGAATACGCACGGAGTTTAAGAAAGAAAGAATTTTGAAAATTGTCTTAAACATGCCATAACATTGTGTGACTATAAAATCTTCTCATTATAAGTAAACTGAGAAGTTTAAGTTAAATTGTTACCAAATTTAGAAAGCTGCCATTCTTTTTGGAACAGACTAAAAAAAAAATTTGCTATATAAACTGGAACAAAGGGAGTATAATATAGGAATTTTTACACTACACAGCAGCCCAAAGTGATCCATTAAAAAAATAACCATAATATTTATTTTTACAAAATTTAGCAGTATAATCACGGCATAATCTGTGACATTGTGTGTACAATATACACTTATTATACACTTATTATATACTTGTTATACACTTGGTATACATTTACTATACACTTGTGCCTCCTACAATGGGTTACAGCTAGGCATGCGTAAATATTTTTGGCAGCCTGGATGACTATCATAAATGTCAGAGCTTCTAGCAGTTAATCCTGGTAATGACACTTGATCATACGCATGATTTTCTTTGCAGTGATCGAGAATAGGCTCAATACATACTTTGCCCCCCAAACATGTAACAGAATCCCTTTCACACACCCTAACTTCATCAAAGAAACTCTCACACACTTCCTTTTCTCGACTGTGTCTAATACACAGTTTAGTTTTCTCGTGAAGTTGGGATGTGCCAAAGCATCTGGTCACACAGAACGAAGAGTATGTACATGTTTGTGAGCAAGATGTCAAGCCAAGAAAAAAAATCTTCTTTATACATCCCCAGTTCCCCACCCAATTTGGTTGTCAGTTTTGCTTATGGTCATTTTGACCAACTTTATTTGATAATCGGATATAGATTTTTCATTTTTTAAATTAAAATTTAGATGTTTCAAAATAACAATAAATGTATAAGTCGCAGTTTTCATCACATTATAATGATGAAAAATATATTAAAAGAACTTAGTCAAAGATCACATGTTGATTCTTAGGGTGCTACATGTGAAACTGTAGGGTGTATTAATTTTCTCATGGAGGAAACAACAAAGTCTAGCTAATAAGCAATAAATAATCTGCTTTCTCAGAACCAAGCCCAAAGTCATGTTTCTAAAGCTAACACATACTTTATGTGAATTTATATGACTGAGACATTTGCATCTAGAACTTTGATTTGAGTTCACATCCACATTATGTGGTGGGTATTCACCAAGTGGTTCCTAACCTCGCCTTTGTATATAAAACACCTCACAATTTATAGACAGGTCTTACACTCGAAGCTTTTGTGGTATGTGATATCTGAACCGTGTATATCAAGCTGCAATTAATAACAATTTCTTCTGAGATTTTAGATAGGATTTTATCTGTAAGCAATTGGATATGTATGTTTTGTATTCCAACTTGAAGGGAGTGCATGAGAAGTACTGTAAATTGGTGTCTCATTCATGACTTTCAAATTCACCTGTCAGATCTGAAAGTCAGCCACTATAACTAACATTACACCGAAACTGGTTACTTTCCTCCCTTGGTTTTTCCTTGACATAAATTACAGTTATTTCACGTAGCATTATGTTGGTGCTTCCAATACGTGTAAGAATATCTTTAGATGCTTGGACCATATCGGGAAAGTGGTTTTACAAGACCAACTAAGTATTTGTGATTTCATTCCTCAATATGTCCTTCACCTACTTGAGCACATGCAGAAAGACAAAGAAGCATGCCAGGAGAGAAGCCAAACAAAGAAAATGGATAGAAACAAACCAATGGAAGCTGCAGAGACGAGAATTCCTCTCCAAAGGTCTTTGAGTTCATGAAATCTGAATTCCACATGATGCACAGCCCCAGTAAAAGCAATCAAAGCTACAACATATAATGCATGAAGGCCCATAACAGGGATAATCCACACTGTCCCCATGTGGCACCGGTAATTTAGAGGCTTTCTTATATGAATAACTACATCAGACAAACTCTGTATTAATATCAAAAAGCCTTTCTTACATTAACAAATGTAGCAAATGAAGCTTATAATATCAATAGCAGAGATTTTACTGTAAATTAAAGTAAACACGGATAATTCACGTGCCAAAGAGAAAATATGTAACGAGAAGAAAACACTAATCAAATAACTTTTGAAAATCGGAACTGTTTTGCAATTTTCCAGCAATTTTAAATGCCAACTATCAACATCAGTTTGAATGAGCTAAAATCAATAAGTACTCACTTAGTAATAAAAGTCAAAAAAATTTGTTGATACACTTGTGCAAAGTTTGGCACAACTCAACTGAAAGAAAGACTAAACAAATGTAAAACACAAAATTAAATGCATAAAGTGGTACAACTGCAAAAGTGTAGAAAAAAGACAAGACATACTTCCATGTGATTTCATTATCTTTTAAGAAATATAATAGTATTTCAAGAAAAGAAACTTAAAAGGTGACTTCTTTATAAAGTTCAACTTGAAGACTCTTACAGGTTGCACCAGCTATCCACGGCAAGAGAATCAGCGGAAGAAAAATATAGGATCTAATTGGTGGCAGACGTCTCCTGAAGCATCATACAAAGCAAAAAAAGAATAAGACAATATCTCAAAAGAGTTTTCCACATAACATGCATCAATAATAGTACTAAGTCTTTTAATGCTATTTCTTATATTTTTCAAAAGATAAAAAAGTAAACCAGAGAGAGAGATACAAGGAGGCAAAGGAAAAGAAGTACAGAAAAGACACAGTAGATGAGTTTTTTTCTTTTTATTTCAGTTGTAACACATCTTTAGGAGGGCCATGCCAACAGGCAGTTGTAGTATTACTTTATCTCAGGGTTGGTGCACTATTTTTGAGCAACAATTAATTTCTGCAGGTAATCATCTTTCCATTAATGTGAAGCAGGAATTACGTTCACGATAGTCCATTACTCTATTTTCCTCAGGAAACCTGCAGGTATTTTCTATTTTCTTTCAGAGAAAAGGGGGTTGGATTGAGGAGGCTGCACCATTTAACAGTTTCTCAATTGAATATTGATGAGGCCAATTGTTACATAATCATCTCATCAATTACAAAGAACAACAGTTGCCAATGATTTCTTAAAGAAGTCAAACTTACTTCACAAATATATAATATAGTTGGAATATCTGTGTAATACGGCAGCTCAACAGCAAACCAAATCCGAGTGGACCTTCAATCCAGACTGGAAGCAAGGAGGATTAGATGTATTGCAGAACAATCAATCAAGTAAGCACCAGATAAAGGAAAAAGCAAGAAATTTGAAAACCAAATCATATTTGGTCATGGCTTGAAGAGTAAATTACCTGCCCAAAGATAGCAAGACCACCAATGTCTATTTCTGAACTTCAGAAAATTGAGGGCCATCTGCAGAAGCCATATGAATATCAGAGGCGTATACAGGATTAAACTTGATGGATTCAATCTTTATGGTTTCATCACTGAACCCATTGCACTTTTTAAAATGATGGGTTCAAAATGTATATCTGGAAACATCTCTACCTCCACTAGGTAGGGTTAAGGTCTGCGTACACTCTACCCTCCCCAGAGGCCTAGACCCCACTAATGGAATTACACTTCCTTTCTACAAAACATAAAGTGGTTCTACCAACAATCAAGTAAATCTATGGCCAAGCTAAACGGAACTAGTCTGCAGCAAATTATGGATGAATTCCATGTTATGAACCAGCCCGAACCTACTAGTATGTTATTGTTCCGAGAACAAGGCCTTCACAAAGGTTGATTTGGGACCTAGTTCCAGTTGTTCCAATTAACTTGTTAAAACCTAAAAGGACAAATGAGCTAATAAATAATACGCAAGTGCAAAAAAAATACACAACATTGTCTCAAAGTAACAATCTTTGATCCCCCACTTGCCCAACCCAAAAAGTAAGAGGGAAATAAAAAAAAAGCAAACAACCCCTCTAAGAAGAAATTACGAGAAAAGGACAAACCAAGACATAATATGAAACTATAAAACTGTAAAGCACCTCCTCTTTTGGAGCTTGAAGGACTGATCTAAGATCCTTCAAAATGCCAGAATCATCCGAACCCTTCTGGGTTCGTTTTCTAAAATGGTTGCATCTCTTCAGTTTTCTTTTTAAACCCATCAAAACTGAGCAGAGGATTTTGGGATTGGCGCTGATGTTGGTGTAGCTTTATGGGGCTATATTTTTTTTTGTTTTCCACTATTATATAGTATTATATATATATATATATATATATATAAGAATGACTGCTTAAATTTAGTACCAATAGTTCTTGCACTGTTCGCTCAGAAACTTAGCAAACCCAATTTGATTTATATAATTGAAACATGTATTGTTACTTTAAATAAAAAATCACGTATGCCGTTTCTGTTTTGTCTTCTTTATAGTTTGCAGTGAACAGGAAATTGTTTTATTTTTCAATAAATTATTTAGAAATTTAATTGAAAATCTTTACTTACTACATTAAAGAAGAGTGAATAAAGGTTTGGGTATCAATATGCATGCTTGGTGTTACTCCATCTTATTCTAGCAAATTAGGTGTTGTTTTATTCCATCTCCCAGGTATAATAAATTAGTTTTAAAATAATAATCCCGGAATAGCTAAGTTCGCGAACCTAACGACCCCAGAAACTCAGGGAGTTCACTAATTACGATATCAATACATCCATAACTGCCTTATTTTCCGTATTAGGCTCGTGCTTGCACGAGCTTTCCATCATGCAGTACTCTATTAGAAGACTAGTGAAATTGTCCGCACAAAAATACTTAGCAACAATCTTTTTATATATATATATACAGGGTCTTGCTAACATGCTACATGAAGGTGTTAGCAATGTGTCCATTTTTAATTTTCTTAAATACCCTTAACAGTACATCAAAACACAAAAAATCGTCCAAAACGTAGTGGGAAAATTTTTGACGAAGTTAGAAGCTTATAGAAGGCGAAAGAAAAACAGGCCCTCGCGCCACCCTTGCGACACAAGTCCATCGTGAGGCACCTCCCTTGGGCCACCCTTGAGTCGTAGAGGTGGCGCACAAGGAAAAAATCAGTCAGAAACGTGGAAAACTCGCGCCACCCTTGCGACGCAAGGGTGCCGCGACTGCCGATAGCGTTCAGTAAAATGGGCATAACTCCTAGCACAGAGCTTCGATTGAGCTGGTCCATATATGGTTGGAAATGTATTTCAAAGGACTACAACTTTCATGTTTTAAGTGTTCTCAAATTCCTAACGTATTTTCACGTATGCTGGCTGGAAGTCAGACCTATCGTAAACTTAATCGATTCTATCGAATCTTATGTACCACACTGTTCGTCTTGATCTTAAAACAACTATTTCCACCCAAACTCATTCTGATAGGACTTCATATGTCTATAATTTCACATTAATACTCATTTAACGCATTCACACCTAATCCGGATTTATGGAGTGTTACATTATCCCTCTCTTAGGATCATTCGTCCTCGAATGAGAGTTATGGCCTAACATTTTCATTAAATCTTAAATTTTCAGGGTTTTCTTTATATTACGAGCTATCCCAAAATAAAAATCAACTAACAACGTAGCAATAACCATATGGCCCTCACAGGGACTGCCACAACTACAACAAACAAGCCTAACCATGAAATGAAGGATTCATACCTTTAGTTTACACTTTCGTAAGAGCTCGATAACCAAAAGGTTCAACACATACTTGGTTTAGGGAATAAGTGAGGGGTATTACGACCTGAGTGTCATTAATGACAACTAGATGGTAACTACACCCCTTAGAGTTAAATTTTGTGAGTCATACGAAATAAGCCTACCTCGAGGTTTAGCAATACCACTCTTTCACTCTATAATGAGTTCATCAAGAAATTCAAGCCTAACTATTTTTTATTGACAATCTAAAGTTTCATAACACTTGGAAAGCCAGTCTATTCCCATAATCACATCAGAGTTCACCATCTCTAATTCAGACAAATCAACAGTAATCTCACGACCCTTAACTACAACTACATAGTCTCTATAGACTCTAGAAGCAATAACAGGGACACTAGCAGGGGTATTCACAAAAAAAGTTCCAACAATTGTTTGGGTTCCCCACCAAAATCAAGGTTAAGTATGAAGTCACATAACAAGGATTCTAACCCAGATCGATTGACGAATACGCATCAAGAGAACAAATAGTTAGAATACGTGTGGCCACAACGTCTGAGGCCTCTGTCGCCTCCCTACAAGCCAAACAATAAAATCTAGCTTGACCCATTAATAATGTTAGCAACCGCTTTACCTCCTCCATTACCACGAGCATTAGGAACATTATTAGCATTACTATCAGGTGGATTCTTGGCAGCAACAGGAGCAGCCGAATTATTCCTCTGGCCAGAAGAGTTAGCCATTTCATGTAGCCACTTCCTACACTCCCTCTTTATATGATCCCTTATACCATAATGGTGACAAACACAATCCACCCATCCAGATGAATGTCGATCTCCACCCTGAGAATACTTGTTCCGATTGTCGCTTCTCCACCCCTGTCCACAAGACAAAATACTAACATTAGACCGAGCAGCAGACTGATCAGGTGCAGAATACCCTTTCAGTTGCTCCCCATCATATGTACTACTGAAACCACCCGCAAATCGGGCCTTCTTAATATGTAGTTTCTCCAACACTTCTTGACCTCTCCAATTTTCTTGTTATTTAGCAAAACCAACCAAGAACGAAAAGGTGCAAGTAGGGGACATAGCAGCAACACACGCGGACTTAATATGTGATGCTAAACTATGCACAAATCTGCTCAACTTATACTTTTCTGTCAGAATCATACACATTGCATACCTTGCCAACCGAGTTTATACTCACGAACAGACATGGTGTCCTGCCCAATCTTCTCAAATTAGTAGCCAAAGAAAACCGTTCCTCATTGGACAAAAATCTCTCAATGAACGCATCCTCGAACTCGGCCCAAGAAGTAGTCGGAGCATTGGTTCCTCGCACACTCTCCCACCACTCGAACCAAGCATGAGCAACATCCTTCAACTAATATGTTGCGAACTCCACAACTTCAGAACCATGGCACCCATAGCCCTAAGAGCCTTAAAAGTTTCATCCATGAAATATTGTGGGTCATCCTCTTCTCGCGAACCAAAGAACTTGGGCGAATTCAGCCCCAAAAAGTGCTTAAGTCTTCCTCCAACTACAAGTGCCGGATCTGTAGCTCCATGCTGATGTTGGGATGCCACGAAAATGGTAAGCATTTGGATCGCATTATGTAAATCTAATTGGGTTTGCTAAGCTTATGAGCGAACAGTGCAAGAACTACTAGAACTAAATTTAAGCAACCATTCTTCTATATATATAATACTACTTCCTTCATCCCAAAAAGATTGTCTTAGTTTGACTTGACATGAAGTTTAAGAAATAAAGGAAGACTTTTGAAATGTGTGATTTAAAACAAGCCTTAGATATTTAGGTGGATGTAAATCATCTCATAAAGTTATATTGTTTCTAAATATAGAAATATGCCAATCTTTTAGGAACAAACTAATAAAGAAAGTAAGACAATCTTTTTGGGACAGAGGGAGGATATAATAGTAGAAAACTAAAAAATATAGCCTCATGAAGCTACACCAACATCAGCGTCAATCCAAAATCATCTACTCAATTTTGATGGGTTTAAAGAGAAAATTGAAGAGATGCAGCCATTTTAGAAAACGAACCCAGAAGGGTTCTGATGATTCTGACATTTTAAACGATCTTAGATCAATCCTTCAAGCTCCAAAAGAGGAGGTGCTTTACAGTTTTATAGTTTCATATTATGTCTTGGTTTGTCCTTTTCTCGTAATTTCTGCTTATAGAGGTTGTTTGCTTTTTTTTATTCCTCTCTTACTTTCTTGGGGAAGTGGGGAACCAAAGATTGTTACTTTGAGACAACGTTGTGTATATTTTTTTGCACTTATGTATTATTTATTAGCTCACTTGTCCTTTTAGATTTTAACAAGTTCATTGGAACAACTGGACATGGGTACCAAATCAACCTTTGTGAAGGTTTTGTTCTCGGAACAATAACATACTTGTAGGCTCGGGTTGGTTCATAACATGGAATTCATCCATAATTTGCTACAGACTAGTTCCGTTTAGCTTGGCCATAGATTTACTTGCTTGTTGGTAGAACCACTTTATATTTTGTTGAAAGGTATGTTGTTGTTCAAATCTATGTTGTTCGGACTCTTTAGAAATGTTGACGGGTGCGTGTGGGATTCTCCAAAAGTAGTGCATTTTTGGAGAATCCGACACGGGTGCGGCAACATTTTGGAGAGTCCGAGCAACATAGGTTCAAATGTATATCTATTGAATTTTTGGTGATTTTTTACATATATATCTTAACTTCGTATTAAAATTGTTGGATTCGGTTGAACCCGTAGCTTGTTAACTACATCCCGCCCTAATGAATAACATGGAAATTTAAAATATAGTCCCATAAGCATCTTGGAACATTAAATCAGAGTCTGAAGCATAACACCATATAAGGGAAATGAAAAGTAGATACCACAATGGACAACACCAGATTTAAGCTTGCAATAACTTGAACTGCCACAAGCCAAAAGCTACTGCCTTTGGGCCAAGGAATCTTGTGAATCATGTAAGGTAATGTCGCTTTCAGGAGAAGTCTGCAGAGGAAACTCAAGTGGTTAATGCCAACATCTTAGGTGACTTAAATGGAAATAAAGGCTAACACATTGAATGGATATACAAAATAATGAAACTTTAAACAATAATTGAGAAAATTAATCATAAAAAGCTCCAGCACAAGAAAAATCAAAGCAGCTTTACTTCATTAATAAATAAAAGACAAGGCGACATGCATTCAGTGAGCATCTCATTATCGTGGCACACATGTTTTGTATTAAATGTTACCTTAAATGTTAGTATCACACACCTTGACATGCAAAAAAAAGCACTAAAACATAAGGGGGGAAATTGAAGGAATGAACTTTACTTGAGCCGAGTGTCTTTCGGAAACAATCTCTCTACCTTCACAAGGTAAGGGTAAGGCTGCATACACACCACCCTCCCCAGACCCCACTAGTGGGATTACACTGGGTTTGTTGTTGTTGTTGAACTTAAGCCAGGTAAGACACTCCAAATCTACCAACCTCTTCTTCTCTCACCCTTTACAGATAAAAAAAGATGGACAGATTTCTGTTCTTTTCCTCACCCCCTCCCTTACATCCTACTCTCTATTGCCACCATGTCCCTAGCTATGCAGACAGTCTTTAAACCTCTGCTACCCCACAATAAAGTAAAGAAGGGGAGAAGACAAGAAAATTTAGGTAGCACCATCCTTACAAAAGGGAGAGTTGAGATAAACATGTTTGGCATGTCAATGGGGAAGGAGCGGGATGATCTCACCAGCCACTGCTATCCTCGCCCCGTTCCATGATGCTCTATTCTACTTTTTGGCCATATTAAACTTTCTAGTTTCTTCTTTCATAGTTTTGTTGTTTACTTTTTTTTATTATTACTACCTCTTGCAGAAATGCAAGGTACGACTGTGTACAATATACCCTTGTGGTCCGGCCCTTCCCCGGACTTCGCGCATAGCGGGAGCTTAGTGCACCGGGCTGCCCTTTACTAAATCCTTTACTATGTAAAATATCTTTTGGTATCTCAGCATTCAATACTATCATTTTCCGTTATACATTTCATTTATCATTTAAGTGGGAAGAGAAAACTCTCAATCTACTAGTATTACATCCACAATTATGCATGAACAAAAAGAATTGATGACCTTAAAAATGAATTAAATAGGGAAAACAAAAGCCAAAAACCCTAAGTTAAAATTGTTGGAAATTTGCCTTTGGCGGGAGTTGCGACCGACCAACTTTAACGGCTTAAACACTAGTGTAACGTATGTTGGAGAATCCGGTTCTTCACACATGCATGATCTACTAAGTACGTAGATAACCGTAGGGCCAAGAATCGTCAAATTTCATTGAGAAATGAAAGAGATATTGGTTCACGAAGTAAGGTGTTTGAAGCATGGAAAGTGTGGTATTGTGTGTAATTCTCCCTCATCGGTAGAGGAAGAAAGAATTGTTGTGTATATAAGATTCGAAATTGGTTTGGGGTTTGGGACCCCAAGGGGTATCCCATGTGTTTAAAGGAGGGAGGACCTAGATGTGCTTCGGTTCGAGGAAAGACCACACGCGCGCCGCCGCCGCCCGCCCGTCCCGTCCCGTCCGGTTCCGGTTCGGGTTTCGGGTTCTCGGGTTCTCGGGTTCTCGGGTCACGGGCCACGGGCCACGGGCCACGGGCCACGGGCCACGGGCCACGGGCCACGGGCCACGGGCCACGGGCCACGGGCCACGGGCTGTGGGTCTTCTGATATTATCTTTTTGCCAGAAGTACAGTTTGATCCCAGAAGTTTCAGATATACAGTTTGGACCGAATTCTTTCGGATGTGCGGTTTGGTCCCTGAAGTTCGAATTTCGATGGTCAAAACGAAACGTCAAGCACTCAATTCAGCCATTTATTTTGGCTGAATTACTCCTCTATAATGGCCAAATCCGTTGGTCTTTCACCATTTATGTTGGTGACTTTACTACCTCCATAATGGCCATTATTTGGCTATTATGGAGGCAGTTTTCAGCGAGTAAACAACCCCTCCCTCTCCTATATAAACACCCCATTACACCATTGTTGAGCACAAACAAGAAGCTAACAGAAACAGTAGAGGCAACACACGAAAATACACAAGCAGAAATTTCTTCTTCCTACAACTTCCAAGCATCATTTCGTTACTCAATATTCTTCACGGTAGCTCTTGAGTTTCCTTTGCTCAAGGGTTCCATTCTTTGTTTTATCTTGGGAGACAAATTGTCCGGGACGTATAAAGGATACATACGGGGCAATATTGTCTTAAGGACAGAGTGCCACACTCGACTCAGCATAAACCAGTTTCCATTTTTCAGTCTTCAACAAAATCGTAATTTCAGTTTTGTTGTTATATTGTAATTTTCAGATTTCTAGTCGAAAATATTGTATTCTTTGTTTATCCTTTCGAATACTTGTAATAGTTAAATACTTCCCGTCTTTCGCTTTATAAAGTACCATAGAGCAAAATCTCCCAACAACTTAAGACAATATTTGTATAGTATTACTATTAGTGTTCGAAAGATGTCGGTCAAAAGTTGTGTGACCAAATCTGGATATGGCAATGGTTTTACGGTAGAAGAGAGTGATGATGATGAACGTGTTCATGGTGTCACCGCTACCAAGGCTGGTGGAAACAAGCGCTCTCGAGAGCCGAGGATGTCAACGGGACAAGAGGAGAAAGGCGAAGATGTACTTCTATCTTGCGGCGAGAAGGCACTGTATCTATCCCGGACAAAAGATCCGAATAATGGTGAGAAGGAAATGGACACTCACTCGGTCGATGAAGTGAGACCGAAGTGAGCACGAATCCGAAATTGGGATAAGTAGTTTTTCTTACTTGTCAAGAATAAAGATTAAATGATGTACGATTAAAAATGGATTAAAGTAAGGAGGAATATGAAAATAATTTATATTCCTTACGCTTTAAAATTAGAAGTTTAATCTCATCTTCTTTTCCGTTTAAAGATTGGATTTTGTAAACGACTTAAGAAGATCCGTTCTTTTAAGTGTAATTACTAAAGTGTGTAAAGTATGTTCGCACATACGAGGGAGTAAGATCCACCGACGTGCGAAAAGCGTTACCACTCTTAAGTAAGCGCCAAGAATTATCGGGCACCAATCTTAACGAAAGGAGTCTAAAAGCTAAAGACGTTGAACTGTCATACTATTTGGCGAGAAGATCCTTCATAGGATGATATTGGACACTCGGTCACATAAAGCCTCGGCGCGGAGTGGGCCAAAATTCCTTTGATAGGATGATATTGGACACTCGGTCATACAAAGCCTCCGGCGACCGGAGTGGGCAAAAATTTCTTTGATATGATGATATTGGACACTCGGTCATATAAAGCCTCGGGCGGCGGAGTGGGGCCAAAATTCATTTCATAGGAAAAGTAATGGACACCTAGTAAGGTGGGCCGGAGTTTCCAGTCTGAATGATCCGAAGGCCTAAAGAAAGGCGATAAAGAAATTGGACACTCGATCGCCAAAGCAACTAGAGTAGGCGGAGTATCTAGATCACAAATGATCCGGTTACGCCCTAACCACGGGCAAGAGGTTGTTCATGTGAAGCAACGCCACCTCTAAAGTAGAAGGGGTGGAGAGGTTGTCCTCAATAGGACTTCAAGGAATGAGATCACTCTAAAAGAGGTGATACATGTTCCTAACTTGGTTAAAGGACGTTGTTGGTCAAATCGATTTGAGACTAGTCCAACAGTCCGTAATAACTAAGAGTGGTACAATATGTCTATAGCCAAATGAATGATATATTGTAATCCGTGCATCTATGACATCATAGATTAAGACACGTTAAATAGCAAGTCATTCAAAAGCTAACGATGTTGAGATTGTTGCCTCGTCGACATAAACCCTCAAAATGAATGTGAGGTAGACGAAGAGGCAAAATCACCTTTCCAAATTCCGTCAAGGGAATAGCGAAAGAAGCACCGCTCCTCTAGAACTTAGTCACACCTACTTGGGTGATTTGAAGTTTATACAAAATAGAGGGGGAGACAAGTACGTTGTGATCTTCATTGATGATGGTACAACGTATGGAATCCTTTGTTTATTGAAAAGCAAAGATGAAGTTGTTGAAGCCTACAAAGCGAAGTTGAAAATCAACTAAGCCTACGGATTGAGAAATTCGTAGTGATAGAGAGGGAGAATGTGAAGCATCGTTCATTAAACGAATGTTCATTTCTCACCTCGTCTAACGGTGTTAGCCAAGCACGAAGTCGTACGCCCAAATTATGAGGGGTAACTTGGTAAAAAATGGGCTACCGAAACAGGTCAAGTTCGACCTAAGATCGTAGATTGCATATCCTTTGGATGCGCAAATAACGATAGTGTTGATCGCCTCTTGGCGTCAAAGAATTTGAATTCTTTGGAGATAACTTTCCTTGGAAAAGGAAAAAGGAGTAATTGCTCAAGGTTAACAAGAACCCGCGAGGGCTCGTTGTCCGGAACTAGACGTTCCGTATCTTCATGACTCGAAAGTTCTTTGTCTATCAGGAACTTAATATTCCGGATCTGAGAACTCGGGGATTCTAGATGTTGAACCAAGACGGAGCAAAGAGGGGACAAAGACTTGTTCCAGTCCTTCTAGCTTGTATGGTTGAGAACGAACCATGGACAATTAACAAATAATTGTTATCTCCAAAAGCGCTGCTTTGGAAAGAAGCTAAAGGGAGAAATAGATTCCATATATAGAACCATACGTGTGTAATAGTTAATCTTCCTCGGGAAAAGAACCTTTGGGTTGTAAAAAGTGCTCCCCTGTGAGTAGCTTCACATCCGGGGCCATTGTAATCTTACATGGCATGGGTGTTGAAACGACCTTCCAAATCGGAGAGTTGGAAGAAGAGGATCGAGAATTGGTTTCTTTGAAGCTGTTGGGCTTCTTCCGAACTTTCATTTTGGTCCACGAAATGTTAACATTTTGGTCTGAAAGTCTCGGATAAAACGAAACAATGAATCGATCACGAAACATTGACTACGAAGTTAGAAAGCCAACGGTTGGAAAACCAACGGTCTTAGAGTGAAAATCATATTGAAACAAAGTCTCGATATGAAAGATATGAGTATCACGAGATGACATCTTAGGAATTGGATTTCTAAGACATCTAACGGATCGGTCGATAGTTGACGGTCTCGTTGAAGCCACCAATGGATATGAATCATAGAACCGATTGGAATCATGGTGCACCCATAGACAAGGAGCGATATGCTCGGGTCACGTGTAGTTCAATGTATTGTACACACTACAACCGACACGGTATCGTCCAACAAACAGATCGGTTGAACTAAGGTTCACCGATGATCTTAATACATGATCAATAGAAGGCGTTAAGTCGGATATGACGATATACGAATTATTCGCTTATCTACGGATTATAGTATTCGGATGTCCAGCGGTTACGAGAGAACACGGTGATGCAACCGGACATCGGATCCGAAGAACACCAAAGCCACAAGTAAATGTGTATGGTGGTTCTTGGAAAATCCTCTAAGCAAACTTGCATCGACCGATTCATGATGGTATCGGAGTTTATCGCTTTATACAAAGCATGAAAGAAGTTGAGTAACTTCACGACTCATTAGAGGACGTCCCTTATTGGGAGAAACCCGTGCCTTCGACAGTTCTACCTTGTGGCTAGCCGGTCGGCTTTAGGAAGGACACGGATGACGGCGTCGGACATATCTCGTCGGGATCCGTCGGAGACATAAGACCGTATGGCGGTTGATCATCACGGGTGTCACTTCCTTGTTTACAAACTAAGGGACTACCTAGAGATCAAGTGTTACGCTGTCTCTGGGGGAATGGGCTTAAAACCCAAAATATACGGACCAATACGGTGGAAACCCAACCTTACGAACCTGGAGATCCCGGTAATTTGGTTCAATGGGAAAACTAAGTTGTAAAGGTTCGGTTGATCGCTTCGGTGGAAGCATGAGCACTTCGGATAGTGATTTACGAAAAGAAACACCAAATCCAAAGCCGTTCCGCGATAGACGTTAAGTGCTATCTGCGGTATGGGTAAAGGTTAAGTTTTCAAAACCTGTAATGATCCTCAACAATAGAGGTTAGGTCTTTGGGAAACTTTTAGTGGTTCCTAACACTTGTGAAGTGGGGTATAGCGAGGATACCTTGTAGGAGACCACCTATTTAAGTGCGAGGACGGGCCGCCTCAAATTGAACGCACTTAAGAATCCAAGACGTTGTCCATGGCCAAAACGGACAAAACATTACGAAGAAGAGAGTAAGGGAATTTGTTGTGTTGGTACCGTTGTCTTGGCTTACACTAAACAACGACGGTTCAAGACATCACGTTCACCGCGCAAGTAAGTAAGTCCGATGGTATTCAACTATGGAAGGTTCAAAGCCGAGGCTACCTCTCCTTATGCAACATCGGTCCGCCGAAATATTCTTTGGAAATGAAAAGACACCATGTGAGTGCGCCAAAATCTCTTTCAAGAGGGGATTGTTGGAAATTTGCCTTTGGCGGGAGTTGCGACCGACCAACTTTAACGGCTTAAACACTAGTGTAACGTATGTTGGAGAATCCGGTTCTTCACACATGCATGATCTACTAAGTACGTAGATAACCGTAGGGCCAAGAATCGTCAAATTTCATTGAGAAATGAAAGAGATATTGGTTCACGAAGTAAGGTGTTTGAAGCATGGAAAGTGTGGTATTGTGTGTAATTCTCCCTCATCGGTAGAGGAAGAAAGAATTGTTGTGTATATAAGATTCGAAATTGGTTTGGGGTTTGGGACCCCAAGGGGTATCCCATGTGTTTAAAGGAGGAGGACCTAGATGTGCTTCGGTTCGAGGAAAGACCACACGCGCGCCGCCGCCGCCCGCCCGTCCCGTCCGGTCCGGTTCCGGTTCTGAGTTCCGGGTTTCGGGTTCTCGGGTTCTCGGGTTCTCGGGTCACGGGTCACGGGTCATGGGCTGTGGGCTGTGGGCTGTGGGTCTTCTGATATTATCTTTTTGGGCCAGAAAACTTTGCCGGAAGTACGGTTTGATCCCGAAGCTTCAGATATACAGTTTGGACCAGAATTCTTTCAGATGTGCAGTTTGGTCCCTGAAGTTTCAAGATGTACAATTTGGTCCTTCAGAATTTCGACGGTCAAGACAGAAAATCCAAGCACTCAATTCAGCCATTTATTTTGGCTGAATTACTCCTCCTATAATGGCCAAATCCGTTGGTCTTTCACCATTTATGTTGGTGACTTTACTACCTCCATAATGGCCATTATTTGGCTATTATGGAGGCAGTTTTCAGGCAGTAAACAGCCCCTCCCTCTCCTATATAAACACCCCATTACACCATTGTTGAGCACAAACAAGAAGCTAACAGAAATAGTAGAGGCAACACACGAAAATACACAAGCAGAAATTTCTTCTTCCTACAACTTCCAAGCATCATTTCGTTACTCAATATTCTTCACGGTAGCTCTTGAGTTTCCTTTGCTCAAGGGTTCCATTCTTTGTTTTATCTTGGGAGACAAATTGTCCGGGACGTATAAAGGATACATACGGGGCAATATTGTCTTAAGGACAGAGTGCCACACTCGACTCAGCATAAACCAGTTTCCATTTTTCAGTCTTCAACAAAATCGTAATTTCAGTTTTGTTGTTATATTGTAATTTTCAGATTTCTAGTCGAAAATATTGTATTCTTTGTTTATCCTTTCGAATACTTGTAATAGTTAAATACTTCCCGTACTGCTTTATAAAGTACCATAGAGCAAAATCTCCCAACAAAAATTTCATTTATCATTTAACACACAAGAGTCTTATTTGTCCACTTTCTTCATCCCTTTTATCAAAATAAATGATCAAAAGGAACGCGATCTTGCTTCTATTCCCGAGTTTGATCTTTCCTATCTTGTTATCACCCATAGTGGATTATTTCCAACAAAATCCAATTTTCCCTTGAATTCAGCAGAATTTTAATAATACCAAAAGGCAAAAAAAATAGTGTCTTTCAATTTGTCCGAGCTTGCATACCTATATCAGTATTTAACTTCACAATTTCCACAAACAATTAACATCCATTTGAGAGGAGCAAAAAACAAGATAAAATAGACTAATAATTCAAGCTATTGAATGAATAAAGCAAATATTTTTGCTGAGAACTTACAAGATCATGGATACTAAGGCAGTTGAAAGCGCTACATAGTCACTTGGGCATCCTCCTTTGCTAGCACAAGCTGCCATTTTCACTCCCCCCTATTGTTTGGTTGCTGCCTTTGTAATGCCCATCAATTGTTTGTAGAAATGTCTACAAGAAGAAAAAGCTTGGGTAAGCGCTTACTAGTATTGTGTTTTAACTTTAGTCAACAAACTACTCTTGGAAATCACCCATTTTAATTTTAAGACATTCAAAATGTTGATTAATAAGCTTAAGGTAATAAATAACTCCTTTTTTTTGTTTTCCCCCGGTGTCCGGTACCCTATTAAGATCCGACTAAATCTGAATTCCCGTCAGAAAGTTTCATGTGGCAAAGCGCTATCTAATAAAGATAATTATGTGCTCAGCTGAAAATAATAACTCGCTACATCAATTTTAATCTAACACTTTTGTATAATTCAAATTATTACTTATATTATTTGAATTTGAATCTTACATATTTCTGTTTTCAAAGTTGCTTTTTGATCATTAATTGTTCCACTACTGCTCCTATGATAAAGGGATTTAATTAAGATTTTAATCTTATCATACAGTATTAAGATGACATAGGGAGTAAAGGGAATAATCTTTCTATTTTTTTTATTCAACTTGTTGAAAAATACGAGATATTTGTTTTAAGGAGAATTATGTCAATGACATGTTAAAGAATTTGTTTATTTGTCCTAAGCCACCATCTTTGACGTTACACACAATGAAATCGTAAATCACGACTAATGTTGTGCATGTGTTTCGACTTTCGACATGTTTTCTTTGCCAAATATATTAAATGAAGTTTAGGATGCGTGTATTAGAGAAATTTATTAAAGTATTTTTGTATTAGAGAGAACTTGTTAAGTTTGCTTGATGATTTTACAAATGAATGATCCTCTATTTATACTACTCACCTAGGGACTAGTATGTAAATAATAATTATTATTCAAGTCCCTACATATTTACAAATAAACCCCTATTCGAGAAGTCTCTACACAACTAGAGTATTCTAAAGATTTTCCATGCAAATCCATAAAATTCTAGGGTCTTCCAAAAAAGTCTTCTCATGGAAGCTCTCCATGGCTCTAGAATCTTCTCACATATGCTAGCATTTTTCCTACGTAAGCATCCATATGGATTAATATGTGCCAAGTGGAACCTATGTGGCATGATGATGTGGTGGGTCATCACACTCTCGCCCACCTAATATTGCTACGACTATGGCGCATTGTTGTTGCATAAAATCTCGAATCTTGTCTTTGAATTGCCACAAGTCTTCATATCGCTCTCATGTGGCCTCCTCCGGTGATTTCCCCTTCCAATGGATGAGGAACATGTTGGTGGCTTGCTGTCATTTTATTCACCTAGCTTGATAATAAATGATAGCCTTAATCTCCCGATCATGCGAGGCAGTGATAGTAATAGGTGCGCGACTTTACTAGCCTCTACGTGGATCATCATTGTCTTCATAGTATGGCTTGAGCACGTTGGCATGGAAGACATGATGAATCTTGAGATTAGGTGATAACTCTAACTTATATGAGATCTTACCCACCTTGGCAACGATCGTAAACGACCCCCCATACTTCCATACTAAGTTCTGGCGCACGTCCCGTATCGCTAATTGCCTCGGATTAAACTTTACCAAAACTATGTCTCCAACTTTATAATATGTGGGACAACGCTTACGATCGGCAAACTTCTTCATCTTCTTTGTTGCCTTGTCCAAGTAAGACTTAGCAGTGTCAAGCTGTTCCTCGAACCCCTTGGCTATATGGTAAGCCCCCAAACTCTTCATCTCAAACGATATCGGTAGTGAATGTAGAGTTTGTGGTTGTTGGCCTGTGACTAGCTTAAATGGTTTCCGCCCCATAGACTCACTCCGATGTAGGTTATATGAGAATTGGGCTATGTCTAAGAGGCTTGCCCAATCCTTATGATGTGTACTCACATAATGCCTCAAATAGCACTCCAATAAGGCATTGACCCATTTTGTTTGTCCATCCTTCTATGAGTGGAAACTAGTGTAAAAGTGCAGCTTCGTGCCAAGGATGTCGAACAACTCCCTCCAAAAGTTCCCAGTGAAACATGGGTCTCGATCACTGATGATATGCCTTGGTAAGCCCCAATACTTCACCACATTCTTAAAGAATAGCTTGGGGGCTTCCTTAGATGTACAACTCGATGAGGTGGGCATGAAAGTGACATACTTTGAAAATCTATCCACGACCACCATGATAGTGCCATAACCGTCAGACTTCGGTAGACAAGTGATAAAGTCAATGGTCACGCTCTCCCATGGGCGCTCCGCAACTAGTAGTGGATCCAAAAGTCCTCTAGGATGCCTTTGTTCAACCTTGTCATGTTGGCACACAAGACAAGTCTGCACATAACACTCTATGTCCTCTCTCATACGCGGCTAATAGTAGACTCACTCAACCAAGGCCCTAGTACGGCGTTGACCTGGATTACTGGCCCAAAAAGTGTCATGGCTTTCCTTCATAATACGCCGCCTAATATCTCCAAACTTTGGCACGTAGACCCTTTGACCGGTGGTAAGCAATAGACCACCTTCCACCCAAAAGCGTCTCGTCTTTCCTTGGGTGGCTAACTCCACAAATTACTAGGCTGCAAGGTCATGTTGCATGCCCTCTTTTATAGCCTCCCGAATGTCCCAGCTTATTGAAGTGATGGCGGCAAGCTCGGCCTTTCGACTTAATACATCGGCCATGACATTACCCTTACCCGGTTTATACTCTGGCACATAATCGAACTAGGCCAGGAAATCTTGCCATCTAACCTATTTTGGTGGGAGCTTCCTTTGTGTCTAGAAGTAGCTAGTGGCCACATTGTCAGTATTGACCACGAACCTCGACCCGAGCAAGTAATGTCGCTATGTGCGAAGGCAATGCATAATAACAGTCATCTCTTTCTTATGCACAGCATAATGCCACTCTATCTCATTTAACTTACGGCTTTCGAACATTGTGTGATGTCTATCTTGCATCAGGACAACCCAAATGGCAAAGTCAGAGGCATTTATATGCACCTCGAATGTCTTGGTAAAGTCAAGTAATGCCAGAACTGGATCATCTGACACGGTTGCCTTAAGGTCTTCAAATGATTTTTGGCAATGCTCCATCCAAATGCACGACCCGTTCTTCTTTAGCAACTCAGTCAATGGTGTTGTCTTGCTTAAATAACCACTAATGAATCATCGATAGTAGTTAACAAGGCCAAGGAAGGATCTCAATTCAGTTACCTTTATAGGCGCCTCCCGCTCTTGGATAGCTCGTACCATAGCCTCGTCCATGCGTAGCTCGCCATTGATAATGACATATCCCAAGAAATGCACATTTGACTCTGCAAACTCGCACTTCTCCCTCTTGAGGTACAAGTCGTTCTCCTACAGGACTTGGAAAACTTTTCTTAAGTGCTCAACGTGCTCCTCCAAGGTGTTGTTGTAAATGACTATGTCATCCAAGTAAACCACTACGAACTGATTAAGGTAAGGATGAAAGATATAGTTCATGAGAGTGCAGAATGTTGCGGGTGCATTGGTTAAGCCGAATGGCATCACCAACCACTCAAAGGCTCCGTACCTTATCACACATGTTGTCTTCGATTCATCCCCTTATGAAATGTGAACTTGGTAGTAACCCTTGCGAAGGTACACCTTGGTAAAGTACTTGGCTTGCCTAAGTCAGTCAAATAAGTCAGCAATGAGCAGGATTGGGTACTTGTTTTTCACTGTGACCTTATTAAGTGCCCGATAGTCTATGCATAAGCGTAACGATCTATCCTTCTTCTTTTGGAACAACACAGGTGCGCCAAAGGTGCCTTCGATGAGCGAATATGACCGGCATCAAGTAGCTCCTTAAATTGCTTCCTAAGCTCCTCCAACTCAGGCGGTGTCATGCGATAAGGGGCGAATACAGGTGGTTTAGCCCCTGGCTCCAACTCAATCTTGTGATCCACCTCACATCTAGGAGGTAAGTGTTTAGGTAGCTTCTCGGGCATAACATCCTTGTTCTCTTCGAGCAGCTTCTCCATGCGAGGCGGCAATGTCTTTTGGGAATCCCGATCTCCCTAAAAACTTGCAATAGTTGCAATGAACGTCAGTTCCCCTTTCTTGAGCCCCTTAACAAGCTGCATAGCCGAGAGTTATGCTTGGCCCTGTCCATGCGGCATAGTCACTAAAGGAACTATGCAAGTTCCTTCTAGCTCAAAGACTATGAGACGTTGGAGGTAGGGATCGATCATCGCGTGGCAATGCCTGAAGAATTCTTGCCCTAAAATAATGTCAAAGATATCCATAGTAGTGGCGGTAAAGTTTGTCGCACCTTTCCACTCACCTAATTTTACCCTAACGCCATTGGCTACATAACGAGCATTTTCTGGCTCAACATTCACAGTCTTGACGTGAGCGTTAATTGGGGCGAGCTTTAGATCTAGTCTCCTAGCAGCAGCCTCGGTCATAAAATTATGAGTTGCTCCAGTGTCCACCAATGCATGAGCGAGCTTGTTGTTGATGGTGAGATCCACGTACTGGTTTTTATTCTCATCAGACTGGCTATGTTACTTATTGAGAGTGGCACATAGTCTGATTGTCCCCAACCGTAGCATTGAGGCTCTTTAAGTCTGGACAGTTCCTAAAGTCGCATGTCCTTTCACATATGTAGCATCCCTTCTTCTTGGCCTGCGACTTCTTTTCAACGTAGCCCTGACGACCATTTGACTTCTTACTATCGAACTTGTTGGTATCTTAAGTCTTAGGGTATTGTTGGTGTGTCTATTTTCTTTTGCCACAGTCTCCCCCATCTTTGGTATTGCTACCCCTTGACTCATTACCTTTGCCTTTGTCGTAGTTGTCATGCCTAAAATCTATCAAAGACTCAGGATCCACTATGGCTTGGTCTATATCTGCGACTTGACGGAGGTGCAGCTCCTGCTTAGCCCAATTTTGCAATCTTTCATAAAGTGGAAAAGTAAGTCATTACTGGTCAGGTTGGGAATTTGAAGCATTAAGGTGGTGAACTCCTTGACATAGTTGCGTATACTCCCTGTCTGCTTCAATTCCATAAACTTACACCTTGCCTCGTACAAGATATTATTTGACAAGAATTGACGCCTGAACTGATCTCATATGTTGATTGTACATAAACCTCTCTCAGCATCAGTGACCTTCCTCCTCCACCATGGCATGGCAGTCTCTGATAAGAACAATACAACAGTGTTAATCTTGGCCTCATCGTCCCTAACTTTTCCATGCCTAAAATATTTTTCCAAGTGCCAAAGAAAGTTCTCCACTTGTGCATCACGAACCCCTTTGAACACTGGTGGCCTAGGAGCCTCGATTTTAGCCTCCCTCATCACAACAACATTGATGGATGCCTCGGTCACGCCAGCGTTGACCTGCTCTTCGAGTGTCACTGTCTTTGTTTTCATGGCATCGATAGTACTCAATGCCTCCATGAGTCTGGACTCTAGGGCAGTGATGGTTTGCTTTACCTCAATCTCGACTTACATACGCCCATTCAAGTCATTTCAAATGCTTTCAATATCTTCAAGAGTGTGCCCCTCAAGAACACTAAGGGTGCCATCCACCTTCCTTAGATGTTGGTCAAAGATGCCGATGGCATCAATCTCCATGTTAACCTTCATAATCCACTCTTTACCGAGCGAAACGTCCTTGGGCAGGTTCTTGGGATGTAAGCCCTTCATTTGGCACCTCATGGCTCTTGCTGGCGACATTCTTTTTTTTTGGGATGTAAACCCTTCATTTGGCATCCATCTCCATGTTAACCTTCATAATCCATATTTACAAATAAACCCCTATTCTAGAAGTCTCTACACAACTAGAATAATCTAAGGACTTTCCATGCAAATTCATGAAATTCTAGGGTCTTCCAAGAAAGTCTTCATAAGGAAGCTCTCCATGGCTCTAGAATCTTCCCATATATGCTAGCATTTTTCCTAGGTAAGCATGCACATGAATTAAAATATGTGTCAAGTGACACTTATGTGGCATGATGATGTGGTGGATCGTCACACTTGTGTGCGTATTTTGCTCGTGAACCTCTTTTTTGGTGATTAAGATTGCATTAGTATACAGGGAGATGATGCCTATTGGCATCTACATTGCTGTTAGTAACATTGCTAAAAGATCCTGCATTAGAAACTACGGGATTAACAGTATCCCGAGTTTGTCCTAGAGAATTACTAACTAAAACTAATTGATGCGCCAGTGAATTGGTGGAGCTCGTTGATGGTAGACAAAAACTGCTATGTGCTTGGTCTCTGATTGTGCTATTCTTGTTCACGTGGCAAATGTGAACATTTCCAGCAGTGTCGTTCAAAAGGACTTGTTGAACGAAGAGAGGAGGCTGGTCAAAAAAAGTTATCCGGCTTCCCGACAATTCTGAACCAAAATGAGAAAGCTTATCTGCTACGAAGTTTTGCTCCCTGTATACATGATGAACTAGATGATCATGGAGCTATCGGAGGAGGTACCTGCAATCAGAAACAATAGGCGAATAAGTATCGAGTTTTCATTGTAGCATTGTGATGACTTCTATAGAGTCAATATTAATTTCAAGATGGGAAAATCCGCTGTGTACAACCAATTGTAAACCCCTAAGGAGAGCCATGAGTTGTATGTGTAAAGGGGTCCTATCATATTCAAGTCCTGCAAACCCAATTCGCCAATGACTGAGAGAATGTCGAATAATTCCCCCAATGCCTACTCTGTCTAGGGAAGGGTTAACTGAACCATCAGTATTGAGTTTGAAAGTGCCCAGGTGAAGGGAGTTCCCATTTGAGATAGAGAGGGACTTTAGTGCGCTGAGGATGAGTTCGTGACCCTAGATAAAGATATTCAGCCACTAGATTCTCCGTTATAGTAATGCTGGCCATATTTTTCTTAGCTTCAAAGAGAAATTTATTTCTAGTTGTCCAAATATGCCATAAGAGAAAAGGCAGAAATAATTTAGAGGCGTGGTTTTGAGGCAAATTAAGCGAATTATCATGGATGAGATCATGAAGCTAAGAGTTAGAAGACTGTGTCTGGCTAGTTAATCAGAGACTTTAGCTGCTAGATGAAGTTGTTGCCAACAATGACGCACATTGTGACTAGACCTGTCCAAAGCTTGGGTCATGTGACTTTTTTTTTTCTGCTAGCCTGACTCTGGCCCGACACTGAAAATTTCCAACCCTGGCCCTGACCCTTCGGGGACCCTACGGGTCACGGGTCGATCCTGACCCTCTCTACAAAACTAAATAAAACAGTAAGCAAAAATACATCATAATCAACATCACGATAGTTCATCACGAATTCACGATAATTCAAAGTTTCAAACCAACATCACGCACGATAATTACAAACCAACAGTAAGCAAACATCATCAACATAAGCAAACAATGCAATTACAATAATTCAAATTAACAGTAAGCAAAAAATAAATAGTCTTCTTCATAATCATAAATTAATTACAATAATTCATTCAATATCATCATAAGCATCGTCATCGTCATCATCACTAGATTCTTCTTCGTTTGTCCCTTCACCTACATAAGTAAAAAATAAATATTAATAAAGCAAAAATAATATAAATTATTATAAAAAGACAAATATATATATATATGTGTGTACAATATACCTTTCGCAAGAACCCAATCACGAAGGCAAACCAAAGCTTGCACAATTTTTGATTTCAAAGAACTTCTAGTAGCTGATATTGTTTTCCCACCAATGCTAAAAGCAGATTCAGATGCTACAGTTGAGAGATGAATGGTTAAGAGATCACGAGCCATTACTGCGAGAATTGAATATCGAGCTGAAGACTTATACCAAAAGTCCAAAATATCGAAATCATCATCCCTTGGACGATTTGGTTCCTCTAAATACAAATCCAACTCACTCTTACCAACTGCATTGTTTTCTATCTCTGTAGTCACAAATACATCATAATCTTCAAAATACGATAAAGTATATTGAGTAATAAAATTGCCACCACTAGTACCAGATCCATCTACACTAATATGTATATTTGTGTCACTATCAATGGCCTTTTTATACTCCTCAAACCATACCTTAATAGCGTTCATGATACGATCAATGTGCTTTTGACAACCTTCATCGCTATGCATCTTAACAATACAATACTTTTAAAATGTCATTTTATATCGGGGGTCCAAAAATGTAGCACAACTCAATGGAAGGTTATACTCACTCCAATACTTATTAAATTTGCATCACATAACGCTTAACATATCACCTAAAAAGTTATCTTCACTCCTAGAAAGGTCAAGCGAAGCTTTATAAACTTTCCAGACTCCTAAAACATAAGAATTAGAAGTGGGATGCTTTGAAGCTGAAAATAAGTTAGTCACATCATAAAATACTTTTAAAAACTTGTGAACTTGACTAACTTTGTCCCAAGAATTAAGTAGAGAAGCCAATTCCTTAACCTTCACATCTCTAGCAGCAACATATATGAACACATCCTTGTAGTGAAGGACACGATCCATCAACATATAGGTAGAGTTCCACTTCACAGGAGTATCAAGTCTAAACCTTTGAGCAACTCGCAAGTTAAACATTTTTTCAGCAATGTCAAAAAAGTTTTTTCGTCTAGTGGAAGACCTATCAATGCACTTTACCATATTTCTAATGCTCTCAAGTATTTATCCCATATGATTCAATCCAGATTGCACAATTAAATTCAAAATATGTGCACAACATTGAACATGAAAAAAACTTCCACTATTAACAAGAGAATGCTTGGAAAGAATGTGACTTTTAATCAATCTCATCATCGAAAAATTATATGTAGCATTATCGGTTGTGATTGTAAGAACTTTGTGCTCCAAGTTCCATTGACCCAAAAACAAGATTAACTCATCAGAAATACAAGTGGAATCATACGGAGGAACCAATGACCTAAATCTTATGATTCTTTTTTGCAAACACCAATTAGAATCCACAAAGTGGGCAATCACACATATATATTCTTCCCTAGTATATTTGCATTTCCAATTATCAGTTGTCAAACATACCTTTCCAGGAGCCTTAACAATAAACTCTTTCAAATTATCCATATCCTTCACAAACATGGCAAATAACTCTCTCGTGTCTATTTGTCTACTAAAAGATTTAAATTGCGGGTTTAACCTTCTAGCCATTCTCTTAAATCCTCTATTTTGTATTGTAATAAATGGACGCATTTATTCAATCAAGTAAAACATGATAGCTATTCTACTCTCAGAATCATCATACTTAACTTTATTTAAAATAGTGGAACCATCAACATTAGTTTCAGCAGACAACATGTATTGTTTAATATCTTGATGCATCTTATGAGGACATCTTTCTAAATGACTTTTCAAATGCGAAGTTCCATGCTTACTATTAGCAGTCAACTCACGCTTACAATGATTGCATGTAGCTTTAGTCATCTCCGAGTTAGCCCCAATAATTTTCTCAAATTCAGTCCAAACACCAGATTGTTTTTGCTTATTTAAAATTTGATTATATTCAATAAAACCATCATGTGTTTCTTTTGCTAAAGATGCATTAGAGGTACCTGTAGAATTGGCGTTGCTGTTTTCGCTAGCCCGTTCCATATTATAATTGAATTATGTCAAATAAAAAATTACAAAATTAATCACAGCTGCAGAAATTACAAAATACAGCGGCAGAAATAATAAAATTAATCACAGGAGACATAGGTATTAATACAAAATTACAAATACAGGGGAAGAAATTACAAAATTAATCACAGGTATTTGTAAATTTCACAACCCCAACAGGTAATTTTTGGCTTTGAAGAATCTAATTTCGATGCAGAAAGCAGATGTAGAAAGCAGAAACTGAAAGCAGATGCAATGCAGAAAGCAGAAAGAATATCAAAGAAAGCATATGCAAAAACTGGCAGAAATTACAAAATTAATCACAAGTATATTGTAAATTTCACAACCCCAAAAGGAATTTTTGGCTTTGAAGAATCTAATTTCGATGCAGAAAGTAGATAGCAGATGCAGAAAGCAGAAACAGAAAGCAGATGCAGATGCAGAAAGCAGAAAGAATATCAAAGAAAACATATGCAAAAACCGACAGAAAGCTGAAAGCTTTTCAACACCAACAAAAGGAAGAAAGCGTAGAAGAAGCCCAATAAATTTTATTATCTGTGAAGCCCACATGCAGAAAGCAAATGCAAAAACCGGTGTAGAAGAAAAGAACAAAAGGGAGAAAGATGGTGTAGAAGAATCTATTGCAGAGAAAGAATGGAACTTACCTATGAAATGAATGGAAACTTATCTATGAATTGCAGAGACCGGATTGAAGTGGAGAGGATTGCGGTGCGGCGATTGTAAGAAATGAAGGGTTGCGGCTGCTGAAGGTTATTCCTTCACTTATATAGTGAAGGTTTAAGTGACGGGTCACTGGTCGGGTCGGGCCGAATCAGGTCAGACGGGTAAAAAAATTTGACCCTGACCCGACTCTGTCCCTGATCGGTCCTCGCTTTTTCGGGTCTAGTGGCTCCCTGGCCCTTGTTTTTTTGGGTCAGGTCGGGTTGGGTCGGGAGGGTCCCCGACCCGGTGGACAAGTCTAATTGTGATAATGGAAGAAGAGATGAACGATGAATTCTTCAACTGAATTGCAATTTTGACAAGTCGGTGTAGGAAGAATTTTGATTTTGTGGAGATAATTTGCAGTACTTAGCCTATTATGAGTGCATATCCATATAAACGACTTAATTTTAGGCGGTACTGGAAGCTTCCAAATCCATGTGTTTGAGGTAGTTGAAGTGTGTTTATGAGTGAGAGCTTTGTAGCAAGAGTTAACGGTGAAAGAACCATTTTTTGTGAGCCCAAACAATTTTATCGTATCTAGGAGAATAGATAGGCCTATATATGGATTGGAGTTTCTGAAGGACTAGCGGTGGGAGTTGAAAGGAGATGGTAGATTCAAGAGATTGAATGTCGTTAAGGTTGTAGGCTACGCAAAACATACGCAGGCGGAATCCAAGGGTCGGATAAAATATTAATCATATTTCCATGAGTGACTTGCCAAACGAGACCTCGTTGGCAATGCATCTAGCCAATATTAATGGCTTTCCATAATGGTGATGGGGTGCTCTTACGCCTATTAAGTAAGGTCGTATATTTGGTGATAAGAGTTTTGGCCCAAAAAAAATAGGAGATTGAAAAAGCCTCCAGGATGTGCTTGCAAGGAGGGATTGGTTTTGTGAATACCTAGCCCGCCATTTGCAGTAGAAGAGGTTACTTTATCCCAAGAAATGAGATGAATTTTTTTCTTTTGGGCAGTAGTGCCCCAGAGAAAATTGCGCTGATATCGTTCCAGTTGACCAATGACATTAGGAGGAAGAGGAATAAGCTGCATAACATAGTTCGGCAGTGACTTAAGAGTGGATTTAATAAGAGTTGTTCGTCGATCAAGGGATAACAAATTAGTTTTCCTTCCCGCTAAGCGGTTCTTGAAAGAATCCAAAATGAATTGAAAGTCGGAGACGGTTGGTTTGGAGTTAAAAATAGGAAATGCCAAGTATTTTCCGAAAGAACGTTCCCTCTCTTATGTTGAATTTAGTACAGATGTAATTCCTTAGGCTATTATTACAATGTTTGGAGAAAAACACTGGATCTTTTAAGGTTGATTTTTTGCCTGGAGTGTTTTGTAAAAAAACTTATATGATCTAAAATAGTTTGAGCACTCTTGACTGTAAGATGAGATGTAAGTGTAGAATTGTATTTATCTTCATTGCAGAGTCTTTTTCATTAATACAAATATATTTAGTGTGTACAAGGTGGAGTCTTAATACAATAAGGATTCTATAACTACCATAATTATACATCAGTAATAATTACACAATATATGATGAATATTCTACCAATATTCACTAATACACCCCCTCAATCGGAGCGGGAGGAGGCCGAACGCTTAGACTGGATCTGAAGTCGAGGAATAACTATCTAGGTAGTCCTTTAGTGAAGATATCCGCATATTGATAAGAAGAGGGCACATGCAACACCTTAACATGTCCTATAGCAACCTTCTCACGAACAAATTGTATATCCATCTCAATGTGTTTGGTTCGCTGATGCTGGACCTGATTATGAGATAAATATATGGCGGATATGTTATCACATATACCAACGAAGCCTTACGCAAGGGACACTGGAGCTCCAAAAGAAGGTTTAGAGTCAGTAGATCTCATCAACAATATTTGCAACACCTCTATACTCTGTTTCTGCACTCGAACGGGATAGAGTGGCTTGCCTCTTGGCAGACCATGAAATGAGATTATCCCCGAAGAACACACAATAGCTGGAGGTGGAGCGTCGCGTGTCCAGACAGCCTGCCCAATTTGCATTCGTATATGATAACAACCTGGTCGGTGCAGAGGGGTATAAATGTAATTCATAATCAAGTGTGCCCTTAACGTATCAAATGATACGTTTAAGAGCAGTAAAGTGAGGCTCTCTGGGGGCACGCATAAACAAATACACCTGCTGAACATCATAAGTAATACCAGGCCTGGTGAAAGTAAGATACTGAAGTGCACCTGCAAGACTCCTATAAAGAGTGTGATCGAAATCTAGATCACCATCAACAATACTTAGCTTTGATTTAGATTCAACCGGAGTTGGCATGATCTTGCAGTTTGCTATTTTAGCCTTGTACACGATCTCCTCTGCATATTTATGCCGACACAGAATCATAGTATTTACAGATCTAGTCACTGATATCCCCAAAAAGTAACTCAATTTCCCCAAGTCAATCATGGCAAATTCGGTTTTAAGCAGTGCAATGATCTCATTTTTCAACACATCAAATGAGGCAGTAAGCACAATATCATCCACATATAACAATAAATAAGCAATGTTACTACCTCAATGAAAAATAAAGAGAGAATTATCACACTTGCTGCATACAAACCCAATTTGCATAATGTAAGTAGCAAAGCGTTCATACCACGCTCTGGTGCATGTTTCAAAATATAGAGTGACTTACAAAAACGACATACATAATGAGGGGCCTCTAGATGGACAAATCCTGGCGGATGGTGCATGTAAACAATTACTTTCAAGTCCCCATGTAGAAAAGCATTCTTCACATTAAGCTGATGAATTGGCCAATGCTCACTCATAGCAATACTCAGAACAGGTTTCCATTTTGTGTGTGGGAATAGGGACCAGGCTGGCAGTGGTACGGGTATGTGGTGGGGTAGTGGTCGATATGTTCTGTGCGTCGACTGGTGACTGGCAGAGTGGATCGACGTGGTGTGACAAGGCTGGGTTCGGTGAGTGGTTGGTGGTTGTTGTCGGGTTGGTCGATTAGGTGGTCTAGGTCGACGGGTTGATGATTTCGATGGGTTATTGGGTGTGTGGTGAGTGGTATCGGTCGATAGGTAGCTGTCAGGGTTGGGTGGTTTCTGGTGATTGGTGTCAGTGGCTGGTGGGTGTTAGGCCGATGAGGGCCAAGGGATTCCGGTGACTGGTAGGTTGGGGGATTCAGGTCAAATTGGAATGATAGTGATGTAGGGGTGGTCGATGGGACGGTAGAGACTGTAGACTGATCGAAAGGAGACTGGGCATAGGCAGTGGGTACAGTGGCTGCTGCTAGAACAGTGACAACTCGACCGAGAGCGAGGCGGAGAAGCGGTGATGTGTCGAACTCGTCTAAAAATGTGTAATCCGAATTCTGGAATTTTTGGATATTTGTGAATGAGAAGATTGTTTCGTCAAATGTGACGTGAGACAATAGTTTTGCGGGAAGACAAGTCGTAGCACAGATATCCCCTATGATTGGGCGGGAAACCTAAGAACACACAAGGAGTGGTGCGGGGTGCAAGTTTATACTGGGCCGTGGAGGCAAGATTCGGGTAGCACAGGCAGCCAAAAATTCGTAAGTGCTCATAAGTTGGGATCCTATGGAATATAATTTCGGTGGGTGTTCTATGTTGGAGAGTTTGGGTGGGCAAAATATTTAGAATATATTGGGCCATTTTAACAACATATACCCAAAAGAGAGGGGGGAGGGAGGCATGACATATGATCGTACGAACCATGTTATTGATAGTGCGAATGATTTATTCGGCCTTGCCATTTTGGGAGGAGGTGTGGGGACACGAGAATCGGAAAACCATGCCATTAGTACAGCAAAAATTGTGAAATGTGGAATTATTGAACTCACGACAGTTATCACATTGAAATGATTTTATGTCTTTTTCAAATTGAGTTTTGACATAGACACGGAATGCAAGAAACTTGGAAAACACTTCAAACTTGAATTTAAGCGGATAATCCCAGATAAAGTGAGAATAGTCATCTAATAAGACAAGATAAAATTTATGACCCAGTGATCTAGTAATGGGAGATGTCCATAAATCTGCATGAATAATGTCAAAGGGAGAAAACGTAACACTTAAAGAAGACTGAAAATGAAGGCGACCATGTTTGCTTAAAGGGAAAGAAAGACACTGTTGGGAAAGTTTCCCATTATTAAAATGAATTAAATTATTGCTTCTAAGAAAATTTAAAACAGGAGCTCCTGGGTGTCCAAGTCTATTGTGCCAGGTTGACGAAGAGATTATTGCTAAAGCGGTGGGAGGAACGACATGGGCAGTTAGAGATGTGGGAGGATTGACACTAACAACGGACGTAGATAGGAAATGATAGAGGTCCCCTTCACTATTACATCTCGTAAGGAGTTTCCTAATATGTAGGTTCGTTACAGAAAACCCAAACAGGTCAAAATTGATTGATACGGAATTATCGGTGGCAAATTTTCTAATGGAGATTAGGTTCGTGATAATATTTAGAGCATATAGGACGTTATTTAGTGAGAAGTGGGGATGTGGTGGTGGAGTTAGTGTATGGCCAAACCCTTAAATTGAAATGCAATTACCGTTTCCGACCATAATAGATTGTGGAGTATTTAAATTTTGCAATTGAGGAAGATTACCAGAATTATTGCTGAGGTGAGACGTAGTGCCCGTATCCATATACCAAGCATTATCGGGTTGTCGAGGAGTCAATGTGACGAAAGCCTGACCCAAATTGGATTGGGGAAGTCCTGGAGCGGATTGCTGGGCTCCAAGAAATTGCGCCTGATTGTTGTGGCCCGTCGTTTGTGCTCCCAGTCTGTTGGGCCACTGCTGGGATGCAGGAAATTGGGCCGGATAGCTATGGCCCATCGACTGGTCTGGGGTGAACTGCTTGGCTGCCTGAAAGTGGGCCTGTTTGTCGTGGCCCATCGCTTGTTCTCCCAGGCTGTTGGGCCGCTGCAACCATAGTTTATTGTGGGCCGCACCTGCTGGACCGTTTGGAGGCTGCTGGACCCTTGCTGGAAGCCCAGTTCCCAGCCCTACCCCTCTGCCAGCCCTGTGCCATTGGCCACTGCCACATCCGTGGTTGTTCTCGGCCATGAAGGATGCCGGAGAGTAGGTGAGAGAAAAAAAATAGGGGGGGTCGTTACGTATACGAGGTGTATATCATCTTAGAGAGGCTGTATACGGGTAGTATATAGCGGCAGA
Source organism: Anisodus tanguticus (assembly GCA_034509755.1). Lineage (NCBI taxonomy): Eukaryota > Viridiplantae > Streptophyta > Magnoliopsida > Solanales > Solanaceae > Anisodus > Anisodus tanguticus. The sequence goes on from CM067540.1 coordinate 17,268,885, forward strand.
GAGGGTATATCAGTCATATACATAGTGTATATCTGCGTGTATAGGCTGTATACGAGGGGTGTATAGCCTGTTTGAGAGATAGGGAAGGAAAGATGGTTGTATATCAGTAGTATACCAGAGGTATATAGGGTTTTTTGTAGAATTGGAGGGCTAGGCAGCTGTATATCAGTGTATATCGGATGTATATCGGCGGTATACGGGTTGTTTGACGCCGAAGAAGAAAAGGGAAGGGTGGCCGAATTTAGGTTTTAGGCCGGGGAGGATTGTTGGCTCCTGATACCATGTAGAATTGTATTAATCTTCGTTGCGGAGTCTTTCTCATTAATACAAATATATATAGTGTGTACAATATAGAGTTCTAATACAATAAGGATCATATAACTACTATAATTATACATCACTAATAATTACACAATATATAGTGAATATTCTACTAATAGTAAGAATGATGTCGTCTGCAAAAACACAAATGGGATATTTGTGGTCCTTTATGACAGATCGTAATAGGTTCCCATGACATATAATCGACAACCAAGGAGATGCTACGAGACATCATTTCCATGCATAAAATGAACAAATAGGGAGAGAGTTGGTCACCTTGGAGTATTCCCCTCGGCGTGCCATTGATAAGAATAGCACTGGTAGGAGTTGACACACATGACATGATTAATTTAATCAAATGAGTCGGGAAATTAAAATAGATAAGAGTGTGGTGGATGAAAGACCATTCTAGCATGTCAAAGGCTTTTTCAAGATCGATCTTCAGAAGCATTTTAGGCCTTTTTTGAGTTAGAATGATGGAAATAATGCATATCTCTTGAACAAGAATAGCATAATCCGATGCTCGTCGATCTTTGAGAAAAGCAGATTGAGACGGATTAATGAGTTTATCCATATGTGGTTTAATCCGTGCGGCAATGATTTTGGTAATCAATTTATAAACTGTATTACAAAGGCTAATGGGGCGGAATTGTGCTGGCGAAGCAGGACTTTGATGAGACAAATATAGGTCTGGTTTATTAAGGGAGGGATTTCACCAGATTTGAAGATATCTTTGCAAAATTGGAGAAGAGGGTCCTAAATGGGGCCAGAATTTTTTGCTCGTGAACCTATATCAATTAGTGCACATTTTTTAAAAAAGTTGCATAAATATTATTAAACAATATGAGTATAAGTTATAAAATAAAAAAATTAAAATATATGAAAATTCTTAAAAATGAATAGTGTTGATCCATGAAAATTGTTATTTTTCCAGTGATCTAATGTTGAAAACAAACAACATAAAATTATTTTCTCATGATTCTTCAAAATCTTATCAAATAATGATAAAATTTACTTTCCTTTTATTTTATGATCTACATTAATGGTAGAATATTTACTTTATTTTTAGTCTTGGATTTTTTTAAAATATTTAGTTTCGTTCTAAATTTAGTATCTACATTAATTAAATAATATTTAGCTTTCTTTTAGTTTAGTATCTATAAGGAAAATAATATATTTGATTCTATTTTATTCCCTTTAGTTTTCCATAAATAGTGATGTAGTCCTTTATTTTCAATGCAAGAAACAATGTAATGAATTAATGCAATGAGTTTTTGTCCATTCTCTCTTCGATTTTCTTTTCCGTTTCTTCTACTCCACAACAAATGGTATTAAAGCCAATGATTCAACCTATGGGTGTTCAAATGAGACCGAATTTATTTTAAGGTAAAATAGAATTTATTTTTCTAAAAGTTTAAGGTAAAATAGAATTTAATAAACCTAAAACCTGCTCGGTTTGATTTGATTTTAAATTTTAGAAAACCAATAACATTTGGTTTGGTTTGATATCAAACAAAAAACTGAATCAAACCGATAAATATATAAATATTTAAAATTATAATATATTAAATTTTATCTATCTTCTTCATAATTTTGGGTCATTCCAAGACCACTACTAATTCAAATAATTAGAATGAAAAGTTTGGCCGATTTGTTTCTCCTAAAATTTAAGTTTAAGGCAAATTTATTTTTCTAAAAGTAAAATATAATTAAAGAAGACAAAAGTTAAAATCCTAGTCTTAAAAAAATTTGTCAAACCATTCAGTTAAACTTTCTCGATAAAAGGAAGTTTGAAGTTTAAACCTAAGTTCCACCAATATGTATTGTTCCAATTTTTAGTTCGTCTTGCTTGTTGCTGCTAATGACAACCCTGATATGAACTAAAGAACCCAAAGATTAATCTCATTTTAAGGAAGGACTCAACTGATGTGTAAACATAAGAGCCAAAAGATTAAGATAAAATGGGTGCTAATGAACACTAAAAGCAGTTGAAATTTTCTCATTCATAAGATTGTATGGGGTAGAAATACCTCCAAAAGTATTAGCGTACTAAAAAAGCCTGATAGTTCAGGAGCCTTTGAATAGTTGTCTTCTACTCCCAACAATTTCTATCACATCCCTCCTAGATCATACTGCCGCGGCGCGTGTGGGCATAGTGACGTTATTACACTCACGTCATCATAACTTTAGGGAGGCATAATAGTCTAGTTTTGTCTTATATATACAAGACTTAGAGGAGAAGGAAGACACATTATATTCTCTCTAAGCCTACACTTGTAACTGAGATCTCCCTCAAGCAAATACACTATTTTCAACTCTTGTTCTTACATTATTCATTTTGGATTTAGATTATTTATTTATTTATTTATTTTACTTGCATATTTTTGTATCTACTAACTCTTTTATCTTTCATTTTCATAACCTAATTAGTAATTCCGAACTCGTTCAAGAGGGTCTCCGGATCAGATACAATATATTTGTCTTTAAACCCTTGAATACAAATTTATAACTGTATTTTTGGTTAGAATTATTTCCATCGAAAAATAGTTTGGCGCCGTCTGTGAGGATAGACAGTTGTGGTGTTGTCTCGATCTATAGCCGATCTTTTAGAAAAATCAAACGGAAACACTACACCCAAAGAAGAAAGAGGAAGCATGTCAGGACAAAACAACAACACTCACGGATCACAGGAACTCATGGAGGAACAGGTACCCATCGAGCATCAAGGCCTGACGGATCGATGAGAAACACTACGCAGAGAGTTAGAGGAGCGGCCCGGAAAGAGCGGAGCAAGGAAACCCCGAATAATGAGAAGGCTAAAAAGGCCCGGAAGAAAATGCCCGAAGGAAGGAGCTCGGCTAAGTCTCAAATTGGAAAACCCAGACTCGCTGATAAGGGAAGACCTTTCACCAAGGAAACGATCGCATCTATCCTAGAAGCACAAAATGAGATGATGTTGTGCATGGAAGTGGAGGTAGCCGCTATAGCTTCCCATTCCAGGACAGGGACTTCGGTGTCAAACCAAAATTCCGTGAAGACCTCGGCCAAACCGAAATCCAGCAAGAAGAGGGAAGAGGGCGGGAAGGACCAAATGGATGCGTTCATAGAGGGATTGTATCGGGTGGAAAAAGAAATGAATGAGCGAATGAGCCAGATACCCGGAGCACCGCCTATCATAAAAGGTGCAGGAGCCAGGAAGCACGATTTCTTATTGTATCCGGAAAGCGCAACACCCGTCCCTACCCTAAAGAAGTTCAAGATACCCGACATACCAAAATATGATGGCACCACAGATCCAGAAGAGCACATCGTAACCTTCGAAGCAACTGTCACTAGACACGATCTCAAACAACACGAAATCAAATCTGTCATGCTGAAGAAGTTCATCCAGACGCTCATAAAGGGAGAACTCTCTTGGTATACTCATTTACCCAAAAACTCTATTGATTCATTTGCTACTCTTGCATATACTTTTTTCAAGGATCACGCAGGGGATCGAAGGGTAGAAACACACAAGCAAGACATGTTTATAATAAAGCAGCGGGAAGATGAACTGCTACGAGGATTTGTAGACAGGTTCCAGAGGGAGAGAATGTTGTTGTTGATTATCTTGGAATATTAGACAGCAGCCGCGTTTGCGGATGGGTTAAACTCGAATAGTTTAAATGCCTCTAGAAAATTAAAGGAAAGCCTAAAAGAGTTTCCGGCAAAAACATGGGGTGAAATAAATCTCAGGTTCACAGCCAAGATGTAAATCGAGGAAGGCCAACGAGTGACGACATCAGCATACATGGGCGGCCGCCCCCCAAGAAGGTCTAGTCACATACACAATAATAATACTACAAATGGGGGACGGTACGAGCCGTATGATGCTAGGAGATTCTCAAGCATAGGGACTAGCCGTGGAAATACCCAGAATCATTAAAGCCTCATTGAATGTGCCCAACGGCGGTCAGAGGAATCAACATGAAAGGGGACTGGCCTGCCAAAGCTAGCTGATCACAATTTCAGCATAAATGCGGCAGGGTTAGTAGCAGTAATGAAGACCATAAAAGAAGCAAGGTTCTCAGATGATGTGCGCACCAATCCGGAGAAAATGAATATAGGGCTGTGGTGCAATTTCCATTGCACGCATGGTCACACCACGGAGGATTGCGCCAACTTAAGAATCGAAGTGGCGCAACTATTGCACGCATGGAATTTGAGGGAGTACATTAGCGACAGGCGAAGCTCAATCTAAGCAGGAATATTGGGCAGAGGCCGAACTAAGTACCTCCGCCTACTCATACTATCAATATGATCTTTGGGACAGAAGTGGCCAACAAGATCACATATACATCAGTGAGAAAATCCAAGATTTAGGTCACGTCCATGAGCCACAGACAGAAACCCATGGAAAGTTAGGATATCACATTCTCTAACGACGACTGCGAGGACTATGCTTCATATCATAATGAGCCCCTAGTAATATCTTTGCAAATTAATAAGTCTTTTACTAAACGTGTTTTGGTTGATACAGGGAGTTCAATGAACTTCATCCAGCTGTAGGTCCTGGAAGAAATGCGAATGGACGAGTCAATCACCCCCGTAACAAAGGTGCTGGTGGGCTTCAACATGTACAACGAGCTAACAAAGGGAGAAGTTGAATTGATAGTTCACGTTGATAGCATAAAGCATGTCACGAACTTTGACCTCGTGTCTAGATACCTGACGTATAATGCAATACTTGGGCGGCCATGGTTGCATGTAATGTAGGCAGTCCCTTCAACTTATCATCAGAAGGTCAAATTCCCTACACCTTGGGGGATCGGAGAAATCAGAGGCAGTAGCGGCTATTCCCAATCAAAAGATACGTTAGTAGTAACAATTCTGCAAGAATAAGAGATGAGTCAATAACAATTACAGTCTTTAGGCCAAAACAAGATGCTCAAAGGAGGGAAGGGACAACTTACATGAGAATGATACTTGGATCTGGTCATCCCGAAAGGATTTGTCTTACTACCAGGGAAGGATCCTGCAGATTCAACTATCGAGGAATTGGAAATTATGGCACTTTTCGAGGAACACTCCGAAAAGAAGGTATACTTGGGCTCGGAGCTATCGCCTAGGCTCAAGAATGCATTTTTATATTATTTAACAACTAACTTAGATTGATTTTCTTAGTCTCACCTTGACATAATAGGGATCCCTCCCAGAGATAGCTATCCACCGGCTGAGCGCTGATCCTAATCATACCCAGTTAGACAAAGGAAATGAATGATATCTGTAGTCAGGGACCAATTTATGAAGGAAGAGGTGACGCGCCTACTTAATATAGGGTCAGTACGGAGGATCGAGGATCCCGCATGGCTGGCTAATGTAGTGGTGGTCCCCAAAAACCTCAACAAATTTAGAATATGCCTAGATTTTAATGACCTGAATGAGGCTTGCCCAAATGATTCATTTCCTTTGCTGCACATTGATAAAACGATTGATGCCACAACCAGACATGATCTGCTCAGTTTCCTGGATGCGTACTCCAGATACAATCAAATCAGCTTGCACCCAAAAGATCAGGAAAAATTTCTTTCATGACCAATCATGGTAAGAATGTAATGCCTTTTGGTCTTAAGAATGCAGGGGCCACTTACTAGAGATTGGTGAATAAAATGTTCTAAAAACAAATCTGTCATACCATGGAAGTATACATCAATGACATGTTGGTCAAATATCAGAAAGCTAAGACCCACCTGGCCTCATTAGCCAAAACCTTTGACGTCTTGCGTCGCCATGACATGAAGTAAATCTGAAAAAATGCTCCTTCGGGGTCAGGTCTGGAAAGTTCTTGGGTTTTGTCATCTCCGGTCGTGGCATCGAGATAAACCCTAATAAAGTAAAGGCTATCCAGGAGATTCCAGACATACGTCAAAATGGTATAAAAATTAACAAGAAAAGTTGCAGCCTTGGGAAGATTCATATCACGATCAACAAACCGATGCCATGAATTTTTCAAACGCATAAGGAAGGATCGTCATTTCCAATAGACACAGGAGTGCAGCCAGAGCATGCGGGATCTTAAGGCTTACTTGGCTAGCATCATGTAATAGTCAAATTAGAAAATAAAGAGAGACTGCTCACCTATGTGACTGTCTTGGCTTCTTCACTTAGCATCGCTCTAGTGCGGGAATAAGGGGGAGCACAATTCCCCATTTATTACGCAATCAAGACAATAACTGGGGTCAAGTCACGGTATTCGGATGCAGAAAAGCTGGCCCTATCTCTCGTCACGGCCACACGGAAGCTATGACCCTACTTCCAATGCCATCCAATAACAGTCATAATGGATGCCCCACTACAAACCCTATTACAAGGGGAGAATCTTATGAGTCGTCTATCAAAATAGTCAATCGAGATGAGTGAATATGATTTGACATATCAACCTCGACCAACGGTACGAACGTCGAGCCTGCCCGAGTTCGTAGTTGATTTCGCCCCCATAATACGGACCTAAAAATCACAAGGTATAAGTTCGTCCTTTTTTTTCCTTTTTTGTTTTTCGTAACCTTTTTTTATCGCAGGACTGGGACTGGCATCAAGACTTGGACTGGTTATGCAGATTCCAGGCTAGAAAACATCGAAGTTAAGATCGAAAAATACATGTCGCTCTCTTTTCCGTGACCGGATTTTTCCCAAGTGGATTTTTGTTGGCGAGGTTTTAACGAGGCAACAACTGTAAAGAATATTACGTAGAAGGACTCTACATGAAAATACAAACACAAGGGAAGATCTGATTCTAGCTAAAGGGGCCGAGGGCCTTCACTTTTTTTGTACTTTTTAATTTCATCAAAAACATACATGTACTCGAATCTGCATACCAAACGTGATAAATAAAAATAGGCTTGCTTTAAGCTTCTTACAGTCTAAAGTTGTTGGTATGAATGCATCATCTTGGACCCGATAGTATTCACCTCGAACACACGACACAACCTATAGGCCTTAGAGCATGAAGGGAACATAACCTTATGCTAATATGAGAAGAGGTCGATACGTCCTCCTTATTGGCACCAAACAAAGGGGGCCGCCTCTCATTTTATTATGAAATAGATGATTTAAATTCCCAATCATAAAATACACAAAGGATAGTCATTGTGGGTTGGTAGCCCCGATGTGGTGCTTCTAAACAGTTTAGGGGGACTAAAGTGGTTATCCCTTTATTATTATTGATTTGGGCTTGTAAAGACATGATTATGGTTGCCCATGACACTACCAAAGTTTATGGAATTAGATATGGAATTTGTCGGTAATACCCAGATAATCCATCGCTAAATAGCTCATCGCTAATTAAATTTTCTTATAATCCATCACTAATCCATAGCTAAATGAGATTAGCATGGGATATTTGTTGTTTAGCTTAGAAATTTTGTATGTCGCTAATTTCTTGTTTACTAGTAGTGTGTGTTGGCACGTTGATGAACTTGTTTTCAAATGAAAGAACAGAAAGAATTGTGAAACGACTTATTGATACAAAGCGATTATTTCTTCATCATTGAATTATACTAGATTTTCATGATACATTACTATCCGCTTTGAATTGTTTCTTAATACTATTTCAATTATGCATGATGTAACAACCTTATTTTTAGCTAAAGACCCTTATTTGACTAAATTACCATTCTCGTAGACTCAGTGTAGGGTCATGACACAAGGGGATGGATAGCACGGTTTCTGAGGTACCTTTATTAGAGTTTCAGAAGAAAAACCTAAAGTGAATAGTTTTGAAATAATAAGTTTGACCCAAAGTTGAATTTTGAGTATATATGTTCGTTTCCGAGTTTCGTCTCTTCTGATAGGTCTGGAGGGTCATTTATGACTTAGTCGAGTCATTGATTCACTTCCCGAGGCATTCAAATGTATTTTGTGGCCTTATTTGTAAAATTGTGAAATTTAGGTGTTTTGGTGTAGTTTCATAGAAAAGTAAGTCTTGGCTCGATCGTATGAGACATCCGAGTGCACAAGCGAGTTAGTAGCATCGTTTACCTTGGGGTAGCATGTTTGGTTTGTATCTGGGGGATTTCAGGAGCGTTTCAGATGTTTGTTAGAGAGTTGGCTTGAATTTCTAAGTTGCTAGTTTCTGGTGCGCCGCATCAGCAGATTTCTTACTGCTTCTGCGCGGCCGCCTCTGCAGAGGAGGTCTCACAGATGTGGTCTTTGGATGAGATTGAAATCTCATCTTCTGCGGACCATTTCTCGCAGAGGTGATCCGCCTCTGGTGTCATTTCCGCTCCTATGCTCATCCAATACTTTAAGTTGTTCCGCCTCGGTAACCTATTTTCCGTTGAAGCATTCTGCCTAGGCAACGTTGATCCCGCTGAAGCAGAATTGTTGTTTTACAAAATTAGAATTTAATGTCCAAAATGAATTCACTTCCCCAAAACCTTTTCTTAGAAGTTGTGCTCGATAGAAGAGAGATTTCTAGGGTTTCTTCATCATCAATATTAGGGGTAAATTCAATCCCTTTTACATACTTAATTTGGGGAAGATTATAACCTAGGTTCAATGCTAGAATAAGAGGGTTGTAAATCATGATTTGAAGGTTGATTAATGATTTGATTGTTGTAATATTGTAACGTAGTATTGGGTAACGATAGTGGATGATATTGTGAAAGTCAATTTGATGTTTGGAAATCTTTTTGAAATTAGGGGAAAACCTAGGGTTTCAATTGGTTTTTTTCTTAATCATGAAATTGAGGGTCCAAACGGGATTAGTCTTCAAATTAATTTAAGGATATGACTCTACAGTGTATTGTCATGGTTTTTTATTAATAAAGTTTCAATCTTGACCACCGTGGGCCCGAAGTCAATTTTGGGGTGGACTTTTGGGGTTGTCTTATGGACTAAGTCCTGTGCTTTGTTTTAGATTATTTATTAACGTAGAATCTATATGTTAGACTACAAGTATTACGAGGCACTTCGCAAGGGCAAGACATGGGTTGAGGACTAAGGTTCGTGACACCTGCTCGGCTTTGAGGTAGGCTAAGGTTTATCTTTTATAGACTCCGATAGAAGTACATAGTTGCTATAAATATTTAGGGGTATTAGGCATGTTTGGGGGTCCCACCTTAGCGATTGTGATGAACACTTGGGTGGGTATCGGTGTTGAACTATATTGATGGGTAATTTAGGGAATCAACCTTAGGGTTGATTCCGACTACTGTTATTTAGGCTTGTCGCCATATTTGGGCTTGTCTCCATTGATTGATAATTGTGTATTCATTCATCACATTTGCTTCTAATATGAAAGAATTAGTACGTGGTAATACGTGTTTATGAAGCATGTGATATTTATCTCTTATGTTTGATTATATCTCATACATCCTGATTACTTGCCTTATTGTTGCTGCATTCATACACTCATGGTTCTGATGATATTGAAAGTGGAGTAGTATGGAAATGTTATGGGTCCAATGAGACCAGAAAGGTAAGGATATACTTATGAGATGGTTGAAAACTTTGAGATGATGGAAATGATTGATATGGATAAAAAATGAGCCTAGGCTCTAGTTAGATTCGTGTGTTGAATTCTGGCTGGCTAATAGCGGTATATAGACAGTGCGGGTCCCCCATGGGTCACAATTCATAGAATTTGAATGTGTGTATACTAGGTTGTGATAGGTACCTTGAATTTACATTCATATCATACATTCACACACACACACACACACACACACACACACACACACACACACACACACACACACACACACACATATATATATATATATATATATATATATATATATATTCTTGTGATGGTTTGTATCTTGATTGGGTTGATTATCGAGACTTGGGCTGATTATTGTGATTAAGTGGATCTCGTTGATTAAACTCCCATACTATCTGAATTGTTGAGTATTTAACTCTTATGTGAACAAGGTGACTTACATGGTTTATTGAACTATTTAGAATAGGGCTTATGTGAGAGTCAGCTTGATATTTATGTCAGTTACATATCTTCCGTTATTGTCGGCCTATGATACTTGCTAAGGTCATTGTGTACTCATACTATACTTGCTGCATTCTTTTGGGATGCAGATACAGCCCCATCTTCTAGCTCCGGACCACGTGTCTAAGTCCAGCTTTGAGAGACCGAGTGTTCAAGGTGAGCATGCCTTCATTCAGCATGTCCTGGATGCCCTTCTTATCATTCATGTCTTTACTTGTGTTTGAGAGACATTTTCATACATTCAGACATGTTATTTCCGCTTTCTAGTGCTCTTGTATTATTGACCAGATCATTTGGGGATGTAATAACTAGATTATCAGACATGTTCCTTTTATTTATGTTATGATCAAACATCTTTTATAATTGATTCTTTTATTTCTGCTTATTCGTATATTTTATGTTATATTTGGGAAAATGTTCGCCTACTGGTGGAAAAAGTGTAGGTGCCACCACGATGCCTGACAGAGGTCGTGACACATAACTTGTATAATTTTGTTGTATAATCATTGTCTCGTAGGCACTCACTGAGTACCCAATACTTAGGCATACCATCATTATTTTTATTGGTATGTTAGTTAACGAAGAAGAGCAGGTTCGTAACGATCGTATGGAATAGATGAACTTGCTGCTTTCCAGGCATATTGGTGAGACTACACGTTTGTTCGTGAAGGCCCATCTATCTTTAGTTTTATTTTCTTGAGTTTCGGGTTGCGTCTCGAAGTTAGACTATTCATTTATTTCTCTTAGAAGCTCCATAGATAGATGTTATTATTGTAGGTAGTTGTTGAAGTTATTACTTGACTTGTTGGGGGCATTTTGCCATGCTTAGCAGATATTCAGATTTTTGACTATTTATATCATTTTGTACTTTCACTTATAACTGTCTTAAACTTTAATTGGGATTGAATGATTTAGCAAATGTGATATTGTTGGCAGTTGCTATATCACTATATTCTGTAAGGTGCTTCTAGTACGGTTCTTTAACTCATATGCTTGTTGCGTTTGGGTCGTGTTTGGGGTGTGATACTGTGGTGGTGATTCGAAACTGATAGATCATTATGGACAAATTTCATATGAAATAAATATTGCAAATATATATTCCTACCTTGGTATAGTGGAAAGATGGACCACAAGTGTGGAAAAAAATGCTTGAGAATAGAGGAATTTTGGAAAATCAAATGTGGTAGGAGATTAGAAGTGGTACATCTAGTATATTATGATAATTGGACAAACTTAGGTCCTTTACATTTGCAATTTTATGAAGGAATATAAATTATTGAAGCATCTAAAGATGTAGAGGAGTTGATGAATGGTCATACTTGGGATTATGACAAAATGCAACAAATCTTGCCTACATATATAGTGGAACATGTCAAGCACAATATAGGAAATTTGGGAGCATCAAATTAATAGGATAGAGATATACTCTAGTGGAAGCTAAAAAGTTCTGGTAAAATTTTTAGTCAGTAGTGCTTGGAATCTATTGAGGCATAAAGCTGAGAAATCTTTACAGTTTGAAAGAATTTGGTGAAGGAATTACCTTTCAAAATTCCCTTCTTCTTGTGGAGATTATGCAAGAAAAAAAAATTCTAATTGATAAAGTACTTGCTAGAATTGGTGTCTCTATTTTATTAAGGCGTTAGTGTTGTTCTATCCCTAATCAGGAAATTATGGATCATCTTTTTCTGACAGGAGAATTTGGAGCTAAGGTATCAAAGTATTTTACTGGTGAAACAGGAATTAATGGTTCTTTTGTTCAAGTAAAGCAGAAAGTGCACAAGTGTTGGGGAAGCTAAGGGTAATGTCAAACTGAATAATATCTTTTAGGCAGTTCCTACAATAACTTTTTGGCATATATGAAAGAGGAGAAATACAATACAACATGGAGGTACGGTACATACACATATGATAGAGTGATACATGATATAAGCAGTACAAATCAAATGCTAACAAGATTGAGATATCCTTAGATAAACAATGTACCTGTATCCTGGCCTCACCTAGTTCAATTTTTGGAGGATTATAAATCATACATTGATTGTAAATTGGTGCCTGAGATAGTCCTCCTTTAGGATGATATAAATACAATTCTGATGGTGCATTTAGAGAAAATCCAAATCCAAATTCTGTGGCTTTTTGCATTAAAAATGAGACGAGTATTTAGCATGTGGTAAAGGTATGAGGTTACCTGATTGTACCAACATTATTACTGACCTAGTTTAAAAATATGATACTTACATAAATGGATTTGTCTAATATTATAGATCATTGAGTTGAATAGATAGATCTCATTAGGAGGATTAGGGATGAGGAAAGGCAGTTCAATATGATTGAGACTACCTTCAGATTGAGGTAAGTTAAGGCTTTGACCTCAATGAGGGATTTATAAGTTAATACTATTCTACATAGACTTTGTCTATATTGGCACTGTATTGTAAGGTGAAGATCATATATGTGGGTGCAAGGGCTATAAATGTTATATGAGGTATGGGCTGATGTTGATATACATGATTTATGTGTTTTTATATGTGTCATGACTACTTAAGCATTCTGTCGAGCTAGAATAATGTTATAGACATTGTATTTTATGCTCATTTAATATTATGATCTATGTACATGTAGTATTACAAATGTAACGGTGAGTCATGCACTGTTTGTATGCTTTATAATTGCATATTTAATTTCACAGCTAGGTGTGTTATTATCACACCTCAACCTTGGGAGGTGTGACCGGCACCCGGCACATGGACGGCCCGAGCGAACCACCTGAATATCATCACGTGAATGTATAACCGTCTAGGCCGACAAGGCCTCAAAATGATAACTATAAAGCAATACGATATAAAATACTACACACAGAAGAACCCAACCTATGTATATGTACATACTAAGGCTGACAAGGCCAACATAATTCCTAACCAAACATCCAGGCCTACAAGGCCGTACTAAACAAACTATACAATATAGGACATGTCTACAAAACCTCTAAAAGGAAACATCGTCACAATACATAAGTCAGGACATGGCCCCCTAACATACCTAAAATACTAAAAGGATATAAACATGACCCTGACTCAACAATACTCCAGGAGGAAATGGAGCTCACCAACAAATAATGATATCTGAAGGCGATCTACAATAACGGATCCTTCTCTCGCTTACCTGAACCTTCATAGAATGAAACACATCATCCCCAAGTAAAGGGATGTTAGTATAAATAATGTACTAACTATGTAAGGCGAAAGTAAAGCACAACAATACATAATCATAAAAGAGAGGGATACGAATCAACCTTATTTTGTGCCACTACATCATCGACATAACTCTAACCGCTCAACTACTCAACTGATCAGTGGTAACTGCCCAACCGGCCGCTGCTCGGTGGTATATACGTGTCTGTCCAACCGATGGTGAATACCATATATAATTGCCTAATCTGTCGTAGCCCGGTGGTAAATACGTGGCTGCCCAACCAGTGGTAAATATGATCTATAACTGCCCAACTAGTGGTAAATACGTGTCTTCCCAACTGGTGGTAAATTCGATATATAATTTCCAAACTGGTGGTAAATACATATAGCATAACCGCCCGACCGACCGTAGTTCAGTAGTAAGACATAACATCGTATACATGCCCCTATAGGTACTACATACATACATACCCGAAGAGTCATATGAGACTTCTATGAACCTACCGAAATGATGTAAGATCGTTGAACTCTTGTTTTACATTTGAGGACTATCATAAAAAACATTTACTTTATCTTAAAGCTGAGGGATTCCTTTTAACATGACTACGTACCTCATACGAGGTCTTAAGTAAGAGCTTCCTAATCCGTTAAGAACAGAGTTGTTACACTTCCGACTAACATTATGAAAACAACATGCCATTTCACCTCTACTCTTTCATAAGAATCAAATGTTTGTTCAATAGAGTAAGGACCATAACCATTTCATTCTTCCATATGAACTATCAAGTCTAGACATATAATTTCTAGTGTTCATGAGACCAACCAGGTCAACCATAGGATGTCAACAAAGGCGAGATGCTATAAAATGCAGAAAGTACTATCGACCATGGACGAACAAGAGTCATGCAATCAACGGACAAGAAGATATATCAACTCAAGGTAACAAGACTACATTCGTTTGAAAAGCGTTTCGCTTTATTTTATTCTTTAACCAAAAATCATGCCAAAAGAATGAATGAGCCTTAACATATCTTGAACTGACTCTCTAAGGACGGTGATGTGATACACCTCCTCACCATCCATCTGCAACAATAAACAACATCAACATCAATGAAAAGGCTCCTACCAATAAGCATAAGCTTACTTTACGACGAATCGGACAACACTTCCCCCGCTTCTTTACCTTATCCACATCAAGAATGATATCAAAACCATAACCACCTTATAAACAACTATTTTCCATAAATTCTAGTCACTTCAACACCAAGGAAATACTCCCAAAATAGTCCAACAAAAACAACAACATCTCACACGACACGATGTGCTATCTTGTAACTTATTATCCAAACAACTCAAATAATAAATGGATAATATTAAGAACAATCAACAATATGTTATACATAACTTATACAGAAGATTCAAGTTTAACTCCAAGCTCCACCTAGCTCACAACAGCTTTCAACTTCATCTAAACACCACACAAACTTCCTCTTGTATTTTCCAACACCTTCAAGCCAAACTTGAGTTGATTTACTTTGGAATGGTTCTTAGACTTTGGAGAATGTCTAGAGAGTGTTTGGAGGTGTTAGGGATCTTTTTTGGTCAAATAATGAAATAAAATAGCAACACATTGCTTAAATAACCTAAGAAGGTCGGCTACCGCCTCAATTCTGCTATCCATTAGGCGCCCCGTAGAACCTTTCTACGGTCCGCAGAGTGGGCCGCAGATTTACCTAGAAACTTCAAATTCTCTAATCCAATTTGCGCTCTACAGTGCAGGCCGCAGACCTTTTCTACGGTCTGCAGAATCCTCAATAGAAATCCTGTCTGTCAAGTTTCTGTCGAAACTCATCTCTTTTGATCTGATTAGTTTCCAACTTTCCCCAAACTTACTTAACAATTTAGTGAAACTTTATTAATCTTGTGGAGGACTCTCACCCTCTCCGATCCCACATTAGCTAACTTACAATGACAACAATGATGCACAAAATACTAGGTGTAACAATTATGATACTTGAAATTCGTGTGACATTATGGTAAGGCACATGAGTTGTTCATACGATGTGTTGAAATGGATCTATACATCACGAGTCACTATATCAGTCGGGCCACTTGGGCTGTGTACATGAAGGATTATTCTGTTGGGAGCATTGATGTTAAGTAGAGCTTGAGCGTCTATCATACATATTTGATTTCTGACTGTTGCATTACACATGTTTTGATTTATAATATCCTTGCATATCTTAATATGCTTTATCTGTGTGTATATTAGTATGTTTTATATGTGCACACCTTATTATGATGTTATGTGCTTTTCTTCTATCCAGATTATATATTTGGTATTTAGGTTATTTAAGTGAGTTTTTTTAGTACAATCTTCGCTACTACATTTTTGGGGGCGACTAATGATACCAACTAAATATGTGTTGGTGTAATCATGCTACAATTGTTTCACTCTGTTCAAATATTGATTTGTGCTCAAGTAGAAGCCAGGAGTAATGAAGAGCAGATTTGGAGACTATTGTGGTGAGCTACTTAGTTCTATTCGCAGTACCTCAAAGTCCATTTACCCTTCCTTTTTCTTATAAATTCATTCTTATGTTGAGATAGTTGTACTATTCTTCTTTAGATGCTCATGACTTATATTACTAGATTCTAAATTTGGTATTTGATTTTTCACATCATACTTGCTTTAGACTTGTATTAGTATTATATTTTGTTGCTTTTAGACTTATTCATGTCTCTTTTATATCTCATTGGTTGTTCTTGTTTTTGGGTTTATCTAATGGGTTAAGGTTATGTGCCCTTGTGATTTAAGAAGATTGAGTTGTGGCAAAGTGGTATCAGAGCCCTAGGTTCATATGTCTTATGAGTCATGAGAAATGTTGAGTAGAATCTCGCAGATCATTATTTAGACATCTATATTTAACTTCAAGAAGCTACAGGGCAGTTAGGAAATTCCCCTTTTTGTCTCTCTTTATCGTGCGACTTTATTTCAACTAATTCTAAATCTTTTTTGTTTCACTCTAGCAATCATAGATGATGATGACACATCACATGCATCTACGACTGGTAAGAAGGGGTGTGTACCTAAGACAAGGGGCCACTACTGAATTGTTAGAGGTGTTTTACGCATTCCCACATCAGCGCCAAACAATTCACAATGAAACAAAAGAGAAACGCACGAAAAGAATTGGCACAAAATGAAATTCAGACTCAAGAACTAATCAAAAACTAAGTAAGGTCAGTTACTAGTTTTAATTAGTTAAGAATATCAATGAAATGAAAAGAAAGTGAAATGGAACTATTGAAGTAAGAAAAAGTTTCTGACACAAGATGCGAACAACCTGCGACCGCAGATTGTGTCCTGCGATTCACAGCCATCAACATCAGCTTTTCCCCCACCCCCTGAGGTGAATAGGAGAGTCGTTCGAAGCATTGTGGTGTCCCGAAACATGGTCATGCGACACACAATTGAATCGCAAGTTCTGTCAGTAAGTTTTTCCAAAAATTTGATTCCTCTTCCATTTTTTTGAATTTTGAGATTTTCTTTGGCCCACTTAACCTATAAACTTCCTTTTTTGGGCCTTATAACACTTTATCACACTTACCCAAAATTAATTTGGATAAAACACTCCTTTTTGTTGTCTTCATCCTCTTGAAGATATGAAGATGCTCAAGAACATGAAGAACATTCAAATTTCCAACCACCTTAAAATCAACTCTAATTTCTCCAAAAAATTAGATCTAGGTTCTCCTTAGTGAGGAGAACAAAGCCCACTAGAAATTGAAGCCAATAGCTTCATTCAACAAGACCTACTTTGGAGTTCTTTCATGCTTGAAGGTCCTTCAATGGTGGATTTTTCAAATCACCTTGTAATGCTCCCAAATTTTGGATTCTAGGACTTCTTCACTAGGATAACAAAGCCCAATAGTTTTCAAGTTCTAATTCCCCCTTCTTCTACAAGTCCCACATTCAAGTTCATCAAAACCTTCAAGTTCAAAAATGGTACTGAATTGTTAGAGGTGTTTTACGCATTCCCACATCAGCACCATATCATTGCCATACGTGTTTTTTTTCACTTTTTGTATTTTAAATTTTCTCACGTTTTGTATTTTAAATTTTCTCACGTTTTTCTCTCTACCGAAGTGGTCCTCCTTAATGGCTCTATCAACCAAAGTTGTCATCTCCTTTAAATCAAAACTAGAATTCTAAGATTGAACTTTTACGAGTTTATTTTCATTTATAAAAAATTACCATTCATTCAATATAGGGAGATACTCATTATTCTCTAATTCTGAAGGTGGTATGGATGATAGATTAAAGGCTTGCCAAAGAAATGGTTTGCCGGTGGTGATTCTCGAGAAAGGTGTACTACTAGATGTTTTCATCTTTAGGGTGAAAGAAGAGAGATGGACATCACGAGGCAATGGGTAAAATTAGTTGGTAAAGATCAAGCAAAGGTAGCGAAAAATACGTGGAGTTTGTCGGTTGGAAAATTTTGATGGTGAGAGATGTCCTCCATAATTTGGTCATTTTTCTTTTTTTTTGTTTTGCAAGAACTGAAAATTATATTCTCTATTTTAGAATTTGAAGAGGTTGGTGTTGATTAATGTTATGGAGAAGTATTTTTTCTACCTTCTAGTTCTACTTAATTAGTTGTTCATTAGTTATTAGTAGTGTCTAGGGTTGCTAGAGTGGAGTGACCAGTGACACTCATTTTGGTTAGATATTATTGACTAAGTAGTTGTAGTTGTTCATTTGTCTATGAAGTGAAAGAAATTGACTTCATTTTGAGAAGGTCCATTTAAATGGATTTTAGGTTGTTGGGATGCGGTTTTTCTGCCGGAAATAGATGTTCTGTGGTAAAGTATATTGGTGGACATGGGTGTCCCCTGGTGTGCAGGGTCTCTAGGTGGAAATGAGTGTTGGTAGTGCTTTTAATTTCTTTTATTTTTCTGGAATTATATATAGATTAGGAGTAACAATTAATGCGGAAAATTAAGAAAGAACTGGGCAGAAATCCTAGTTCATAGCGAGAGGAGAGAGAGAGAGAAAATTAACCGTCTCTCTTCATATCATGAAATCGAAATGATAAAAGTGTATTTTGTATTACATAGAGGCTATTCATACATAACTTAAATAGAGCATAGGACGGGTATATAAAGGCCCAATCAGAAAATAAATCTAATCTAAGTTGGGTCAGGCCCAACTCTAACAACCACCTTCAAGTTGGATGCTAATCCAAATTTGGAAAGTAAAATCCAGTGTTGAATACCAGTCAAAGGCTTTGTAAGAACATCAGCAAGCTAGAAAGAAGTTGGTACATATTGCAAAGAAATCATTCCATCATGTTGTCACATCCCAACCTTGGAGGGGTGTGGCTGGAACTCGGTGCCTGGCTAGGCCCAAGCATACCAAGCTGAACTCTCAGTCAGAGCCTTGAAGGTAAACTAAGCCCTTGAGGCCATACGATAAAAGAAATCTTAATTTAGGCCGATAATTGAGGAGTAAGACTAGAATCTCCATGGATGGACTCTAACTCTAAACGAAGGAATCTGAGCTTTATCAACATTGATAATCTTTATAGCTTGTGCAGGCAGCTGGTGGAACTACTCAAAAGTTCCAAAAATCTCCTTATCAATGGCATAAATAGCTAGGCCATCTGCCACAACATTTCCTTCCTTGTACACATGAGAAAATCGAATTTATTTATCCCTCAACAATGTGATAATTTTCATGACTATTGTATCAACAACCCAGGGTGCGGACACTTCTTGTATCACGATGAGTCTAGAAATGGTTGAATCAATCTCAATCACCACATCTGTGAAGCCTTTATGCACACAAATTTCAGCAGCTAACTGAATAGCCATTATCTTTGAATACATATTAGTTTGAACAGCCAAAAATTAGGTAGCAGCACACAAAAAATCACCACCAACATTGAACTTTTCTTACTAACAACTACTAAGGCCCTGGAGGCTTCTGTAAATTCTACTGTTGCGTAAACTCAAATAAACATAAAATAAGAGCTGACAAGGCCACTAGTATACTGAACATACTGAACCTGTGTCTACAAAGCCTCTAACAATACTTATATCAAACGTGGTCGGGACAAGACCTCGGCCTACCCGTAGTTTGTACAAAAGTCTGATACCTAACCTCTATAGTAGGTTGTACTCTAGAAGAGATGGAGTCTTACCGATCCTTCGTTGAATCCTAATATGCTCTGCTAGGCGAATATGTCGAACTAGGTACCTTCGCTTGCAGGCATGAAATGCAGTTCCCCAATAATGGGACGTCAGTACAAAGAAATGTACCAAGTATGTAAGATAGAAAATAATCTATATATATAAACTATGAAGTTGAAGATCATGAATAAATATGCTGGAAATCTCTGTTGAAAGGAAGGGGCGGGAGTGGACTGACCACAACCTCTCGGACAACCTACCTGGTCGTTGTTGCTTGGATCACTTGGCCCCTCTGTTTATCTATACCATCTATACTGTCTGGGCTCTATGTACTATCTCGGCTAACTCTGATTTCTAATCTTTATTACGTTATTATCTAGCATACAATCTGAACATAATAATCCAGCCTCAAAAGGGATCCGATGTGTGAGTGCATAGCCTTGGAGGTAAGTGTATCTGTATAGATCTGAAGGCAATCTGTGTATGTATAGCCCCGAAGGCAAACACACGTATTTATACCCTCGAAGGCAATTTGTATGGCTAGTATCCCTAAAGTCAATCTATATTGATATAACCCTGAAGGCAAACGCGTATCTGTATAACCCCAACGACAATCTGTATGGCTGATAGGCCGAAGGCAATATGTATGTGTATAGCCCTGAAGGAAATCTGTATCATAGCCCCGAAGGTAGTGTTAATAGCCCCGAAGGTAAGTGCATACATACATAACAAGAAATCATCTGTAAACTAAATACCTGAGTACATAACTCATAGCTCATCTAGCACTTTCTGCAACCTATAATTAAAAAATCTTGTGAGCTTCTCTGTTAGCTTTCAGAAGTCTTTATAACTCGCATATCTCTTCCTTTCATGGGTTTGAGGCGTACCTTATATACTCGTATGCTATACCTTTATACGGAACTTATCCTATCGTATCTCATGCTCTATTTCACTTGGCTTTTGGGGGTATCCTAGTCCTCTTCAAATATGCATACCCCATAATCTTGCTAGTCTATTACAACTTGATTATATAGCTAGTGCAATCTCATCATCTCTTATGTTCTGCTACTAGTTTACTTACTCGTTCCTTCAGATCTCTTTCTATATGAAACACTTAGCTTATATGTAGATAGCTTATGAATGTCTTAGGGGCGCTACTAACTCTTATTCTTAGGACTTATATGGGAACTCTACTCAAGTAGACTTTTTAACTCTTAGACGGTCTTAATCCTTCATTAAGAAACATATAGGCGAACTAGCCCGTTTTGGCTTCTACTGAAAAGGGGACATATTTACCGATTCATGCCAAAAGGAAAGTAAGATAGTCCTTACATACCTTGAAAAGGAGTCTTCAACGATGACAAAGTAATCTGTCTCCTCATCATCCAGCTACAACAACAAACAATACTCATGTCAACAAAGAGGGAGGTACTAACTAACTATCGAGCGACAAACATGTTCTACAGCAAATTGGCCAGCATCTCCCCATATTTTTACCTTCTCCAAGTCAAGGACAACATCCACAACACAAACAATAACAATAAAGACAACTTATACTTCATTATTTTTAGCCATCCAATATCAAAGAATTACTCCCAAACAACTCATACTTCTAATAACATAAAACTCAACTTTTACATATTTTTAGTTACTTTTTCCTTTGGCTTGTTGTGAGATTCTAAACCTTCAATATAAACACTTAAACAAGCACAAAAATATCATATCTAAAATACTTTCCATGGATGCTAACTACTACAAGTTATACTTATTGCTTCAAAAAGCCAAACAACAAGACAACTTCACCTCCTCTTTCTTCAAGCTCTAGTTCATGATTCTTCACCCAAATAACTCATCCAACAAATGATTAATATTAAACACAAACAAGATGTTATTATACATACCTTATCCAACAGATTTAGTTTGAACTCCAAGCTCTACCTAGCTCACAACAATCCTTAACTTCATATGGACATCACACAAGCGTTTTCTTATAATTCCCAACATCTTCATGATAAACTTGGGTTTATTTGCTTTGGAATGGCTCTTGGATCTTAGGAATATGTTAAGGGACCTCTTAGGGAGTAAATGGAATGATTTGGGTCGAAAATGAGGTGAATGGAGGTTTCCACCACTTAAATAGGCAAACATAGTCGGCCACCATCTTGGATACGTGATGGCATATGTGGGGCATATGGCCATATGCGTTCGCACTTCCTTCTAGATTTTTTTCAACTTTTGGCTTTTGATATGCGGCCCCATATTTGTGGCGTATCCTATCCGCAACATGAAATGCTTAGCTTATTACTTTAATTTCATCGAGGAATAGTTCCTTCAATCTCAATGACTTCCAACCTTTGGTACATCCTCACAACATTAATCTAAGTCATAGGGGACCTTGGAAAGGATCTAAAATCACCGCCTCATATCATCTACCTATGCTCTAATCCGCGTACCAAACTCCGGGGTGTAACATTCTTCCCTCTTAGGAACATTCGTCCTCGAATGTTGGGGATTATACATCTAGCTACCTCATAATTGTGATTGTTCTCACACGAAGGTCTCTTATCTTTGCAAATCACCCCGTACGACTATCACTTCTATTTTACTACTTAACCCTTTTTACTCAAGCCTTGGCAATCCATTCTAATCTCACTTGATAGCTATAAGTCGGGCTCCCTCTCGGCCCTCAACGCGAAATCTCTAATTGGAAGTTATCATCTGTCCCTCTCTCCCTTGATCTTACACTTCATGTGTTCTTGATCGCTGACTTACCGCAACCGACTCCTTTGGTGATATTCTTGTTGTTGACACCCAATTTTGTCCCATCTTTTATGATTTTATTCGTAATTTTTAATATTTTGACACTTTTAAAACAATTTTAAAATATAGGCATATATGTGTATATCCTCTTATTATTATTATTATTCGCATTTTTATCATTTGCATTTATCTTAATCATAAGTTTCATCCAAAAATTCTATGTTATTTTATTCTCGCAAAATTGCATCGCATTTCCTTTTTTTAAAAGCATTAAACATTTCGCAAATATTATATTTTATTATTATCACGTCGTTATGTTATTTTAAATAATTCACATCTTTTATAAAACATATTTTTAATATTAAACCCCTCTTATATATTTTAAATCCATAACCCATTTTTATTTTCTAACCCAAAACAATTTCTACCCATTTAATCTCCCCTCACCCAAAATAAATCAAAACCCACAAAACAAAACAAACCCCCCAATTTTCGGCCCACACCAAAATAAGCCCAAAACCAAACTCCCCAATTAAATACCCATTTCCCCCAAGCCAATTCTCATTCCCTTATAAATCCAACCCAATCGCCGGCCCACCAACCCCACCCACCACTTCGTCCAAACCGGCCCACACCCAAATACCCATTCCCCTTAATTCCCTTCAAACCCCCCCAAATTCCCAAGCCCAACCGGACCAGCCCACCACATCGTCCAACCCGACCCACCCCAATTCCCATACCCATTCCCCCCATTTTTAATCCCCCAAACCAAACAAAACCCCAAAAATCAGAAAATCAAAAAAAAAAACCCAAAAACCCTAACCCCCCCTCACAAATCGCCGCGCCCCGTACCCCCCATCCGACCGGTCACCTCGCCCACCGCCACCACCCACTCCCCGCCACCAACCCCCGACACCACCACACCCCTCCCGTCACTTCGACCCACGCCCCTACCCCCTAAAATCCGCTTCCAAAATTCAGAAATCTTTACCTTTAATTCGAATTTCAAACTCGTTCTTGGGGGAAATCCACCTATAAATACCCCATGTTGTTCTTCATTTTGAGAGGAGATTTTTCGTGGATAAAAACAGATTTTCGAAGGATTTTTCGGAAGACTATTCCATATATACATAAAATATTTGTTGTGTTCTAGATTTTAAATCATTTTTGTCTTTGTTGTTCAAGATACAAGTCCGAAATAGGTCCAAGATTCGAAAGAAAGGAGGAGGAGATTTTTCGTGGATAAAAACAGATTTTCGAAGGATTTTTCGGAAGACTATTCCATATATACATAAAATATTTGTTGTGTTCTAGATTTTAAATCATTTGTTGTCTTTGTTGTTCAAGATACAAGTCCGAAATAGGTCCAAGATTCGAAAGAAAGGAGGTGAGTTTTGTTCTTGAACTTGAGTCCGAAAATCGCTTGCATTTTTTGTAGTTCTTCACCGATTTCGGGTCGGGTCGACCTCCGGGTCGGGTCGACCGGTTTGGGTATTATTTTCGAATTCTTGCATGCTCATATTCCCGTATGTTGGTTATCCGAATTTGGTGAATATTTGATTTCGGGTTGAATTTCGATTCGGTCGGGTTCTCGACCGGGTGGTCGATCCGGTTTGGGTAACATTTTTTAATTCTTGCATTTCATATTTTTGTATGTTGGTTATCCGGAATTGATGGAATTATTTGATGTCGGGTTGAATCTCCGATTCGGGTCAGTTTCTTGACCGGGTCGGGTCGATCCGGTTTGAATTTCCAAATTTCTTGCATTGTTGTTGTTGTTATTGGTTATCCGAAATTGATGAAAAGCAGTTGATTCCGGGTTGAACACATGATTCGGGTCGGGTTCTTGACGGCCGGGTCGGGTCGACCCGATTTGGATTTTCCAAATTTCTTGCATTGTTCTTGTTGTTATTATTGGTTATCCGAAATTGATGAAATTAGTTGATTCCGGGTTGAACACATGATTCGGGTCGGGTCACCGACCCGGTCGGGTCGACCCGGTTCGGGTCGACCGGTTTGGGTTTTCCAAATTTCTTGCATTTCATATTCTTGTTCTTGGTTATCAAAATCTGAATTTCGATTTCATTCGGGTCACCGTTCATAATCCGGTCCGATTTTTTCATAAATGCTTCTTAGCCCTTTTTTGGTTCCGAAATTTCGAATTTGGGTCGGATACTTTAATTGCTCACTTTGCTCGTTTCTTTTTTTGTCTTATTGTTTTATTAATATTGCATTAAGGCCGATGAAATTAACTTCGAAGCCGCGCTTTTCTTTCATTTTGTTTCCCTGTTTTTTAGCGCATTTGTTTTAATTATCCGGGCGGCGGATATCTCACTTGTTTTCCGTTTTTACTTGTTTTGAATAAATATCGCGTCTTTTCGGGTCTTGCTTTCTATTTTAGTTCTTTGCTCGGTTCCAAATTCTTGTTCTCTTGTTTTCTTGTTTTAAATTAAACACCGCACCTTTCGGACATTGCTTTCTGTTTCGGTCCTTTGTTTCGGCATTCAAATATCCGTTTCTTGTTTTACTATTTTAAACTAAGCATCGTGTCTTTTCGGAAATTGCCTCTCTTATTGCTTACCGCTATCGCTACCTGCGCATCGCATCGCTTACCGCCATCGCTTCTCATCGCTATCGCTACCGCATCGCATCGCATCGCTATCGCTATCTGCGCTACCGCTATTGCTTACCGCTATCGCTATCAAGTATCGCTCGCCTCACCGCATCGCTATCGCCTACCGCTATCGCTACGCGCTGCTCGTTTATTCTTGTTTCATTTTAATTTTTACTGATTTGAACACGATACTACATCGGCCGATGAAAAAATATCCGTCGATTTTGAGGCCTCCACGGTTGCAAAGACGGAAATATAACTTCGGGCAATGATGAAGACTTAAACCTTTTATTTCATCCGAGATCAACATGTTTAGTAGGCGAGGTGAATTATATATTCGCAGCCACGATGTGATTATAGTGATCTTTTCTATTTCACCCGAGAGACCAACACGTTTAGTAGGCGAGGCAATCAAAATAAACCACATTAGTCATATGTTTGCAGCCACGACGTGATTGGAATGTTCTTTTCAAAATTTAAGTCTGAGCCCTCCGTGATCAAAACATTCTTTGCGTTTTGAATACGGATATGAAGTTATTTGTATTTAATTGTTTTTAACCGTTTGTTCTTGACAGCTTGCAGGGATTAAAGTAAATGAAGGCAGATATTCCTCGGAGTTTATCTTATTTTATTTCTTTCTTTAATTCAGCTTTTATCCCGCTTTGTATTGTAAATATTATTTATCGCACTTATGTAACTATTGAAATGCTTAGAATAGGCAAACTTAGGATTAATTCATAGGGTAGTTTAAGATTTGAAACCCGTCGCTAGCTTATTTATTTGTAGGCTCGGTTAAATTCAAACTTAGAAATCCTTCGCTAGTTTATTTATTTTAGGCTCGTCACGCGTATTCAAGATTTTCAAAACAACTTTTGTCATCTTTTATTTGCTTTATTAAATCATACCGAATAAGTTTATCTTTTGTCAATTTACAATTCATTGATTCCCCAAATTTTACTTCTTTGGCATCATAAATAATTTGTTTTACTATCAATTGTCAAAAACATATTTTTTCAACTCTACATGTATTTCTCTTTAAATACCATACAAATGCATATTTAAAAAATCTCTACATGTATCTTTCTTTTTAAAATGCATCATTCACTAATTATTTGCAAACATCTTTAAATCTGTTATACTTGTAAAAACATATATTTTTCTAGTAATAATTAACCTGAGTTTGACCGGATAACCGCAAGTTAGCGGATCTTAAAGGATGCCTAACCCCTTCCCTTTAGGATAATAAAGAACCCTTACCTAGAATCTCAAATAGTTTTGCAGACCTTAAAATTGGAGTTTACATTGCAGCATTTAGTTAATATTTAGGTGTCCTAATTCACCGTAAAAAATAATTAGGTGGCGACTCCTCAACCCTTTTACCCAGGAATCACCGGAATAAGTCCGTGCTCCGCTCCGACCTCTCGCGGGGGGTCGGGTCAAAATCGGGCGCGACAGAATGGCGACTCCACTGGGGAAAAATCAGGTTCTTAACCATAGCAAAATCAGGTTAATTATTATTGTGCTTTACTTTCACTCTTCGTTTGATGTAATGCTTTGATTTGTTTCCTTTGTGAAATTTTGTGTGCATAACTGTTTTAAATGCTATATTGTTTTACTGCTTTCCTTAAATTGGCATTTCGCTCATATTTCTTCCACTCTGGAAAATTGACACTATCACACACTACACGCGAGGTGTGTTTTGCGCACCCGCAAATTTCTTTCAATCTACCAAATTTTAGGAGAGTTGGCGTATGCGCGGAGTGACCGGACCATCCGGTGGCCGCGTAGCCTTCTCACTCGAGTAGTCCGCTCGGGAACCTTGTGTCTAGTCAGCCAAATCTTAGAAAATTTAGGATAGAGCTATACCACCATTTATTTTAAGTCATGCATGTATACACCTTAGGTGGGTCGATCTTTGGCATCGATTCCACAATTAAGAAATCCGCCAAAATTGTCTACGGGTCTCACAACCCAACGACCAATCAGCATATTATGTGTAGCGTGATAATGATAGACTATTCCAAGCCTAATCATGACATGCCGAAATTGGGAAATGTACATTCATTTTGTCTCATTTCTGACAAAAGCATTGCAGTTTAGCAGCTTGGATCAATCTATTCTAATCCCGCATATCTGGCGTTTAGGCCCACCTCTGGCATAAGAGAGGCCCCATGCATATTAGGACGCGCATATAATTTCCATACAATCTGCTTGCTATTCTGTGTTGCTTTCCACTCCGTTCATATTATTTGAAGCAATAATTACTCGTCTTATACTAACTTGGTTTTCTTCATTTTTTTTTTCTCAGCAGGTTTATTTTGCCTAATTTATTTCCCCAAAGGTTGATTTGTGTTGACTAAAACTGGCGGAGCACCCCATCTTTTATTTCTCAATCATGTCTACCCAAATTGTATTAGTACTTAATGAAAATGCGATTTAAATTGAGGCCTGAATCGCATTTATGCATTTTAATGTATTTTTGCCTCCACCTTTTGAAAGCTCAAAATGTCAAATCTGCATTGCTTTTGCTAGTTTAAAATCTGTTTTGTTTAATAATTTTCTTCTTTTTCATCATGCAAACTAATTTGTCGGTAATATGTGACATATAATGAAACAAGCAAACAAGGTCCCAAACAACGAGCAAGACTTCGAAGAATATGAGGAAGACTCGCAACCGGAAGAACTGGGGCATTTTTTTTTTTGGAATAAGTCAAAGCCAGATTTGGATGAAACATCAGGATGGTTGATAAGTTACAAGCATCGGCACGGACGTTTGCCATTTGTACTCTTGGGCTGCCACGCTATGGTGGACGAAGCGGAAGCGAGAATGTCGGCTTGAGTAACGCAAACATTGCCAAATCAGGTACGAAGAGACTCATTGATGAAAGCAGATGGACACAATCGTCCCGGGCAACCTTATCAGGATAGAATGGCCGAAAACCATCAATGCAGATGCAGTGAAGAGATACCATATCTAAGATTAGTTATTCTCTATGTAATACTTTTTCTGTGTTATAAAAGTTGCGCTCCCTCGGCGGGATACGCATAGAACCCACATAGGGTTTCGCCTCTTTAAGACTGAAATTTCCCGAAAAATCGCATTTGTTTACTTGTAACATGAACTACGTTATGACCTGATTCCCCGGCGGGATACGTAGGCGGCCACATCGGCTTCGGTCCCATTTTAGAAAATCCTTACAATCCCCTTTTGCTTGCAACGAACTACGTTATGACCTGATTCCCTCGGCGGGATACGTAGGCGGCCACATCGGCTTCGGTCCCATTTTTGGAAAATCCGCACAATATCTTTTGCCAACGAACTACGTCATGACCTGATTCCCTCGGCGGGATACGTAGGCGGCCACATCGGCTTCGGTCCCATTTTTTAGAAAATCCTTACAATCCTCTTTTGCTTGTAATGAATTACGTCACGACCTGATTCCCTCATGGGGATACGTAGGCGGCCTAAATCGGCTTCGGTCCCACCATTAGGAAATATTTTCTCCTTTATCTCACAAATGACAAAATGCACCCATCTGATCACCCTGGTAGGGCAGGCAAGCAATCTACACAAAACTCGGTTGTCCGTTCAAAAGATCGCCATTCTCACATATCAGAAACTGGGGCATTTTTTAGGGATCACTGCCAGAGGACGCCGATAAACTTGGAAAAGCATCGGCAAAATAAGTCAGCCAGAAGAATTTTGGATAAGACGTTTGTTTTGTTTCACCACATGTCACTGCTCGACAGACATATATATATATGCAGTAATCCTTATAAGCAAATTATTTTCAACAAACATTTTCATCAAAATTCGATAGAATTTTTATGTTTCTATTTTTTAAGATGCATTTCTACAAATTGTTTTCGAATGTTTTCATTAACGGTTGGCCAAGACTGGGAAATAGAGAGGGGCTACGGGTCCGAGTTAGCAGGACATTGCAGATACCAAGGCCGAAGCTACAAAGTCAACGCGAATCAACTCCCCCCTCCCAAAACTCATAAATTTATTTTAGTACAGGTTCTTCAGGTCGAAAACAGCAGGGAAGCTGCAACGTTTATAAGCAGATTCGCAAGGGCCTCCGCATCGCAACTCACTACAGGAATCACTTTCCTGTTTGGAGATTTTACAAAGACGTCATGCTAAACTACATGTTCCCAACCGTGTTGTGTCCACGGAAAGAACGGTATTTCGACTCACAGGGTCGCATTCTCATCTACTCAACTTTTGCATCGCTTATGTCCACACATTAACTATCATGGCATGGCAATAGGGTCACACTTTACAATACGTCAACACGACGACATAAATCAGGCGCCCACCTTCTAATGCGGGTATGTTTTAAATCAGGCGCCCACCTTCTAATGCGGGTATGTTCTAAATCAGGCGCCCACCTTCTAATGCGGGTATGTTTTAAATCAGGCGCCCACCTTCTAATGCGGGTATGTTTTAAATCAGGCGCCCACCTTCTAATGCGGGTATGTTTTAAATCGGCGCCCACCTTCTAATGCGGGTATGTTTTAAATCGGCGCCCACCTTCTAATGCGGGTATGTTTTAAATCAGGCGCCCACCTTCTAATGCGGGTATGTTTTAAATCGGCGCCCACCTTCTAATGCGGGTATGTTTTAAATCGGCGCCCACCTTCTAATGCGGGTATGTTTTAAATCGGGCGCCCACCTTCTAATGCGGGTATGTTTTAAATCGGCGCCCACCTTCTAATGCGGGTATGTTTTAAATCGGCGCCCACCTTCTAATGCGGGTATGTTTTAAATCAGGCGCCCACCTTCTAATGCGGGTATGTTTTAAATCAGGCGCCCACCTTCTAATGCGGGTATGTTTTAAATCAGGCGCCCACCTTCTAATGCGGGTATGTTTTAAATCAGGCGCCCACCTTCTAATGCGGGTATGTTTTTAAATCAGGCGCCCACCTCCTAATGCGGGTATTTAAATTTCAGTCAGGCGCCCACCTCCTAATGCGGGTATTTAAATTTCAGTCAGGCGCCCACCTCCTAATGCGGGTATTTAAATTTCGGGTCAGGCGCCCACCGCCTAATGCGGGTATTTTATTTTAAATCAGGCGCCCACCTTCTAATGCGGGTATTTTATTTTAAATCAGGCGCCCACCTTCTAATGCGGGTATTTTATTTTAAATCAGGCGCCCACCTTCTAATGCGGGTATTTTATTTTAAATCAGGCGCCCACCTTCTAATGCGGGTACTTATTTTAAAGTGTAAACAGGCGCCCGCCAACGCCATCATCTGCACAACATTAAGCAACGACATCATTTCAACTTACAAAGTCATATTCTCACTTACATATCTTATGCAACTGTTATACACTAACCTTTATCTTAGCTCTGGTCCACAGGAATTTGAATCGGCGGGAGCTTTCAGCACAACGTGGAGCTATATCTTACGGCGAACCAAGGCAATTTGGTCAACAACCTACTTCGAACGTCGATCCGCTCTTTCCCATTAGTTTCTCGCATCTGCGACCAGTGTCATCCTAAGTCGACACTGGGGCATTGTTTCTTGAATGTGCACCATCTTTTTGCAACTTCTTCCCCCCGGGGATTCTATTTCTTACCATGCAGTCCCGATGATCGGGACAAAATTGGCTACTCAGTCAACTTCTTTGGCCGAAAACTCTTTCATCGTCTCCGTCCAAAGAGGGGCATCTGTTGACACCCAATTTTGTCCCATCTTTTATGATTTTATTCGTAATTTTTAATATTTTGACACTTTTAAAACAATTTTAAAATATAGGCATATATGTGTATATCCTCTTATTATTATTATTATTCGCATTTTTATCATTTGCATTTATCTTAATCATAAGTTTCATCCAAAAATTCTATGTTATTTTATTCTCGCAAAATTGCATCGCATTTCCTTTTTTTAAAAGCATTAAACATTTCGCAAATATTATATTTTATTATTATCACGTCGTTATGTTATTTTAAATAATTCACATCTTTTATAAAACATATTTTTAATATTAAACCCCTCTTATATATTTTAAATCCATAACCCATTTTTATTTCCTAACCCAAAACAATTTCTACCCATTTAATCTCCCCTCACCCAAAATAAATCAAAACCCACAAAACAAAACAAACCCCCCAATTTTCGGCCCACACCAAAATAAGCCCAAAACCAAACTCCCCAATTAAATACCCATTTCCCCCAAGCCAATTCTCATTCCCTTATAAATCCAACCCAATCGCCGGCCCAGCCAACCCAGCCCACCACTTCGTCCAAACCGGCCCACACCCAAATACCCATTCCCCTTAATTCCCTTCAAACCCCCCCAAATTCCCAAGCCCAACCGGACCAGCCCACCACATCGTCCAACCCGACCCACCCCAATTCCCATACCCATTCCCCCCATTTTTAATCCCCCGAACCAAACAAAACCCCAAAAATCAGAAAATCAAAAAAAAAAACCCAAAAACCCTAACCCCCCCTCACAAATCGCCGCTGCCCCCGTACCCCCCATCCGACCGGTCACCTCGCCCACTGCCACCACCCACTCCCTGCCACCAACCCTGACACCACCACACCCCTCCCGTCACTTCGACCCACGCCCCTACCCCCTAAAATCCGCTTCCAAAATTCAGAAATCTTTACCTTTAATTCGAATTTCAAACTCGTTCTTGGGGGGAAATCCACCTATAAATACCCCATGTTGTTCTTCATTTTGAGAGGAGATTTTTCGTGGATAAAAACAGATTTTCGAAGGATTTTTCGGAAGACTATTCCATATATACATAAAATATTTGTTGTGTTCTAGATTTTAAATCATTTGCTGTCTTTGTTGTTCAAGATACAAGTCCGAAATAGGTCCAAGATTCGAAAGAAAGGAGGAGGAGATTTTTCGTGGATAAAAACAGATTTTCGAAGGATTTTTCGGAAGACTATTCCATATATACATAAAATATTTGTTGTGTTCTAGATTTTAAATCATTTGCTGTCTTTGTTGTTTAAGATACAAGTCCGAAATAGGTCCAAGATTCGAAAGAAAGGAGGTGAGTTTTGTTCTTGAACTTGAGTCCGAAAATCTGCTTGCATTTTTTGTAGTTCTTCACTGATTTCGGGTCGGGTCGACCCGGTTTGGGTATTATTTTCAGAATTCTTGCATGCTCATATTCCTGTATGTTGGTTATCCGAATTTGGTGAATATTTGATTTCGGGTTGAATTTCGATTCGGGTCGGGTTCTTCGACCGGTCGGGTCGACCCGGTTTGGGTAACATTTTCGAGAATTCTTGCATTTCATATTTTTGTATGTTGGTTATCCGGAATTGATGGAATTATTTGATGTCGGGTTGAATCTCCGATTCGGGTCGGTTATTCGACCCGGGTCGGGTCGACGGCCGGTCGGGTCGACCCGGTTTGAATTTCCAAATTTCTTGCATTGTTGTTGTTGTTATTGGTTATCCGAAATTGATGAAAAGCAGTTGATTCGGGTTGAACACATGATTCGGGTCGGGTTATCGACCCGGTCGGGTCGACCCGATTTGGATTTTCCAAATTTCTTGCATTGTTTCTTGTTGTTATTATTGGTTATCCGAAATTGATGAAATTAGTTGATTCGGGTTGAACACATGATTCGGGTCGGGTCATCGACCGGTCGGGTCGACCCGGTTTGGGTTTTCCAAATTTCTTGCATTTCATATTCTTGTTACTTGGTTATCAAAATCGAATTTCGATTTCATTCGGGTCACCGTTCATAATCCGGTCCGATTTTTTCATAAATGCTTCTTAGCCCTTTTTTGGTTCCGAAATTTCAGAATTTGGGTCGGATACTTTAATTGCTCACCGCTCGTTTCTTTTCTTGTCTTATTGTTTTATTAATATTGCATTAAGGCCGATGAAATTAACTTCGAAGCCGCGCTTTTCTTTCGTTTTGTTTCCCTGTTTTTTAGCGCTGTTTTAATTATCCGGGCGACGGATATCTCCTGCACTGTTTTATTGTTTTTACTTGTTTTGAATAAATATCGCGTCTTTTCGGGTCGCTTTCTATTTTAGTTCTTCGCTCGGTTCCAAATTATTGTTCTCTTTGTTTTCTTGTTTTAAATTAAACACCGCACCTTTCGACATTGCTTTCTGTTTCGGTCCTTTGTTTCAAAGCATTCAAATATCCGTTTTCTTGTTTTACTATTTTAAACTAAGCATCGTGTCTTTTCGGAAATTGCCTCTCTTATTGCTTACCGCTATCGCTTACCGCTATCGCTATCGCTACCGCGCATCGCTACTCCTCATGCTATCGCTACCGCATCTATCGCTATGCGCATCGCTGCATCGCTATCGCTACGCGCTATTGCTTACCGCTATCGCTATCGCTATCGCTACCGCTATCGCTATCGCCACTGCGCTATCGCTATCGCATCGCTATCGCTATCGCTGCTTTATTTATTCATCGTTTGTTTCATTTTAATTTTTACTGATTTGAACACGATACTACACGGCCGATGAAAAAATATCCGTCGATTTTGAGGCCTCCACGATTGCAAAGACGGAAATATAACTTCTGGGCAATGATGAAGACTTAAACCTTTTATTTCATCCGAGATCAACATGTTTAGTAGGCGAGGTGAATTATATATTCGCAGCCACGATGTGATTATAGTGATCTTTTCTATTTCACCCGAGAAACCAACACGTTTAGTAGGCGAGGCAATCAAAATAAACCACATTAGTCATATGTTTGCAGCCACGACGTGATTGGAATGTTCTTTTCAAAATTTAAGTCTGAGCCCTCCGTGATCAAAACATTCACTGTTTTGAATACGGATATGAAGTTATTTGTATTTAATTGTTTTTAACCGTTTGTTCTTGACAGCTTGCAGGATTAAAGTAAATGAAGGCAGATATTCCTCGGAGTTTATCTTATTTTATTTCTTTCTTTAATTCAGCTTTTATCCCGCTTTGTATTGTAAATATTATTTATCGCACTTATGTAACTATTGAAATGCTTAGAATAGGCAAACTTAGGATTAATTCATAGGGTAGTTTAAGATTTGAAACCCGTCGCTAGCTTATTTATTTGTAGGCTCGGTTAAATTCAAACTTAGAAATCCTTCGCTAGTTTATTTATTTTAGGCTCGTCACGCGTATTCAAGATTTTCAAAACAACTTTTGTCATCTTTTATTTGCTTTATTAAATCATACCGAATAAGTTTATCTTTTGTCAATTTACAATTCATTGATTCCCCAAATTTTACTTCTTTGGCATCATAAATAATTTGTTTTACTATCAATTGTCAAAAACATATTTTTTCAACTCTACATGTATTTCTCTTTAAATACCATACAAATGCATATTTAAAAAATCTCTACATGTATCTTTCTTTTTAAAATGCATCATTCACTAATTATTTGCAAACATCTTTAAATCTGTTATACTTGTAAAAACATATATTTTTCTAGTAATAATTAACCTGAGTTTGACCGGATAACCGCAAGTTAGCGGATCTTAAAGGATGCCTAACCCCTTCCCTTTAGGATAATAAAGAACCCTTACCTAGAATCTCAAATAGTTTTGCAGACCTTAAAATTGGAGTTTACATTGCAGCATTTAGTTAATATTTAGGTGTCCTAATTCACCGTAAAAAATAATTAGGTGGCGACTCCTCAACCCTTTTACCCAGGAATCACCTGGAATAAGTCCGTGCTCCGCTCCGACCTCTCGCGGGGGGTCGGGTCAAAATCGGGCGCGACACTTGTCTCTTTTGAAAACCGCAATTATCTGATGGCTCTTTAGTAACTGGATACCTCAAACTTTATTTGCCTTACTTCTTTCATCTATTAGAGCTTCTACATCTGTCTTCTAATATTCTTACGACCCAGCATCGTCCAAAAGTCTCTCTACTAATATTCTGACTTGGCTCTCTAGCTAGCTATAATCTTTTGGGCTACGAACATATCTTCACAATACTTATCGAATAGGAGTTTGACATTGACTTCTTATTACACAACTCTATATAGTACGATCTGGATCAGAAAGAAGGGTAACTAATCCTAAATGTCTTGTAGCCTCCTGTTTATAAATGTGGTGCGCAACATATCTATAAGCAAGACTCTACTAGACACGGCTATGTAAACTCTCTAGGACTGAAATGCTTTGATACTACTTTGTCACACCCCAACCTTGGAGGGGTGTGTCTAGCAGTTAATGCCTGGATAGGCCCGAGCGTACCAAGATGAACTCTCAGTCTGAGCCTTAGAGGTAAACTAGGCCCTTGAGGCCATATAGTAAAATTAACCTTAATTTAGGCCGATAAGGCCGAACTTGTTCTTACTAATAGTTACTAAGGCCTCGGGAGGCCTCTGTAAATTCTCATGCTACGTAAACTCAAATAAACATAAAACAAAGGCCAGTAAGGCCACTGATATACTGAACATATTGAACCTGTGTCTACAAAGCTTCTAATGATACTAACATAAAATGTGGTCTAGACAGGGCCCCGACCTACCGTAATCTGTACAAAAGTCTGATACCTGATCTCTAGACTCGGCTACACTCTGGAAGAGATTGAGTCTTATTGATCCTTCGCTGAATCCCAATCTTCTTTGCTGGGCGAATTCATCAAATTGATTACCTGTTCCTGCAGGCATGAAATGCAGTGCCCCAACAATAGGATGTCAGTACAAAAAAATGTAATAAGTATGTAAGGCTGAATATATATATATATATATATATATATATATAAACTTTGAAGTTGAAGATCATGAATAAATATGCTAGAAATCTCTACTGAAAGGAAAGGACGGGAGTAGACTGACCCCAACCTCTCAGATAACTTACCTGGTCGTTGTTGCTTGGACCCTTGGCCCCTCTGTTTATCTATACAATCTATTTTGTTTGGGCTCTATGTACTATCTCGGCTAACTATGATTTCAGACCTTTATTACATTATTATCTAGCATACAATCTAAACATAGTAATCCGGCCTCACAAGGGATCCGATGTGTAAGTGCATAGCCCTGGAGGCAAGTGTATTTGTATAGCCTTGAAGTCAATCTGTATCTATATAGTCCCGAAGGCAAGCACACATCTATATCCCCAAAGGAAATCTGTACAGTTAATAGCCCCGAAGGAAATCTGTATAGCTAATAGCCTCGAATGTAATCTGTATCTGTATAGCCCTAAAGGCAATCTGTATCATAGCCCCAAAGGTAGTGTCAATATCCCCAAAGGCAATATTATATCCCCGAAGGCAAGTGCATGCATACATAACAAGCAATCATCTGTAAACTAAGTACTTGTGTACCTAACTCATAGCTCGTCTAGCACTTTCTACAACTTACAATTCATATTTACTATTTTGTGAGCTACTCTGTTAGCTTTAGGATGTCTTTATAACTAGCATATCTCTTCCTTTCTTTGGTCTGAGACATACATTATATACTCATGTGTTATACCCTTCTATAGGACTTATCCTGTCATATCTCGTACTCTATTTCGCTTGTCTTTTGATGGTATCTTAGTCCTCTTCAAATATGTGTACCCGCTCATCTTGCTAGGCTATTACAACTTGATCTTCTAGCTAGTGCAATCTCATCATCTCTTTACTTATGTTCTGCTACTAGTTTACTAGCTTGTTTCTTCGGATGTCTTTCTATTTGGAACACTTAGCTTATATGTAGATAGCTTACGAATGTATTAGAGGTGCTACTAATTCTTCTTCTTAGGACTTACACAAGAACTCTACTCAAGTCGACTTCTTAACTCTTAGACGATCTCAATTCGTTACTAAGAAACTTAGGGGCGAACTAGTCCCTTTCGGCTTCTACTGAAAAGGGGGCATATGTACTGATTCATGCCAGAAGGAAAGAAAGATAGCCCTACATACCTTGAAAATGAATCTTCGATGATGATGATGTAATCCGTCTCCTCATCATCCAGATACAACAACAAACAACACTCCTGTCAACAAGGAGGGAGGTGTTAACTAACTATCGAGCGACAAGGTTATTCTACGGCAAAATCGGCCAGCATCTCCCAATGTTCTTACCTTCTCCAAGTCAAGGAAAACATCTACAACACAAACAATAATAGCAATGACAACTTATACTTCATTATTGCTAGCCATCCAACATCAAAGAATTACTCCCACACAACTCATACTTCTAATAACATAAAACTCAACTTTTACATGCTTTCTAGTTACTTTTTCCTTTGGCTTGTGGTGCAATTCTCAACTTTCAAATCACAAAAACACCACGAACATCATATCTTAATACTTTCCATGGATGCTAACTACTACACGTTATACTTATTGCTTCAAAATAGCCCAACAATAAGACAACTTCACCTCCTCTTTCTTCAAGCTCCAGTTCATGATTCTTCACCCAAATAATTCATCCAACACAAGATTAATTTTAAACAAAACCAAGAGGGTATTATACATACCTTATCCAACAGATTTGGTTTTAACTCCAAGCTCGACCTAGCTCACAACAATCCTTAACTTCATATGGACATCACACAAGCTTCTTCTTGTAATTTCCAACATCTTCATTCTAAATTTGGGTTGTTTTTCTTTGGAATGACTCTTGGATCTTAGGAATATGTTAAGGGATATCTTAGGGAGTATTTAGGTAAAAAATGAGGTGAAGAAAGGCTTCCATTGATGGACAAACAGATAGCACATGACCAAAACTTTTTAGACCCAGGCAAAAGAAGTCTGCCATCGCCTTGGATCCGCGATGGCATATGCGGGCCAATATGTGGCCGCACTTCCTTCCAGATTTTTCTTTAACTTTTGGCTTCTGATATGCGGCCGCATCTGTGAAGTGGATCCCATCCGTGATGCAAAACGCTTAGCGTATCACTCTAACTTCGTTAAACTTTGTCGAGGGATGGTTTCTTCAATCCCAATGACTTCCAACCTTTGGTACATCCTTGCAACATCTATCTAAGTCATAAGGTACCCTCAGAAAGGACCTCGAATCACCGAGTCATGCTATCTAACTATGCTCTCATCCGTATTCCAAACTTTGGGGTGCAACACATGTAACTTCTCTCATACAAAATGGCAATCGATCTCGATGTGTTTGGTATGCTTGTGGAATACCAGATTGAGGGCAATATGTAGAGCAGCTTGGTTATCACATAAAACCTGAACATAAACCAAATTTGAAATACCAAAGTCATTAAAGAGATGAATCAACCATGATATTTCAACCACAACCTAACGAAAGGCCTTATACTTAACCTCAGCGGATGAGAGAGCAATTGTAGGTTATTTCTTGGACTTCTAAGATACAGGAGAACCACACAAGAGCATGTAAAACCCAGAAATGGACCTCCTAGTCTGAGTACAACCAGCCCAATCTAAATCATAATACCCCGTCAAAGAGAAATCAGTAGAATCGTTGAGATAAATACCCAAACTAGGTGACCCATCCAAATACCTAAGAATATGCAAACCAACATCCATATGAGGTATACGAGGAGAATGAAGAAACTGATTGAGATGTTACACTACAAATGAGATATTAAGTCGGGTGTGTTGAGCTTGCCTACCAACTTTCTATACAGGCTAGGGTCAGGACACCCACAATCAACATATAACTGCCCATTCAGTTCTAAAGGGCAGACCATAAGGGATACATATACAACAACAAAAACAATAATAACATACCCAGTGAAGTCCCACAACGTGGGGTTTCGAGAGGGTAGAGTGTACACAGGACTTACCTCTACCTTGGTAAGTAGAGAGGCTATTTCTGAAAGTTCCTCCACTCAAGACAAAGCATAAGCATAAGCAAAGCAAGAAAAATAGTCATACCCGAATAAGAAATTCAAAGAAGTATGAAAATGAGAATAACAAAAGCGAATAATCCATGATAAATGATAGGGGCTATAAAATAATAATGCGCCTACTAGTATGATAGGATAAGCATGGATACAATATTAACACTACAACTACAAGTATGTATGCGTAGGTAGGACTACGCTTGACTACCTACTACCCTTCTACCCTTATATGTGTCCTCCACAACCCTTATCTAAGGTTATATCCTCAGTAAGTTTCACCTGCGCCATAACTCATCTAATCACCTCTCCCCAATACTTCTTTGGCCTACCTTTACCTCCCATAAAACCGTCCATAGACAACCTCTCACACCTCCGCATTGGGGCATTTGTGTCTCTCCTCTGCACATGCCCGAACCATCTCAACCTCACTTCCCATATCTTATCCTACACCGAGGCCACTTCCACTCTATCTCGAATATCATCATTTCTAATTCTATCCCTTCTTGTATATCCACACATCCATCTCAACATCCTCATCTCCGCAACTTTAATCTTTTGGATATGCGAAGTCTTAACTTGCCAACACTCTGCTACATAAAACATAGTCAGTCTAACCACCACCCTACAGAACTTACCTTTAAGTTTTGATGACACATTTTATCGCACAAGACTCCAGATGTGAGCCTCAATTTTATCCATCATGCACCAATACAATGTGTGATATCGTCATCAATCTCACCATTCTCTTGGATAATAGACCTGAGATACTTGAAGCTTCCTTTCTTTGGAATGATCTGAGTACTAAGCCTCATATCTATGCCTGTCTCATGGTCGCTCCCGTTACTGAACTTGCACTCAAAGTATTCTTTCTTGATCCTACTTAGCCTGAACCCTTTAGACTCTAGAGTTTGTTTCCAAACCTCCAGTTTAGCGTTTACTCCGTTGCGAGTATCATCAATCAGAACTATGTCATCTGAAAATAACATACACCATAGAACCTTCCCTTGAATTTGTAGCGTAAGTCCATCCATTACCAAGGCAAATAAGAATGCGCTAAGAATTGATCCCTGGTGCAGCCTCATCATCACCAGAAAGTGCTTCGAGTCTCCTCCTACTATCTGTACCCTGGTCTTAGCTTCATCATATATATCCTTGACCGCCCTAGTGTATGCCACAGGTACACCTCTAACCTCGAACATCTGTATAAAACCTCCCTAGAGACTTTGTCGTATGCCTTCTTGAGGTCGATGAAAACCATATGTAAGTCTCTCTTCTTCTCCCTATACTCCTCCACCAACCTCCTAATACGATGAATGTCTTATGTAGTTGAATGCCCCAGCATGAATCTAAACTGGTTCTTGGAAATAGACACGCCTCTTCTCTCCCTCATCTCTACAACCCTTTTCCAAACTTTCATAGTGCGACATAGCAACTTGATACCCATATAGTTATTGTAACTCTGGATGTCACCTTTTTTATTATACAAAGGAATCCTTGTACACCAGCTCCATTTTTTGTGCATTATTTCCGTCTTAGAATGACATTAAACCACTCAGTCAGCCACTCTAAACCTGCCCTGCCTGCGCTCTTCCAAAATTTAATTGGGATCTCATCATGCCCGATTGCTCGTCCTCTGCGCATCCTGCGACCAACACCCTTAACCTACTCAACCTTAATACTTCTATAATATCCAAAATCCTGGTACCTTCCAAAATGCTCCAGATTTTCCAACACAATGTATTTATCTCCTTCTTCATTCAGGAGTTTATGGAAGTAAGACTGCCACCTCCATCTAATACGCGCGTCCTCCACCGGTACTTTGCCTTCCTCATCCTTTATGCACCTTACGTGATCCAAGTCACGGGTCCTCCTCTCCCTCGCCTTGTCTAGTCTATATAACTTCTTATCCCCACCTTTCCTCTAATTCCACATACAAGCATTTAAAAGTTATCATTTTAGCCGCCGTAACCGCTAGCTTTGCCTCCTTCCTTGCCATCTTATATAATTCTATATTCTTCCACTTCTCTACCTCATCCTTTCTTTCTACCAATTTCACATACGCTACTTTCTTTGCTTCCACCTTCTCTTGAACTTTACCAGTCCCCTTGATGCCCATCATGGCTACCCCACGAGACCCTTAACACTTCTCTAACTACTTCCCAAATGCAACTGGTTGTCCTGTCCCTCATATCGGTCGCATCCCCACTACTTTCCTAAGCCCCCTGGTCATCAACCTCTCCCACATCTCCTTTGCAATAGCCATAGTTAAACTCCCTCATTTGATTCTTAGCATGTCATCCATAACCCTCATCTTTTTCTCCATCTTGATATCCAAATCCATCACCAAAAACTTATGTTAGGTTGTAAGATACTCACTCGGAATAACCTTGCAGTCTTTACAAAGACCATTGTCAACCTTCCTAAGGAGCAAAAAGTCTACCTGAGTCTTAGCCACTGAACTATAGAAAGTCACCAAGTGTTCCTCCTTCTTCAGGAACCTCGAATTGGCTATTACTATCCAAAAAGTTTTAGCGAACTTTAAAAGTGAGACGCCACCCCCGTTCCTGTCCCCGAGGCCAAAGCTCCATGCACACCATCATAACCCCTCAGAAGTGACCCGATATGTCTATTGAAATTCCCTCCTACAAATAACTTCTCAGTGGGTGGTATACCTCCCACCACCTTATCCAAAACCTCTAAAAGCGTTTTTTCTCCTCCTCGTCCAAGCTCGCCTATTTCGCGTAAGCACTAATAATGTTCATAGTGAACCCTTCAACTACCAACTTAATCATCATCATCCTGTTGTTGACCCTCCTAATCTCTACCACCTGATCTCTTAGCTTGTTGTCTACCAAAATGCCTACCCCACTCTTATACCTCGATCTGCCCGAGAACCAACAATGAAATTTAGCAAGTAAATCATTGGTAAATTTCTATTGGGTCACAAGCAAACCAGAAGACTATTTCACAATTTCCAAACAAAGAAAATAGTATGCCTCACCCAGATCTTTAATCTTAAAACTATCATCAAGAAACAATTTAAGAGAAGAAATTTCTGATAAATCATCACCAACCAGTAGTATATCATCTACATACACAACCACTATGGTGATAGAAGACTCAAACCCTGTGTGTAACGACCCATCCGGTCATTTTTACCTAAAG
The DNA here is from genome assembly GCA_034509755.1 of Anisodus tanguticus. Lineage (NCBI taxonomy): Eukaryota > Viridiplantae > Streptophyta > Magnoliopsida > Solanales > Solanaceae > Anisodus > Anisodus tanguticus. The sequence continues at coordinate 17,310,880 of CM067540.1, forward strand.
ACCCTTAATTGACTATTTTACCATTTTCGTGATCTTTATGTGGGGTTAGGGATGCATGTGGATGGGTGGAACGGATCCCGAGGTCCATTTTCATGAGTTTTAGAAGAAAAGGCCCAAGTCAGGAAAATTAGAGTTAGTTTATTTAACTCAAAGTTGACTTTTAGCTAAATGAGTTTGTTTCTTGGTTCCATCACTTCCAGTAGTTTTGGAGGGTCATTTATGTCTTAGTCGAGTTATTGTTTTGCTTCCCGAGGCAATCAGATGTGTTTTATGGTTTTATTTGTAAAGTTTGGATTTTTCGTTTGTCTTAGACGATTCTTCAAAAAAGTATATCTTAGCTAGATGATTTGTGAAATTCGAGGGTACAAGTGAATTTGTAGCACTGTTTACCGTAGATGAGCAAGTTTGGTTTGTATTCAGGGGGTTCCTGGAGTATTTTCCATTAGCTGATGTCTGGTGTTCGCCATGAAGGAACTAACATAAGCTCCGGGAGGTCCACCTTAGTGAGGGTTTGTCTTGCCGAAGTGGAATTTAGGAGTCGATGGAAGTCCGCCACATCAGAGTCATATCCGTTGCAATGAGGGGTGAGTTGTCAAGTGACTCTCACTCCAGCAAAATATTTTTTGCCGCATCGAGTCCGCTCCAGTAAAGTGAATTTTGCTGGGGTGGATCACTGTTCAGGCGTCCTATAAATAATTTTAGGTCAGATTGTTTTTCCCCAAATAACAAACCCTCAAAACCAGCATCGCATAAGGGTATTTTCAGAGCTTTAGGAGCATTTATAACCTTGAGGTAATAGATTTTTTCTCTCTTATTGCTTAAGTTATGATTATGGGTTCTTTTAATGATGGTTTAGCATATTGTATGAGTTGGGAAAGATGAGTTATGCATATTTAGAGATTAAGAGAGTTATATAGATGATTTTAATTGAGATTTATATATCAAATGGTGTTAATATCATGAAATAGGATGGGATTATCCTAGATTATCATGCTATAAGTCTTAATTTGATTATAGAAGCTTTCTTTCAAAAGGGGGAATTCCTAGGGTTTCAAATTGGATATTTTTGTTTATTGTTCAATTGTGTTTAGATTTACAATTAATATAAAGATATGACTACCTAGTATATAATCTCGATATTTGTGTAATAAAGTTTGAGTCTTAGTAGTGTGGGCCCGGGATGGGTATTTAAAGTCTTGGTTTTGTTGTGTTAAGCTTATTATTAACTATATTATACGTGTGAATAAACTTTGATCATCGCGAGGCAAGAAGGAAGGGCAAGGTTGTATTCGAGACTTACTTTGGTAGCGCTCATGCTCGACTATGAGGTAGACTACAATTTAGTTTTTAAAGACTCTGATAGAAGTACATAGTATCTATAAATATTGAGGGGTATTAGGCGTGTTTGAGGGTCCTACTCAAACGGTTGTGATGAACGTTTAAGTGGGTACCAGTGTTGATCTATGATGCCGAGTGATTTGGGGGATCAGCCTTATACTGATTCTGACTGCTGTTATTTGGTCTTGTCACTATTATGTGATCTCATCGCCATATTTGATATTGTTGTGTTTATTCATCACACATGCTTTGATAAGATATCCCGATTTCACAAGTATTATAGTTGATGGACTGATTTGATATAAAAAAATCATGTGTATTGGATTATATATGTGTATTATTGAACTCTTAAAAGCATGTGCTATTTCATCTCCTTACTTGGTTACATCTTATTATATCATAATATCTTGCATTATATTGTCATTTCCATTCATACACTCATAGTTCTGTGATATTGATATGAGAGTGGTATAGATATGTTGTAGGCCCAAGAAGCCAAAAAGATAAGAACACTTATGAGATTATGGAAGTAGTTAGATAATGATAATACGGATGGCTCAGATTGCACACCGCAATGAATATTGATACACGGGGAATGAAATTGCATGCCTATAACATGATATTATTCAGACAAATGAGTCTAGGGCTCTAGCCAGATTCGTGTGTGGAATTCCAGCTGGCTAGGAGAGGTATATGGATTTCGCGGGTCACCTATGGATGTATGGATCATAATAAAACCTTGATTTACTGTATACTAGGTTGAGAAAGGTACCTTTCAGATGCGTTGCATTCATATCATTCATACATCTATACATTGATTAATTGTGGTTTGGCAATGTGATATGGTTTGTTATTGGAACTTGGGTGAAACCCTGATTTACATGGATTGAGATGATTGTATTGGACCGAAATAGTCGTTATGATTGAGCTTGATTCTGTGAATCTCTATGAACATTTGGATAAAGATTGAGGTTGTTAAATTGATTTGGTTGTTGTGTGTGGCTTGCTTCCTCGTGTATGGGTTTTTGGGTTTAATAATTGTAAGTCTAAGTGTTTGATGTCAACTTATACTATGATCGGAAATGTCGGCTATGCCATGAATATTGGTTGGGTCCTGGGAATTTATGCAATTTGTGTGTTGTTTGGTAATTGATCATGTGATGGGTAACGAGTCTAGTAAGGAACCGGTGATAAGTGAATTGATATATGTACAACGTGACTTATATGAGCTATTGAACTGTCTAGCATAGGCTTATCTAGTGTCAACTTGATATTATCTCAATTATGTATCTTTTATCATTGTCGGCCTATAATATCTACAAGGGTACGTTGTGTACTCATGCTACGCTTGCTGCATCTTTTCTAATGCATTTATAGGTTCCTCTAATAGTTCGTGAGCTCAAGTGTGAGTCCTAGCGGGCAGACTCTTAAAGTTCGGGGTGAAGATATTTCCATTCAGCATGTCCTATATACTCTTATCTTTACTTTTGTCTTTTATTATATTCGAGAGACATGTACGACCTTTTAGTTATGTATTCAGTTTTGGCACTTGATGCCTTTGACTTTCAGACTTGTATTCCATATTAATGCTCTTGTACTATTGATCAGATCTTTGGGGGCTGTATTTAATGATTTAGACTTATGTTCTACTTTTACAGAAATATGAGATAGCTTACTTGATATTACTATTTCCGCAATTTTTCTTGATTTTGTTGATAATTTGGGAAGTGGTTCGCCTACCGGTGGAGAATGTGTAGGTGCTACCATGACTCCTGAAAAGAGGTCGTGACAAAGTTGGTATCAGAGCTTTAGGTTAAGCGACCTTAAATACTAGAGCAATATCTAGTAGTCTTGTAGATCAGTGCGGAGACGTCCATACTTATCTTCGAGAGGCTTTGGGATATTTAGGAAACTTCGCTTTGTTCATTCCTTTCATGCTAAGTTGAATCAAATTGGTATCTGAACTTCTTCCTTTTATTCTATTACCGATGGCGGTAACACACTCTTTGGTTCATGCATAAGTGGTTCGATATGATGTCGCATGGTAGGGTATGAGATGTATTACGATGATTCAGATGCGTGATCGAGTTAAGTCTTCAGCTATGATTTGAAGATTCAGATTGATTAGAGTTATGGTTGTGACTTCTCGGTTTGGTGATACCCTTGGAATGTAGGAATGATAATTCAGAGATGCAAGAAAAAGAAATTGGATGGATTAATCTCTGCTATATGAAGGAAAAAATTGATATATGAAGCGTTTGATAGGTTATGTTGCAAGATGTATGAGGGTGGATGTCGTAGAGATCATAAAAGATTAAATTGGCTTCAAGCTGGCAGAATTGGGATAGCAGAGTAGAATTAGTGGTTGTGAATCATTTCAGGGAATGAGTATCTGTTCGAGATTAGGTGGCAATGTTACATATGATGAGTGAAGGTTAATGGAATAGACTATCACATTTCTTTACCTAAGAGTGTGTTTGTGGGTTCACTTGGCATTTTGAGGTTAGTGATGATAGGAGTTGTTGAGACTAAGAGATGGTTGAGTTCTGAGTTATTTTGCAGTTATTTAGTATCGAGTGAGTGAAAAAGTTGTATATGCATTGGTATGTTGGACTCGTCTTAGGCTAATGGGAGCCAGTGATCGACTATTAGGAATAACTCTTGCGTTGGACGAGTGTGAGGGTCTATCAAGGGATTACCGGGTGTTATATTTAGTTCTTGGATAAAATTGGTGGGCCTGATATTTAAGGGTTAATACTTGACAAGTTTAATAGTTACTGATAGAACTGATCGAAGGACAAGAAAATTGCACGGTTAGTTGGATATGTTATGTTTCGGCAAGATAAGGTAAATATTGGGTTTTGGCAGGCAAACATCATTTAGACTCTTGAATAAGGTGTTGGTCAATGGGAATATTTATGGTAACGGGTAGACAACGGTTTGATCTAATTTCAGTTGTGAAAGGCTTCAGGTATTGATGATCGGGTCAATGAACGCATGGACTGGTATATGAAGAGATTATTTTGGTCAAAGATTTTTGCAAAGGTATTTCGATGAAATAATATGAGAGTGTTAGCAAGGGTATATGTTCGGTAATTAAGGATTAACAGTCAAATTAAGGACCAGTTCAATAATGGTTTGAGTTATCGTGTGGGTACTAAAGGAATTGGTCAAAGTAACCAGAGTGGGTCGATACCTATTCTAGTCGAGGAATCTTATAATAAATGGTACATGGGAGATGCCAGATTTTGGGAAAAACTCCCAGTTTTAGTGTTGAAGTGAGCGGGAGAAACTCTCCGTGATTTGGTGTGCAGTGTTCTACTATCTCCAGGATTGGTTCAATTATTATGTGAGGCCTTTGATATTTTAGTACACTCTGGGACAACCTCGAGTAAGGGTCAGTTAATAGTGGAAATTATGATTGAAAGAAAAAATGGAAATGTAAGGAAACAATAATTATGTGTTGAGCTAATTCAGGATGAGTGAGATGTCTCTTCGAGGATTGGGGAGAAATTGGATTTAAAATATAGAAACTTTGGGGTAGTTGTGAATTATGTGGGAATTATCATCGCAGCTTTAAGATCAGGTGAAATGGTTTGGTATGCTCGGAGGAGTAGGTCTATCATAGTTGACTAAGTGGTGTGAAGAATGTTTCATGAGGTTTGTGTTGCCTGACGGGTGGTAGACTATGCTGAGACATTATTGATTGATAGCATGGATGAGTATTCGGGTATTAGAACTTGGGAGTTGGGCAATGACAGTAAATAGAAGGTAAGGTTGATACGTTAGGAATTGGTAATACTGGTAATTAGCAGGATATGACAGATAGAGATTCGACAAGGTGTCCAGAGTGTGGGCGAGTTTAGAGAAAGTACAAGGAAAATTTGATGTATTTAGAGTTCGTGTGGTCCTATCAAACTTGCATATCCGGTAAAAGTGAGGAATTTGGAGATTATAATCAAAGGTATAGATCTTCGGTACTAAGTGATGACTTAGATAGAATCTAGCTTTTGAAATTGTGGGTGATGAAACGTGATTGATTGTTTGAGAGGAAAAGATGTGGAAGAAATCATAGCATGCTTATGGAAAGCTTACTAGTTATTTTGGAATCAGTTTTGGTGGAATTTGATGATTTAGAAATTGAGCATTTTATTTCAGGTCAGATTTATTCATTTGGGGTTGGGTGACTCGTGTCTGTGTTGCATGGAGAACTTATGGTATTCTAGTAAACCACTAGCAAGGGTTCAATGTACTATGATTTGGAATGGAGGTATGACAGTGTTACTAGTTCTCATAAAAGTTGCAAGTAAGATTGATGATAATTTTTGGATGTCAGCGATTTATGCAGTTCTAATAATTTGCACGGTTACTTGGTATGCATTTAGGAAATACAATTGGTTATAGGAAGTCTTCATAGGGATCAGTCATTTTTCTACGAATTTGCCAAGGGAAAAGTAATTAGTAGGTATGTTAATAGTATGGTGGTTTAGATATGCGAGGGAAATTGGACGCGTGATGTGTGTTTATGTGTTGTAAGAAATCTTGGTGCGAAGGACGACATTGATAGTTGAGAAGGGAAGCTAGTAGAACCAGACGGTGATATCGGTACAGATTGGACTATGGTTGAGGCTGCAACTGAGGGATGTTGGTAACTATTGTGGTAATTGTGGATTCAATTGGGTGCGTATAGAGGTATGGCTATGATAAAGTGAAGGAGTCAAGCATAGTCACTACTTATATTCAAGAATCAGTTGTGGAGAGAACTTCAGTTATGAAGGGTTATGAAATTTGAGGTGTTGAGGCAAGTTATAGTAGTTTGATTGACTAAGTGAATAGGCGATGCTATCGATTTATTTCTTATTAGTTTGTGATCTCATGAGGTTATTAAGGGATTCCTTAGTAACTCATCGAATTCTATTTTTCCTTCTTCTATTTGAGGATGAATGTTTGTTTAATTGGTATCTGATGTAACGACTCATCCAATCGTTTTTACCAAAAGACCCTTAATTGACTATTTTACCCTTCCCGTGATCTTTATATGGGGTTGGTGATGTGTGGGGATGGGTGGCATAGATCTAGAGGTCTATTTTCATGACTTTCGGATGAAAAGGCACAAGTCTGAAAAATTAGAGTTGGTTAGTTTGACTCAGAGTTGACTTTTGGCTAAATGAGTTCATTTCTGGGTTCTGTCACTTTCGATAGTTTCGGAGGGTCATTTATGACTTAGTCAAGTCATTAGTTCACTTCTCGAGGCAATCAGATATATTTTGTGGCTTTATTTGTAAAGTTTGGATTTTTGGTTTGTCTCGGATGATTCTTTAGAAAAGTATGCCTTAGATCGGTGATTTGTAAAATCATAGGGTATGATCAAGTTCGTATCACTGTTTACCATAGACGATCATATTTGGTTTGTATTCAGGTGGTTCCGGGAGTGTTTCAAGTGTTCGACGGAGGTTTTGGGTTGTTTTCCATCAGTTGATGTCTGGTGTCTGCCATGGAAAAACCAGCATACGCTCTGGCGGGTCCACCTTAAAAGGTTTGGCTCACCGAAGTGGAATTTTAGAGTTGGGGGAAGTCAGCTACTGCGGAGTCGTGTCCGCTGTGATGAAGGGTGAGCTGTCAAGTGACTATCGCCCTAATGAGGTATTTTCCGCTGCAGCGAGTCCGCTCCAGTGGAGTCGATTCCGCTGGGACGGATCAATGTTCAGGTGTTCTATAAATAATTTTTTGTCAGATTTCTTTTCCTAAATAACAAACCCTCAAAACCAGTGCCGCATAAGGGTATTTTTAGAGCTTTAGGAGTATTTCCAACCTTGAGGTAATAGATTTTTTCTCTCTTATTTCTTAGGTTATGATTATGTGTTCTTTTAATGGTGGTTTAGCATATTATGTGAGTTGGGGAAGATGAGTTATGCATATTGAGAGATTAAGAGATTATATAGATGATTTTAATGGAGATTTATGAATCAAGTGGTGTTAATATCATGAAATAGAATGGGATTATCCTAGATTATCATGTCATAAGTCTTAATATGATTATAGAAGCTTGCTTTCAAAGGGGGGAATTTCTAGGGTTACGAATTGGGGATTTTTTTTATTGTTCAATTGTGTTTAGATTTGCAATTAATTTAAGGATATGACTATCTAGTATGTAATCTCGGAATTTGTGTAATAAAGTTTGAATCTTGGTAGCGTGGGCCCGGGATGGGTATTTAAAGTCTTGCTTTTGTTGTGTTAAGCTTATTATTAACTATGTAATACACATGAATAGACTTTGATCATTACGAGGCAAGAAGGAATGGCAAGACTGTATTCTAGACTTGATTTGGTAGAGCTCCCACTTGGCTATGAGGTAGGCTACAGTTTAGTTTTTTGAGACTCCGATAGAAGTACATAATAGTTATAAATGTTGAGGGGTATTGGGCATGTTTGGGGGTCCTACTCAAACGGTTGTGATGAATGTTTGAGTGGGTACCGGTGTTGAACTGTGCTGATGTGTGATTTGGGGGATCAACCTTATGTTGATTCCGACTGCTGTTATTTGGGCTTGTTGCCATTATGTTGATTCGTCACCATATTTGATATTATTGTGTTTATTCATCGCATATGCTTTGATATGATAGCCTGATTTCACGAGAATTATGGTTGATGGATTGATTTGATATGAAATCTTGTGTATTGGATTATATATGTGTTATTGAACTCTTGAAAGCATGTGATATTTCATCGCCTTACTTGGTTGCATCTCATTATATCATGATATCTTCCCTTATATTGTCATTTGTATTTATATACTTATGGTTCTGTGATATTAATATGAGAGTGGTATGGATATGCTATGGACCCAAGAGGCCGGAAAGGGAACAACACTTATGAGATTATCGCAACATTGAGATGATGATAATATGGATGGCTCGGGTTGCACGCCATAATGGATATTGATACACAGGGAATGTAGTTTCACGCTTGTAATATGATATTATTCAGACAAATAAGTCTAGAGCTCTAGACAAACTCGTGTGTGGAATTTTGGCTGGCTAAGAGCGGTATATGAACTTCGCAGGTCCCCCATGGGTGTACGGTTCATAATAAAACCTTGACGTACTGTATACCAGATTGAGAAAGGTACCTTGCATATGCAATGCATTCATATCATTCATACATATATACATTGATTAATTATGGTTTGACAATGTGATATGGTTTGTTATTGGAACTTGGGTGAAACCTTAATTTACTTGGATTTAGATGATTGTATTGGACCAAAATGATCGCTATGATTAAGCTTGACTCTGTGAATACTTGGAAATAATGACTAGGATGGTCTCTATGAACACTTGGATAAATGATTGAGGTTGTTAAATTGATTTGGTTGTCGTGTCTGGCTTGCTTCCTCGTGTATGGGTTTTCGGGTTTAATAATTGTAAGTCTAAGTGTTTGATGTCAATGGCTACTATGGTCGGAAATGTCGGCTATGTCATGACTATTGGCTAGGTCTAGGGAATTTATGCAATTTGTGTATTGTCTGGTAATTGATCGTGTGACTAGATAATGAGTCTAGTAAGGAACTGGTGATAAGTGTCATTATTGGAAAGGTAGATGTGGAACGATCTATGTGTGTCAAACCGTAATTGTATAGAGACTTAACTAAGTTCAAAGGCTAAGGTTAGTAAAGGAATTAACTTCTTATTATTTTATCTTAGGTGTAACATTCTTGGAAGCATTCTAAAATAGTTGTTGTGATGTAAGTGTTGACTTGCTTATTTTATGTGATAAGTTGGGTAAGTGGGGTTAAGATTGAGTATGGCTTGGACAAGAGAGAGTACTAGCCGGTTGGTACTATGATAGTGAGGTCCCTGTATATGTGAATAGATTGATTGTACTTGACTGTGATTGGAACCTTATGTGAACAATGTGACTTGATGAATAAGTGAATTGATATGTGTACAACGTAACTTATATGAGCTATTGAACTATCTAGTATAGGATTATCTGGTGTCAACTTGATATTTATATTTGTTACATATCTTTCATCGTTATCGGCTTATGATGTCTACGGGGGTACGTTATGTACTCATGTTATGCTTGCTGCATCTTTTTGATGTAGATACAGGTTGTTCTACTAGTTCGTGAGCTCGAGTGTGAGTCCGAGCGGGCAGACTCTCAGGGTTCGGGTGAGGATGCTTTCATTTAGCATGCCCTGGATACTCTTATCTTTACTCTTGTCTTTTATTATATTCGAGAGACATGTATGACCTTTCAGTTATGTATTCAGTTTTGGCACTTGACTTTGACTTTCAGACTTGTATTCCATATTAGTGCTCTTGTACTATTGATCAGATTTGGGGGTTGTATTTGATGATTTAGACTTATGTTCTGCTTTTACAGAAATATGAGATAGCTTACTTGATATTACTATTTCCGCAATTCTTCTTGATTTTGTTTATAATTTGAGAAGTGGTTCGCCTACTAGTGGGGAATGTGTAGGTGCCACCACGACTCCTGAAAAGGGGTCGTGACACTATGGTGAAAAGAGAGTAAGCATTAAGACTAGGAACGAAACCCTTGGACTGTAGAGCTTGTGATAACTTGGCATACCATTGTCTTGAAGCTTGTTTCAAACCATATAAGGATTTTCTGAGTTTACAAACCAAAAGACCAGAATTAGAATCAGAAGAAGAAGGAACCTCCAAGCCTTGAGGGATTTTCATATATACTTCATCTAGGAGATTCCCATGAAGGAAGGAATTGTTGACATCAAGTTGGAAAATATGCCATTTCTTTTTTACAGCCACAACCAGCAAGCATTTAATGGTGGTCATTTTTACCACAGGGGAGAAAGTTTCATTATAATCAACCTTTTCTTGTTGACTATCACCCTTAATAACAAGCCTTGCCTTATACCTCTTAATAAACCCATCTGCTCTTTGTTTGATTTTATAAACCTATATGGAATGAATAGCCCTCTTCCCAGGAGGTAAAGAGAGAACATCTCATGTCTGATTAGCCTCTAAGGCATGAAACTCCTTTAACATGGCTTATTGCCATGCAGGATGAGCAAATGCCTGATGATAGAACTGTGGCTCAAGCAATACAACTTCAGCAGATGAAGAAATGTCCTTGGGATAAGAGACAGAGGAGCAGATTTAGTCTTGAAGGTAAGATGGAGTGACAAAAGACCTAGCAGATCTCCTAGGAGGTGGATGAGGTGATGGGGAGACATATTCATATGAAAATGAAGGAGGTGGAGCACAAGAAGGAAATAAGAAAGCTGGAGGAGAAAAAATAGCATAGGAAAAATGTTCTCATTAAATAAAACATCCCTGGAGAAATATACCTTGTGGGAAGAGAGAGATAACAACTTGTACCCGTTCTTACTGGGTTTGTACCCAAGAAAAACTGAAGAAAGAGATCTGGATTGAAACTTGTCCCTGTGAGGGATTGGAATAGTGGCATAGCACAAAAAATAAATGTTTTAAGATTAGAATAGGAATGAGCATGACTATGAAGGAGTTCAAAAGGAGTTTTATGATGCAAAAGAGGGGATGCAATTCTATTAATGCGGAAATTGGCAGTTAAAACACATTCACCCCAATACTTAACGGGCAATTTAGATTGGAAAAGGAGGGCTCTTGAAGTTTCAAGAAGATGTTTGTGCTTCCTTTCCATCACTCCACTTTGTTGAGGAGTGTGAGGACATGAAGTTTGATGGAAAATGCCTTTAGAAGAGAAAATTTTAACAACCTCAATACTAGAGCCTAATTCAAAGGCATTGTCAGACCTAATGGATTGAATAGCAACATTGAAATGATTCTGGATATAAAAGAAAAAAGATTTGATCAAAGGAAAAGCATTAGATTTAGTGGATAACAGGTGAGTCCAAGTGCACCTAGTGAAATCATCCATAATTGTGAGAAATTATTTGTGACCATTGTAAGCCTGAGTGTCACAAGGTCCCCATAAGTCAAGGTGTACAAGATGGAAGGGTTTGGTGAAATGAATAGTGCTTTCAGGGAAACGCAGTCTCTGCTGCCTAGCCATAGGACAAATGGAACAGTGGAAAGTTTGTTTAGTAGGTAAAATGGATTTAAGAGATGGAATGGACTTTATCTTGGCAAAAGGCATATGTTCAAGCCTTTGATGCCAGGACAAATCAACTCTTACTATATTGTCATTAGGAATAAAAGAAGGTAAATTGATGTTTTCATTTGAAGCATGTACATTTATACAATCAGACATTAAAGGAATAGAAGAAATTTGATTAGAATAGAAAAAAATTGATTAGAAATTTCATGAGATACATCAGCAGAAGAAGAAGCAACAAGATAGTATTTATGATTTTCAACATCAGTAACAGAAACAATAGATGTTGAAGGCTTTAAGGGAGCAGATGAAACAACAACATCAGAAACAACTGAACTGGACACATTACATGCAGAATGAAGGGATAACAATATAGAGTTGACAGCATATAGAGTGGAACCATTCAACTGAAGCACATAGACACCATTGGAGAGTTTACCAACTTTCAGTGGCCTCTTTAGAGAATGGTCCTGTAAAATACAAGATGTGGCACTGAAATAAGCAATGCAGTTAAATTGAAGAAGGAGTTTGTGTAAAGAAATAAGGTTGTATTGAAAACTGGGAACTAGCAAAACATGTTGCAAGACTGAGTCAGAATACAGAGGCAAAGACTCAGTACAAGTTACTTTCACTTTAGAACCATTTTGGAGAGAAATGAGATAAGGCGTGGACAATGGTTTTACATTGGTTAAAATATGTATATGAGGAGTCACGTGGTTGGTTTTCCCTAAGTCTAAGATCCAAGGATTTTCATACATTTGTGATAGATGACATGAAAAGAAACAACTAATATTGTAAGCAGAGATACTAGTCATACCTAAGAAATTAGCAGAAGCACAGAAGCCAGAGTCCTGCAACCTGGTTTGATTGAGCATCAGACTCAGGATGTGATCATGATGCTTCTTGCTAAAACCATGCAAATCAAGCTCTAAAAATTGAGAGTGAGAAGTAGTATCCTGAGCCTGAGGATGGGAAGCAGTCCCTTGAGGTTGAGACTGAGGAAAAGAATTCACACCTTGAATACAATCAACAATCTGTTTCCCTTTGTTGAATCATAAATTGGAGGGATAACAATGCAGCCTATGACATTTCTCAATAACATGCCCTGCTCTTTTGCAATACTTGCATAAAAGACCTTGGGTCTGTGGATAATTTGATTTCTGAGAGTGATTTGGTTTTCTAGGTTCAAAGTTTAATTTTTGAGGCTACCTTTGAGGATAAGAAGACCTCCGATTCCTAGCAGTGGTACTAAAAGATACAGAAGTGAAAGTTGGAAGAGAAGCTTAAAGCTTAGACTGTTGTTCATCATGAATCAACATGGAGTAAACACTGTATATGTCTGGAAGGGGTTTAATCATGAGGATATTCCTTCTAATACCACTATAAGAATCATTCAAACTAGCTAGAAATTGATTAATCCTATGATCCCCTTCCAGTCTAACCCATTCATCCTTAGAATTACAAGTACATAGAGGATAATTGAAATGGCCAACTCATCCCATAATTTCTTAATCCTGTTGAATAAGAAGCTATGCTGGAGGAACCTTGAGAAATATAGGAGATATTATTTCTAATCTGAAAGACTTTTGTACCACTAGCCTAACCATATCATTTTTCAATTTCATTCCATATTACAACAACAATTTCCATATGGATTACAGTATCGGCAATTTCCTTATCTAAACTATTGAGTATCCAGGCAATAACAATATTATTACACATAACCCAATTCTCATACGTAGGATCGGTATCAACAAGTTTAACAATAATACCATTAATAAACCCTAGTTTTCGCTTAGCAGATAAAGAAATTAGCATGCCTCTTCTCCAACTCCCATAACCAGAACCATTAAAGGGCATGGTAATAACTACCATGTGTAGTCGGAAGGGTGAAAATAGAGAGAATAAGTATGGGTAATTTGTGTGTTTGACGCCATCACAATGAATCAACAACAGATGAACAGTACAAACCCTAAATCGAGAATCAATCGACATAGAGAACAGTACAAACACTAAATCTAGAATCAATCGACACAGAGAAACCCTAGATCGAAGATATATATCCAAAATCAAGGCAAAGAAATGATATTACCAGCCTTCTTCACAACTTGAAGAAGTTAGAGCCTTGTTTAGAAATGGTGATAAAACACGAGCTACTCCGAACACCAAATAACCAAACAACACTCCTATCTAGAACGACAAGAATTGTGAACCCTAAAAAACACCAGATAAGCTCGAGGGTACCACCGATCTAAAGAGGAAGAAGAGATCTACATGAATCTTAAGCTTTGATACTGTGTAAGCATCAAGTAATACAAAAAATTAAGAAAGAACTGGGCAGAAGCCCTAGTTCATAGCGAGAGGAGAGAGAGAGAGTAAATTAACCGTCTCTCTTCGTATCATGAAATCGAAATGACAAAAGTGTATTCTATAGTACATAGAGGCTATTTATACATAACTTAAATAGAGCATGGGTCGGGTATACAAAGGCCCTATATGAAAGTAAATCTAATCTAAGTTGGGTCAGGCCCAACTCTAACAAGAGGAGATCGTTCCATAATGTCTAATGAAAAAAGAAGTGTATAAGTTACTAATTCACTTTTAACTCTCTTTTTAGGGGAATTTTAATAGCTTAGTTGGTTGGTTATATGAACTTTCACTTTGTCAGTGAGGATTCGATTCCCCACCTTTTAATCTCCTCTCCTATTTCTTGTTCCCTACCCCTATGTAATAAAGACAAAAACTGAAAAAAAAAAACTTTTAACTCTTTTTCCTTTTCCACGCATCTTAAAGAAGGCAAGTGCACTTGTTCTATTACGCTGCCTCATATGGGGATATTAGTAATACTTCAAATAAGAATATGGGTAATAGGTCGCCCATTAAGTTAAGGGGGATGAGTAATTTTTCTGATCAAGATTAAGCAGCAACTTGTATTTTTTAATAAACAAACACACTTAATTATTGATATTAAATGACTAAGATTAACACCTAAAAATCAAATGCACTTAATAATTGAGATATGATAATTAAGATCCAGATATTCATTAAGTTCAAGCAAACGAGTTCTTAGTATTTTCATTATTCATTAAGTTCAATCAAACGAATTCTTAGTATTTTCATTTTTATATCATATACTTTTAAAACTATCGCGTAATCCTAACAGACCATAATGACTAATTGAAAAAGGTAGAATCAGATTGGAACTTTTAATATATAAAATATATCATATATTAGACAAGAAACAAAGATCTTTAATAGATCCTTAACACATATCTAATGCTAAAAGTAAAGGAGGGATTATCAAAGGAGTCATCAAACGACTCCTTTTAACTTGTGAATCCATCAATCTTCATTCTTCAGCACAACACTTGGTGCAGACTGGGGGAATCTTCGTAATGTCACAGTCACAACAGGCTATTTTGCATTTGCTCGTGCATGCTGCAAAATACAGATTTAATCTTAAAATGTGAAATTTAAAAATTTCAAAGAGTCAAGAATATCTGTCCTAAGGCACATACTATTTGAAAGCTAATGGTGAAACATCTTGTGACTACTGCAAAGTCAAAAGAGATTGAGAGATATAAATAGTTACTTCCTCCATTTCATTTTAGATAGTGATGTTTGACTAGAATGAAGTTTAAGAACGATAAAACTTTTTTACTTTGAAATTATCCTTAGCACTTGTGGCCTTAAGATATGTCATAATATTTAGTGACTAGAAGAGCATGTCCTTAAAGATAAAATGAAAAGTTTAAAATAAAGAGTTTTTAAATATATAAAGGTTCATTTTTCTGGAAAATAAACGAAAAGAGGGTCATATAAATTGAAAGGAAAAAGAATAGTACGATAAACAATAACATCTTCTGCTCGTCCACCAAGCAGACGACTGATAACAAGTGGGTTTTCTCCATTAGCTGCAGCTTCAACCTCCACACGAGTTATGGAGGCCAACAGAACAAGAACAAAGGCGATTGTGAAAAACTTTATCATGGTTCCACGAATCAAGAAATGTATAAAAACAACGAAGAAATTGATGTTTATCGTGTTGGAGATATTTTATTTAATATGACCAGACTGCTTTATATATACAAATGTCGGCGCTCTCAAAACATGTAAAAGCAAGGGTTCAAGATTAAAGAAATCTTTAATAAAATAAAGTTGACCAATATTAATATGTAGATATACATAAGAAATAGATTGCAAGAATTAAGTTTATTTACCTAAAATAAGTTTAGTAAATTCTGCAAGTCAAAGCAAGATTATGACCAAATATTTTTTTCTTAAATATATATAATCTTTCTCTTCTTAGATAGAATTCCTACGAGACTATTAATATCATTATGCAAAATCAAAAGGCCATGGTCAACAACCAGTCATTACTAAAAATACAAACTTATTCAAGGAATAAAACAGCCACGACCCAGTTCACGGATAACGATGGCACCTACTCAATCCCCCGACAGGCAAACCATCCCAAGTTGTTAACTAATTAAACAAGGAAAAAATGTGAAAGTGTAAATACATTAATATACTAATTAACAGTCTTACAAAATATATAATAAGTGTGAAAAGTAACTTAGTCTTTACAATCCCCAAAATCTGGTCTAACTTGTACAAGAGCGTCTAATTAAAAATACAAGCTTAAAAGTATGAAATACGAGTTTTCTTGAAAGACAAATAGAGAGGATAATCATAAGAATAAGAAGAATTCAGGGCTGCAGATCCAACCAGTAGCTCACCCTAGAATCTGGAAATAGACTGCCTCGGAATTAGCCACGAGGTCTGATACTGGAACAAGGATCAGTACCTGCACCCAGAAGTGCAGCAAGTGTAGTATGAATACAAGTCATTAGTACTCTATTGGTATCATAGGCCGACAATGAAGGAATCACGCATACATTATATAAAGACTGAATCTAAACACTTATTAGACTAGTTCAACTTAGCTTTCGAATTATGACAAGACTTCATATTTCATAGGAAGAACATATAAGCACATATCACATAGGAAGGATAACATAATAAATGGATGAATGAATGTACGAATGTAATGCATTGTCCAATATCAATCCCGGTACACACATGCTGGCGGTTATTTCATCTAATCATAATTCATGGGGGACTCGCAAGGTCCATATACTCGTTGCGGCGTGCAACTCGATCGCATAATATGTATATGTTGCGGCATGCAACCCAATCCCATAAATTATTGCGGATATGTAAACCTACCACCTCGTATTTTCTTTTCCACAACTCATCCATCAAGTATGTAAGTATGAATGCATGCATGTATGCAAGATATCATATGACAAAGTATCATGAGAGTATGGAGTGAATAAGACTACATCATGGAATTTTATAAGCTCAACTCGAGTATCAATAATGATCATCCTGTCATGATTTATATGAGGCATGGAGTAATGAGGTAAATGAATTCATAATTGCAAGTATTCATCAAACATGGCTATCATCGCCCACGTAAACAATAATCATACCAACCTAATGAATTTATGCATCACCACCAATGCCCGAAGGCTCACATGTACTTCCCGTCACAATTACATTCCCTTACACTAATCACACACACAAATACACTGTACCCACATAAGTGTTCATCACAGTCACTAATGTGAGACCCCCTTTCACGTCCAATACCGCTTCAATATTTATAAACTACATATTTCCTCCAATCGGAGTCTAAAGAGTAAATTGTAACCTACCTTGTAGCCGAATATGAGCAAAAAATCCTTAAACATGAGCCTTCCCCTCCCGCAGTGCCTCCGAACGGTCAAAATCCTTATCCGGGCAATGATTAAGTATTTTGGGAGCTCATTCGCTTCTAAATTTTCCAAATGAGTTAAATCTAATCAAAACAATACTCTACGAGGTCAAATGAGTCTAACAATATTCATATTACTATACTTTTATTTGAAACCCAAAATGAACCCAAAATAGTCAAACCCGAGCCCCAAGGGCAAAACTAAAATTTTATTTAAAATTGATTTACCCATAACTTAATTAGTCTAAAATCCATAAAATGAGCTAAAATCATTCATGAATTGACCATGAAATTGAAAAAATACATGATTTCTACTCTAGGGATAACCCCCCGAATTTTCACCTTAAATCATGAATTAGAACACTAATTAACTGAATAAATCAAGAGGGTACATCAAAATTAGAGTTAGAATCTTAACCTTCTTCAAAAATGAGTTTATAGCCTCCAAAATCGCCCAAATCCGAGCTCTAGATCTCCAACAATGGTTAAACTAACCTTATTTCCCGATTCTGGTGATTTTTAACACTTGAAGCACTATTGGCCTGATCGCAGTGGGCTAGCGAGATGGAACTAAACCTGGAAAACTCAGGATAGCATGATCGCACACCCCTAGCACAATAGCGCTGACCAAAATCCCCCATCTAGTGCGATCACGCACCTTTAGCGTAATAGTGTTGCCTTGCCATACTTCCTACGTCGCGATTGGGCTGACCAATTTCTCACCCTTCAGCGTAATTGTGCCCAAAGTGCATGATTGTGCTAACTAGCTCTCATTACTTCAACGCAATTGCGCTCCCTCGGTGTGATTGCACACACACCATGTATCCGAAATTTCTGGTGTCTTTAAATCTTTGAAATAACACTCGAAACCTCTTGGACACAAATAAAAAATGCATTTTGATTATAAAACACTCTACGAACCTGCTCGCGCACTCGGAATTCCCATAAAACGTCTTCTTGACCTGATGTTGTCCGTAGTCAACTCTAAATTTTTAACTTAACGCGTTTCTCAATCAATGACCCAAATCACACATGAACTCGTCGGGACTCAAATCAATGACTCGACTAAGTTATAAATAAAATTTCAGACCTTATGGAATTGACAGAACTTTAAAAATGACACATTTACTCCCGATGTTGACTTTGGTCAAATTTCTTCATTTCCCTAACTTAAGAACTTCCAATTTGCCAAAGCTTATCTGAAACTCACCTGATTGCCTCGGAAATCGTTCCACCCATCCCCTCAAGTCATAAGCATCAATACAAGGATATGTGAAGGATATTTTGGGGAGAAGAAGTCTAAAAGCTCAAAATGACCAAACATGTCATTACAAAAATCGATGAATATTGTCTGATATTCAAAGATTTTTGACTAAAATTGATGAAAACAATTCTATGAAAAATATATACATCGGTAATAACAACCACCAAACATGCTCGATAATTTTCGATAGCTCCTAGAGGATACTGAAATTATAAATACATCAGTTATGTTTGACAACCTGCATGAAAAGAGTTGAATGATCGTTTGTGTATGCCGATTTTAATAATTAAGAAAAATTACTTATTTAAGTAACGTACCCGATGGACTCCATTAGATATTCTATACTATTTCATTCAGCATTATGAAAATAACCAATAGACACCACCAATTTTTTCATATTGTTGAATGAAATATTATGAAATAATTGACAGAATCCATCAGTTATTTCATAAATCTGGAAACCCTCTTATTGTAACGATCCAATAAGTCATTTTGAGTTCTAGGTCCCTTTTTGCCTAAAAGAACCTTCCCGTAGCTTTAAAATGACGTTTTGACTTGCGGAGATGGGCGGCATGATTCTCGAGGCGATCAGGTGAGTTTTTGATTATTTTTCACAAAATAAGAAAATTCTTAAGTTAAGAAATGGAAATAGTTTACCAAAGTCAACATCGGAGGTAAATGTGTCTTTTTCAAAGTTTCATTGATTCCATTAGGTCTGGATTGCGATTTATGTCTTAGTCGATTTGTTAGTTCGAGTCCTGAGGTATTCTAGGGCGTTTTGGATCATTGGTTGAGAAACTAATTAAAGTAAAATTTGGAGTTAACCATTGTAAACATCGGGTCAAGACCACATTTTCTGAGCATTTTGAGTGCGCGAGCAAGTCCGGATGTGTTTTACAACTAAAATGCATATTTCATTTGTGTCCGGGAGGTCTAAGATGAGTTTTGAGTGTTGATTCCAAGTTCGGAGGACTCCAAAAAAATCTAGCGTCCAGTTCTAGTTTTCTCTAGCATGACCACGAGGCCACATGTTGCAATCATGATGAGCCTCATGGTCAAAGTCCCACGATAGCGCAGAGCTAGTCATGGGCTGGGTCGGGTTCCTTTTTCTCAATCGCAGGGCTTCCGCGATTGCGAAGCTTAGTGTAACAGATCACATAGTCGTTTTGAGATTTTTACCTAGAAATCTCTAAAATACTCTTCCCGAGACTTTACTTGTGTTCTTGACTTGCAGAGATGGATGTCACGGTTCCTGATGCTATCGGGGGAGTTTTGGAATGATTTTAGAAAGTTTAGAAGTTTTCAAGTTAAAAAATTAAAGGAGTTTGACTTATAGTTTACTTTTGGGTAAACACATTATTTTTTAGGTTTCGTCGATTCCATTAGGTCTGGAATGTCATTTATGACTTAGTCGAGCCTTTGGTTCGGGCCCCGAGGCTTTCAGGTGTAGTTTGAGTTATTAGTTGAGAAATAGGATTTTCATAACTTAAGAGTTGACTTTGGTCAACATCGAATTAAGAAGACCTTTTCGGAAATTTCGAGTGCGTGAGCAAGTCCAAAATGTATTTTATAATAAAAATGCTTATTCAGTTTGTGTTTGCGGGGTCCTGGATAAGTTTTGGGTGTTGGAACAGGATTTGAGGAAACCATATTTTTCTGGTTTCAGCTGTTATTGATGTCCTTCTACGCGATCACATAGGAAGGACCACGATCGAGCATGTGGGGGCCATAAGATCGCTATCGCGATCCTACCCTCGCGTTCATGCAAGGGAATTAAGCTAGGCCATGTAAGGCTCTCCCATCATGGTCGTGATGAGCTGGGCTGGGTTGGACCACGATTGCGACTGTGGTCTCGCATTCGTGAAGGGAAATTTATGCATGGACATAATTAAATTCTCAATTCGATTTCATTCTTCATTTACCCATTTTCGTGGCTATAGAGCTCGGATTAAGGTACAATCAAGTGCAAAGTTCAAGTTTATTCATTGGGGTAAGATCTAAACCTTTACCTAAGTGATTTCCATTGATTTTTTTCATTAGTTTGTGATTATTTTTTTTAAAATGATTTTTTCCCAATGGGCTTTTTATTGATTTAAATCAAACAAAAAAGCAAATCTGTCCAGGCCTAGTCCGGAAGTCCAACTTGGATCCAACAAAAACAAAATAACAAAAAAGGAAAGAAAATTAAAGACAACAAATCAGATTTGATAACCCTATTTACTTTGTCCACCATTTCCTCTTTTCTGTCCAAATCATCTTCTCTCCGGTGGTGTTGCTGTGTAGAGCTACCAGGAACTTTGATGAAGATGTTTGTCACCTACAACTGTAAGCATTCCTTGTTTTTGTATCGATCTATGTGCTTGCTATTCCTTTTGTGTAGCTCATATGTGCTTGTGTTTTGACCCCAGCCCCTCTTTGTTGTTGTGACATTTCCATCTCAGATTTGTCATTTCTATTGAAAATTAAAAGAAATAATCTCCTTCATTATTTTCATTAATTGAAAGATATATATACAAGTTACATAATTCCATAATAGGAGAATCCTATTCATATTCTATTCCTAAAATCTTATTCTACCATAATTCTAACTATACAATTATGGTAAGTGTACAAGACTAATTAAGGTAACCTTTACACTATAATATACCAACAATATATACACCAAATATACATCACCCGTGATGGGCCAACCCGTGCTGGGCTTGCTGCCTCAAGCACCCGTGATAAACACTTATGTATATCAAGTGTATATCACGGGTATATTACCTTGTTTAACACTCCCGCAGTCATAGCGGGAGATCTTCGAACGCTGAGACTGTCCCTAAAATCTTCAAAAAGGACCGAGGGAAGACCCTTTGTAAAGATGTCTGCAATTTGATATCTTGACGGGACATGACAGATGCGTACCTGACCCCGAGCAACCTTTTCACGGATAAAGTGTATGTCCATCTTGATATGCTTAGTGTGTTGGTGCTGAATCGGATTACCCGAAAGGTAAATTGCACTAATATTATCGCAATAAACCAAAGTTGGCTTTTCAATTGGACAATGAGGCTCTAAAAGCAAATTACGTAACCAACATGATTCTGAGATCACATTGGTTACCCCTCGATATTCAGCCTCGGCACTTGAGCGGGATAGAGTCGCCTGACACTTCGCAGACCAGGAGACCAAGTTGATGCCAAGGAACATACAGTAGCCAGACGTAGACCGTATGGTGTCTGGACACCCACCCCAATCAAGCATCGTGTATGAGACAAGTGTGGATGTCGATGAAGGATATAAATGCAAACCATAGTCCAGTATACCCTGAATATACCGAATGATGCGTTTGAGTGCATTCATGTGCTCAATTCTGGGATCATGCATGAATAAACACATCTGCTGGACAGCATACGTAATATCCGGTCTTGTAAAGGTAATTTACTGAAGGGCCACTGCAAGTCTGCGATAGCGGGTCGGATCCTCGTAGGGTGCACCGGCCGCTACACTAAGCTTGGGCTTCATATCAACTGGAGTAGAAGTGGACTTACAAGATGACATCCCAGCCCTCTCGATGATCTCAACTGCATATTTTCGTTGAGACAAGAACAATCCATCTGAATGGCGATTGACGGCAATCCCCAAAAAGCAACTCAAGGGCCCTAAGTCTTTCATAGCAAACTCAGAGCTGAGCATGGTCATGATAGACTGGCGTAAGGCATCGAAAGAGGCAGTCAAAATGATATTGTCCACATACAACATAATATAGGCCAAGGACGAACCACGACGGTAGATGAACAACGAATTATCTAACCTGCTGTGAGTGAACCCAATAGTTGAAACATAGTCAGCAAACCTTGTATACCAGGCCCGTGGTGACTGCTTAAGCCCATATAAGGACTTTTTCAACAAACAGACATGATGAGGATGGTTGGGATCCCTGAAACTCAACGGCTGATGCATATAGACTGTTTTCTAGAGATCACCATGTAGGAAAACATTCTTGACATCCAATTGATGAATAAGCCATGCCTTCGAAAGAGCCAAGCTAAGCACAGTGCGAATGGTAGCCGGCTTAACCACCGGACTAAACGTCTCCCCACAATCTATCCCAACCTGCTGAGTCTTACCATCACCCACAAGCCGCGCCTTATGTCGAGCAAACGAACCATCTGAATTCTCCTTATAAGCAAAAATCCACATAGACCTGATAACATTAATACCAGATGGACGGGGCACCAACTCCCACGTCTTATTATCAATAAGAGCATTATATTCATCAGTCATAGAAATTTTCCAATTTGGGTCGTTTAAGGCAAACCCAGGATTACGGGGCAAGGGGGATTTAGAGACATTCAAATGTAAATTAAAATATCTTTTTGATGTAAAAATACCCCGTTGACTACGAGTGACCGGTTTATAACTCGAGGAAGAAGTGAGCGGATTTTGGGAATTTTCTGGGCTCGGGATGGACTAGCCAGCAGGCAGTGGGCCTGCTGGCCCAGAAGGGATTTTTGCGTTGGAACTGGACCAGTTCCAGAATTGGGCTGGATTGGCCCAATCGCTGGAACTGATCAAGTGAAGGGAAATTGCGACGGAACAGTGGGGCCAGCGGGCAGTAGGCCCGCTGGATAATTTTAGGTGCGGACATGTCCAAAAAATGGTGAGTAATATACGGGGATATATCATCATCCAAAAAATTATACGAACTAGGCTTGGGAGTATGAACTTTAGTAAAGGGAAATTGAGTTTTATAAAAAATTACATGGCGATTAATGATGATTTTCTTGGAGGATAAATCAAAGCATTTGTAACCACGATGATTAGATGGATAACCCAAAAACACACACGGAGTAGACCGGACCTGAAGTTTGTTAATTGTGGTGGACGGGAATATCGGATAACACAAGCACCCAAAAACCCGAAGATGAGAATAATAAGGATTCTTATTATATAAAATTTGGAGGGGGGAAGAATATGTCAGACCTTTGGAAGGAATTATGTTAAGGAGATATGTGGCTATTTGAAGAGCATGATGCCAAAAATATGGGGGTACGGAAGCATGAATTAAGCAAGTGCGGACAATGTTATTTATGGAATGAATTTTGCGTTCTGCTTTCCTATTTTGTGAAGACGTATGAGGACAAGAAAAATGAAAATTGATCCCATTATTAGCACAGAACTCCTGAAACACCCATTGTCATACTCTTTGCTATTATCACACTGAATGTTTTTCATTTTTCTTTCGAATTGAGTTCTAATGAATGCTCTAAATTTTACGAAGACGGAAAACACTTGAGATTTATTTGCAATCGGAAATGTCCATAAAAAATTAGAATAATCATCCAAAAAGAGAACATAATATTGTTGACTCAACGAACTTAGAACAGGAGACGTCCATAGGTCGCTATGAATAATATCAAATGACATTAAAGTATGAGAATTTGAGTCGACAAATGACAACTTAACAATTTTTCCTAAAGAGCAAGACTGACAATTTGGAGTACTATTCGTACCCTTACATGAAATAAAATTATTTTTATGTAATGGCGTCAAAATAGAAGATCCTGGATGCCCAAGACGAGCATGCCACAACGAAGGAGCAAGGGCTGCAAATGCGGATGGAAAGGCTTGACTCGATGGACTGAAACCGGGCGTGATAGGATAAAGATCTCCCCTACTATCACACCTCATGAGAGGACTCCCCATCTTGAAATCCTTCACAGAGAAACCAAAAGGATCAAATTCAACATAAACATAATTGTCAGTGGTGAACTTTCGGACATACATTAAGTTTCTAATCAATTTGGGGGCATGTAAAGTATTTTTCAAGATAAGGGATGGATTGGGAGAGACAAAGTTTTCTGACCATAACCCTGAATTGAAATAGAATTACCATTACCGACAATTATACCCCGACGGTTGCTCAAATTGGAATAATATGAGAGAGTACCTGAATCGGATGTCATGTGGGTAGTGGCACTGGTATCCATATACCAATTCGGGTCCGATTGAGTCAAACCCAGTGTGTGCATCGAGGCCTCGATATCGGTCTGAGTGGGGCCTGCTGCGTGGTAAGCTTGCGAAGGCCGGGGCCCAAGAATTCTAGAACTGGACTGTCCTGGGCCGTGACTGCTGAAGCTGGAAGTACTGGGCCAGTGGGCAGTGGGCGGTCGAGGCTGCTGGAAAGCCCATTGGCCAAACATTGGAAATTGTGGTGGAGCTGGGCCGTAGGGCCACTGGTCCAAGCCCACGGCCCAGAGGCCCAAGGCTGAGACCAGTGGGTCGGTGGCCTACTTTAATCGGGATGGGGTCCACTGCCACTGTTTTGGCCATCGTGACTGTTGCTGGAGCCGCCGGGTTTGCCCCTGTGATTTTTCCTATTATTTTTCCGGCCATTCTTGTTACCCCCGTGAGATCGGTTTTGGTTTAAATTGTCACCAAAATTTTGAGGACTAGTGGAGGAAGTCATCATGACCACAAGACTAGCATTAGTAGCCGCCTTTTTAGTCAAACTGGCTTCTTCCAAGGTAAGCATGGATTTGGCTTGAAAGAACCTTGGAAGAGGATTACTTTGACGAAGGAGAGTTCCAACGCCACTATAGGCCTCGAATAGGCCAGGAACCATCTGTAAAACAAGACGATCTTCACTAACTGGCGCACCAACATTGCGGAGTTGGTCCACCAATTCCTTCAACCTTTTGCAATATGCTGAAACGTTCGGGAAATTTTCCATGTTGATGTGGGAAAAATCCTGTTCAAGGGTAACAGCTCTGGAATTTTGATTCTCCTGGAATATGTCACGCAGTCTATCCCATGCAGCCATCACCGTAGCGTCTTGCTCAATAATCGTCTGCAATAGATCGGTAGAGATAGTAGAATAAATCCACTGAAGGACGGTGGCATCAAGTGTTGTCCATAACTTAGGATCATCCTCGCGTTTAGGGACCTTCGTATCATCAGGAGTCGCGGGGATTATGTGATGGATGACATTATGTGAACGAGCGTGAATTTTGAACAACTCAGCCCACATCGCGTATTGGACGTTTTCTATTTCAAGAATTAGAGGAATATGATTCTTGATGTTAGAAACAACAAGGGCAGAGTGAAACATGTTCTTTGACGTAGACATAATGAAAGAACAATAGGTGATAGAGGGATTTTAGGAGAGATATTTGGAGAGCGGAAGAACAAATGGCAAACCCGAGGGGAGAATTCGGTCTTTGGCCGAGAATTACAACAAAATTTGGAGAGAAATTTTTGTTAGACCTAGACTTTTGATACCATGAAAGAAATAATTCCCTTCATTATTTTCATTAATTGAAAGGTATATATACAAGTTACATATTTCCATAATAGGAGAATCATATTCCTATTCTATTCTTAAAATATTATTCTACCATAATTCTAACTATACAATTATGGTAAGTGTACAAGACTAATTAAGGTAACGTTTACACTACAATATACCAACAATATATACACCAAATATACATCACCCGTGATGGGCCAACCCGTGCTGGGCTTGCTGCCTTTCCGTGTTAGGCTTGCTGGCTTAAGCACCCGTGATATACACTTATGTATATCAAGTGTATATCACGGGTATATTACCTTGTTTAACAAAAATTTGTGCTAATTTTCGTCATGTTGACTAATTTAGGAAAGTAGAGCTTAAATCCCTAAATCGCGACTTAGGTCTCTCATTGTTGTCTGCAGCTTCACACCATCTCCGATGGTAGCTCCGCCCTTGCACCACCGTTCTTCTCACTCTATCCTTGTGCTGCTCGACCAATACAGATAAGCTGCCTTTCCATCTTACTTTTTTTTTCTTTTGTTTTGAATATGACCTTTTGTGCTTGTCTTTTCAATTTCCATGGCGATTCTGAGCTGCAATAAGTCATTGTTCCTCTTTTTGTACAAGTGGGGCTTACTTACTAGTGTTGTCCTTGTTGTTTCCACCTGTCTCCATCTTGTTCCGTCATGAAAACTCCTAAATATCTCCATAAATTGGTCCAACTTTTCTGTGTTGGTAGCCTCCTTAACAATTCATGTATGTTCCTCTTATGCATCTCCTTAAGTTCAGTTAGAAGCTGATGTTTTTTTGTATGTTGGTGGTTGCGAGTAGGATTCTTTATTATGACCATCTCTATTTGTTGACTTGCTCTCTGTTTGTGATTATTCTTGATTCCTATGTAGAAAATTGACATTTTCCATGGAAATGGATTTGAGAAGACTCGTGAAATTGAAGGATCATTTGGAATTAGAAGTTGATAAGTTTTAGGATATGGACAATCTAGATTATGGGTAAGATGATTTTAGGCTTAAATTCTCGTTTTGCCCTCGTGGTCCCATGGTCATCTTTTTGGGTTTATTTTTGAGATTCAGACTAAAGTAGAGAAATATGGTGTTGTTGGATTCGTGTGACCTCATAGAATACTATTTTGTCCATGATAAACCTGTTTTCACAATAAAATTGTTTGACCTTCGGGATTGGGATTGGGTTTTGGGTTGGCGTTTTGGACCCAAACTCCTTTTATGGATTTGTGGGTGTCGTTAAACTCATATTCTTATGTAGAAATCATAATTGAAAAAAATAGGCTTGTTCGGAAGCTCAACAGAAAGGCAAGGTTGCGGAGTAACTCTTCAGCTTCGGATTCAGGCAAGTTTAGACTTACTAAACCCTTATGTAGTGTTTTTGTGTTAGTTTAATTGATAAAGGGGTGCAATGGGAAATTGGAGGTCCCGTACTAGTAATGCGATGAACACTTGGACTCTAGGGTGAACTGTCGATGCCTTCCCAACACTGGATTCCTCTTTATCTTTTATTTTCTATCTTATTTTATTTCAGACAGTATTGTATTAGCATTCAAGACTTGTAATTGTATTTTAGAAAGCTCTTGTACTTATGACTTCTAGGTTTTGGGGAGTATTGACTTAGACTTTCTCTTGTTAAGTTATTAAGAACTTTGTTAGTACTTTGGGTATTTGTCTTTACTTTTCCGTATTTTATTCATGTATTCGACTTGCATGTTTTGGGGTTCGCATACGGGTTCATGATAGATGCCCTCACGATACAAATAGAATTTTAGGTCATGACACTTAGTTGGGACAGGGACCCGCGATCGCAAATAAGGGTCACCTGGGTTAGAATATTAATTCCCAATTATGGGATTTTCCATTTCATTCCACCGTTTGAGCTCTAGACCTCAGATATGAGAGATTTTTGAAGCAATTTTTAAGGTTATTTGTGGGGGTAAGATTTTAACCTTCATTTACCTTTCTATCTTAGATTCTTGCCAGATTTTATCATTTAAATCATGATTTGGGTGGTAGAGTTGGTACTAAAAAGCTCTAGGTTTAAATTAAGGTTTTCTTCGAATTGAATGTCGAATTTGGTTCATAATTGGGCTTTAGACTCACTAGCTATGGGTAAACTAATTTTGAGTTTAATTTCCAGTTTTGCCCTTCTAAGCTCAGGATTGACTTTTGGGTCCGAAATAATATGTAACGACTTGCTAGGTCATTTGAGCTTTTATATTTGTTTTCCCCAAAATACCCCTTTCGAGGTTTCTTTTGTGCATTTATAACTTACGGGTTTAGGGTAGGTGCCCTCACGACACAAATGATATTTTGGGTTGTGAAAATTTGGTATCAGAGCACTAGGTTCATCAGTATTATGAGTACAAGAGCAATGTCTAGTAGAGTCTTGCGGATTGGTACGAAGAGCTTCGTATCTATCTTCGAGAGACTTTAGGACATTTAGAAAACTTCCATTATTTCATTCTGTATCATGCATACGTGATCCAGTTCAAGGTTTAAACTTTTTTGTTTTAATCCCTCACCAATGGTGAGGACTCGTTCTCGGGTTTGCACACGAACGGTTAGATGTGACTTCACGTGGTATGGTACGACTTGGTTCACCGTGATAATAACGCAAGATCAAGTTCAGATTGTAACTATGGCATGACAATTTAATCGAACGAGGTTGTGATTTAGACAGTAGATCTTCAAAAAGGAAAGGATATGAATTCGAAGCAATGAGATTACTTGGGTCAGGTATGGATTATGGTGGTGGTGCTTTGGATCATTCAAATAGGGTGTAATTGTTGAAGATGCTTAAAGAAGGAAGTTTACAACATTTGACTAAGTGTTATGACAAAGTGTCATGGGGGCTTGCGATTGATGATTGCTGATGAGCGTATTTCAGATGACTAACGTGATAAGATTGGTGGAAAGGTGACTTGCGTTATGTCAAGGTGGGTAATTTTATATCATTCTTGATTGAATGGGATAAAGTTGATTAATAAGAGGGAATCTTGAAATCTTTTTACTTTGAAAGTTAAAATCATATTTTCGAGGTGAGATTGTATTCATAATAGTAGGCTACATTGAAGCGTTACTGGCTAGATAACGTGGTTGAGTATTCCAAATATTAAAGACTTGGGAGTATTTATGCATGTAAGACGCATGGATTGCAAGAATTTATACTTTTGGATTTGGTAAATGCATAAAAAGGTATTATAATAAGAGATTCAATGGTTATGAAGGAAGAATACGAGGCTTCAAGTCTTCCATCGAGGTTTACAGAGTGGTGAACGAGTTAAGTGAAAGTCCAAGAGGGAAGATTCGATGTATTTAGATTCTATAGAGTTCAATCAGATTTGTGTAACATGTGTGAATTGAGAAATAGAAATATTTAAATCATAAGGAATAGTTCCTCGGTACTAAGTTGATGACTTCGGTAAATTTTGCTTTTGAAGTCGGGAATCACATCGCGGGGTTGAGTATTCATGAACAACATATTAGAATTGATCACCACAGACTTATTTGATTTCTATGATTGGTTTTGTGAGGGATTGGAGTCTAGGGTGAGCTGATGATAGTCCCACAACACCCGACTTCTTCCTATCTTTAACTTTCTGTCTTTCTCTATTTCGGACAGTGTTATGTAGGTTAAGACTTGTATTCTGGATTAGTAGCTCTTGTACTTATGACTTCCAGTCTGGAGTCTAGTGTTTACAATTAAGGTGTTAATACCATTTCAATATTTTGGGGTATTTCCTTTACCTTTTCCATATTTACTTTATTATTTGACTTGGTTTGACTTGGGGTTCGCCTATGGGTTTAGGGTAGGTGCCCTCGCGGCACAAATGGTATTTTGGGTTGTGACATAATAGTATAGATGTATGGGTGTGTACGAACTCGTGTTCTAATGTAGAATTCGTATTTGAACAGATTGGGATCGATCGGAGGCTCTACGAAAGGGCAAGGCTTTGTTGTGAATATTGGACTCTAAAACAAGAAAGTTGAGACATTACTTGACTCTATTTAAAGCACGTGGTTGATCTAAATGAACTAATAAAGAGGGAGCATTAGGGATCCCGTTTTTGTGAGGTGACGAGCACTTATATTGGGTACCAATGACATATTTTGGGGAATGTGTTTTGTACTCGAGTTGTGCAATTAGAGTTTGATTGTCATGCTTTAGGCACTAGCTGATAGTTCAGTTGATTGTGTCGACTGTGGTTGGGGTATGCGGCCCATATTTTTATGTTTCCATGATAATATGCATGTCTTATTTGTGATTGTGTGTTCTCATCACTATGTAATACTCATCTAAAAAAAGGAAAATATGATGAATATTGGATCATTTTGCTAATTAGCCTTGTTGCCTCTATTGCATATGTCTTGTTCATGCTTTCATATGGTATCTCATTCATATTACACTTGATAATACATATCTGATGTCCAATGAGAATGGTTTTGGATGGAGTGATGTGAATGGTAAGAAGCTGAACGGGCTAAAGATAGGTAGTGTGAGCCTAATTGGCTAAGTGATTGATATTGGATCCTAAGTGGCTAAGAATCCGATAGGAAATGACTTCGGGTGGTGTATAAACCTCGCGAGTCCCCCATAGGTCACATATTCCATATTATGGAGCGTGTGTATACCGGTGATGGAAATGCCTTTCATTTCATTGCATTGTAGATGCATATCATGATTTCATTTCATGGATTTCTTGTTGGATGACTTACTTGATTTGTTGATTGAGATGTACTTATCATGCTTAAGTGACTATTTGAATACTTATGAAATTGAAGGTTTCCCTAACTTAGAGTACACAGGTTATGATTATTTGGCTGTTGAACTAATCGTGCTAAGTGTGGAATACGTAGTAAGAAATACCAGCCCTCGTTTAGGATCGATCGACGATGTTGCTGAGTACATATTGATTTTCCGTACTCACTCTACACTTGCTACACTTTTTATGTGCAGATTTGGTTCCTAGCATGTGCGGCATTCGAGATTCAACCACACATTGAGGAGTGCTTTCGAAGGATTTGGGGTGAGCTACTAGCTGATCCGTGGCACCAGATTCTTCCTATATCTTTCATTTATGTTATTATTTATTCTAGACAGTGTATTAGGACATATTTCAGACTTGTACTCATATTCTAGGTGTTTCTGTACTTGCGACACCAAGTTTTGGGAATATGGTACTTATTCGTATTCGGTATTGTTATGACACTTAATATGACTTGAAAATGAATTATATTTACTTAATTCCACATGTTTATACTTGTATGAATTAGCAGTTGTGGATGGTTCGCCTACCAGACGGGGTTAGGTTTCTTCAAATCTTTGAAATTAAGCTGTGATAAATTGGTATCGAAGCACTAGGTTCATCGGTCTCATAAGTACAAGAGCAATGCCTAGTAGAGTCTTGCAGATCGGTACGATGATATCCGTACCTATCTTCGAGAGGCTACAAGGCATTTAGCAATATTCTGATCTTTCATTCATTTTCGTGCCTACTTGATTCTATTAAAGTTCTAACTTTCTTTGTTTCACTTTCTCACAGATGGTGAGGACGCGACTGATCGTGGATGGAGGCAATGCACCCGAACCCAAACCCATTATCAAGGCTATTGCACGTGAAAGAAACAAGGGTCAAGTAGGGGCTGTGGTATGGGACGAGGCCATCCTACTACATTAGTTAGGGGATGAGCACTAGCATCAGCTAGAACCTTGTTAAGGAGCTGGCTCCAGATCCAAAGGATGTTCCGGAGAAGGAACCGATTCAAGTAGATGTGGTTGGACCCGCACATGTACCACTTGGATTCATTGCTACTCCTGTTCTTCAGGATGCTTTGGTCAGTATTTTGGGCTACATTTATGGTATGCCCAGGCGGGCATGTTACCAGTGACTTCAGATAGGTCTCAGACTAGAGTTGGAGCTCTGACTCCCGATCCCATGGTTGTTGCAGGGTTTATGACCCCGTAGGCACAACCAACTGCTGTTGTGGCTCCTTAATTTCTGGGTTTACTAATGTTTGCTGCTGTTCTTCGACGAGTTGCTAAACCCACTATGACCATTGAGGAGCCGAAGAGATGGGACTAGTTTGAGAAGATGAAGCCACAATAGTATGATATATATCTCGATGATGGTGCTTATGAGTTCTTGGTTAGTTGTCATGAGAGGCTGCACAATTTCGGGTTAGTTGAGTCCAACAGTGTTGATTTCATAGTGTTTTAGATGATTGGCCACGTCAAGCAGTGGTGAGGTTTTTGTTGAGACTAGGTCAGCTGGGTTGCCTCCACTTACTTGGGCCAAGTTGACTCGTGTGTTTCTGGAGAAATGGGTTCCCCATAGTGTCAGGGAGGACATACATGATCAGTTTGATAGATCATGAGGGGATTTCTATGACTGAGTATGAGATGAGGTTCCACGCCTTGTCTCATCATGCCTTGTCGATTATTACTGATGAGATGAGTCCGACATGCGAATTAGATATCCTTAGCTTTTTGACAATTCATGTACTATCTTTTCCTTTACGTCCGAGGACGTATGTGTGTTTAAGTGGTAGACGATGGAACGACCTGATAGGTTATTTTGAGTTCTAGGTTCCTTTTTTCTTAAAAGACCCTTCTCGTAGCTTTAAAATAATATTTTTGACTTGGGGGATGGGTGGCACGGTTTCCAAGGTGATCAGGTGAGTTTCAGATTATTTTTAGCAAAATAACCAAATCCTTAAGTTAAGAAATGGAAATGATTGACCAAAGTTAACATCGGGAGTAAACGTGTCTTTTTTGAAGTTTTATCGATTTCATTACGTCCAGAATGTGATTATTACCTAGTCGAGTTGTTAATTCGGGTCCCAAGGTATTGAGGTGTGTTTTGGATAGTTGGTTAAGAAACTAGTTTAAGTAGGATTTGGAGTTGACCACGATCAACATCGCGTCAAGACGACCTTTTCTGGGTGTTTCGAGTACGCGATCAAATCCGAAACGTATTTTATGATCGAAATACATATTTGATTTGTGTTTGGGGGTCTCCAATGAGTTTTGAGTGTTTGGAATAATAGTATAGCAATATGGGTGTCTACGAACTCGTGTTCTAATGTAGAATATGTATTTGAATAGAATGGGATCGATCGGAGGCTCTATGAAAGTGAAAAGCTTTGTTGTGAGCGTCGAACTCCCAAACGAGCAACTTGAGACCTTACTTAAACTAATAAAGAGAGTAGGAAACAATGTAACCTGATGATTCTCCAAATATGATTTTTTATTTCCGATCCTTTTCTTCTTTGATTTAGTGTTGTTTGTGCTTTTTGTTTTCTTATTTTTAGTTCTTCTGTTTGTTTATTTTTGATGATTTTTTATTTGTCTTGTTGTTATGATTAATTGTGCATCCGTTTTGATATCTTTATATTTTCCTTTTTTCTCAATTCTTTTTTAGAGATAAAGAAAGATATCAAATTTCGGATCCTATTGATTCGAAGATTTGAACTTTTGAAGACATCTCTTATATCAAATTTCCTTTTTAGTTAAATGCTTTATTAAAGTTTGAAGACATCTCTTATATAATCAACACATTAAGCGGATCGGGTCAAGAATAGCGTCAGGTTTAGAGTGGGTTGATACCTTAATAAATCTAAATATTTTTTATTGACTTTAATTATTTTTATAAAATTTACGGTTGCTACGTCACTAAAGAGGTTGATACCAAGCTATTAATTCTTAAAAAGCAAACAAACACAACTACAATGTTTTGAGGCCATGTGAAGGAAGGTGCAACAAAATTTGCATTCTTCTAAATTTTCTTTGATTAACCTCTGCCTAACTGATAGCAGACCTAATTTGATAAGGAAATGTGATGCAAATCTCATTTAACTATACTCTTTCAGTTAAAAAAAAAAGGGGGGGGGGGGGGGGGGGGGGGGGGGGGAGGCGAGGGGAGGGGGCGTTGGGTTAAAGGTTAGTGCCAGATTGGAGCTCATATTACTGCACAAGTATTTTTTTGTTCTGAATAATAATTAGCAATGTTCTTCAACAATAATAACTCAGAAATGACATATATTAGTAGTAAAGAAGAAAAGATCTTTGACAGATCTTGTACACATATTCCATGCTAAAAAGTAAAAAGTGATATATCAAAAGAATTCCAAAATGACTCTTTTTGTAAACAACTTGGGAATTCATCAGTCTTCGGAACAACACTGGGTGCAGACTGGGGGAATCACCTCTATGTTGCAGTTACAACAGGCCTTTCCGCAAATGGTCGTGATGCATGCTGCAAATACAGATTCATTCATAAAATGTCAAAAATTTGAATGCCATAATGACAATGAAAAAGAGAAAATGCATGCATAACTTTTAACATATATGGCACCTAATTTATATGTCATGAGAAAAGGCAGATAAAAACATGTTATTTGAAGGCTAATAGTAAAATGTCTGCTGGCTGTAAATTTAAAAGAGATAGGAAGAGATTTAAGCAGTTAGAGTAGTACGGTAAACAACAATATCTAAAGCTCGTCCATGCTGTAGACGGCTAACAACAAGTGGTTGATGGCCACTTGCTCCAGCATCAACCTCGACACAAGTTATGGAGGCTAACAGAACAAGAATCGAGGCGATTTTGAGAAACTTCATCATGGTTTCGGGAAATAGTAGCTTATACTGTTGGAGATGTTCTGTTTAATATGACCAGACTACTTTATATATATAAAACTGCTGGTGGCAAAACTAGCAGAAGAAAGCACCCAAGGTATGTTAGTAAATTCTCCAAACCAAGCAAGTATGAACAAATAAGCATCTTTCCTTAAATAATATATCATCTTTCTCTTCTTAGATGGATTTCATATCAGCAATTAAAGTTTTAATGAATTAAGACTCAAATAGGTGGAATAGGATGCTTTAATTATGAATCAGTTGTACAATATATAAGATTACAAAGATATGAGAAGATATTTACATCCCAAAGAATATGCTAGTACAATTACACAGAATATTGTAATTGATTTACAATTAAAAACACATCTACTCATAAAAGGAAAACCAACTAATTTCCCTAACTCATGCTAACATTAAGAAACTCTTTGATCATAACGTATTCACATGGTACTAACATCAATTTAAAACATATATTAATAGAATTTCCACTTTAGACAGTTACTAATATCCAAACAGTGGGAAAAAGGTCTATTAATGAAAAGGCGAACAAGATAGATTTGGAGTTTTGCTGGATATGGCCATTTAATTAATGCAGTGTTAATTTTCATACAGATTTTGAAGACAACTTTCAAGGGTATATTCAAAAGTTACAGATATCCTTCACAATCCTTTTGTAGATATTTCTTAAAGATGAAGAGGGAGTGCAAATGAAAGAGAGAGAGAGTTGATCTTTAAAACTCAAAAGATATCCGTGGTACTGCAGTGCAAAAGAAATTACCAATCTATTTTGATGAATTTGATGTGTAGCGCCATATGATGCCTCCTACTAGGTTATTTACAGCATGAGCAGCCATTGGCACAAGAACAGTTGATGATGAAATTGTAGCATAACCGTACGCAATTCCGACAAATGTGGCCCTGAAATTTGAATAGTCGTAAAATTTTGAGTCTCACTCTTCTTGAGCATCATAATTCAAGCGATGTATATAAAATTGGTCTCGAGACTTCCGTGTTTCTTATGAGACTCTAACCAATGGACAAGAAAAAGATACCTAGTTATATTGTGAAATATCATGTCACAAGCACAATGACATCTCATGATAGAAATTTGCTTAGACATGGTTAACTGTGGAAAACACCACCTTACGAGCACAAGTTTTAACAAATACCAGACAGCAAAGGAGTATTTCCGACCACTGCCCAAGTGTAATATCCCAAATATGGAAGCAACTGCCACGACACTCTGCCAATTGATGCCAAAAAGTGGTAGCAATGCACCACGGAAAAGAAGCTCCTGCGTCATTGAGATACCCATACAAGCTTGTAATCAGTTCTGAAATTTCGAAATGAAGAACTCATTTAGCAGTTCCAAGAAGTAACATAAGTGAGAAACACATCAAAAAGTTCTATTCATACCTCACTAATGCCTGGAAGAAGTGATACCACTATGTAATCCAAAGGTTCAAGTGAACTCAAGACCTGAAATAGAATTTGTTTTTCTTCAGAGAGACAAGTTTAACAGAAAATAGCACAAATTTGCATCGATGCTAAGGGAAATCAACATTAAATTAAATAAGATCATCTAAAAACTGTTGGCTTGCATCTATTAAGCCTCAAAAGATGTTGATCTCACCCCCCCCCCCCCCCTCCATACAAAGCACACATTTTATCTGTAGCCCTTGGATCCAATCAAAGAAAGGAGGTAACAATGCAAAAGCTCGAATTAACTTGTACGAGAATACATACCTGGCTATTTGCTGCTTCACTAGACTCGGAAAAATCTGGCCATATCTTCAGCAATAAGTACCGACAAGAGGATACCAGTATGACCAATCCGGTGATCAACTCAAGATGCCACAACTGGAAAGTCACTGTAGAGAGAGCTATCATCACTGAGACATATATACTATAACTGATAAGACTCATCAGAAATGAAAACCTGATAGTAGCTTTTATTTTCTTGAACAGCAATTAAGACGTAGCAAATGTTCAGCATTTAAAAGAGAAGTTCTATGACATATCCAGGAATTTTGATTTGCTGTCCCATCTAAACTTCCTCTCAACTTACAGTATACTTGTGACAAATTTAAACAATTGGCGTATTCATGGGCGGGGGGGGGGGGGGGGGGGGGAAGGTTACAGATCCAGGTTTCTAAATGTACCCAAGGAAAAAGTAATGAAAAGCACAATCACGTTGCAGTCATTAATGTAGATAAAAACTTAAGCAAGCCATCTTGAGTTTGTAATATAGCTTAGGAAAACAGGCATCCTTAGTAGGAAAAAACAAGACAAATATTTATTAGGTGAAACATCACATGCCAAAGAACTTTATAGTAGACAAGAAATCTCATGAAGTTGGGTTGTAACTGGAGAATGATTTAAGTACAAGGTCTATCGCCATTCATAATAGGAGAAACTATTACCATCAATACTGTATTTCAGAGCATTTTCCTTCTTAACCGAATTCTAGAAAGGTAATATAACAAGTGCTTCTCTGGAAAAAAAAGAAGGGCCAGCCCGGTGCACTAAGCTCCCACTATCCACAAGGGTCTATTGTACGCAGCCTTACCTTGCATTTCTGCAAGAGGCTTTTTCCAGTATAAGAAATCTCAAAACTACTGAATGGAGAGAAAGCTTCACAGGTTTACATGGTATTTCGACGGAACAGTCAACAATTGGCAATCCTCCTGCTGATGCAACATGAGAAATCTGCAAAACAACCAAATACACAATAAGAGGATTATTTACCTTTCATGTCCTTCACCAATCTATGAGTTTTCATAGAAGAAGTTACCAATGTAAGTTGAAGTATAATGCTTAGTAGAATTCACACGATGAACAATAACTTGATAGAATCACACACAACATCACTATTTAACATATTCAAGTTCATGAACTAAATTTGGACAAATACTGTAAGTAACATCTTTGAGCTGAGAGAGAAAGTTTACCTCTCTAATTACAACACCTACAAGACCTATTAAACCAGAAGTGATTACGCATGCCTGAAGCACAGAACCTCTAGATGGGATCATCAGCACAGAAGTCTCAGCCTCTGAAGTGTCAAGGGGGGATGTATTCTTGCTATCTTCAACATAATTTGGACTAACATCATCACCTACCACATACTTATCGGGTATTGCAGTATCTGTTTTCTCTGTTTTCCCTTTTTTTCTTGATTTCTTGACCGACTTCTGACTTGCAAATGCCCTTACATTGGTTTTAAACCCCTGTACTTATGAAAAGAAAACATAGTTACCAGTCCAAAACATGAGTTCAAGGGGGTTAATTTCATGCACGATCACTAAACTTTACCAACTATAATAGTAAAGTCACAAACTATCTTAAATTGAAACTTTAGTCATTGTAACTGTTATTGTGGGTAACCTTCAGCTAAGTTCATCAGACTCAACAAATATGTTGCAGCACCCTTGTCGGATCCTCCAAAGACCAAAATACACTACTTTTGGAGGATCAGACACACCCGTCTGACATTTTTGAAGAGTCCGAGCAACATAGACCTTCAGTTACTTTAATGTGACTAAAAAATAGTTGTTGCTTTACAATTACAGTGGATAATGTTCCGTGACCATACGTGAAATTAACCCTTAGTTCAATGGAACCACAACGTATGTATTTTGAACTCACAGAGCACAATATAGAGGGCAGGGACCTTGGTGAACAGCTTGGATCACCAAAATTCCTACCTGATAGAACATCAGCTATATGTATAAGGGTAAAGCACAAAAAGGAACCAATAAAAGCGTATAAAGATTGTACCATTATACAAGCTAAATGCATAAAGAAATTGCTCAGCATCTTTGATGTTCTTTCAAGATTCTTGTTTTTTACTATTGGACATGGAGGCTTAAGGAAGATTTCCAAGAAATGGAAAAAAAGGAAAACTTACAGGCAGTTGTAATAGTCGTGAAGTTCCAGAAGTTGTTTATAGCAACTGAACCCATTGATGATTACTTGAATGCTGAATTATAGAATAATTCTAACAAGATTTCTCCTTCTATGTTCTAGTTACAATCTCAATTGTACTTTACATTTTATCAGTTGATTATGGAAAAGGAAGTAAGGGGAGTGATCGAATGTAGACCAACTTTATTATTTAAAGAAAAATCTTTGCAAAAATCATTTTTTCCAAATAAGATTTTTACTGTATAGTTTTATTTCTTCAGCCGCTCAATAAAGGCTAAACAAAAATAAGTCCAAATTTGTGTGGTCCAAATTCTTCACGAGCCGAAACTAATTGTCACCTTATGACATGCCCATTTTTCAGTAGTAGTGGTAAACTTAAACTTTAATTTATGCGGTGATGTTTATTATGTATAGAACTTAATAAAATTGAAATTGAAATTTATAATTTAAAACAAATCATAAATTATTGTGTAGCAATAAATTATCTTATTATGTGTAAATTAAAATTTTAAAATAAATTATTTTTCAATATATATATATTTTTTTGAAACATAGTAAAAAATAAAAACATTACTAATAAACCAAAATGTTCAAACAGTAAGAACGGATTAGATAGAAACTCAAACTATTGAATATTGATAACATCACACTCCTAAAAACTACACACATAAGTGGATCAACTATTTCAAGAGAATTGGTGTATTATTATAAAGAGGCGAATCTAAAATTATATTTAACTTGTTTAATTTTTAAATACTTAACTTTAACTCATTACATCTTTTAAATTATAGATTCAAAATTAAATTATCTTTACTACTTTAGTAGTTTTCACTTATATATCTTACTCCTTGTAGAAATCTGAAAATGTTGAGATCGGTTGAGTCAATTGACTGTGTGCTACATCATTCACTGCTATTAATTTTAAAATAGATATCTTGTTTAATTATATAAAATTTTATAATAATAAAGTAAATATGGATTTCAATCTAACAATCTTAGGAATTTGAAAGAGTAAACCAAACAAAGAAAGGGTCTTGTTAGGGGAGTTCAGGTTTCATTGGCAACGATACAAAATATAAGAGAGATCATTGAAAATCATTGTGAGGATGAGATATATGCATTGCTCAAAGAATGCTCTATGAATTTGTCTAATAACACGATTAATCTTTAAAGACAAATAATATTCATATTGAAAATGCCAGATAATAAATATGACCTAAATCGATTTGAACTAAGAATCACAAATCAAAACATGACTAAAATTAATTATTAAAATAAATTAATAAAAGAAATAATAAAGTAAGTTAATCAAAAACATGTTTTAATAATCTTATGTATATATTAAATGACTGGGTTATACGTGCAAAGAACGTGCTTAAAACAACAACAACAACATACCCAGTGAAATCCCACAATGTGGGGTCTGAGAGGGTAAAGTGTACGCAAACCATACCTCTTCTTTGGTAGGTAGAGCGACTGTTTTCGAGAGAACCTCCGCTCAAGACAAAGCACACGCCTAAGCAAAGTAAGACAAACAAAGTGAGTAAGTCATGATAGCGAATTCTGAAAGAGAAAAAGAAGCAAAAGGAAACAATAAATAATGCAAGTAAATAAGACAAATAAAATACACATTCATCATAAATCAAACGACAAGTGACTATAAAACAATAATGTGCCTACTAGTATGATAGGCTAAGCGAGCTTACACTAATAATATTACAACTACCAATTTGTAAGCGTATGTAGGATTACGTTGTGCTACCTACTACCCTAATACATGTACTCCATAACCCTCTATCTAAGGTCATCTCCTTAGTGAGTTGCACTTGCGCCATGTCCCGTCTAATCACCTCTCCCCAATACTTCCTCGGCCTACCTCTACCCCTCTTGTACCCGTCCATAGCCAACCTCTAACACCTCCGCACTTGTCATTTGTGTCTCTCCTCTGCACGTTCCCGAACCATCTCAACCTCGCTTTCCGCATCTTATCCTCCACTGAGGCCACTCCCAGTCTGTCTCGGATATCATCATTTCTAATTATATCCCTCTTTGTGCGAAGTCTTGACTGGCCAACACTCCGCCCTATACAACATAGTCGATCTAACCACCACCCTATAGAACTTGCCTTTAAGTTTTTGTGGCACCTTTTTATCGCACAAGACTCCAGATGCGAGCCTCAATTTCATCCACCCTGCCCCAATACGATGTGTGACATCGTCATCAATCTCTCAATTCCCTTGGATAATAGACCTGAGGTACTTGAAACTCCATTTATTTGGAATGAACTGAGTACCAAGCCTCACCTCCACGCTTGTCTCAAGGTCGCTCCCATTACTGAACTTGCACTCTTAGTATTCTGTCTTGGTCCTACTCAGCCTGAACCCTTTAGACTTCAGAGTCTGTCTCCAAACCTCCAGCTTAACGGTCAATCCGCTGCGAGTCTCATCAATCAAGACAATGTCA
The DNA here is from genome assembly GCA_034509755.1 of Anisodus tanguticus. Classification (NCBI taxonomy): domain Eukaryota; kingdom Viridiplantae; phylum Streptophyta; class Magnoliopsida; order Solanales; family Solanaceae; genus Anisodus; species Anisodus tanguticus. The sequence continues at coordinate 17,351,674 of CM067540.1, forward strand.
TCTGCGAATAACATACACCATGGCACCTCCCCTTGGATTTTCCGCGTTAGTACATCCATCACCAATGCAAATAAGAATGAGCTTAGAGTTGATCCCTGGTGTAACCCCATCATCACTGGGAAGAACTCTGAGTCTCCTTCTATTGTCCGTACCCTGATCTTGACTCCATCATACATATCCTTGATTGCCCTAGTGTATGCCACAGGTACACCTCTAACCTCCAAACATCTCCATAGAACCTCCCTAGGGACTTTATCGTATGCCTTCTCGAGGTGAAAACCATATGTAGGTCTCTCTTCCTCTCCCTATACTGCTCCACCAACCTCCTAATAAGATGAATGACTTCTGTAGTCGAACGCCCCAGTATGAATCCAAACTGATTCTCAGAGATAGACACATCTCTTCTCACCCTCATCTCCACGACTCTTTCCCAAACCTTCATAGTGTGGCTTAGCAGCTTGATACCCCTATAGTTGTTGCAACTCTAGATATTACCTTTGTTCTTATACAAAGGAATCATTGTACTCCACCTCCATTATTTGGGCATCCTTGACCTACCAATGACGTTAAACAACTCTGTCAGCCACTTCAAACCTGCCCTACCAACGCTCTTCTAAAATTCAACTGGATCTCATCAGGCCCGGTCGCTCGTCCCATGCGCATCCTGCGAACAACACCCTGAACCTCCTCAATCTTAATGTTTTCACAATACCCAAAATCCTAGTACCTACCAGAGTTCTCCAGATCTCCCAGCACAATGTCTCTATCTTCATTTTCGTTTAAGAGTTTATGGAACTAAGTCTGCCACCTTCGCCTAATATGCACCTCCTCCATCAGTACGTTGTCATCCTCGTCCTTAGTGCACCTCACATGATCCAAGTCCCGGGCCCTCATCTCTCTCGCCTTGGCTAGTTGGTACAACTTCTTATCCCTGTAAAACTCTAATTCAACATATAGACGTTCAAAAGCTGCTATTTTCGCTGCCATAACCGCTAGCTTTTCCTCTTTCCCGCGCCATCTTATATAATTCCCTATTCGTCCACTTATTCACCTCAACTTTGCTTTCTACCAATTTTGTATACATCACTTGTTTCGCTTCCACCCTCTCTTGAACTTTACCATTCCATCACTAATCCCCTCGATGCCCACCACGGCTACCCCGCAAGATCCCTATCACTTCTCTAGCAACCTCCGAAATGCAACTGACCATCTTGTCCCACATACCAGTTGCATCCCAACTACTCCCCAATCCCCATTGGCCATCAACCTCTCCCCCATCTCCTTTGCACTAGCCATGGTCAAACTCCCTCCTTTGATTCTTAACCTGTCATCTACAACCCTCTTCTTCTTCTCCATATTGATCTTCAAATCCATCACCAAAAGCTTATGTCGGGTTATAAGATCCTCCTTCGGAATAACCTTGCAGTCTTTACAAAGACCTTTGTCAACCTTCCTAAGGAGTGTTAGATAGATTTTAAAACTGTTTTATAGTGTGTTTTAGAGTCTTTTATTTGTCTTTTGGTTGTTTCGTGTAGTATTATGCGTGTGTTGTGTGTTTTCAGGTTTTAAGCGATTCAGAAAGGAATAAGGCAAATTCAAAGGAAATAGGCGGTTATTGAGGATAAAGATGCATAATTGGTCACAAGAAATGAGTCAAAAAAGCCCTGGGAAGTTCGGAAAACAATTTAAATGAAGTCCGGATGAAAAAGGCTGAAGAGTCGCGGCTCAACAACCAGAAGGGAGGCGGCGCGACAGCACCGCGGCGCCCAACATCAGCGCCGCGGCGCCCCTTTGGCAGTGAGCGAATATGTTTGGCAGGGGAATTAGTGTCGCGGTGCCAACGACGTCAATGCAACAAAAAGCCTAAATTTAACAAGGGCAAAAAGGTCCATTTTAGGGGTTTTTCGTTATATATATGTGAGGGAAATGGTTTTCTGAAGGTAGAGCATTTTGGAGGCAAGAAACAAGAGAACAAGAAACCATTAGAGACATCTATTGTTCAGGTTCTTTTCCTTTTCTTTACTTTAATTCAGTTTATGTTGAATATTAAGTTAATTAGTTTTCTTAGCATGTCTAGGAGCTAATTACTTTATTAGGATTTTCTGTTGAATCACTTGAAACTCTATTATGATTTAATGCATTGTTAATGTTCTTCTTCTTCTATTAAAATCTATTCAACTTGCGTTTATTGAATGATAATTAATTGGCCATTAGTTTTCATTATCTGTATGATTTCAAATCGAGATCTGAAAAGGGAGATTTGAATATGCTATAGTTGATTAGACATAGGTTTAATCTTGAACGAAAGTATCACGGCTACATGTGTAGCGTTTTAGGTTATTGATCTTAATCCTCCTATATGGTAGAACTTATCATAGAAATATAGAAGGTTCCCACTTAGGTTGAGTTTTTATATATCCTAACCGAAATATAGAACATCTCAGTTAACCTGCTATCTTAATAAGAAGAAGAATCGTTAGTCTTGCATTAATGAATGATAGAGTGGAAAGTTGAGGAGATTGGAAACCCTAATTCCTTCATTACTGAATTAATCCCAGTGTGTTTTCATTGCTATTTTATTTTAGAAATTCATGTTAGTTTGTTAATTCTTTACTTAGAAATCATCACGTATATTCATTATCCAAATAGAAACTAAAGATTAGTTAATTGGTAATTGATAAATTAGTCTTTGTGGACGATACTCAGTCTTACCGAAATTTATTACAAATTGTCATACTTACACTTGCGTAGCATCTAGAAATATCGCAACAAGTTTTTGGCGCCGTTGCCGGGGACTGAAGTATTATCAATATCAAGTTAATTAATCTTATTTCTAATTTGGTTGTTCTCTGAACATTTTTTTTTTATCTGCGTGCAGTGTTTGTGATCACTTTTCAGGTAGCTTTGGTATATGCGAAGCAGAAGAGGAGCAGACAACCTTGTTCCTCTGAATCTTAAGATTGAGAAAGCGTGCAGGCAGAACTGAAAGAACAAAACAATTGTTGATTCAACCGCTATGGCTAATCAATATAATAATGATGGGTTGAATAGAGGGGTGCCAGAAATGGTGCAGGAGCAACCTCAGAATCCCGTTATGAGAAGCTTACGGGATTATATACTCCCAACCATAACAGGAGTGCAGACTTGTATAAGGCCACCAGCTGTGGAGGCAAATAATTTTGAGATCAATCCTACAGATGGTCCAGAACACAGTCCAGTTTGGGGGTTTTCCCTCTGAAGATCCACATATGCACTTGGCCAATTTCTTGGAGTTATGTGTAACATTAAAATACAATGGTGTGACTGATGACGCCATTAGATTGAAACTCTTCCCATTCTCACTAAGGGACCGAGCCAAAAGCTGGTTGAACTCTCTACAAGCTAACTCCATCACTATGTGGCAAGACTTGGCCCAGAAGTTTCTTGCAAAATTCTTCCCTCCATCAAAGGCTGCGAAGTTATGGGGAGAAATGAATAATTTTTATCAGCTCGATGGGGAGTCTTTGTATGATGCTTGGGAGAGGTTTAAGGAGTTGCAAAGAAGATGTCCTCATCATGGACTTGAGTAGTGGATGTTAGTCTATAATTTTTACAATGGGTTGTGTGGTACGACCCGTACCATAATTGATGTTGCTGCTGGAGGGACATTCATGAGCAAGAGTGCTAATGAGGCGCATGAGCTGTTGGAAGAAATGGCGACAAATAATCATCAGTGGTCCGATGAAAGACCTACCAATAGCATAAGGGTGGCTGGAGTCCATGAGTTAAATGTCATTACTGCTTTAACCGCTCAGGTTGCTTCTTTGACAAAGCAATTACAACAGAATTCTATGACAGCAAATGTTGTTCAGACACAGGCAGGATGTGAAATTTGTGGAGGACCACATCCTTTTGATCATTGCACAGCAGCGGATCCCAACAATATACCTATGGACCAAGCTTAGGTTCAAGCAGTTGGGAATTTTCAGAGGCCTTACAACAACCCATTCTCCAACACTTACAATCCTGGGTGGAGGAATCACCATAATATTTCATGGAGAAATAGCCAAAACTAGCAGCTACAATTTCAAGGGCAGTATCAACAAAACAATTAACAATAGCCCATGAGTCAAGCTTCGTCGTTCCAGCATCCCAAATCACAAGTTCAACAAGCTGAACCCAATGAATTGCAAATAACCTTGTTGACCCTTACTAATTCCCAGACTCAGTTCATGACTGAAACAAGATCTTCTATCCGAAATCTGGAAACATAAGTGGGTCAGCTAGCGAATATGTTAAACAACAGATCGCAGGGGAATCTCCCTAGCAATACTTTTGTAAATCCGAAGGAGCAATGTCAGGCTATAAATTTGAGAAGCGGTAAGCAAGTTGAACCAGTTGCACCTCTACCATCTGCGGAGAAGACAGACAAATTGAGTGAGACATCTAATTCAGAGAATGAGGGGGGTTATTGAAGACCACCCCACGGTGGAAAAGGCACCACCAACAGTGAGTAATGAGCCTCAAATCAAAAATCCATACCCGCAGAGGCTTAGAAAGAATTCTTTGGATAAACAATTTTCCAAGTTTTGGAAATATTCAAGAAGCTGCACATAAATATTTCCTTTGCTGATGCCTTAGAGCAGATACCCAGTTATGTCAAATTCATGAAAGAAATTCTTTCTAAAAAGAGAAAAATGGGAGATTATGAGAATGTGGCGTTAACTGAAGAGTGTAGTGCTATTTTGCAAAAGAAGCTTCCCCAGAAATTGAGAGATCCAGGGAGCTTCACTATTCCCTGCACCATCGGGAATTTTGAATGCCAGCATGCGCTGTGCGATTTGGGGGCAAGTATCAACCTGATGCCCTTGTCTGTATTTCGTAGACTTGGTTTGGGTGAAACTAGGACTACCACAGTTACCTTGCAGTTAGCAGATCGCTCACTCAAGCATCCACAGGGAATTATTGAGGACGTGCTATAAAGTGGACAAATTTATTTTTCCTGCTGATTTTATTGTCCTTGACATGGAGAAGGATGGTGATGTGCCCATAATTCTTGGGAGACCATTTTTAGCCACGGGGCAAGAACTTATAGATGTTCAGAAGGGTGAGTTGAGACTCCGAGTGAAAGGCGAAGAGGTGGTCTTCAATGTATTCAAGTCAATATCGTATCTCAGAGCAAGCGGCGACTGTTTTTCCATTGATGTAATTGACCAAGCGGTTGCTGAGGAAAGCTTCAAGAGTACTGATGCTCTTGAATTAACATTAACACAATGCGAAGACAATGAGACCAGGCCTTTATTTGAGGTACAAAGAAGGTTGAACCCAACTATGAAGGAGGTGATGAGAAAATAGATCTTGAAATGAAGAGGAAATCTGGGTCCGACTAAATGACGTTAAACGACAGCGCTATTGGGAGGCAACCCAACATTTTAATTATGTTATTTTATTATGTTTTGTTTATCTTATTTTGAACAATCTCATTGTCTTGATGTTTTTGCCAGGTGTATTTATGTTAAGTGAATTGTGAGCCAGCGATGGGATGAAAATGCGATGCGGGATGTAAAATAAGTAAAAAATGTCAGAATCCCGCATGTTGATCAAGTGTCGCGGCGCCCAACAGTAGGGCCGCGACGCTTGGAAGGCAGTGAGCAAAAGTTGTTTTCTGTTGAAATAGTGCCGCGACACTCTAATATCTGAGCCGCGACACCTACGAGATACGGGATCACGCCGCGGCGCTGAGTGATGAGGGTCGCGACGCCCATGCGCAATCCAGGATTAAAAACCTAGAAAAAGAACCCTTTTCTCATTATCCCAAATCACAATTCACAAAAACCCTTCTCTTCTTTTCTCCACTCCAACCCCAAAAACCTGAAAAACCTCCATTGAATCTCCAAATTACAACCAAATCACACCACAAAAAACCTTCTCTTTCCTCAAGTTCTTCCATTAACGCTAAATCCATACTGCCCCAAAATCCCCTTTTCAAACCCTAAAATCTCAATCATTCAAGAAAGTGTTCCATAAGTTCTTCAAATCTTCAATACTTAAGGCTCTCTCTCCATAAGGTAAGTATTGCATTCAAGTTTGGAAGAATTATTGTGTGTTATTTTATGATTTTGGAGAAATTCTAAATTGGGAGGGTTGATTATGTTCTTGTGAGGAAAAGTGTTATTGTGGAGTGGTTGAATTGTAGTATTGATATTATGAGTTGATTGAATATATTATTGTGTGGTTGAATTGTTGTTGGGAAGATTTAAGGGGAAGTGCTGCAGGATTTTTCTGAAAACTTCACAGTCGCCAAATAGGGAATAATGGGTCCACGACGAGCTACCTCCAAGGCGTCCTCCTCTCGGGGCCCTGTAAATCTACCACCAAGGGCCGATTATAATAAGAAAATATTTTCCAATAAGGATGCCCAAGACATGTATAACAAGTTGTGTACTCATTCCCTGGTACCGGAAAGGGAGATGGAATTCAAGACCACGCCATACGAAAATGAGGTATATGAACCCATCAGGGCCATGATTGCCGATAGAGGTTGGGGTGCATTTGTCAATCCTTATTTGGAAAAGCCAAATACTCAACTAGTTTATGAATTTTATGCCAACTACCCAGAGAAATAAGATAACATTTGTTTCATACGAGGGAGAAGAGTACCAGTTGGGGCAGAAGCGATTAATGCCATCTGTGGAGTCACAAATTTGTTGGAGGAAGAAGATAAGGAAGATGACTTCACGGTTTGGAAGAATTAAGAAATTGATTGGGTTGAAGTGGCTGAGACGGTGGGATATCCAGGGGGCCGTTTCACATATACACATGACGCCCCCAAATGAATGCTCCGTTGCCAATTCAACAAAGTTTCCAAAGTTTGGCTCTACTTTGTGAGTGCTCGCCTGATCCCATCCACACATTTCTCTGATATACCAGTTGATCGCATCAAGCTGGTGTATGCTATTATGAAAGGATTTTTAGTAGATGTGGGTCGAGCTGTAAAAAATAGCCTCAATTGGATATGCAGGCTGAACACAACAGCAGGGTTGGGGCATGGATCGTTGATCACTACATTATGTGTCGCACATGGAGTGCCTAAGAGCAACAATGATATAAATGGCAGAGTGCAAAATCCCATAAACCGGACAATGGTCAATGCATATTCAGACCCTACACCAGAACCCACAGCTGGAGAAGGCAATCACAACCGATCAAAGCGCCAGCAGAGGGAGCAAGATGAAGAACACGGAGAGCCTGGACAGAGCAGTCAACCACCTCCTTTGGCGATTGAGGATGGCCACACCCAGAAGTTGGATCAACTTTTCCAACAAAACCACTACATTATCCAGTAGTATCAGTATCTCATCCAACACCAACAATATATGGACACTTACATGCAACAAATAAATGAGTATGAGGTCATGAGTGTCGACCAAATAAACTCTTTCATGCATAACTGGACCATGGATGATGACAACACTGAGTCCTCTCTTGGATACCCTCCAATGTACCAGCCGCCTTCTCACCCACCACCGCCACCACCACCATTCTGAATCGCTTAGCTATAATTTTTCTGTAAGTCTTCATACTCTTACTTTACTTATCACATTGGGGACAATGTGTTGAATAGGTTTGGGGGGGAGTCTTACTGTTTTGTGTCAATAGTGTCAATTGTTTGTGTTCAGTTGTTTGCTTATTGGTAGTGTCTTAGTTTTAGTATCAGCATTTGAGTGTCTTGTGTCAATGAATCAAGTTGATAATAATATCCCATGAGATTGAGTGTACACATGTGATAGAGTTTGACGAAATTGATAGCCATGAAATGCATAAATCTGTGTGCTTAAGTTGGATAGGTCTTGAGTTTCTTTTAATTATTAATAAGTATGAAAACTTGATCATGATTGTTGATTTTCGTGTACTTAAATATTGGTTTATGCATGATTGAATTTTGGTTTGAGAAAAGATGGTGGAAAGTCCTAGAACTTGCTTGCTTGCTATTTGAGACGAAATCATAGATGATGCATGCCTAGGAATATGATTTAGGCCATTTTTGAAATGATTGAGCCTTTCAAGCCACCCTTGATTACATTAATCCGTAGTTACCCTCTTTGAGCCCTAAGGAACCCTTCTTTGTTTGACACCTATTCTGAGCCTACTTGAAACCCTTTACAAATATTTTCCTTCCCTTGAATTCCATGAGCATATAAGTATATGAGTGGGGGATTGCCACTTTGTAATTGGTATTTTAGATTGGTGCTATCAATAGAAGAACAAAGGATTGAAAAAATAAAAAAAACGGGAATATATTACACTCCCTTGTACATACATTGAAAAACAAGTTTGGGGGTTTAGTTCGAAAAGAAAAGAAAACTTGGGTAAAGAAAGAATGAGGATTGCTTTTGGTTTGTAATATGGTTATCAAGTTTGGTTGGTTGGTTTATATGCTTATGGTAATGTTGAGCCTAAATGACATTTTATCTACCCGTGCCTAAGCCTATCGTCATAACCTATAAAAGTCCTACTGATTCTTGAGCATGTGTTGTCTAAATTAATGGAGAATAGCAAGTTAGCAAGCCTATAGAACTTTGGCTTGATGGACTGTTGGTGAGAATTCACTGTGCATAAACTGATATTGAAAACTTATTTAAGTCAATCATCATGGTTGAGTGGTCATATGCATTAATAACTTTAAGCAAATTTGAGGATTATCCGGCTTGAAAGTCTAGATAGCAAATTAGTGGCTAGAATGTTCCGGAAGATTTTATTGCATGTTGTTCATGATCTTCGAGGCATAATCTATTGTGGTTGACGTGATTCATTTTTAGAGTTTGTGTGTTTTTCTTTTTTTTAAAGGTGTCTAGAGTTCTTTACTCGAGGACGAGTAAAGTTTAAGTTTGAGGGTTTTGTTAGATAGATTTTAATACTGTTTTATAGTGTGTTTTAGAAAGTTTTTATTTGTCTTTTAGTTGTTTCGTGCAGTATTATGCGTGTGTTGTGTATTTTCAGGTTTTAAGCGATTCAGAAAGGAATAAGGCGAATTTAAAGGAAATAGGCGGTTATTGAGGATAAAGATGCATAACTGGTCACAAGAAATGAGTCAAAGAAGCTCTGGAAAGCTCAGAATGCAATTTACACGAAGTCCGAACGAAAAAGGCTGAAGAGCCGCGACGCGACATCGCCGTGGCGCCCAACATCAGCGCCGCGGCGCCCCTTTAGCAGTGAGCGAAGATGTTTGGAAGGGGAATTAGCGTCGCGGCGCCAACGATGCCAATGCAGCGAAAAACTAAATTTAACAAGGGCAAAAAGGTCCATTTTGGGGGTTTTTCGTTATATATATTGAGGGAAACATTTTTCTGAAGGTAGAGCACTTTCGAGGCAAGAAACAAGAGAACAAGAAGCCATTAGACACATCTATTGTTCAAGTTATTTTCCTTTTCTTTACTTTAATTCAGTTTATGTTGGATATTAAGTTAATTAGTTTTCTTAGCATGTCTAGGAGCTAATTACTTTATTAGGGTTTTCCGTTGAATCACTTGAAACTCTATTATGATTAAATGCATTGTTAATGTTCTTCTTCATCTATTAAAATCTATTCAACTTGCGTTTATTGAATGATAATTAATTGGCCATTAGTTTTCATTATCTATATGATTTCAAATCGAGATCTGAAAATGGAGATTTGAATATGCTATAGTTGATTAGATGTAGGTTTAATCTTGAACGAAAGTATCACGACTGCCTGTGTAGCGTTTTAGGTTATTGATCTTAATCCTCCTATGTGGTAGAACTTATGATAGAAATATAGAAGGTTCCCACTTAGGTTGAGTTTTTATATATCCTAACCGGAATATAGAACATCTTAGTTAACCTGCTATCTTAATAAGAAAAAGAATCGTTAGTCTTGCATTAATGAACGATACAGTGGAAAGTTGAGGAGATTGAAAACCCTAATTCCTTCATTAATGAATGAATCATCGTGTGTTTTCATTGCTACTTTATTCTAGAAATTCATGTTAGTTTGTTAATTCTTTAGATAGAAATCATCATGTATCTTCATTAGCCAAATAGAAACTAAAGATTAGTTAATTGGTAATTGATAAATCAGTCTCTGTGGACGATACTCGGTCTTATCAAAATTTATTACAAATTGCGATACTTACACTTGCGTAGTATCTAGAAATACCGCAACAAGGAGCAACACGTTTATATGAGTCCTAGTCACCAAACTACGGAATGTCACAAAATGCTCCTCTTTCTTCAGGAACCTCGAATTGGCTATCACCATCCCAAAAGCTCTAGCAAACTCCAAAAGTGAGACGCCTCCCCCGTTCTTGTCCCCAAGGCCAAAACCTCCATGCATGTCGTCATAACCCCCGGAAGTGCCCTGATATGTCCATTAAAATCCCCTTCTATAAATAACTTCTCAGTAGGTGGTATACCTCCTACCACTTCGTTCAAATCTTCCCAAAAACGCCTCTTCTCCTCCTCGTTCAAGCCCGCCTGTGGTGCATATGCACTAATAATGTTCATAGTGCACTCTCCAACTACCAACTTAATTGCTATCATCCTGTCATTGACCCTCCTAAGAACGTTACTAAAACGTGACATAATTATTAATAATTCTTTGTAAGCTTGATTGTAAGATGATATTAATCTCCCTTGGGGAGTCTTTCATTAATATCAAGGTATATATAGAGTACAATATTCATCCCTTATACAATAGGAATCCTAAGCCTATACAAAAGAGGAATCCTAGTCTTACCATAATTATATTTACACAATGTATGGAAATATTCTAATTATGGGTAGGGAATATATTGTTTCCTATATTTACACGTTTACACACCCCCTCAGTCGGAGCGGGAGGAGGCCGGACGCGAGGCCCCGGATCTGAAGTCAAGAAATAACTGTTTGGGAAGTCCTTTGGTAAATATGTCTGCATACTGATAGGATGATGGAACATATAACACTCTGACATGGCCTAACGCAACTTTCTCACGAACGAAGTGTAGGTCTATCTTAATATGCTTGGTTCGTTGATGTTGAACCGGATTATGAGAAAGATAGATGGCAGAGATGTTATCACAATACACAATAGATGCCTGACGTAAAGGACACTGAAGTTCTAACAGTAAATTTTTTAGCCAACAAATCTCAGCTACTACATTTGCAACGCCTCTGTACTCAGCCTCGGCACTGGAGCGAGATAGGGTAGCCTGTCGCTTGGCAGACCAAGAAATCAGATTATCTCCTAAGAAAACACAAAAGCCGGAGGTGGAGCGTCGCGTGTCCGGACACCCTGCCCAATCTGCATTCGTATATGAAAGCAACCTGTCTGGAGCAGAGGGGTATAGGTGCAAACCATAATCAAGAGTGCCCTTAATGTATCGAATGATACGCTTAAGAGCAGTGAAATGAGACTCTCTGGGGGCATGCATGAATAAGCACACCGCCGAAAAAGCATAAGCTATGTCTGGCCTGGTGAATGTGAGATACTGAAGTGCACCTACAAGGATCCTATACAGAGTAGGATCAGAGACTGGAGCACCATCCATAGCACTGAGCTTAGATTTGGAATCAACTGGAGTAGGCACCTCTTTGAAGTTCGCCATCTTAGCCCTGTACAAAATCTCTTATGCATACTTACGCTGACACAAGAACATATGATTGGCAGACCTGGTCACTGATATCCCCAAAAAGTAACTCAGCTTCCCCAAATCAGTCATTGCAAATTCGGACTTGAGCAAGATAATAATCTCATTTTTCAATCCGTCGGAGGAGGTAGTAAGAACAATAACATCCACGTAAAGTAATAAGTAAGCAGTGCTACTACCTCGATGAAAAATGAAAAGTGATGTATCACTCTTGCTGCATACAAACCCAATCTGCAAGATATACCTGGCAAAGCGATCATACCACGCACGGGGGGCCTACTTCAGGCCATATAGTGACTTACGGAGACGGCACATATAGTGAGGAACCGTTGGATGGGTGAACCCTGGTGGCTAATGCATGTAGACTGTCTCTCTCAGATCCCCATGTAAGAATGCATTCTTCACATCAAGCTGATGGATCGGCCAGTGTTTGCCCATGGCAATGCTCAAAACTGTGCGGATGGTAGCCGGTTTGACAACCGGACTGAAGGTCTCACCACAATCAATGCCCTCCTGCTGATTTTTGCCATTAGCCACAAGACGGGCCTTATACCTCTCAAGATCCCCATTGTCTCTGAACTTGTGACGAAATAGCCACATACAAAGAATGACATTCACCCCCTCAGGTCTAGGTACTAGATCCCACGTGTGCTGTTTAGTTAAAGCATTGAATTCCTCATACATAGCCGCATTCCAATTAGGGTCTTGTTTGGCCAATTTTGGGTTCTTTGGAAATGGAGAGATGGTTTGGGCAGACAAGTTGAAATGGACTTTGGGTTTGAAGATTCCATGCTTTGAACGAGTTTCCATTGGATGGGTAGGGACAGTGGGTGGCAGAGTGGTGTCTGAGACGGGGGGTAAAGTCGGATAAGGAGAAGGTGGGGGCGAAGCCGTTGGAGGCGACGCGGCTCCTGGATCGAGAGTCGTGGCGCTAGAAGGTTAACAGGATTCTCTGAAGTTTGGGCGCCGCAGCGCCTCAGCACAGGGCCGCGGCGCTGTCGACGGTGTTTCAAAAGATTGCTCTCTGGAAATCAGGCGCCGCGGCGCCTCCCCTCGAGGCCGCGGCTCTGACGACGGAACAGAGGATGTGAGTTGTTCAATTATGAGGGGAGAGATGGCAGACTCGTCAAGAAATGAGTAGTCCTATTTTTGGAATTTTGGAAGATTTGAAAACGGGAATGTGGTCTCGTCGAATGTGATGTGACGAGATATGTGGATCTGACGAGTCGACAAGTCATAGCATAGATAGCCCCTATGGTTCGGCGGGAATCCTAGAAAGACACATGGAGTGGACCTAGGAGCGAGCTTGTGAGGGGCGGTGGAGCTAAGGTTGGGATAGCACAGACAACCAAAAATCCGTAGATGATCATAAGAAGGGATTCTATGGTAGAGGATTTCGGTAGGGGTCATATTGTGAAGAGTGCTAGTAAGGAGAATATTTAGAGTGTATTCTGACATTTTAGCAGCATAGACCCAGAAGGGTGGAGGGAGGGAGGCATGAATCAATAGGGTGCGAATCATATTGTTAATGGTGCGGATGATTCTTTCAGCTTTACCATTTTGTGGTGAGGTGTGAGGGCAGGAGAAGCGAAAGACCATGCCATTATTGGTACAAAAGCGGTGAAACATAGAGTTATTGAATTCACGACCATTATCGCACTGAAATGATTTTATGCCTTTTCCAAATTGTGTTTGAATGAACTTGCGAAACTCAAGAAATTTGACAAACACTTCCGATTTAAATTTAAGAGGATATAACCAAACGTAGTGTGAAAAATCATCAAGCAACACAAGATAGTATTTATGACCGAGAGAACTAGAGATAGGAGATGTTCATAAATCGACATGTATGATATCAAAAGGAGCAAATGTAACACTAGTAGATGATTTAAACGGAAGACGAATATGTTTGCCTAAAGAGCAAGAAACACAATTTTGGGCAAGTTTCCCATTACAAGCAATGAAATTGTTGCCTCTAAGAAAATTAAAAGCGGGACTCTGGATGACCAAGCCTATTATGCCAAGTTGAAGAAGAAACAGCCGCTAGAGTGACGGGAGAGCAAGATCTGGCAGCGGAGGTGGAAGTGAATGGATAGAGATCCCCGTGCTATTGCATCTCGTAAGAGGTGTCCCCGTATGAAGATCCTTTACAGTAAAACCAAAAGGGTCAAAATCCACAGAGACAGAATTATTACGAGTAAATTGGCGGACAGATATGAGGTTCTTAATCATGTGTGGGGCATATAGGGTGTTAGGCGCCGCGGCGTAGGAGAGGCAACCGGCGGCTGTGGAAGAAAAAGGTTTTTAGGGTTTTGTTTATTTGGCTCTGATACCATGTAAGATGATATTAATCTCCCTTGGGGAGTCTTTCATTAATATCAAGGTATATATAGAGTACAATATTCATCCCTTATACAATAGGAATTCTAAGCCTATACAAAAGAGGAATCCTAGTCTTACCATAATTATATTTACACAATATATGGAAATATTATAATTATGAGTATGGAATATATTGTTTCCTATATTTACACGTTTACATTGATTTACAAACTCCTTCTCATGTCAGCTAAAGAATTCACCATCCCCTAAAATGCATTCAATGTCCGAAATATTATAACGTTTTATTCGTACATTCTCGTACATTGAGAATACAATTATTATACCCAGAAAAACTTCAAACAACATAAATAACTTAATCTAATATGGAAATTTTTAGCCAAATAACGTTATTTTTTCCTAAAAAGGGGAGTTTATACAATTTTGTTATACTAATTTGACCCGAAAAAAATATTTCTTTAGTTTTAAAAAATGCCATGTGGAAAAAAATCTCACGTGGCAGGGGAGTGTATCTTACTCTCTTAGGATGAGATTGTGCAAGGGGGTAAAGGCCATCAAATAACCAAGTCCATGACGATAATTAAAACTATTGATAGTTTAGGAGATCCTAAATAAAAAGTATCAAGTTACAGAACTCTTTAATTAGGTATTGTACCTAAAAGAAAAGAGTTGAAACTTATATTCTAACTTGTGGACAATGTTAGATTTTTATTATTGTGTTTACTTTAATTATCGCGTACTACAGTTTTTGGCGTGTCATAAATTGATGTGTGTTTTATGGTACCACGTTTATTGGGGGTCAACAATTGTTACGCATACAACAAAAGTTGTTTGTGTGTTCTCTAAAGTGATGCGTGTTTCTAGACAACTATTATAAGTTGAAGATTTCGACAATGGCGATTCTTTCACGGAGAGATATTTCACAATTACGATTGAGATTTATGAAAGTACCAAAAATGAATATATAAATAAAAAAAAACTTGTGTCCACCTATCTATTCAATTAATTACGACCAACCTACCGTGACTAACAGTCCTTTTGATAACAATCCTTTATACATATGCACATAATATCATAGCAATGCAAGTGCTCTCGAGCAGATTTCATTGAAAGATAAATCTTTATTATTAAAATCTAAGGGAGGTGCCATGGTGTATGTTATTCGCAGACGACGTAGTCTTAATTGATGAGACTCGCAGCGGAGTGAACGCTAAGCTGTAGGTTTGGAGACAGAATCTGGAGTCTAAATGGTTCAGGCTGAGTAGGACCAGGACAAAATACTTGGAGTGCAAGTTCAGTGACAGGAGCGACCTTGAGACATGTGTGGAGGTGAGGCTTGGTACTCAGGTCATTAAAAAAAGGGAGCTTTAAGTACCTCGGGTCTATCATCCAAGGGAATGGAGAGATTGATGACGATGTCACACATCGTATTGGGGCAAGGTGGATAAAATTGAGGCTCGCATCTGAAGTCTTGTGTGATAAAAAGGTGCCACCAAAACTTAAAGGCAAGTTCTATAAGGTGGTGGTTAGACCGACTATGTTGTATGGGGCGGAGTGTTGGCCGGTTAAGACTTCGCACACCCAAAAGATGAAAGTTGCGGAGATGAGAATGCTAAGATGGATGTGTGGACATACAAGGAGGGATAGAATTAGAAATGATGATATCCGAGACAGAGTGAGAGTGACCTCGGTGGAGGATAAGATGTGGGAAGCTAGGTTGAGATGGTTCGGGCATGTGCAGAGGAGAGACACAAATGCCCCAGTGCGAAGGTATGAGAAGTTGGCTATGGACATGTACAAGAGGGGTAGAGGTCGGCCGAAGAAGTATTGGGGAGAGGTGATTAGACGGGATATGGTGCAGGTGCAACTCACTGAGGTCATGACCTTAGATAGGGGGTTATGGAGGACACGTATTAGGGTAGTAGGTAGTCCAGCGTAGTCCTAACTACTCCTACCAACTGACAGTTGTAGTATTATTATTATAGGCTTGCTTAGCCTATCATACTAGTAGGCACAATATTGCCTTATAATCCCTTGTCGTTCGATTTATGCTGCTATGTGTATCTTGTTTGTCCTATTTACTTGCATTAGTTGTTGCTTCATTTTGCTTCTAAATTTTTAAAATTTGCTATCATGACTTACACACTTTGTTTGTCGTACTTTGCTTGGGCTTGTGCTTTGTCTTGAACCGATGGTCTCTTGGAAACTGCCGCTCTACCTAACAAGGTAGAGATAAGTTCTGTGTACACTCTACCCTCTTCATACCTTACATTGTGAAATTTCACTGAGTATATTATTGTTATCGTATGATTCGTTGGTCGGGATAGCAGAATGATCCCCCACTCAAAAAGTCACTTGCTTGTGATGGTAGTCATTTCCTTGCAATTTTTGTACACGTGCATCCATAAATATCATTACTAATAAACCAAAAGGTTCAAACAGTAAAACCGGATTAGGTAGAAACTCAAACTACTGAAAATTGATAACAACACACTCCTAAGAACTATATTCATAGACGGATCTAAGATTTCAAGAGACATCTAAAATTTACATTTGGCGGGTTTAATTTTTTAATTTTTTAATTTTTATCTTTAACTTATTACATTTTTGAAATTCTAGGTTCAAAGTTAAATTATTTTTACTACTTGTGATTTTCTCAGTATATCTTACTCCATATTAAAATCTGAAAATGTAGATCACCCTATTGACTATATGCTACATCGTCCACTACTATTAATTTTAAAATGATATTTTGTTTAATTTTATAAAATTTTGTAATGATAAAGTAAATAGGGATGTCAATCTAACAAACCTAAAGATTTGAAAGAATAAACCAAACAAAGAAAGAAGCAACAACAACAGTGATCATGTTGGGGGAGTCAAGGTTGCATTCCCAGACAATGTCGATTCTTACTCCGAGAGATATACATAATTACGGTTGAGATTTACGAAAGTGTAAAAAAGGAATATATAAATACGAAAACTTGTTTACACCTATCTATCAATTAATTACAGCCAACCTGCCATAACTAACCGTCTTTTTTAATAACAACCCTTTATACATATGCACATAACATCATAGCTATGCATGTGCTCTCTGGGTTCCCACTCAAATTATCACTTAGCTTGTAATGGTAGTCATTCCCTCGCAACTATCCTAACATCGTAGATAAGATATATGAAATACTCAAAGAATGTTAAATGAAGACATTCCAAACAATACTATTAATTTTTATACATAAAAGATATTCATATAAAAAATGCCAAACAATAAATATGACTTGAATCGATTTGAACCAAGAATCACAAATCAAAACATTACCAAAACTTAATTGTCAAAATAAATCTATGAAAGAAAAAGTATTAAAAATTAATCAAAAACACATTTTAATAACCTTGGGTATATATTAAATGACTCGGATATACGTGCAAAGAACGTGCTTAGAAACTGATATAGTTATAAGCAATCTTTTGTAAGTTTGATGATTACAAACTCCATCTCATGTAAACTAAAGAATTCTTTTTTTCTTGGTAACTGTCCGAACTTTCATTAATTATCAAAGTAATATTAACAAAACAACAAGGTTAACTCAACCTGCTAATCTAATTGGGATCACCCATATCTACAACTCTTATCAGTGAAACTATAAGCTACTACAATGACAAGCTACACCAAAAGAAAAAAAAAACTTATAGTTAGCAAGATAGCACTAGTAACTACAGCAATCAAAATCTGCAACTGCTCAACTTTTAATTGATATCTCCTTAGTTGTCTGTTCCCAGTGAGTTTCTCTTCCTTCAAAGATCCTTGTATTTCTCTCATTCCATATAGAAAACACAAACTCTGCATAGATCAGTTTGAGTATAGCTGTCTGTTAGGTTTTTCCTCTAGCTGACTGTAGGATAGTCATGTAATATTGAGCTTAAGTTGGAGTGACAGACCATTGCATCAGCCTGTTTCATAGTTCTTGAGCAAATCTACAGTCATGAAATAGATGGTCTATTGTTTCATTACTCAGCATACAGTTGGGACACTTGGGATCTACTTAGATGTCCTAGTTAAGTAGTCTATCACATGTAAGCAACTTATTCTGCACTTGAAACCACATAAGAAACACAACCTTTAGCCTGGTTGAGTTATGAAATAGCAGTACTCTACAAGGAAGTTTAGGTAGTGGACCTATCATTTGTAAGTAAATGTGCTTGATTTACACTTCTACTTTTTTTCCTGCTTGTCTGCATATGTATAAGGCCACTCCTTGCACCAATGATTTTCCTCACCATCCAACTTACTTGCTTTGGAATTTCTGTGAGGACAAAAGATCTCCCTTTTATATAGTAAGTGTGGATCCACTTAATCCAAAATTTGACTTGCTTATTTTTCAAGTCCCGACATATCTTGGTAATTGTTGCTTTATTTCATACTTTCAAGTTTGGCAAGTTTACACCTCCAGCAGACTTTGGTAGACATACCTTGTCCCATGTAATTAAAGCTCTTTTGGTTATGATATTGACATCAGACCAAATAAAGCTTCAACAATAGGGATTTATAGTCTTCATGACCTTAGCAGGCAAAATAAATAATTGAGCTCAATAAGATTGCACATCAAATAACATTGTCTTGACCAACTGGATTCTTCATGCATAAGATAGTTTTTTCGCAGTGCAAGAGAAAATGTTTTTCATTATTTTCTCAATAAAAGGTTGCCAATGACTGATACTCAACCTCCTATTTGTTAAAGAAACTTTCAAATATTTAAATGGAAATTCTCCAGAAGTGTAGCCAAGATGCTGTAGAATTTGGCTTTCTCAATTGGTTCAATATCTCCTATATACACAGAACTCTTGGCTAAGTTAGCCAGAAGTCCAGATGTTGTAGAAAAACACTGGAACTTGGCATGTAATTTTGTGACAATTGTAATCTCTCCTCTGGCAAATAGCAATAAATCATCTGAAATGTAATATCCCGTACTTTCGGGTTACGATTTAAATCGCTAAGCATAAATAAAATCGCTAAGCATAAATAAAATCGCTAGGCATGTGTAAATAGACCCGAGCGTTGGGAAAATTTATGTTATATTTATTTATGCTAATAAAGAGATTAGTATATAAAAGGATTAAACCCCGAAATAATTTTGGACGTAACAAGTGTGACCGAAATAAATTTGGTGCTTGCACAAAGGAGTTGTGGACTAGTGTCATATTATAAATTATGACATTGAATATATGAAGGTCTTATGAGTTATTAAGATTTAAGTGAATTGAGATCACGAAATTAATTGTGTGTGTGATTGATAAATTATACGGAGGCAGGTCACTTAATTAATTAAGTGACCGTGCATGTCTTGCAAGGTGGCGTGAAATGGGGGAATTCCACCGCCAAGGTTTTCAATAATGAGGGGTCATTTAATCCTTTAAGACCCAAAGATATTCAACAATTTTTTTTGTTAACATTTCATCTAGTAGACATCTCATTGTAAAATTCATTAGGGAACCATTAATCAGTAACGTCAAGTTGAGGCAGCCCAAATTTCCATTCGAAGGCAGTGGAAAACCATTTCAGTTTTTGGGTTTGGAAAACGTACAAGTGCAGCAACAATATTTCCTTCCATGTTAGCGAAACGAAGGTATGTTAAGGCAAATTATTTCTTTCTTTTGGCATGTTCCACGTAACAAAATAAAATCGTGATATTGCTCCATAATTTATTCTACTCCTAGTAGTTAAGAATATTCATGTTATTGATTCATATGCTAAAAGCATGTCTAAATATGGTTCAAAGTCCTTGTTGAGGCATACGGAAAATGTGTTGATATTCACAATGTTAGCCAAAGGTGCAAGGATATTATGTCACTCGGGGTATTTTATTGTCATTCATGCATTTTCACTTGCATTGCATTCATATATTACCCTGGACCACTGGTGCTATGCACACTACTATATGGTAAATATTATATATGTAGGGGATATGGGGAAAGGGAAAGGCGTTATATACGCACACCACCTGCAGCTGGTACTGACTATCAAGAACAAGTACCCTCTTCCCCGAATTGATGATTTGCTTGATCAGTTACAAGGTGCGATATGTTTCTCAAAAATTGACATAAGGTCGGGGTATCATCAACTAAAGGTTAGGGAGAAGGATATCATAGCCTTCAGGACAAGGTATGGGCACTTTGAGTTCCTAGTAATGTCATTTGGACTTACAAATGCACCAGCGGCATTTATGGATCTAATGAACAACGTGTTCCGCCTATTCCTGGACGTATTTGTGATAGTATTTATAGATGATATTCTGGTTTACTCTCACTCAGAAACGAAGCATGTGGATCACTTGCAGATAATACTACAAACACTCCGGGACCAGAAGTTGTATGCAAAGCTATCCAAATGTGAGTTTTGGCTGAAGTCAGTGACTTTTCTTGGTCAATATAGTGTCAGATGAGGGTATAAGAGTTGACACTCATAAGATTGAAGCGGTGAAGAATTGGTCGAGGCCTACGACTCCAACAGAGGTTCACAGCTTTTTGAGTTTAGCTGACTATTATAGAAGGTTTGTAGAATGATTTTCTACCATATTAGCACCACTAACGAAGTTAACACAAAAGGCTATAAAATTCCAATGGTCCGATTCTTGTGAGCGGAGTTTCCAGGAGTTAAAGGATAGATTAAAATTGGTACCAGTCCTTACTCTCTCAGAGGGTCCAGAAGGTTATGTTGTGTATTGTGATGCCTCGGGAGCATGTTTAGGATGTGTGCTAATGCAGCATGGTAAAGTGATTGCATATACTTCAAGGCAATTGAGGAAACATGAGAATAACTATCTGACACATGATTTAGAGTTGGCCGCGGTAGTATATGTACTGAAGTTTTGGCGGCACTATTTATATGGTATTCATGTAGACATTTTTACGGACCACAGGAGTCTGCAATACCTATTCAAACAAAAAGAGCTGAATTTGAGACAAAGAAGATGGCTTGAATTATTAAAGGATTATGATGTGGACATCTTATATCACTCTGGCAAAGCTAATGTCGTAGCAGACGCGATCAGCCGTAAGTCAATGGTTAGTTCGATGCTAGTGCAAGTCAAAATGAAGGAATTGGTAAGAGAGCTTCATCAATTAGCTAGTTTGGGAGTCCGACTAGTGGATTCGGAGGATGGCGGGTTTGTGGTCCAGAATGTGTCAACATCATCCCTTATATCAGAAATTAAGGAACGTCAATGGGAAGACCCTAATTTGAAGAAGATAAGAGAGAACATTCAACAGAAGAAGACCACGACCTTTGAGATTGACGAACAGGGAACTCTCAAGCACCAGGGTCGTCTATGTGTTCCAAATGTAGCAGGATTATGGGATAGAATTATGATGGAGATTCATTATTCACGGTACTCTATTCATCCAGGATCAACTAAAATGTATCATGATCTCAAGAATATTTATTGGTGGAATGACATGAAGAAGCGCATGGCAGAGTGTGTAGCTCAGTGCCCCAATTATCAGCAGGTAAAAATAGAACACCAAAAGCCTGGTGGCTTGACTCAGAACATCGAGATTCTAATATGGAAATGGAAAATGATTTATATGGACTTCATTATGGGATTAACTCATTCCTAGCGGAAATTTGATTCTATTTGGGTAATTATGGACAGACTGACCAAATCAGCTCATTTATTGCTGGTGAAAACTACCTACACTGCCGAAGATTACGCGAAGTTATATATTAAGGAGATCGTTCGACTTCATGGTGTGCATATCTCTATTATATCTGACCGAGGTGCTCAGTTTACTGCTAACTTCTGGAAATCGTTTCAGAAAGGGTTAGGCACCCGAGTTAATTTGAGTACGGCTTTCCATCCTCAGACAGACGGTCAAGCTAAGAGAACGATTAAGACGCTCGGGGACATGTTACAAGCTTGTGTGTTGTACTTTAAGGGAGGTTGGGATGATCACTTACCCCTTATTGAGTTCGCGTACAATAACAACTATCACACCAGTATTAAAATGGCTCCATATGAGGCCTTGTACGGACGAAAATGTAGATCTCCTATTGGATGGTTCGAGGTAGGCAAATCAGAGTTATTTGGACATGACTTGGTACACCAAGCCATAGAAAAGGTAAAGCTTATCCAAGAACAGTTGTTAACAGCTCAGAGTCGTCAGAAGTCATACGCAGATGTGCGATGGCGAGACTTAGAGTTTCAGGTAGACGACTGGGTATTTTTGAAGATTTCGCCGATGAAGGGTGTAATGAGATTCGGGAAGAAAGGAAAACTTAGTCCAAGGTATATTCGGTCATATCGCATAATTCGACGAATTGGCCAGGTAGCGTATGAATTGGACTTACCTTCAGAATTGGAGTGTGTTCATCCAGTCTTCCATATTTCCATATTGAGAGCATGTGTTGGAGATCCTTCTCGGATTGTACCAATTGAGGGTGTGCAAATTACAGAGGATCTTTCATATGAAGAAATTCCTATTGATATCCTAGATCGACAAGTCCGCAAGCTGAGGACTAAGGAAATAGCTTCTGTAAAGGTTCTGTGGCGAAATAGGAACTTGGAAGAGATGACATGGGAAATGGAAGAGGAAATGACGCGCAAATATCCACATCTATTCGAGACTAATGTCGAGATTTCAATAGATTTCTAAGGTTAAGATCCAATTCCTGTCATAATGTTTAACGATTGTGTATTCGAGTTACGTAACGGGAATTAGTTATGTTACCCCAACATTCGAGGACAAATGTTTCTAAGGGGGGAAAGATGTAACATCCCGTACTTTTGGGTTACGGTTTAAATCGCTAAGCATATATAAAATCGTTAGGCATGTGTAAATAGACCCGAGCGTTGGAAAAATTAATGTTTTATTTATTTATGCTAATAAATAGATTAGTATATAAAAGGATTAAACTCCGAAATAATTTTGGACGTAACAAGTGTGACCGAAATAAATTTGGTGCGTGCACAAAGGAGTTGTGGACTAGTGTCATATTACAAATTATGACATTGAATATATGAAGGTCTTATGAGTTATTAAGATTTAATTAAGTGACCGTACATGTGGTGCAAGGTGGCGTGAAATGGGGGAATTCCACCGCCAAGGTTTGGCTGAGTAGAGAGCACAATAATGAGGGGTCATTTAATCCTTTAAGACCCAAAGATATTCAACAATTTTTTTGTTAACTTTTCATCTAGTAGACATCTCATTATAAAATTCATTAGGGAACCATTAATCAGTAACATGAAGTTGTGGCAGCCCAAATTTCCATTCGAAGGCAGTGGAAAACTATAACATCCCGTACCTTCGGGTTACAGTTTAAATCGTTGAGTGTTTATAAAATTGCTAGGCATGTGTAAATAGGTCCGAGCATTGGAAAATTTTTGTTATATTTACATATGCTAATAAGAGATTAGTATTTGGCAAAATGAAACCCCGAAATAATTTTGGACGTACCAAGTGTGACGACGGAAGCCGAAAATAAATTTGGTACGTGCATAAAAAGGTTATGGGCGAGTGTCATATTACAAACTACGACATTGAGTATATGAAGGTCTTATGAGTTATTAAGATTTAAGTGAAGTGGGATCACGAAATTAATTATGTGTGTGATTGGTTAATTATACGGAGGCAGGTCATTTGTTAATAATCATTGGGGGACGTGTAGGCTTCATAAGACATTTTAAAATGACTAAGCAATTGGGACCTATGTGGCGAGGTACAAGGCAACATAGGAATGAAATGTTTTGTTAAGTCAAAGGAATCCCATTTCATTTCAGCAACATTCAACAATTAGTATTATTGCCCCTATTTCGTACTTATGCTCTAATGAGCACTTAAGCCCCAATTTTGGAATCAGTCCACTGAAGGGAAAAAATTTGCAGTCTCGTTTAGCCACTTTATGTCCCTGTAAAATATAAGGTATGTTAAGACAAATTATTTCTTCTTTTTTGCATGTTCCATGTAACAAAATAAAATCGTGATATTGCTTCTTAATTTATTCTACTCCTAGTAGTTAAGAATGTTCATGTTATTGATTCCAATGCTAAAAGCATGTCTAAATATGTTTCTAAGTCCTTATTGAGGCATACGAAAAATGTGTTGATATTCACAGTATTAGCCAAAGGTGCAAGGATATTATGTCACTCGGGGTATTTTATTGTCATTCATGCATTTTCATTTGCATTGCATTCATATATTACCTTGGACCCACTGGTGCTATGCACACTACTATATGGTAAATATAATATATATAGGGGATATGGGGAAAGGGAAAGGCGTTATATACGCACACCACCTGCAGCTGGTACAGACTATCACAAAAGAGCCCGAAGAGGCCAATATGATGTGATGATGTGATGTGATGCATGTATGTCTTATTGGGACGGGTTGCACGATCCGCAACACTAACATATATTGGGATGGGTTGCACGATCCGCAACACTGACATATATATATATATATATATATATATATATATATATATATATACCGCATTTGCATCATGCATATGTTAATTAACCATTACATGGTATGATGCCCACAGAGGCTGTCAAGGTAAGAAAATTGCCCGATGAGGCTAATAAATAGGGACACTGCATTGTACATAATATGTAGGCAAGTGTATTAGGGTCGTCAGAGGCAGTTCCTATTGGTCAGTTGTTTATGTTTCAGTTATTGATATATTCCTGTTATGCTGTTATTTATGCCTGACATACTCAGCACATCAGTCGTACTAACGCCGCTTTTGTCGGGGGATGCTGCATTTCATGGCCACATGTTCGTATAGGCGAGGCTACGACCCACGAGAATAGGTTGCAGATTTCAGTTGAATTTTTGGAAGCACTGCTCTCTTTCCGGAGTGTCGGTCTGATTTTGGTATGATACAGTTTTGCGTGTCTATATGGGAATGGCGGGGCCTTATCCCGACCTTTGATGTTGCTACTCTTAGAGGCTTGTAGACATGTGTCATGTGTGTAGTAGTCTTGTATGGTCTTGTCTGCCTTGGTACATGTATATATATAAGATGGTTACCTGGTTGTTCATAATTTTCTTTCGGCTTAGTCCGTAATTAATTATGATTAGATGTTCATGGTAAGAATGGCGGTACCCGGCGGGTGGGATCCGAGTGCCCGTTGCGGCCCTCCGGTTTGGGTCATGACAAACTTGGTATCAGAGCATGTCTGTCCTGGGTAGTCTACAAGACGTGTCTAGTAGAGTCTTGGTTATGGGTTTGTTGTGCACCATACTTATAAACAGGAGGCTATCTGACATTTTAGGAATGGTTTATATTCTTTCATCTCATAAATCGTGCTATAGAACTGAATTATAAGTATTTCACTCCTAATCTATTTCGTGCTTATGATTCCAGCAATGCCTACCGCAAGGAAGAAGTCCAAGAGTATGAAGGAATTGAATATAGTTGCGGGCGAATGCACCAACCGATTGCCACCCATTAGCGAGGGCCAGAGTGAGACCCTCGGTATAATTCCTTCGTATGGTTCTTCCGGTACATCACCATCATAGGAGTTTAGTGGAGCTGCATCACCTTTAGTTCCTCTACATGATACCCTATACGTGGATCTTGATATGCGGAGTGCAGTTCAGTTATTGACACGATTGGTGGCCGCTCAGGCCCAGCGTTAGGTTCCTAGTCCTTCTGATAGAGCTGTTAGCGCAATAGGTCGGGATTTCATCAATCTAGACCCTCCGGTATTCACAGAAATTGACTTGAACGCGGACCCACAAAGTTTTCTGGATTAGGTACATCGCACTTTGCGGGTGATGGATGCTACCGATACCGAGTCGGTAAAGTTTGCTTCTTATAGACTGCGGGATGTCACAGTAACATGGTTTGATACATGGGAGCAATCTAGGGGACCTCGTGCTAAGCCAGCAGGATGTGGGGAATTTTTAGAGGCTTTCTTACAGCATTTTCTAACAGTCGAGCTTCGATGGGCCAAATAGGACATATTCCTACGTCTTTAATAGGGTAGCATGAACGTTCGAGAATATAGCTTGCAGTTTAATTCCTTGGTTCGATATGCTCCTACAATTATAGCCGAGATGAGTGACCGGGTACACAGGTTTGTTACCGGCTTGGGGCCACACTTGGTCAACGAGTGTACTATGGCTTCTTTGAATCCGGATATGGATATTGCTCGCATCCAGGCTTATGCGCAGAACCAAGAGGATTGCAAGAGGCAACAACGGATCGATCGAAAAGGGCTCGGTCTGTAAGTGGCGTGAGGGACTTCGGGGGCGGGACCAGGCCACAGCCTTTCAGACGACCATCTTACCCAGCAGCCGGCACATCATTGCCATCTTCAGGATCGAGGGCTGATCGTTATACTCAAATGGGACCAGGCCAGAGTTCACCAGCACCAGGATCTTATTATAAAGTGAATTCTATGTAGATGAGGCCGCCATTGGCTCAATGTGGGCAGTGTGGTGGGACCCATACAGGGATATGCCAATAAGAGGGAAGAGTATGCTATTCTTGCTGGGAGTGTGGTCATATAATGCGAGATTGTCTGATAAAAAGTGAAGGTGGTAGAGCCCAGCCAGTCGGATCTACAACAGCTTCATCCCAATTAGCACGACCGTTAGGATAGAGTCAGCAGGCGTTGTCTGGCCGAGGTAGAGGAAGGGGCCAGAACTGTACTTATGCACTGATGGGACGGAAAGATCAGGAATCCTCACCTGATGTCATTACAGGTACGCTATCGGTCCTTTCACATAATGTGTACGCGTTGTTAGATCCAGGCTCAAATTTATCATATATTACACCTTTCGTTGCCTGTAAATTTGGTATGGATCCTGAGTTGATAAGGGATCCATTTGTGGTATCTACACCGGTTTGTGAATCGGTAATCGCTAGACGGGTCTATCGAAATTGTGCAGTATTAGCTTGTAGTCATTAGACCCTAGCAGATTTAGTGGAATTAGAAATGGTTGACTTCGATGTTATTATAGGCATGGATTGGTTAGCGTCATACTATACTAATATTGACTGCCGAACAAAGATTGTTAGATTCCAATTTCCAAGCGAGCCAGTCCTTGAATGGAAAGGTAATACGGCAACGCCAAAAGGTAAGTTTATTTCATACCTTAAGGCAAGAAAGATGATATCCAAGGGGTGTATTTAACATCTTGTTCGGGCAAGAGATGTCGATGTTGAACCACCTAATTCTCAATCAATTCCGGTGGTCAATGAATTTCTTGATGTATTCCCAGACGAACTTCCAGGCCTTCATCCTGAAAGGGAAATTGAGTTCGGTATAGATGTTTTGACAGATACTCAACCGATATCTATTCCTCCTTATAGGATGACTCCAGCTGAGTTGAAAGAATTGAAGGAGCAATTAAAGGATTTTCTCGAGAAAGGCTTTATTAGGCTTAGCATATCTCCTTGGGGCGTGCCGGTATTGTTCGTACGAAAGAAAGATGGCTCATTACGGAATATGTATCGATTACCGGCAGCTGAATAAAGTTACTATCAAGAACAAGTACCCTCTTCCCCAAATTGAGGATTTGTTTTACCAGTTATAAGGGGCGAGATGTTTCGCAAAAATTGACCTAAGGTCGGGGTACCATCAGCAAAAGGTTAAGGAGAAGGATATTCTGAAGACGGCCTTCAGGACAAGGTATGGGCATTTCGAGTTCATGGTAATGTCATTTGAACTTACAAATGCACCAACAACATTTATGGATCTAATGAATAGCGTGTTTCGCCTATTCCTGGACGTATTTGTGATAGTATTTATAGATGATATTCTGGTTTACTCCCACTCGGAAACAGAGCATGTGGATCACTTGCGGATAATACTACAAACACTTCGGGACCATAAGTTATATGCAAAACTATCCAAATGTGAGTTTTGGCTAAAGTCAGCGGCTTTTCTTGGTCATATAGTGTCAGACGAGGGTATAAGAGTTGGCACGCAGAAGATTGAAGCGGTGAAGAATTGGCCGAGGCCTATGACTCCAATAGAGGTTCGCAGCTTTTTGGCTTAGCCGACTATTATAGAATTTTTGTAGAAGGTTTCTCTACCATATCAGCACCACTAACGAAGTTAACACAAAAGGCTATAAAATTCCAGTGATCTGATGCTTGTGAGTGGAGTTTCCAGGAGTTAAAAGATAGATTAACATCGTCACCAGTCCTTACTTTCCCAGAGGGTCCAGAAGGTTATGTTGTGTATTGTGATGCCTCGGGAGAAGGTTTAGGATGTGTGCCAATGCAGTATGGTAAAGTGATTGCCTATGCTTCAAGGCAATTGAGGAAACATGCGAAGAACTATCCGACACATGATCTAGAGTTGGACGCGGTAGTCTATGCACTAAATATTTGGCGGCACTATTTATATGGTGTTCATGTGGACATTTTTACGGATCACAAGAGTCTACAATACATATTCAAACAAAAAGAGTTGAATCTAACACAAAGAAGATGGCTTGAATTATTGAAGGATTATGATGTGGACATCTTATATCACCCTGACAAAGCTAATGTTTTAGCAGACGCGCTCAGCCGTAAGTCAATGGTCAGTTCGATGCCAGTGCAAGTCAAAAGGAAGGAATTGGTAAAAGAGCTTCATCAGTTAGCTAGTTTGGGAGTCCGACTAGTGGATTCGGAAGAATGTGGCTTTGTGGTCCAGAATGTGTCAACATCATCCCTTATATCAGAAATTAAGGAACGTCAGTGGGAAGACCCTAATTTGAAGAATATAAGAGAAAACATTCAGCAGAAGAAGACCACGACCTTTGAGATTGACGAACAGGGAACTCTCAGGCACCAGGGTCGTCTATGTGTTCCAAATGTGACAGGATTGTGGGATAAAATTATGACGGAGATTCATTGTTCACGGTACTCTATTCATCCAGGATAAACTAAAATGTATCATGATCTCAAGAGTATTTATTGGTGGAATGATATGAAGAAGCGCGTGACAGAGTTTGTAGCTCAGTGCCCCAATAGTCAGCAGGTAAAAATAGAACACCAAAAGCATGGTGGCTTGACTCAAAATATTGAGGTTCTAATATAGAAATGGGAAATGATTAATATGGACTTCATTACGGGATTACCTCATTCCTAGCAGAAATTTGATTCTATTTAGGTAATTATGGACAGACTGACCAAATCAACTAATTTCTTGCTGGTGAAAACTACCTACACTGCCAAAGATTACGCGAATTTATATATTAAGGAGATCGTTCGACTTCATGGTGTGCCTATCTCTATTATATCTGACCGAGGTGCTCAGTTTACTACTAACTTCTGGAAATCATTTCAGAAAGGGTTAGGCACCCGAGTTAATTTGAGTACGACTTTCCATCCTCAGACAGACGGTCAAGCTGAACGAACGATTAAGACGCTCGAGGACATGTTACGAGCTTGTGTGTTGGACTTTAAGGGAGGTTGGGATGATCACTTACCCCTTATTGAGTTCGCGTACAATAACAACTATCACACCTGTATTAAAATGGCTCCATATGAGGCCTTGTACGGACGAAAATGTAGATCTCCTATTGGATGGTTCGAGGTAGGTGAATCAGAGTTATTTGGACCTGACTTGGTACACCAAGCCATAGAAAAGGTAAAGCTTATCCAAGAACGGTTGTTAACAGCTCAGAGTCGTCAAAAGTCATACGCAGATGTGCGACGGTGAGACTTAGAGTTTCAGGTAGACGACTGGGTATTTTTGAAGATTTCGCCGATGAAGGGTGTAATGAGATTCGGGAAGAAAGAAAAACTTAGTCCAAGGTATATTGGGCCATATCGCATAATTCGACGAATTGGCCAGGTAGCGTATGAATTGGACTTACCTTCAGAATTGGAGTGTGTTCATCCAGTCTTCCATATTTCCATATTGAGAGCATGTGTTGGAGATCCTTCTCGGATTGTACCAATTGAGGGTGTGCAAATTACAGAGGATCTGTCATATGAAGAAATTCCTATTGATATCCTAGATCGACAAGCCCGCAAGCTGAGGACTAAGGAAATAGCTTCTGTAAAGGCTCTGTGGCGAAATAGGAACGTGGAAGAGATGACATGGGAAACGGAAGAGGAAATGACGCGCAAATATCCACATCTATTCGAGACTAATGTCGAGATTTCAATAGAAACCTAAGGTAAATTACAATTCCTGTCATAATGTTTAACAATTGTGTATTCGAGTTACGTAACGGAGATTAGTTATGTTACCCCAACATTCGAGGATGAATGTTTCTAAGGGGAAAAGATGTAACATCCCGTACTTTCGGGTTACGATTTAAATCGCTAAGAATATATAAAATCGCTAGGCATGTGTAAATAGATCCGAGCGTTGGAAAAAATTATGTTATATTTATTTATGCTAATAAAGAGATTAGTATAACATTCAGCAATTAGTACTATTGCCTCTATTTCATACTTCTGCTCTAATGAGCACTTAAGCCCCAATTTTGGAATCAGTCCACTGAAGGGAAAAAATTTGCAGTCTCGTTTAGCCACTTTTATGTCCTTGTAAAATACAAGGTATGTTAAGACAAATTATTTCTTCTTTTTTTGCATGTTCCATGTACCAAAATAAAATCGTGATATTGCTCCATAATTT
Source organism: Anisodus tanguticus (assembly GCA_034509755.1). Taxonomy (NCBI): domain Eukaryota; kingdom Viridiplantae; phylum Streptophyta; class Magnoliopsida; order Solanales; family Solanaceae; genus Anisodus; species Anisodus tanguticus. The sequence continues at coordinate 17,382,239 of CM067540.1, forward strand.
ATTCTACTCCTAGTAGTTAAGAATATTCATGTTATTGATTCCTATGCTAAAAGCATGTCTAAATATGTTTCTAAGTCCTTATTGAGGCATACGAAAAATGTGTTGATATTCACAGTGTTAGCCAAAGGTGCAAGGATATTATGTCACTCGGGGTATTTTATTGTCATTTATGCATTTTCATTTGCATTGCATTTATATATTACCCTGGACCCACTGGTGCTATGCACACTACTATATGGTAAATATTATTTATATATAGGGGATATGGGGAAAGGGAAAGGCGTTATATACGCACACCACCTGCAGCTGGTACATACTATCACAAAAGAGCCCGAAGAGGCCAATTTGATGTGATGATGTGATGCCTGTATGTCTTATTAGGACGGGTTGCACGATCCGCAACACTAACATATATTGGGACGGGTTGCACGATCCGTGGCACTGATATATATATATATATATATATATATATATATATATACCACACTTGCATCATGCATATGTTAATTAACCATTACATGGTATGATGCCCACATAGGCTGTCATGGTAAGGAAATTGCCCGATGAGGCCAATAAATATGGACAATGCATTGTACATAACATGTAGGCAAGTGTATTAGGGCCCTCAGAGACAGTTCCTATTGGTCAGTTATTTATGTTTCAGTTATTGGTATATTCCTGTTATGCTGTTATTTATGCCTGACATACTCAGTACATCAGTCGTACTGACGTCCCTTTTGTCGGGGGACGCTGCATTTCATGTTCACAGGTTCGCATAGGCGAGGCGACGGCCCACGAGAATAGGTTGTAGATTTAAGTTGAATTTTTGGAAGCACTCCTCTCTTTCCGGAGTGTCGGTCTGATTTTGGTATGATACAATTTTGCGTGTCTATATGGGTATGGGGGGCCTTGTCCCGACCTTTGATGTTGCTACTCTTAGAGGCTTGTAGACATGTGTCCTGGCTAACTTGGCTAACTGGTCAAATGCTTAGATGAACTATCCATTAAAGACTTGTCAAACATGATAATTCCCTCTCTGGTGTCCTTAGGGTCTGTCAACCTATTCCCAGTCAAACTTGTTAATTCTACTATTAGCTTCCTATGGTGCCTCTCTTTCACTACTGCAGAAAAGTATTTGTTTATTAGCATCACCCGCTTAATCCAAGAAGCTCAAGATTTCTGTTGCAATGGTTTCTCTTCAATAAGAGACCATTATTCAAGTTGTTTTAGAGTTGCCTGCTCTTGGTCTGCTAGATCATCAATATAGTTAGCAGTCATCTTGTGCTGGATGTCTTTCAGAGCATTTCTAGCAGTAGTAATCTTCTCACTTACACCTTTGAACTCATCATTGTTTAGCTTCTTGAAAGCATTTCTAAGTCTTGAGTTGAAGCTAGATATTTTTTATTTAATCTCTATCGAGGTGTCTATTCCATCCATCTTCAACCAGTGTTATAAAGCTGGCATGATCTTCCCATATGTTGAAAAACTTAAAAGGAGTTTTAATACTGCAACTATCCTTCCAAATAGACAGTAACATAGGTGAATGGTCTGAAATGTGAGATTAACTAAAGAATTCACCCTCCCCTATAATGCTTTCATGTTGAGTATATTAGAAAAAATATATTATTTATTTGTATATCAAAAAATAGTTATTATAACCAGAAAAAAAAACATAAATGATTTAGTCTAACTTGAATTAGCAACCCAAAAGTTGACCAAAATTTAAAGGTCAAGACCACAAAAAAATCAAATATAAAAAATGCCCTTAATAAGATAAAAGGCAAAAAAGTAAAAAAGAATTCTCCACCTATAGGAGGTGGTGAAGATGTATAGGAGCAACAATAGTAGTGTTATTGGGTGAGCGTGTGGGGTTTCAATCCAATGCAGTGTGCGGAAGACGATCTAAAACATAAGAGAGATCTTCGGGAATCATGGTGAAGATGAGATATATGCAATGCTCAAAGAATGCTTTCCAAATAATACTTATAATTTTAATACAAAAAAAATATTCATATAAAAATGTCAAACATAAATATGACCTGAATCAATCTGAACTGCGATTCATATATCAAACATGATCAAAAATAATTATTAAAATAAATCAATAAAAGAAAATTTTAAAATAAATAATAAAAAATATGTTTTAATAATATTATGTATATGTTAAATGACTCGGGTATACGTGCGATGAACGTTCCTAGAAACTGACATAATTGTGGATAACTCTTTGTAAGTTTGGCTTTCTCTTTTTTCTCCAATGCCCGACACCTCAAGTCAAGAACCTCTCTTCGCAACTTTCAGTTGATCAATTTCTGACTAGTTGAAGCGATTCAAAGATGTTTGGAAGGGCATTGAAGAAGAGAGATAGCAACAAATATTATGAGATCTTAGGAGTCTCGAAAAGTGATTCTCAGGATGATCACAAGAAGTCTTATCATACAGCTGCTATCCAAAACATCCTGATAGGAGGTGATCCTGAAAAGTTTAAAGAGCTTTTCCAAGCTTATGAGGACTCGAGTGACCTCGAGAAGCGTGAGATATATAATCAGTATCGCGAAGATGCTCTAAAAAAAGGAATGGGAGGTGGAGGTGGTGAACATGACCCATTTAATATATTTCAATCACTCTTTGGTGGTGGAAGCCCCTTTGGTGGTGGTGGAAGTAGTAGAGATATAAGACAAAGAAGAGGAGAGGATTTAATCCACACTCTCAAGGTTTCTATGGAGGATCTTTACAATGGGACATCAAAGAAGATTTCACTATCTCGCAATATTTTGTGCACAAAGTGCAAGAGTAAAGGGTCCAAGTCAGGTACTTCTATGAAGTGTTCTGGTTTTCAAGAGTCTGAAATAAAAGTTCCGATTATATAATTTGATCCATCCATGATCCAGCACATGCACCATTCTTGTAATGAGTGTAAGGGCACCGATTAGATAATCAATGACAGATAGTTGCCCACAATGTAAAGGTGAGAAGGTTGTGTAGAAGAATAACTTGTTCAAAGTTCATGTGGAGAAGGGCTTATAGAATGTAACGACCCGTTTGGTCATTTATTATAATTCGACATCATATTCCCTAAAATAACCTTCTCGTGGTCCCATATCGGTGTTTATTGACTTATGATTTATTCTCCTTTTATTTCCGCTTCTAATGTATGTTGAAATATTAGACTTTAACATTGGTTCACCTACGGGCTAGGGTAGATGCCCTCATGGATTTATACGATTTTGGGTCATGAAAAATTTGGTATCAGAGTACTGGGTTCACCGATTTAATGAGTATAAAAGCAATAACTAGTTTTGTGGATCGGTACAACGACGTCCGTACCTATATTTAAGAGGCTATAGGGCATTTAGAAAATTCTATTTTTTCATTCTTTTCGTTTGTCCTTAACTTTATTAAATTCTAAATCTCTTGTTTCACTCTTTCTCACAGATGGTGAGAACTCGTTCAACCGCGGCTGGAGATCAGGATACCATAATTTCACCCGCACCTGCTACTAGGGTCATTGCACGGGGCGAGGGCAAAAGGTGACGAAAGGGTAGAGCTCGAGTTGCAGCCTTGACCAGAGGCCGAGTACCAACGATTATTTAGGACCGTGCTATAGTAGATTCTCCAGAGTCGAAGGTTATTCTGGAAGATGAGCACATTCTGGTTGATGAGGTTGATCTGACACATGTACCATCGGGTTCAGTTGCTATACATGTGCTTCAGGATACTTTGGTTTGCATGATGGTTTTTCTTGAGAGTATAGCATATGTAGGTATTCTATCGGTCAATTCTGAGGGTTCTCAGACATGGGTCGAAGGAAAGACACTAGGGGCTTAGCCAACTGCTGTTATGGCTCCCCATTTCTTAGGTATGCCATTTCATGGCCTTGCTTCACCCCATCTGTTCAGCCCATGATGATCATGGAGGAACAATAGATGTTTGACTGATTTATGAAGATGTATCCTTCGAGGTATGCTAGTGACCCAAATGATAATGCTTATAAGTTCTTAATTAGTTTCCAGGAGAGGTTGCACAACCTTAGGTTAGTGGAGTCTCGCAGGTTAGCCTACATGTTTTCTTAGATTATTAGACCAGCTAAGAAATGGTGAAGGTTGTATGTTGAGACTAGAATGGCAATGTCTCCTCCTTTTACTTGGGCTACTTTCATTGAGACATTCTTACAGAAGTTTTGTTCCCCATAGTGTGAGGGAGCATATGAATGTTTAGTTTGAGTGGCTACACTATGAGGGTATCATAGTGGCTGAGTATAAGACATAATTTCGTACATTATTTTGACATGCTTTGATGATTCTTTCAGATGAGGCTGAAAGGGTAAGGAGATTCAACAATGGGCTGACTTATCCTATTCGTTTGATTGCATCTTAGATGGTTGCCTCATGAGCTTCTTTTTAGAAGATAGTGGATGCGGTCAAGGATGTCGAGTTTATTATGCATGAGGATTATGAAGAGCGGATGAGAAAGAAGCACCAATTTGTTGCTTATGGAGGTCTTTCATCTGTAGGTAGGGGTCGTTCTGGTAGGAGTCATCACCGTCAGTTCAGCCGACCCGTTTATGTAGCCATGCCAATATCTGAGGAGGGTCAGTCTGTATGTAATTCTTATGGTCCAGGATAGGTATCTCAGAGTTCTTATGGGCCTTCAGGCCATGAAGGACACTCGGGTGCTGGACTCTAGAGGGTGTTTTGAGTGTGGTGATTCTGGGCATTTCAAGAGAGAGTGCCCCAGACTTAGGTGTATTAGGCAACATAAATGTTTTTAGACTCCTACACCTAGAAATGGTACAATCGTCTAGAGGTGGTTCCTAGGGTGGTAGATGTAGTTCTTATCCTGGTAGAAGCGGTTCTCATTCCGCTGAGGTGGTGGTCGAGTTGGTAATCAAATATAGGGTGATCGGGTTCATTGTTATTTTTTTTCGGGAAAACATGAGGCAGAGAACTCTAATGCAGTTATCACATGTATTATTCTAGTTTGCCATCGTCCCGCTAATGTACTATTTGATTTAGGCTCTACCTATTCTTATGTGTCTGCATACTTTGCTTCAAGTCTGGATATGATGTGTGAGTCCCTTATTTTACATGTTCATATTTCTTGTAACACATTGTACCTTTGGGATAATGTTTGACTCGTGTGATGATAACATAATAGAACCAATACAAGGAGTATAAGAAGTGTTTTGAAAACTAATTATGGTATAAGAAGAGTCTTTGGGCAAAGTATAGAGGGAAGCTACCCTACAAAGCATCTTTTCAAGTGAGTTTTCATGAGGCCTCACTTCAAGAGAGAATAAAACCATTATAAGTTGTGATTTTTGGAAAACTCAATACAATAAAATTGTATATCTTTGACATACCTTTCCAATGATGTATGGTGGATGCTGAACGGAGCTCTGTACAAAATGTTATACATGTTATACTAAAGAGCTATCGGTGGTGCTCATCCACGGGCTCGCGACGCGAGCAGGTTGACATCCCAGTGTCATGTTGCATTTTTGCAGGAAGTGAAGTGAACACCATCGCATGCATGAATACGTGCGTGCTCAGGCAGTGCACGCGACGCATCCTCTTTGACATGCGACCCTCTAACCTTTTTTAAACTACATTTTTCCTATTTTTCATTCTATTCTTCACTTCTTCAAACCCTAGCATGAATTTTCTATCCTCCCCCCATCCTTATAGCTCAAGGTAAGTCATTACCATGTATTCCAACACATTCATTAACGATTATACATGGATTCTAAGTGAAATCCTTTGTCTCTAACCTAGTGTTTTCAAGAGGATCCATCTCAAGATTTAAGGTTCAAGATTTTTATTTCTGCTTCAAGATTCTGACTTTACTACAAGTTTAGGAGCGCTAAGCTTATGTAGAGATTCTATCCATGTGTGGAAATATCATTATTCTTTCCCACGTCACGTTTATCCATGAAACACGAAATTCCACAAGCTTAGATTTTATTTATTTATTCTAAGTTCATGATAACCCTAACTACATGTATTTTTGTATGTCATGTATATATTACCAAGTCGTTAATTGTATTCATTTATATCATTATGATTGACATGAACCTGTCCATAATCCATGTATGCTCGTGTTATCTTTTCCATGATCTCTCAAAGATCAGCAATGAACTCAGATTGTTCCACTCTATGGATTTTTACGTATTTTCACGTCTCAAGAATTATATACATATATTTATACATATTTTCATGAAAATCTATGTTATGTATACGTGTTATAATCAATATTATGAATCATGTTTTGAAAACTATGGGCACATATACCACTTATATTCATGTTCATGTTTTTTGAGTAGCATAGATTTACTGAGAAGGTTCAGATAACCTGAAACTTCGTATGCCAACGTAGGGTAAGGATCACTCCGCCCAAATTAGGACGATACATTCAGACTATTGATTGGATCCACTCATGTCATTTTCATTTCTCATACCTTAGCAAGGTATGGGATTGCTCTGCTGGTTGGGCCAGGTACCAGACTCCACGTACTTACGTGGTGATTTTATATTATCGGTTATACTAAGGCTCTCCCACTTAAAAATATTTTACTCATATTACAACTTGATCATGCAGATCATGATCATGTCCAGGTCTCAGTTTCAGATTACATTTTACAGTATTCAGTTACAGTTTACAATTTACAGCTTCAGTTACAATTTACATTTACAGTTTCAGTTTTTTATTACTTCATGTATCCATGTTATTGATTGGGCTTCCATTCCTCGAGCACCCCCACTTACTATTCTTTTATTCAATTGCTTTATATACAAGTACAATTCAAATACATTTATGTCCCTTTTGCAATGGGCCTACACTTCCCGGTGCAGGTATGGAGTTTCAGGATGATAAATTTGTTCGCTAGAATTCTCATCGTATCAGCTGTTAGTGAGCCCCATTTCATTCGGAGTGTTGTCTTTATTTTACATTCATATCAGTCATGAAGTAGAGGTATGACGGGGGCCTTATCCCGATAAACAGTTAGTTTTCAGACTCATGTTCAGAGGTTTCATAGATTAGTCTAGCATGTCATGTCAGTTATTTAGACTTATTACATTTTCAGATTTATTTCCGCAATTATATTTTTAGACTATAATTACAGTATTCTATTTTACATGTTTTAAATTATTATCTCATGATTTTGATGCCCAAGTTTATTCGGCAAGCCATGTTGTTCACTCGGTCACATGCAGTCAGACACCGAGTGTCGTGTTATGCCCAGGCCATGGTTCAGTGCTTGAAAAATCTTGGTATCAGAGCACTAGGTTCAAGTGTCTTAGGGATTCTATGAAACTGTGTCTAATAGAGTCCTACTTATGGCTGTGAAGTGCGCCACACTTATAATTGGGAGGCTACAAGGCATCTAGGAAATGTTACCATTCTTTCAACTCTAGATCATTCCATAGAGCTATGCTATAAGAAACCGTTGATGCGTTGTTCCCTTTCCACTAAATACGCATCGTCTCTAAAAGAAGAAGAAAATGTAAAGCTATATCATTATTGATGTGTTGCTTTCAGATGGAGCATTAAGGAATAGAGCAAGTTTCATAGAAACTCATGGGGAGAATGGACCGATCCCTTGGTGCATTTGAAGCTATTGTTTCGAGGGGATATTCACTTATTCCCCTCTCGATAATGTAACTCTGACCCCGACTCCTAATAGAGTCGCTTGTACAACAAAAAGACAAAAGAGAGTCACTTATATTGATAGACCGGATTGCCCTACATGTGGGAAACACCACTTGGGCGAATGCTACATGAGACTTGAAATATGCTACCATTGTTGTAAGAGGGGCCACAAGAGGACCAAGTGCCCTAAGTTAGGCCACATGGAGTGCCACTTATCTCTTTATCATACAGACTCCCGTGAATGCTTTGTTTGCAAAAGATTAGGACATCTACAAAAGAAATGCCCCCAGTTTCATAATCGTATGGGTTCTGAGTTTCAGTAGCATCCTCCTTGCAGCAAATGTAGCAAAAGAGATGTAGAAGAGTGTCATATGGGTATGGATGTGTGTTATAATTGTGGTCTCCCAGGCCACATGCAAAGAGAGTGTCATTCAGCCAGGTATAGTAGTGCAAACAGCGGTGGTGGTGCAGTTCATCCCACCGGACCAGCCATAGCCAATTCAGCAGCACCTTTCATAGCCAGTGGCACTTGTGCACCAGCAGGACAAGACACATATAGCGGTGAAGTGTTAGGATGAAGTGGGGGTCAAACACGTTATCATGATATGGTAGGTCACTTGGATTCAGAGGCGTCATCATATGTTGTCATAGGTATGCGGATAATGTTTCCTTCTTGATATGTAAGAGATGGCGTGCCCCTAGATCTATTGTGTCTTATGTGGTTATCGTGCGATTGAAATTTCACGGTAGAGCATTTTAATTTTCCCTTTAATGATGTAGACATACTTTAGTGTGACTGCGTACAGGGCTAATGTTCAACTAGAACATATGAACATATGATGCCGAGTCTCCTAGCATAGTTATAATTTTATTAAATGGTTTATGCTGAATTAGAGGGCATGTTGTTAGTAAGTAGCCATAAGAATATTATTTTGATGGGTAATAGAGAAGGTAGGTAAGGAAATAAAATGACAAGTTTTATGGTGATAGTCTTAGAGACTAAATGAAATTAAGAGAAAAATTAGTAGAACGATTAGATAACCACTTATCACTAAACTTACGGGGTCCACGGGCTTTAAACGTTTGTTTTTGAACCAAGGGAGGGATCGCATGATAAGGTGCCGATATATATTATGTATTTCATAAAATATTATATTCGTCAAGAAAGAGTATGATAGAGGATCACAATGTAACTATGGTTAGGTATATGAGGAGAATTCATCTTTTGTCATTCCTGTTGAGATCAAGTATTGGATAAATCTGCATGAAAAGGTTAAAGATGTCATGAGAGCAAGTTTCAGAGCTAGAAATAAAATTTTGAAGTGATGTTACGTTTCCAATTCTGGAGTAATCCATGTACTAGGTGGTACTTATGCCAGACGTACTCTACTCATACCTTACATACTTATATCATGCCCATGTTAGAGCTTTACACTCCACGTTTAAGATTAAAGAATTAAGACTCCATACGATAGTAAGCTATGTATAAGAGATGTTATTTCATCTTTCGCACATCAGGTTGTGCACATGTCTAAAGTTTAAAACCGTATTCATGTCCCACGTATCTATCATGCTTTTATACACATGTCTATGTTCTAGTTTCTAAGTGCTTTCCGAATATGATGTTGATTTTGATAATGGCCGAGGAGAAGGTAATGTAAGTGTTAAAAAACTTAAAAGATCCTATGAAATGCACACCTTTACTTGGATAAGAGGAGAATGCCTAAGGTAAATGTCTTATTTTGACTCCAATGTTATGCTAAATACGTTTTAACGTACTCGTGCCCACGATCCATTTTTTCAATCATCCACTTATAGAGATATCATAACAATGATTTTGATAGGAAATGATGAAAGTAAGTCAAGATGGATGTCCTACCCACAATTCTATGTAATTCGTGCTTATGTTCCTCTAGTTAATGTTTTGAGATCATGATAACAATAATCAATTATAAGGGTAGGTTATGAGTAAAGGCGATGTGAGCTAATGCTGAGTTTCGTCTCCAAGGGAATTTTTGAAAATATCTCATAACTTGGTACAAAGGATGCCCTTTTTCTTTCACTAAGTACCTATGCCATGTTTATGTTCAAAGTGATTGTCTACTCATGTCTTAGGTGCCTGATGAATGAAGTATTCATGCCTATGATTCTTTCCTTCATGAGATTTATTTTATGAAGATGGTGTCGACTTACAGTGGTAAGAGTAAAATATGTTGACCATGTCCCATTCTTTCAATATATCTAAGTTATAAAGGCAATGCTTTATTTACGCCTTAAGTCCCTGAGTACCTAAGAGTGAAGCCTACAATCGTACTCTATGCAAGTCAAACTTATGACTTATTCCCACTTCAATACTTATGAAATCCTGTCCAAACGCCAGGGTGTGCAACTTCGATGTACTTATGTAAATGCCATGTTGCTTATGTCCCCATGCCTCATGTCATGCTATTCGTGTATTCACGTTTTATTCAATATTAATCACGTTTCCATGTATGCATGTTCCATATTACGTCCTTCTTGTTCAATTTACTCATGCCACGTCTATACTCTAAAACGATGTGTTTCATATGATTCGTACCTACGATTCCTTTCCTCTCAATCCTTTATGATCCACTCATGATAATGGAGCTGATGAACAAAAAGCAAGACACTACGACAAAAAAAGGCTTTTAGCAGCAATAAAAAAGGTCTTTAGTGGCAATAAGAATTGCCGCAAAACCATTTACCGGCCATTGAACTTTGGCCATTTATATTGGCGTCGCTAAAGCTTTTAGCTCCCATTCAATGGAATGTTGGTAAATCATGTTTTCATTGCCGCTAAAAGGTGTAAGCACTAGTGCCAACTAAAATGGCTGCTAAATCCATTCAAAATTTGCTTAATTCGCACCTTTTAGCGTCCACTTCATTGCCGCCAAATCTAATTAAATTGTCGCTAAAAGTAACATGTTTTAAAGGCAATTATTTAGCGGCAATTGTAATAACTATTAAATCTATCCAGAAAATTACATATTTTACACTTTTAGTGTCCTTTTTTATTGCCGCTAAATTCAAACGAATTATTGGTAAATGCTTAACCCTTTGGCTGCAAATGAAAAGTAGAATTTATTTCCATAAAATAATATTCAAGTTGACAAATGCTAAGAAGGAATATTACCAAAGATTCATAAAAACATAATATATTTCATTAAATCAAGACTAACAAAATTAAATACAAATTCATAATATTAGTGTGTCTCCACAATAAGATAAACTTACATTGATTGAGCTAAAAATATAATGTCATTATAATTAATCCTATTGAATACAGACAATAACAAAATAGTAAATGCAAAACCAGGCAAAACAATTTCTGCAATTCTTCATCCGACTGAAATTTTCCACATGCTAAACTTTCGAACATCATATTGTATGACCTGAAATAATAAGATAAATGAATATGAATAGATGTAATATGATAAAAATAAGTCGTGGATCATGTAAAATATACTGTTAAAATATTAACGGCTAACTTTTTAGGAAAATAATATGAATAGTGTAATAATGAGTAGGGAATGCAGAGACAGAAGAAGTCAACGAAGAGAGAGGAAACTTACCAAGCATAGGGTTTTTGTTTGGAGGGAAATTTTTTATTTCAGCTTCTTTTGAAGGGGGGACGAAAATTAAAATATTGCTCTTTAACCCGGGCTTCGCTGTAATTATCGATGAAGAGGTAAATTTTGCTGGTTAAAGTATATTAGCCGTTAATATTTGAGTACATATTATAAATTACCGGCAATCATCATATTGCCACTAAATTATTATAGCTAAAAGCCTTTTTTTGGAGTAGTGAGATAATCTAAGGATTCGCATCAATGTTTCAGAGCGAACAAGATAAGTTTCGAAATAATGTACGTTCCAATTTAAAAAAAGGGTTCCTTTCATGTATCATGTGGTACTTATTTTAGAAGTATTCTACTCAAATTTGACGTATTCATATCATGTCTATGCTCGAACTTCATGTTATATGTTAGGATCCTATTCATGTTCTATGACTCATGTATGTCTCATCCACACCGAGTTGTGCTTTCATTCAAGGCCTAAGTCATACTATTATCTCATGTCTATCGTGGTGATATATGAACATCTATGATCAAGTCTATAATGTTCAGTTCCCATCTCCACTCAGCATTCATATCTCCTATTGTAATGTTCATGTTTTCTGCATTCAGATCTTATGTTATGATATCCATATTTTCACGTATTCAAACCTCATGTCATTTCAACACTCATGTATCCACGTCAGCCAGTATACATGTATTCCTGTTCCATGTTTATGCTTCTCACGTCCATGCAAATTATCTTATGTTCATGCTCATGTTCCAGTACTCATGTCATTTGTGCCTATGAATTCTTTCTCGAATAACATGTATAATATTCATGTATACACTCATTTCAATAGATGTGTGTTTATGTCATACCTGGATTCATGACAGTTAGTATTCACGTATTCATGTCAGTTCAGTATTCATGTTAGCCACGTTCATATTTTAGTTACCCTATTATGTCATGTCACACATATATGATGCTCTGTGAGGCTTGTGTTGTGCTCTGGTTAACTGACAGGTGTTTGAAAAATGTTGGGATAGTCCTATCTACAAAGGAAACTCTGTCAAATTTTTTGTATAATTCCATAGTTAGTCCCACTTTTAGCCACGACCATCATTCGAAGACAAATGAACCATGTCTCATGATTCACGCTCATATATTCACTACTCATGTCTCATGCCCCCATGTTCATGTTTTCGTGTAATCATGTCATTTCAGTCCCCATGTTCTATGTCACGTTTATTCACGCTCATGAATGTAACACCTCGTACCATTAAACTAAACCATATCTAGAAAAACTAGTTTCAGATTCTGCAGAACCATTTTTATGGTAGGTTATACGGACCGTCAATTATTCGACGGCCCATCAAAGTGAACTATCAATTTCATTTTTGAAATTGACGGCTTGTTGGTCAATTATATGGACCATCAAATTATTGACGGCCCATCAACCTTCACCGTCCCAAGAACTCCAGTTATACAACTCTCTGGAAATTTTGGAAAAATGACAGTACAATTCGATTATACGGACAATCAAACATTTGAGGGACCGTCAAAATATTGACGGCCCAGACTCAGACCGTCGAAAATTTGACAGACCAGACTCAGACCGTCAAAAATTTGACAGACCGTTGAATTGACCATCAAACTTCCTCGACAACAAACAGTATATATACGAGACTTGATTCTTAAAAATCAGTTTTCACAATTCCCAAGCCCTAGAACGAAGGTTCTCTCTTCCCAACCATCTCATACATCAAGGTAAGTCCCTTTCATGTATTTTATGTGATTCTATCATAGTATAATCAATTTTCTACGTTAAGTTCACTATTATTAACCTAGGGTTTTCAAGGTAAATCCAATTTAAGATTTCAAGGTGCAATTTTTGGAGTTCTTCTTCAATGTCAGGGTTTTTAATACAAGTTTGAAAGCAAGTCGAATTATTGATGGCCCATCAACCTTTATCGTCCCAAGAACTCCAGTTTTACAAGTCTCTGGAAATTTCAAAAACATGAAAGTACAGTCCTATTATACGGATCGTCAAACATTTGACGGGCCGTCAATCTGGACCGTCAAAATATTGACGGCCTAGACTCAGACCGTCAAAAATTCGATGGAGTGTCAAATTGATGGTCAAACTTCCCTGACAGCAATCAGTATAAATACAAGACTTGATTCTAAGAAATATGTTTTCACAATTCCCAAGCCCTAGAACGAAGCTTCTCTCTTCCTAACCATCTTCTACATCAAGGTAAGTCCCTTTCATGTATTTCCATGCGATTCTTTCATAGTATAATCAATTCCTAAGTGAATTTCACTATTCTTAACCTAGGGTTTTCAAGGTAAACCCACTTTAAGATTTAATGGTGCAATATTTGGAGTTCTTCTTCAAAGTCAGGGTTTTTAATACAAGTTTGGAAGCAAGTCAGGTATGTAAAGATTCTATCCATGTGGAGACATCATTATTCTTTCCCACGCCACACGTAATCCATGAAATAAGAATTCTTTAAACTTAGGGTTTTGCTCAAGTTCATATTAACCTTATACATGTTCGATTATACATATTTATAGCATGTTGTCATTCATTATACTCATGATGTGTAAATTGTGATTGTTATGAACATGTCCGTAATCCATGAACCCATGCTTTGATTCATGAATTCTTAATTATCAAGTCATGAATTATTATTATTTAACCTATGAAATTATACATGTTTTCCCACAAGATATATATATATATATTATGAAATTATGTTCATGTTAAACTATCTCAGATCGTGTTTACAAATTATTTCATGAAATTCATGGGCTTAGAAGCCACTATTTTCAAGTACATGTTTTGGGAGTGTATAGTTTACCGTGAAGGCCCAGATAGCTTGAAACTACAAATGACACCATAGGATAAGTCTCACTCAGTCAGAGGGAAATACCTTCAGATTTCAGATTAGATCATTTCATGCCATTTTCATGTCTCATACCCTGGCAAAGTATGGGAAATATCTACTGGTCAGGCCTGGTATCAGACTCCACGTACCCACGTGGTGTTTCATGTTGTCGCTTATGCTACTACTCTCCCTACGGATATACAATTATATATATACAGAGATACAATTTTTCAGACTTTACTCATTACTATACTCATGTTCATGTTTATGTTTCAGTTTAAGTTTCATATTTTTCTTATATCATGTGCCTGCTTATTTCCTTCAGTTGCTTTACATATAGTACAATTCATATGTACTAACATCCATTTGCATGGGGCTTGCTCACTAGGATTACTTCAATACCATCTATTTCAGTGAGCCCCATCTCATTCGGGGTGTCAGTCTAGTGTCTTATGATTATATTTTATTAGCAGAGGTATGCCAAGGCCTTGTCCTTGCAGACAGTTTTGTAGACTCTTATTCAAAGGTTTCATAGACTTGTCAGTATCATGTCAGTCATGTCAGTATTAAGTTTTCAAACTTATCATGCTTTACTCAAATTATTTCCACTATGATTATTTCAGACTACTTACAACATTATGTTTTACATATTTTAAATCATTATTTTAGTATGTTTTGATGCCCATGTTGACAAGCAAGTCTTGTGGTTCACTCGGTCACATGCAGCCAGGCATCGAGTGCTATATTCTACCCAGGCCATGATTCGAGGCGTGACAAAGCTTAGTATCAGAGCCCTAGTATCAAGTATCTTAGGGCCTCTATGAAACTATGTCCAGTAGGGTCACATTTATATGTGTGAGGGCGCCACACATATAAACAGTTAACCACTAAGACATCTAATATTGTCTTACTTCTTTGTACTCTAGATCGTGCAGTTAGAGCTATACCTTCAAGATATCCCTCTAACTCATGCATATTATGTTTTTCAAAAAATGCCTACAAAAAGGAAAATGACTACAAGAAAGAGAGTTGCTGCTAGTACCGCTCGTGTAGAAAATGCTTAGGCTCAAGGAACCAATTCGGGTACAGCACCACCCGATATCAGAGGGCCAACGAAGATCCCAGTTCCGCCGCCCATCACTACTAACTCTAATGTTAGGGGAGCTATTCAGCTACTCACCCAGCTTATGGCTGCTCAAGCCAATGTTAGGGAACAACTCCATGTACGGGGATAAATAGGGAGTCACCTAGTTTCAGGACTCATGAGTTCCTTCACATGGACCCTTCAGTGTTCACATGAACTTGTAAGAAAGAATGTCCACAAAACTACATTGATGGGCTTCATAAAATCTTTCATGTGATACATGTTAATGAGGTTGAGGCAACAGAGTTTTGAGCTTATTAGTTGCAGGATGTTGCTAACATATGATATGAGTCTTGGGAGCAATCTCGTGGGGAAGATGCACCTCCGGCGACTTGGGATGAGTTTACAGATGCATTCATTGAACATTTTCTGCCAATAGCGGTCAGAGAGGCTAATGTTGTGGAATTTGAAAAGCTCAGGCAAAATGGCAGAACAGTGCAGGAGTACTACCTTCAGTTTGTCTCTTTGGCAAAGTATGCTCCACATATAGTCCAAGACATGAGGGCCAGAGTTAGGGGTTTTGTGTATGGTCTTGATCCCTAATTGTGCGATGCAACTAATATCATAGCTCAAATACGAATATGACTATTACAAAAATGGTTACTTTCGTACAGTGTAATGAGAGCAGGTTGAAGGAAGAAGAAGCCTTGTAGAAAGAGAAGGACAAAAAGTTTAATAAAAGAGCAAAGTATTCAGGTCATTTTAGTCATGGGGAAGCAGACAATTCTTCAAAAATAGGCCATTAGGACATGCTCCATCTTCAGCCAGTGCCCCAGCCCCAAAGTTCAGAAATGATAACAAGGAGTTGAACTTCAGAGCATCACGCTCTCAGTCACAGGCTAGCATGGGTCAAAGTTCTTTCAGTAATCTTGTTTATGCTAAATGTGGTAAGAGGCATCCAAAAGAGTGTCACCTGGGTATGAATGTGTTTTTGGTATGTCCATCAAGGTCACTTTTAGCGAGATTGTCCATCAGTGAGACATGGTACATGAGGTCGAGTGGCTTAGTCCATAAATTCAGCAGTCCCTCATAATTCTTAGGCTCAGTTAGGGCGTGGTCCAGCTAAGTTCGATAATGCAGACGGAGGTCCAAACCGATTTTATGCATTATCAGGTCGATACGATACAGAGGCACATACAAATGTAGTCACATGTATATTGATCGTTTTCACTTTTGACATTTATACCCTTATGGATCCTGGATCCACTCTATCATATGTAACCCCATTTGTTGCTAAGAAATTTAGGATACAACCAAAAAAGTTACATAAACCCTTTAAAGTATCCACTGCAATCGGTGAGTCAGTTATAGTTAGGTGGGTATATAGGGGTTGTCCAGTTAAAGTCTATCACTGCATTACCATAGCTGATTTGGTAGAGTTAGAAATGGTAGACTTTGATATAATCATGGGTATTGATTGGTTGTCTTCATGTTATGACACAGTAGGTTGTAGAAACCAAAATTGTCAGTTTCAAATTTTTCGGTGAACCAGTCATAGAATGGAAGGGTGATGCAGTAGCACCCATGGGTAGGTTTATTTCCTCTCTTAAAGCAAGAAAGATGATATTCAAAGGATACATATACCATCTATTCTGGGTTAGGGATGCAGATACCAAGACCCCAAATCTTCAATCTGTACCAGTTGTCAATGAGTGTCCAGAAGTCGTTCTAGAGGATCTTTCGAAGTTCATCCCGACATGGAGATTGACTTTGGGATTGATCTAATTCCCGACACTAAGACGTTATCTATTCCTCCATACATAATGGATCCAACAGAGTTATGAGAATTAAAAGCCCAGTTAAAATATCTCCTTGATAAAAGATTCATTAGACCAAGTATCTCACTATGGGGTGCACCAGTCTTATTTTTTCAGAAGAAGGATGGGTCCATGCGTATGTGCATTGACTACCAGTAGTAGAACAAGGTCACCATTAAGAACAATATCCTCTTCCCAAAATCGGTGATTTGTTTGACCAACTTCAGGGTGCTCAGTGTTATTCCAAGATTAACCTCAGATCAGGGTATCATCAACTTAAGGTCAAGGAAGTTGATATTCTAAAAACCACTTTCAGAACTCGTTACAGTCATTTTGAATTTTGTGTCATGTCGTTCGGATTGACAAATTCTCCAACTACGTTCATGGATCTTATGAACAAAGTTTTCAAGCCTTATCTCGATCTTTTCGTTATTGTATTTATTTATGATATTCTAGTTTATTCCTGTAGTGAGGTTGTCATGTAGAATATCTCAGAATATTGTTGCGGATATTTAGGGACCGCAAGCTTTATACCAAAATTTTCCAAGTGTGAATTTTGGCTTAAGTTAGTGCATCCTTAGCCCATGTGATTTCAGGCAAAGACGTCCAAGTTGATTTTTAGAAAATAAATGTTGTTAAGAATTGGCCCAGACCCACTTCTGCTTTAGATATTCAGAGCTTTTTAGGTCTGGCAGGCTATTACAGATGATTCGTAGAGGATTTTTCTTCCATCTCATCTCTATTGACCAGATTAACTCAGAAGAAAGTTAAGTTTCAGTGGTCAGATGACTGTGAGTGTAGTTTCAAAAAATTGAAAACGAGACTGACTTATGCTCCAGTGTAAATATTTCTAGAGGGAACCGATGGGTTCGTTATATATTATGATGCTTCAGGAATTAGTCTTGGGTGTGTTTTAATGCGGCATGGTAAGGTTATAGCTTATGCATCTAGACAACTTAAACCTCATGAAAAGAATTATCCGACTTATGACTTAGAATTGGCAGCTGTGATTTTTGCACTCAAAATATGGCATCATTATTTGTATTGAGTTCACGTTGATATTTTCACATATCACAAGAGCCTTTAGTATATTTTCAAGCAGAGGGAGTTGAATCTGAAGCAGAAGAGATGACTCGAATTGATAAAGGATTATGATGTAGATGTTCTCTACCATCCAGGAAAGGCAAATGTGGTAGCAGATGCTCTTACTCGGCGATCCATGGAGAGTTTAGCTCATGTTGAAGAAGGTAAGAGAACCATGACCAAGGAGATTCATCGACTAGCCAGTCTAGGAGTTTGACTCTTGGACTCCGAAGATGGCAGTGTTGTTGTTCAGAACAAGTCTGAATCCTCCTTAGTAGCTAAAGTGAAGGAGAAACAGTTTAGTGATCCCTACTTGATACAGCTGAAACAGGGGATTCACAAGCATAAGACTATAACTTTCTAACAATGGGGAGATGATGTTACTCTGAGGTACTGAGGCAGATTAATTATTCCAGATGTAGATGGACTCAGAGAACAAATCATAGCAGAAGCACACCATTCCAGGTATTCTATTCACCCAGGTTCTACAAAGATGTATCATGATCTTAAGGAGGTTTATTGGTGGAACGATATGAAGAGGAATGTGACAGATTTTGTGCCAAGTGTTTGAATTGTCAGCAAGTGAAAGTCGAGCACCAGAGGCCTGGTGGGTTGGCTCAGACAATTGATATTCCTGTTTGAAAATGAGAGATGATAAATATAGACTTCATAATAAGTATACCTCGCTCAGCCTGAAGGCATAATTTAATTTTGGTGATTGTGAACGACTGACTAAATCAACTCAGTTCTTGCCAATTATGTTAAGTTGTATATTTGAGAAATTGTCAAGCTTCATGGGACACTGGTGTCTATTATTTCAGATCGTGGTGCTCAGTTCACAACACATTTTTAGAGGTCATTTAAAAAAGGATTGGGTACCAAGGTAAATCTCAGCACAACTTTTCATTCTTAGACAAATGGCTAGGCATAACACACTATTCAGACTATTGAGGATATATTGAGGGCATATGTTCTCGATTTTAAAGGTAATTGGTATGATCATTTGTCCTTATTGAATTTTCCTATAATAACAATTATCATGCCAGTATTCAGATGGCACCATTCGATTCCTTGTATGGGCGAAGGTGTAGATCGCAAATTGGTTGGTTCGAAGTTGGTGAAACAGAATTACTAGGACCAGACTTGGTCTATCAGGCTTTGAAAAAAGTCAAGTTGATTCAGGAGCGTTTGAAAATAGCCCAGAGATGCTAGAAATCTTATTCGAATGTGAGGCGTAGAGACTTGGAGTTTCAGGTTGATGATTGGGTATTTCTGATAGTATCACCTATGAAAGGTGTCATGAGATTTTAAAAGAGAGGGAAGCTCAGTCCCAGATATATCGAACCCTACAAGATCTTGAGGAGAGTTGGCCAAGTGTCTTATGAACTTGAATTGCCACAAGATTTAGTTGTTGTTCATCCAATGTTTCAGATTCAAAAATTGAGAACTAAGGAAGTCGCCTCAGTGAAAGTGTTGTAGAGAAGTCAAAATGTTAAGGAGGACATATTGGAAGTTGAAGAGGACATGAAGTCTAGATATCCGCATTTATTCGAGGAGCAAGCAGAAAATGAACAAGGTAAATACCCTCAATATTCATGTCATGTCCCTTGCGTATTTATGTCTCATGTTTCATATTTAGGTATTCAGTACTCATGTCCCATGTCCTTGTTTTCATGTAATCATGCCAGTTCAGTTTCTGTGTTTCATATCATGTTTCCTCACGCTCATGTACTCATGCTATGTCCAGTATCATTTCTAACCATGACCTATTATGCAAGGATGAATGATCCCAAATGGGAGATATTGTAACACCACGTACCATTAAACTAAGCCATGTCTATGACTCAAGGATGTAGGAAACCAAAATGGGGAGTTAAGTCAAAAAACCAGTTTTAGATTATGCAGAACCATTTTAACGGTAGGTTCTATGGACCGTCAATTACTCGATGGCCCATCAAGTGAACCGTCAATTTTATTTTTGAAATTGACATCCTGTTGGTCAATTCTACAGACCATCAAATTATTGACAACCCGTCAACCTTCACCGCCCCAAGAACTCCTGTTTTACAACTCTCTGAAAATTTTTGAAAAATGACATACAATCCTATTATACAAACTGTCAAACATTTGACGGGCCGTCAATCTGGACCGTCAAAATATTGACGGCCTAGACTTAGACCGTCAAAAATTTGATGGACTGTCAAATTGATGGTCAAACTTCCATGACAGCAACCAGTATAAATACAAGACTTGATTCTAAGAAATATATTTTCACAATTCCCAAGCCCTAGAACGAAGGTTCTCTCTTCCTAACCATCTTCTACATCAAGGTAAGTCTTTTCGATGAATTTCCATGCGATTCTATCATAGTATAATCAATTCCTAAGTGAATTTCACTATTCTTAACCTAGGATTTTCAAGGTAAACCCAATTTAAGATTTAAAGGTGCAATATTTAGAGTTCTTCTTCAAAGTCAGGGTTTTTAGTACAAGTTTAGAAGCAAGTCAGGTATGTAAAGATTCTATCCATGTGGAGACATCATTATTCTTTCCCACGCCACACGTAATCCATGAAATAAGAATTCTTTAAACTTAGGGTTTTGCTCAAGTTCATATTAACCTTATACATGTTCGATTATACATATTTATAGCATGTTGTCATTCATTATACTCATGATGTGTAAATTGTGATTGTTATGAACATGTCCGTAATCCATGAACCCATGCTTTGATTCATGAATTCTTAATTATCAAGTCATGAATTATTATTATTTAACCTATGAAATTATACATGTTTTCCCACAAGATATATATATATATATTATGAAATTATGTTCATGTTAAACTATCTCAGATCATGTTTATAAATTATTTCATGAAATTCATGGGCTTACAAGCGACTATTTCAAGTATATATTTTGGGAGTGCATAGTTTATCGAGAAGGCTCAGATTGCCTAAAACTATGTATGCCATTGTAAGATAAGGGATGCTCCGCCAAATGACGTACTTTCATATTTAAGATTGGATCCTATCATGTCATGTTCATGTCTCATACCTTGGCAATGTATGGGAAAGCTCTACTGGTCAGGCCAAGTACCAGACTCCACATACCCACGTGATGTTTCATGTTATCGGTTATGCTACTGCTCTCCCTATGGATATACAATTATATATATACAGACATAAAAATTTTCAGACTTTACTCATGTTACTATACTCATGTTCTTTTTTATGTTTCAGTTTCAGTTTCATGTTTCTATTATATCATGTGTCTGCTTATTCCCTTCAGTTTCTTTACATATAGTACAATTCAAATGTACTAACATCCTTTTGCATGGGTCTTGCACTTCACGGTGTAGGTGCTGATTTTCAAGGAGACGGATCTACTCACTAGGATTGCTTCAGTACCAGCTATTTCGGTGAGCCCCATCTCATTTGAGGTGTCAGCATAGTGTCTTATGATTATATTTTATAAGCAGAGGTATTCCAGGGCCTAGTCCTGGCAGACGGTTTTACAGACTCATGTTCAGAGGTTTCATAGACTAGTCAGTATCATATCAGTCATGTCAGTATTAGATTTTCAGACTTATCATGTTTTACTCAGATTATTTCCGGTATGATTATTTCAGACTACTTCCAGCATTATGTTTTACATATTTTAAATCATTATTTTAGTATACTTTGATGCCCATGTTGACAAGCAAGTCATGTGGTTCACTCGATCACATGTATCCAATCATATTTGTTGTGTTCCGCTCATGCCATGGTTCGAGGAGTGACAATGTAATTATGCCATGTTCCCAAGTTCTTGAGTTAATTGCATTCCTATCCATGACCCATCATTCAAGGACGAATAATCCCAAGGGGGAGATATTGTAACACCTCGTACCTTTGGGCCAATGTTTGACCCATACGATGGGAACATAATGGAACCAATATGAGGAGTATGCTAAGTATTTTGAAAACTAATCAAGGTATAAGAGGAGTCTTTGGAAAAAGTATAGTGGGAAGCTACCCTACGGAGCATCTTTTTAAGTGAGTTTTCACGAGGTTTCACTTTAATAGAGCATAACACCATTATATGTTGTGCGTTCGGAAAACTCAAAGCACTAAAGTTGTTAATCTTTGAAATACCTTTCCAATGATATATGTTTGAGGCTGAACGGAGCTCTGTACAAAATGTTATACATGTTGTACTAAAGAGCTGTAGGTGGTGCTCATCCACGGGCTCGTGACGCGAGAAGTTTGACATCCCCGTGTCATGTTGCATTTTTCCAGAAAGTGATGTGAAGGCCATCGCATGCATGACTATGTGCGTGCTAAGGCAGCACATGTTTCTAGGCACGCGACACATCCTCCTTGACGTGCGACCCTCCAACCTTTTTTAAAATACGTTTTTCCTATTTTTCATTCTATTCTTCACTTCTTCAAACCCTAGCACAAATTTTCTCTCCTCCCCTCATCGTCATAGCTCAAGGTAAGTCATTCCTATGTATTCCAACACATTCATTGATGATTATACACAGATTCTAAGTTAAATCCTTTGTCTCTAACCTAGGGTTTTCAAGAAAATCGAACTCAAAGTTTAACCCATGTTGATTTAGCAATCCATGTGGATTACTCGGTCACATGCAGTCAGGCACCGAGTGTCGTATTACGCCCAGGCTCTGGTTCGAGGCGTGACATTTCTATTCATGTTGGGAATTTTATAGTGAAAGATCGAGTTCATTGGTCTTTTATAGTTACCTTGATTCGGTATGACACTCAGGTAGACTTGAAGGTTTTATATATGGTAGACTTTGATGCAACTATTGGGATGACTTGGTATCTCTTATCATGCAACCTTGGAATTTCACGCTAAGACAGTTACTTTAGCCATGTCGGGTATTCCGCGATTAGTGTGAAAGGGTGCTCTGACCATGCCCAACTCTAGTCCTAAAAAGTATAAGCGGTCACTACAAATATAATCTGTTCTAAAAGTCTGGAGTCGAATCCCACAGAGAACTAACGTTAGCTATAACTGTTCAATATTACTAAAATTACAAGTTTGAATAATTTTATGAGTTACAAAAATTATAATGTCAATCTTAAACAACTTAACTGAAATAATAAAGCAATAAGAATTATCAACTAATTAGAGAATGGGTTGACTTCAAATTTAAGGAGGCCTAGGATTATAATTTCTTCAATTATCAAAATCCTTCTCACTATGTTATTTATAATCTCGCCGATTTATTCTCTATTGATCGTGAGCACTCAACTCATTGCAATTATCTCTCGATCAATTGTAGTAATTTTCTAAAGTTATTCTCTCAAACTAATTACTCTAGCTAGCAATTTCTCACTGCTCACTATGACCTCATCAAAGCTTCGTTATTTCTAATCCCATTTTTAAACACGTAGTACTGATATCTCAAATACCTAGGAGTGATGTTGTTCAACAACAACCTAAATATGAATCCCTTCTCAAGAAACACATAATAAATAGGCACAGTCAATCGATGACCATTCAATCAACTAAAATAAGCATGTAGTTGAACAAGTAGAAAAATTTAACTGCTCAATTAAATAAAAACGTAACAAGAATTCATCCTATAAAAGGTTAAATCAAAGCCCTAGATAGAGAGTTAGATACTCATAAAAGTATGTGAAAATAATATACTAAAATTCATAACCAACAATAGAAAATAGGAATAAGAAAAGAAAAACTCATTGCCAGATCTTTCCCCTTGCTCCACGACAGCTCCTTGCTCTCCTTAGATTAAATCTCCGAAATATTGTGTCTTAGGATGTATTTATATGACCTAGAATGTGTAGGGAATCAAATAAACTAATCAAAACTCATTTGGAAAATCATTATTGGCTCGTATGAACTCTCACTTTGTGAGGATCATAGGCGAGCCCAACTAGCTCTAAATTTTCTCTTATTTCTTAGCTCGTTTATGGGCTTGCCTGACGAGGATGTTGACGAGCCCTCTCAGATATGTTTTTGGCCTAGCTCGTCAACTTACTTTCCTTTTCCTTCGCTTCGTTGTTTTGTGCGAGGGCTAAACTACTTGGCTCGTCAAGCTGCTCGCAAGGTGAGCATGATAGGCGAGCTCGGCCATTCTCTGATCTTCATTTTCTTATCTAAACTTGAATCAAATAATCTCTTTTCCAATCGCTTTTGTCTAACGATCTTCCTACACATACAAATACATAATAAGCTTAAAGCGATATAATTTATACTCAAAAGACGATAAAAGTAGTAAGAAGTGAGGTAAAATAATGACTAAATATATGCATTTTTGGCCGAACATCATGCTCTAAGTTAGTATCTGAAGAGAGTTATATCATTCCTTAAGGCCCTACGAATGGTTGAGAAGTGGTGTCTCACTTACGTAGCCTACATCTGAGATACTAGTACAGAGACTCCTCTATTTTCGGTAGTGATGGAGTTCACAGGGGTTCTTCTGACACACCTACCAGGTGTCCCACCTGATCATGATATTGAATTCTGCATTGACTTGGAGCCGAGCACTCAATCCATTTCTATTCCGCCATATCGGATGGCACGGTCCGAGTTGAAAGAGTTAAAGCAGCAATTATAGGATTTGTTGAGTACAAGGTTCATTATACCTAGGGTTTCTCTTTGGGGTGCTCTGGTGCTATTTGTGAGATATAAAGACGGGTCTCTACATATGTGTATCAACTATCAGCAATGGAATAAGGTGACTATTAAGAACAAGTATTTGATACCTCACATTGGTGACTTGTTTGATCAGCTTTAGGGTGATTTGGTCTTTTCCAAGATTGATTTAAGGTTATCATCAGTTGAAGATTAGGGCAGAGGATGTTTCTTAAATAACTTTCAGGATGTGTTATGAGGACTATGAGTTTTTGGTGATGTCATTTAGGTTGACCAATGCTCCAGTAGCCTTTATGTACTTGATGAATGGAGTATTTAGATTGTATTTGGATTTCTTCATTATTGTCTTCATCGATAACATTTTTGATATACTCTCGAGTAAGGAGGAGCATGAGAAACATTTGAGGATCGTGCATGAAATTCTAAAGGAGAAGAAACTTTATGACAAGTTTTTGAAGTATGACTTCTGCCTTAGTTCGATGGCATTTTTGGGGCACGTAGTGTCCAAGGAGGATATTATGGTGGATCCCAAGAAGATTAAGGCGGTTAGAGATCTGACTAGACATATTTCATTTACTGAGGTTCATAGTTTCATAGGCCTCGCGGGTTATTATTAGCGATTTATGAAGATGTTTTTATTCATTGCATACATGTTAACTAGATTGACTAAGATGGAAATGGATTTTTAGTGGTCCTATGAGTGTGAGGAGAGCATTCAAAAGCTGAATATTCTGTTGACTACCGCTCCAATCTTGACTTTACCTATAGCGGTAGAGAGTTTTATGGTGTATTGTGATGCTTTGATAGTTGGCCTTGGATGTGTGTTGATGTAGAAATTCAAGGTGATAGCCTATGCTTCGAGGCAGTTTAAGGTTCATGAGAAGAATCACCCTACTCATGAATTGGAGTTAGCAGTGGTGGTGTTCGCATTAAAGATTTGAAGCCATTATTTTTATGGGGTGCATTGTGAGGTATTCACGAATCATCATAGTCTTCAGTACATATTAAACCATAGGGATCCTAATTTTGAGGCAGTGTAGATGGTTAGAGTTGCGTAAGAATTATGATATGACTATTCTTTATCATGTGGGCAAGGGCAATGTAGTGGCAAATGCCTTGAGTCGAAAGGTGGTAAGTATGGGTAGCCTAGCATTGTTGCATGTGGGAGAAATTCCTTTGTATATGGATGTTAAATTGTTGGCCAATAGCTTTGTGAGACTTGACATTTTGGAGCCTGTCAGGGTTCTAGCTTGTGTGGAGGCAAAGTCTTTATTATTGGAGCAAATTAAGGCTCAATAGTTCGATGATGTAAAGTTATCTAAGATTCATGACAAGGTGTTACAACATAAGGTCAAAGAGGTGATTCTCGATTATGAAGGCATTCTGAGGATCAAGGGTCAAATTTGTATTCCTAAAGTTAGTCATTTGACTAAAATGATCATGGATGAGGCGCATAGTTCAAGGTATTCCATTCACCTCGGGGCTACAAAGATGTATCGTGACTTGAAGCAACATTATTGGTGGTGTCGGATGAAAAGAGACATAATGGAGTTCGTGTCTCTGTGTTTGAATTATCAATAGGTGAATTATGAGCACCAGAAGTCGAATAGTGTAATCCAGATGATGGCCATACCTAAGTGAAAGTGGGAACAAATAGCTATGGACCTTGTAGTAGAGTTGTCACGCGCTTCAGTTAAGTTTGATGTTATATAGATCATTGTGGATAGGTTGACCGAATCTGCGTATTTTGTTCCCATTTATACTACCTATAATTCTGGGAAATTAGCCAAAATCTGCATATAAGAGATAGTTCGTTTGCATGTGGTTCCCATTTCTATTAATTCGGATCGAGGCACTCAGTTTACATATCATTTTTGGCGGTGTATGCAAAATGAGTTAGGTACTCAGGTGGAGTTTAGTACAACATTTCACCCTCAGACAGATGGTCAGTCCGAGTGGACTATTCAGGTCCCTGAGAATATGTTGTGGGCCTGTGTGATCTATTTTGGTGGTCATTGGTTCTAGTTCCTACTCTTGGTGGAGTTTACTCATAATAATAGCAATCATTCGATATTAAGATAGCACCATTCGCGGTTCTATATGGTAGGAGTGTTGCTCTACAATTGGTTGTTTTGATGCTTTTGAATTTAGGTCATGGGGTACTGATTTGTTGAGATATTCCTTGAATAAGGTTAAGTTGATTCAGGAGAGGCTTCTCACAGCTAAGAGCATGCAAAAGAGTTATGCAGACCAAAAGGTTCGTGAGTTGGAGTTCATAGTTGGAGAGCGAGTTTTGTTAAAGATTTCGCCCATGAAAGGTGTGATGAGGTTCAGGAAGAATGGCAAGTTGAGTCTAAGGTTCATTGGAGCATTTGAGATTATTAAGTTGATATGATCCTAGGAAGCTCGTGGGCGACTATGAAGGCTAAAACCCGTGATGGAGCTTCAAACGTTTATTTTCTTGCCACACGTCCTTTGGTGATGGAGATAGGGCCTTTGGAGGTCATGGAAGGACAAGTCACAAGCACATACATTGTGTGGATGATTGCTTAGAAGAAGCATGGATATGAAGTCCAATTGATGGAAGCCACACAATGTGGTTAAAAGTGCAAACGTGGCTAGTAGTATAATTTATGGTTAAGGAGTGCAATTCGTGGTTAGGAATGCAATTCATGGCGAGGAGTGCAAATTAGAGGCTAGGATTCCAATTTAAGAGAAGAAGGGTCCATGCTGGGTTATTTGTGCAAAGGCCACTTTAGGGTCTTTGTTGTAATAGGGATACTATATAAGGAACCCTTAGTCTTATTTTCATGTTTATCTTGTTTTGATGATGAAACTCTTATGAGAGATTAATATTGTAGTTTATAAGTTATCTCTAGTTCTTAGCATAATTTGTAGTGTAATTCTGAGGTTGTTCTTGACCTTGTTCGTGATTCACAATTGAGCTTTGCTCACTAGTGGAATCATTCCAAAAACTCTTATATTTTAGGTGCTTTTATAGTTCAATTCCATTGAGGTCTTTGATTTCATATATTATTGGTTGCTTTGGATTACTATTCTTGTGTCTATTCTCATATCCTTTAACTTTTCGCATTTTCGATTCGACTTCTTAGAGTTTCATTTAGTGAATCTTATCATAAGCGTATTGGTGAGGTGACCCATGAGTTGGCTTTACCTCCTGAATTTTCAAGTGTTCACCCAGTATTTCATGTTTTGATGTTGAAGAAGTATCACTTAGATAGTTCTCATGTAATTCAGTGGGTTTCGATGTTACTTGATCAGAATTTGACTTTTGAGGAAGAGCCGATAACCATTTTGGATAGGCAGGTCCGGAAGTTGAGATCAAAAGAAATTGCTTTAGTAAAGGTGCAATGGAGGCACCGTCCGCTTGAGGAGGCTACTTGGGAGACCGGGTCGAATATGCAGACCAAATATCCCCAGCTTTTCGAGGATTTAGGTATTTTCCCTTCTTTACCATTCAAGGATGAACATTTATTAAAGTGGTAGATGATGTAACGACCCTTCGACCGTTTTGAGCTTTTGGACTTATTTTCTCCAAAATACCATTCTTGTAGTTCATCTTAGTATATATGACTTGGGGGAATGGTGGCACGGTTCTCGAGGATCAGGTGAGTTTTAGATCAAGCTTAGTATAATTAAAAGTTTTTAAGTTAAGGAAAATTGAGAAGTTTGACCGAAGTCAATATTGGGGGTAAATGAGTCCATGTCAAAGTTTCATCAATACTATGAGTTTCGGAATATAATTTATGACAGTCGAGTCGTTGATTGGGGTCCCAAGGGGATAGGGTGTGATTTGGATTGTTGGTTAATAAATTAATTAAGTTAAGAATTTAGAGTTGACCATAGTCAAAATTGGGTCAAGATGACATCTTTTGGGTGTGTTTCGAGTGCGCGAGCAGGTCCGGAATGTGTTTTATGACTAAAATGCATATTTAATTTTATGTCCGGGAGGTCTCGGATTAGTTTCTAGTAATGTATCGAGATTTTGAAAAACTAGAAAAATCTTGTGTAGGCATCTGGTTTCCTTTATCGCGATCACGATGACAGGTCTCGTGATCACGAAGGGTGTGGTGTGGGTTGGAGCTCGCGTTCCCTTAGGGATGGAGTCTAGGCTGGGTCATCCTGAGCCATCACGATCGCAATGTTGGCATCACATTCGCAATGCCTTGGGCCGCGATCGCGAGGCCAAATTTTACCCAGACAAAATTAAATTCCTAGTTCGAACTTCAGTGTCTATAACTCAATTTTGGGAGCTCGATTTTCGGTGATTTCAAAGGAATCTTCAAGTTTTGGCTCGAGGTTAAGTTTTTAATCCTAATCTAAGTTTTTTCCCGTGATTCATCCTTTAATTAGAGAATTATTAGAGTTTCGATAGAATTGTGTTTTCTTGTAAATTAAGGAATTGAAGGTCGAATTGTGATCGTTTTTTGATGATTTTTTGTATCCTTAACCTTTAGGATATGGGTAAGTTAAACTTACAACGAAATTACAGTTTTGAACTTTGGGGCTCGGGATTGATTTTTGTAGTGACATTTTGAACCCAAAATATTAGTATAGCACCATGGGTGTCTACAGACACATATTCTTATGTAGATTCCATATTTGAAACAGAATGGGCTCGTTCAGAAGCTCAAATGAAGTGCAAAACCGTGGATTGATCGTTAGAACTTCGGAGTTGAGACTTAATAGACTCTTTATGAAGTGTTTTTGTGTTGGTTTATGGTAATTAAGGGGAGTGATGGGAATGGGGTCCCGTCTTCGTGAGGTGACGAGCATTTGTGCAGGTACCTGTGTTATAATATGGGTAAAATCAATGAAAATGAATAATTGTTATGTAGTCGATAATGCCAAAGCATATGGGCATTAGCTGGTAGTTATAAATTGACTTGATTGATCATGACATGGGCTTAGAATAGTCATATTTGATAAACTCTTGTGTGTTATTGTTGATTGTGCAGTCATCACTCCAAATTCTCATTTAGATTATGAAAAATGATTTATCTTTAGTAAATAGTTGATATTGTGTAATTACTTGTTGTACGCATATTCATCTCATACTTCATATGATATCATTGGCATGCTTATTTTGATGAATCATATATGATGGTCCGGGGTGTCCCACTAGGATATGATACTGGATGGAGTGATGATGACAATATAGCCTATCCACTAGATGTCCGATGTGATCTGGGAGCTCTGAAATTCTGGGTGAGTATATAGACCTCATGAATCCCCCATGAATCACATATAACCTACTGCAGAAGTGTGTGTATGCTGGTGCATATTGATCATGGAATTAGCATTACATATCATTCATACTTGCTCGCGTTCTTATTACTTCATTTGTATATGAATTTATGAAAGGAACTGTTTTTATCTAATTACATGATTGAGGATCTTCAAATTCTTATCTGTTAGGTGTATATGACTTGTTGGATTGAATAATAATGAAATGTTGAGGTAAGCATTGGAAAGATTCGCAAGTCCAAAATTGACTAGAACATACAAGTCAAAATTCCACAAAAATAGAAAAATTAAAATAAATCAAATATCAAAAACGCCCTTTATAAGACCAAGAGTACCAAATCTCCACTCTCTATTAGGGGTGGCGAAGATGACAAGAAGCAATAATAGTGGTGTTGTTGGGGAAGTTTAGGATTTCATTCTCAGGCAGTGTGCGGAAGACGATCTAAAATATAAGAGAAATCATTGGGAATCATAGTGAAGATGAGATATATGCAGTGCTACGCTCTATGAAAAAATTATCAAATAATACTATTATTTTTTATACACAAAAATATTCATATAGAAAATGCTGAACAATAACTGAGAATCACAAATCAAAACATGTCCAAGAATTAATTACTAAAATAAATCAATGAAATTATTTTAAGAAAATATTATTCAAAAATATGTTTCAATAATCTTATGTATATATTAGATGACTCGGGTATACATGCAAAGAACGTGCTTATAAATTGACATAATTGTAAATAACTTTTGTACGTGTGGTGATTACAAACTACTTCTCAACAAAATCAACAACATAGCCAGTATAATTCCACAAGTGGAGTATGGGGAGGGTAGAGTATACGCAAACATTACCCCTACCTTAAGAGGTAGAGATGTTGTTTCTGATAGACCATCGGTTTAGGATACAAACTACTTCTCATGTTAACTAAAGAATTCACCCTCCCGTACAATAATTTCAAGTTGAGTATATTTTAAAAACTATACTGTTTTATTTGTACACCAAGAAAACAGTTATTAAATTCAGAAAAGACCAAACAACATCAATGACTTAATCTAATCTTGATTCGCAACTCGAAAATTGACCAAAACTTAAATATAAAAAGATTACAAATATAAAAAATAAAAAATATATCAAATATCAAATATCAAAAATACCCCTTAATAAGACTAATAGCAAAAAATAAAAAATAAAAATAAATAAAAGTGCTCCACTCCATAGGGGGGGTGGTGAAGATGAGTAGTAACAACAACAATACTGGTCTTGTGTCTAAGTATTCAATCCCAAGCAGTGAAAGGAAGACGATCCGAAATATAAAAGAGATTATTGGGAATCATAGGGAGGATGAGATATATGCAACCCTTAAAATATGCTCTAAAAAAGCTTGCCAAACAATACAATTAATTTCTGTACACAAAAATATTCAATAGAATAGAAAATTCAAACAATGAACATGACTTGAATCGATCAGAACTGAGAATCACATATCAAAACATGACCAAAAAATAATTATTCAAATAAAATCAATGAAAGAAAAAATAAAAATAAAATTAATCAAAAACATGTTTTAATAATCATGTATATGTTAAATGACCCGGGTATACGTGCAAGGAAGATGCTTAGAAACTGACATAATTGTAACTCTTTGTAAGTTTGATGATCACAAACAAGTTTCTCACGCTACCAAAAGAATCCACCTTCCCTGCAATGCTTTCAAGTAGAGTATATTTGAAAAATCATACTTTTTTATTTGTACACCGAAGAAACAGTAATTATACTTAGAAAAGGCCAAATTGATGATTTGGATTAGTTCTTTATGATATATGAAATTTATGTTGGAAATTTATTAATGTAGAATTAAGTTTATCCCATTATTTATGACTCGAACAATTGGGGGGCCGCACGTCGGAAATGTCGTTTCCACACACGTGCAATCTTAGTGTCAAGTATCGTGAATTTCGTAAATGAAAGAGATATTGGTACGTATGTGAAATTGTTGAGACATAGAATGATGGACGGTTATTTGCTAAATGACAAGTGTTCCACATTGACAAACGAAGAAAGAATTGTGCAAGGTGTAAGATGGAACGGGTCGGAAAAGGGCCGCGGCGCCTCCCGGACTGGGTCGCGGCGCCGGAGTGCCGCGGTGCTAAGTCCCATTTTTTGTTTCTGGAGCCGTGGCGCCACGGCGCTTCCCAGGCAGTGTTTGCTCGACGGAATCCCAAAGGTTTGGCTGTTGAGGGGACTTCGATGGCATTGAAACCACCCAATAATGGCCATTACTTGGACCATTATGTTACTGCATTACTTGGGGGTTAAATGTCATCCATTACATGGCAATTGATTGTCACTGTGGGGCACTTGAAGTGCAATCTTGCACACCTATAAATTGAAGCCTTGGCTCAATTCTATAGATGAACATGAGAACATATATGCACATATGAACAATAAAACAAGTTCATAACACCACAAAGAGATAAGATTTTCCTGATATCAATCCTTCTCTTAGCATTCTTCATTATTCGTGTTCTTCGCTAAGATCATTTGTGTAGGCTTTGCACACTTGATAATTCACTGGTTCATCTTGGGAGACTATTGTCCACACTTCCGTAAAGCCTATATACGGAGGAAATCTTGTCTTAAAGACAGAGAGCCATCTCTCGACTCAGCCGGTGGTGTTATGTTTATCTAATTGGTTGCCAAGTGTTTCGGGTGTAAACTTAACAGACGAAGGACTCTAACCGTTCGTATTCTCAGCAGATCTACTAGCCACAAGTGTAGCAGTTCATGTTCTTGTATTTCCGAATACAAGTTCTATATTTGAAGTTTCATTCAAGATCAAGATATAGACAATTTGTTGTTGTCCTCATTGTTGTTTATCCTTTCGATCACTGTAATAGTTATTTACTATTCCCGTTGTTGTTTTACATATTCCAACAATTGTAAGACAAAATTATATTAGTGATTCGAAAGATGTTGGTCGACAAGTGTGTGACCAAATCTGGATGTGGTTTTCTTCTTGACAACCGTGCTTTCAAATCTGGTCCTAGTTTTGGTTCTCTCTTTGACGACAGTTACAAATCTGTTTCCATCAAATGAGGGATCTCTGGATCTAATGTTGAGCTTCAAGATACTGCTGATAGTCATGCTAGTAAGGCTAAAGGTCAAGGACAAGTTGGTGTCACCGCTCCCGAGGGTGGTGGAAACAAGTGCCCACGAGAGGCTGAGGATGTCAACTAGGACAAGAGGAGAAGGCTAAAGATGATGTTCTATCATATCGCAAAAGTCCTATATCTGTCCCAAATAGAGGATCCTAATTATGGTAAGGAGGATTTGGACACTCAGTCTAACTGAAGTGGGCCAGAATCCAAAAGGTCTAAGTTAATCCTTCCTTATCAATAAAATGATTAGTTAATGTCTGAATAAAAGTGTGTAAAGCGAGGCTGGGAATATGAAATTGTTTTCCTTAAAAACTTATATTCCCTACACTCTAAAATCAGATATTGAATCCCCTTCTTTCCCGGTTAAAGATTGGACTATTGTAAACAAAACTTAAAAGATCTGTTCTTTTGGGTGTAATTATTAAAAGTGTGTAAAGTATGTTCGCACATACGAAGGAGAGAGATCCACTGATTGTGCGAAAACTGTTACCACTCTTAATTAAGCGCCAGGGATTTCCCTGAGCACCAATCACAAGGGAAGAAGACTAAAAGATAATGGCTTATCTTAAGACGTTGAACCTGTCACACTATTTTACAGAAGATCCTTCATTTGATAGGATGATATTAGACACTCAGTCATACAAAGCCTACGAGCGACTGGAGTGAGCCAGAATTCATTTGATAGGATGATATTGGACACTCAGTCGTACAATGCCTACGGGCGACTGGAGTGGGGCCAGAATTCATTTGATAGGAAAATTAATGGACACCTAGTATGGTGGGCCAAAAGTTTCCAGGTCTTAAATGATTTGAAGGCCAAACGAAAGGCAGAAGATTAATGGACACCTAGTGAGGTGGGCCAGAGTTTCCAGGTCTTAAATGATCTGAAGGCCAAAAGAAAGGCAAAAAAGTAATTGGACACTCAGTCTTCCAAAGCAACTGGAGTGGGCCAGAGTATCCAGATCACATATGATCCGGTTACGCCCTAACCACAGGTAAGAGGTTGTTCATGTGAAGCAACGCCACCTCTAAAGTATAAGGGGTTGGAGAGGTTATCCTCAATAGGACTTCAGGGAATGGGATCACTCTAAAAGGAGATGATACATGTCCCAAACTTGGTTTAAGGGACGCTGTTGGTCAAGCTGATTTGAGACTAGTCCAACAGGTCTGTAATAACTAAGAATGGTACAGTATGTCTGTAGCTAAATGAATTATATATTTGTAATCTGTGCATCTATGCCATCATAGATTCAGACACATTAAAGAGAAAGTCATTCAAAAGCTAACGAAGTTAAGATTGTTGCCTTCTGTCGACATAAACCCTCAAAATGAATGTGAGGTAAGCGAAGAGGCAAAATCACCTTTCCAAGTTCCGTCAAAGGAATAGCGAAAGAAGCACCGCTCCTCTAGAACTTAGTCACACCTACATGAGTGATTTGAAGTTTGTACAAAATAGAGGGGGGGAGACAAGTACTTTGTGACCTTCATTGATGATGGTACAATGTATTGTATCCTTTGTTTGTTGAAAAGCAAAGATGAAACTGTTGAAGCGAATAAGCGCTACAAAGTAGAAGTTGAAGATCAACTAAGCCTACGGATTGAGAAATTCGTAGTGATAGAGGGGGAGAATGGGAATCATTGTTTATTAAACGACTGCTCATTACTCACCTCAGTCTAACAATGTTAGCCAAGCGCAAAGCCATACGCCCAAAATATGTGGGGCAAGGAGATCCTTACCGCGAATGCGATTCTCAATAGAACTATGCATAAGGATAAGGACAACTCTCCGTATAAAACATGGAAAGGATCTCACATACAAATGTTGTGATGTGGGGTGGCTTGGTAGATGTTAGAATACCAAAATAGGTCTAGTTGGACCTAAGACTGTAAATTGCATATCCACTGGATCTGTAAATAACAGTAGTGCTTATCGCCTTTTGGTGTCAAATAATGCTGAATTATTTGAAGATAACTTTCCTTGAGAAGGGAAAAAGAAGTAATTGCTCGAGGTTAACAAGAACCCACGAGTGCCTGACTGTCCGAAACCAGACGTTCCAGAGATACAGGACTCGGAAGTTGCTGATTATCCGGAACTTAATATTCCAGATCTACAGAACTCAGGGATTCTAGATGTTGAACCGAGACGGAGCAAAGAGGGGACAAAGACTTGATCCAGACCTTCTAGCTTGTATGATTGAGAATGAACCATGGAAAATTAACAGAGAATTGTTATCTCCAGAAGTGCTGCTTTGGAAATAAGCTACAGAAAGAGAAATAGATTCCATCATATAGAACCATACTTGTGTAATGGTTGACCTTCCTCCGGGAAAAGAACCTTTGGGTTGTGAAAGTGGATACTCAAAAGTGAGTACAAAGTAGATGGATCTACTGACGAGTACAAGGCCTCGGCTAGTTGTACATGTGCTCCCCTGTGAATAGCTTAACATCTAGGTCCATTGCAGTCTTGCGTGACTTGGATGTTGAAACAACCTTCCTAACCGGAGAGTTGGAAGGGGAAGATCAGAGTTGGTTTGTTGGACTGTTGGGCTTCTTCCTAAACTTTCAATTTTGTCCTTGAAATGTTTACATTTTGGTCCTGGATGTTTCAGATAAAACAGAAACAATGAATCTGACAACAGAAACATTGACTCTGAAGTTAGAAAGCCAATAGTTGGAAAACCAACAGTCTGAAAGTGGAAGTCATATTGAAACAAAAGTCTCGATATGAAAGATATGGGTATCACATATGACATCTTAGAAATTGGGATTTCTAATACATCTAACAGACTATTCTAACTCGAAACTCAGTTATGACAGTCTCGTTTAAGCCACCAATGGATATGAATCATAGAACTGATTAGAATCATGGTGCACCCATGTACAAAGAGCGATATGTGCAGGTCACATGTAGTTCAATGTATTGTACACTCTACAACCGACCTTATATCGACCTACAAAGCAGATCAGTTGAACTAAGGTTCACTCATAATTTTGGAAATGATCGATAGAAGGCGTTAAGTCAGATATGACGATATCTGAAATATTTTTTTATCTATGGATTATGGTATTCTGGATGTCCAGCGGTTCTGGGAGAACACAGTGATTTAAACTGGACATCAGATATGAAGAACACCAAAGCCACAAGTAAATGTGTATGGTGGGTCTTGGAAAATCCTCTAAGCAAACTTGCATCGGCTGATTCATGATGGAATCGGAGTTTATCGCTTTATACAAAGCATGAAAGAAGTTGAGTAACTTCACGACTCCTTAGAGGACGTCTCTTATTGCGAGAAATCCGTGCCTTCAGCAGTTATACACTGTGGCTAGCTGGTCGGCTTCAGGAAGGGCACGG
Source organism: Anisodus tanguticus (assembly GCA_034509755.1). NCBI lineage: Eukaryota > Viridiplantae > Streptophyta > Magnoliopsida > Solanales > Solanaceae > Anisodus > Anisodus tanguticus. The sequence continues at coordinate 17,418,756 of CM067540.1, forward strand.
ATGATGGCGTCTGGACATATCTATCAGATCTGTCGGAGACATGACACCGTATGGCAATTGATCATCACGGGTGTCACTTCCTTGATTACTAATCAAAGGATATAGCAGACCCTTTAACTAAGGGACTACCCAATGATCAAGAGTTCTGCCTGTCTAGGGGAATGGGCTTAAAAACCCAAACAATACGAACCTTTGCAATGGTAACCCAACCATACTAACTGGAGATCCCAAAAATTTGGTTCAATGGGAAAACTAAGCTGCAAAAGGTTCAGTTGAGCGCTTCGGTGGAAGCAAGAGCACTTCGGATTATGATTTCTATTTAAGAAACATGAATCCAAAGCCGTTCTCGCGATAGATATTAAAGTGCTACCTGTATGGTGGGTAAAGGTTAAGTTTCCAAACCTTTAACGATCCTCAAACGGTTGAGGTTAAGGTTGGGGAAACTTTTAATGATTCCTAACACTTGTGAAGTCGGGTATAGCAGGATACCTTGTAGGAGATCACCTATTTAAGTGCGAGGACATGCCGCCTCAAAGGAACGCACTTAAGAATCCAAGTGTGTCCACGGCCACAATGGACAGAACAAAAGAAGAAACAAGTAAAGGGGAGGTATTGTGTTGGTACCGTTGTTCTGGATTACATTAAACACTGACGGTTCAAGACATCACATTCACCGCGCAGTAAGTAAGTCCGATGGTATTCAACTAGGAAAGGTTCAAAGCGGAAGCTACCTCTCCTGATGCAATATCTTTTCGCTGAAAGATTGCACCGTGTGTGTGCGCCAAAATCTCTTTCAAGAGGGGACTGTTGGAAATTTACTAATATGGAATTAAGTTTATCTCATATTTATAACTCGAATAATTGGGGCCTCGCATGTCGAAAATGTCATTTCCACACACGTACAATATTAGTGTCAAGTATCGTAAATTTCATAAATGAAAGAGATATTGGTACATAAGTGAAATGTTTGATACATAGAATGATGGACGGTTATTTGCTAAATGAGAAGTGTTCCACGTTGGTAAACGAAGGAAGGATTGTGTGAGGTGTAAGATGGAATGGGTTGGAAAAGGGTTGCAGAGCCGAGAAGGGCTGCGGCGCCTCCCGGACTGGGCCACCCCTAGAAGCGTCGTGACGCTAAATGCTGCAGCGCCGCAGCACTTCCCAGACAGTGTTTGCTCGACGGAATCCCAAAGGTTTGGCTGTTGAGGGGGCTTCAATGGCATTGAAACCACCCAATAATGGCCATTACTTGGACCATTATGCTGATGCATTACTTAGGGGTTAAATGTCATCCATTACATGGAAATTGATTGCCATTGTGGAGCACTTGAAGAGACCATCTTGCACACCTATAAATTGAAGCCTTGGCTCAATTCTATAGATGAACATGAGAACATATATGTACATATGAACAGAAAAACAAGTTCACAACACCACAAAGAGATAAGATTTTCCTGATATCAATCCTTCTCTTAGCAATCTTCATTATTCGTGTTCTTCGCTGAGATCATTTGTGTAGGCTTTGTACACTTGATAGTTCGTTGTTTCATCTTGGGAGACTATTATTCATACTTCCGTAAAGCCTATATACGGGGGCAATTTTGTCTTAAAGACAGAGAGTTATCTCTCGACTCAGTCAGTGGTGTTGTGTTTATCTAATTGGTTGCTAAGTGTTTCAGGTGTAAACTTAACAGACGAAGGACTCTAATCGTTCGTATTCTCCGCGGATCTACTAGCCACAAGTGTAGCAGTTCATGTTCTTGTATTTCCGAATACAAGTTCTATATTTGAATTTTCATTCAAGATCAAAATATAGACAACTTGTTGTTGTCCTCATTGTTGTTTATCCTTTCGATCACTGTAATAGTTATTTACTATTCTCATTGTTGCTTTACATATTCCAACAATTTATGTTACAAATTTGAGCTCATTTAGGTAGATTTGAGTGTTAAATTGTGTGTCGGATTGTTGAAATTTGAAGAAGTTGCTAGTTTTGAACAAAAATTTGTTCAATTGTGTAAACGTGTACAAGTATAACACTACAATCCCTACCCATTATTAGATTAGGATTCCTCTTGTATTGTGATTAGGATTCCTCTTTCCTCTTGTATTAGGATTGTATATTGTACACTATATATATTGATATTAATGAGAAAGACTTGCTAAGGAAGATTAATATCATCTTACATGGTATCATGAGCCAAAACCCTAATCTAGAAAAAAATTCTACCTTATCGCCCCCCCCCCTCTTGGCCAACGGCAACATTATTTTTCTTCTTTTCTTTCTTCCTAAATTTCCACCATTCTAATGGAAAATTTGGCTACTCCCACCTCTTCCAATGCTTCCACTTCTAACGCTGTCGTCATCCAACCACCCACTACCCTCTCCTCACCATCTTTCCATCTGACTCTCGCCGTTACCAACATCAAAAATTTTATCCCTATAATTCTTGATCAGGAAGATGTCCAATATTGGTCATGGGTGGAACTATTTCGTATCCATGCATGTGTATATTATGTGCTTGATCATATAGACGACTCTTTCCCTCGTCCTCCCGATATGGACGACACCATATGGCGTCGCCTCGATGCCGTAGTCAAACAGTGAATATATGACACTATATCCAAGGATTTACTATACACAATCATGAAAACGGGTGCCTCTACCTGTGATCTATGGACACATTTGGAAGAAATCTTTCAAGACAACAAGAACACTCGCACGGTGTACTTGGAAGAACAGTTCAACAACACCCGTCTTGAAAACTTCTCTACTATGTCAGAATATTGCAAACAGTTGAAACTGGTGGCAGACCAACTGTCCAATGTTGGTACGCCCGTGTTCGAAACAAAGATGGTGTTACAATTAGTTGCAGGCCTCCCTAAGGGTGAATATGACACCCTATCCACGATGATACAACAGGTTGACCTTCTACCAAGCTTCAACAAAGCACGCTCACAATTGTTATTGAAGGAAACTTGACTTGTGAAGCAGGACGAGTATAACCAGAAGGCTTTAACAGTTGAAACGCCCGCACAACCTCAGGCTACCGCCGTCCAACAACCTCCGCCGGAAAACATCCAACCACGGCAAAACTGCGGCGGCAGGGGTGGCAAGGGCTGCGACAATGGGTGAGGCAGCAAGGGCCGCGGAAAAGGTCGAGGACAACAGCCATAGCAGATCAGCAATAACGCTTCATGGGCCGACCCAGTCTCTGGCTACCCAAATCAGAAGTGGGCCACAATTTCCGGCTTTCATCCAGCCCAATACCCTTTTCAGCAACAAGGGTTACTGGGCCAGGCTCCAGCTCCGTGCCCACCAGTGTTCCAGCAACATCAGGCCCAGTTCCCACAACATCCCTTAAATCAAATCCCCACCGACTTGGGTCAGGCATTCAGCGGTATGAGTTTGCAGCAGCCCGACGAAAATTGGTATATGGACTCCGGAGTCTCCTCTCACCTCACCCGGTCCGCATATAATCTTTTCCAATTGTTTCGTTTAAAGTCTCCACAATTTATTACAGTTTGCAATGGTCATCGCATTCCAATTCAGGGCTATGGTCACACTCACACTCCGAAACCTCACCCACCCTTCTCCCTAAATAACATCCTACATGTCCCCCACATCATCAAAAATTTAATATCCATTAGGAAATTTACTCGTAATAATTCTGTGTCGGTTGATTTTGATCCCTTTGGTTTTACTGTGAAGGATCTACGTACGGGGACCCCTCTTACGAGATACATTAGCACTTGGGACCTCTATCCATTCACATCCTCGTCCGCTACCTGTTCCCGCCCACACACTACCTTAGTTGCTCTGTCTCCGTCAATTTGGCACAATAGGCTCGGACACCCAGGAGCTTATGTTTTTCATTTTCTTAGAAGTAATAATTTTATTCAATGTAATGGGAAACTTGCCCAGACCTACATTTCCTGTCAATTAGGTAAACATGTTCGTCTTCCATTTAATTCCTCAGTTAGTATTACGTTTGCTCCATTTGATATCATTCATGTTGATTTGTGGACTTCCACCGTTACCAGCTCCCTAGGTCATAAATATTATCTCGTGTTATTAGATGACTACTCTCACTTTCTTTGGATCTACCAATTAAAATTTAAGTCCGAAGTTTTTGCCAAATTTCTTGAATTTTGCACATTTATAAAAACGCAATTCGAACGGGCCATTAAATCTTTCCAATGTGACAATGTTCGTGAATTTAACAACTCTGCGTTTCAAAAATTCTGTAACAATAATGGCATGGTCTTCCGATTTTCGTGTCCCCACACGTCCCCTCAAAATGGCAAAGCCGATCGTCTCATCCGTACAATAAATAACATGGTCCGCACTTTTTTGTTTCATGCCTCCCTCCCTCTATCCTTTTGGGTTTATGCGGTCAAAATGGTAGAATACGTCCTTAATATTTTACCCACTAGTACCCTTCATAACATGACTCCAACCGAAATCTTACACCGTAAGGTTCCCTCCTATGATCACCTATGGATATTTGATTGCCTATGTTTCCCCAATCTCTCTTCCACAGCCTCTCACAAATTAGCTCCCCGCACCACTCCGTGTGTCTTCTTAGGTTTCCCGTCGAACCATAAGGGCTATCTGTGCTATGACTTATCCACTCATCAAATTCACGTCTCGCTTCACGTCACTTTTGACGAGACACAATTCCCCTTTTCCAACATCTAAAATTTTCAAAAACCGGATTACGAATTTTTAGATGAATCAACTCTCTCTCCTGTCCACCTTCGGGAACTGTGCCCGACAGACACCACTACACCGCCTCCATCTGCCACCATACATCACCTGCCGTCGGCATCCCCCCCGTCGCCGCTTCTTTCCAACTCTAGCACAACTCTGCCTCCAGGTTCCACCAACTCACCGATCACCGTCCCATCCACTATGCCGTCCCAACAGTCTCACCACCATGCCGACCACAGTCCGACCATCAACCACCACCCAGAAAACCTAGATACCGGACCTAATACACCACCTACGTCATACCCTACCCTACAAACCTCCTCCCTTTCCAGCATACCGAGAATCCCCAAAACTCCCTACCATAGTTCACCGGCAACCAACGACCAAACCCACTCGACTCCAACCCCAAACACCGTCATTGTTCCGCACCACCCAACAGCCACCCTCGACAGAAACCTAGTCCCGATAACACAACATGCACCACACCCGAATCTGTCGTCACCCAGTCCACCCAACCAGTCGACTAATACCCTTACCCAGCCAGCGCCCACACACCGGATGGAAACCCATGCCCAACACGGGATTTTCAAACTCAAAATCCAATTTAACCAATCCACCCAAATAATTTCACTTATACCAAAAAGCCCTAAATTAGCCAAACTAGACCCGAATTGGAATGCGGTCATGTGTGAGGAGTTTAATGCTTTAACGAAACAGCATACTTGGGACTTGGTTCCTCGACCAGAGGGGGTGAATGTGATCTGTTGCATGTGGCTTTTTCGTCACAAGTTCAGGGATAGTGGTGACTTAGAAAGATATAAGGCAAGACTAGTGGAAAATGGTACTAACCAGCAGGAGGGCATTGATTGCGGCGAGACATTCAGTCCGGTTGTTAAACCGGCCACCATCCGCACAGTTCTAAGCATTGCTATGGGAAAGCATTGGCCGATACATCAGCTAGATGTGAAGAATGTATTTCTTCATGGGGATTTACGAGAAACTGTCTACATGCACCAGCCGTCTGGTTTTGTCCACCCAGCAGCCCCACATTATGTGTGTCGTCTCCGTAAGTCACTCTATGGCCTAAAACAGGCCCCCAGAGCATGGTATGATCATTTTTCACAGTTCATTATACGTCTCGAGTTTACATGCAACAGATGTGATACCTCTCTCTTTACTTTACATCGAGGTCGTGATACTGCTTATTTACTGTTATATATGGATGACATTGTTCTTACTGCCTCTACTGCTGTGTTGAAAGATGAGATTATTGCATTGCTCAAGTCTGAATTTGCCATAACTGATTTGGGAAAGTTATGATTTCTTTTGGGGATCTCAGTCACTAGATCCGCTGATTGTATGTTTCTTTGCCAGCGTAAGTATGCATAGGAGATCGTGCACGGGGCTAAGATGGACAATTGCAAAATCATGGCCACTCCAGTTGATTCTAAATCCAAACTTAGTGCAATGGTCGGTACTCCAGGAACTGATCCTACTATGTATCGGAGTCTTGCAGGTGCACTTTAGTATCTCACCTTCACGGGACGACATTGCCTATCTTTGTCCGGCGGTATGCTTGTTTATGCATGCCCCAGGGAACCTCATTTTACTGCCCTCAAACGTATCATTCGATATGTTAAGGGCACACTGGATTATGGACTACACTTATACCCCTCCGCACCGAACTCGCTATTATCCTACACCGATGCAGATTGGGCAGGCTGTCCAAACACCCGCCGCTCTACTTCCGGCTACTGTGTATTTTTGGGTGATAATCTCATATCTTGGTCTACCAAACGACAAGCCACATTATCCCGTTCGAGTGCAGAAGCTGAGTATAGAGGAGTTGCTAATATTGTTGCTGAGATCTGTTGGCTCCAAAACCTTCTCTTAGAGCTTCAGTGTCCTTTAAGTAAAGCGTCTCTGGTCTACTGTGATAACATATCCTCCATATACCTGTCTCACAATCTGGTTCAGCATCAGCGAACCAAGCATGTTGAGATGGACATCCACTTTGTTCGCGAGAAGGTTGCTCTCAGGCATATTAAGGTATTGCACGTGCCTTCCTCATATCAATACGCGGATATTTTCACGAACGGCCTCCTAAGACAGTTGTTCCTTGATTTCAAATCCAGTCTTAACGTTAGGCCTTCTCCCGCTCCGACTAAGGGGGTGTGTAAACGTGTACAAGTATAACACTACAATCCCTACCCATTATTAGATTAGGATTCCTCTTTCCTCTTGTATTAGGATTGTATATTGTACACTATATCTATTGATATTAATGAGAAAGACTTGCTAATGAAGATCAATATCATCTTTCAAGTTGAACTTCAAGACAAGATATCTGAAGTGCAGTATTATATGTCTGAAGTTTGACCTTGCCAAGACTACAACTTCAGTCAAATGTGTCTGAAGTTAAGCCTTGTCAGGGCCGTTAAAATATTTGAAGTTGATCAATATTGAAGTTGCGCACCAGGTAACTTCCAATTGTGTGTGATTCTTCCATTTGCCACTTTCATTTGTATGATTACGGTTCAACAATCTGTCCATGGGTGCGATAAATTGAGTTGAATTGGTTCGGCGTAAATACATGGTGTGGAGTTAGCTCTAGTAATGTTAAATACAAACAACAACAACAACAACATACTTAGTGTAATCCCACAAGTGGGGTCCGGAGAGAATAGGATGTACGCAGACCTTACCTCCATTGTTGGGGGTAGAGAAGTTGTTTCTGATGGACCCTCGACTCAAAAGAAACGTAATCAATGTCGGGTCACATGAAAAAGCTCTAGTAATGTTAAATGACATCCTTTTTTATTCATGTCATGTATTTTGATAAAGTCCTCTGTGGTCGAAATTCATTCTACTACTTATACAGTTATACTTATCAAAAGAACAAAAAATGGTAATATAAAACCCTAATGGCGGCCGTTTACTACAAATGGAAAATCAAGGACTCTTGGACAAACTGTAACTTGTATCATTCGCTTTCGATCAAAACCTGAAAATGGACAATTTAATAGGAGTATGTTTTACTTGTTGATTAAGTTACTGTATTGAAGCAAGTTTTCTATTAAAAACTTATTTGTTTTCAATGTTCACATAAAACAAATATTTTCACCTTGATAATAAAAAATTAATGTGATAATATATATCATTTGATCATAGTCAAGTTGGAATTGCAATTTTTTCTACTGTCATCTACTACATCGCGATCGCAGTCACAAAGTGATGCTGTCAGGCTTCTCCACGATCGTGTGCTCCGCGATCACAACACGATCACAAAGTGATGCTGTGAGGGCTTCTCCACGATCGTGGAGGAAGGAGACGTGATCCATAGGGACCGATTCACGTTGAAAAGAGCAATTCAACGTGAAGTGTTACTCAACAAAATTGAAAATTTAAATAGCTAAACGAATTTGAAATCTTTAAAGTAAAAATGTGTGAAATAACGTGGATTCTTGTGTCAAGTCACAAAATAAAAGAGCATCACATAACTTAGAACTTGAAACTGATGGTCTTCAGAACATTAGTTTATTGCATTGTATTGGACAGTATATAAAATGGAGTAAATTTAGCCTAAGCAGATGTTTGCATTCAACTCTAGTAAAGCTATTGGCTAATGGAACAACTATCCAACATTCTCTGAATCCCTAAAAATATGATTGCAGAGAATCAAACTTGCTGAGACCTTATAAACATTTACATTCAGGCACAGAGCCAAGTTAAAATAGGAAGAAAAAAAAAGAATGACAACAATATGTGATGTACAACTGCAAAACAATCTCTCTAAAGATATCAATTATCAGGATCATCACAAAATGGTACCCAATAACCAAATATGCAGGAACAAACAATAAGCAATAAGACCTAGCCTGCCCCTTGGATGACTCATCAAAGCTCGACTAGAAGATACCCTGAATAAAATTGGAAACCAAGTGTTAGACAGATAAACATCAAGCAGGAACCAATATCGTAAACAAGATCTGGACACAATGAATTCTCACTGACCATATTTAAGCTTATATCGTACCAATATTATACACACAAAAATAAGTACTAGAAATACTCTACATTTTTTTGATAATGGTAACAGCAAAATACTCTACATTTTTTTGATAATGGTAACAGCAAAATACTCTACATTTTTAACAGGCATATAAATCTTGGATAGAACCCCCCTCCCTACACCAATCTCCAAAAAACCATGCCAGTAACAAATGGCAGAGATTGTTAGACTTGGAAATGGTAAAGTGAAAATCATGGTACGAGGAATGAAAACCTAACAACATAGCATCACTATTTCCATTGTTGCAAGAATCAACAATGCTTGACCTGAATCTAATGTGCCTATATTTTGATCGGCAAATGTTATTCCTAGACTTTAAGAAAGGCAGACAAAATTGTAATTTCATCCATAAAATCGATGAGAAGCTAGCTAGAGTAGCTCTAAGATATTACCAAACTCCATCAATTCTGTCCGCAATCATCTTCCCTTGCCCGGGAATAAGACCTGACATATTGAGTGACTTGAATGCATGACCTGCATGACAGAATCGAGTTTTTAAGTTCGCTAAACATTAAATTTTTCTTCCAAATTTTCAAAAATCTGTGTCTACCTTTTTCTTGGTCAGCATACTCGTCATTTATCAGCCGTTCAGATTCAGAATCTATATTTATTGCAAGTTGATCTGTAGATCCCTTCCGCAATGTTCGGACATGAGCAGCTGATGTAACTGAAGAGGCTAAATTCTTACTAACTGGTACCTGCAACAACAAGAATGTAGAAGGTTAGACTGCTTTGCGCACACATTTTATTCCCAGTTTATAGAAAAAATGTCAAGTCAAACCACTAAAAAAGGGCAGCCCGGTGCACGACGCATCCCACGTTCTAACATGGTCCAGTGAAGGGCCGACCCCAACCGGGTATAATATAGGCAGTCTACCCTGACGCAAGCATCAGTTGTTGATTCCACAGCTCGAACCCGCAACTTATAGGTCACACGAAGACAACTTTACCATTTCTCTATAAGCCTCCCCTTCTCAAGTCATAACACTACACTTTATATTTGTTTGCAAAATACAAGCATATATCATTTTTGCAATAGCATATTGATGCAGAGGGGTAAAAGAATTTATATCAGATTCCACAGCTACTTTGAAATGAAACGCAGCCACTCAAGGCTCGAGAGCTCCTTGAGTAATGACCAAAAGAGAGAAGTTTGCATTGGAAAATAAACGCAAGTGATTTAGGCGGTGAGATTGATGTTGGATACACCAATGTTACCTAACATGTGGTCTGCTTCGGCTCGTGGAAAGAACACAAGTTTAAAGTTTACTAATTAACCTAAAATATAATTCATTAAAGGTTCTTTATATATTCCATCAATGTACATTAAAAAAACTTGGTTATGTTTTTAAATATTTAATTAAAGAGAACTTGAAAGTCTTATTAAACTGTTTTTTATACTTATAATTGCAATAGAGATTAGAGAGGCTCCAAAAATAAATATAGAATCATTTCCAGAACAGCAGGATGCTATTCACGATCTCCAGGAATTAGAAAAATCAAGGTAATTGTACGGTACACATACATTATGCATAATCAAAGACACAAATTGCACATATGTTAAACTCTCTAACTGTATTCCTACTTTTAATCGTGATCAAGACCTAAATCAACAAAAATATTGCTGCTTTCTCACACATAAGTGAAAGAGGGGTTTTATTGAAGGTATCTGATGACCAAATCATTTTGCACAAGTCAAAACCAGTGGTCTCAAAGGCACAAAGACTAAATGTTCAGAATGCATAAGCAACATAGATGGCTCATATTTCCCAACCCTAACTTATATGAGATGGAGAAAATTTGGTCATGACCGTGCTAAAGAAATCTTTTGTCAGTAGAAAATGGCACATCAAAATATCTTGATGGCCAAAAAAGGTCAACTGAATTGGTCGCAATTTTGTTTAACCTTGTCTGAGGGATGCCACTTGGGCATTTCATGGTGGCCTAAGTAAATAACATTATTTGCATACTTGGTGTGATTATCTTTTTTATGCATTTTCTAATTTATCTTGCATTACATTATATACCACCAATAATTTACTGTATCTTGCAATTCACTTTTCCAACAGGCACCAATTCTTTTTGATAGGTTTTCCAACTTAAAAGAACAAAGGAATTAGAGCATTGCTTAATTATTCTACATTTGTCAAAAGTCTTTTTAATCAATTTTTCTATGACCATTATTCTCGGACTCTTTAGGTATACTGTAGCAGATGTATCCTTAGACAAAAAGAATAAAAGGGCAAGCCAACTAAAAGATGACATTGCTAAGGAATAACACATAACTGACCAGCAATGGCCGTGAAAAATAATAAAAGAAGACAATGTAATGACTTTTACTGAAAAAGGAATGCAATGTATTGCAATTAAAATTACCACATCTTGAACTTCAGATATTTCTGACTGACTAGGCAAGGAAGCTGCTTCGAAGATGGCTCTTTCCTGGTTGATCTCAAGTGGTGTAACCTTAAGTTGATTAGAATTTTCTAGTGACTTAACCTTACTTGACAAGTCCTCAACAACCTTTTGGGTACCATGCAAGTCAGCAAGCAGTTCCTCTGTCGTTGCTTTCAAATTTTCAGATTCCGAGACTTTGGCAACAATCAGCTTGTCAAGCACTGGTAATAACCCTGTCACCAGAGTCTCTTTCTGGAGACCAACCAAATTATTGCTCCCCAGCTTCTGTATAATATTTTCCAAACCGATTGTGAATTCTAACAACTCATTCTTCATCTTTTCGTAGTCCTCCTCCTCTCTAATGTGCTCTTCAACTTCCTCCTTCAAATGCTCAACTTGCAGCGCCTGTTTCTCAAGGCTTGATTGTAATTCTTTTTTCTCATGAGACAGTGAGCTCATCTGGAGCTGCAATCTTGGGAAAGTATCAACTACATAAAAGAGCTTCCTGACATCAGGTGAATCATAGGCCTCTGCATCTCCCACATCAGGCCCCATGAGCGTTTCAATCTCATTTAGTTTATCAAAAAGAGATTTCATATGAGATGCTGAGAGGGTTAAGCCTTCAGCCTCTGAAAGAATAGTACCAAAACAGGCCATGAGAAACTACTATAGCCACAGCCAACATTTTCATAATCTAAGGGGAAAAAAGTAAAATTTAGTAAACACAATGTGTACCTGGACAATTCAGTGAAGCTTTAGCGTTGAGAGACAAAAGTTCAGCTTCTTTCTCCTTGATATTATCCTCTTTTGCCTGATAATCCTCTAGTTTAAGCTTCATCTCATTGCACAGATCATTCAATGCTTCTAGATTAGTCTCCAGATGGGAGATCCTCTCTTCGTGAATCTCCTTTTCTTCCAAGAAATTCACACAAGTATTATTGCTTTCTTCCAATTTAACCTGCAAATCTTTCATTGTACCAACCATCACATCCATCACAGGTTTGAACTGTTCAGTAAGATGGTGACTTTGTGTAGCCGCCAATAGCAGCTTCTCAGCAGTCCTTAAGGACTCGTTGCTATCATCTTCACCAAAATTTCCTAATTGTTCAGATGAGGTTTCCTTCAACTTTTCCAGGTCAAAGTTGGTGCCAAGTTCAGATAATCTATTTTGAGTTAAAGCCAGTTCATTAGTTGCATTCTTAGAAGCAGAAAGTAGAACTTTAAGATCCCTTTCCAACGATTGTATAGTATTTTCCTGCACTAGCATGCCAACTTCTGCATCTCTGATCTTTTGCTTAAGAGATTCTGTCAGTTCAATCACGGGTAGAGCTTTGCTTTTTGTCAACTCTAGTTTTTTAAGTATGGCTTTGATCAAATCATCCATCGATGCAGAGTAACATCCAATGTTCTCAGCAATGATCTTGTTTCGCAATTGGAATCCATCCACAATTTTCCCAAGATGCAATGTGATATTATCACCATCAGTTGCATTTGGTTCACCATTGGCTATTTCCTCGTTTAGAGCGTCATTAACAACAGATACTGAAGGAATTGAGAAAGAAGAGTCATCCTACAAAAACAACATAGCAGATAGGTAAGAGAAGGTTCAGGAACATGCAGATCACCTGATCTTATTACAAGTACAGGTAAGATAAGTACAGAAATATAGGCACAAGTTTGCAAGCAGATAAAGATCAAAATCACCTACAATTCTCCATCAGGTTGTTCATTAATAAATGAAAAAACCAAGCAGGCAATCCACCAGCAAATGGAACAAGTAATAAGCTGGAAATAAAACGACCAACGATTTCAGATATGTATTATGAATGAACCATCATGATTAATCTACCTCACAAAACGAAGATAAGATGACGAAAGCTATTTAGATAATTTCAAAATTTCTCCTCAAAAAAAAAAAAATTTCAAAATTTCTCAACTACTTCAGACTTCAGGGATATTTTAGGTGAGATATTTTTCTCACAAAAGAAAACAACACATAAGTCAATAAGAAAAAAAGCCAAACAGTCAGCCACTCAAACAAACTTTCAAGCAGTAAGGTCATGGCAGGGAGGTGGAAGATTACTAAAAGAGAAAAGCAAGAACAAGGGAAAAAAGAGGAAGAAGAAGGTGCGATGAGGCTACCACATGATTACCTTAGTAGAATCTGGCAGCACTTCGGTATCTATTTCAGAAAAAGAATCCCAGATTTCTTTAAGAAGAAGATCCATGTCTTTTAGGCTCTCAAACTTTTCCTCAAAAGTTTTCCGGAGAGTGGAAAATAAAGCCTCATCTCTCAAAAGTAACTGAAGACGGCTAAGATGGGTAGAGAGCTCCAGAACTTTAGTTTCTACACTGCCCTGTGATCCAGCTAACTCTTGCATGCAGGCATCTAACTTGGAAGTCAGAACTACAATTTCCTCTTCTGCATTCTTCTTTTCATTAACAAGATTGGAAATTTTGTTTTCTGAATTCAGCAAAGCATCTGCAAGGGACTTTATAGTCATGGAAGCATCACTTAGCTTACTGTTTTGGGAATCAGCCTCCCCTTTGAGCTTGTTTATCTCATTCTCTAAATCAGCTTTACCAACTTGTAACCTGTTATTTTCCTCAGTAAGCAGAGATATGTTTTGTTCTGCCTGAACTAGTGCGTCCTCAAGGGATTGTATAGTTTCATCTCCCATCTTTAGCTTGTTGGTATGGAAAGAGAATTCCTCCTTGATTTTCTGTAGCTCAGAGTCAGCAGCATCTTTACCAAGCAAAGCTTCTTCTTTCTCATTCTTTAGTACTAAAACATTCTTCTCTGCCAGGGACAAAGCATCCTCAACGGATTTTCTATCAGCGAACACATTTGCAAACTCAACAGTTTTAGCAGAAGCTTCTTCCATTGTTTTCTCTAATTCTTTTTCAACTAAAGCCTTAGCAGCTTCTAGCTCTTTTTTGTCCTCCAGGAGTTGTGAGATGTTGTGATCTGCAGCATATAATGCATCTTCTAGGGATTTAATGGTTTTCTGGACCTCCAACAATTTGTTGTCTAAAGAACTGGTCTCGTCTTTTACTCGCCCCAACTCCTGCTCCACCTCTATCTTTGCAGTTTGGCTTTCACTTAAGTATCGTGAAATCCATTTGACCTTTTCTATGGGATCTTGAAAACCCAAATCAGCTGGAAGAACAATACCATCAAGTGACTCGATAACCTTTTGGAGCATGTTATTCCTTTCCACTAAGAACTGCTCTAGTTGATCCCTTTGATCCTTCATAGCAACAAGATCAGCCTCTAGTTGAGGGATACGGTCCATCTCAGCTGAGAGATTATCAATCTGCAACCTGTGGTCATTAGATAGAGATTCTTGCAGATGCAAATCTGACTTCAGCTTCTCTATTTCAGCTCTCTTCTCATCCAATGCTCCTTTCATTTTTTCTCGTTCTTGAACAAGCCCCTTGCCTTTTTTAACTGCCATAGACAACTTTTCCCTAAGTAAGGAAACTTTGTCCTCATATTGTTCAAGATTCTTCTCCAGAGATTCCTTTTCTTCCTTTAGAGCACAAAGTTCCTCGGTAACCTTGACTGAATGGTTTGACAATCTATTCAACTCTGCTTTATCCGACATCTCTTCTGTAAGTATTTGACCATATAGCCTTAATTCCAGATCCCTAATGTACAAATTACTCTGGATCTGTTCAAAGGACTCGAATTGATGCTTATAGGATTCAAGAGAAGCACTACTATCTTCTTTTAGATTTTCTACACATTTCTTAATAAGTACAGTCATGTCAGATTGGTTTTGATACACCAATTCTTGATCATGTGTGTTGACCTGGCAAGCCTCTAGCAGCATACTGATGATTTGATTCTTATCCATTGAAGCCTGATGCTCTTTCTGGGCAAGCACTGCATATTTATGATTTAAATCCTCCAATTCCTCTTGAAGATAGCTTTTATCCTGTGCTTCCACCACAAGAGAAGCAGTAAGCTGACCAATCTCATTATCTGCGGCCTCTTTTGCTGCTCCCATCTGCTCTTGTAATTTTATTACTTCTTCTTTAGCCAGATAAAATGATTCCACGAGCCAAGCAACCTGCGCATCAGGTCCATTTGATTGTACGGACTGGGGGAATTCAAATAATGACAAGGAATCTGTCACTCTTTGGAGTTGCAAAGATGTCTCATTCAATGCATTCATCTCATCTGCAAGCCACTTGACTTTCTGAATTGTATCTGTTGACTGAAATTGCTCACTTCCAGTGACCTTGGACAATATTTCTTCACATTTTTGAAGTATCATCTCCTTTTGAATGAGAGCTTCCTGCAGTGAAGCAGCTAAATTTTCGCTTCTCCCCAGTAAATCCTTGGTTTGTTCAGCAGCCTCAAGACTATTCGACTTTTCTTGCAACTCAATTCGATACCTCTCCAGTTCACTAGTTTTCTCAGCCAGTGACTGCTTCAAAGCATCACGTTGATGAACTAACGCCTTTCCTTTTGACACAGCCAAGCTAAGCTTCTCTTTTGTATTAGCATACCTTGTTCTCTCCTGCTCAATTTCAGCACTCAGCTTTGCAATTTCAGCATTTGCATTCTCAACCATCAATTTATGCTTAATAAGTTCCTCAGACAGTTTTCCATTTTCATCACTTAAAAATCTCAAATGTTGGTTTAGATTCATTTCTCTTGTTCTAAATTCAGCCAATGTATCGCGTGCAGCAACCAACACCCCCATTTCATCCTGCATATTGTGGTCTGATGCAACTTCAGTTAAGCTCAATCTAAGTTGGTCAACTTCGGAAACTAAAACATTATACTTCTCAACTAAGAATGAGATCCTATTCTTGACATGATACATTTTTCCTGTAACTATCTCATCAGACAATTCTTCTTGAGGAACCGCTGAAGCGAGAGAAGCTAAGATCTCATTAGTAATCTCAGTCATATGATGCTCCTTCTCAAGTTGAACCTCAGACAAGCGAGCAGAGTTTTCTTGTTCTGATTTTAAATGAGAAAGAGCAATATCTCGTGCCATTGAAAACTCGGAAACCTTTGAATTGAGGGCATCAATTTCTTGATTCTTCATATGTATCACGTCATTAGATGCTGTTCTTTCTTCCTGCACAGAGAGCCAGAGTTGAGAAAATAAATATCATTGAATATAGCAGTATCTTCGGAAACACCTTAAATGAAACCAACCTCAGCTTCTCGAGAAATCCGATCTTTTTCAGCAACACTGTCATTTAGCATTTTGCGCAAGTGTTCTACCTCAGCTTTCAAGTCCAGATCATGCACTCCATTACTCACTCCTTCCGGTTGAATATCCTGTGCATCATTGCTCTCCTCTACATACCGCGGAGTTTCAGGACTTTCTATGACATCAGGGCAATCAACAAACATATCCTCCCTTCCCCCATCTTCTGCCATTTTTGTATCTTTTGTATCATTCTCTACATTCTCTGCTGCAGCCACTGAAACACCACCATCTTGATCCGTAGCAACCACCTGCAAAGATTTTGTCCAAGCAACAAGTTCTAAAGATATTTAATTACAACGGTAACATATGAGCTATCAACAACAACAACAACGTACCCAGTATAATCCCACAAAGTGGGGTCTGGGGAGGGTAATATGTACGCAGACCTTAGCCCAACCTTTGTGGGGTAGAGAGGTTATTTCCGATAGAACCTCAGCTCGAAAGAAAAGAAAGCGTTTGAAGCAAGATAACAAGTAAAAATATGACAGCACAATAGCAAGATACATGCAAACGAGACAACAAATACTAATACCCATAGAAGAAAAGAAACTAAGCGATTACTAGCTAGGTACTACTAATAGGGAGAACCCTTGGCTATCTACTAACCTTCTAGCCTAATTCTCAACCTCCACACCTTTCTAACATATGAAGCTATCAAGTTACTACAAAGTAATTGGAACAAACATGAAAATGATAGACAATAGTCAAGATTTTAAATACACAAGAACCAAATAAGACTTTTCTTATGACGCAAATTCCAGACAAGAAAATATGACCCTAAAGTGTTGTCCTGTCATTCCTTTACCTCTACATTTAGGCACTTCAAGTAAAATGATTTCATATTCTCCAATAAGTATTCTCTAATATATAGGAAGTAAACGCAAAATCCATGTAAGAACCCAATCCCATCTAATATTGCAGTTCATCTTCAATAAAACAATCTGGGAAAATCATGAACAGCCACTACTATGCCTCCTCCAAAGAAACCACATGTGTCAAAGCACTCACCCTTTAAGACACCATAACTAACGAAGTCCATATACTCCCTCCATCCCATTTTTACTGTAGTTTTAGCTCATTTCACGCCCATTAAGAAAAGAATACATACAAGGTATGTTTACTAAGCTACCCTTATTTAATAAAAGTAGATTGATTGTTTCCTCTTAAATACAGTAGATTCTTCACTAATATTAAGGGTATAGTTGGAAACAATAGCCAAATCTTGAATACCTAAAGTGACAATTATTTTGGGACAAATTTTTGGAGCTAAAACGACAGTTAAAATGTAACGAAACGAGTAACTAAGTGCGAAATTGTAATAGCAGGATAAGTTTTAGGAATCCATTTTTCAGTACATGAACAACTCTAGATAACAATAATGAAGCAAAGTTATAAGGAAAAGGACATACAATTAAATCACCGACACATAAAACATCAAGATACAAAATTAAGATAAGCAAAATTCCACCATATAAGACCTTATCATTAAGAGCAGCTGGTTCTGAACTAGCATTAAACTCATCATTTTCATTAGATGTGGAATTATCTCTAACATTCTCAGTATCACTCTTTTCTGACATTGCATGCACCAATTTCCCAAATCAAGCTTCTCTTTTCCTTGCAAGAAAGCAAAAAAGAATCAATCTTTCTTGACACCCATATCGATATATTTCTAAACAACTGAAAAAGAATCAATCTTTCTTGGCACCCATATCAATATATGTCTAAAGAAGTGAAAAAGAATCAATCTTTCATGGCACCCATGTAAGTATATTTCCGAAAAGGTGAAAAGTTTAATTCTTTCTTGGTAACAGTACATAAAATATTTTACAAATGTTCAAGAATTATGATGTAAGACAAGAAAATGATAAGAAACCCAGGGATATGATATGAATAAATATACCTAATGAAGAAGGGGATTTTTGTTGGGTTTGTTCAGTTGTGTTCGATATGATTAGTGTTGTGGAAGGAGACGACAATCTTGGATTTTTGTGATGTGCAAATCACGTGAAGGATTGCAATTTTGTATTTCTTGAGAGTAGTGCTGTTTCCGTTGATCTAACGACGTCGTATGGCTCAAGAGCGAAAAGTACCAGTTGTTACTGTTGGAAGTTGAGTAGACAAGATTGCCTCGGGCTTCCCAAACTAACGGACTTTGGGTTTGAAATAGGGCTGGCCAGAGGGCCGGGACGGCCCGACCCCGACCCGCCCGTCCCGAGCCCGCCCTGGTCCCGCCCCGACCCCGCTTTAAAAAAAAAAAAATTAATGGGGGCGGGACTCGAACTCGGAACGGGATGATGTCTCGTCCCGCCAGACCCGAGCCCGCCCCAGGCCCGCCTGACCCGTCCCCGTCCCCGCCCCGACCCCGCCCTTTTCCCCCCTTTGCAAAAATGGTCGTTGCACCAACGACCATTTTAGATTATGGCCGTTGGCCAACGGCCATTTTAGGCCCCCCCTCCCCCAACCCCCCTACCCCTTAATATTTATTTTTAACCCATAAGTTATTATATTTACACTTTATTTTTCAACTATAAATAACTCATTTTCTCTTCATCTTTCTCACAAATCTTCCTACAATCTCTCTAATTTCTCAATATATCTCTCTACATTGTTTGCTAAATATTCAATTTTATTAATTCATTTGGGAATTGGGAGTGAAGTTGGCAACTAGCTTGAGGATCTTCCATCGAGCAAAGTTTCAATTTTCAACCTCTCGATTACACGTCGACGTTACGTCGGCGTTTGGTACATTCGTTCCTTCATTAAATTATTATTGTCTGTTTATTTTATATTTTTATTTAGCGCACTTATTTTATTGTCTTTAATTATTTATTATCATAATTAAAATGGAAGGATTAAAAGGTATGTTTAAGGGTAAGGGTAAGAGTGTTTCTTCTAGTAGGGGCAACCAGGGCAAGGGTACTTCTTCTAGTCATCTTATTCCTACACAGGATGATTTTGTTGATACTCAACATTTTCCTACAATACCATTAGATTTAGACCAGGAGCTATTTTACGGAACTCAAGAAGACTTTAATTTAGACGATGATCTAGATGATATACCCACTAATGTTGATGACAACACACCCACTAGTGCACCTTCAACTGAAATACCTCATATTCCCCCTAGTATGAGACGAGGTCCAGCAAAACGACCATTAAAATCAGATGCATGGACATTTTTTGATAGGGACGTAGAGAATCAAGTAGCCATATGTAAAATTACAAAAAATGTTTTAAAATTTAAAAGCGGAAAAGGTCACGGTGGGACGGGGGTTTAATTAGACACGTAGTAAGTGCTCATCCGGCTAGGTATGCCCAATACCGGGCTTCAAAACCGGGTGCGCAAACGCCGCTCAATCGGGACAAGGTTCACATACCGATCTTGTCCGGGACCAAGTACGGGGTCAAATTAACCCTATGATGGGGGGGGAATTGTAGGCTCTAAATACAATAAACATAGAGATAGGGAAGCAATATCAAAATTAGTTGCTGTGGAGGGTTTGCCTTTTTCATTTCCTTCATCTACCGGTTTTATTCATTACATTAGAGATATATATAATCCTGCTTTTAACGATTTTCCTAGATCAACTGTTAAGAGAGATGTATTTAAATTCGCGCATGAATATCAACAATATTTACGTTTTTCATTATATCATTTTAATGGCAAAGTATCTATTACGTCTGATATAGGTCGTAGTACTAACGGCCATGATTATTTAATTGTAACTTGTCATTGGATAGATTATAAATGGTCTATGCAAAAACGTATTTTAGCGTATAGATATATATATGATAGGCACACTGGTACTTTTATTGCAGAAAATATTTATCAAGTGTGCAATTATTACGGAATTACCGATAAAATTATGACTATTACATTAGATAACGCTTCTAATAACAATTACGCAATTACAATGTTAAAAAATAGTTTAACTCCATCTTTTCCAGACCATTTTCATATAAAATGTGCGTGCCATATATATAACTTAATTGTAAAGGATGGTCTATCACTTTTTGAAGACATTCTTAGTAAAATACAATTTGCTACAAACTTTATTTTTAAAAGTAATAAAGTACAATGTAGAAAAGAATATAAAAAAACTTGTCACGATTGTGGACTACCTTATAGAAGAATTCTACAAGAAGTATCCACTAGGTGGAATTCTTTATACGAGCAACTACTTGTTGCTTATGACTATAAATTACCTATAACTTTATTTTTTAACTCTCATAATAAAAAGCCAGCTGATATGATTTTAGATAGTGATTGGGTAAAAATTTCCGAACTTATTGTATTTTTAGAGAAATTTTTTCAAGCAACAAAAGAATTTTCCGGTATATATTATCGTACTATTTCAACTATGTTATTTTATATAACTCTAATATTTTTATTACTTAGTGAATATATGGAAAAACCAGCTTATAAGGCAGCTATTAAAAAATGTTTGTCAAAATTAAAAAATATTTTATTCATATTCCCTCTATTTATATTATTGGTTCTGTATTAAATCCTACTATTAAAATAGACGGTACTAAATCACTAATTGAAACTATTTACGATTGTATAGAAGTACTACCACCTCCAAGTCCCAAAAATCTAAATCACCCACCACCTATTGAACAAACTAAAGAAGAAGCGGTGTCTAGCGTAGAACACCAATAAAAAAAAATATAGATTTTATCAACAAGAAAATGCTAGTAACTTACCGGCTTCCATACCATCTTCTTCATCTTCAACACAACCTCACAAAAGATCCTTATGATGCTTGGTTATATTGGGATACATAGTCTTTCTAGATCCTTATGATGCTTGGTTATATTATAAAAGTGAGCCATTTAGTGTGTTGGTTGCATGTTTTTCTTACTTTAGGTATTATCATTTACCTTATGATGATTACCTTGTTTATTGCGTGCGAGGATATGCACTCATACTCTTTTATGTCTTGCAAGGTACGGATTCGAGGACGAATCCTTTTCAAGAAGGGGAGGATGATACGATCCTGAGGAGCACACATGATTCAAATTGCTTCACTCGAGGCCGAGCCAAGGAACTTCAAGCCCTACAAGTCATGTTGATGCAAAAAGAGGCTTTGGAGACATTTGAGAAGATTTATAGGAGAGCGTATGACGTATGGATGATTTCTTGGTCGCGTGGAGTGAAGATGAGATGGAGGGGAAAGATGGTGGTTAGCCATGCAAAGAGGTTATTTTCTAAATTCAAGCCATCATCCATAAAGAAGACTATCAAACAAGGCCCTTACTTCATTAAGGATATTATTGTAATAACTAGTCTAGTCTTCTTTAGGTTGTTTAGTAGAAATACCATACTTGGTCATTTCATTACTTAGTTTTTATGATGTTGAGATGACTACTCTTAAAGAGTGATAGTTAGTATGGTAGTTTGGTGTAGTGCTAACTTAGTGATTAGTGTTAGTAATAGTTAATTATGGTAGATTCCATTGTTGGCTATTGAAACTCATTCCATTGATTTTCATATAGAGTTTTTCATTTGTGGATTCATTTGGATTACTATTTGTTGAAGATCAAATAGTATAGGTTTTTAGGGTTGATTCCAATTAGGAGGATTTAGGTTTCATATACCTAAGTTTGCCCATAGAATAATTACTCTTTGAGTCTTGCTTCTATCCCTCTATTCTAATCCCAAATTTTCTTGTTATTTTAGTTTTCGCGTTTTTTTTTTGAATCCGTACCTTCCACAAGTCGGATTGTATCATTTGGTATCAGAATGTACCATGGTTCATAACATGGTGGACATCATCATCCACTGCCATGCTATATATCATAATGCATCATGGTTCATAACATGTAGGATAACATCATCCACTACCAGGCTATGTGCGTAACTGTAGTTCTAATGTGAATCTTTAGAGTCATACTGTAACATTGTTATGGGATACTGAGAGTTTCTATACTGAGACATGGAAACATACTAAGGTGCTGATATGTAGTACTGATTATTACTATACTAAACTAAGACATGAACTCATGAACTATTCATGGGATATAGAGTGTTACTATGCATAAGCGTTTTTGAATTTAGGCATGCTTATCAATTGATACAATTACATTTCTTAAACTCTTTATGATTTCGTGAATCCTGTCATGAGTTCCTAAACTATAGAGTCATCATATTTCATTATCATGTAAAATCATAATGTAAGTATGTAACATATGGGTTCATCATATTTCTATCATTTTCGAAGAAGTATCATAAGTTGAGGAACGGTATTGTAGTGCATGACACTGGAATAATGAAAAGAACTAGACTAAGACATGTATTCATAGACTGATTATGAAGTTTGATGCATTAACTATTCATAGTACTGAATTGTCACGACTGAGATTCGTGGGATATCGAACACGAGTCTATACCGATTACGTAATGAGTTCACAATATAAGTGATAATTATGAACAACTACAAGGTTGTATTCTTAATAGATTGAAGTTCTAGACTTTTCATGAACTACGGCATAATCTGTATATCTGAAGAAATTCGTAGTAATCTTGATGAACGAGGCATGTGGATTATTAATAAAGTTCCCACACGTAGAAAGTTAGCCTCACATACCTGTAAATGCTCTAATCCAATGGATTATCATGCTTGTCTAACGAAGAACACTCAAACCCTATCTTCAAATAACTACAAACTCGCTCGCACCTGCAGATTTCTCATTCAACAGAGCTAAGACATAATTTTCTAAAGAATCGTCCAAAACAACCAAATATCAAAATTTCACAAATAAGGCCACAAAATACATCTGAATGCCTCGGGAAGTGAACCAAGGACTTGACTAAGTCATAATAATGCTCTGGACCTACCGGAAGCAATGGAACCTGAAAATGAATCCATATACTCAAAGTCAACTATCAGTCTACACTTATTCAACTTAAAAGCTTCTAATTTCCTCAAATCAACCAAACTCACTCAACTACCTTGGGAACCACTCCACCCATCCCCAAAAGTCGAACACACTCTAACGGTGTTAGGGAAAGGGTCAACAGGGGTAAAAAGGGTAAAATGCCTAAACGACTAAATGGGTCATTACATCAGATACCAATTAAATAAACGTTCATCCTCGAACGGATGAAAGAAGTTACAAAAGCTGATGAGTAACTAAGAAATCCCCATCATAACCTTATAAAGCCTCAACAAGCAAGGATTATATAACGACATTACCGTTTATTCACTGTATCCATCAAGACTACCTTTAATTTTGCCTAAACACCCAATTTTCCATTTATTCATACTTGAAATTTCTGTCATAGCTAGTCCTCGAATGTAAGCACTGACTCCGCTAGAATTCCCTGATATTATTATAACCATACCTATATACACGTTCTATTGAATCCTCTAGTAACACCTTAATCACTACTATCATTTAGTTGTAGCCACAAACCATTGTTCAACCTATAACAATTAACTATTTTGTTCCTACCAATCCTTCTCTTACCAAGATTCCTTAGGAACACATAGACACTTGCCACATGCCAAAATCATGACTTTCTATCGCCAACAAAGAATCATTTCTTTATTTGAGAAAGTCTAAGTAATTCCATCCAAAATTAATCTTATCCAAGGCCGATTATGCTTATTCCAAACTCGTTAGTTCTGTACCCCGAATTCAAAATTGCTTAGTCAAAACCCATTGCCAAAATCTACTCAAATCTCCAAATCACCATAATATAAGCATACCTACTGATTCCCTTGTCATGCCAACTCCGTTGAAATCAACTGCTCTAAAGACTCCCTATAACCATTTGTACCTCCTCAATACATCGCCAAATACCCGTGCAAACCATTAGAACTATCTAAATCATTGCCACCCGAAGCATATCATTGATCCTACTTGCACCTTCAATGAGAACCGGTAACACTGTCATACCTCCATTCCAAGTTAAAATCCATTGCACCCTTATCGGTGGTTTACTAGAATACTATAAGTTCTCCAGGCAATATAAACATAGGCTACCCGACTCTAAATGAACAATCTAACCCGGAATAAAATGCTCCATCTCTAAATCATCGATAGTCAATCGAACTGATTCCCAAACATAACTGATAGGCTTTCCATAAATATGCGGTGACCTATTCCGTCCCTTTTCTCATGAGTAGTCAACTATGTTCCGTCACCCACAACCCCAAAAGTTGGATTCTATCCAAGTCATCGACTTTCTAATAAAGAACTGTACTTTATGATTGTAATCTTCATGTTTCTCAACTTCTACCTAATACGCAAGTCTGATAGAACCCCATGAACTTTAAGTACATTAAATCATCTTTGTACTTTCTCTTAACTCGCCAACAACTCCATACATTTCGACGAAAGCATGTGGCCTCATTTACTACACCCTCACCCATCGAGTCTCTAATAGTAAGGCCCACCAGCCTAAACTTTACTCTTTCAATTTCATACTTGTAATATATGTGTATTATACTTATAGAAAACATACTTTGTACATTATTGGAACTTCTTATGGTTATACCCTAGGATAGGCAATCGATACGTACATTGTTTAGTTAAGAATCACCAAAAAATGAATTTCAAACGGTTTATAAAACTTGGACACATTTTTGGACTTGAAATAGATCTTAAATCGGAAATTAATTGGAGCTGTTTTGGATTCCTGAAACAAAATTGAACTATTTTGGACTTCAACTTAATGGATTGAAATGTGTTAAAATATGTTGCGTCTCTTGATGAAATCTGAACTTCTTAAAAGTAGATATGTTTTAAGAAGAAAGTAACATGACTTTAGAACAAAGACTGGACTACTGAAAACATTTTCGAGTTGAAAATGTGCCAAACCTGGCATTTCAAAGATTGATTTTATGGGCTGAGGACAACCAAATGGTTTTACGGAAAGAGATCAAGACACTTTGTTGGACTTGAGTTGAGTTGTAGGTTTTGAGTAAAATGTGGACTATAGGATAACCTTTGGGGATATAACACGAAAAGGAAAAACATGCTTTCTATTCTTTTAAACCAAGACTTGTCATTCCAAATGGATTACACTCTTTTCAACTCAAAAATTTCAAAGTGTGTAAAGTAGTATTGGACAATTTATTGGACTAATAGTGGAGTTCTACTCAAGTTAATTTTTGAGTGTTCTTAGTCCGAAAATAAGTTGACTAAATTACCGTTATGCAAACCATTTTAGGCCGAGTTTAACTATTTGATTTTCAAGAAATATGTAAGTTTGAAATTAAATTAATGACATGAATTTTGTGGGAATTTAAACACTTTAAGCAACTTATAAAGCTTAAACATGCTATAGAACCCAAAGTATCAATAGTAAGACCGCACTATCCTTTATCAATCCATAAGGTATCGAATCCCGCAACCCTCGTTCCTTACCAAATCCTGACGTATCAACCTTACGATCCATGCACCTTACCTTGCGTAATTACTTCCAAGTCCTTAATACCTGAAATACTCATCCACACTATAAATCAACAATTCTTCGCAAAGTCTACCACCAATCGTCAATCACAACCCCATGGAACATTCATCATAACACTTAGTCAACTACCATAGAACTAATCCTCCGAGCGTACTAAACAATTTCACATGATCTGAAAGATGCGAAAATAATGCCAATATAATCCCCACCTAAACCAAAAAAATTCGTTGTTTCAAATCCAAATCCTCCCCTAACTCAAATAGGAACCTTACTCATTCCAAATTAAGTCAACCACGCAATTATCACAATTTTTAAATTCCACCTTTCATTTCCATCACATTCGTCAATAACGACCGATTATTACTCAAACCTGCTCCAGAGTTTACTGGAATATCATGGGCCTCACAAAATAGTTGAACCGATCATGGAAATAGTAGGACACTGCATACCCAACAAAGAGAGTTTCCCTTATTTCACTCGAACATTTAAACTAGACGTTCCTCCCTATCCAACACATCCTATATGCCATCCTTTATAAATTTCCTCCACTAGAAAAGGTATCGACCCACTGTGGTTAGTCTAACTAACAATCATTTAGTACCCAAGAAATAACCCAAACCATCACTAAGCTGGTCCATAATCCAAAAGTGGATACTTAATTACTGAACACACACTCCTGCTAACATTCCCATATAGTTTCATCAAAATACCCTTGCCAAAAATCCTTAACCGAGATAATCCTTTTTCTATATTAGTCCATACATTCACTGACCCGATCATCGATACCCGAAGCTTTTCAGAACTAGAATTAGATCAAATCATCGTCAATTTGTTACCGTAAATATCCCCATTGACCAACACCTTATTCGAGAGTCTTATATGATGCTTTCCTGTGAAGAACCAACCCTAACCTTTTTTTGCCGAACCATAACACATCTAATTAACCGTGCAATTTTTCCTGTTCTTCGATCAACACCAAAGTCGTTATACTAGTAATTTTAGAACTTCTCAATCATTAACTTATATATACCATGTCCACAAATATTATCCAAGAACTAGATGTAACACTCGGTAATTTCTTAAGTAGAACTTCACACTTGTCCAGCGCTAGAGACACTCCTATTAGTTGATCATTGGCTCCCATTAGTCGATGACAGAGTCCGACGTACCAACTCATATACGACTCATTACACTCACTTTATACTAAACAACTGCAAAATGACTCACAAATCAACAATCTCTTGGTTTCAACAACCTCTTTCTATCACTAACCTCGAAATGCCAAGTGGCCCTACAAACACGCTCTTTAGGTGAAGAAACGCGACTGTCTATATCTTTAAGCTACACTTGTCACAAGTAACCTTACCACCTGGCCTGGAACCTGTAGCCATTTCTTGAAAGAATTCATAAATCACTAGTTCTCACTCCACACCTACATCTATGCCACGTTGAAGCCCAACTTAACCTTTCATGACCTTATATGAAATTCACCCTCGTACATCTTGTAAACTTATCTTGATGAACACGTCAGATACCAATTGTTCCCTTTTTACAACGGAGATTGATCCATCCCATTTCTTTTCTTGCACCTATGTATTATCATTTCCACTTTCCAAGGATATCACTGAACTGAGGAGTAACAATCATAACCCCACTAAATTGAACCTTCAAACCATAACCGAAGACTGAACTGGGTCACGCGTCTGTATTATTGTGACACATCTCATACCCTTCCACGGGACATCATAACAAACCACTCACATATAAAATCAAAAGCGTACCCCCACCACTGGTGATAGAATAGGATGAAGAAGTTTCAGATACCAATTAGAATAAAAAGTAGCATGAAAGAATGAAAAAATGAAAGATTTCCTTGATGTCTTATAGCCTCTCGATAATGGGTACAAACATCTATGTACCTATCCGCGAGACTCTACTAAATATTGTCCTTGTACTCATGAGGCCAGTGAACCTAGAACTCTAATACCAACTTTGTCATGACCAAATCACGAGCGTCGTGGTGGCACCTACACTATCCCCCTGTAGGCGAACCATTACCAACATCATTTACAACCATAATTATTTAACAATGCGGAAATAAAGGAAAGATACAGAATATAGAAAATCTCTTTATTAATCATTAAACATCATAAACCCTTGCAACACATTCTCCCAAAACCTGATCTGACTTGTACAAGGACTACTAAGAGTACAATAGAAAGAGAAATAAACAACCATTTTCTTGGAGGAATAAGAACAGTCTAACTAAGAAAAAGACCAAGGTCGCCTATAGGATGAATGGCATGCCCTAATCTACATGTGCTCCATCTACAACCTGAACTAAATGTATACCTGAATCCACATAAAAGATGTATCAAGTGTAGCATGAGTACACAACGTACCTCCATAGGCCGACAATGACAGAACTTACATAATAGGAATAAACATCAAGTTGACTCTCAAATAGATCTTATTTTATGCAGTTTAAGTAGTCATATAAATCACCTTATTCACATAAGGGTTCAATCACAGTCAAGTACAATTCAATTCATATTGAACACATGGATCTTACACTTAATACATATCGACCCGTAAACTCTATCTAAGTCATATTCATGTTGTCACCACCTATCCAAGTTATCAAATAATCAATTATGACAAGTTGACTTTAGTACACAACACCATATCACAATCCTTCTCAAGGGTTATCACGACTAGTCCGATCATAACAATATTAACTTCTTATTCTCTCTGACTCTTAGACTTGGTTACAGTTCTAAACCAGTAAGGGAAGAACACATACTTATTCATTAACATCCTTATTATACTGTAATTAGAAGTCTACACCGTACATCCTTGATTAAGGAGGGGGTCTATGTATGCATAACATATAAGTCGTTTAACTACAACGTACCACCTCGACTAATACTTTACTAGACCATCTATCAAATAACACTGTCAATCATAAAGCAATACAAGCCAATAGAATCCACCGACCTTAATAAAGTCCACCGACTACAATAGCCAAACAACGAGTACTTAGACTCATAAAGGTGTAACCATAGGACCCAATTCACAAAGAACAAGCTAATCATGGCAACTAATCTGGTCCAATATAATCAATCCAATTATCCAAATCTATTTAATCAGAAAATCACCCAAGTTCCAATAACCAATCTATATCATGTTGTCGACCATCAAGTAATCAAAGAATGTATGAATGATGTGAATGCAATGCATATGCTACGTACATTTCATCTTCAATACACAGACATTCAAACTCTATGAACTACACACTCAATGGGGACATGCGAAGTCCATATACTCATTCGGAATTTCTTAACGGACCCAACTCTTAGCTGTAATAACATCAGTTACAAGCGTACAACCAACCCTTCGCGTATCTAACATTCGTTGCAGGCGCGTAACCCAGCCCTCCATGTATCATCATCATCTTATTATTGCCAATCATCTCATAAAGTATACTTACCTTTCTGGTCTCTTGGACCCACAACATTTTTCATACCTCTCATTTCAATGTTATCAAAACTATGAGTGTATGAATTCATATGACAATACAAGGCAATAAATTAGGAGGTATGAGATGCAATCAAGTATAATAGATGAATATCACACGCTTTCAGAAGTCATTAGCACATAATCCATGTAAATCAAATTATCATATCGAAAATATTGTGATGAATAAACACAACAATATCAATAATGGCAATAAGCCCAAACAACAACAGTCGGAATCAGCTTAAGGCTAATTTTCCAAATCACTCATCATCATAGTTCAACACTAATATCCACCTAAGAGTTCATCACAACTACTAAGGTGGGACCTCCAAACACGCCCGATACCCCTCAACATTTTTAACTACTACGTACTTCTAACAAAGTCTATAAAAAGAGATACCGTAGCCTACTCAAAGTTAAGCAGGAGCCTCGAACAATAAATCTTCACTGTTAGCCTTGCCCTTTCGGAGCACCTCATATTAATCGTAGTCTAACATTTATAGACTCTACATTAATAATTAAGCTATCACACATACAAGGACTTAGTCCTTAAATAATCATAAAGAAACTCAAATCAACCCCCGGGCCCACGGTATCAAAATTCAAATATTATTACTCAAAAAGTATAATAACATACTAACTATTCATATCCTTAGGTTAATTGGAAAACTAACCCCAATTGGACCCTCAATTGCATGATTTAGAAAAATCCCCAATTTTCAAACTATCACGCCCCGAACCATGGCTTGGGCAAAATACGACACTCGATGCTTGATTGCATGTGACCGAGCGAACCACATGGTTAGTTGATCATCGTGGACATTAAAATATGCTAAAGTAATGATTAAAACATGTAAAACATATACTGAAAACATAGTCTAAAATATTATAGCAGAAATATCTAAAAATAACATGATGAGTCTGAAAATAATAATACTGACAAGACTGACATGCTACACTAGTATAGTCTATGAAACCTTTGACTTAAGAGTCTGTTAACCTGTTTACCAGGACAAGGCCCTGACATACCGAGCAGATCCGTTTTCCTGAAACTCAGTATATGCACCGTAAAGTGCAGGCCCCATGCAAAGGGACGTTAGTACATTTGAATTGTACTGTATGAATATCAACTAAAAGAACAAGCAGTCACATGATATAATAGGAACATGAACTGAAATTGAAACATGAGCATGAACATGATCTGGCATAAATATAAATAACATGTGTAAAATCTGTAAAAATGTATATCTGTGGGGAGAGCATTAGTAAAACCGACATGAACCACCACGCGTGAACGTAGAGTCTAATCTCTACCGGATCAGCTAAGTCATCTCGTACCTTATTGGAGTATGAGACATGAACATGAACATGATGGATCCAATAATCTCATAAGGGGTAATAAGAATGTATTGTCCTCTGGCGGAGCGACTCTTATCTTACGTTGTCATACATAGTTTCATGTTATCTGAGCCGTCTCGGTAATTTGTGTAACTTCCAAAATATGTACTTGAAAATAGTTGTCTTGAAAGCCCGTGAATTTCATGAAATAGCTCATAAACATAACTTGTAAGTTTATAATTTAGCATATGAAGAAATACATAATGTAACTTTCAAAAATCATGAGAAACATATATGACTTCATAGAACTGAGTGATAATGATCATAACTTGTATGTAAGAACTAATGGAAATCAAGACATAGGTTCATGGATTACGGACAGGTTCATGACAATTACAATTGACATATCATGAATATAATAAATGAAAACATGATATAGTTGAACGAGAATATAACGTTATTATGAACTTGAGCAAAACTCTAGGTATGAAGAATTCTTGTTTCATGGATTACATGTGTCGTGGGGAAGAACAATGATATTCCCACACGTGGTTAGAATCTCTACATACCTTATTCGTGCCAAAACAAGAAATAAAAATCCAAACTTTGAAGATTGAATCTTGAAACCTTGAATTGGATTTAACTTGAAAATCCTAGGTTAAAGTAGTGAATTTCGCTTAGGAATTGATTATACTAAATTAGAATCACATGGAAAGGACTTACATTGAGTTATGGAGATGATGGGCGGAGACAACCTTCATGGTAGGGCTTGAGAGAAGTGAAATCAATTTTTTTTTAAAACTAAGTCTGGGTATTTAACCTTTTCAGCCCGTCGGGAAATGTACGACCAATTCGACGGACCGCTGAATTTTATATAGTCTGCCAAGGGGACAATCAAATTATGTATGGTCTGTATAATTGAACCATCGAATTAATTTAATTAATTCACAACTTTCCAGTGACTTCAAAACTTGAGAGGTTTGAGACAGTAAAAAAGGATGGACTATCAATTATTATACGGTATGTATAAATCAATTGGGTTCGTCAATTCCATTATACATACAATTGGGTTCGTCAATTCCAAAAATGGAATCGACGGATCATAATTAATTCTATGGTCCATATAATCCGGCGTCAAATTTAATCTGCAGAATTGAAAGTGGTTTTCAACTTTAAACTCCCCATTTTGGTTTCTTATCCCCTCGAATCATGAACAAGGCTTAGTTTGAAGGTACGAGGTGTTACAATATCTCCCCATTCGGATCATTCGTCCACATATGATGGGTAATGGTTAAAATTGAGACTGTACATAGAATGAGTAAATGAACATGAAGAAACGTGACATGAAACATGGGAACTAAACTGATATGATTACATGAAATATGAACATGGGACATGAGTACTGAATGCATGAACGTGAAACATGGGACATGGGTACGTAAGGGACATGGCATGAATATTGAAAGTATTTACCTTGATCATTTTCAGCTTGCTCCTCAAACATGTGCGGATATCTGGACTTCATGTCTTCTTCGACTTCTCATGTAGCCTCCTCAATATTTTGACTTCTCCACAAAACCTTCACATAGGCGATTTCTTTAGTTCTCAACTTTCGAATCTGACGATCCAAAATAGCCACAGGAATCTCATCATAAGTTAAACCATCCTCAATTGTAATGGAATTGGTAGGGACAACCAACAACGGGTATCCCACACACTTCATCAACATGGATACATGAAACACTAGATGCACGTCAACTAGATCTTGTGGCAATTCAAGTTCATAAGCCACATGGCCAACTCTCCTCAAAATCATGTATGGTCTGATTTATCTAGGACTGAGCTTCCCTTTCTTTCCAAACCTCATAATGCCTTTTATAGGTGAAACTTTCAGAAATACCCAATCATCAACTTGAAACTCTAAATCTCTATGCCTCACATATGAATAGGACTTTTGGCGACTCCGAGTGGTTTTCAAACGCTCCTAAATTATCTTGACTTTCTCCATATCCTGACGGACCAAGTTTGGTCCTAACAACTCTACTTTATCAACTTTGAACCAACCAATTAGCGATCTATACCTTCGCCCATACAGAGCTTTGAATGGTGCCATCTGGATGCTAGCATGATAACTATTATTATAAGAAAAATTCAATGTGAGGCAAATGATCATCTCAATTACCTTTAAAATTGAGAAAACATGCCTTCAACATATCCTCAAGAGTCTGAATAGTATGCTCTGCTTGGCCATCCATATGAGGATGAAAAGATGTGCTAAGATTTACCTTGGTACCTAATCCTTTCTGGAAGGACTTCCAAAAGTGTACTATGAACTGAGCACTACGATCTGAAATAATGGACACTAGGGTCCCATGAATCCTGACAATTTCTCGGATATACAACTTAGCATAATCCTCTACTGAATATGTGGTCTTGACTGGCAAGAAGTGAGCTGATTTAGTAAGTTGGTCCACAATGACCCAAATTGAATCATGACTTCGGGCTGAGCGAGGTAGACATGTTATGAAGTCCATGTTTATCATCTCCAATTTTCAAACAGGAATATCAATATTCTGAGCCAACCTACCAGGCCTCCGGTGCTCGGCTTTCACATGCTGACAATTTGGACACTTGGCTACAAAATCTGCCACATTCCTCTTTATATGGTTCCACTAATAGATTTTATTAATATCATGATACATCTTGGTAGAACCTGGATGGATAGAATACATGGAATTATGCGCTTCTGCCATGATTCGCTCTTTGAGCCCATCTATATTTGGAACACATACCCTGCCTCAGTGGATTAATATAGCATGTGTCTAGGAGACCAAATGGGTAGGACCTAAGGCTAAGGATGTGAACGGGTGTAAGTTATGGTTCTCGGGTAAGTCGAGGTAGGCATTTTGGTAGACATCGGCGAGCTAAAGGATCAAGTGGTAGAGCTTAGGAAGGTTAATGACAAGATGATGGCGATTAAATTGGTAGTTGAAAGTTTCACTATGAACATTATTAGTGCTTACGCGCCGTAGGCGGGCTTGGACGAGAGGAGAAGAGACATTTTTGGGAGGATTTGGACGAGGTGGTGGGAGGTATACCACCCACTAAGAAGTTATTTGTATGAGGGAATTTCAATGGACATATCAGGTCACTTCCGGGGTTATGACGACGTGCATGGAGGATTTGGCCTCGGGGACAGGAACGGGGGAGGCGTCTCACTTTTGGAGTTCGTTAAAGCTTTTGGGATGGTGATAGCCAATTCGAGGTTCCTGAAGAAAGAGGAGCACTTGGTGACTTTCCGCAGTTCGGTGGTTAAAACTCAAATAGACTTTTTGCTCCTCAAGAAGGTTGACACCGGTCTTTGTAAAGACTGCAAGGTTATTCCGAACGAGTATCTTACAACCCGAAATAAGCTTTTGGTGATGGATTTGGAGATCGAGATGGAGAAGAAGAGGGTTATGGATGACAGACTAAGAATCAAATGGGGGAGTTTGACCATGACTTGGGGGAGTAGTGGGGATGCGACCAATTTGTGGGATAGGATGGCCAGTTGCATTCAGGAGGTAGCTAGAGAACTGTTAGGGTCTTGCGGGGTAGCCGTGGTGGGCATCGAGGGGACTGGTGGCGGAATGATAAAGTTCAAGAGAAGTTGAAAGCAAAGAAAGTGGTGTATGCGAAATTGATATAAAGCAAGGATGAGGTGGAGAAGTGGACGAATAGGGAATTATATAAGATGGCAAGGAAGGTGGCAAAGCTAGCGGTTACGGCGGTGAAAACGACGGCTTTTGAACGCCCGTATGTGAAATTAGAGGGAAAAAACGGGGATAAGAAGTTGTACAGACTAGCCAAGGCGAGGGAGAGGAGGACACGTAACTTGGATCACGTGAGGTGCATCAAGGACGAGGACGACAAAGTACTGGTGGAGGACGTGCGTGTTAGACGGAGGTGACAGTCTTACTTTCATAAACTCTTGAACGAATAAGGAGATAAAGACATTGTACTGGGAGATTTGGAGCAATCCGGAAAGTACCAAAATTTTGGATATTATAGAAGTATTAAGATTGAGGAGGTTAAGGGTGTTGTTCGCAGGATGCGCAGGGGACGAGCGACCGGGCCTGATGAGATCCCAGTTGAATTTTAGAAAGGCAGGTTTGGAGTGACTGACTAAGTTGTTTAATGTCATATTTAAGACGACAACAATGCCCGAAGAATGGAGGTAGAGTACAATGATTCCTTTGTACAAGAACAAAGGTGATATCTAGAGTTGCAAAAACTATAGGGGTATCAAGCTGCTAAGCCACACTATGAAAATTTGGGAAAGGGTCGTGGAGATGAAGGTGAGAAGAGACGTGTCTATTTTCGAGAATAAATCTAGATTCATGCCGGGGCATTCGACTACAGAAGCCATTCATCTTATTAGGAGATTGGTGGAGTAATATAAGGAGATGAAGAGAGACTTACATATGATTTTCATCGACCTCGAGAAGGCATACGACAAAGTCCCTAGGGAGATTCTATGGAGATGTTTGGAGGTTAGAGGTGTACTAATGAAGTACACTAAGGCGATCAAGGATATGTATGATGGAGCCAAGACCAAGGTACGGACAGTAGGAGGAGACTCATAGCACTTTTCAGTGATGATGGGTTGCACCAGGGATCAGCTCATAGCCCATTCTTATTTGTCTTGGTGATGGATGGACTGACGCGACAAATTCAATGGGAGGTGCCATTGTGTATGTTATTCGTAGATGATATAGTCCTGATTGATGAGACTCACAGCGGAGTGAACGCTAAGTTGGAGGTTTAGAGACAGACTTTGAAGTCTAAAGGGTTCAGGCTGAGTAGGACCAAGACAGAATACTTTGAGTACAAGTTCAGTAACGGGACGGACCATGAGACAAGCGTGGAGGTGAGGCTTGGTACTCAGGTCATTTCAAAGAAAGGAAGTTTCAAGTATCTCGAATCTATTATCCAAGGGAATGGTGAGATAGATGACGATGGCATACATCGTATTAGTGTAGTAGGGTGGATGAAATGGAGGCTCGCATCTGGAGTCTTGTGCGATAAAAATGTGTCATCAAAACTTAAAGGTAAGTTCTATAGGGTGGTAGTTAGACCGACTATGTTGTATGGGGCGGAGTGTTGGCCAGTCAAGACTTCGCACATCCAAAAGATGAAAGTTGCAGAGATGAGGATGCTGAGATGGATGTATGGGCATACAAGGGGGGATATGATTAGAAATAATGATATCCGGGATGGAGTGAGAGTGGCCACGGTGGAGGATAAGATGCGGGAAGCAAGGTTGAGATGATTCGCGCATGTGCAGAGGAGAGGCACAAATGCCCCAGTGCGGAGGTGTGAGAGGTTGGTTAAGAACGGGTTCAGGAGGGGTAGAGGTAGGCCGAAGAAGTATTGGGGAGAGGTGATTAGACGGGATATGGTGCAGGTGTAACTTACTGAGGACATGACCTTAGATAGGGGGTTGTGGAGAACACGGATTAGGGTAAAAGAGTTGTAGGTAGTTAAGCGTAGTCCTACTTACGCTTACATACTGATAGTTGTAGTGTTATTATTGTAGCCCTGCTTAGCCTATCATACTAGTAGGCGCAGTATTGTTTTATAGTCCCCTGCCCTTTGATTTCTGCTACTGTATGTTCTTTTGTGTACTTTGTTTATCTTATTTACATGCGTTAGTTACTGCTTCTTTTTTCAGAATGATTTACCATGGCTTATTCGCTTTTGTTACTCTCATTTTCATACTGCTTTAAATTTTTTGTCCGGGTTTGACCGTTTCTCTTGCTTTGCTTGTGCTTATGTTTTGTCTTGAGCCGAGGGTCTTTAGGAAACATCTTCTCTACTTACCAAGGTAGAGGTAAGGTCTGCGTACATTCTACCCTCCCCAGGCCCCACGTTGTGGGACTTCACTGGGTATGTTGTTGTAGTAGTCTGTGTTGCCAAATCATTTGAAAAGCGCTTTTGCTAGTATTTATAGAAACAATTTGTCTTTAGACAATCTTTTCAGAAGTGCTTTTGAGTGTCGAATTACGAAGAAAGATATGAAAAAAATTTACAGTTATTTAAATGACAAATGGTTTGCAGTATTTATTATAAGAGACCTTAATTAAAATGTAAAAACTAAAATCACACAGAGAGGGAACAAGTTTATTGTTTAAAATGCATGAGCTAAATATATGTTTGTACTGTGAGGACAATCTAATAAATTTTTGGTAAAGGTATTTTTATCCCGAAAAAATATTAGAAACTTTTTCTTCTACTCTTAAGTGGAAGCTACTTTAACGGCTTCTTCCTCACAACAGAAAAACAGTTTCTACTACTACTCAAAAGCGCTTATGTTTCTCAGAATCTTGGGCCAAACACCTTAACTTTCCAAAATAAGCTCTCTTGTTTTTTAAGAATAAGCACTTCTACAAGTTTGGTCAAAGACTATTAGACATGACATCATTGCTAAGTAGAGAGTGTTATATGTATAGGCAGTGCTGCAAAGCGGAGCAAAGTACATCGTAGTTCAAGGCTTACCACCAATAGGATGCCTTCCACTACATATCTCATTATGTCCAGTGAAAGCTGCTCTTGATCATATGGGATGTGCAGCAGCTGTCAACACAGCAGTAATGGTCCACAACCAGATCCTGCAAAGGAGATTGGAAAAATTCCGTAGATTAATCCTAATTATCATATCTTATATAGTGACTACTGGAATGCATATCTAACAATTAAGATGAACTTACATAAGTACCAATTTGAGGAAGCTTTCAAACCTTGCTGTGGAGCTGCAGAAGGACCATTGAACTTCAACCTGCATTCGTTGTGTGGCTCACCTGGCACTGTTAATGTAATGATCCGAGCAAATTTATCAGCTGGGATGGTATTCATCTTACAGAAGCGATGAATCGGAAAGTCACTGATCTTCTCCTCAATCAGGGCTTCTGTCAACCATCTTTTAGTGAGCTGGTCAAAAGCAAGAGTGGTATGTAGATTGGACTCAATGTAACCTAGTAAATAATACTGCTCCGGAAAGATCAATCAAGAGAGCGAGATAATAATAGGAATGTTTCTTCTGTTGTAAGAATGAGAAACTTTACAGTAGGCAGATTACCTCTTTTTATCAATAATAGGTAGACAACTTTTGTGGAGTACAATAAATATTTTCACCAAGCTGCATTGTGAATGCACATGTATTGTCATGTATGAGTTTATATATGTGGTAATTAGTGGACTGAAAGGATACTCTTCCTTTGTTGAGACATTCAACAGCTTTTAGTGGTTTTACCTGTAAATAGGCTAGACACTCCAGCTAACTGATTTGTCAACTCTATCTTGCCAATCTACCCAGTCAACACCAAGAATGTTATAAAATAATGTCCATATCTGCCGGGCACAGAAGCAATGAAGAAAGAGAGTATTGATAGATTCTTGTGAGTTCTCACAAAAGAAAATTGTCTATCATGTTGTTTTACCTATACTGGTAAAACATAAGATTGTAGGAAGCGTGTATCTTTTACATAGCACGTCCTTATAAAGCTCTAGCAAACTAAAAGAATGTATAATTTCGCAGTTCATCAAAAGCAAAGGCTATGCACAATCAATGGTGATATAATATATGTAAAAACAAAATTCTAAATAAGGAGCTTTGGGACATAGTTTTGGAAATAAAAATCTGATATTGATCATGAAGGTGGCATGAATACCACCACAAAGACAATAATGGAGGTGGTTATTTCTCTGTGAAATTTAGGAGAATTCTCCCACCAGAATTATGTACATTTGAAGGTTTGCTTTCTCTATCTGTACACTACTTATCTCAAATACTTTGTCATATTAGGTATTCATAATACATCAAGAACAGCGCATCAGGAGAATCCTTAGGCAGGCTGTTAACATACAGATAGAAATGCAATAAATCCTCTTTGGAAACAGTTTCAGGATCAACAAGTTCATCATTGCAGGTGAGGACCCATAAGTCTCTTGACTTAACTCTCTTCAAATTACCACGGCAAAAGGGGCAGGACGCTGCTCTTGCATTCCTGCAAGGTTGAGAAAGCAATATCCTTCTCAGCCAAGTTCTCAAAATAATGAAAGACACAAATAGAGAGAATGTAGGTATGATATATTCTTTCTAAGAAAATGTAGGTATTTTACCAATCACGATAGCAATTAATGCACATTGCATGGCAGCAATTTGGTAAGACCATTTTGCTACAAGGCTCTAAGCATATTCCACATTCATCTTCTCTGTCAGCTTCAAAGTTGGAAAATTTAGAGTCTCCTTTCACTTTCTCATGAGAACTTTCTATGCCATGACTTACAACTTTACTATCGTCCAGATCTACCAAGTTAGAATGTAGCTGCTGTAGTGATGGCAGTATAACCCCTGTAATTTTGTCATTATAAGGGTACTGGTTAAGCACAATCAAGGTAAGGAACCTATTCCTAAAATGGGTAAAAAGCTTAGGTACATAACAAGAGAACGAGCGGCTAACCATAAAAGTCCCTAATAGTTACTCTTCTT
This sequence comes from Anisodus tanguticus, assembly GCA_034509755.1. Taxonomy (NCBI): domain Eukaryota; kingdom Viridiplantae; phylum Streptophyta; class Magnoliopsida; order Solanales; family Solanaceae; genus Anisodus; species Anisodus tanguticus. The sequence goes on from CM067540.1 coordinate 17,457,993, forward strand.
CCATGTCTAGATATTCTTGGTCTCCCATCTGTATGCACCTGCCAAAGGAGTGGGACTGTTAGAAAAATGGCAAAAGAAGGTAAAAATTGACAGAGGACTAGATTGTGCAACTATAATCGCCGTTATCACTAATAAAGTGGGAAAAGAAAAACACTGGATATTTTAAAAATCAGAAGCTAAATGGAGCTTCATGGTCCCTTTTTTGGCAAGTGGCCTTTGACTTACACATCGGAACACCCCTATTGACTCTTCTAATGCATAGCCCGTACATGAATAGAATTACGATTTGTTGCGAAAAGAAGGAAAACTCTGAATCAACAGAAAAGTTAAGGATCAAACCTTGTAAATGAGGACATGAAAGAAATTGAGATATCCAGGAAGCAGACATGTGCAGGAACTATCTATCCAACGGAGCAAAAACAGAAACACAGGAGCCAATCCATTGTATGCCAGTTTCATTTGAAGACGTGCTCCACCCTCTTCTCTCGGAATTGCAACAGCCCTGCAAACCACCATATTAGTTCAAGATCAAATGAATTCTTAAACAGAAACAAGAAATTCAATTGGCACAAAAAAAACAAAGACAAAAAAGGAAAAATGCACAATGATTTGATACTTAAGGTACTTCAAATGCTACAAATTGCAAGCATGAACATGCTGGAGAAAAACAAAGACTGGTCCACTGTATATCCCAATTTCCATCAGGGGTTACAACATCAGAATATGACCAAAAAACAAAGGGAAAGTAAACACTAACAATCAACAACAACAACAGCAGCAACATACCCCGTGTAATCCCACAAGGTGGGTCTGGGGAGGGTAGAGTGTACGAAGACCTTACCCTAAAAATCACGAAGTCTTATTCTTTTTAACAAAACCATATAAATAAGAAATTCAGCCTCCTTATTCCAAACAAATAAATGTAATAAAGCATATCAACAAAAATCAAAACCAATTCTGAAGCTAAAAAAGGCAAATTTCTGGGCTATTAAAGCATCAATAGCCCAAAAAGGATAATACAAACCCCTAATTACTCTTAAACAAGTACTCCCTCCCCCCACACAATTTATATGACACACTTTCATTTTTAATCAGTTCCAAAAAGAATAATTTTCTTATTTAATAACAATTTAACTTTAAACTTTACTTTTTACCCTTGACGAGATGTTTATAACCACATAAATATCTTTAGCTTGTTTAATAACACAAGATTCAAAAGTTTTCTTTTATTTCGTGCATTTTTATCTCCTCCAATTACATAATAGCATAACCATGGTCTTTATTATCAAATCAACTATCCAAACTGAAAAACATATCACTAAATTAATCAAGAAAGCAAAAATGAAAAGTTAAAAAAAGATTCATAAAAAATAGGTAAAATAAAAACTTACAGAGTATTGGCATACTGAATATCAGTCTCAAGAACTTTCAAGGAATCATAATTAATCATCTCCATCCCCCCTCTTATTTCCTTTTTTGGGTTAATATATTTGATAAAGTTGGTACCTTTACCACTAATTTTATCAAGAAAATAGCTTTAATTGTTTTGGGACACAAAAAAGAAGATGAATAACAAAAGAATAGCAGGAAATCAAGAACCCCTTTTGATAACTTCCACCCTTTTTCTAAAGGGTTGGCTTTGAATGGGACAGCTTTCTAGTTTTTGTTGGTCATAAAGAAAATAATAATAATGATTGAAAGAACTGCATATTAATTCTTGGAAGAAAAGTAAATTGAGTTGGGTTTTGGTATTATGATTCTTTGGCTGTCATCACGGGTCATTGCTTTTCAACCAAAAACCTTTAATTTAAATAAGAAATTACGACTGATAAAACAAGGGAAATTAATAAAAAAATTATCCTTTTAAGAATTATTACAAGTTTTCTTATTATATACTCCCTCCGTCTGAAATTACGTGGCATTATTACTCCCTTTGTTTCAATATATTTATCTCACTTTCTTTTTTAATCCGTTTGAAAAAAATATCTCTTTTCTTTTTTGTAATTCTTTAATTCTAGTTTTTCCATGACATGTTTAAGACCACAAGATAGAATGTCATTTTGATACATTCTACATATATTTAATTAACAACCACAAGATTTAAAAAATTCCTTTACTTTCTTACTCCGTATCAAATCAAAACCAAATAAACATTTTAAAATGAAGAAAATATTTAAAATAATTATCTCAAATTATTTATTATTTTAGAAGTTCAAGACACAATTAATTATTTTTCTCTATTTACCTTTTAGTAGAATTTTATTATTAATAAAAATAATACATAAAACGGAGTAAATATTATAATATAGATATAAATAAGGGTGAAATAGTAAATTTTGAAGGAGCTGTCAAAATAAAAAGGGACACACAATTTGAGACAAAAGGAGTATGTTTTTGAGATTATTAAAATCTCTTCTAGTTTATTGTGTTGAACTACGCAAGTAAATTAATTATTCACTTCATCTCATATTACTTGTTCACATTACTAAAAATATATATATTTAAATTATTTAGTTATTTTTTAAAAATAAGATATAATTAATAAAAAATTTATTGTCTTTGATATTAATTATTTTTAAAGAAATTAATATTAATTAAAGTGTAATTAATTGGAGAGATAAGAATAATGTTAGTAAAAATACTTTTTTTATTTATGATTTCTTAAAGTATGTATAAAAGGAAAAGTGATCAAATAATATAGGACGGAGGGAGTATGAATTGATTTGGTCGAAGAAATTGTTAATAAATTGATTTATTCACATTATAGTTTTGCTCATTCAAGAAGTCAGAGAAGGTGAGCAGTTGATAAACTAGATAAGAATTGATGGGAAATAAAGAAGTGGATAGAGATATTATTTTTCTATTTTAAGCACAATCATGATTAATGTTAGGTGTCATTATCCAGCAAAATATATGGCATCAAAATTAATACATTATTTAATTCGGTGGCTATTAAATGTACAAGTTGTTCACATATATTACGTTACCTGTCGCATTATTCTTTAGACTTTTTAGACTTACAACTTATTGGATATATGGAAATTTGGTGTATGTTAGTCATTCGTTAATACACCTTTCTAGAATATTATATTTCCAATTTTTAATCATTTCAATGTAATTAATTATTAAAAAATTAAATGATAATGTATTTTTCTATTGCAATTTAATATGAAATCAAACAAATATTATATGAGTGTGGATGTTAGGCTATGAGTGTGGATGTTAGGCTTTCAAGGACCCAAATCCACAAGATGCATGTAAAGTGCACGAATACCCGATTTTGATGTTCTCATTTAATTTATGTTCGTTTTAAAAAGGATTGTATGTATATTTAATTCGGACAACTTCAAATATATGATGTCCGAAACTAGTCTAGCAAAGTTTCATTTCAGACACAATATCTGGAGTTATATGGCTGAAGTTCAAGAAATATTTTTGCATGGCTTCAACCATTTTCAACTCAAACTTCAGGCACATATAACTGAAGTTCAATCATTTTTGTCTAGTTTCGTCATTTTCGTCTGAAGTTCATGCACATATGGCTGAAGTTCAAGCAAAAATAGTTGAAGTGTAAAGAATGAATCTTGAGTCTGACTCAACCTCAAAAGCTAGCTCATGGAGGAAGGATTGCCCAAGACCATATAAAAAGGTCTTTCCATCCCTAAATGATGGATGTCGGACTCAACACTCTCTCACACACTCAGGACTGGACATATAGAGCGTGAACAATATAACATGGGGGGCCAACATCGGTAAATGAATTGAGATGGGACTAACTCTGATATCATGTAAAGAATAAATTTTGGGTCTAACTCAATCTGAAAAGCTAGCTTATGGAGGGAGATTGCGCAAGACCATATAAGAAGGTCTTCTCATCCCTAAATGATGGATGTGGGACTCAACATGAAGTCAAACAAAACAACTGAACTTCAATCATATATTGATGAACTTCATGCACAGATGACTTAAGTCTAATTATTTTTGTCTGAATTTCAATACAAATGTATGAACTTCTTTCATATGTTTGAAGTTCTTTTTTGTCAAACTAAACTGCAAACACCATATGTCGGAGTGGATATATCTGCAAAAAGATTTGTTTAAAAAAGGTGTAGATTAAATAGTACTATTATCGTAACAAGTTACCCCGTAAAATTACTCCGAGAAAATGCAAATACTAAGATGAACTTGTAATCATATAAGACTTGTAATTTTAGAAATTATTACATCCCTTGAAGGTGCATCTAGCATAGTAAAATCACTTGGTCATGTGCTATGTAAGCTTAGCTACACTAGTCATTTGGTGCGAGTTCTGATGAATGAATAAGATAAAAATGAGAAGTAGGCCTGAAATGACGAGCACAAAAATTATTAACGTGTACATATGTATTCCTAGAATTCCACCACCATAATTATAATATATACCATATATTGTGTAATTATTAGTGATGTAGAATTATGGTAAGTAGAGGATTCTTATTGTACATATTGTACACTATATATATTGTATTAATGAGAAAGCCTCCTCAAGGCAGACTAATACAATCTTACATGGTATCAAGAGTCAAAACCCTAAAACCCTAATTCTTCTTCTCTTATTTCGCCGCCCACCTTGGTCTAGCAACCACCGGCGGCTTCCCCTCTCCTTGGCCGAGAACCACCACATTGTTCTTCCTTGTCTTCTTTTCTCCTTCTTCAACACCTATAATCCACTATAATAACTCCCCCACAATCCCCACAACAGCCTCATCCTCTTCTGTCGTCACCCCTGCCATATCAAAATCACCCTTTGTTCATCCAGCACTTACCGTCACTAATATTAAGAACTTTATCCCTATCATTCTTGATCAAAAGAACGGTCAGTATTCTCCATGGGTTGAACTATTCCGCATTCATGCATGTGTCTATAACGTGCTTGACCATATCGACGACTCCCTCCCTCGCCCTATTAAGGTTGATGACTCAACATGGCGTCGTCTAGATGTCATTGTCATATAGAGGATTTATGGTACTATCTCTCAGGACTTGCTTATTACTATTCTGAAAATCGGCGCCACAGCTCGTGAGTTATGGATTCGGTTAGAGGAAATTTTTCAAGATAATAAGCACACTCGTGCTGTGTATTTGGAAGAACAGTTTAATAATACAAGCCTTGAAAGTTTCTCTAACATGTCTGATTATTGCAAGCAGTTGAAACTTGTAGCGGACCAATTGTCCAACGTCGGCGCACATGTTTCTGAAACAAAGATGGTCCTACAATTAGTTACAGGCCTACCAAAAGGTGAGTATGACACTCTAGCCACTATGATACAACAGGCTGATCCGTTACCCAGTTTCAACAAGGACCGCTCACAACTATTGTTAGAAGAAACCCGATGTGCAAAGCAGGACGAGCACAATCAGAAGGCGTTAGCAGTGGAAACATCTTCGCAAAATAACATGACCACCACCTTCGCCGGAAAATAATCAGTTGAGGCAGAACCGCGACGGTAGAGGCCGAGTTAGTGGACGCGGTGAAAAAGGGTGTGGGAAAGGGGGCCGCGGCCATCAACAAAACACACAACCGCAGCAACCCAGTCCATTGGCTAACTGGACCAGCCCAGTTGTTCACTATCAGCATGGTCCCTAAGCTTCCCAATCTACCCTTCCAGCGGCCCAATTCCCTTATCCATAGCAAGGGGTATTGGGCCCCACTCCAGCAGCTCATCCAGCCCATTATCCGACACACCAGGCCCATTTCATGCAGGCCTAGTACCCGCAACCTCCATCTGGTCTGGCCCCGACTGACATAGTCCAGGCTTTCAGTAGTTTGAACTTGCAGCAGCCCGATGAAAATTGGTACATGGACTCGGGCGCCACAACTCACCTCACCCGCTCTGCAGGTATTATTCCCAAATTGTGTCGTTTAAAGCATCCTCAATACATTATTGTTGAAAATGGCCATCCCATTCCAATCCAGAGTTATGGTACCACCGCCTCACCTACCATTTTCCCTCAATAATATCATGTATGCCCCAAACATCATTAAAAACTTAATTTCTATCTGCAAATTTACTCATAATAATTTTGTCTCTGTTGACTTTGACCCTTTTGGTTTCACTGTGAAGGATCTTCGCATGGGGACACCTCTTACGAGATGCAATAACACGGGGGATCTCTACCCATTCTCATCTACCTCCACTGCCAGCACATGCTCCGCCACATCTCTCGCTGCTATCTCTCCGTCAACTTAGCACAATAGGCTTGGTCACTCAGGAGCCCCAATTTTTAATTTTCTTAGAGGTAATAATTTTATTAAATGTAATAATGGGAAACTTTCCCAGCAGTGCGTTTCTTGCTCATTAGGCAAACATGTTCGTCTACCTTTTAAGTCATCTACCAGTGTTACGTTTTCATATTTTGATATTATTCATGTTGATTTATGGACATCTCATATCTCTAGTTCGCTCGGCCATAAATACTATCTGGTGTTGTTAGATGATTTTTCTCATTATATTTGGATTTACCCACTTAAATTTAAATCTGAAGTGTTTACAAAATTCCTCGAGTTTCGTACCTTCATCAAAACACAGTTTGAGAAAAATATAAAACAAATTCAGTGCGATAATGGTCGTGAGTTCAACAACTCCATGTTTCATCATTTTTGTATAAATAATGGCATGGTCTTTCGATTCTCATGTCCCCACACTTCTTCTCAGAATGGCAAAGCAGAACGAATCATCCGCACTATCAATAACATGGTTCGTACTCTCCTGGTTCATTCCTCCCTACCCCCGTCCTTCTTGGTCTATACAGTCAAAATTGTATAATACATCCTAAATATTTTACCAATCAGCACTCTTCACAATATGACCCCAACTGAAATACTATACCGTCGAGTTCTCACTTATGATCACTTTCTGATTTTCGGTTGCCTATGCTACCCCAACCTCACATCTACTGCCCCTCATAAATTAGCATCTCGAACCACTCTGTGTGTCTTCGTAGGATTTCCATCCAACCATAGGGGCTACCTGTGCTATGATGTATCCACCCGTCAAATTCACGTCTCTCGTCACGTTACATTTGATGAAACGGTTTTTCCCTTTGCAAATATCCAAAAATTCTGTAACACGGACTACACTTTTCACGAGACTGACACATCACTCGTCGTCCTCGAAGACCTGCTCCGATCCACTGCCACTAGTACACCACCGACCCCCTGGGTCCCGTCACTGCCACCTCCTACGGTGCATCGGCAACCCCCATGTGTCCCGTCACTGCTACCTCCGGCGGTGACTCGAATATGCCTCGTTTAGCCCCTGTCTCTACCTCCGTCATCGGTCACCACCACACCGTCTCCCCTGCGTCTCCGACTATCACACAGTCCTCCCCTTGGCTCGGTCCACTACTGCCTCTCGTGCCGCTGTCACACCACCGTTCCAGTACCCCCACCCACTTTTTTGGTGAACCTCAGCTCATATCAAACTGTCAACCCGAAACCTCGAACCTCCTTATTATCGGAACCCTGACCGACATAACAACACCACATCTACAACCCATCTCCAACCCACCTCTGACGTCGTACCCCATTGCTACTCACCCGATCCCTCACAAATCGACACACCTAGTTCCCACCCCAATCCACTCTCGTCGGACCACTCTTACAGTCAAATCCCAACACTTCCCCTATCCCCTACCCACCATATGGAAACTCGTGCCAAACACGGTATTTTCAAACCCAAAATCCAGTTTAACTTATCATCCCAAACCGTGTCACCAATTCCCAAAAACCCGAAATTAGCAAAACTAGACCCCAATTGGAATGCGGCCATGTGTAAAGAGTTTAATGCTTTAACAAAACAGCACACGTGAGATTTGGTTCCTCTGCCGGAGGGGGTGAATGTGATCCGATGCATGTGGTTTTTCCGTCACAAATATAGAAACAATGGTGACCAGAGAGGTACAAGGCCAGACTTATGGCTAATGGCACTAATCAGCAGGCATGTTTAGATTGTGCTGAGACATTCAGTCCGGTTGTCAAACCGACCATTATCCGCACAGTTCTGAGTATTGCTATGGGTAAGCATTGGTCCATTCATCAGCTTGATGTGAAAAATATATTTTACACGGGGATTTGAAAGAAATTGTTTATATGCACCAGCCGCCTGGTTTTGTCCATCCCACCGCTCCTCAGTATGTACGTCGTCTGCGTAAGTCACTTTATGGTTTGAAACAGGCTCCTCGAGCATGGTATGATCGATTTGCACAGTACATTATGCAAATTGGGTTCGTCTGCAGCAAGTGTGATAATTCTCTCTTTACCTTTCATCGAGGTAGTAACATTGCTTATTTATTGTTATATGTAGATGACATTGTGCTCACTGCCTCCTCTGATGTGTTGAAAAATGAGATTATTGCACTCCTTAAAACTGAATTTGCCATGACTGACTTGGGGAAGTTGAGCTATTTTTTGGGGATATCAGTGACTCAATCTGCGGATACTATGTTCTTATGTCAGCGCAAGTATGCAGAAGAGATAGTGTACAGGGCTAAAATGACAAATTGCAAGATCATGTCCAATCCGGTTGACCATAAATCAAAGTTTAGTGTTGTTGATGATAACCCAGTGTCCGATCTCACTCTTTATAGAAGTCTTGCAGGTGCACTCCAGTATCTTATATTCACCAGGCCCGACATTGCTTATGATGTTCAGCAGGTATGTTTATTTATGCATGCCCCCAATGAGCCTCATTTTACTGCCCTTAAATATATCATTTGATATGTTAAGGGCACACTTGATTATGGATTACACCTATACCCCTCAGCACCGACCAGGTTGTTAACATATACAGATGCTGATTGGGCAGGTTGTCTAGACACGCGCCGCTCCACCTCCGGCTACTGTGTGTTCTTAGGGGATAATCTCATCTCCTGGTCTGCCAAGAGGCAAGCCACATTATCCCGCTCGAGTGCAGAAGCAAAGTATAGAGGAGTTGCAAATGTTGTTGCTGAGATCTTTTGGCTCCGGAACCTTCTTTTGGAGCTCTAGTGTCCCTTGCGTAAGGCGTCTTTGGTTTACTGTGATAACATATCCGCCATATATTTATCTCATAATCTGGTTCAGCATCAGCGAAACCAAGCATATTGAGATGGATATACACTTTGTTCGTGAGAAGGTTGGTCTCAGTCATGTTAAAGTGTTGCATGTGACTTCCTACTATCAGTACGCGGATATCTTCACGAAAGGTCTTCCTCGACAGCTATTCCTCGACTTCAGATCCAGTCTCAGCGTCTGGCCTCCTCCCGCTCCGACTGAGGGAGTGTATTAACGTGTACATATGTATCCCTAGAATTCCACCACCATAATTATAATATATCTCATATATTGTGTAAATATTAGTGATGTAGAATTATGGTAAGTAGAAGATTCTTATACTAGGATTCTACACATTATACACTATATATATTTATATTAATGAGAAAGTCTCCTCAAGGGAGATTAATATAATCTTACAAAAATATTTTTAAAACCTGAACCCTATAATATTCGGTGTATACTGAACTAGGAATAATACAATTGAAACAAATGATGGTATACAAGCAATACGTACGAACTATGTGAGAAAACCGTAGTTGTGTTGACAATCTGTTGTAATGTGATTGATATACTATAATATTGCCGGTGGACCAAGTATACACGTGGAAAGCAAGAGTTTGTTTCTTAAAGAGATAAAATAAAACACTTGGAATTATCCATTATCCATATCCATATTTTCCTTAGAAAACGAGTCACTGGTTATGTGTGTGTAATTTATCCTAAGGTATGGAGTTGTATTCTGGCCATTTGCTTTATATATCATCTTTGCACAATATTTTTTTATATAGAAATATACTTCTTAAAACATTTTTCTTCTTCTTTAATCTCTTTTATATTGATTAAATTTTTCTGTTGCCTTTTCTTTTTGGACTATTTCAAGGACGAATTCTCTCAGTTTCAATATTTTCAATAATTTTGTCTAATGGAATCAACAACCATAGAGTAATATGAAAATACAGTCATTAGGAATAGAGTAATATGAACAAAATACAGTCATTAGGAATCTGTTTTGACAAAGAAATTTCGTTGACATTCTTGTTAATTGAAAAAACCAAAAGTAAACTTGAGGATTTCTAAAATATAATATTTGCTACTTGGAGAATAAGCAACTTAATTAATAGAAAAACCATCCACTTATCCAGGAATGATGTAGTCGTCAAGTAGCATACATGAAAAGAGTAAACTTTTGTGTTTCTTCAATTTGAAACTAAATACATTTTTTTAGGCAAAAACTACTAGGCTTTTTGAGTCTAGGGCTAATTTTATAAAGTTTTCTCAAAACAAATTCAAATAGTCTTTACAAATGTAACCAGCTGCTAATAAAATTGCAAAAATTAAACTAATGACCGGCCATCTTAAGACTTATAACATGTCTTAAGTTGATACTACAAAGAGGTAACACTAATTTAACTAAAATTTAGAAATACAAAAACTGAGCAGTTTGTGATCAATTTTTTATCACAGAACTGCATTTTGCAGTGCTGCGTGAGTAAAGTTGTCATATGAAACTAAATACATAAGTCATGTATAATTAAAATAAATAATCATTTTTTAAATTGTTTTGCAAAGCCATATCAAAATTTTGTCAAGTTTCCTTCTCTTCTTATGTAGGCAAAGAAATGCTCGGATACTACAACCACAACAACAATATACCCAGTTACAATGTGGAGTCTGGAGAGGATAGAGTGTACGCAGACCCTCGGCTCAAGACAAAGCACACGACTAAGCAAAGTAAGACAAACAAAGTGAGTAAGTCATGATAGCGAATTCTGAAAGAAAAAAAGAAGCAATAATAATGCAAGTAAATAAGACAAACAAAATACACATAGCATCATAAATCAAACGACAACTGACTATAAGGCAATATTGTGCCTACTAGTATGATAGGCTAAGCGAGCCTACAATACTAATATTACAACTACCAATTAGTAAGAGTAGGCAGGACTACAATGGGCTACCTACTACCCTTCTACCCTAATACGTGTCCTCCATAACCCCCTATCTAAGGTCATGTCCTCAGTGAGTTGCACTTGCGCCATGTCCCGTCTAATCATTTCTCCCCAATAATTCATCGGCCTACCTCTACCCCTCTTGTACCCGTCCATAGCCAACCTCTTGCACCTCCGCACTGGGGAAATTGTGTTTCTCCTCTGCACGTGCCCAAACCATCTCAACCTCACTTCCTGCATCTTATCCTCCACCAAGGCCACTCACACTCTGTCTCGGATAACATCATTTCTAATTCTGTCCCTCCTTATATGCCCACACATCCATCTTAGCATCCTCATCTCCGCAACTTTCATCTTTTGGGTGTGCAAAGTCTTGACCGGCCAACACTCCGCCCCATACAACATAGTCAGTCTAACCACCACCGTATAGAACTTGTCTTTAAGTTTTGGTGGCACTTTTTTATCACACAAGACTCCAGATGCGAGCCTCCATTTCATCCACTCTGCCCCAATACGATATGTGACATCATCATCAATCTCTCCATTAACTTGGATAGTAGACCTTATTTGAAGCTCCCTTTCTTTGGAATGACCTGAGTACCAAGCATCACCTCCACATATGTCTCAAGATCGCTCCCATTACTGAACTTACACTCTAAGTATTATATCTTGATCCTACTCAATTTGAGACTTTAGAGTTTTTCTCCAAACCTTCAGCTTATCGTTCCCTTCGCTGCGAGTAGGGATGGCAATTGGGCGGGGCGGGTGTGGGTACCCCTCCCCCGCACCCGTACCCGCCAAAATAATTTATACCCGCCACCCGTGGCGGGTACAATTTCAACATCCATAACCGCATAGGCGGGTATATTCTTAAATCCACACCCGCTCCACCACCCAAGTGGATATCCGTCACCCGTCAATACCCGCATATACCCGTCTGCACAAACATTTCTCTATTATCTTCTTCTACTCTTTTAGCATAGCGGTATTATCTAATAAATTCAAACCAGTAATATTAGAAATAAAAGAAATGACAAATAAATAGAACCAACAATAGTCAAACTCAAACCAGTAATATTTTTAGGTACAATCCAAATAGTTAACAAATGACAAAAACAAAGTTGATCCAAGTTAGCAGCAGCAACATAAGTAAGCCAAGAAAGCAACAACAACATCGAGAAGACGAAGAACAACAACATCAGTAAGCCAACAAAGCAATATCGGTTAAACAATTAGCAAAGCGGCCGGCGAAGCAATTAGCAAACAAAACAAAGAACAAGACAAAGAGTAGCAAGCCAAAGCGGCAAGACGAAGTAAGAAAGAAGTCAGCAACATTAGTTAGCAGCAGCAACATCAGTAAGCCAGTTTTGATCACATCAGTTAGCAGCAAGCCAGCAACATCAGTCGACTTCTCCCTCAAGATCACGTATTTCCATCTCCTTGACATCACCACCACCTGCATAATGTATAAAGTATAAATAAAGTAATTAGAGTCTAACTTCAATTTAATACAACATAAATAATTCAATCAAATTAATGTTACCTTTAATATCCGCCCAAATCCAGTTTTGAGCACACATTAATGCCTCCACCGTTTCCGGAAGAAGTCGACTACGATAAGGATCAAGTACACGTCCACTAGTGCTAGATACGGATTCCGATGGAACGGTAGAAACTGGAATGCTCAATATATCCTTTGCTATTTGTTGGAGAACGGGATAATTATTTCCATTTGTTTTCCACCAATTAAGAATATCGAAATCATCCATAAGTGGTACAGTTTCAGCTTCCAAGTACTTCTCCAAATCAGATTTTAGTCCAACTTTACTATTGTCTTGTGACACAAATTGTGCAAACTCTTGCATGTACCCCATTCTCATACTACTTGTAACATCAGTTGAAGACACGTGGCTACTACTAGCTGGATTATTACCATTTTTGTGCCCATACTCATCCACCAATTCCTTTAGAATCATAAATACTTTTTACCTCGACATCAATAACAAGCGTATCATAAATTTTAGCAAAGTAAAACTGAATGAGAGCCATCTTGAACCTAGGATCAAGTATAGTTGCCACACCCATAAGACCATTAACATCTAACCAATACTTATTGTATTTATCTAGCATTACCTCAACCATTTTTCCTATATAAATGGTAGGTGAGGACAACCAGTTGGTTAATAAGATTCTAATCTCACAAATTCTAGGGAAATAAATATTGGCAGTCGGATACGTCGAGGCAGAAAATTGATGTGTAATATCATTAAACACTTTCAATAGTTCACATATTTTCACAACCTTATCCCAATCTTCACTAAGTGGTGGATTTTGTACAAATTATCTCGCGCACTTAAAACAACAAACACCTCCTTAAACTTCATAGCAACTAGAAGCATGTCATACGTCGAATTCCATCGAGTTTTACAATCAAGTATAAGTGATTTTGAACAATCATGAACAACTTGCTTAGCTACTTGTTCAAATTTTTGAGCTCTCTTATGTGATGAAGTCCAAAAGACAACACTCTCCCTAATTCTTTCAATACCCTCTTTGAAAATGGCACATAAGCCATCTTGAACAATCAAATTAAGTATGTGTGCACAACAACGCATATGAAGAAAACGCCCATGCAACATCAATGAACCATAAGGAAACTCCAAACGCAATAAATTCATCATTGCATCATTTGTAGTGTAGTTATCAACCATTATAGAAGACAATCTAAGATCAAGATTCCAAGATTGAATGTATTCTTTTAAAGACTCGGCAAACACCTCAGTTGTATGCGGTGTCGGGACATACAAGAACCTATTAGATTGATATGAACATAATACTACTATTAAGAATTTTGAAATAAAAACTTGCATAATCACATAATCATAGAAGACCACACCTATCAAATAATCACAACCAGTTACCACATTACAACTTGCATAATCAAACAAGAAAGAGTACCTGATGATTCGACTTTAGAGTTTCCATGAATTATCAACGAAGTGTGCGGTGACAACCATATATCCTTTTTTTTTATAGTTTGCAGTCCACATGTCGGTAGTCAAAGCAAACCTTCCTTTGACTTTCCTTAACAAAGCACTTATACTCTCTTTTTCGATATTGTGTCGTTGGAGAATGTCTTTTTTTGTTGTGTTGCGGCAGGGAACCTTAAAACCTGGTTGAAGAGTATTATAGTACTTTCTAAAGCCATAATGCTCAACCATGCATAGTGGGTATTCATGGAGAATAATCATTTCTGCTAAGTCTTGTCTCGCATTATCTTGGTGGAACTCATACTGGACAATGTCAGCGTCTCATTCGTATCACAAGGTCTAGCAAGTGTACCAAACATCCTTGTTTGTCGGAGATCCATGCATTTCTTTTTTGAACATTTACTTGCATGCTCTTTCAAGCGACTTGTTCCAGCTCTCGGTCCTCCAGCAAGTTGCTTCAAACAATGGTTGCACTCCGCTTTTATTTCTTCCCCTACTCGTTTCTTTGTAAAATTATCCCAAGCTTTTGATGTATGTCTACTGGTTCGGGGCAAAAAAATAGTATCTGCAGAATTAGTTTCTCATGGCTCTCTACAATTTCTTTACATGTTTCCACTGTATTCGGGGTACAACTTGCCGTAGAAGGATCTGATGGTTTTGAGAAAGACATAGTAGTGGCATTACCCTTGCTTGCCATTCTTACCTATGCAATTATATATATATAGATTAGGAGATGGAACACAAACAGCAACAATAATCATAATAATCAGAACAATAATCAGAAGATGGAACAATAATCAGTAATCAGAAGATGGAACACAAACATCAACAATCATCCTACTAAAAAATAGTAGCAACTCCCCTTTTGAAACAACAACCACATAGCCTTAAGGCATAACTAAACAGCCTTAACAACAACCATAAATGAGCTAGAAATACAACAATTATTTATACTAAAGCACAGTAGATCAGCAGCCCATTTAACACAACATGGCAGCTCAACAAATGCAATATGAGCAGCAAAACAACAGTAGCAAATAGCAATAATTTATCTCAAGTTACAGCAACTCAGGGAAACATAACAACATACAGCAAATAGTAGTAAAATAGCAGCCATAACTCAAAGTGTATAAGATCATTTCTCGAAGTGCGGTAATTTGAGGACCTCACAAGTGCATTTATGCATACACAGATCACACACTTTAATCAACATGTTATCATGTTTTAATTTGACAACTATCAGGCCAAACCTAACAGAATCTTTAAACATAAACTAAGATCTCTTAAGACTATCTACACTAGAGACACATCCAGAGGCAGGACAATTCAAGTTCAATAACTATTTAAGAACTTCACAACTCAAATCACATTCCAATATAACTAAAATACACTGAAATAAAATGACCAAAAAATGAAATGTAAAATGTTTCACGGGCTTCTAAAATGTAGAGTTTCACGGGCTTCTCAAATCACATTCCAAACTGAGGCTCTTGCATGTGAAGTTATCTTAGATCAAGTATGACCAAAATCAAGTATGACCAAAATGTTAATGCATTTTTACCAACAATAAATAGGAAAATATTATTAGTTTATCAAATGAGACCCAACACATATTTCTTGTTAATGGTCTGACTAGTTTATCATGCTTCGACACTCGACAGTGAACAAAATATATGCTTCGACACTCGATAGACTAACCTTTTTTTAGTGTAGCAAACTGAGGCGGAGCGAACTAATGGCCGATGGGTTTGGGTGCAGCGAACTAATGGCCGACGGGTTTGGGTGCAGCGAACTAATGGCCGACGGGTTTGGAGGAAATAAGGGCTGGTCGATGGTCGACGGTCGACGGTCGATGGCCGATGGATTTGGGGGAAATAAGGTCGATGGTCGATGGGTTTGGGGGAAATAAGGTCGATGGTGATGGAGATGGACTGATAGTCGATGGCCGATGTGTTTGGGGGAAATAAGGTCGATGGTCGTGGTCGATGGTGATGGACTGTTGGTCGATGGCCGTCGGCCGATGATGGGTTAAGAGTTAAGGGTATCAGTCGTCGGTCGATGGTAGATGGCTACTGAAGATGAGAGTATCGGACCGATACTATCATTGCTGAAGTTGAGAGTATCGATGGTAGTTGAGAGTATCGGTGTTGAACTGCTGATGAAGAGAGTATCGAATCGATGTGTTGGACTGTTGGGAGTATGGGTGCTGAACCCTAGTAGTCTAATTAAGGGTATTGGACTTATGGATGGGCTTACGGAATACAGACTACTAGTCTAATATTATTGGGCTTATGGGGCGGATAGGCGGGTATGACTGCAAATCCACCACCTACCCACCTACCCGTGGTGGGTACATTTTCAATACCCATACCCGCCTACTACCCACCAAAGTTATACCCATACCCACCCCAGTTGGGGCGGGTGCGATGCGGAATCCGTAAAATTATACCCACCTGTCATCCCTAGCTGCGAGTCTATTAATCAAAACTATGTCGGGTGAGCTTACACCTCTAACCTACTGATATAATAAGTCGCTCATGCTCCTACTCTCGGCGTAGGTTACGCTAACGTGCGCTGAGCTCGAGTTGGCCATGGCAGGAGGGAAAGACCGACCACAAAAGGTTATTATCATTCAGATTGGAAGTTGGGTGAGTTCGCGAATCTATCCATAGAGCCCAGAACCGTCAATTAAGCCAGAAGTCCTAACCCCAGTTGACATGGTGCTAGGTCCATTCTACTACGGGAGCTGTGAAAGAACTACAATTATCGGCTAAATCAACTCCGGAGGACCCAATTGAGATTCCATCTCTACCAAAATAGGCAAATGCAAAGGAAAATGGCTCAGGAGATCATGAAGAGGGTGACAAACCTCTTTGGACGAACCTATTTGTTGGGAATCGGGTTGCAAGCAATGGTATGGCTCTTGAATATATACCTCCTCATATTATTGATGGTAAAGTAGTTGTTAAACTAGATCAATCTAAGCTTGATTCTGAGGCAGATCAGTGGAAATGTGTGTTAATGGTCTATGTAATTGGGGGTTTTCCTGGGTACAAGTACATGGAGAAATATATTGCGCAGAACTGGGTTAATGTAGCAACACCTAACTTGTTTCTTCATGAGGAGGGATTCTATGTTGTTAAGTTTCAAAGTGTGGCTAATATGAAAGAAATTATGCTATCTGGACTTATAGTATTAATAACAAACCCATTATTCTGAAACAATGGGATCCAAATTTTAATAGCAGCTTTGAATTCCTCACTGTGGGTCAAATTCCCAAACCTACCTATGAGCTGCTGGAGTAATAAAACATTAAGTCGTCTTGCTAGTGCAATTGGAGTTCTTATCTTTGCGAATGAGTGTACCATAAAGAATACATGGATCTTATTTGCTCGTATGCTGATTGAGGTGAATGTCTCAATGAGTTTACTAGATGTGGTAACTATTATGGATCCTAATAGGGAGATATATGAACAGGATGTGGTATACAATTGGATGCCAGAATATTGTGATGTATGTATGAAGATAGGCTATAAATGTGCTCCACCTCAGAAAGAATCTCCTCCACCAAGGCCAGCTCAACCTAGAAGAAGAAGGAGGCCTCAAAGGGCTCAACCACAAGCTCAAGCATGGGTGGCTAAGCCAACAGAGAATAATGTTGGGGCTAGAGAGGTAGGTGCAGGTGTGGGAGTCAAAATTAGGGCTCCACTAATTGAGCCTCAACAAACTGCATTTGTGGGGAAGGTAGGGGAAGCACTGGTTCAAAAACAACCTTTGCCAAAGAGTAGCATAACTGACAACATGAAACACCACGTGGGTACGTGGAGTCTGGTACCTGGCCCAACCAACAGAGTTTTCCCATACCTTGTTGGGGTATAAGACATGAACATGGCAAGAAAGGATCCAATATGCAAATCTGAAGGTATCGTCCTCTGGGAGGAGCGACCCTTAGCCTACGGTGGCATACGTAGTTTCAGGTTACTAGAGCCTTCTCAGTAAACTATGAAACTCCCAAAATATGTACTTGAAATATAGTGGTTTGTAAGTCCGTGAATTTCATGAAATAACTTGTAAACATGATCTGAGAGAGTTTAACATGAACATAATTTTCATAATATATATAACTTGTGAGAAAACATGTATAATTTTATAGGTTAAGTAATAATAATTCATGACATGGTAATTAAGAATTCATAGAAATCAAAACATGAGTTCATGACGATCATAATGACATTTCATGAATACAATTGATGAATTATAATATAGACATGATATATAATATTACATGTAGTTGGGTTATCATGATAATAGAATAAACTTCTTCCGAACAAACAAGGCTGGTGCACCCCAAGGTGAGACACTTGGTCTGATGAATCCCTTATCAAGGAGATTTTTCAACTGGTCTTTTAATTCTCGTAACTCTGTTGGATCCATTCTGTATGACAGAATAGATATCGGCTTAGTGCCGAGAAGTAGATCAATTCCAAAGTCAATCTCCCTATCGGGAGGAACTTTGGGAAGATCCTCAGGAAAGACATCTGGAAACTCATTGACAACTGGTATGGACTGAAGAATTGGGGTTTAGGTATCTTCATCCCTAACCAAAACTAGATGGTAAATGTACCCCTTGTATGTCATCTTTCTGGCTTTAAGATAGGAAATAAACCTACCAATGGGTGCTACTGCATCACCCTTCTATTCTATGATCGGTTTACCAGGAAATTCAAGACTGACAATTTTGGTTCTACAATATACTATGTCATAACATAAAGACAACCAATCCATACCCATGATTACATCGAAGTCTACCATTTCTAACTCTACCACATTAGCTATGGTAATGTGGTGATAGACTTTAACTGGACAACCCCTATATACCCGCCTGGCTATAACTGACTCACCGACTGGAGTGGACACTTCAAAGGGTTCATGTAACTTTTCTGGTTCTATCCCAAATTTCTTAGCAACAAATGGGGTTATATATGACAGAGTGAATCCAGAGTCCATAAGAGCATAAACGTCAAAAGTAAAAACGACGAGTATACTTATGACCACATATGTATGAGCCTCTGTGTCCTGACGACCTGTTAGTGCGTACAATCGGTTTGGACCTCCGCTTGCATTATCGGACTTACCTGGACCATGCCCTGACTGGGCCTGAGAATTACGATGGATTGC
This sequence comes from Anisodus tanguticus, assembly GCA_034509755.1. Taxonomy (NCBI): domain Eukaryota; kingdom Viridiplantae; phylum Streptophyta; class Magnoliopsida; order Solanales; family Solanaceae; genus Anisodus; species Anisodus tanguticus. Next base: position 17,477,186 of record CM067540.1, read on the forward strand.
TGAATTAGTGAACTGAGCCACATTACCTCATGTACCTTGTCTCGCTGACGAACAATCTCATTGAAAGTGACCTTTCTGGCCATACCCAAAATAGACATTCATACCTAAGTAACACTCCATTGAGTGCCTCTTACCATACTTAGCACAAATCGGGTTGCTGAAAGAACTTTGACCCTCGTTGGCCTGTGACTGGAACTTGATTCTCTGAAATTTTGCTTCTTGTTATCATTCCTGAACTTTGGGGCTGGGGCACTATCTGAAGATAGAACAGGTCTTGATGACCCATTTTTGAAAAATTATCTGTCTCCACCTCCCCCATGACTGAAGTGACCTGAAGACTTGGCCCTTTTGTTGAATTATTTATCTTTCTCTTTCTGTAAGCTTCGTCTTCCTTTAACCTGTTCTCATTACCATGTACGAAAGCAACCATCTTTGTAATAGTTATCTCCTTGTACTAAGCTATGATATTTGCTACATCATACAAATGGGGATTAAGGTCATATACAAAACACCTAACTCTGGCCCTCATGTCTTAAACCATATATGGAGCATACTTTGACAAAGAGACAAACTGAAGATAGTACTCCTGCACAGTCCTGCCATTCTGTTTGAGCTTTTTAAATTCCATAGCCTTAGCTTCTCTGACTTCTATTGGCAGAAAGTGCTCAATGAAGGCATCTGCGAACTCATCCTAAGTCGCTGAAGGTGCATCTTCCCCACGGGATTGCTCCCAAGACTCATACCATATGTTAGTAAAATCCTGCAACTAATAAGCTCCAAACTCGGTTACCTCTACCTTATTAACATGCATCACACAAAAGATTTTCTGAAGCCCATCAATGTAGTTCGGTGGGTCTTCTTTCTTATATGACCTTGTGAATACTGGAGTGCTCATGCGAATAAATTCACAAGTTCTAAAGCTAAATAACTATTCATTCATCCCCGTACTTGGAGTCGTTCCCTAACGTTGGGCTTGAGAAGCCACAAGCTGGGTGAGCAGCTAAATAGCTCCACTAACATCATATTCCATAGTGTTCGCCGACGGAACTGGAACCTCTACAGGCCCTGTGGTATCGGGTGGTGTTGTACCCGAATTGGTTTTCTGAGCCTAACCATTTTCCTCGTGAGCAACATTACCTGCAGCTCTCTAGATGTTAGCTGAAGTCCTCTTGGTGTACTTTCATTTTGCAGGTATTTTCAGAAATACGTAATACACACGAGTTAGATGGATACCCTGAAGGTATAGCTCTAACTACACGATCTAGAGTACAAAGAAGTGAGATAATCCTAGATGCCTTAGTGGTCAACTATTTACATGTGTGGGTCTCTCACACACACAAATGTGACCCTACTGGACACGATTTCATAGACTCCATAAGACACTTGAACCTAGTGCTCTGATACCAAGCTTTGTCACACCTCAAACCACGGCCTGGGTAGAACACGACACTCGGTGCCTGACTGCATGTGACCAAGCGAACCACATAGCTTGTTTGCCAACATGATCATCAAAACATACACTAAATATGATACTAAAAATATTTAAACATAGTGTGGAAAGTAGTATGAAATAGTCATAGCGGAAATAATATGAAAATATATTAAGTCTGAAAATCAATATTGACATGAGTGACATGACATGCTACTGAACTAGTCTATAAAACCTCTGAACATGAGTCTGTAAATCTATCTACTAGTACAAGGCCCTAACATGCCTCTACTAATAATGCATAACCATAAAGTACTAGACTAACACCCCGAATAAGATGGGGCTCACCAAAATAGTTGGTATTGAAGATGCCCTACTAATTAGATTCGTCTCCCTGAAACCCATCACCTGCACCGTGAAGTGTAGACCCCATGCAAAGGGACATTAGTAAATTTGAATTGTACCGTATGTAAAGCAACCGAAGGAAATAAGCAGGCACGTGATATAAGAGAAACATGAACATTAGTAAAGTCTGAAAACTGTATATATATATATATAATTGTATATCTATGGGGAGAGCAGTAGCATAACCGACAACATGAAACACCACGTGGGTACGTGGAGTCTGGTACCTGGCCCGACCAACAGAGTTTTCCCATACCTTATCGGGGTATAAGACATGAACATGGCAAGAAAGGATTCAATCTGAAAATCTAAAGGTATTGTCCTCTAGGCAAAGAGACCTTTATCCTATGGTGGCATACGTAGTTTCAGGCTACTTAGAGCCTTCTCGATAAACTATGTTACTCCCAAAATATGTACTTGAAAAATAGTGGCTTGTAAGCCCATGAATTTTATGAAATAACTTGTAAACATGATCTGAGGGAGTTTAACATGAACATAATTTCATAATATATATAACTTCTGAGAAAACATGTATAATTTCATAGGTTAAGTAATAATAATTCATGACATGATAATTAAGAACTCATGGAAATCAAAGCATGGGTTCATGGATTACGGACAGGTTTATGATGATCATAATGTCATATCATTAATACAATTGATGAATTATAATAGACATGATATATAATATTATATAGTTAGGGTTATCATGATAGTAGAATAAAACTCTAAACTTATGAAGAATTCGTGTTTCATGGAAGAATGTGGTGTGTGAAAGAATATGGATATTTCCACACGTGGATAGAAGCTCTACATACCTGACTTGCTTCCAAACTTGTATTAAAAATCTTGACTTTGAAGAAGAATTCCAAAGATTGTACCTTGAAATCTTAAATTGGGTTTATCTTGAAAAGCCTAGGTTAAGAGTAATAGAATTCCATTAAGAATTGATTATAATGTGTTAGAATCGCATGAAAATACGTGAAAAAGACTTATCTTGATGTATGAGATGATTGGAAAGAGAGAACCTTCGTTCTAGTGCTTGAGAATATGAAAAAATGAATTTTAGAATCAAGCATCGTATTTATACTATTTGCTATTGGGGGATTTTGATGGTCCATTCGATGGTCCGTCGAATATTTGACGGTCTGAGTCTGGGCCGTCAATATTTTGACGGTCCAGATTGACGGTCCGTCGATTGTTTGACGGTCTGTATAATCTGACCGTACCATGGTTTTCTGAAGATTTCCAGAGAGTGGTGAAATCTTGAATTAAGAGACGGAGAAGATTGACGGGTCGTCAATAGTTTGACGGTCCGTAGAATTCACAACTTGATCGTCATTTTCAAAAGTGAAGATCGATGGTTCGTTTGACGGACCGTAAAATATTTTATGGTCCGTACTTCTTGCATACACTCGTGGATCATAAACAAGGCTTAATTTGAATGTACGAGGTGTTACAGTGATGACAAATTTCAGTTCTTCTTCTTGGATTTTCTGGCAGTATCTCATAACTCAAGTAGTCAATGATGGGTTGTCGTTAGTCTTAAGCTACCATTTGGAGGAATTATATCCAAATAAATTCATACTTCAAGTCTAATCTCGAAAAAATATATATACCCGACAAGTCTTGAAGTAGGGGGCATTTGTGGATAAAGAAATTTTATTTAATTTAAATTCACAAGAAATATGGATTATATCCAAGATATATTAGTCCAAATAAATTATGGGTTAATATAAATTGGTTAATTACTTAAGTATGATAAATATGAATTTAATTCAAGAAGTCCAAATACGTTGGGTTAGCCCATTTAATTGGGCTACAAATGATGAGCCCACTTTGCCAAGATCAAGGTGTCATTTTATCCTATAGGCCCAAATTGGTGCCAATTTGTTTGCAACAAATTTTAATGTAATGGAAATTGACTGCAATCACAAATAAAATATGTAGAAATAAATATTTTATTGATGAATATTGCGAGTATAATTCTGTGTATTCCCTTGATTCTCGATCTCTTTATGAATATCCATGAGTTTATGGGGTATTCAAGATTTTGATATTTATGAATATCCAAGAGTTTATGGGATATTCGAGATGCATTTTCAAGGAAATATGTATCTCTTTTTATAGGCGTGACCTAGGGTTTAAGGTAGAGTAGCCTCCAAGAAATCCAAACAGACCTTAGAATGTGAAGATGAATTGAACTCGTCTTATAGAGTCCCACAAATTTTCGATGTCTACAAATGTACATTATATGTATGTTTATGCTTAATATACAAAGTCTATACATTTGCCGGCTATTATTCTTTTGAGAGGTCAAAAAATGTAATTATCCTAATTTGTCTATTACTCCGTATGTTCCAATTTATAAGACACACTTTCTATTTTAGTCGGTCCCAAAAAGAATGACACATTTTCTTATTTAGCAACAATTTAACTTCAAAACTTTACTTTTACGCTTAACGAGATGATCTATAACAACACAAATATCTTTGACTTGTTTTCAACTACAAGATTCAAAAGTCTTCCTTTATTTCTTAAACTTTGTGCCCAGTTAAATTACATCATATAAATTGGGATGGATGAAGTAATATTTTTGTATTTGAAAAAAAAATCTTGCTTTTTTTACATTGCGAACGTAAAGATGATAGCGCAAATGCGTAAGCCTAAGGGGGAAGGGGGTGACTCATGTCAACAGACCTACGTGAACGCGCGGATTCTCTATCAATTGCATGCAGAGCACCTGAGATATACATTGGCCAATTTTAAAATTTTCATTTATTCCATCATTTTTTGATCTTGGGAGTTTGGTCTCAGACTATTTTTGAAGAGGATTTCACCCACAAATCTTGGATAAGTGTTCTTAACTTGGATTTAAGTTTATATTATGATTACCTATTGAATGACACTTCAATGCATAGAATTTGAAGTGAAATTTGGCGATTTTTGGATTATGCCTAGAAATAGAAAATTGCCAAGGAAAGTTCTATGGAGCTGTTTGGAGGTTAGAAGGATACATTACAATAATAAAGGTCATGTATGATGGAGCCAAGACCATGGTTGGGACAGTGAGAGAAGACTCAGAGCATTTCCCCGTTGTGATGGGTTGCACCAGGGATCGACTTTTAGCCTGTTTTTATTTGCCCTCGTGATGGATGGTTTGACGCAATAACTTCAAGGTGAGGTGCCACGGTGTATGTTATTCGCGAATGACATAGTCCTGATTGACGAGACTCGCAGCTGAGTTAATGATAAACTGAAGGGTTGGAGACAAACTCATCTAGAAGAAAGGTAGTTCCAAGTATTTTGGGTCTATTATCCGGAGTGATGTATTATAAGAAGGTGCCACCAAAACTTAAAGGTAATTTCTACAAAGTGGTGGTTACACCGACTATGTTTTATGGGGCGGAGTGTTGGCCAATAAAAAACACCCATGTTCAGAAGATGAAAGTTGCGGAAATGAGAACGTTGCGATGTTTGTATGGCACACTAGGAGAGATAGAATTAGAAATGAAGATATCTGAGACAAAGGTAGGAGTAGCCTCAGCGGATGACAATATGTGGGAAGCGAGGCTACGATTTGGGCATGTGAAGAGGAGAGACACAAATGTCCTAGTGTGGAGGTGTGAGAGGTTGGCTATGGATGATTTTAGAAGAGGTTAAGGTAGGCCGAAGAAGTATTGCGGAGAGGTTATTAGACAAGACATGACACAATTCCAGCTTACCAAGACATAATATTAGTTAGGAGGTTATGGATAACCCAGATTAGAGTAAAAGGTTAGTAGGTAGTCCCGCTTAGCCTATCATACTAGTAGGCGCAATATTGTTTTATAGTTTCATGTTCTTTAATTTCTGTTGATATCTATTATTTCGTGTACTTCGATTATCTTATTTACCTGCGGTAGTTACTGATTCTTTTTTCAGAATGTTTTATCATGTTCGCTTTCGTTACTTTCATTTTTATACTGCTTTAAATTTCTTGCTCGTGTCTGACCGTTTCTTTTGCTTTTGCTTATGCTTTCTCTTGAACCGAGGGTTTTTCGAAAATAGTCACTCTACCTACTAAAGTAGAGGTAAGGTCTGCGTACACTCTACTCTCCCCAGACTCCACGTTGTGGAATTTCACTGTGTATGTTGTTGTTAAATAAAATTGAATTGGAAATCTACTTAATGATTTGGGCTCGTAGAGTTATGGACAATCCAAAATGTAATTTTTTTTAGATTTGACAATGTGAGCTCGGATTGACATTTTGGGTGGACTTTGACCGTGACTTGGCCTAAAATTATGGAATTGAGTTGAGTATTCTTTTGGATAAATCAAGCTTGTTTGGTGGATTCAGAGCGAGGAAATGCAGTTCTTGAACGCTAGGACTAGCTTGAACCGAGGTAAGTTAAGACATTGATCTTTATGAGGCAAACTATTCTCAAATTGACTTGTTCGATATATACTATATAATATGTATATGAGTAGTGTATATGTGAAGTGATGAGCATATATACGGATACCAGAGTTATATATTCTATACAGAGTATATATTAATGTTGTTGTACATGCCTAATATGTTTTTTTCTCAGTGGCGTGGCTAGTTTGTGCATTCTCTCGTGATAGTATAATGGTAAATGTATCTTTCACATGCTAGTTTAACATTCTAAGCTATATGTATGTCGAATTACATGATTACCTCATAGTCATGATTTTACCCAAAAAAGGTATAGTTAAGTGGTTTTTAAGGATGCGTGGATTGATTTGTAATAGATGATGATAATTAACTGATAATAAGTAATAAAATGAATGAAGCAAGTAAGAAAAGTAGTCTGGAAGTGCGGTAAACTTGAATGAATCTTCTTACCAAAATTGGTTCGGGCCTCAGCTAAATTGCTTCGGTTATGAGCCAAAACATGAGAGCTAATGGCTATCTTCTTAATAAAATTGAGCATACAAGTATAAGTAATGAGAATTGGATGCCCTTCCAACATGAAGGTTGAGCTCCTTTTATAGTAGTTAATACAAGGCATCAGCGCCCAAGAATCACTCCCTAATTAAGTGTACATAAATGACAATAATGATAACTTAATGGCTAAAATGTAATGGCTGGCACCGTATCCGCAACGGATACGTGCTGAGCCTCTTCGCTATCTTGATCCCTCGATCTCCTGGCTCGGTCGCTACCCGGTCTTGCTCAAACACCCGAACTCACTCTGACACCTAGTCTTACCCCGAGGCAACTCACATCGGGTGCACACCATCATTACTGCCTTCGACCTCACACCTAAACAATGACACGTGTCGTGCTGGTCTCCACTTTATACACATGCACTACATGTATGCATTATAAATTGCATATATAATTTCACACCTGGATATGATTGTGACACATGAGTTGTTCGTGTCGTTTATGAGATACATATGAGTTGCCCACGTTCGGTCGAGCCTAAGGCTAAGATATTGCGTGTGGATATGGATTTGTCCCTTATGAGTTACTGTATCATCCGATTACCACGGGCAGTGTGCGCGCATGTTTAATTTGGTCTGAGGAATGCTGGTTTGGTGTAAAGTTTGAGTCTTTATCATGTATACTTGATGTATAAGCTCCCTTGATGCATTTCATTTAAATATTTTATTTGCATATCTAATTATGCTAGTTTTGTGCATTATTTCTGTCATTGTTATATATTAATTGCACATGTTTACTAAAGTTATTATATACATATAAGATAATTAAGGCATTGGGAATCTGGGTGATCACGTGCTTCGCCTGATATTTATTAGGATTAGGACTGAGAAAAATGACAGCTTATTTCAGACAGGCTGGACCATCGCTATTATCGTCAACAGAGAGAACGGCTCGATAAAGGAAGTCGGCTTGTGAGTATTTTTGGTACAACCCTCGCCACTACTTTTTTGGGGACGGTTGATGATACTTACCGAGTACGTGTTGATATACTGATCATACTATATTTCTACACTATATGTGCACATACTAACCCTGGTACCAATGGAGTCTAGGAGGGAGCATAAGTTTCTTGGAGACTTTTAGCGATGAGATGCTTGGACTAGTTCGCAACACATTGGAGTCCTTTCTATCTTTTCATTACTGCTCGTTATTTCAGACAATATTATGTATCAATCTGGTTATATACATTGATATATACTGTAGCACTCATTTTCCAGCTCTGAATGTGACTATAAATTAGTCCAAATCACTTCAATCTTCAAATTTTGTATATAACTCTGTCCATGTATTACCAAAGAATTCCAACCACACCGAATATTTTATTTCAAAAAAAGGTTTAGATTTGAATTGAAGTTTCAAATGAGTCTTTAGTGGTGGTTCTTCAACTATTTACCAAATCAAAGGGTATTGACGTTGGAGGTTCAATCAAAGACACTTAAAAGGAGAGAGTTTATGGTGCAAGGGAAAAGAAATAGAGAGAAGTTAAGGAAGTCAATGTAGCTGTTGTAAGAAATCTGAGAGAGAAAAATCAGAAGGATGGGAAATAGAGGGCTGGTATATTGCTCGCGTTTGTATGAGAGCTCTTCTGGATAGTGTTTACAAAATGTGTTTCTTGGTTTAGTGGGTGCAAGAAAGCTGTACGTTTGTGCCAACTGTGAAATAGCAGTACCTATCGTCTGCGATAGCTCATTAATATTAGGAGCACACAAGAACTTCAATACGATGAATACATCTCAATTCTCAAGCAAAGGAAGAAAACTACAAGAAGAAGGAGACATTGAGGATGAAAGATTTCTCAATGATTGCTACGTTCATGCAAGCTAATAGTTATTATACGTGCAATTGCGAGGTATATGATCAGATTCTCACTTCTTCCTTTCCAATCACATATCCAAAATTGGGACACTGTGGGTTCTAAGTTGAGATATAATGTACAAACTATTGCCACCAAAATATGCATGCTTGTTAGTGTGTCACATCCTACTGATGTCTGTGTCAATGTACAGTTAACATAATACTCACCATGTACTAATGTACATCCAAAGAAAAAAACAAGGAAGTTAAGACAGGACATACACCATGAAGTTTAACACACTAGTGTTTGGCAATGGTTCTTGTTCACCTAGCAGAAGGGGTAAGTGAGCTATGGGATACGTCAGGGCTTTCTACGTCCAGGAAGCTTGTTAAGAGTGTCTTTCTGGAAGATTGTGCCTTTGAACTTCCTGATGAAGACAATTTATCAATCCCCTTTTCGATCTTGATCGCGTCCTGTATGGCTGATAGAATTTCATGCATTCTTGGCCTGGATGAGCCATGCCTTTCCACACATTGTATTGCAACTTCTGCTATTCTCCATACTGACTCAACTTTGACATGTCCTACTAGTGCAGGATCCATGATACGGATCACGTCTCCTTTGCGAATCAATGATCTTGCCTGCGAAATACTGTTAGTCGGATCTATTGAAACATAATATACTTAACTTTGCTCTATATAACAACTTTAACAAATTAGACGAGATGGTCTCACACTTCAACAAGATTTTGATCAGTAGATGATCTCCACCTTGGTGAACTTTATTATCCCTCATGCATTTTTGATGATCATTGATTGTAATCAACCTTGCTTGTGCAATCTATTTCAGTTTCTCCAATTAGCAACTTTATAGAACACACAACATTTATTGGCATGCAAATTACCACTCATCCAGAACTTGATAGAGTATTCTCAGTTTCTATCCAGAGAAAAGAACTATGTTTTTCGTCTTTCAATTTTTTTCTCAGCCAGACAACTCTATGTGTGTGATCACCACTATACCAACATTTGAAATCACTAACTTCTCTTAATTTTATTTCCTCAATCCTTTATATATTACTACAATAACTATCAACCCTGAAAATCAACATTTCCTGATCAGCTTCTTATTAATTTCTTGTGCTTTGCTACAGTTTGTACTGAGCTATGCCCCCTTATCTTAGTTCACAACCTAATAGTTATACTAGCTGGCTTGGCTTTGATACTTCTTGTCATTTATGTAGAAGAGATATCTGAATTTTTTTTGTAGGCATATGAACACATGATGCCAGGGATGATATATACAACAACAACTATTACTCAATCCCAAATAAGTTGGGGTCTGCTATATGAATCCTCACTGACCATGTTTCCCCGTTTAAGCTCAACTTTTGTTATCATTTCTGAAATGTATAGTAAGAGCTATGATAAACTTTACCCAGTGAACAATGCTCCAGTCAGCACCATATTCCTCAGTAGAAAAAGGCTTTCTTCCAGAGATCAATTCCAAAAGGACAACCCCAAAGCTATACACATCACTTTTTTCTGTCAATTGCTGATTTGCATAGTACCTGTTGGAAATGGAGAAACATGAGGACGAAAAATGCAAATCACTAGCAAAATATTCAATCTCATGATATATTATGGCCTACTCAGGATCAAGGTAACCAACGGTTCCTCGTGCCACGCTTGAGACATGTGTTAAATCTTCTTCAGCTTGCCTTGATAGCCCAAAATCAGATACTTTTGCTCGCATATTTATATCTAAGAGAATGTTGCTAGTTTTCACATCTCTATGAATGATGGAGGGGTTGCATCCAGTATGTAAGTACTCAAGGCCTACAAGGAAGATCAAATAATTATTTTGTGCTTCAGGGCTAACTAGGAGAAAACATACTTCTAAGTTCTTGACAATGAAAAGTTTCTGGTAACCTTTGCCTGCATCTTCTGCAATATGAAGACGTGCTAGCCAGTCCAAATGCTTTTTATCAGTGGATTCTGTTCACAAAATTGTAGTGTGATAAGTTCAGTTCAAGGAGGATTTATGCAGAAAAACGTAGCAATTTATAGTATACATAAAGATGCAGACCATTTACGTGATCCCTCAGAGTTCCATTATGCATGTATTCATAGACAAGCATGCGTTGATGGTCGTCCTCATAGTATCCGATCAGTGGAACCAAATTTCTGTGATGGATCCTTGACAATAGAGCCACCTGCAAATATGTTATTTTCACTAATGTATAAATTTGCAGCCAAAGAAATATCTAATAAAGTTGTGAATTGTCTAATTTGTACAGAAATGGAAAAAATCGATCAATAAGTTTGGAGTACTTATAATGGGAAAAGAATGCTACTTTACTTTTTTTAGTTGTTCTTATAGGCTTCTTCCAGCATATAGTGATATATTCACATGCTCTGCCCTTATTGTAATTCATATGTGCAAACTTCTTGATGAAAATGGCTTTATCCATCTGTGAAATTACAGTAATCTGTTTTCTTAGCTCCTAGACTTTTACAGCATCTAAGTATCAAATAAATAAGGAATGACTTTTCTATCGATTTTAAATGAGGTAAGTTTGAAACACTGAAATGAGCAGCATTATTTATGCTCATCCAGCTTAAGCTTTCAGTTGTGATTATGATGAGTCACAAAGTGTATATTATAATGAAAAAAAACAACACGAATAATTTATTTATGTTATAGTACAATTTATAATAGATCCTTGTGGTCCGGCCCTTCCCCGGACCCCGCTCATAGCGGGAACTTAGTGCACTGGGCTGCCTTTTATAGTACAATTTATGAAGTCTGACTTGTGATCAGTTTTAAGCTGCGTCAGATGTGTTGGCTACAAAGAAAATTGCTTAATCCTTATTACCATAGCTGTCAGCTGCTATTATTTGAGCTTTAATCCAATTAGCAGCTTAAATAAGTTACTCCAAATAGAAAGTAGACGTGTTTTTATCTCTGTCAATGTAGCTCTTAGTTCACCTTCTAAAGTATATCCGTAATATGGGAAACAAATTTTGTGTCTCATTGAGATGGTACCAAAAGTGTAGCAACCTTGAATCTTAATATACCTCTGTAGCAAACTGTTTGGTTCCATGACTTGATGAATCCGCCATAGTTTTGACAGCAACTTCCTTCCCATCTCTAAGTCTTCCATAATAAACAGGTCCAAAACTTCCCTTTCCAATTTTCTTTGAAAAGTTTTCTGTAGCTTCTTCTATCTCGGGTAGTGGGATATAGTATGCAACACCTTCATCCATCAAGGATCCACCTCTTGCGATTGAACCAGTTGTTGACGGTTTAGCGCTTGTGCGCATAGATTCACCTAGGAGGTATGGATGGAATGATTTGTAGAAAAGGTGATGAGCAATAGAATAAAAAGGTAAGAAGACACTTTAGGGGATGTGTGCACCTTTTGTGTCACCTTTTTGATGAGATACTTTTGTTCTGAAGTGGCACAAAAAGAATATGCTGACTGCGAATAGAACAAATATGATCACAAGCCCTCCAATTGAAGCCCCCAGTATCACTTTGTAACGCGTACTATGCTTTGAATTGTGTCTTAGATTAGGATTTCCTTCACACCTGTGAGACAGAGAACACAACTTTCAAGTGAAGTTCTTTTCCTGATTGTAACAGATCTTCCATCAGTGTACATGCAGTATTCTTTATGATATTGATATCCAAACTAAGGAATTTAATCAGTCTATAGTATAATAACTACTTTGTTCTAGTTGCTGGCATCTTCTCATGGTACTATGGGTACAATTCAGTCTGAATTAAAGGTATACTTACTTGAAAGTTACTTTTCCTGTTAATAAAGATGACGGTATTTCTCCAGTTAGGCTGTTATTCTGGACATTTCTGCCATAAAGAAACAATTTTCCAAGTTTAGTAGAAGTTGTTTCCATGACAGCAAAAAATATAAAGAAGACTACCAACTATCCATCTTGGATACTTTAAATTTGAACAACCAAATTATAAAGCTTTGTACACGAAATCAAGTTAAGGCTTTGTTATCCAGATCACAACATACAGTTCTAGCAAGCTTGGTAAACCTCCAAGGTATGAAGGTATTGGACCAGTCAACGCGTTGTTCGCAAGATGTCTGCATGTTAACAAAATACAACATCCAGTTAAAAAGGAAAAATGGAAAAGAAAAAGATTTACTTGTTAAAATGGTAGTAATAGCAAGCCACTAGTAAAATTTATCTTACATAGTTCTCAAATTTACAAGATTGCTCAAGTCAGGGATTGGTCCTGTCAGGGAGTTTCCATCCAGCCACCTATAGAGTAGAAAAATGAGGAACTGAAATAGTAAGATTAAAATTTGACTTGTTTTATAAGCAGACTTACAACTCTGTCAATCCTTCCATATGTTGTAGCTCGCGAGGAATTTCACCCTTAACATTCTTGCCTGACAGTGTTCTGTTGAAATCAAAGTAAAATGTTAAATTGCCTAGGAAAAACTATACTTTAAGCACTATAATCTGAGGTTCCATTTCAGTCTAATGTTGTATGAAATTTTTATCATCTCTTCTCTATATCCACTGTTGGATTATAGTAGGACAGTTGTAAGTTGCAGTTGCAGTTGCAAATAATGTCCTTTTGTTTTCTCCTGTGACTAGCATTATATTCATTTCTCATATAGTAGCAATATAACTCACATTTTTGTGATTCTTGGTGGACTAGTTGTGCTGCAAGTCACCCATTCCCATTGCGTGGGTACACAAGGATCACCGTCTTCATCTGTCCAATCACTTCCCAATGACATGGAGCGGAAGGCGTTGAGAGTACTCACTTCCAAGTAGCAGCTTTAAATTAATTAGCTATATTTGGTAAAAATATGTGTAGAAGTAGAACAATTACCGTAGATGGATGAAGAGATATAACTAGAGTAAGCATAGAGTGGTTATTGTACCATCTTGTTCATCGGTCTTTGTAGCAATTTGCATATATCTACATATTTCCATTGCACTTAGTAGTGGACCTCGAGTTGAGTCACGAGTCTTCACAAAGGAGAATGACAGTATAAAATCCAATGTTATGTTCATGTAGCTAGGCTCATACAAAGTGTAACTTCCATTTGCATTCTCTGCTATATTCACCACAGCATTGCTGTAGTCCGGAACGTAAGGGCGCTCCATTTTGAACTTCCTGGTCTCATTTTTCCCCAAGTCTTCAATCTCAGCAAAATATGCAAAAGCTCGTGCATTCGCTGGAAATTCGTCAAGATTCAGCCTATAGCTGAGCATTCCTTTAGTCCCGACTACTGCAGTCTGCATTACTTTAACGGGTGGGTACTCTCTTGTGTTTGTATCTACGTACTTTGTTGTGTTGATTCTTTCTGTGCCTTCAGCCACATCTACTAGAAAATTTGGCCTTTTTACTAGATCTGAATCCCATATACGGTCATAGGGATCATCAGGATACCTGTGAGACACAACTAATTCATGTTGTGTTCTTGTGAGAGCTGAAAAAATCTAACTTATGGTTAATCTTCTCTTGTATCACCTCACAAACAGCAACAACTATGCTTCATTTCCAAGCAAGTTAGGCTATATAAATCCTCACTGACTATGTCGCTCCATTTAATTTCATCTTAGACCAGTATTACAAAACAAAAATACTAACACTATAAAGTTCACTATATTTTCTATTGGCATATAAATTTCTAAGAGGACTAAAAGACTCTTAGAAAACATAGGATCCAAAGTAAACGTACTAACATATATTCCGAGAATCTACTATACCTTATAGGTTCATTGCTTTGAGCTCCAAAATCTACTCTTGCTGCCACTTTTAAGTAAAAGTTATCTTCATAATCTGTGGCATACATTGACAAGTTTAGAGGTCTCAACTCAAGAGTAGATATGAAAGGGGACTCTGTTGTTGCACAACACAAGCACACGTCGATCGAGTTTGAAGGTGCTCTTATGATCATTTCCTTCACATAAATCCTTGAAGATTCTGAAATGGTTATAGTTCCCCATTTTGTTGCATCCAAGTAGAGCTGAAACTTGGGGTATGTTCCCTCTGCTGCAGGACTTCCATATAGAAATGTTGCTCGGACAAGATATCGCCTTCTCTCCTTGGTGTTTAAAGTATAACAGTATTTCTTTTCGTCTGGTGGAAAGTCTCTCCGCCTTTGATATTGTTGTGAGTCTACATTTGAATTCACTACCACAACTGGTTTTCCATGCCCCATCATTCCAGCATCTGAGGTCCATGCTAATCCTGTACTCGGATCGGTATAATTGTTTGCACTTCCACAGTCTATACTTACAAACTCTGCATAATTAAGCTATATCTCATAAACAAGATATGCCAGTCATTTATCTTGTCCTAATGAAAATCAAGTTAGTTGTTTCTACATACACACACAACTAAGCCTCAATCTCAAGCGAGTTGGATCGGCTATAGGAATTCTCATTGACCATGTCGCTCCATTTAAGCTCATGTCAAGACAAATACTACCCAAAAAACACTAGAAGTTCACTGTATTTTGTATTGACATATAAATCTCTAACATGATTGCCTGTAATTTATCTTATCCTAATGAAAATCAAGTTAGTTGCTTCTACATACATGCAACTATGCCTCAATCCCAAGAGAGTTGGATCCGCTACATGAATCCTCACTGACCATATCATTCCATTTAAACTCATCTAGAAATTTACAATTTTCTACTGGCAAATCTCTGACAGGATTAAAGGCTCCTAGAGTAAATAGTACCTAAAGTAAATGTATTAACATGACTAAAATCTGAAAAGAGATTAATCCCTTGATTCTTTTCTTTACGGAAAGAGTAGGATACAATAGTAAACCTAGTCTATAATTAAGGAAATCAAATATACATTTTCCTAATATAGCAAATTAGGACCATAATTATAGATGTACAAGATCTCTAATAATATCACAGGAATATACAATGTATATTCTAATAAAAGAGAATAATTGGTATGGCCTATATAAAAATCCTCTATCCTGACCTATTGAAAATCAAGTACTAGTTGTTTCAAGATATGACAAATATGTTTTTCATTCTTTTGAAATTCAGGTTATTTGAAGCCAAGATTGGTTTTTTATTGCCATATTATGTGGTATAGTGAAGGGTAAAGTTGTTCATAGGACATACCTGTAACTTGGCACACAATTGCTGGAGTAAAGCAAAGAAGTAAAACAAAGGATTGTAAAAAGAAATCCATGGAAGATGAAGAAGAAAATAAGTAGTGTTTATTTGATAAACTGGTATAATATTTTAGTATTTCAGTGAAGTTCAAGACTCCCTAAAAGTGGATCTTAATTATCTCAAATAATCTTTCTTGGATTACCTTGAACTTTTTGTTAATTGAGGAGTCTTGTGCAATGTTTCTTTTGAATATTTTGAAATATGCTTTTTCCAAAGGTAGAAGGAACTCAACTTCATCTTTCAGCTTCACCTTTTTTCACTTTGCTTTGGAAAAGAATTTTTAGTAATGTTGACACTTTACACCACAGCAAACTAGAAAGAAAGGAAACAATATTTGTCCATTTTTATATATATGTTTCATTTTTCTCTCTTTTAATTTTGTTTCTTCTTATAGTTGATTTGACCAATTCTGTAATGTAAATATGCAAGAAGCACTTTTAGCAGTGTGAAAATCACAAGCTCACAGTTATTGTAGTGGGGTCCTGTTGTAAGAAGGAAGTTGATTGAATTATTTATTGATGAATGATTTTTTTTCTTAAAAATCATTGTACATTAAGACAGATTTCTTAGGATTTGGGCTGCTTTTAGGCTATCAGAGCCTTTCTTTTGTTGGGGGTTTCCACTCGGTGTTAGATACTTACATTGGATCTCGCCTAATTTGAATTGTGGCCGCGTAATGGCCTTTTAAGTAGAAAATTCTCTCTAAGAAGATTTTTTTTATATCCAAAATCAAATTTAAAATCTCTTATTTGATTAATAGTGAAGAAATCTTATTTATCACATCCGAAGTATGGTTGGTTATCATAACGTTTATGAAGATCAAATTTTTAGGATATTGGATATGGATGTGGGATGAAAATATAGCCATGCAAACTGCAAAAGCATCTCCTTAAGTTTAAAGTAGACTTGTCCAAAGTTCGGGTTAGGCCAGGTCGGGTGGCTTTTATTTTTCTGCTTGTCCTATCCTGACCCTATTTTTTTTTTAAAAATCCGACCCTGGCCGTGATCCTTCGGGGACCCTACGGGTCACGGGTCAGCCCTGACCCATCGGAATTTTTGGCGGGCCAGGGTCGGGTCGATGAATTTTTTTCCAAAACTGAAATTGGCATTCACCCCTACATTACCACAAAAATTCGACGTTGAAATGTGTTGTATATCGTGAGATCTTGACTAAAGAAAAAGAAAATTAGAAATCGATTTGGGGAAAAATACAAATTGATTGGGAAAACAGACGTTTTAATAAAAATTGGCTTCGTCAAACCGCCTTATGGTTGTTTGACCGTCTCTGTCTCGAAAACATACGCAAAATTTAAAAAAAATCGGGTAAAACGGACATCCGAGCGCAGAGTTATAACCATTTAAAGTTTCACCAATTTACAACTACTTTCTCTCCCTACATTATGCTTCCGTGGTATTAACAGAACGATTATAAAAAAAAACATAAAATTAATAATCAACTATCATTTTTATCTTATTTTATGTCGAGCTCAATGTAGATAAGAGCAATACATATATTATAAAAACATGTATTATATCACTTATTAATGGCAAAAATATATATAAGTACAAAATAAATATTGATGAAGGAAAAATAATATAAATTATATTAAAAAAATACGCAAGTCAGGGTCGGGTCGGACCGGATCAGACGGGTAAAATATTCTGACCCTGGCCCGACCCTACATAAGATCGGGTCGGGTCGGGCGGATCCCGACCCGTTGGACAGGTCTACTTTAAAGTAGAGGTGGCCAGTGGGCCGGGCTCGGGTCTGGCGGGCCGGGTTTGGCGGGGTCGGGGCGGGACGGGTGAAGGGGGCGGGATCGGGGCTGGACGGGTCCTGCGGGATCGGGTTTGGCGGGATTTTCCGAAGTCCCGTCCCGATCCCGATCCCGATCCCGTCGGAATCGAGTCGGGACAGGATCGGGTCGGGGGCGGGATCGGTATCGGGTTCCGGCGAGTTTTCCTTTTTTTTTTTTTTTAATAACTTATGTATAAAAATAAACTCAATAAACAAGCCAAAGCTGTTTTTGTGTCTCTTATATTATTTAATAGACACATTATTTTTTTGTAATACAAATACAATTGTCTAAATTGCAACTTTGTGGTGTTGTACAAAAGTTGCAAATTACATAATAAAATTGCAATTAACAAAATTACATTCTCAAAAAAACATGTTCTAATTGCTTGATAATTTCCTGTGGTTCTTCGGTTGAAATTGGTATTTGTTGGTCAAATTGATCCACGTCGCTTCCACCACCTTCAGATAAGATTTCGTTGTAGTTTTGTCTTCTTCTTCGTTGATCTCCGGTTGACCGCACCTTCTCCGCTCTGCTCGTATTCAATCTCTGAATAATACTACAATTTCCAAGCTGTCTCCGGCTAATGAGTGTCTGTGGTCTCCTATTTGATATCTGCCGGCAGAAAAAACGCTTTCAAACGCAGTTGATGACACTTGAATGTTCAAAACATTTCGGGCCATCATTGAAAGTGTCGGAAAGGTCTTCTCATTCCCCCTCCAGTATTTCAGCAAGTATTCATGTCCATCTTCATTGATAACTTCTTGGTACGATATAGAACCCGGCAAAACAAAAATATCAAACTCGCTAATTTGGTTAGTAGCGGTACGGCCGCACATTCTATTTCTGAGGCTTTCAATACTAGCCGCAGAAACATCATGTCTTTTGTGAGGTTGTGTTGAAGATGAAGAAGATGGTATGGAAGCCGGTAGGTTACTAACACTCTCTTGCTGATAAAACCTATATATTTTTTTGCATTGGTCTTCTACGCTAGACAACACTTCTTCTTTAGTTTGTTCAATAGGTGGTGGGTGATTTAGATTTTTTGGACTTGGAGGTGGTAGTACTTCTATACAATCGTAAATAGTTTCAATAAGTGATTTAGTACCGTCTATTTTAATAGTCGAATTTAATACAACACCAATAATATAAATAGGGGAATAAGAATAATTTTTTATTATTTTGATAAACATTTTTTTAATAGCTGTCATATAAGCTGGTTTTTTCATATATTCACTAACTAATAAAAATATTAGAGTTATATAAAACAACATAGTTGAAATAGTAGGATAATATATACCGGAAAATTCTTTTGTTGCTTGAAAAAAATTCTCTAAAAATACAATAAGTTCAGAAATTTTAACCCAATCACTATCTACAACCATATCAGCTGGATTTTGATTATGAGAGTTAAAAAATAAAGTTATAGGTTTTCTATAGTCATAAGCAACAAGTAGTTGCTCGTATAAAGAATTTCACCTAGTGGATACTTCTTCTGGAATTTTTTTATAAGGTAGTCCACAATCGTGACAAGTTTTTTTATATTCTTTTCTTCGTTGTACTCTATTACTTTTAAAAATAAAATTTATAGCAAATTGTATTTTACTAAGAATGTCTTCAAAAAGTGATAGACAATCCTTTACAATTATGTTATATATATGGCATGCGCATTTTATATGAAAATGATCTGCAAAAGATGGAGTTAAACTATTTTTAAAAATTGTAATAGCGTAATTGTTAGAAGAAGCGTTATCTAATGTAATAGTCATAATTTTATCAGTTATTCCGTAATAATGACACACTTGATAAATATTTTCTGCAATAAAAGTACCAGTGTGCCTATCATCTATATATCTATACGTTAAGATACGTTTTTGCATAGACCATTTATAATATATCCAATGACAAGTTACCGTTAAATAATCATGGACGTTAGTACTACGACCTATATCAGACGTGATAGATACTTTGTCATTAAAATGATATAATGAATAACGTAAATATTGTTGATATTCATGTGCGAATTTAAATACATCTCTCTTAACAGTTGATCTAGGAAAACCGTTAAAAGCACGATTATATATATCTCTAATGTAATGAATAAAATCGGGAGATGAAGGAAATGAAAAAAGGCAAATCCTCCACATCAACTAATTTTGATATTGTTTCCCTATCTCTATGTTTATTGTATTTGGGGCCTACAATTCCCCCCGTCATAGGGTTAATTTGACAATGTACTTGATCCGGGACAGTATCAGTATGTGAACCTTGTCCCGATGGAGAGGGTGTTTGCGCACCCGGTTTTGAAGCCTGGTATTGGGCATACCTAGTTGGATGAGCCCTTACTACGTGTCTCATTAAACCCCCGTCCCACCGTGACCTTTTCCAGTTTTAAATTTTAACACATCTTTACAAATTTTACATCTAGCTACTTGATTCTCTATGTCTCTATCAAAAAATATCCATGCATCTGATTTTAATGGTCATTTTGTTGGACCTCGTCTCATACTAGGGGAAATAAGAGGCATTTCAGTTGAAGGTGCATTAGTGGGTGTGTTGTCATCAACATTAGTGGGTGTATCATCTTGATCATCATCTAAATTAAAGTCTTCTTGAGTTCCAGAAAAATAGCTCCTCTTCTAAATCTAATGGTATTGTAGGAAAATGTTCACAATCAACAAAATCATCCTGTGTAGGAATAGGATGACTAGAAGAAGTACCCTTGCCCTTGTTGTCCCTACTAAAAGAAGCACCCTTACCCTTACCCTTAAACATACATCTTAATCCTTCCATTTTAATTATGATAATAAATAATTAAAGATAATAAAATTAAGTGCGCTAAATAAAATAAACATACAATAATAATTTAATGAAAGAACGAATGTACCAAACGCCGACGTGTAATTGAGAGGTTGAAAATTGAAACTTTGCTCGATGGAAGATCCTCAAGCTAGTTGCCAACTTCACTCCAAATTCCCAAATGAATAAATAAAATTGATTATTTAGTAAACAATATAGACTTGTAGAGAGAGATATTAGAGAGATTGTAGGAAGATTTGTGAGAAAGATGAAGAGAAAATGAGTTATTTATAGTTGAAAAATTGGGTTAAAGTATAAATATAATAACTTATGGGTTAAAAATAAATATTAAGGGGTAGGGGGTTGGGGGAGGGGGGAGGTCAAAAATGATCGTTGCACAACGGCCAAAATCTAAAATGGTTGTTGTACAACGACCAAAATCTAAAATGGTCGTTGGTGCAACGGTTATTTTTGGAAAGGGGGAGTTACGGGCGGGATCTGTGCGGGCTCGGGATCGGGTCGGTATTGGTGGGACTGGGGCGGGCCGGGACGAGACATTGTCCCGTCCCGATTCGAGTCCCGCTATCGAACTTTTTTTTTACTCGGTTTCGGGGCGGTGTCGGGGCGGGACCGGACCGTCCCGGCCCACTGGCCTGCTCTACTTTAAAGGAAGAAAAAGAGAATCTAATAATTACATCATCTCCCTTTTGCTTTTAGTACCAAGTACCAACACATATAATCTTTTTTCTGTCACTTTTGGCCCAACTTGTCTTTTAACTTTTGCAAGTTTGATAAAGAATACAGAATCAAATCAATGACATGTAAACTTCCAAGATTTTCCTTGTGTCTTACAAGAATAATGGGTCATCTTTTTCTTCCTCCCCTCCCCCACAATCTTATGTTAACCTATAGTAATATTTTATATCCGAATTGAATCCATCATTTTTTTTACTTACACTATAGCTGTAAAAAGCTTGAAAATATATATTATATTAAAAGTATAAATTTTCTAACATAAAAGTTAAATTACGTAAATATTCCTATTAAAAATATTACATTTTTATTTTAAAAAGTACATAAAAATAATAATATTAATAATTGATAGAATATACATAGTATACTACGTATATTCCCTGATATTATTAGAGATCTTGTACATGTGTAATTACGGTAGTAGTATTGTATTAGAAAAATGTATATTTGATTTCCGTAATTATATGCTAGGTTTACTATTTATATCATGTATATAAATTATTTACATTAATGAAAATAATCAGGGATTATTTTCTTTCATGGTATCAGCAGTCTATGACAAAAAAATTCCTTCTCCAAAACCTTTGCTTCCGCCGCCCTACTTCCTTGGCCGTCGGCCATACCTGCCCCCCCCCCCCCTTCAATTTTTTCCGGATCCCTAATTCTCCTCTTGTTCTTTCATCATGTCTACCATAAAGAACACCTTCCATCCTACCCTTGCAGTCTCCAATATCAAGAACAACATCCCTATTATTCTTGAGATGGAAAACATACAATACACGACGTGGGCAGAACTGTTTAAAATTCACGCCAGGTCTAATAAAGTCCTTCATCACATCGTTCCACCGGCGAAAGGCAAGGAGAAAGTGTCTCCCACGGATAATGAAATTGAGATGTGGGCAACTTTTGATGCTACGGTCCTTCAATGGATCTATTCCACCATCACTACGGACATCTTACAAACAATTATCGAACCCGATGCTACGGCAATGAAAACTAGGAATAGGTTGCGTGATATATATTCCAAGACAACAAAAAATTCATGTGCCGTGACCTTTAAGCAAGAATTCTCCCACATAAATGTGGAGGATTTTCTAAATGCCTTAGCTTATTGTTAACAGCTCAAGGATTGTCGGATCAACTCAAAAATGTTGGTGCGCCTGTCACTAGTGATTGTCTTGTTCTTCAGATGGTTGCAGGCCTCTCCGAGGCGTATAATGGTGTTGAGACTCTCCTTCATCAAAGCAATCCTCTTCCGTTGTTCTACCAAGCACATTCCATGCTCACCTTAGAAGAAACAGGATTGGCTAAAAAGGCGGCTACCAAAGCCAATTTCGCCATGATGGTGGCCACCTCCCGCGAAACTGATGACTCTCAATCGTTCTCCAAAAATTATGGTCAAAATCGTAACAACAAGGGTGGCAAAAAGGGTCAAAACCGTGGGAAAAATCGCGGTGGCGAGTCCACCGTTGTCCCTCTGAAAAATGTAGGGGTGGCCAGTGGGCCGGGACGGCCCGACCCCGACTCGACCCCGTCCCGAGCCCGCCCCGGTCCCGTCCCGACCCCGACCCCGACCCCGCCCGATTTCTCTCCCTTTGCAAATATAACCGTTGCACCAACGACCATTTTAGATTTTGGCCGTTGGGCAACGGCCATTTTAGGCCTCCCCCAACCCCCCTACCCCTTAATATTTATTTTTAACCCATAAGTTATTATATTTACACTTTAACCCAATTTTCCAACTATAAATAACTCATTTTCTCTTCATCTTTGTCACAAATCTTCCTACAATCTCTCTAATCTCTCAATATATCTCTCTACAAGTCTACATTGTTTGCTAAATATTCAATTTTAATTATTCATTTGGGAATTGGGAGTGAAGTTGGCAACTAGCTTGAGGATCTTCCATCGAGCAAAGTTTCAATTTTCAACCTCTCGATTACACGTCGACGTTACGTCGGCGTTTGGTACATTCGTTCCTTCATTAAATTATTATTGTCTGTTTATTTTATTTAGCGCACTTAATTTCATTTACTTTAATTATTTGTTAGCATATAATTAAAATGGAAGGAATTAGAGGTATGTTTAAGGGTAAGGGTAAGACTTCTTCTAGTAGGGGCAACCAGGGAAAGGGTACTTCTTCTAGTCATCTTATTCCTACACAGGATGATTTTGTTGATACTCAACATTTTCTTACAATACCATTAGATTTAGACGAGGAACTATTTTCTGGAACTCAAGAAGACTTTAATTTAGACGATGATCTAGATGATACACCCACTAATGTTGATGACAACACACCCACTAATGCACCTTCAACTGAAATGCCTCTTATTCCCCCTAGTATGAGACGAGGTCCAGCAAAACGACCATTAAAATCAGATGCATGGACATTTTTTGATAGGGACGTAGAGAATCAAGTAGCTATATATAAAATTTATAAAAATGTTTTAAAATTTAAAACTGGAAAAGGTCACGGTGGGACGGGGGGTTTAATTAGACACGTAGTAAGTGCTCATCCAGCTAGGTATGCCCAATACCATGCTTTAAAACCGGGTGCGCAAACGCCCGCTCCATCGGGACAAGGTTCACATACTGATACTGTCCCGGACCAAGTACAGGGTCAAATTAACCCTATGACGGGGGGGAATTGTAGGCTCTAAATACAATAAACATAGAGATAAGGAAGCAATATCAAAATTAGTTGCTGTGGAGGGTTTGCCTTTTTCATTTCCTTCATCTCCCGGTTTTATTCATTACATTAGAGATATATATAATCCTGCTTTTAACGGTTTTCCTAGATCAACTGTTAAGAGAGATGTATTTAAATTCGCGCATGAATATCAACAATATTTACGTTTTTCATTATATCATTTTAATGGCAAAGTATCTATCACGTCTGATATAGGTCGTAGTACTAACGGCCATGATTATTTAACTGTAACTTGTCATTAGATAGATTATAAATGGTCTATGCAAAAACGTATTTTAGCGTATAGATTATAGATGATAGGCACACTGGTACTTTTATTGCAGATAATATTTATCAAGTGTGCCATTATTACGGAATAACCGATAAAATTATGACTATTACATTAGATAACGCTTCTTCTAACAATTACGCAATTACAATTTTAAAAAATAGTTTAACTCCATCTTTTTCAGATCATTTTCATATAAAATGCGCGTGCCATATATATAACAAAATTGTAAAGGATGATCTATCACTTTTTGAAGACATTCTTAGTAAAATACAATTTGCTATAAACTTTATTTTTAAAAGTAATAAAGTACAACGTAGAAAAGAATATAAAAAAACTTGTCACGATTGTGGACTACCTTATAGAAAATTCCACAAGAAGTATCCACTAGGTGGAATTCTTTATTCGAGCAACTACTTGTTGCTTATGACTATAGAATACCTATAACTTTATTTTTTAACTCTCATAATAAAAATCCGGCTGATATGATTTTAGATAGTGATTGGGTAAAAATTTCCGAACTTATTGTATTTTTAGAGAAATTTTTTCAAGCAACAAAAGAATTTTCCGGTATATATTATCCTACTATTTCAACTATGTTGTTTTATATAACTCTAATATTTTTATTACTTAGTGAATATATGGAAAAACCAGCTTATAAAGCAGCTATTAAAAAAATGTTTGTCAAAATAAAAAAATATTTTATTCCTATTCCCTCTATTTATATTATTGGTTTCGTATTAAATCCTACTATTAAAATAGACGGTACTAAATCACTAATTGAAACTATTTACGATTGTATAGAAGTACTACCACCTCCAAGTCCCAAAAATCTAAATCACCCACCACCTATTGAACAAACTAAAGAAGAAGTGTTGTCTAGCGTAGAACACCAATGCAAAAATATATATAGATTTTATCAACAAGAAAATGCTAGTAACTTACCGGCTTCCATACCATCTTCTTCATCTTCAACACAACCTCACAAAAGACATGCTGTTTCTGCGGCTAGTATTGAAAGCCTCAGAAATAGAATGTGTGTCTGTACCTCTACTACTAACCAAATTAGCGAGTTGGATATTTTTGTTTTGCGGGGTTCTCGTATCGTACCAAGAAGTTATCAATGAAGATGGACATGAAGACTTGCTTTGAAATACGGGGGGGAATGAGAAGACCTTTCCGACACTTTCATTGATGGCTCGAGATGTTTTGAACATTCAAGCGTCATCAAGCTGCGTCGAAAGTGCTTTTTCGCAGCAGATATCAAATAGGAGACCACGAGACACTCATTAGCCAGAGACAGCTTGGAAATTACAGTATTATTCAGAGATTGGATACGAGCGGAGCGGAGAAGGTGCGGTCAACCGGAGATCAACGAAGAAGAAGATGAAAACTACAACGAAATCTTAACCGAAGGTAGTGGAAGCGACGTGGATCAACTTGACCAACAAATACCAATTCCAACCGAAGAACCACAGGAAATCATCAAGCAATTAGAACAGGTTTTTTTGAGAATGTAATTTTTTTAATTGAATTTTTTTAATGTAATTTGCAACTTTTGGACAACACCACAAAGTTGCAATTTAGATTTTAGACAATTGTATTTGTATTACAAAAAAATCATGTCTATTAATATAAGAGACACAAAAACAGCATTGGAATATTTTTATTACACTATCTTATCTTGTTTATTGAGTTTTTTTTATACATATGTTATTTAAAAAAAAATTATGAAAACCCGCCGGACCCCGCCCCGACCCTGACCCCGACCCAACCCCGCCCCGCCCCGATACCGACGGGATCGGGATCGGGATCGGGACGGGAGGCGGAGTCCCCGAGACCCGACCCCCGCCGGACCCGCCAGACCCGACCCCGACCCCTTCACCCGTCCCGCCCCGACCCCGCCAGACCCGAGCCCGGCCCACTGGCCACCTCTAGAAAAAATGTATAAGCTTTATTATTGCAAATCGGAAACTGTATAAATTTTTTGATATTTGAATGAAGAGCAACCAATGAGGCTTCATCAAAAGCTCTGCTGAATCCAATAATTTAACAATAGATTTGATGATATTTGTTAATTGCAAAGTAAAGATATAAGCTTTAGTGTTGCAGATTGAAGCCGATTGATATGGTTTTGATATTGTCTGCCACCGTCTCTCTCCGCCGTCGTCGAGAAAGCCGATCTCAAATTGAAAAAGCAGTCCGCCGCCACACACCGATCGACGCCATCATCAGATTAGAACTCATCTCCGCCTGCATCATCTCCTTCTCGTTACCGCCACCGTCATATCCTTCTCCTTCTCAGATTTGGATGTATTTATTTCTTATGTTTTCTCAGATCTGGCCAGAATTTGAGTGTATTCATCTTTTTCGTCTGTATTTTATTTCTTGTATTCATATTTGAGTGCATTCGTTAAATTTCTTGGTGTAAAATTACGTGTTTGTGGATGTATTTTATTTTTTGTATTCAGTTTTTGAGTGTATTCGTACACTTTATTCGCATGTATTTCGAAGGAGATCCTTCTGTATACAAATGAATACAGTGAATTTGAAGTGTATTCGTTTTAACCTAGTGTAAAATCCAATTTTTTGTTATGTATTTTATTTCTTGTATTTAGTTTTTGAGTGTATTCGTAATTTTTTTGGTGTAAAATCCAGTGTTTGGGGTGTATTTTATTTCTTGTATTCAGTTTTTATTGTATTTTGAAGGATGTTTTTTTTGTACACAAATAAATAAAGTAAATTTGAATACAACTTTTAACTATAATAAATTGAATACAGTGTAAAAGTAACTACAAATGAATATAGATGTGTTGAATACATCTGACTTGAATACAACTGAGTTGAATATAGAGCAGTTTTTTAAATACATCGAGGTTGTTTTATGAATACATCGAGATCATTTTATAAATACAGTGAGTTGTAGCAACTAAAATGTAGCTACACCTTGTAAATATTAAAACTACAACTATGATAAATTTAAAATTTCTAAACTATAGTCGTTATTTGTGTAAGTTTCACTTTCTAAAAATGGTGTCATTTTGCACCTCATAGGTTCTGATTTCAGTATTTGACTTTTATGGCTTCTTTTCCCTGATGTTAAGGAAAACGTCTGTTTAAAATTTCTGAGGTTTCATTTAAGTAAAGATTCTTCCCTCTGAACATCATTATTTATATACAGTGAGTGCTATGACAAGTTACTCTCATTCATTTTGTACTAGTTTAGAGGTTTTTTTATTTTATATTCGGTATTTAGTATTTGAATTAGAATTTAAATAAATTTGAATTCGCACCAAAAAGTTTCACACCGAAGATAAATAACAAAGGAGACTCTGTAACGACATTGTCCGATACTGGTTTAAAGCTACAATGACAGATCTTGTAAGTTGTCACGGATCCTTGATTCTTCCGTTATTTCAAGTTTTTCATCTTTTACTTGTGTAGTTACCTAAGAGCAAAAAAAGGGTCTTTTATTAGAAGCTAGCAAAGCAATGTGTACCATTGATAAACTACAAAAAGTATCATTTGGTTGTGTGATAAAAATATTATTTCATCTCTTTTATTTGTCCAGTATGCATTTTGCACTCTTCTTAAAAAAACATTAATTAAGTTTTTATTTAACCAAAATAAAGTGTTTATTCTACTATTAATTAGTCTTTATTAATGGTATTTTGGAAATCTTAATTTAACTACTAGCCCTCCAATTCTACTGAAAATTGGTTACTCAATGATACAAGTAAGATTGAACAAAAAAATTCTCTTGATTTGTTAACGCGAACAAGTAATTTATTTTTATTTTTTTAGTATACTGAACAAGTAAAAAATGAATCAATGTCATTTTAAATTGTACATTACATACATTACTTATTTATATTATCTACTTTAATGACATCACTTGCCCGTTAAATTTTTAATGGAGGATAAAGATTTGATAACACTTTTTAATAATTAAGTTCAAAAGTAGAAGAACTTTTTTGAATCACTAACATTTACTATATTATTAATGGCCGATTAGTCGTGTTAATACCGACTACATTTCAATACATAAAGAAGTTGAAATTGTAACAAAATCATTCTAAAGGAAACTGACAATGATATTCTCACTCAAAGAAATTTAAACTCTATTGTATTCTTGAAGAGGTGGAAATATTAAAGTGACAATACTATCTTTCAATTCTTTATATGAGTTTATGGATTATCTTCATACATAATTACTTGATATTTGTCGCTAATTTAACCTCATACTTTACATATGTAGTTTGGATGTCAATAACAGACTGACAGTGAAATCACTTATTAGAGAAGGACGGAGCATGAAAATGTTAAGAGTAATTACGGGGCAATTCCATAATTACCTCCATTCATTACTATTGATTGATAATATAATATTTTGTAATTAAGTAGCATCTTATAATTTAGGTAATGTAGATTAGTCTTCCATAAAACAAAAGATATTATACTTGTATATATTGTACTATTTGAAAGAAGATTAATGAAGCAATCAATTTTTAGATGGTATCAAGTGCCAAAGATTCTTTGTCCTAAAAAAAATTTCTCTCTCCATCTCCCGAAATTCTCCCTTCTTTTCTTGATTCTTCGGCCACCACAATTAGGGTTCCTACTCCTAAACCCTAAACATAAATATTTCATCAACCCTAAAACTACCCAAACCCTAGCCGGCACCCCCCACCCACCCACAGCTAAATACTTGTTTCTCCTCCAACATTTAGGGTTCTTTCATCCACTTTAATAAAAAACACCACTTCCTTCTCCTCTTCTTTTGATTCTAATTGGAACCTATGGCCGAAAAACAAACCTTTCATCCCGCTCTTGTCGTTAATAACGCAAGAACTTTATCTCTATAACTCTTGAAATTGAGAAAGGGAAGTATACCTCATGGGCAGAACTATTCAAAATTCACTGCCGTGCTTATGAGGTCATTGACCATATCCTTCCGTCTGAATCACCGTTGGATACCACTACGATGGACAAGAAATTATGGTCTCGATTAGATGCTATAGTCATTCAATGGATTTATGGCACAATTTCGAATGATCTTCTCCACAACATCTTGGAACCCAATTCTACGGCTCAACATGCGTGTGAACGATTGCAAAATATTTTTCAAGATAACAAAGTTTCCAGAGCCGTTTATCTTGAACATCAGTTTACGAATATTAAACTGGATGATTTTTCCAATATTTCCCTATTGTCAGGAGTTAAAGATGCTTGCGGACCAATTTTCCAACGTTGGCTCGCCCGTGACAAATCAACGGTTAGTCCTTCAGTTAATTGCTGGATTGAATGAACAGTATGATGGAGTTGCTACGTTCATTTAACAAAGTAATCCATTGCCTCCTTTCTATGAGGCCCATTCGAGGTTAATTCTCGAGGAAACACGGAAGGCAAAACAGGCATTTTCTGGAGCATCCACCGCCGACACCGCTCTCGTCTCCATTTTCCACTAATTTGGAGTACCAAAATTCTGGTTCAGTGGGCAATAATAATCGTCAAAATAATGGCAAAAAATGGGGTTCAAATCATAACAATAACAAAGGAAAAAATAATGGTTGAAAGGGACGGGACGGGGCAACGGACAAACTGCGGGAGGTAGTGGCCAGTCCGGGTAGTGGCGGAAATCAGTGGGGGCAGTACACACCGTGGGCCTGGTCCCCACAATGGGCTACCCCGCCATGCCCATATCCGATGTCATCGTGGGCCCGACCTCCTCCTGCTTCACATCGCCAACCTGGTGTTCTAGGATCTCGTCCCCAACATGCCTTTGCAGCCCAAGCACCATCTTCTGTCGGATATGCACCTACGAACATTGAACAATTCATGAGCCACATGAATCTAAATATTCCAGATGAGTCGTAGTACATGGATACAAGGGCTACGTCACACATGACGACATCTCTAGGTAATCTTTCATCTTATTTTAATACGAGCAGTAATAAAATATTATTGTCGGCAGTTGGCAGAAAATTCCAATTCGTGGTATTGGTCAGGTAACACTACTCTCTCCCCACCCACCTTTATATTTGAAAAATGTCTTACATGCACCAAAAATTATTAAAAACTTAATCTATGTTAGACGTTTTACAATTGACAACAATGTTTCTGTGAATTTTGATCCGTTTGGTTTTTCTATGAAGAATTTTTAGACGGGGATGTTGCTCATGAGATGTAATAGCACGGGGGACTTATATCCCATCACATCTGTTTCCAACAATCGCATAGTCAAACCTTTCACCTTTGCAGCCATCTCTCCTAGTATATGGCACAATGGATTGGGACACCCAGGAGCACCGGTTTTTAATCAATTTAGGAAGAATAATTTATTTTCTTGTAATAGACGTTTGGACTCTTCTGTTTTCCAAACCTGTGTGTTTGGTAAACATGCTAAACTTCCGTTTTCTTCGTCTACTACTCATACCTTTATGCCATTTGATATTTTACATTGTGATTTGTGGACATCACCCGTTTTAAGTGCTGCAGGTCATAAATACTATTTGCTCATTCTTGATGATTTTTTGATTTTTTTGTGGACTTTTCTCTTAGGACAAAAATCACAAACCTATAACATTTTGAAACAATTTAATGTGTTTATCAAAACTCACTTTGACAAATCCATTAAATGTTTTCAATGTGACAATGGGGGGGGGGGGGGGTTTATAAATGCCCAATTTTAAGATTTTTATCACCAAAATGGGATGTCTGTACGTATTTCATGTCCACATACCTCTTCTCAAAATGGGAAAGCCGAAAGAAAAATTCGAACAATCAACAATATGACTTGCTCTATCCTTGTGCATTCGTCCACACCACCAAATTTTTGGCACCATGCCCTTCAAATGGCTACATATCTTTTAAATATTCTTCCTAGTAAACTAATCTCAAATGTGTCACCCACTCAGGTATTATACCACCATCTCCCATCAGTTACACATTTATGGATTTTTGGGTGTTTGTGTTATCCCTTGTTTCCATCCATCCACCATTCACAAACTTTAGGCCCGTTCTACTCCTTGCGTGTTTTTGGGGTACCCACAAAATCATATGGGATATAAGTGCTTTGATATGTCAAGTGGAAAAATCATTAATTTTCGTCATGTCATCTTTGATGAATCCACCTTCCCTTTTGCAACATCTCGAGCGACATCCTCACATTCATATGATTTTCTGGACGACGAAATTCATCCAATTTTGAGGTATCATCTAAACTCTCAAAATAATAGTGTAGCGTCATCACCAAACCCGCGTCCTCACAACTTGACCCAGCCACAAAATGTGAATGGGCTGAACCAAGGAACCGAGGCCATTGTTTATCTTCCCTCGGTCTCGGCCCAATCCACATTTGGTAGCAGCCCGACCCAACAACGAGAAACCCCTACACCTCTACCCGTCTTACAAACCTCATCCCGTGACACACTGGCCCAATCCAGTACCGAGCCCACTGCTCCGGCCCAAAATCTCGCAACCACCCAACTATCCAATGGCCCAAATGTTCCACCACGGACCATGGAAACTCGTGCAATGCACAAGATTTTTCGACCTAAACACCATTTTAACCTAACCATCTCAGTCCAACCATCACCAATACCAAAAAATCTTAAAGCTGTCTTATCCGACCCGAATTGGAAAATTGACATGTTAGATGAATTTACTGCTCTTATTCAAAATAAGACGTGGGATTTGGTACCACGTCCATCTAATATGAACATAATTCGGTGTATGTGAGATTTTTGCCATAAAAAGAATTTTGATGGTTCTTTTGCAAGATAGAAAGCTCGTCTTGTTGGTGATGACAGGTCTCAGCAGGTTGGAGTATTGCGGTGAAACATTCAGTCTTGTAGTCAAGCCAACAACTATCAGGATTGTTCTTAGCCTGACACTTTGCAAATCTTGGTTCATTCATCAATTGGATGTCAATAATGCATTTTTACATGGCCACTTGAAGGAAACGGTATACATGCATCAGCCATTGGGGTTTCGCGATCCTACCCGTCCAGATCATGTGTGCCTGTTGAGGAAATCCTTATATGGTCTGAAACAAGCTCTGAGGGCATGATATAACAAGTTTGCAGGATTTGTTTCCAAATTGAGATTCTCTCACAGCAAGTCAGATAAGTCACTATTTATTTATAGGAAGGGCACTGACATGGCATATATACTTCTGTATGTGGATGACATTATTCTCACAGCCTCCTCAACGTCATTTCGTCAATCTATTATGTCTCTTCTTGCGGTTGAATTTGTAATGAATGACTTAGGTCCGTTGAATTATTTTCCTGGCATTGTTGTCACTCACTATGCAGGTGGTCTATTTCTCAGTCAAAAAATATGCCGAGGAGATAATTGACAAAGCAGGGATGTCTTCCTGCAAACCATCACATACTCCAGTTATACTAAGGCAAAGTTTAGTAACACTGCAGGTACTCCATACTGCGACCCTACACATTATCGCAGCCTTGCAGGTGCATTGCAGTATCTGACTTTTACGAGACCTGATATTTCCTATGCGGTCCAGCAAGTTTGTTTACATATGCATGATCCGAAGGAAGAACATATGGGGGCTCTCAAGAGGATTATGCGGTATGTTAAGGGTACTCTTCATTTCAGACTTCATCTGTATAAATCTTCAATCTCAAGTCTTTCTGCCTACACTGATGCGGATTGGGGTGGCTGCCCAGACACACGTCATTCCACTTCCGGCTATTGTGTGTTCTTGGGAGACAATCTCATTTCATGGTCCTCCAAACGTCAGTCAACACTGTCTCAGTCAAGTGCAGATGAAGAATACCGAGGGATGGCCAATGCTGTTGCTGAATCCTGTTGGTTCCGTAATCTACTATTGGAGCTCCATTGTCCGCTTGACAAGACAACAATGGTCTATTGTGACAATGTGAATGCGATCTACTTATCTGGCAATCTTGTTCAGCAGCAACGCAAGAAACACATTGAAATGGATATCTTATTTGTCCGAGAAAAAGTTGCTCGTGGTCAAGTCTGTGTTCTCCATGTACCGTCCCGTTATCAGATAGCTGACATCTTCACAAAAGGGCTTCCGCGCGTACTCTTTGATGATTTCAGGGACAGTCTCAGCATCCGAGAAGCTCCAGCTAAGACTGCGGAGGGCTGTTAGAGTAATTATGGGGCAATTCCATAATTACCTCCATTCATTGCTATTGATTGATAATGTAATATTTTATAATTAAGTAGCATCTTATAATTTAGATAAGGTAGATTAGTCTTTCATAAGATAAAGAATATTATATTTATATATATTATACTATTTGGAAGCAGATTAATGAAGGAATCAATTCTTACCGAAAAGAAATAATATTTACAAATGAAAAATAAGTTATAGTTACATAAATTTTTATTGAAAAATGTTCATTTGATGTGATATATATAGACAAGTTAATGTAATTTATGCAGTTTTTAATTTTAAAATATATGTATGATCATAAAATTATTACTTTATTGTGAGATTTTATCGAAAATGAAAGATAAATTCTTTAAAAAAATGAAAGATGATTACTCAATCGTTGACTTTTGTGACAATAGAGCCCCAATTTATAAAGTTATTGCGTCAACAATATTATATACTGATATATCATATTTAATGACTAAAATTATACTAAATATATTTATAATTTCTTCTCTTACTAAGGAATTTTAGAATATCGACTAATCATGCCAATATTGTGCTAATCAACCCAATAATTCAAAAGGCAACAAATTTTAGAAATTGGTAATATATATTTACTCGCATATAGCAAAATTTTACTTATGATAATATTATTGGATTAAAATTTATGGTTTCCTTCGCTTATAGAACTTTTAAAGTTTGTTCCTTTCAAATTTAGAGTCATTACACATTTCTTAATGATTTCATTTGTAGCTTAATTATTCCATGAAAACGATCTTATTGTTTGCTTAAGCAACTGCACATTTTTCTTAGCTCATGTTTTCACTTAATACATAATTCTAGACCCTTGTCTTAGCGATGACATAGCAACCAAAATGAATGAAAAGAGCATACATCAAAATTATCTTCTACAATGATGTATTAAGTGGGGGATATTCTCCGTTTATACCTCATAAAATTAGTGAAAAAATTGCATGTACCTAATTGAACTTTGATTACTCATTTTGTAGTTTAGGTGGTATCCAATTATCTTGACCTCAACAAACAAGTCACTATATGACGATCTCCATTAATTATTCATGGCTTGTACTTTATTTTTTCATATATAATTATTTTTTCAAAGTATTGTTTTACTAATATTGATATTATTTTACAAATCGAATACTATACGACTCGGTATACATGTACAATACACATGCCAAAAAACTAATATTATATAAATATAAGTTTCAAAACCCATAATATTGAAGAATTGTTACCCGAGGTAATAATCCTAAGTTTTATTAACTAGTTTTACTTTACATAATAGATGTAGATTCTTTTTTCGGAAAAGGGCCAAATATACCCCCGTACTTTCAGAAAAGATTTAAATATATTCTTCATTATATTTTGAATCTAAATATACCATGTGTTATACTTTGAATTTAAATATATCTTTTATTTTGATCAAAGGCACGTTTCATCGTCCTATTGACCTATTTTAAATATCTCCTAATGCATTAAAAAGACCCATACCCACGCAACCAATTACCCATACCCGAAAAGCAAGCTTCAAAAGATTCTTCATCAATGGCCGGTATGATTAGTTTTTTCTGATTATGCCTAAAAACTGTCCGAATTTGCATAGTTTTTGGATTTAGAACAATCACTGCCGAAGAATCTTAATTTTTCCAACGTGGGTTTTGTTTTTTGTTTCAATTTAGTATGAAATGGGGTTTTTTCAGTTGTTTAAATTCAAATTGGCCTGGATAGAACGGAATGGTTAAACATGATTCATATAGCTGTGCCCAGCTAGTTCGGGATTGATTGATAGTACTTAGTGTTTTCCTACTACCATGGGGGAAGTGAAAAAATAAAAAGCATTGATCCTCGTGATTTCATTAACAGTATCACAAATATAACTGATCAATTCTTTGAATATTTAAATTTGGGTTTGGAAATCTTGTGCATCCTTAGCCGCCATTGATGAAGAAACTTGCTTTCGGGTATGGGTAATTGGTTGTAGGCAGAGATGGCAGTGGATCCTGGACCCGGTCCAGATATGGTGGATCCAGATCCGTTTTATAGGATATGGATCTTTAAAATTTAGACCCGACGGATCCGGATCAGATCCGGATCCGTTTCTGACGGAACGGATCTGGATCTGGATCTTGTATTTGAGATCCGTATCCGGTCCAAATCCGACCCGTAGATCCATTTTTTATTAAATATATTCATAACTTAGAATGTAATTTTATAAGTATTTTCTTAAAATTGCTAAGCACATCCTTGCAAGTTTAATTCTCAAAACAAGTTTAGTTTATCCCCGCGTTAACTCAAAAACCAAAAAATAAAGAGGTAACTTCGATAATAAAATCAATGTTATATTAATGAATGACTAACATCTCCATAGACAAGTAGTTAAAATTATATTCACTTCATTTGTGAAGATTCCAAGCACATGCAAGTTCAGTATTGTGGAAATACTAGTTAGCATTTTTCACAACTATTGTCATTGTCCAACATTTTCAATTAATAGCTCACAATCAAAACGAGAAAACGAACAAAATATCTCATATGAACATTTCAAAATTGAAACACAGTAAATTGTTAGCTAAGTAAAAATCGTTTGTCAGTTCAAAAAAAAATTCTTAGCAATGCAATTTTTTTTACATGTGGATCCAGATCCGATCCGTGGACCCGGTGGATCCGATGGATCCGGATTTGGATCTGATTTTTATGAACCCGATGGATCTGGATCCGGATCTAGATTCAGGTATGAAAAACGGATCTGGATCTGGATCTAGTAGGATCTGGTCCAGATCCTATCCGTTGCCATCCCTAGTTGTAGGTGTATGGGTCTTTTTAATTAATTAGGAGATATTTGAAATAGGTCAATAGGATATGACACATGCCCTCCGTTAAAATGAAAGTTATATTTGAACAAAAAAATATAAGGCAGAGATATATTTAAATTCAAAATATAACGAGTGATATATTTAAATCTTTAACGAAAGTGTAAAAAAATAAATTTTTGGTTCAACTCAATCTTAAAATAATGAATTTTGGGCCTAACTCAACTTCAAAAGCTTCTGGGGTTGAGTTAAGCTCAAGATCTATTCTTTACATGATATTAGAGCCAGATTCATTTCAATTTTTTGTTCACCGATGTTGGGCCCCCAAATTATATTGTCCACGCCTCAGTTAATGAGGTCTGGACGTACGGGAGTGTTAAAAGTCTCATATCGGGAATGAAATGAGAACATGGACTTCTTATATGGATTTGGACAATGTTCATCCTACAAGCTCTGAATTTTGAATTGAGTTAGACCAAAAATATATTTTTACCGAAATTACAGGGTATATTTGGCCTTTTTTCGTTCTTTTTCTAGAATTGGTGTTGAATTCATGTACAGTTTACTAATTACAGCAGTATATTTATAACCTGGAAAAGGACTGCACTCTTTGGCAATAGGATTCTGCTGGTCTTTTTGAATTTTTTACTTCACTCATTCACCAGTTTCCTATAAAGGTCTCTTTGTTTAAGTCCATTTCTGGATGAGTCATTTATAAACAGCAACTTTTTAGTGACATTGCGAAATATGATGAACTTATTATCATCATTCAAGAAGTTATTTGGACATGATTTGAAATTGTGAGATAAAATTTTGATAATTTGAAATTGTGAGATAAAATTTTGATGATTTGAAGTTAAAGTTTTGTTTGGATGTGCAATTTGGATTTCTGAAGTTATATTTTTTTCTTATAGACATAAAAACCCACAAATTGTGAAAACCGTCAAAACTTTATCAATTTTTATACAGTCTTACCAATTGAGCAAGTGATAGTTCATAACAAAATTAATACGCTACTAGAAATATACTACCAAAATGTAAAATTGAACATAAATTGTAGTGTGACTACTATTTAATATAATTCTCACATGATTGATAAGAGTAAATTTATTTATAAATATACTACCAACTTGTAGATATTTTAATATTTAATATAAATGGTTGGTAAACATGATTGGTAAATATATCTACCAACTTATGAATCTATTTTGACAAAATATAAATTTATGAGTCAACTTTTACATTTAAAAAAATTGAGATCATGATTTGAAATCTCAAATCATTCATTTTTGAATGACTTATAATTTTTCTCATGAGATGAATACTGGGTCAAATTGTAAGGGTCTGCAATTTGGACAGGTCTAGCTTACCGATCCAAAATGTGAGTCCACTTTTTTTATGTTTATTTGGGGAGGGAGAATTTACAAAAATGACCTTGGAGGCAAATGGTGTTGAACTTTTAACCTAGATTGCTCTATGGGCAAAGGTTTGCCCATGGTGCAAGC
Organism: Anisodus tanguticus; assembly: GCA_034509755.1. NCBI lineage: Eukaryota > Viridiplantae > Streptophyta > Magnoliopsida > Solanales > Solanaceae > Anisodus > Anisodus tanguticus. The sequence continues at coordinate 17,514,793 of CM067540.1, forward strand.
GACAATTAAAAATTCAAGACCACCCATTCTTAGTTTCATTGGGTGTAATTTTTGTATTTTGTGTTAATTCTACCCTATTTATTTACAAAAATTTCCCCTAATTATACTGCAATAATTAGGTACGTTGCATACGTTCAGAATATTTTTTTTAAATGGATATCCTTGCGTAATTATTTTTTGCTGCGTAGACACACTGCATAAATTCCCCTAAACTTATAACAGGAGCTAATTTAGGACTAGTGGTTGAACTATAACTTACGTTTGAGATGTCAAGAATAAGCCAGTTTTCAACTACAGAGAACCTTTTCCCCTTAATCTTCTTCAGTTGAAAGCGGTAGAAACATGTTTCTTCATCTTCTCAGCCTTTCCGAAACTTTAGGACATTGTCCTAGATTTTCATTTGCAGAAGTTCGAACTCCAGGACATTGTCCTAGATTTTCATTTGCAGGAGTTCGAACTCTAGGACACTAACTTCTCCAAGTGGAACTTTGGAAATATTATCCTTGAAGTTCAATTTTGCAACTTAAAAATTTATAACAGTGTCCTGAAGTTCAACATTGTCAATAAGAATCTTTAATGTCATAAAATTCAAACTTCTCATGACCGTATTTTAAAATTTTTGGATTGCTCATATTTCTTTCTTCAAATACTCAAAGGAAGCAATTATCTTAAGCTCTCCAAGTCAGATTAACAATACTCCCTATATATATATATATATAAAATTGGAAGTTCGCCCTTCCTCGGCTTCTTGCCCTCTTCTCACCAGATGAAAGCAGCCTCTATATTCAACATGCTCTACTCTAGCATACTTTTTGAATTCAAACTAAAGTGAAATTTCATAAAAATATCCTAAAATTCGAATTTATACAAGTAAAATTTTTATAACATTATTCTGAAGTTTGAACGAGATATTTCAAAATTCAACAACTTTTTCTGAAGCCCCTTATTACAAGATGCTCGGGGTATTATTATCAAAATATTCTTTTTATATTAAAAAGCGGTCAAATTTTGAATAGCTTTGAAACAATGGGTAATATAATCAGTGTTTGCAAAAGTAAACTTAACTTAGCGAAGAAGCTTGCTTATTCTTTTTCTCTGCTTATGATGCGATACAACATTAACGCATATCTTCCGTCCAGCTCCTTCAAGAAGCTATATATTCCTTTTCGTTGCAATATTAAAAATTCACAAATCACAAACCCTAGAGATTCATATAAATACTGAAATTCTATATATTAACTCGTGAAAACTCAGAAGGAGATAAAAATAAAAAGAAGAATGGAAAAAACATTCAGTAAGAATTGGATTGGATTATTCAGCAAAAAATAAAGTATCTCTCAAAATGGTCATTTCTAAACTTTAGAAAATTTTCCTTAAGTACAAATAATTTTAGTTGGATTATTTTCATAAATATTCACTTTTAGAGTTCTTAGAAGTCGTTTAGATATGATTTGAAATCATGGTATGAAATCAGTAATTTGAAATCATGATGATTTGAAGTTGTAATTTTGTTTAGACATGTAATTTGAGTTTCTTAAGTTGTATTTTTTCTTATAGACATAAAAACCCCACAAGTTATGGAAACCATCAAAACTTTTCAAATTTTTATACAATCTTACCAAATGAATAAATCATAGTTCATAACAAAATTAATACGCTACTAGAAAAGCTTTCTAAAAAATACAACATCAATTGATCAAACTTTAATTCAATAAAAAAGAAAATTGAACTTGAGTTGTAGTGTAACTATTCTTTAATATAATTTTCTCACATGATATGGACAATCTCTTAATATACTACCAACTTGCAAATTTTTCAATATTTGATAAAAATGGTTGGTAAACATGATTAGTAAATATATCTACCAATTTATGATTATTTTTTTTTACATTATGGGTCAATATTTACATTTAAAAAAATTGAAATCATGATTTGAAATCCCAAATCACACCATTTTGGATGATTTGAGAGTTCAAATATATAAAGTTGAAGTTGAAATTTTATCCAAATTACATAAACAAAAAATCAAATTATGAAATCATGATATGAAAACACATCGCCAGATGCCTACTTGAAATATAACTAGTATTTGCAAAGTAATCAAAACTTAACAAAGTGACACGCACCCGCTTTTTCTTCTTTGCTTCTGTAGTGCTTTTGCTTATGGTTATAAAATTAAGACTATCTCCTCCTCCTAGCTCCTAAGAATTTCAATTCCTTCTCTTTACATTATTAAGAATTAACAAAACCCAGAGATTCATATAAATGTAAAATTTTGTATATTAGCTCGTGAAATTCATAAGAAGATCAACAATAAAAGAACAAAAAAACACATTCAACAGGAAAAGACAAGATTATTGAACGACAAGCAAAGCAGCTAGATCTGGAAAGGGCAATCCAAAACTTTAGAAAAAATTCCTAAAGTTCAATCAATTTTCCTTGACGTCCAGTTTCACTTCTATAAGTTTCGAACTCTAGGACATTGTCATGGAGTTTTACTTTTATAAATTTTGAACTCCAAAATGTACATTATCTTGAAGTTTTACTCATATAGATTTCGAGCTCTAGAAAAAAAATTCGGAAGTTCATGCGACTATTTTTCATCTACTTTTTGTATTGTGACTATTTTTCAACCGTTTTGCAAATGTTGGTATATTTCAATTACCAGCCCTAAAAATGGATACCTGGAGTCATTTTTGCCTCTATTTAAAGCTCATGCGGGCTTGGTCCAGACTAAGGCTGGCCAGTGGGCCGGGACGACCCGACCCCGTCCCGACCCCGCCCCGGTCCCGCTCTAAAAAAAAAAAAAAATTTAACGGGGGCGGGACTCGAACTCGGGACGGGACGATGTCTCGTCCCGCCAGACCCGAGCCCGCCCCAGGCCCGCCGGACCCGAGCCCGCCCCGAGCCCGTCCCGACCCCGACCCCGACCCCGACCCCGACCCTTAAACCCCCTTTGCAAAAATGGCCGTTGCACCAACGGCCATTTTAGATTATGGTCGTTGCCAACGGCCATTTTAGGCCCCCCCCCTCCCCCAACCCCCCCTACCCCTTAATATTTATTTTTAACCCATAAGTTATTATATTTACACTTTAACCCAATTTTTCAACTATAAATAACTCATTTTCTCTTCATCTTTCTCACAAATCTTCCTACAATCTCTCTAATTTCTCAATATATCTCTCTACATTGTTTGCTAAATATTCAATTTTATTAATTCATTTGGGAATTGGGAGTGAAGTTGGCGACTAGCTTGAGGATCTTCCATCGAGCAAAGTTTCAATTTTCAACCTCTCGATTACACGTCGACGTTACGTCGGCGTTTGGTACATTCGTTCCTTCATTAAATTATTATTGTCTGTTTATTTTATTTAGCACACTTAATTTTATTGTCTTTAATTATTTATTATCATAATTAAAATGGAAGGATTAAAAGGTATGTTTAAGGGTAAGGGTAAGGGTAAGGGTGCTTCTTCTAGTAGAGGCAACCGGGGCAAGGGTACTTCTTCTAGTCATCTTATTCCTACACGGGATGATTTTGTTGATACTCAACATTTTCCTACAATACCATTAGATTTAGACGAGGAGTTATTTTCTACGGAACTCAAGAAGACTTTAATTTAGACGATGATCTAGACGATACACCCACTAATATTGATGACAACACGCCCACTAGTGCACCTTCAACCGAAATACCTCCTATTCCCCCTAATATGAGACGAGGTCCGCAAAACGACCATTAAAATCGATGCATGGACATTTTTTGATAGGGACGTAGAGAATCAAGTAGCCATATGTAAAATTTGTAAAAATGTTTTAAAATTTAAAAGCGGAAAAGGTCACGGTGGGACGGGGGTTTAATTAGACACGTAGTAAGTGCTCATCCAGCTAGGTATGCCCAATACCAGGCTTCAAAACCGGGTGCGCAAACGGCCGCTCCATCGGGACAAGGTTCACATACTGATATTGTCCCGGACCAAGTACATGGTCAAATTAACCCTATGACGGGGGGAATTGTAGGCTCTAAATACAACAAACATAGAGATAGGGAAGCAATATCAAAATTAGTTGTTGTGGAGGGTTTGCCTTTTTCATTTCCTTCATCTCCGGTTTTATTCATTACATTAGAGATATATATAATCCTCGCTTTTAACGGTTTTCCTAGGTCAACTGTTAAGAGAGATGTGTTTAAATTTGCGCATGAATATCAACAATATTTACGTTTTTCATTATATCATTTTAATGGCAAAGTATCTATCACGTCCGATATAGGTCGTAGTACTAACGGCCATGATTATTTAACCGTAACTTGTCATTGGATAGATTATAAATGGTCTATGCAAAAACGTATTTTAGCGTATAGATATATAGATGATAGGCACACCGGTACTTTTATTGCGAGAAAATATTTATCAAGTGTGCGATTATTACGGAATTACCGATAAAATTATGACTATTACATTAGATAACACTTCTAATAACAATTACGCAATTACAATGTTAAAAAATAGTTTAGCTCCATCTTTTCCAGACCATTTTCATATAAAATGCGCGTGCCATATATATAACTTAATTGTAAAGGATGGTCTATCACTTTTTGAAGACATTCTTAGTAAAATACAATTTGCTATAAACTTTATTTTTAAAAGTAATAAAGTACAACGTAGAAAAGAATATAAAAAAACTTGTCACGATTGTGGACTACCTTATAGAAGAATTCCACAAGAAGTATCGACTAGGTGGAATTCTTTATACGAGCAACTACTTGTTGCTTATGACTATATATTACCTATAACTTTATTTTTTAACTCTCATAATAAAAACCCGGTGATATGATTTTAGATAGTGATTGGGTAAAAATTTCCGAACTTATTGTATTTTTAGAGAAATTTTTTCAAGCAACAAAAGAATTTTCCGGTATATATTATCCTACTATTTCAACTATGTTATTTTATATAACTCTAATATTTTTATTACTTAGTGAATATATGGAAAAACCAGTTTATAAGGCGACTATTAAAAAAATGTTTGTCAAAATAAAAAAATATTTTATTCATATTCCTTCTATTTATATTATTGGTTCTGTATTAAATCCTACTATTAAAATAGACGGTACTAAATCACTAATTGAAACTATTTACGATTGTATAGAAGTACTACCACCTCCAAGTCCCAAAAATCTAAATCACCCACCACCTATTGAACAAACTAAAGAAGAAGTGTTGAATAGCGTAGAACACCAATGCAAAAATATATATAGATTTTATCAACAAGAAAATGCTAGTAACGTACCGGCTACCATACCATCTTCTTCATCTTCAACACAACCTCACAAAAGACATCTTGTTTCTGCGGCTAGTATTGAAAGCCTCGAAATAGAATGTGCGGCCGTACCTCTACTAACCAAATTAGCGAGTTGGATATTTTTGTTTTGCGGGGTTCGTACCGTATCAAGAAGTTATCAATGAAGATGGACAAGAAGACTTGCTTTGAAATCTTTGGGGGAATGAGAAGACCTTTCGACACTTTCATTGATGGCTCGAGATGTTTTGAACATTCAAGCGTCATCAAGCTGCGTCGGAAAGCGCTTTTCTGCGAGCGAGATATCAAATAGGAGACCACGAGACACTCATTGGCGGAGACGGCTTGGAAATTGCGTATTATTCGAGAGATTGGATACGAGCGGAGCGGAGAAGGTGCGGTCAACCGGAGATCAACGAAGAAGATGATGAAAACTACAACGAAATCTTAACCGAAGGTAGTGGAAGCGACGTGGATCAATTTGACCAACAAATACCTATTCCAACCGAAGAACCACATGAAATCATCAAGCAATTAGAACATATTTTTTTGAAAATGTAATTTTTTTAATTGCAATTTTATTATGTAATTTGCAACTTTTGGACAACACCATAAAGTTGCAATTTAGATTTTAGACAATTGTATTTGTATTACAAAAAAATCATATGTCTATTAAATAATATAAGAGGCGCAAAAATGACCTTGGGATGTTTTTATTACACTATCTTGTTTTGTTTATTGAGTTTTTTTTATACATATGTTATTTAAAAAAAAAAAAAAAAAAAAAGGAAAACCCGACCCCGCCCCGCCCGACCCGAGCCCGCCCCCCCCGATACCGACGGGATTGGGATCGGGACGGGGACCGGAGCAGTCCCGCCCGCACCCGACCCCGCTAGGCCCGCTAGTCCCGATCCCGACCCCCCGGATCGTCCCGCCCCGACCCCGACAGACCCGGCCCGCCAGACCCGAGCCCGGCCCACTGGCCACCCTTAGTCCAGACTTCATTTTAGGAGAAATAAATCATATATACCGTCCACACATCTATTTTCCGGCATTGTAGCTCATTGTATCATCGGTTAATAGATAATACATTTATTCCGTATAGCTATATAGAAGTTGTTCAACTTCTTTTATAACTACATATACATTCTTTATATACTATTATACATTACATATACATTCTTATACACTATTATACATTATATATAGAGTATATACAATGTAGAAATAATGTATCTATTTTGTATGACGATGTATAAGCTATGTATCTACATTGTTGTATACACAAAATCAAAGGTGAACTAAGTCGTCTTCTTTATCAATTTTTCAATTGCTTGAATCGTTTCGACTAGTTTCAGTCGCCACCAATCTATTTCTCAAGCTAGATTTACAGATCTAGAATTATTGACGAATGATTACGTGAAATTGACAAGGTTTTTCCGTCCTACAAAAAATATTCAATTTTTTAAAATTATTATTGATTGAAATTGAAAAAGAAAAAGAAAAAAGAAGTTAATGACTAAAAATATGAATTAACAACCATTTGTGGAAAAGAAAGAGAGAGAGATGAAGATCCAATATCTAAGATGTTTTTCAATATTAAGGAGAAAAACTCTAAGCAAATAGGTATAAGATTTAAATGCAGCCAAAAAGCCCATGTAAGACAACATAAGAAGGAAATGTGATCAGAGAGTGACTTTTGGGTGACGAGATTTGTGAAGAAAGTGGGGTTCACAGCGGAGATCGGCGAGGCTTTTGAGAAAAGAAAGTGGGTTTAGGGAGTTTATTGAAGATTTGTTTGTTCTAACGTCGAACAAAGTGATGTTCTAACGTCGAACAAAGTGATGTTCTTACTGTAAATGAATTATCTTTGGGTAATAACGAATCTTTTTTAATTTGTGCACTGTTTGAGCCAATGAATATGCCCATAAAAAGGACTATAGGGAAAGAGCACGGGTCAAGTGGTGGTTGTGGTGGCGACGACGATCGAAAATAAAAAAGAAAGGGAAATAAGGGATTAGGGTCTGAGCGTAAGATTAGAATAATCTCCCTTAGGAATTTCTTTCATTAATTATAATATATATATATATAGTTGTACAGAGGTTGATTCCTACTACAATAAGAATCCTAGGTTACCTTAAATATACACCTATCATAATTACAAAATATACTGTGAATATTCGGAGAATATTCGCTAATACTCCCCCTCAGTCGGAGCGGGAGGAGGCCGGACGCTAAGGCTGGATCTGAAGTCGGTGAATAGTTGTCGCGGTAGTCCCTTTGTGAAAAAATCGGCATACTGATATGAGGAAGGCACATGCAATATTTTGACCTGACCAAGAGCGACCTTCTCACGTACAAAGTGAATATCCATCTCGATATGTTTGGTCCGCTGATGTTGGACCGGATTGTGAGACAGATATATGGCGATATGTTGTCACAATAGACTATAGACGCCTTTCGCAGTGGAAACCGGAGCTCCAAAAGAAGATTCCAGAGCCAACAGATCTCAGCAACTACATTAGCAACTCCTCGATACTCTGCTTCAGCACTCGAACAGGATAGTGTGGCTTGCCGCTTAGCGGACCATGAAATAAGATTATCCCTTAGAAATACACAGTAGCCCGAGGTGGAGCGACGTGTGTCCGGGCACCCTGCCCAATCTGCATCCGTGTAGGAGAGCAATTTGGTTGGTGCAGAGGGGTTGAGATGTAGTCCAAAGTCAAGTGTGCTCTTAATGTATCGGATAATACGCTTGAGGGCAGCAAAGTGGGATTCTCGCGGGGCGTGCATAAACAGACACACCTGCTGAACGACATATGCAATATTAGGCATAGTGAATGTAAGATACCGAAGGGCACCTGCAAGACTCTGATAAAGGGTGGGATAAAAAACTGGCGCGCCATCATTGGCACTAAGCTTGGATTTCGAGTCAACCGGAGTTGGCATAATTTTACAATTTGTCATCTTAGCCCTGTACACTATCTCTTCCGCATATTTACGCTGACTCAAGAACATAGTAGCTGCAGATCTGGCCAAGGAGATACCCAAGAAATAACTCAGCTTGCCCAAATCAGTCATAGCAAATTCAGTTTTGAGTAGAGCAATAATTTCATTCTTCAAACTGCCAGAGGAGGCAGTAAGGACAATGTCATCCACATATAATAGCAAATAAGCAGTGCTGCTACCTCGATGAAAAATGAAGAGAGAGTTATCACACCTGCTACATATAAACCCGATCTGCATAATATACCTGGCAAAGCGATCATACCAAGCGCGGGGTGCCTGTTTCAAGCCATATAGGGACTTTCTGAGACGACATACATACTGAGGGACTGCAGGATGAACAAAGCCAGCTGGCTGATGCATGTACACAGTTTCTTTCAAATCCCCATGAAGAAATGCATTCTTGACATCAAGCTGATGAATCGGCTAATGCTTGCCCATAGCAATACTGAGAACAGTACGAATAGTAGCCGGTTTAACAATCGGACTGAATGTCTCACCACAATCAATTCCCTCCTGCTGATTAGTGCCATTAGCAACCAGTTTTGCCTTATACCGCTCCAAGTCACCACTGTCTCTGAACTTGTGACGAAATAGCCACATGCACCAGATAACATTCACTCTGTCCGGTCTAGGTACCAAATCCCAAGTGTTCTGCTTTGTTAAAACATTAAATTCCTCGCACATGGCCGCATTCTAATTAGGGTCCAGTTTGGCTAGTTTTGGATTTTTGGGAATGGGTGATATGGTTTGTGTGGAGAGGTTAAAGTAAATCTTGGGTTTCAAAGTCCCGTATTGAGCACGAGTTTCCATACGATGGATAAGCAGTGGTGTATGGTTTGTATTGGGTGTGGTCAGTGGCTGCTGGGTTTCGGGGTCAGAGTCCGATTTCAAATTTTGGGTGTCGCCGATGATGGGGGGTTGAGGAGACTGGTTGGGGTATTGGTTGGTTGTCGGTGTTGGTGGGTTGTGTGGCGAGGTGGTGAAGCTTGGCAGTTCAGGTGTTGGTAGTGGTTGCAGGTTACCGATATGAGTGTCGATCGGCGATATGTCGGCTAGAGGGTTTCCGGACAACCTTTCGGGTGTTTGGTGGTAGAGGTGGTTATTCGACCGTGGGAATGGGTGACTGGGACCTCTATGGTACAAGGATGTCGTCGGTGATGGTCACTGGTGGAGATGAGACCACCAGAGCCGACGACGGTGACGCGGGAGACTGAAGTTGGAACAGTGATTTCACTTGCGGGGACAGATCTGTCTCATCAAGAAATGTGTAGTCTATGGTTTGAAATTTCCGAAGATTCGAAAATAGAAAACACATCTAGTCAAATGTGACATGGCGGGAGATAATGATTTTACGAGTGAACATGTCATAGCACATGTAACCCTTATGATTAGACGCGAGACCAACGAAGACACATGGCATAGTTCGTGATGTTAATTTGTGAGGGGCAATGGAGGCTAGATTGGGGTAGCATAGGCAACCGAAAATTCTGAGTTGGTCATAGGACGGGATCCTACGGTATAAAATTTCGGTAGCGGTCTTGTTTTGAAGAGTGTTAGTGGGTAAAATATTAAGAAGAGATTCTACCATTTTAACAGCATAGACCCATAAAAGTGGTGGAAGACAGACATGAAACAAAAGGGTACGAACCATGTTATTGATGATACGTATAATTCGTTCAGCCTTTCCATTTTGGGAGGAAGTGTAGGGACAGGAAAAATGGAAAACCATGTCTTGTTTAATGCAGAAATTGTGAAATGCCGAATTATTAAATTCACGTCCATTATCACATTGAAAAGATTTTATAGATTTTTCAAACTGTGTTTTAATGAATTTTTGAAATTCAAGGAACTTGGCAAAAACTTCATATTTGAACTTCAGTGGGTAAATCCAGACAAAATGTGAAAAATCATCTAAGAACAGTAGATAAAATTTGTGACCCAAAGAACTAACAACCGGAGATGTCCACAAATCAGCATGAACAATATCAAATGGAGAAAAAATAACATTGTTGTATGATAGAAATGGAAGACGAGTATACTTGTTAAGCGGGCAAGAAAAACAGCGGTGGGCAAATTTTCCATTATTACATTGAATACGCTTATTAGTCCTAAGGAAATTAAAAACAGGGTCTCCTGGGTGTCCGAGTCTGTTATGCCAAGTTGACGGAGAGATAATAGCAAGAGAGATATGTGACTGTGGTCTGACAGCGGAAGATTGAGTGAAGGGGTAGAGGTCTCCCATACTATTGCAACGCGTACGAATTTTCCCCGTATTGAGATCCTTCACAGAAAAACCAAAAGGGTAAAATTCGATAGACACAGAATTATTGCGAGTGAATTTTCTAACAGAGATTAAGTTTTTAATGATGTTAGGGATGTAAATGACATGATTAAGGGAGAAAAACGGGTGGGGATGTTTGGTATGTGTGTTACCGTAACCTTCAATTGGAATGCGGTGACCATTGCCAACAGTAATAAATTGAGGACACTTTAACCGAAGCATTTGAGATAAATTACCTAACGATCGGGTGAGATGAGATGTGCCTCCGATGTCCATGTACCAATTATCATCGGGTTGTTGAAGGTTCAAGATGTTGAAGGCCTGGCCCAAATCAGTGGGGGCCAGCTGCTGACTTGCGGGTTCTGAGGGGCCGAAACCAGGTGGGTCTGCTGTGTGGACTAGTGGGCTTACCTGTTGGCTGGGGCGGAGCCCAAGAGACCTGGTAGCTAAGCTTGCTGGAACTAGGCCCCTGATGTTGGGTAGGGGCATGCAGGCGAGGCCCAGTTCCCAGTATTGGGCCAAGGTGACTGTCCAGCCCACTGACAATAGGGAGCCGGGGTTGGTCCTGACTGCTGGTTCCTTTGGCCCTTGCCGCGGCCCTTCCCTTTGTTGTTGCTACCACGGCCTCTGCCGCCACGTCCGTCGCCGCGGGACTGCTGCTGGTGGTGGTCTGGCGGTGGGGGCTGGGTGGTGTTGGCCGCCGGTGGTGCCATGGTGTCAACGACTAATTCCTTTTGATTGTGCTTCTCTTGTTTAGTACGACGGGTCTCTTCCAACCAAAGTTGTGAACGCGCCTTGTTGAAACTTGGTAGTGGGTCGGCCTGTTGAATCATTGTCGCAAGTATATCATATTCACCCTTCGGTAAACCAGCAACTAGTTGAAGTTACATCTTGGTTTCTGAAACAATGTCCCTACGTTGGAAAGTTGGTCGGCTATGAGTTTCAGTTTTTTACAATAGTCAGACATGTTGGTAAAATTCTCGAGACGCGTATTGTTTAACTGCTCTTCCAAATACACGACCCGAGTATTTTTATTATCTTGAAAATTTTCTTCTAACCGTATCCAGAGTTCACGTGTCGTAGCACATTTTTTCATGATAGTACACAACAAATCCTTTGAGATGGTGCCGTATATCCATTGTTTGACGATGGCGTCAAGGCGACGCCATGTCGAGTCTGCAACATTGGTGGGACGAGGAACAAAATCATCAATATGATCTAGCACATTGTACGCACATGCATGAATATAAAACAGTTCTATCTATATGGAATATTGACAGTCTTCTTGGTCAAGAATTATAGGGATAAATTCTTGATGTTGGTAACAGCGAATGCCGGATGAAAAGAAGACGATGAACGTTGAGGGGGGTTGTCAAAAGTACCAGTGGAAGAATCAGAATTAGTAGGGGAAGTAGGACGAGACATGGTGGCTATGGTTGCCGTCGACCGAGAAGAAGGGAAAAAAAATATAGTGGTGGTCGACGGCTTGGTAGGAGAAGAGTAGGGATTAGGGTTTGACTCTTGATACCATGTAAGATTGGAATAATCTCCCTTAGAGATTCTTTTCATTAATCACAATATATATATAGTTGTACAGAGGTTGATTCCTACTACAATAAGAATTCTAAGTTACCTTAAATATACACCTATCATATTAATATTGAGAGAATATTTGCTAATACTGAGGACTAGGTTTTTACAAAAAGCTTGCTAAATGATAATAAAGGAGTAATTGACACAAAGCTTAATTTTTCTGGCACGGGGGCCAAGATAGTAATGCAATGCTAGAACACAAAGGATATTTAGTCGGGTATCTCATTTTTAGGCCACCATTTATCCCCTTTCTAAGAAAATTATAAATTATAACATCCTTGCTTCACAAGCTAAAGGTTTCACCCAAATTCACTAAAAACTTAAGACTCGATGGTTTAAAGCTGTAGAAGAGCTATAAAAAGTTTATGATCTTTTGACCCGACAGTATAAAGTTGTCTGAAAGGTTTCACTGCGATCTTTAGACCTTATTGTCTAAAGTTGTAGAAGAACTATAAAAATATATAGCCAAATCTTAGATCATTTAGTCTAAAGTTTTCTGGAAGAGCTAACGTAAATTTTACATTATTTCCGGTTGTGTAGCACATAAGTTATATTTGTAAAACTTTTTAAAATTGGGACAAGATATAAATAGTGCCTCAAAGGTTAAAGTCTCATTTACTCTGAATTTGGCAAACTTGTTAAACCTGAAACTTGTGCAACTCCACCAAAAAGGCCTTCAACGAGCTCAATCTATGTACAATATCTTCCAAATATCCCCTTGATAACCAATTGAGCTGCCCAAGCGGACTGTCTATGTACAATATCAATTATACTAATTGGGGTCAAATTCAACTATAAATTAATATAATCATCCAAGGGTGTTAGGAATTACCGAATTAGTTACCTTAATGATTTAGGTTGATATCAATCCAAAAGTGAATCCCCAAGAGCTCATTCTTTTTTCAAATTGCAAAAAAATGGCATCTGAAACGTCAATGTACGTTGTTGCAATTAAAGGCTCGGTTAGCAAAATCTAATATGATGTTCAAGTGCGTCGAAGAACCCTTATTTTTCAAACCCGACCACACCAACAAGTTCAAAAATATTCAACAAACTTATTCCAACACTCAAAACATCATTTAGATCACAATTGTACAAAACAAGGGGTGGAGTTGTTGTATATGTTTGTCAAAATGACTATTTGTAAACATTCTAAATTTGTTTCGATAATTATTAGGACTCTCGTAGTGTTGTTTATTAACTAATTATGTCCTATGTTTTCTTTTAAAATATTTACAGAGTATGGTTAAAATGGAAAAATAAGTATTCATTTGGGCTCAATTCTCAACTTATTACCAACTTTAACCCTAAACCCTTTTTTACCAACCCGCATTTGAATGAGATTTTCTACCTAAAAGTTATTGGATCTTCTAATCAAAACTTGTGGTAGAAAACTTTGAGGAAATTATTGAAGATTCAAAGCTAAAATTATTTTTGGGTCCAAATATGAAGTAGGACACGTGAGTAAAACAGCTAAATAGGCTGCATTTTTTCTGACAAATGTGTTGTTTGGGCTGAAGTTAGGCTAGCCCAAATGGGTTGAACCAATAGTTGGGCTAATGTCCAACCCGATCCAGATCCGGTGGATCCAGATCCGTTTTATAGAATATGGATCTTCAAAATTTGGACCAGACAGATCCGGATCGGACCCGGATCCATTTCTGACGGATTGGATCTGGATCTGGATCTTGTATTTGAGATCTGTATCCGGTCCAGATCCGATCCGTGGATCCGTTTTTTATTAAATATATCCATAACCTAGAATGTAATTTTATAAGTATTTTCTTAATTGTTTTTCATAATTTATGTATTGGGTAAAGGATTGAACCATGATAAGGCACAAGTCACACAACCATGTAATTTGTCTTTGAAGTTTAATTTCTTTTACCTATATGATCTCTGCAGTTTCCCATATTTTCATTTCTATAAAAAGAAAAAATTATCACTCTTCTTTAAATTTTCCTTTCTTGAATCTGCTAGCCGTAAGCTTTAAGTATCTTTCTCTCGTTTGTTTGATCAGCAAAAAAAAATTGGGACTTTTGATATGTGACTGACACTGTTTTATGTTGTTTAATGAAGTCAATAAGTAGAACTACAAGTGGAGCATCACTAAAGCCTCCAAAAATTAGCTCAAAGTTGCAACATGTTCAACATCACTAATGAAGTCAATCGTCTTTATTTTCTTGTGATGCTAAAACTTTGTTCAATATTTTGGAAGAATGGTGTCATGTTTGTGTAGGTTGATTGAATGAACTCAATCATTTTTTTCAATCAAATTGCATTTCATTTTGTCATAAAAGTTTTAACATGTGGAATATTATTCAAGCCAAAAAAATTTACATGTAGATCCAGATCCGATCCATGGACCCTGTGGATCCGATGGATCCGGTGGATCCGATGGATCCGATGGATCCGGATTTGGATATGATTTTATGGACCCGATGGATGGATCCGGATCTGGATCCAGATATGAAAATGGATCTGGATTTGGATCTAGTAGGATCCGGTCCAGATCCGATCTGTTGCCATCCCTAATAGTCGTAAGACCAAATAATTATTTCAGGCTTATTATCAAACACCCTCAATGCATCAGAGTGGAAACTGAAGACAACTACCATCATGGCAACATGCATATAGTTCTAATAGACAAATGAAGATTACGTTATTTGTTGAAGAAGAAGGGGAACATGCAACAAAAAAAAAACTTACCAGTATTTGCTGAATAAAAATGGAGGAGCACACAATTTTGGGGTTTGCTGTGAGAAGACCTAAGGGTAAATAGTAGAATAGCAGATGAGTTAGTTTGGACTAATGTAATGGGTTGGTTTGGGCTGCTCAGGATGAATGTGTTAAGTTGGGCTAGCCCAAACTTAGCCCATCTAATTGTATGTCAATGCCCAAACCCATTAAAACTGGATGGGTTGGGCTGGTCAATTGGGTTTGGGTCCAATTTTCCAGCCCTAGTTGCATGAAACTTGCAACATAGTTGGTAAACACAACATACATCCATTGAAGCTTGCTTAAGTTTGAGGTCGAAATTTTGGGTTTTCGAAATTTGAATTTGTCTTGAGTGGTGTTATTGGAATAGAATGGGTACATCTCAAGGAGTTTGAATCTCAATTTTAAGATATTTTGGTGGAGATTTCAGTTCAAATGAAGAAGATGAAGTTTCTATCATGTTTAACTATACATATCTTTGCGCCCAAAAGGGTAGCGACTGCGGATTCTCATGTTATTAAAAACAATTGAAATCATTGACAAACCCTTTAAGATTTTGATATATTTTACTTAGTCCCTTCAATTGAGGCACCGCCATCTGAACCCTTCAAATCATTTTTTACCGTGCGACTTAAACACAAAATTAATATGCAGCCAAACACACAAAGTGCGTGCAATTCACATGCCAAATTAACAAATAAAACGGAGACATGTGAATTTAACTTAAATAAATATTAAAAAAAAATACGAAAAAACAAAAAATAAAATAGCCCCCCTTTCTTCTTCTCCTCTCTTCTTCTAACCCTACAGGCACCAGTTGATGCAGTAATGCACACAACATCCCCATGGAAATTTCTTAGGACAAAAGATATAGTACACCTTGATCCAGGCATCACAATTATTCTTTTCAATGGAAATTTTCAACACTTGTCTCCAGCATTGCTCAGGTGGTTTGTCGTCGAAGCAACGCCGTTGAGCATTATTTCCCCTTCTCCGACTTCAGTCTCTTTTATTGTTACCAGATATGTCTCTGTTTGAGTCATTTTTTATGTTTATGACTATTTTTGCACTTTATTTGGCCGGAGTTGTTCATTTTTCGGCGAAACTCCATAGATTCCAGACTGATGTGCTATGTTTTTGCACTTTGTTGAGCTTGTTATGTTTGCTGGTTTCTATGATTTTTTTGAGCTTGTTATTGTTAAGAGTCCCACATCGGATATAGAATGGGAACATGGACTCCTTATATGAACTTGTAATGGAGGACTTATACAGATGCAAACAAAACTGAAGAGTACTCTTAATATACCGCAAAATCCTCTTGAGGGCTCCCATATGCTCTTCCTTCGGATCATGCATATGTAAACATACCTGCTGAACTGCATAAGAAATATCGAGTCTTGTGAATATCAGATACTACAAGGCCCCTGCTAGGCCGCGGTAATGAGTTGGATCACTGTATGGAGTACCAGTAGAGTTACTCAATTTTGCCTTTGTATCAACCGAAGTATGTGAAGGTCTGCAGGAAGACATCCCGGCTTTGTCAATTATTTCTTTGGCATATTTCTTTTTACTGAGAAACAGACCACCTGCATATTGGGTCACATCAATGCCTAGAAAATAATTCAAAGGACCCAAATCCTTAATGGCAAACTTTGCCGCAAGAAGGGACATAATAGACTGGCGAAGTGATGTAGATGATGTTGTGAGAATAATGTCGTCTACATAGAGAAGTATATAGGCCATGCCATTTCCCTTCCTATGAATGAACAAAGATTGATCCGACTTGCTGTGAGAGAAACACAGTTTGGAGACAAAACCTACAAACCTGTTATACCATGCCTTGGGAGTCTGTTTCAAACCATATAAAGATTTTTTTAAAAGACAAACATAATCTGGATAAGTAGAATCTCGGAAACCCAACGGCTGGTGCATGTACACCATTTTCTGTAAGTGACATGTAAGAATGCATTTTTGACATCCAACTGATGAATCGACCAGTACTTTAAAAGTGTCATGCTAAGAACAATCCTAATAGTTGATGGCTTAACCACCGGACTGAATGTTTCACCACAATCCACGCCAACCTGACATCACCAACAAGACGAGCTTTGTATCTCGCAAAGGAGCCATCCGAATTCTTTTTATGACAAAAGACCCACATAGACTTAATTATGTTTGCATTAGATGGACGTGACACTAGTCTCCCGTCTTATTTTTAATAAGAGCATCAAATTCGGGTCTGATAAGGCTGCTTTGGGATTTTTGGAAGTTGTGACGGTTGGACTGAAGTTGTTAGGTTAAAATGACGCTTAGGGCAAAAAATTTCATGCATTGCACGAGTTTCAATGGTCCGAGGTTGGGGAGTTGGGCTGTCGGGTATGCTAGTGGGTTGGTTAGTCGTCTAAGGTTGGGCCAAAAAAGTGGGTTATTGCACCGGCGGTGGGTAGAGGCTGTCCGATGTTGGGCCTGCTCGCCACTAAATATGGACTGGGCCAAGACCGACGGAAGAGAGGGAGTGACCTTGGCTCCTCGGACTGGCCCAGTCACATTTTGTGGTTGGGTTGGAACGTTAGGTTGTTGTGTTTGGGCGGGTTCCACATTATTTTGGGTGTTTAAATGGTGATTAAAAATAGGATGTATTCCGTCGTCCAAAAAATCATATGAAGGTGAGGATGCCACATGAGATTTAGCAAACGGGAATGTGGACTCATAAAAAATAACATGACGAGAAATAATGATCTTCCCATTTGTCATATCATAACACTTATAGCCCCTATGATTTTGTGGGTATCTCAAAAACACACAAGGAGTGGAACGGGCTTGAAGTTTGTTAATAGTTGTGGATGGAAACAAAGGATAACACAAATATTCAAAAACCCTCAAATGTGTGAAAGATGGGAGCCGGTGGTACAACATTTGTGTAGGTGACACATTGAAGAGCAATTTACTAGGAAGAATGTTTAAATGATATGTGACCATTTGAAGTGCATGGTGCCAACAATTTGGTGGTGTGGATAAATGCACAAGGAGAGTGCGAACCATATTGTTAATTATTCAAATTTTTCTTTCTGCCTTCCCATTTTGTGGTGATGTATGTGGACATGAAAGACGCAAAGATATCCCATTTTGGTGACAAAACTCATTAAATTGGGCATTTATGAATTCCCCCCATTGTCATATTGAAAACATTTAATGGATTTGTCAAATTGAATTTTGATAAAAATACTAAATTGTTTAAAAATGGTGTAGGCTTGTGATTTATTTTCTAAGGGAAATGTCCACAGAAAATTTGAATAATCATTTAAAATGAGCATATACTATTTATGACCTACAGAACTCAAAACTAGTGATGTCCACAGATCACCATGCAAAAGATCAAATGACATAAGGGCATGTGAAGTAGATGATGCAAAATGAAGCTTAATATGTTTTCCAAACACACAAGTTTGGCAAACAGAAGAGTCCAAAAGTTTGTTACAAGAAAATAATTTATTCTTCCTAATATTATTGAAAACTGGTGTTCCTGGGTGTCCCAACCGATTGTGCCATATAATAGGAGTCCATGTTCCTATTCCATTTCCGATGTTGACTCCTTATATGGACTTGTACAATCATCACCCTATAAGCTAGTTTTTGGGGTTGAGTTAGGCCCAAGATCCATTTTTTATATGGTATCAGAGCTAGACTCATTTTAATTCTTTGTTCACCGATGTTGGACCCTCAAATTATATTATCCACGCTCCAGTTAACAAGGTCTGGGCGTGCGGGAGAGTGTTAAGAGTTCCACATCGGATATGGAATTGGAACATGAAATTAAATAATCCTCACCCTACAAGCTAGCTTTTGGGGTTGAGTTAGAGCCAAGATCCATTCTTTACAGTTATGTTTGCCGTAGTTGGTGGGTGGAGGGATGGCAGTTCGGGGTGGGGAACGACGGCCGGCGGCGGGGGTTTGACGAGGAAGACGACAGAAAGGGGATGATTATTTGGGTTGGGGTGGGGTACGTCATTTTCTTTTTGAGATATTTTTTAATAAGTTAAATGGGTTTAATACACATGTCTTAATTTAGTTCGTTGTATTTTTTCTTTTTTGGTTATTTATTTATTGTGACATATTTCATAGTTGAAAAAAAAGAAAATCATAATTTGAAATTGTTCACACACACCAGAGAAAGTGTAATGCACGCACCACCTCAACAAATTGTGTCTTAAGTGGAAAAGTAAAAAATGATTTGAAGAGTTCAGATGGTGGGAGCCTCAATTGAAAGGTCTACTTGGAATACATAAAAAACTTAAAGGGTCTGTCGATAACTTCAGCAAATATATATTGTGTATCCCCCCCGTATACTGTGTATATATGTTTATATGGGTGTGTGATACATGGGTATACAATGATATACATGTGTCCGATCATATTTTTCAAACTCGATTTCAGCTATGAGATCACCTTCACTTTTCGTCAAATTTTGTATATAGCCTCGCCCATGTATTTCCAATGTATTCCAACAACAACAACAATAACAATATATCCAGTGAAAATCTCACAACGTGGGGTTTGAAAAGGGTAGAGTGTACGCAAACCTTACCTCTACTTTGGTAGGTAGAAATGTTGTTTCGAAAGACTCCCAGCTCAAGACAAAGCATAAACACAAGCAAAGCAAGAGAAACGGTTAGACCCGGACAAAAAAATGTATTCCAATCACACATACTAAAAATCCTTTTTATAGGTCTTTTGAATATTGTACATCATTGGTAATTTGTTGTTGATAGAAAAATAATATAAGTGGCTATAAATATTTTATTTTTTCAATACGTTTATGTAAATATTCCTTTTTTTAATGTAGGATCTGACAGGAGGACCCAAATTTATCGTCTTTTTTTTTTCCCCGTAAGATAAGAGAGAATGATAAACAAAGTAAACTTTTTTCATCAAATCCACCCATACTCCTGTATTAAAAGACCTTTTTTTTTGTGTGTATCTTATATTAATCCGACATCTTAAGCTTACATTGCACATTCAACTATACATATATTTTTACGAAAATTTCTATTATGCGTTTCACAATACTGATATTAATTGTGTGAAATTTCTTTTTTTTCTCACAAGTCGGTGGATCAAAATCTATACTTTTGGATCCACAAACTTTCGATCAATTTTTATGTGAGATAAAAAAAAGATTTTATACTATTAGTATAAATTGTGCGAGTCACGTAATAATAAAAAATTATTTGTAAGTTAAATTTTCTACTTCCTTTTGGATATGCAATTAACTGCGTGCCTCAAGCCATTTAATTGAGAAATTTAAGAATCCATTATGTCCCTAAAATTTAAACTAAAGAAGGTACGTTGATCCTAATAAGCAGTGAAAATGACATTAGCCTAATAACCAGAGTCAGATTCAAACATTTAAAATTTGCACTCTGTTAGGATGTTCGTTACCCATGGTTTCATATTGTAATTTATTATATTGTATCGTATGGTATAGTATTGTATTATATTGTATTGTATTGAATTAATGTACAATATTTGGATAGATTGTATCGTTTGCTGTGGTTTAATAATATTTTTGTCGTTTGATTTGACTGTATCGTACTGTATAATAACATATTAGTTTACTAAGATATCGTTTAACTCTTAATTAGAAACTATATATATATATATATATATATATATATATATATATATATATATATATATATATTAATAAAACTAGGTTAATGGATAAAATAGAAACTCTAAAAAATAAGTAGATAATGGGTGGGGTGGGCGGTTGTGGGGTGGGGTGGGGGATGGGTGGTGGTGGGGCGTAGGGTTGGAGGGTGAGGGGTATAATGTGTAAATAAAATAAGTAATCACACAAAAATTACCAAATTCATGGTTACAAAAATTGAGCTCTTTCATAATTATATAACCACAGAATTATAATGAATTTATAATATCATATAACATAATTTTAAGAATAATGAAAATAAATATGTTATTACGGTGGATTCAAAGTTCAGAATTTTTTAAAATTATATATATATATATATATAGAGAGAGAGAGAGAGAGAGAGAGAGATTTTTCTGGTTTATAAATGATAAGTTCAAAGAGATGACTCATATTGAAGATATCCTTTTCTTTACTTTCAGGCTTCAAACATGGCAAGTTGAAACCATTAAGCTATCCAACCAACCACTCCTTTTCCCCTCCCCATTAATTTGTGTTCTTGTTTCTTCTTATTATTAATAGCTAATTTTGAACCATCATCTTAAAGGACCCTCTTTTTTTTATTTTTTATTATTCCTTTCAGCCTTCAAGAAAACTGAAGTCAAGAAAACTGAGAATAAATGTGGCAGAATCAGTCCCACAGTTCTTCTTTTAGAGAATCCATTAAAGCCCTTGAAGCTGATGTTCAGCATGCCAATACTATGTAAGTCTTTATTCAAACTTTCTTTCTTTCTTTCTTTTGTTTCTAACTATTAAGGAGAGTTTGGAAGGCAGTCGCGACGTAACTGTTAAAGTTGTTGTCTCGCAGAAATTCAGCATAAGCCTGTGTACACTAGACCCTTGTGGTCCGATCCTTCCCAAACCCCACGCATAGCGGAAGCTTAGTGCACCGGCTGAACTTTGTATTTAGGAGAATTTGATAATCTAAGTAAATTTTCATTTTTCTTGTCTTATGTGTTAATTCTGATTAATTCTCCTATTATACATCTTATGAGTTTGGTTGCACATGATTGTGGTTGTTGGGTAGTTTCTTTCGTCAATAACATAAACTTTGTAATTTTGATATTGGAATTGGTACAAATTTATTTACTAGTAAAGTAGCTCAAGCTGAAATATTTCCTTTTTAACAACAATTTCCCATTTCCATTTGAATGATGTCTAAATTTACACTTAGATATATATATACCAACGGTTAATTGGCTCGATTAATGGCCAAAATTGCCACAATCTGGAAATGTTAATGTAGTACTTTAACGTGTGTGCTCTGATAGCGTAAGCTTTTAGATGAGATTGTCACACACTTTAACACGGTATCTGTTGGAAATTTGCCTTTGGCGGGAGTTGCGTCCGACCAACTTTAACGGCTTAAACACTAGTGTTCCG
The DNA here is from genome assembly GCA_034509755.1 of Anisodus tanguticus. Classification (NCBI taxonomy): domain Eukaryota; kingdom Viridiplantae; phylum Streptophyta; class Magnoliopsida; order Solanales; family Solanaceae; genus Anisodus; species Anisodus tanguticus. Next base: position 17,536,789 of record CM067540.1, read on the forward strand.
CATGTTGGAGAATCCGGTTCTTCACACATGCATAATCTACTAAGTACGTAGATGACCGTAGGGCCAAGGATCGTCAAATTTCGTTGAGAAATGAAAGAGATATTGGTCCACGAAGTGAGGTGTTTGAAGCATGGAAAAGTGTGGTATTGAGATCAATTCTCCCTCATCGGTGGAGGAAGAAAGAATTATTTTGTTTATAAGTCTCAAAGTTGGCTTGGGGTTTGGGACCCCAAGGGGTATCCCATGTGTTTAAAGGAGGGAGGACCTAGATGTGCTTCGGTTCGAGGAAAACCCACGCGCGCCGCCGCCCGCCCGTCCGGTCCGGTCCGGGTTCTCGGGTCGCGGGTCGTGGGTCGTTGCACATCAAATTCACCATTAATGACACTTATGTGGGCAGTTCATGAGCTTCTCCTTCAACTATATAAAGGACCCTTGTCACCATTGTTGAGGTACACGAAAATACATAAACAAAATTTAGTCTTCCTACTACCTTTCAGCATCATTTCATTACTCAAAATTCTTCACGGTAACACTTGAGTTTCCTTTGCTCATTTGTTCACTTGCTGTTTTATCTTGGGAGACAATTGTCCAGAACGTAGAAAAGATACATACGGGGCAATATTGTCTTAAAGACGAGTGCAAACACTCGACTCAAGATACTACAAACAAGTCCAGTTTATTCTTCAATTGTAATTCAGTTCTTGTAAGACTTAGCAGTTACTTGTAATTTTCGTTTCCTGCATCTTTGTAACCAACAAGTTTAAGACAATATTTGCTTATCAGAATCGCCGCAACATGGTGGAAACATGATCGATTCCGGATTCTGCATCGTCGTCGCCACTCAAGGCAACAATGTCGCCTTCCCCGCTACTACCGCTATCGGCCAAGGCAAGCAACTCGTCGCTTGCCTTCACTGCTCTTCGCGCTCATCGTCCAAGCGCAAGTAACTCTGTTGCCTTCCCCGCTACTGCTCCATCCTCCGCATTCCACCATGATCGCCCTGAAAAATTAATGGGCTCAAACTTTAAGAGATGGCAGCAAAATATGCTGTTCTATTTGACAGTTATGGGCATGGCCCGGTTCCTAACGGAAGATCCTCCACAAGCTGGAGATGAAATGGACTCTTCGCCTAATGAAACGGGTGAAGGGGGCCTTGATATCCATGTCATTAATGGCATGAAGATGGTTCTTGATGCGTGGAATCATAGCGATTTCATGTGTAAGAATTACATACTGAACTGCTTGGCAGACCCTTTCTACACGGTCTATTGCACCGTTGGCACTACCAAAGAGCTGTGGGAAAAACTGCAAAAGAAGTACAACGCACAAGATGCGGGTACTAAGAAGTTCATCGTTGGGAAATTTCTAAAATTTCAAATGGTAGATAGTAAGACAGTGATGTCCCAAGTCCAGGAATTCCAAATGATTTTACATCACCTGGATTTGGAAGGAATGAAACCAAATGAGCAGTTTTTTGTTGCATCGCTGATTGAGAAGTTACCTCCTTCGTGGAATGAGTTACTTGAAACTCAAGACAAAGGAGATGACCTTTGAAGAGCTTGTTATCAAACTCCAAATCCAGGAAGATAACAAGAAGGCCTTGCCTAGGGGTAAGCAACCTGCTGAGGCAAAGGCAAATCTGGCTGAGGCCAAAGGGAACTCAAGCAAGAAGCGAAAGTTCCAGAAAGACGGCAAGGCCTACGCAACGGAGATGTTCAGAGGTAACTGTCACCACTGTGGGAAACCTGGTCATAAGATCAAGGAATGCCGCAAGCTCAAGACTGAGCAACAACAGAAAGCCAAGTCTAAAGGCAAGGCGCATGCTAACGTCGTCAAGGACATGCTCCTGGATGACATGATTGAGGAGTTCTCAGCAGTGGTGCTAGAAGCCAACCTGGTTGAGAATCCGATGCAGTGGTGGATGGACACAGGTGCTACCAGACTCATCTGTTCCAACAGAGATGCCTTCTCCACGTACACACCGGTCACCGACAAGAAGCTGTTCATGGGTAACAACGCTTCCTCTGACGTGCTGGGGGTAGGAAAGGTGGTCCTGAAGATGACTTCCGGAAAGGAGCTCACTCTGAAGGAAGTGATGCACGTCCCAAAGATTAGAAGAAATTTATTTTCTGGATCTTTATTGGTTAATGTTAGTTTTAGGCTAGTGTTTGAATCCAATAAGTTTGTACTCACTAAGAATGACACTTTTGTGGGGAGAGGCTTCGTCTGTGAAGGCCTCTTCAAAGTGAATGCCATGTCTGTAATGCGTCCAAGTAATAAAGTTGAACCTTCTTCTTATTTGCTCGAGTCTTCTAATTTATGGCATCATAGATTAGGACACGTTAACTACAAGTCTATCCAAAGGCTGGTAAAGATGGAGTTGTTGCCGTCTATCGACGTAAACCCTCAACATAAGTGTGAGGTGTGCGTAGAGGCAAAACTCACCAAGCTTCCTTTTCGATCCGTCGAAAGGAATACCGCTCCTCTAGAACTTATTCACACAGATATATATGATTTGAAGTTCGCACAAACTAGAGGGGGGAACAAGTACTCTGTGACATTCATTAATGATAGCACAAGGTATTGTTACCTTTACTTGTTAAAAAGTAAGGATGAAGCCTTTGAAGCGTTCCGACGTTACAAAGCAGAAGTTGAGAACCAACTAAGCCTACGGATTAAATCCATTCGTAGCGATAGAGAGGGAGAATACGTAGCGCCATTTGAGGAATACTGTGCCCAAGAAGGCATTGTTCATCAAACGACGGCTCCATACTCACCTCAATCGAACGGTGTGGCAGAACGTAAATACCGCACATTGAAGGAAATAATGAATGCCTTGCTCATCAATTCCGGTCTTCCCCAAAACATGTGGGGAGAAGCCGTTCTTACCGCTAATACGATTCTTAACAGAGTCCCACATAAGGGTAAGGACAAAACTCCATATGAATCATGGAAGGGAAAGAAACCCACCTACAAATATTTTAAGGTGTGGGGTTGTTTGGCAAAGGTTGAAGTATCCAAGTCAAAGCAGGTCAAGATTGGGCCTAAGACTGTAGATTGCATATTCATCGGATATGCAAATAACAGTAGTGCTTATCGCTTCTTAGTGCATAAGTCAGATATTCCAGATATCCACCAGGGTACAATCATGGAATCAAGGAATGCTCTATTCTTTGAAGGTACCTTTCCTAGAAAGGAAAAAGACACAACCTCTCGCAAACGAAGTTATGAACAAAGCTCTCAAGAACCGGGAGTCGTCGACGGCCCGGATCTAGATGATTCAGATCTAGCAGATCTCGAGGTGGTTGAACATCCGGAATCTAGTGTTCCAGATTCTCAGAACTTGGAGACTCCAGAGATGGATCTAAGGTGAAGTAAAAGGGCCAGGAAGGATAAATCCTTCGGTTCTGACTTTGTAGCTTATATGGTTAATGATGAACCAAGGACAATTGCTAAGGCGTTGTCAACTCCAGAAGCACCGCTCGGGAAAAAAGCTATTGAGAGTGAAATAGGCTCCATTCTGCATAACCATACTTGGGAGTTGGTTGATCTTCCTCCGGAAAATAAATCGTTGGGTTGTAAATGGATACTCAAACGGAAATATAAAGCAGATGGGTCTATAGATAAGTACAAGGCCAGGTTGGTAGTCAAGGGCTATCGGCCGACAGAAGGTTTTGACTACTTTGACACATACTCCCCGGTATCCCGGATGACATCCATACGGGTATTCATTGCGATCACAGCTTTGCGTGACCTTGAGATACATCAAATGGATGTCAAGATAGCCTTCCTAAACGGTGATTTGGAAGAAGAAATTTATATGGACCAACCCGAGGGGTATGTGGTTCAAGGGCAAGAAAAGAAAGTCTGTCGACTTGTCAAATCTCTGTACGGGCTGAAACAAGCCCCGAAGCAATGGCACGAAAAATTTGATAGTACTCTACTATTGAAGGGTTCCGCCATTAATGAGTGATAAATATGTCTACACGAAAGGTAACTCTGACTCGTTTGTTATGATATGCATGTATGTATACGACATGTTGATCACAGGAAGCAGTCCTAGGGTAATCCTAGAGACTAAGAACATGTTGAAACAATGCTTCGACATGAAGGATATGGGTATCACAGATGTCATCTTAGGGATAAAAATCTCTAAGACGTCTGACGGACTGGTCTTATCTCAGTCTCACTACATTGAGGATGTTTTGAGAAAGTTCGAGATGTTAGACAGTTCACCGATAAAGTCACCAATGGATACAAATCAAAAGCTTGATAAAAATCTTGGTGCACCCGTATACCAGGAGCGATATGCACAGGTGATCGGTAGTTTGATGTATATAACAAACTGCACCCGACCTGATATTGCTTATGCAGTCAATAAGTTGGCTAGGTTTACCCGTAATCCGAGTGATGATCACTGGAAGGCGTTGAATCGGGTATTACAATACCTGAAATACACGTTAACTTTCGGGTTACATTATTCGAGATATCCAAGCTGTACTAGAGGGGTATAGTGATGCAAACTGGATATCTGATATAGAGAACACCAAGTCCACCAGTGAGTATGTATTTACAATTGGTGGTGGGGCTGTGTCTTGGAAATCCTCTAAGCAAACTTGCATCGCCCGATCCACAATGGAATCGGAGTTTATCGCTTTAGACAAAGCAGGAGAAGAAGCTGAGTGGCTTCATGACTTCTTAGAGGATGTTCCGTGTTGGAACAAACCCGTACATTCGGTAATGATCCATTGCTACAGCCAGTCGGCTCTAGGAAGGGCACGAAATGCTATGTACAACGGCAAGTCTCGTCATATTCGACAGAGGCATAAGACCGTTAGGCAGCTGATCACCACGGGTATAATATCCATTGATTACATTAAGTCAAAGGATAATGTAGCAGACCCATTGACAAAGGGCTTACCCAAGAATCAGATGGTTTGCCTGTCTAAGGGAATGGGCTTAAAATCCAAAATATAAGGACCAATACAGTGGTAACCCAACATTACTAACTGGAGATCCCAGTAATTCGGTTCAATGGGAAAACTAAGTCAAAGGTTCAGTTGATCGCTTCAGTGGAAGCATGAGCACTTCGGATAGTGATTTCTGTAAAGAAACACCAAATCCAAAGCCGTTCCCGCGATAGACGTTAAGTGCTATCTGTTGTATGGGTAAAGGTTAAGTTTTCAAAACCTTTAATGATCCTCAACAGTGAGGTTAGGTTTTGGAAAACTTTTAATAGTTCTTAACACTTGTGAAGTGGGGTATAGCAGGATACCTTGTAGGAGACCACCTATTTAAGTGCGAGGACGGGCCGCCTCAAATGAACGCACTTAAGAATCCAAGAAGTTGTCCATGGCCACAACGGACAAAACATTACGAAGAAGAGAGTAAGGGAATTTGTTGTGTTGGTACTATTGACTTGGCTTACACTAAACACTGACGGTTCAAGACATCATGTTCATCGCGCCAAGTAAGTCCGATGGTATTTAACTATGGAAGGTTCAAAGTGAAGCTACCTCTCCTTATGTAACATCGGTCCGCTGAAATATTGCTGGAAATGAAAAGGCACCATGTGAGTGCGCCAAAATCTCTTTCAAGAGGGGATTGTTGGAAATTTGCCTTTGGCGGGAGTTGCGTCCGACCAACTTTAACGGCTTAAACACTAGTGTTACGCATGTTGGAGAATCCGGTTCTTCACACATGCATAATCTACTAAGTACGTAGATGACCGTAGGGCCAAGGATCATCAAATTTTGTTGAGAAATGAAAGAGATATTGGTCCACGAAGTGAGGTGTTTGAAGCATGGAAAAGTGTGGTATTGAGATCAATTCTCCCTCATCGGTGGAGGAAGAAAGAATTGTTTTGTTTATAAGTCTCAAAGTTGGCTTGGGGTTTGGGACCCCAAGGGGTATACCATGTGTTTAAAGGAAGGGTGACCTAGATGTGCTTCGGTTCGAGGAAAGCCCACACGCGCGCCGCAGCCGCCCGTCCGGTCCGGTCCGGGTTCTCGGGCCGCGGGTCGTGGGCTGTGGGCTGTGCTTCTTCTGATATTATCTTTTTGGACCAGAATTCCTCAATTCAGCCATTTATTTTGGCTGAATTACTCTTCCTAAATGCCATCCGTTGCACATCAAATTCACCATTGTTGAGGTACACGAAAATACATAAACAGAAACAGAATTCAGTCTTCCTACTACCTTCCAGCATCATTTCATTACTCAAAATTCTTCACGGTAACACTTGAGTTTCCTTTGCTCATTTGTTCACTTGCTGTTTTATCTTGGGAGACAATTGTCCAGGACGTAGAAAGGATACATACAGGGCAATATTGTCTTAAAGACAGAGTGCAAACACTCGACTCAGCATACTACAAACAGTTCCAGTTTATTCTTCAAGTTCTTTGTAATTTCAGTTTATTCTTCAATTGTAATTTCAGTTCTTGTAAGACTTAGCAGTTACTTGTAATTTTCGTTTCCTGCATCTTTGTAACCAACATTATCATATTAAACAAAGGTCCCAGGTTCAAGTTTCACCCAATTATTAGAAAAAGGAAAAAAAAGAGAAATATTTTCAGGTGTTCAGGGCGAGGGGTGTTGAGGCATAGAATAATTAAGTAATTAAAAGTGTGTTCTCTCTAATAGTTTCAAGCTTTTAGATTAGATGGTACACGCTTCATCAGTTACTGGAGATGAAATAAAAGGAAACATGTGATATTATGTTAGCTTATGAAGAATTTGCTTTTGAGGTGGTTCGCTTTCTTTTCTGTAAGTGCTTGTTTTGTTCTTGTTAGACATACAACAATTGTTTGAAGAATAACTAGTTTACAATTGTTTTGTTCACGAGTTGTTTTGCAGGGCAGCGGCTCTTGCCCGGGATCTCGATGGGGATTGTGTTCAGATGAAAGTTTCCTATGGTTTTCTTGCCCCCTTCTTGCTATTTCTGATAGAATGGATGGACTATAGTTGTTTAGATACTCTCCCTAGCTGTTTAGCACTCCTTCACATTCTTGTTTACAAGGTAAGCTTTTATACTTCAATTGCTTTTTTTTCCCTTTGCAAATTAAAGGCATTCTTAAAGTTGCCTTTTTGGTTGTCTTTGTCCATTTGTTTCACCTTTCAGAGGATGTTTATTCTCTCAGTATTACTTCCACAGCTGATGTTTTAGTATCTAAGCTATTTATCTTTGCAGGTTTATGTTGGTGCGATGCTGACAATGTCCCCACAAGAAAGGAAAGAGAGAATTCTATGGTTTGTATTCTTTCCTTGTTTATTCTTCTTTTGGTTTAGAGTACAAATGGGGAGGCAGACAGAAAAGCAAAAGAAAGTTCTTTAAATAAGAAGTAAATTTGAGTCATGAATGTGAAATTTTGGTGCATTTTAAATTGAAGGTGAATATGACAAGGCAGAGGCAAGAGATTGAATTTGATTGTTAGTACTTGGTTAATCAATTTCATGAAACTACTCTCTCCGTCTCAGTTTATGTGGAACTTTTCCTTTTTAGTCGGTCTTGAGAAGAATGACACATTTCTATATTTAGTAATAATTTAACTTAAAACTTCTCATTTTACCCTTAATGAGATAATTACAGCCACACAAATATTTATAGCTTGTTTTAGACCACAATTTCAAAAGTTTTTCTTTCATTCTTAGACTCTGTGCATAGTCAAACACCATCACATAAATTGGGACGGAGGAAATACTACTTTGCTCCTTTCTCCATTGTATCTAATGATAATAAAATGATATCGAAGGGTGTGTTAGGATTTCATCAATGCTCAATAGTTGTTGTAAAATCTTGCTGCCATAATATATCCTTCACTAAAGCAGCTGGAGGGGAATATAGTGGAATTAATGAAGGAGAATCATAAAGTAAGTCAACTTTCTAACACTTCAAATGGAGGAGTGGAAGAGAAAAGACAATCATATAAAAGTGTACAGGAAGAAGAAGAATGTGGTATATGCATGGAGACTGGCTCCAAGGTGGTTTTGCCTAATTGTAGCCATTCCATGTGTGTTGGCTGTTTCCACGACTGGTACGAAAGAGACCCCCCCTTCGCATAACTAGTTTCATAAATGTTAACAAGATTGGCCCTTTTTGGCATCAAATATTACTCCAGTATTTGAAATACTGAACATTATTTGTAAGTATTGGTTTGACTATCAATATTTGCAAATACTAAATATCAGTATTTGAAATACTGGTTTGAGGAGTATCTGAAGTGAAACTCACAAATCTTTTCAACCAAATATCTACTGCATAATTTGAAACAAAGACATTAAAATCCATTACTATGATCTGTCAGGTACATCCGGTCTCAATCATGCCCTTTTTGCCGAGGTAGTCTAACGAGAGTAAACTCCAGAGACTTGTGGGTATTAACTAGTGACTGTGATGTGGTTGATAGCACCATACTTGCGCAGGAGAACCTAAGGCGCTTCTACCTTTATATTGATAAGTTGCCACTTGCCATCGCTGACACCAATGTGATGCTTTACGATTATATGATATAGCCTTGGAAGTGGAAGCAACGAGTCATGCATGCTGACCTATGACCATATATGCATGATTACTGATTACGTGTTTAAATCCCATTTACTACAGCGGAATAAGGGGTCTCACTTAAATTGTACATAGCCAACTAAACTACTAGCCATCCGATCCATACTGCAAACTCATAGCTACAGAGACAAGGTGTTTGTGAAATGACTACTCTTTGCACATAGAGCTTATTGTAATTCCGTGATGAGTTTCTTAAATAGAGGTAAATTATGTAAAGGGTCATCTTGCTTATGACAGTAGAAAGCGTAGAGATATATGCCTGACATTCTACTCAGTTTTTTGGAACCTGAGTGTTGAAATAGGGATGCAAAAGACTAAATGTCTTTGACAAGTGCAGATGGTACTTGTTATGCTTGTACAGTATTTTACCATTTAAAATAAAGGATGTATGATGGACCAAAGCCATATGCTTTTGCCATTTTTTATATCCCAATGATCATTGAGGGAAGAACCAAATTGTTTAGTTGCAGAAGCAGAAGGTTTAATGGAAAACTTGTTGGAAATTTGCCTTTGGTGGGAGTTGCGTCCGACCAACTTTAACGGCTTAAACACTAGTGTTACGCATGTCGGAGAATCCGGTTCTTCACACGTGCATGATCTACTAAGTACGTAGATAACCGTAGGGCCAAGAATCGTCAAATTTCGTTGAGAAATGAAAGAGATATTGGTCCACGAAGTGAGGTGTTTGAAGCATGGAAAAGTGTGGTATGAGATCAATTCTCCCTCATCGGTGGAGGAAGAAAGAATTGTTTTGTTTATAAGACTCAAAATTGGTTTGGGGTTTGGGACCCCAAGGGGTATCCCATGTGTTTAAAGGAGGGAGGACCTAGATGTGCTTCGGTTCGAAAAAAGCCCACACGAGCACCGCCGCCCGCCCGTCCGGTCATGGGCTGTGGGCGGTGCTTCTTCTGATATTATCTTTTTGGACCAGAGAACTTTGCCATATGTACAGTTTGATCCCTGAAGTTTCATATGTACAGTTTGGTCCCTGAAGTTTCAAGAAAGTTAGAATTGGGCAGAGAGATCAGAAACGTCAACAACACTCAATTCAGCCATTTATTTTGGCTCAATTACTCTTCCTAAATGGCCAATCCGTTGCACATCTTCACCATTTATTTTGGAGGAATTACTACCTCCATAATTGCCATTACTTGGCCAGTAATGGTACTTATGGAGGCAGTTCATGTGCCTCTCGTTCAACTATATAAAGACCTCTTGTCACCATTGTTGAGGAACACATAAAACACACGAAAAAACAGAAACATAATTTATCTTCCTACAATCTTCCAAGCATCATTTCATTACTCAAAATTCTTCACGGGTAGCACTTGAGTTTTCTTTGCTCAATTGTTCCATTGATGTTTTATCTTGGGAGACAATTGTCCAGGACGTATAAAGGATACATACGGGGCAATATTGTCTTAAAGACAGAGTGTAACACTCGACTCAACATACACAAAAACAGCTCCAGTTTCTTGTTCAACATAATTGTAATTTTAATTTGTTGTTGAATTGTAATTTCAGTTCTTCTATTACTTAGCAGTTACTTGTAATTTCCGTTTCCTGCACCTTTGTACCCAACAAAACTCATGGTTTTAACTTCTTTTGTTTAGTCACCATATCCATGACAGATTTGTTAATGTATTCCTTGTATGTTCGCGCGCATGCGTGTGAGCATGTGTGTATAAATATGTACATATAGTATATAAATGCTCTTTCTCCTTTTTCATTTCATAATAAGGTGAGCATTCATTCAACTCTAAAAATTAGAGCTACTTTTTCAAGAATCAACACAGGTCAGGATTCAGGTTGTCCTAACCAAACAACTACTAGAGAATTATGTACTGTTAGGACATCCTCAATCATTTATTAGAATCTTCTTCCAGCTATGGCTATACCTATGAAGACATTCATAGCAATATAACTGGGTGCCTAGAATTCCTTCAGTAAGTAGCTCATCCATACCTCCCAGAAGATACCTTGTTATAAACTTTTAGCTTACCTTTAACTTTATTCTTTTAGAATTAGTAGGTTTTCTTCCACATACAAGTTAGGAGGTGTGAGAGGTAAGAGCCAACACATGATGTGTGAATTAGATGCACATTACGAGTTTGAACCCTATTATCTATGAATTTGAACAGTATGTCAAATGTGCTTTGAATTGCTTTACTTGAGCTTAGAGTCTTTCGGAAACCTTTCTTCTTTTATAAGGTAAAGGTAAGGTCTGCTTATACACCATTCGATTACACTGGATATGTTGTTGAATTTGGACAATATGCATTTATAATAAGAAGAGGTAGAATACTAGTCAAATAGTAGTTCCTGCTAAGTTGGAGCTGGGCTAGTTAAACATGATAGAGTGGGCTGCACTTTACATATTGGTCCACCTTTCTTTTTTGTCATTGTGTTTAATACTAAGTAGATTTAGAAGTAAAAAAAAAACTAAAAATGACAAAAGAACTAGCGACATTTGTCCAAGGGTCAATTACTACAAGCAGAAGACTCTGTAGGATTTGTTTTCTCCGACATTTCTACGTTTGGGTCGGACATTTAGGGTCTGTTTGGAAAGTCATCTGGTAATTGAAATTGGTGTAATTATTAGGATAGTAATTACAATGACCTGTTTATTTGTCATGAGGTAATTACATTGTAATTACAAGGGTACTGTTTGGTTGCAAGAGTGTAATTTCACCGTTAGATAGTTTAAATTTTAAAAATAAAAGTTAGTTATCAAAAATTAAATGTTAAATGTTGACAAATATATGTTCTTATAAGAAATATTACTTAATTTTATATATCGCTATGTATTCAAGATACATATTATTTCGAAAATATAGAACTAAATAATTATAAATTTGTAACTAATATTATAAAAAGTCGATATATATATCGACTTTTTATATATATATAATACTTTAATTGAATCAATTAATAAAAACTTCATACTAAGCACACATTTAGCAATAATCACAGACAACGTGTATGACAAAAAATAATATTTATAACCATAATTTCATAATATTATTTAAATATTAAAAAGTAATCTATATTTTGATTGACGAGACGCGTAGTGACGTTAACGATAGGCTGGAAGTTTGGAGAACGACCTTAGAATCTAAATGTTTAAGGTTGAGCAGGACTAAGACGAAGTGCAAGTTCAGTGATGTGACACAAGATATAGATGTGGAAGTGAAGCTTGATGCACATGTTATACCCAAAAGAGGGAGTTTCAAGTGTCTTGGGTCCATTATTCAAGAAAACGGGGAGATTGACAATGATGTCGCCCAGTGAAGTGACACAAGAGATAGATGTGGAAGTGAAGCTTGATACACATGTTATACCCAAAAGAGGGAGTTTTAAGTGTCTTGGGTCCATTATTCAAGAAAACTGAGAGATTGACAATGATGTCGCCCATCGTATTGGAGCAGGGTGGATAAAATGAAGACTCGCCTCCAGGGTGCTTTGCAATAAGAAGGTATCACCTAGGCTGAAAGGTAAGTTATATATAGTGGTGGTTAGACCATCATTGTTGTATGGAGCAGAGTGCTGGCCAATCAAGAACGTTCACGTTCAGAAGATGAAGGTAGCAGAGATGCCGATGCTCAGATGGATGTGTGACCATATTTAAAGAGATATGATTAGGAATGAAGATATACGTGACAATGTTAGAGTGGCCTCCATAGATGATAAGATGAGGGAAGCGAGACTGAGATAGTTTGGGCATGTGAAGAGGAGGTGTGAGGATGCGTATATTAGGAGGTGTGAGAGATTGGCGATCGCAGGAGTTAGGAGAGGTAGAGGTAGGCCGAAAAAGAATTTGGGGGAAGTGATTAGACAGGATATGACTCAGCTCCAGCTGACTAAGGACATGACCTTAGATACGAAGATCCGGAGATCAAGGATTAGGATAGAAGGTTAGTAGGTTTTTATTTTGGTCGCGCTGTGCGTGAGAGAGGTGGGAGGCTAGCCTTTCCATCTCCTTTTCTTAGTTGTATTATTTGATATCGCGTAGATCATTATCTCTATGTGTGTATTACCATGTTGTGCCATTTGTTCTGTATCTTATTTTTTGATGTCCTATTTTTCCAGCAATCCTGCAATGACTTACGTTCCTTTGTGAGCCTAGGGTCTATCGAAAACAACATCTCTACCCCGCAAAGGTAGAGGTAAGGTCTGCGTACATCTTACCCTCCTAGACCCTACTTGTGGGATTACATTGGGTATGTTGTTGTTGTTGTTAGAAAGTAATCTATCAATTCTAACATCACTCAATATAAGTTAAGTTTGCATATAACCTCATCTAACAACGAAATTCAACTTTAATGACATCACTAGCTCGTTATAAGTCAAGTTTGTGGATGATTTATCCTTTCTAAGATTAGAAGGTGTCTTTAAAAAAAATCGAATAATAACATAGCTACATGAAATAAAAAATAAAAAAAAATAACTAAGAAAATTAACATAGATAAGTGAAAAAATAATAATTAGAAAGAAGCACAATATGAAAATTATGTAGAAGAACATGAAGTAAAGGTTGGAAAATGAGAAATAAAGAAATAAAAAATAATAATGTAAAAATAATGATATTTGAAAAAAAGAATTTAAAAAGTTAAAATAAAAAATAAATTTAAAAGAAAAAAATAATAGAATAAAAAATAAAATAAAAAAGGAAAGAAGAGATTCATAAAATAACATTGTAATTACACCATGTAATTACCTGCAATTCTCAGCTTCTTTGAGAATTGGAGAGTGTAATTACACCCCCTCAATTACACTCAATTACATGCTGACCAAGTAATTACATCTAAATTCAATTACAGGGTGACTTTCCAAACAGGCCCTTAAAGTGGTTCAAAACCTACTCCCCCCGTCCAAATTACCGTTATGGAATATTTACATGGTGTAGAATACATCTAAGAGATTGTTTAAATAAGTTACAAAGCATAACTATAATGTGTATTTGAATTACCTATCATAGTTGCATTATATATTTAAAGTAGAATACTTTATTTTTATTCCTGTCTGAGAATCTTAGGACTAGGCTTTGATATGCTTCTTCTCCCTCCATAGCCGTCGGCCACCGCGAATCACCGTCGGAGCTCCGGCGAAACCCATTACTCTCAGATCTAGCATGTTCTCGTCGCTATTGACATCACTGCCGGAGCTCCGACGAAACTCATTGCTCCTTCTTCACCTTGCTAGCAGCGACGCCATGACTCTCGTCACCGCCGGAGTTCCGATCACCACTCTTGTCGTGACCACCACCAGCGCCTCCCTCCAGATCTTCTACTGAGAAAAAAATCTACCGGAGTAGCAGCTCTGGTGATGGATCAATGGAGCACCAAAACGTCGATCTCAAATAGCATTACACAGTCACCACTCTCGTCGTGACCACCACCGACGCCTCCCTCCAGATCTGTTACTGTCACGACCGCCGACGTCTCCCTCCAGATCTGGTCGTTTTCCGGCATGCCGACTCGAATATGAGCTTATTTATTTTTTTATATTTCAAATCGGAGTGTATTTTATTTTCTTGTATTCAATATTTTCTTGTATTCGTTAATTTTTAATGTAAAATTCAGGATTTGGGGTGTATTTTATTTTTTGTATTCAATATTTGAGTGTATTCGTTAATTTTTTAGTGTAGAATTTTGTGTTTGGGGGTATATTTTATTCCCTGTATTAAGTATTTGAGTGTATTAGCAAATTTTTAGTGCAAAATTCAGTGTTTCTTTATGTATTTTTTGCTTGTATTTTGAAGGAGTTTTTGTGTGTACAAATAAATAAAATGAATTTGAATACAACTGAATATTTTCTATATTTTTTTGCAGTTATGGTTTTTTAATACAACCGATCTTAAATATAATAAATTGAATACATTGTAAAAGTAGCTACAAATGAATAAGTTGAATTGAATACATTTGACTTTACTACAACTGAGTTGAATACATTTGACTTTACTACAACTAAGTTGAATACATCTGACTTGAATCCAGCGAAATCTGACTTGAATACAGGAAAAATTAAAATACATCCGAATTTCGAATACATGTTATTATAGCTACGAAATGTAATTAGCAAAAATATAGCTATGCCTAAAAAAACATAAAGTGTAATCATTTGTAACGTTACCCTTAAGAAATCATATGATAAGGGTAATGCAGTAAAAGTATTTCATCAAAAATGACTAAAGTCGAACTATTTTTGTCTGAACTTCTAGCTAAAATGTATGAACTTCACTTATATGTAACGTGATACATTTTATATGAAGTTTGGGTCAAGCCTAACTTCAAACACGCATGTCCGAAGTAGATATATATATGTAAAAAATTATATTAAAATATGGATACAGTTTAAATGGCGGTTTAAAACTGGCTGCCCTATTCTCCAGCCAAATATATAATAATAAAGAAAACGAAGGCCAAAACTAATCATAAATGATCACTTTTTAGCCTATTGTAATTGAAAAATAATCATTATCATAGAGTTTTAAATTTCATAGGTAACTCTTTGGATATTGTCACATGATCATAAATATATTGAATTTTAAACTCTATAAAAATGACTATTCTTTAAAGATAGACCTAAAAAGTGACCCGAGAGCTATTTTCAGAAAAAGAAAGGGGACCTTACAATTTTAACCAAGAGGTTAAAAATATTATGTGCGTCTAGCCGTAATCATTTGCAGCCAGGACAAATATATCTTAAATGTGTAATAAATGTATAATAAATGTGTAATAATTATACAATCAATGTATGCTTTTAAAGAGAATAATCTCTTGATTATTTTTATTAATGAAGAAGTATATATACAAATATACAATATCTAAATATGAAAAATAAATCTACCTTTTTCTACTATAATTTTAATAACTTTTCCTAATACAAGACTAATACCATAATTACACTTGTACAAGAATTCTACAAATAATATACCAAAAACCGGTCCTTGATATACACGGACAAACCGTGTATATCACGCATTCTGTCACACCCCCACAGTCATAGCGGGCGGTTGTCGTACGCTGAGACTGTCCCTAAAATCTTCAAATAGAACCAAGGGAAGACCCTTAGTAAAGATGTCAGCAATTTGGTACCTTGAAGGGACATGCAAGACACGTACTTGTCCACGAGCTACCTTTTCGTGAACAAAGTGAATATCCATCTCGATATGTTTAATGCGCTGATGTTGGACCGGATTACCAGAGAGATAGACGGCACTAACATTATCACAATAGACCAAAGTAGCTTTCTGAATAGGAAAGTGAAGCTCAGATTACACAGCTAACATAACTCAGACACCACATTGGCTACCCCTCGATACTCGGCATTCGCACTAGAGCGTGATAACGTAGACCGTCGCTTTGCTGACCATGAGACCAAGTTATTACCAAGAAACATACAATAACCAGACTTGGATCGTCTGGTATCTGGACAACCATCCTAATCAGCATCTGTATACGAGACAAGTGTAGAAGTCGATGACGGATAAAGATGCAAGCCATATTCAAGTGTTCCCTGGATGTATCGTATAATGCTAGAGATGGCAGTGGATCCTGGACCCGGTGGATCCAGATCCATTTTATAGGATATGGATCTTCAAAATTTGGACCCGACGGATCCGGATCCGTTTCTGACGGATCGGATCTGGATCTGGATCTGGATCTGGATCTTGTATTTGAGATCCGTATCCGGTCCAGATCCGACCCGTGGATATGTGTTTTATTAAATATATTCATAACCTAGAATGTAATTTTATAAGTATTTTTCTTAAAATTGCTAAGCACATCCTTGCAAGTTTAATTATCAAAACAAGTTTAATTTATTCCCGCGTTAACTAAAAAACAAAAAAATAAAGAGGTAACTTCGATAATAAAATTAATGTTATATTAGTGAATGACTAGCATCTCCATAGACAAGTAGTTAAAATTATATTCATTTCATTTGTGAAGATTCCAAGCACATGCAAGTTCTGCATTGTGGAAATACTAATCAGCATTTTCCACAACTATTGTCATTGTCCAACATTTTTAATTAATAGCTCACAATCAAAACGAGACAACGAACAAAATATCTCATACACAGTAAACTGTTAGCTAAGTAAAAATCGTTTGTCAGTTCAAAAAAAATTCTTAGCAAGGTTATATTCTTAGCAAGACAATTTTTTTTACATGTGGATCCAGATCCGATCCGTGGACCAGGTGGATCCTATGAATCCGGATTTGGATCTGATTTTTATGGACCCGATTGATCTGGATCCGGATCTGAATTCAGGTATGAAAAATGGATCTGGATTTGGATCTAGTAGGATCCGGTCCAGATCCGATCCGTTGACATCCCTATATAATGCGTTTGAGTGCATTCATGTGCTCAACCCTAGGATCATGCATAAACAAACACACATGATGTACGACTTATGTAATATCTGGTCTCGTGAAAATAAGTTACTGAAGAGCTCTGGAAAGACTGCGATAGTGGGTGGGATCTTCGTAACGTGAGCCAGCCGAAACACCCAGCTTGGGTTTAGTATCAACAGGAGTGGAAGTAGACTTACACGAGGACATACCAGCCCTTTCAATTATCTCAACGACATACTTCCGTTGTAATAAGAATAACCCACCTGCATGACGAGTGACAGCAATCCCCAAGAAGTAACTTAAGTGTCCCCAAGTCTTTCATAGAAAATTTTGAACTGAGAAGGGACATGATAAACTTGCGCAAATTATCAGAGGAGGCAGTCAAAATTATATCATCTACATATAACAGAATGTATGCTAGAGAAGTACCACGCTGATAGATGAACAGAGAATGATCAAACATGCTGTGAGAAAACCCAATAGTAGACACATAATCTGCAAACCGCTTATACCAAGCCCGTGGGGCATGCTTAAGCCCATATAAGGACTTCTTCAGAAACAGTCATAGTGAGGATAATTTAGGTCCTTAAAACCCAAGGGCTGATGCATGTATATTGTCTCCTTAAGATCATCGTGTAAGAAAACATTTTTCACATCCAGCTGATGAATGAGTCATGCTTTCGAGAGAGCCGATTAAGCACAGTGCGAATGGTTGCCGGTTTGACCACCGGACTAAATATCTCTCCACAATCCACGCCAACCTGTTGTGTTTTACCATCACCTACAAAATGGGCCTTATGCCTCTCTGAAGAATCGTCAGAATTTTCTTTATGAGTAACAATTAACATAGACCGAATAATATTAACACCAGGCGGATGGGGCAGCAACTCCCACGTCTTATTTTCAATAAGAGCATTATATTCGTCATCCACGGCCAATTTTCAATTCGGGTCATGAAGGGCAGACATTAGGTTACGTGGTAGGGGTGATTTAGTGACATTTGAATTAACTATGAATATTCATGAAGAAATGAATGTCGGGCTCTTCCTTTCACTGCTAACCCCATTTTCAACATGCTGAAACTTTCTGTTTCGTCGAGCCCCGAGCTTGTGGTTAAAATATCATTTTGGTTTAAAAATACCCCGTTGGCTATGAGTAACGGGCCCTTGACTTGAGATAGAATTGGACTGGATTACGGGATTGGGTCAGCAATGGATTGGCCAGCAGGCAGTGGGCCTGCTAGCCCAATAACGGCTGGCTGACGACATGGAGTTGGGGGAGAAATATTTGGGCCAGAAACTGGACCGAGACTGGTCTGAGACTCGGAAGCAGAAACTGGACCCAGATCGTCACTAGGTCGAGACACTGGAACAATGGGTTGTTGGACTAAATGATGGACGACGTACGGAGAGAGCCCATCATCCAAAAAATTATAAGCACTAGACACAAAATTAGACAGTTTAGCAAACGAAAATTGGGTTTCATAAAAAATAACATGGCAACTAATGATGATTTTATTAGCGGATAAATCAAAATATTTGTAACCACGATGAATAGACAGATAATCCAAAACACACAAGCGGTAGAACGGGCTTGAAGTTTGTTAATTGTAGTGGATAAAAAAGCGGATAGCACAAACACTCAAACACCCTAAGATAAGAATACGTCTTTATGATAAATAATTTTTAGGGGTGATTGATATGCTAAACCTTTGCAAGGGAGTATGTTCAAGAGGTAAGTAGCCATTTGTAATGCATGCTGACAAAAAGATGGGGGTAATGAAGCATGTGCTAGTAAGGTTCGGACAATGTTATTAATGATACGAATTTTTCGTTCGGCCTTCCCATTTTGTGAGGACGTATGAGGACAAGAAAACCAAAAAAGTATGTCATGAGTGTCACAAAATTCCCGAAATGGTCCATTATCATATTTTCTACCATTATCACATTGAATGTTTTTAATTTCCCGTTCAAATTCGGTACGGATGAAAGCTCTAAATTTTAAGATTGTGGAAAAAACTTGAGACATTTTATATAATGGAAAAATCCACAAAAAATTAGAATAATCATCCAAAATAAAACACAATACTGATGGCCCAAAGAACTCCAAATGGGAGATGTCCATAAATCACTATGAATAATGTCAAAAGGCATCGATGTACTAGAAGTAGAGGCTACAAACGGTAATCTAACATGTTTTCCTAATGGACACGAAAGAAAAATATGAGTACTACGAGTATTCTTACAATCAATAAAATTATTATTACAAAGAGACGAAATAATATATGACACTGGATGACCCAAACGTGCATGCCACAAGGAAGGTGCAAGGGCGACAAATGTTGAAGGTGTGGCTTGACTCGTGGAAATTGTGGTGATGGTGATTGGATAAAGCTCTCTCCGACTATTACATCTCATTAGAGGTATCCCCGTCTTGAAATCCTTCACATAAAATCCAAAAGGGTCAAAGTTAACAGAAACTCAATTATCAGTTGTGAATTTTCGGACAAACACCAAATTTTTAATTAAGTGAGGAGCATGAAGGACATTGTTAGGACGAGAGGTGGATGTAGGGGGGGGGGACAAATTTATGTGACCATAACCACAAATTGGAATTGAATTGCCATTACCAACAATTATGCCACGATTTTTGCTCAAATTGAAATAAGACGAGAGATTACCTTGTTCGGACGTCATATGAGAAGTGGCTCCGATGTCCATGTACCAATTTGTGTCTGGAGAATTTAATCCAAGTGTATGCATCGCGATCCTGATATCCGTGGGTGTCGAAACTGTTGCTGGGCCCGCAGGCACGAAGGCCTGCTGAGGCCGAGGCCCGAGCAGGCCAGCCTGCTGCCAAGGCCCAACAACTGGATGTCTGGATTGAAACTGCTACGAATTGAGCCTCTGCTGGCTGGCCCAATTCTATGGGTAAACTGCTGGGACTGGAATTGTTGGCCCACTGCCATGCCACTGCCCAGGCCCACTGGCTAGCGGCATTGTTGGCCTACTGCCATGCCACTGCCCGGCCCAACCTGTGGTTGCCCCTGCCGGCTGCCACCCTGACCACCGCTGCCGCCACCGTTGCCATCGCGGCTGCCGCCTTTTCCGCTGAATTTCTGATTTTGACCCTCGTTTTCCACCCCTGTTGTTCCAATTTGGAGTGGAATTAGCCGAAGATGATGGAGAGTAGGAATTTTGTGGCGAGGCCGTCATCATGGCGGAATTTGCTCCAGTTGCAGCCTTTTTAGCCAACCCCGCCTCTTCAAGGGTGAGCATAGACCGTGCTTGGTAAAACGGAGGAAGAGAGCTGCTTTGACGAAGAAGAGTTCCAACACCATTATATGTCTTGGATAGGCCTGCAACCATTTCTGATACAATGAAAGAGAATAATCCCTTGATTATTTTTATTAATGAAGAGGTATATATACAAATATACAATATCTAAATTTGAAAAATAAATCTATCTTTTCCTACTATAATTCTAATAGCTTTTCCTAATACAAAATTAATATCATAATTATACTTGTACAAGAATTCTATAAATAATATACCAAAAATCGGTCGTTGATATTATATCACGCCTTCTGTCAGCTGTATTCATACTAATTATATAATGATTATATTAGCTAAATGTTATCAAAACAAACACTTACTATTTTTTAAATGGGCCACTTTGGATTGTTGTGTTGAAAAAAATCCCAAAAGGAAATCCTCTGCTTTTTAAAAACAAATCAACCACAAGTGTAAGTGACTATTATGAAAGATATTTTCTAAATTGTTATAACACGGGTGTGTTTGACATTTGAGAAAATATATATTTTAAAAAATATTTTTCAATTTTTTCATATTTGATTGATCAAATATATTTTCTCTAGAAAAATATATTTCATTTTTTTTTTAAAAATGACTTCCCCATTGGAAAGGAAACAAGTTTCATAAGCACACACTAAAGTCATTGTCTCTTTCCCATCCACCTCCCTACCCCTCCCACCCCCAACTCCACCCATTCTCATAGTGTCTTTTTATGTTATATATATAATTTTTTGTGATAATTTTATGTTTTCTTACTTACCAAACATAAAAAAGTAAATAAAAAATTCCTTATTTCAAAAAAATATTTTCTTTCAACGAAACACACACTAAAAAGAACCGTAGATTATTGGGTAGGAAAGGTAGGTAAAATGCACAAGTTTTTTTTTTAAAAAAAGAAAAATAAAATGCACAAGTTTTTTTTTTAAAAAGAAAAATAAAATGCACAAGTTTAAAAAAATATATATATATATATATATGTCGTATAAGCTGTCAACCGCCGAACCAATGATCGATTCATTTCTTTTAAACTGTTTTTCTTCAAAAAGAGTCAAATACATTTTATTAAAACTAATCAACATCAGGTTAATAATCTTTGCTGATTTTGATTGATGTTGGAGAAATTAGGGACTTGATTCAAGAGTTCCCTTATTATCTGACATATAGGCTTTAGAGGGGGTAATGTCGCGTGACTTTGATGCATAGATAGAAGCTAATCGCTATCCTAAACTAACCTTTTGATTAAGTTAAAGTCAAAGTTCATTTCTTTTTGACTATTTGTTCAGTATGCCTCAAATGCACACTTCTTGGATTATTTCACATATATCCCTCAAACATTTAATGCTAATTAATGTCTTCTAAATTTAACTACAATTCATTCTATAGTTTAGGGGTCGTTTGGTAGCTGATTAGAGTTATGAATAAATTAGTTATGAAACAAATTATGTAGAAATTAGTTATGCAAGGTTTATGAGGTAATCAATTTATATATATATATATATATATAATCAGAGTCTTTACAATTTTTGTATTTGATTTTTATACAAATTGCAAATATTGTCATAATCTTTTATATTGTTTGTTTTAAATTTTGTTTTCTATTTGAAATTATTGAAAAATAATACGATTTCTGTTTCAATTTATGTGATATTTTTTTTCTTTTTAGTCCATGCAAAAAGAACGATACCTTTATATATTTAGTAACAATATAACTACGACTTATTACACTACAAAAAATGGGTAATCTGCGGAGGCTGAAAGTGTTATTCGCAGAGGTTAAAAACCTCCGCTATTTGCTGATAGCAAATTATGGAGATTCTTAATCTCCGCGAATCGCACTTTCAACCTCCGCAAATTACTCAATTTTTATAGTAATTTTAGACCTCAAATTTTAAAAATCTTCGTTTTATTCTTAAAATATTTATCCAGTCAAACACTTTCATATAAATTGAGATCAAAAGAGCATTGTATTTCATGGGGACATACGTTCCATGCTTTGAAGTTAACATTTTGTCTTATTATAGATAAACGCTTTTTAAAGTTTCCAATTCTAAACACCACTATAGCGATGGGTTCTTTTCACCCTTCCCTCTCTTTCTTGAATCAACAAACAAATTGATTGATAAATGAGGAGCATTCAAACTTAGAAAAAAGCCTTTGCGTGAGCATTGGTAATTGGTGAATGATGCGGAAGTGAGAATGTTAGTTTGCGTATTTCGTGTCAAGTCAAATTAAGATAATTTTAAATTTCATATTAAGTTAAATTAGGATAATCCTTTTGTGACGGAGGAAGTATCTAGTATTTACTCCTTTAATTTAAAAAAAAAACAAGAATTTAGATGATAAAATCCCAATTTAATTACTAGAGAATAAAAATAGTCATATAATGGCTCCTCCCTAAGTGGTGAGTCAGTAACTACAGTGACATATAAGAGGGAATATTTAATTGATATTAGTTGTCAAAAAGCATCTGGAAAGCCAGTTTAGGGAGTTAAAGGATTAAAAGGAATAAAAATAGGTTTGGTGAAAATCCCACACACATGACCTTGATTGAGAGCATCATATATACAGAGAGCATAACTAAGACTAACTAGGTTTTTGATAAATCTTTTAACATTTTATTAAGTTAATCATCCACTAATGGAATAGTCTCATGGAGCTCATCACTTAATTACTATTCCCCTGACCAATCATGCCCACTTTCCCCTTTAGCTAAATACTCTTTATGTCAGTGGGCATTTCCCTTTTTGTGCCATATAAACCCCAACCCCCACCCCCCATCTCCACAAAAAAGTTCCTTATACTCCCTACATGTGAACCTTAGATCCCACTATAGCCACATAATTTTTTAAATGAAATTATCATCTATTCGTTAAGGGAAAGGTACGGTACACGTACCATGTAAATGAAATTAAAACCATAAAGTTATTCATGTATGAAGACAAAAGATACAGACTGTGTACAAAATATATAAAAAATTAGTACCTCAAGATCTATCTATAAAGCTTTTGATTTTTTCCTCTTTCTGTTAGACTAGATTAATTTAAAATCGTAAAGTACTTGGGAATTCAACTTTAGGTCCTTGGTGATTGACTTGAAAATATATAGAATATATACATAAATTTGGGTATCTTAGCGTTTGAAGTTTTTCAACATTAGAGTGTAAATAGTTCCTTTATGTCTAAAATAACGATGTTTACCCGTAATAACGATGTTTATCCGTAAATTAGTACAGTTAAAATTGTTTAGTAGTTTAAAGGACACATAGATTTAGCTTAAGCAAAGAATAAGATAATGAAATTAGTAAAGTTAAATCATGAACGAAATGAAACGGAATAAAATGAATAATTGATTAGAAGTAGTCTGATTTGTCTAAGCTCGGATGAATCTCCTTATGAAGATGTCTCTGAAACGACTTCAGCTTTGATAAAACAACGATAAACCAGAATAAAACAACTGGAATAACTTGTATAGTGCTATGTTGTGAGAGCTGTAATTGTTAATTGTAGAGTTGGATGTCCTTCCAACATGAAGACTGAGCTTTTATAAGGGTGAAAACAATCTTTATGCCAGTGAATCTCGCTAAATTAAAGTGTAATAATTAAGACATTAAAAGCTTTAAATGTTAAGAGAATAATGTTTGACGTCATATCCGGACCGGATCAATAGTGATCAATGCTCATAACTTCCTCTGATTGTGACTGTAGTAACCTGTCCAGTTTCGTTTCCTAAGTTGCTTACTCTGGGCTTGCGTCTTAACCGGACTCATGAACATCACACCTTGCCTCGAACTTTGCACCCTATTTTCCACTTGATTTTCGAACATGTGATTGACCAACCGCCGGTAGGTTGCCCCAATTTTTTTTAAACCAAACGACATTACATTATAACAGTAAGTTTCGTACTTAGTTATGAAAGAAGTTTTCTCTTGGTCCTTTGGGTTTATCCTATTTTGGTTGTACCCAGGATAGGCGTAAAAAAAACTTAGCATCTCACGTCCTCCCGTCACATCAATCATACAATCAGTGTGCGACAACGGGAATGAGTCTTTTGGGAAGCCTTTTTTAAATCCTTATAATCTACACACATTTTAAATTTATTTCTCTTTTTGGGTACGACGACAATATTAGCTAACCATTCGGGGTAATTTACTTCCCGGATTGACCCTATGTTAAGCAAGTTCGTTACCTCTTCATTCACAAACTTATTCTTGTACTCCACAATCGGCCTCTATTTTTACTTCACTAGTGTGAACCTGGGGTTCAAGCTTAGCTTGTGAGTACTAATCGCCGGTGGAATTCATGTCATGTCTAAATGAGACCATGCAAAGCAATCTGCGTTCGCTTTAAAAAAATTAATTAATTTAAGCCTGAGCTTTGGGGTTAACTGGGTGCCCAGACATACCTTTCTTTCAGGCCAATGTACGAACAAGATTACTTGCTCTAGCTCTTCAATAGTTGACTTGGTGGTGTCCGAGTCCTCAGGTACCACAAAAGATGTCGGGACCCCAAGCTCATCTTCGAGTTCCTCCTCTGATTGTTCTCCCTTAAGGTTTGGAGTTGTATTCTGATCATTTTCACTATTTCCCGCGGTGTCTGTTGACTCTTCAACTGGTCCGCAGGATAACTCCGGCTCCGATAATTGATATTTATATTTCTCTTCATCTTTAGTTATGTTATCAGCTCCTTGATGGAAAACATTTCCTTTGTCGCTGAATGCTCCTCTCGGATCTTCTTGATGCCCTCCGGAGTTGGAAAATTTTACCAGCAAATGCAACATTTAGGGGATTGCCTTCATGTCATGCATCCATGATCTCTAAAAAATTGCATTGTACCTTATATCACCGTCTATTACATAAAATTTGATTTCCTTCGGCATTCCCCCAGCATCGATAGGCACCACAATCTCACCCTTGGTCATCTTGCTGGCCTTATTAAAACCGGACAAGACCCTTATTATTGGGATAACCTTGTTGAGTATGTCCATTTGCTGATGGCTTTTCCAACGGATGATATTAGACGAGTTACCTGGATCAATCAGAATACACTTAATATGTAATGAATCAATATTGACATAGATTACCAATGCGTCATTGTGTGGAAACAAGATGCCTTCTGCGTCTTCACCGGTGAAGGTGATCGTATCCTCGAGGGGTATCTCCCGAGTTATGGACACTTTAGTTTTCTTAGTCGTTGCGAAAGTTGTCCCGGCTACCTTAAATCCTCCAATAATCATAGTGATTACATGATGTGGTGTAACCGATTTGGTCGATTCTTCCGTTTCCATGCCTATTCCATAGTTACCTCAGGCCCGATCACTTAGGAATTTCCTTAAGTGACCATTCTTTAAAAGCCTCACGGCCTCTTCTTGAAGATGCCGACAGTCCCCAGTTCTATGGCCATTAGTACTATGGAACTCATATATCACGTTCGGATCCTTTTGATTTAGATCCATCCGAATTTGTTTGGCCACTTTGTCTTCTTTATTCATCTAATTGTCGACACCAACTTCCCTATATCGACATTGAACTTATACTCGGACAATCTCGGAGCCTCAGTCCTACTAGAAGACGACAGATCCGCTCCACCTTTGCTCTCTAGTCTCATGTTACAGTGTTTATCAAACTCTAACCTTTTCTGAAACGACGAGTATTGATTACCATGACCCCTCTCTAATCGTGACCTATTCGACATGTTATACGGTTGATACCTATCTCTCAACGACCTCAACTCAGATTTAGAAACTGCGCTTTGGCCTATCTTGATAGCAGTTTCGACCAATCAACCCTGAAGAGCCGAAGGCCTTAACTGATCATCTTCAACTTTGATTTTAGACTCATACCTATTATGGACATACAACCATGTCATTGTTGGGAACCCCAACATATTTTATTTCAACTTAAGCGAAGCACTCGAGCTCTTGGGATTTAAACCCTTAGTGAATGCTTCAGCTTCCCATTCATCTCGTACTGCTGGTAGCAACATCCTTTTCTTCTTGAACCGGATCACAAATTCACGTAGTAGCTCTGTATCCCCTTGGAAAATTTTGAAAATATCCGCCTTCCTAGCTTGCAGTATTTTTGCTCCAACATGTGCTTTAACAAAAGAATTCACAAGCATTTCAAATAAAATGATTGAATATTCGGGTAAGAGAGAATACCATGTCATAGTTCCCTTGGATAAAGTTTCTCAAAAATTCTTTAGTAGAACAAATTTTATCTCATATGGATCCATGTCGTTGCCCTTTATTACACATGTATACGCCGTCACGTGTTCCTGAGGGTCTGTTGTTCCATCATACTTAGGGATGTCCGACATCTTAAACCTATTGAGCATCAGCTTCGACGCTGCACTCAGTGGGAAAGGCAGCTGGATGTATCTCCTTGAATCTATCCCCTTTAGTAATAGAGGTGCACCCGGAATATGATCTATTCGAGTGTTAAACTCCTTTTCGCTTGCTCCAACTAGGTAATCAAGGCTTGCATGCACTTCAACACATCAGTTGTACCATTGTTTCTTGAACCACTACATTCCTCAGTTCCTACCACAACGTCATTATTGGTAACGCCGCCATGCGGGGTTTTGGTGGGAGTGATTTTCTCATTCTTTTGTAGCTCCGTTATTGCCTCCCGTTATTTCTCCAACATTATAAATATCCTTGTCAGCTCTGACCCAGTGACCCTGAGCCTGGTCTGAGCATCATCATCCTCATCGTTCGGGTTGTGATCCCTTCTGATGCGCCGTGGCACATGAGGAGAAGTCCTCTGCTCATTCCTAGCTCTTGGCTGACCAGTTGCTGGATCAATTTCCTGGCCATTGTTGTTCAAGTCATCTACTCCATTTTCTGACATTGTATAACCTGAATTCACATGTGTTAACCATAAAAAGAATATAATCGAGCCTAAACAACACCACAATTGTCCTTATCCCCACGGTGAACGCCAAACTGTTTATCCATAAATTGGTATAATTAAATTTGTTAACTGATTTAAAGGACATGTGGATTTAGCTTAAGCGATAAATAAGATAATGAAATTTGTAAAGTTAAATAATGAACAAATTAAAACGGAATAAAATAAATAATTGATTAAAAGTAGCCTGATTAGTCTAAGCTCGGATGAATCTCATGATGAAGATGTCTCCGGAACGACTTTGGATTTGATAAAACAACGATAAACCGGAATAAAATGACTGAAATAACTTGTATAATGCTATATTGTGAGAGTTGTAATTGTTAAACGTAGAATTGGATGCCCTTCCAACATGAATGTTGGGTTCCTTTTATAGGGGTGAAAACAGGGTCTTTATGCCCGTGAATCCCTCTAAATTTAAGTGCAATAATTAAGACATTAAAAGCTTTAAATGTTAAAAGATTAACGTCTGGTGTCATATCCGGGCTAGATCAACATTGATAAATTCTCATAACTTCCTCCGATTGTGACCGTAGCAACCCGGCCGATTTCGTTCCCTAAGTTGCTTATTCCAGGCCTGCGTCTTAACCAGACTCATGAACATCACACCTTGCCTCGAACTTTGCACATGTACTTTTCACGTGTCATGTTAAAGTTTACCGTATACAAACGAGAAGAAAACATTTTTTGTTCTTAGAAAGATATAAGCGTATTCCTCCATGGTTCTAACATTGTAAAAGCTCAAGTTGCTGAAAAATGGAATAACTAAATGATAGAGGGGTTAATTTCATCGTATTTATGATCATGGCACTTTATTCATTATAACAATAAAATTATGAAATAATTTTTTTATCACATTAAAGTAACTTATAACACAATTAAATCACATAACTTTATACATTATAATAAGAAAGTCATATAACTATTTTTATTACATATAGTAATTGAACTTTACACACTACTATAAATATAAAGTCACTAAAACCTTACCCACTATATAACCACAATGTTTTTACCCATCGAGAAAACTTTACTATTAGAAGATAAATTATATTGGCTAAACTTAGTTACTTTAGTGGAGAAAAAGTAGTAATCATTTAACATTACCGCTTTAATAGGTAAAATTTAGTTACATTTATTCCGACAAAAAAATAGTGTAATGTTACTAGTTACAATGGAAGAAATTCAACGAAAATACGTGAGATTAACGGACCGATAGAGTATCTAGTACCATAATTCACACTGTTTAAAGAACAAAAATTTCAAACAAATAAATCTAAAAATAAGAACTTTAAATACGGAGAAAAGGTTGCAAAAAGAAGAAAGACAAAGATTGTTTTTGTTGTCATTACGAATAATTCACTCTTTCTTTTATTTAACTAAACACATTTCCTTGCAACTTTCAAATATCCACCAAAGGAAAACGAAGCAAGAACATATTCTTTGATAGGATCTCAATTAATCGACAAATGGAAAACGATTATGTTATAAAATAAAGAATATCAAGTAAATACACCAGAGACAAATATAGAGAGAGACTGATTTATTATTTAATTTTTAACTAATATACAAATGAACTGAATTGTCTTCCTATTAATAGAGAAAAAGAAGCAAAGCTGCAAGGCTATTCAGGTTGCTGCTGCTGGCAAGCTGCCTGCTTGAACTACTTGCAAGTTATCTGCTTGAGTTACTTGCAAGTTGTCTGCTTGATTGCAAGCCTGAGGAAGCTGTTGCAAGGCTTTTCAGGAAGTTGCCGGCAAGCTGTCTGCTTGAGCTACTTGTAACCTATCTGCTTGAGCTACTTGCAAGTTGCCTGCTTGATTGTAAGCTTATCAGATGACTGCGTATTTGAATGGACATACAAATACAGTATAATTAAAAGCACTCCGACTTGGATGTTCATTAATATATAATGTGCCTCATTAAAATCTTACTAGGAAAAATTCAGTGGGAAATATCCAAGTGAAGAAAAAAGAGTACACATCTAGTAATATGTATTACAAGTTGTCTCGTTAAAAACTTATTAGGAAAACTCAATAGGAAAAAACCTTGGTTAAGGATAAAAAGAGTATAACACGTACTTTGCTCCCTCTAATGAAGATCACAATTCAGATGTTTAAGTCTTCACATTCCTATCTTATTGACCATCTTCTCTAAAATTGAAATCGGTAAAGATTTGGTGAACAAATCTGTAGGATTGTTGCTTGAGCGGATTTGCTGCACATCAATATCACCATTCTTCTGAAGATCACATGTGAAGAATAAATCTGGTGAAATGTGTTTTGTTCTATCTCCTTTTAATTGAGCTATGCATGCAATATTATCTTCATTTAAGACTGTGGGTATTTTTGTATCACACTTCAGGCCACATCTTCCTCTGATGAGATGTATCACTGATCTCAACCACACACATTCTCTACTTGCTTCATGAATAGCTATTATTTCAACATGATTCGAAGAAGTAGCAACAATAGACTGCTTTGTAGATCGCCATGATATAACAATGCGGAATAAATAGATAGCCCGTTTGAGATCGAGCTTTATGTGGGTCAGATAAATAATATGCATCAGCATAACCGACAAGATATGCACTATCTTTATTAGCATAAAACAGACCCATATCAATAGTACCCTTTAGATATCAGTATATGCTTAATTCCATTTCAATGTCTCCGTGTAGGAGAAGAGTTACATCTTGCTAGTAAATAAATAGAAAATGCTATATCACGTCTTGTAGCGTTAGCAAGATACATAAGTGCACCAATTGCACTAAGATATGGTACTTCAGGACCAAGAAGCTCTTCATTTTCTTCTTCAGGTCGGTACATATCATTATTCACTTTAAGTGAGCGAATAATCATTGGAGTACTTAAAGGATGCACATTGTCCACGTAAAACTATTTAAATACTTTTTCAGTATAGGCAGATTGTGGGATAAAGATCCCATCTGCTAAATGTTCATTTGCAGAATAAGATAAAATTTTGTCTTATCAAGATCTTTCATATGAAATTCTTTCTTTAAATATTCGATTGCTTTGTGAACCTCTTCTGTAGTTCCAATGAGATTTATGTCATCAACATAAACAACAAGTATAACAAACTCTGATTTTATTTTCTTAATAAAAACACATGGACAAATGGCATCGTTTATGTAATATTCATTTATCAAGTACTCACTGAGAGATTGTACCATATGCGCCCTGATTGTTTTAGACTATATAATGATTTTTGTAATCTTATTAAATACATCTCTTGAGACTTTAAACCAAATGCTTCAGGCATTTTAAATATTTCTGGAATTTTCATATAAATTTTATTATCAAGTGAGTCATAAAGATAAGCTGTAACCTCATGTATAAGATGTATTTCAAGGTTTACATGTACAACTAAACTGATGAGATATCGAAATGTTATGTCATCCATCGGATGTTTGGATTACCGACCCATAAATCTCCCATTTAGCAAGTGAGTTCAATTCAGATTAAACTGCTTCTTACCATTTTGGCCAGTCACATCTTTATAGACAATATTCGATAGATTGAGGTTCCCGATCCTCACTGTATTTCGTAATGTTCAGTACAATATTATATGTAAAAATATTATCCACAATTATCTTTGATCGATTCAAATCGATCCCATCACCAGTAGAACTTAATAATAGTTCTTTACTCACTTGAGTCTCGGGTTCATTGATATCCTCAAGAAAATCAGGATTAATTAGATTTTGAATCTCACTATGAGATCCTTTCATAGTGCCATTTTATCATTTTCGTACTTCTTTTTATAGGATATTTATCCTTGGAACCCAATGATCTTCCACGCTTCAGACGTGTATGGGATTCAGAAGCTATGGCACTAGCAAATTGTTTTTCTGGGACATCAATTCGGATATGCGCATTCTCTGCAGGGATATGCGACTTAGTTATCCATTTCAAATTAGTAAATGCATTCGACATCTGATTTGCTATTTTCTGCATGATCTTCTGGACCATCATCTCACATATAGGGGAATGTGGATCAAAATGAGAGAGCGATGAAACTTTTCACGTAATTTCTCTTTTGATTTCCTTTTTCTCTCCCCCTAATTGTGGAAAATTTGTTTGATTAAACCGACAATCTGCAAATCGAGCAGTGAATAAATCTTTCGTCAATGGTTCAAGGTAGCGAAGGGTGATTCAAACCCAACATATATCCCAAACGGTTTTTGGGGTCCATCTTAGTGCGTTGTGGTGGTGCAACCGACACATATGTATCACAACCAAAGATTCAGAGATGAGCAATATTTGATTCATGACCAAATATTAATTATGACATAGAGTATTTGTTATAATGAATTGGTCTGAAAAGAATAAGCGATGTAGCATGTAAGATAGCATGACCCCATACGGTAGTGGGCAACTGTATTTTCATAAGTAGTGGTCTTGCTATCAGTTGCATGCACTTAATAAATGACTCAGCAAGGGCATTTTAAGTATGGACATTAGCTACAGGATGTTCAACCTTTATCCCAACTGATAAACAATAATAATCAAAAGCTTGATATGTAAATTCTCCAGCATTATTGAGGCGTATAGCCTTAATGGGATAATCTGGAAACTGTTCCCTTGAGCGTATTATTTGTGCCAATAATTTCATAAATGCCAGATTGCGAGACGATAGGAGACACACATTAGATCATCTTGAATATATGTCTATTAGGAACATAAAATATCTGAATGACCCACAAGGTGGGTGAATAGATCCACATATATCTCTATGTATACGTTTTATAAAGGTAGGGGATTCAATGTTGACGTTCATTGGCAATCGTCTTGTTATCAATTTACCTTGACAACAAGCAGCACATGAAAATTCACCACTTTCAAGAATTTTCAGGTTCTTAAGTGGGTGCCCATTTGAATTTTCTATGATTCACCTCATCATTATTGATCCAAGATGACCAATTCGGTCATGCAAAAGCACAAAAATAGTTGAATCAGTAAAATTCTGATTTACGATAGAGTGTGCTTCAATTGTACTAATTTCTGCATAATACAGGCCGGAAGATAAAATTGGTAATTTCTTCAAAATATATTTCAGGCCTGAGACATTCTTGGTAATACCAAGATATTCAACATTTATTTCATTTAATGTATCAACATGATAACCATTCCGGCAGATATCTTTGAAACACAACAAGTTTCTTGGAGATTTAGAAGAGAACAATGCATCTTCTATAACAAGTTTTGTCCCCTTAGGCAGAAATATAATAGCTCTTCCAAAGCCTTCAATCAATTTCAAATTACCAGAAGTTGTAGTAACATTTGCTCTTTGAATATGACATGAGTTGTTCCACTATCAATCAACACAAAGATCTTCATGATTGATCATTAATCCAAACCAAAATTTCAGAAACTTTCATATTTTATTCAAAATAAAAAAAACATAGACAAATCAAACACTATAGTAAATGTCATTATCAAACAATGATTTACACATTATTTACAATATTCATAACCATACAAATCAAATTACTAAAATAAAACATGACTTATTTTATGTATTAACATGGTTATACTAGCTAATACAAATAACATGAATTAAAATATTTTAAGTTTCTACATTTTCATCACTGATTACAGGATCTATTTCTGGGAGTGCAAAGTAATCAGCTACATCCAAATGCATGA
Organism: Anisodus tanguticus; assembly: GCA_034509755.1. Taxonomy (NCBI): domain Eukaryota; kingdom Viridiplantae; phylum Streptophyta; class Magnoliopsida; order Solanales; family Solanaceae; genus Anisodus; species Anisodus tanguticus. Next base: position 17,569,596 of record CM067540.1, read on the forward strand.
AGTTATCATGATCTTCAGAAATGAAATTTGCTTCAACATTCTTTTCTGCCTACTTTAGAGAGGCTTGATAAAGTTCAACTAGGTGTCTTGGCGTACGACAAGCGCGGGCCCAATGCCCTTTTCTATCACATATGTGGCATTTATCTCCTGGATTTCTCCTTTTCACCGATTCACACTTTTCATCCTTCTTTTGAATGATATTATTTGGTGTAAGGCGATCATCATGATTAGAGCTTTTTTCTCGATCACGGTCATGACCACTACTGGAGCCACGACGAGGATTGAGGCTACGACCTTTTTTACGCATAGCTTGATGGAAATTTGTCTCGTTCACTTTAGGGAATGGACTAGAACCAGTAGGTCGACTTTCATGATTTTTCATTAATAACCCATTGTTTTGTTCGGCAACAAGTAAATGTGAAATTAGTTTGAAATATTTCTTAAACCCCATCTCTTGATATTGCTGCTGCAAAGTGGTGAAAGTTTTTTCCAGCATATCATTATTCGAGATATTTTCACTACATAATTTAAAATGTGATGTAGTTCTAAACATTGAAGAATTATACTCACATATTGATTTAAAATCTTGTAGCCTTAAATGGATCCAATCAAAACGTGCTTGTGGAAGAATGACCATCTTCAAATGGTCATATCTATCTTTCAAATTATTTCACAACATAAGAGGATCTTTAACAGTAAGATATTCTAATTTCAAGCCCTCATCAAGGTGATGGCGGAGGAATATTATTGCCTTGACACGGTCTTGATTTGATGCCTGATATTTATCTTTGATGGTGTCTGCCAGACCCATCGCATCAAGGTGAATTTCAGCATCAAGCACCCAAGACGGGTAGCTTTTGCCTGATATATCTAGGGCAACAAATTCACGGTTAGAAAGATTTGCCATTAATTAGGAAAAAGAAAGTCTATACCTTCGAGGCTTTTGAAGTATTTGCTTCAAATGGCAAAGTCTTGTGCTGATAACGTGTTATAAAATAAAGACTATAAAGTAAATACACCAAAGACAAATATAGAGAGAGAATGCTATATTTTTCAACTTTGAAATGGTATAAAAAATGAACTGAATTGACTTTCTATTAATATAGAAAAAGAAGCAGTTGCAAGGCTTTTCAGGAAGCTGGTGCAAAGCTTTTCAGAAGCTACTGACAAGCTGCCTGTTTGATTGCAAGCCTGAGAAAGCTGCTGCAGGGCTTTTCAGGAAGCTACTGGCAAGTTGTCTGCTTGAGCTACTTACAAGTTGTTTGCTTGATTGTAAGCTTATCAGATAAATGTGTTTTTGAATGGACATTCATAGTGCAATGTATTTATAACAGATTATTAATTATAAGGCGACTACTAAATTAAGGTAAAAGACCCAAATTTACTGTTTTTCTTTTAAATATTCTCTATTTCTAACCTCTGTTATACTATCAAGAATAAATTATCCTTCTCACTAGTAAAGTTATAAAAAATATCTCTATTTCTAACGGTGTTGCACCATAGCTATCAAACTCCCACATAACATAACATTTAGGTGAGGTGAATACGATGTGATATGCCACCTCATCACTCTCTTCCCCTTCTATTTCTTCTTCCACCTCCTCCGTGTAAAATAGTTATGCTTAGTAAAACCAATTACGTAACTGAAATAAAAATTGACTTTGGTTTGTTCGAGATAAGCGTAGAAGAGACTACAAATCAAACAACAAATAGAGATAATATTCACATAGACCCAATAGATATGCAAAAATACATGCCATGTACTACAGCTGGAATTATCTTATTTTTTGAGTGTCTGTTTTTTCCCAAAATATATATTTCAATGAATCCACCATCTCAACAAGTTTCAAAACACTATTCTTATTAATTTTGTTGCCCACGACGACAAAGAGTTTATCTAAGCACCAAAAGCGCCTACATTCTGTTGAGTTGTGGAGCCCAATTCATCGCCAACACTATGAAGATCCTACGCAGAGTGTCATTTTTTTTTTATAATGTAAGGTTATTTAGCGGAGGGTATTTTGGAAATTTCGGGCTTGTATTATGTTCGCCCTAGTTTTCTCTCTATATATATAGAATAGAGCATCGTTTGCTTTCTTTGAGGTCGAGCAAGAGAGAGAGAGAAATAGAGAATTGTAAACTCAAACTCCCTATTTGATTATCGTAAAATCTGCAGCGCCAAAGTGGATATAGCTCTCACATTGAGAGTAAACCACTATAAATCTGTGTGTTATTTGTTCTTCGCTTATTTACTATTTTCTGATTACGTAGAATTTGTGACTCAAATTCTAACACATTCACCTATCCAGTAGCCAATACCAACACAAAATTATCTGATAAAGATTTGTTTTTATTTTAGTTTTTTTATTAAGCATGGCAATTTTATACAGGGGAGGTGAAAGAGGAAATAAAAGGGGGAAAATGTGGTGAGGTAGTGTGCTATCGTTCACCTCCGACTTCACTTAAGTGTCAGGGCATGTGACATTTTAATTGTCATGGTGAAACATTAAAAATAGAGGTCTTTTTTATTACTTTGCTAACGATAGGGATAATTTTATTCCAATAATATAATGGAAAAATAATATTTAAAAGTAAGTACTCGAAAATAATATTTAAAAGTAAGTACTCGTTTGGCCAGGATAATTTATCACTTTTTTTTTTATTTTTTTACTTTATTTTAAAATCAGCGTTTGACCATGAAATTTCAAATACAACACATAAAACTTATTTTCACTTTTAGTACATTCAAACAACCAAATATTCTTTGTAAAAATTATAATTAAATTTCAAATAAAGTAAAAAACATTTAATTTTCATGACGAAACACCTACTACAGTATATTGATAAATTTGACCCTTTCTCCTTAAATTAAAGGTCGACGACTAGCTTATGCTCTTGTTTAAAAAAAACTTGGTAGTATGTTATCACTAGCTGTGTCAAATCAGTGGAGTGGTGTAAAGTTGACGAGGAAACTTGTTCATGCTCATCACCACGTGAAATTCATAATCTATATCTTTCACTCTTTCATTTATTTTATTCTTTGTATTTTGGTTGGGTGACGCAAAAAGATATTACTACAAGAATAAGGTTGAAGATGATGTGCCAACTTGTCTATCTGGGTTCTTGATTAGTCCATTTATTATGGATTGAACTGCTATTAGCAAATAGCAAGTTGGAGACTGGTTACTATTATAACATTCTCGAATTAATTAATTTACCTTCTTCTTTGTACTGATTCGTATGATAATTATTGTTTATTTTTTTCCAGAAAAGTAATTGAATGAGTAAAACTGTTTTCCCTTCCAAAATAACAAGTAAATATTACTATCGTTTAGTATTATATGCAGTGGTAGAGTCAAGTGGGGGTAAGGAGGTTCATCCGTCGATATTATATATATAAAGTTAAAATTATTTTTTTATGTATATATAGTAGAAGTTGAATTTTCTTGACTTATTTATGTGTTTTACTTCTTCATATTTTGAACCTCTTAATAACAATCTTGGCTATGCCACTAATTATATATCTTTAAAGAAATATTACTCACTCAGGTCAAGAGAGATATCCTAACTATCCTTTATTTATGTTTAAACATTTCTCTTAACTAAAGCTCACTAATTACAGCAATAAATAGGAAACGTCTTACTTTTAAAACGTCAAAGAATGTTAAACACATGGAAAGTAAACATTGCTGTAAAGTAAAAGTAGAGAAGAATCTAGTGGTGATGAGCTCCATTCAAGAAAGAAAATAAATAAATAAAAGTTAATGCGAAGAGGAGAAAAAGCGTTAAAATCACGCTCCATTCGAATGTAGACAAGAGATATAATAGGCGAATTAGGATTTATAAATTTGAAATTTTACCATAACTTGATTGATTTATTAAGTTTGAAAATAATATATTGTTTAAAAAAATATAAAATTCAACTCGAAGCAAGTACCTCTTAAACTTGCCATAAAATTTATTTAGACACTCGAACTATATGGTGTACGAACATATGATAAAATGTTTTCATTAGATGCTTTCGACTCATATTTCAGAAAAGTTTATGTGCGTGCTCACAAGCGCCTATTACATAAGTAAGTTAATCAGATAAAATATGCTTCCTTGTTTAATTATAGGCATTAGCCTCACTTTCGACTCATATTTTAGAAAGTTTATGTACGTGTTCACCCATTACGTAAATAAGCTAATCAGATAAAATATGCTTCCTCGTTTCATTATAGGCATTAACTTATTTACGTAATCACGGTTTGAAAACATGCGCTCAAGTTTTTAAAAATTTTAAGTTAGAAGTATCTAATAGGAATATTTTATCATATGTTCAGATACTTAATCGAAATAAATTATATTTCAAGTATCTAAATAAAATTTATTGAAAAATTAAGTGATGATTAATGTATTCTGCCAAATTACTAAGTTTAATTTAAATGGACCAATAACCAGGGGCGGAGTCAGGTCCGGGTTCATCCAATTGACTTCTTCACGTGTTTACTTCTTCATACTCAGAATTCTATTAGTCAAAGTCCTGACTTCGCCGTAACTCATTCTCTATATCTTGCCACTAATTTAGTGAAGAAGGTGTCCGGAAAAAATAGATAATAAGAGGGTGATGAGTTCTCATTGATTTTACCAAAACTCAGAAAGCTACTGTTGTTTGTCTTTAAGTGTTTAAGAATTTTTTGTAATGTAAGGGTCTTATTCATACTTAATTACTCGTCCAATAATGTACTAATATTGCTGCTGTTTGCCTGTTTCCCAAATGCACCCCACATACATACAAGATACAACGTAACGAGGCCATCTATTTCTTGTCCAATACAATTAATTACTGTGTTTAATAAATGATCAGACTTAATGGGCATGCATATTCTAGCAAATCAATAGTATAATTTTCATATTTATTCATTGTCAAATGAGAATTGAGTACTTGACCTTATGCTTAGCCTCTAAGTACTTATTATATCACTAATTAATTGTATTTATATGTGTAGGGTTGTTGTCAGCAAGTGTTTGATTGGACTTGAGCTAAAGTGAGTATTTGCACTTGGTGAAGAATGATTGGTGTAGAGAAAAGTTGGAATTTGGGAGGAAATTAAAGTAGATGATGAGAAAGGTTTGGTTGTACTACGCCAATCACATCTTTGTTTAGTGGCAAAAGGTCGAATTGGGTAAAATAGTGGCACAAACCCTCCATATTTGGGGAACAGCAAAAAGAATTTGGGAAGAAGTTTATGGTATATACCTCTCACCGTTTTAATTTATATGAATTTATTTAATTAGAAATAATTTAAAAAATTAAATATATAAAATTTGTGATATTAAATATATCATAAAATTGGTGTGGTTATAAGATTCTTGAAACTTTATCTTAAATACATAGAAATATTTGTATATATTTAAAGCTTCTCGTAAAAGATAAAATGAGATATTTAAATCAAATTCTTTTCAAATTAAAAAGAAAATATTCTTTTGACAATTGATTAAAAAATAAAATGACATAAACCGGAACATATAAAGCACATGAATATTAGAAATAACTTTTACTTTATTGAGTAGGTGATTACTTTATTTTCTAAGTTATTATATGAGTTTGTCTTTTTATACAGAACATGAACTCTTTAGAAAAGGCTAAATACATAAGCATTCCGTTAAACTTGACATCAATTTTCATTTTGATAGTTGAAGTTATGTTTGTTCCTATTAGACACTTCAACGTCATTTAAAGCATGTCTACTAAACACCTCATGACCTATCCGTAAAAATAATATAATGCGTGAACTTAATTAACATGCAATGACATGGCAAAAAAAAACGAATTAGTCTAGTCTTAAAAAAAGAAGCTTTTGAGTTTAAAAAAACACTGTTTCAGAAATTTCCCCCACCCCCCTGAAGCTACCCCACCCAACCCACATTCCAATAAGTATTTTTTTTTCCTAAATATCTTTTTGTGTCATGTCAGAATAAGGTGTTCAATAGATATATCTTAAATGATGTTAAAGTGTATGTAAAGAAATATTCTTTCTTGATTATTTCATTCCAAAATCATAGTACATATATTAAAATACAAACCTAATCATATGCTATAATTACGGTAAGAAATAACTATAATATATATCTACCATATACATAATATACATAATTATGACTGAATATAATTTTCCTATTCTATCACACCCTCGCAGTCGAAGTGGGAGGTCGGCATATGTTGAGACTGTTCCGAAAGTCTTTAAATAAAACCATCGGAAGACCTTTTGTAAAAATGCCGGCAATCTGATAACGTGACGGGACATGTAAGACACACACTTGTCCACGAGCAACCTTTTCGCGAATAAAGTGAATATCCAGCTCAATATGTTTAGTGCGTTGGTGGTCAACCGAATTTTCTGAGAGATAAATTGCACTAACATTATCACAATAAATCAATGTCGCCTTTGGAATCGGACAGTGGAGCTCTAAAAGAAGGTTCCGTAGACAACAAGATTCAGACACCACATTGGCAACTCCTCGATATTTTTCTTCGACACTGGATCTGGAGCCGTTTTGAGGACCAAGATACAAAATTATCCCCAAGAAATACACAATAACCAGATGTGGAGCGTCTGGTATCTGGACATCCACCCCAATCGACATATGTGTATGAAATAAGAGTGGTTGTTGAAGACGGATATAAATGCAAGCCATGATTGAGAGTGCCCTGAATATAGCACACAATGCGTTTGAGAGCATGCATGTGATCCTCCATCGGGTTATGCATGAATAGACAAACCTGTTGTACAACATAAGAGATGTCGGGCCTCGCGAAGGTGAGATGATGGATCGGCATATGGCTTGCTGGAAGAAGCACTCAACTTCGATTTAGTATCAACCAGAGTGGCGAACGACCAACACGATGACATGTCAGCTCGTTCAACAATATCCGATGCATACCTCTTTTGGGATAAAAATAAACCGCATGCATTACATGTCACAACTATCCCCAAGAAATAACTCAGTGGCCTTAGATATTTCATTGCAAACTCAGAGCCAAGAAGTGACATGATAGACTTGCGAAGAGCATCAGATGTGGCAGTAAATATAATATCATCCACATACAAAAGAATGTAAGCGATATCATTACCCTGACGGTATATGAATAGAGAATGATCAGACCTGCTGTTAGAAAACTCAGTATGTGAAACATAATCTGCAAACCTCTTGTACCAGGCCCTAGGAGCTTGTTTGAGCCCATGCGATAATTTCTTCAGCAGACACACATGATTAAGATAAGTAGGGTCTCTGTACCCCATGGGTTGATACATGTACACTGTTTCATTGAGGTCTCCATGTAGGAAGATATTTTTGACATCAAGCTGATGAAGTGGTCATGCCTTCGAAAGAGCCAGTCTGAGGATCGTTCTGATAGTTGCCGGTTTGACCACCAGACTGAAAGTCTCACTGCAATCCATATCAACCTGTTAAGTCTTTCCATCACCTACAAGACGGGCTTTGTGCCTCTCAAAAGTACCATTAAATTTTTCTTTATGACTAAAAATCCACATAGACCGAATCACATTAATATCAGGGGGACGGGGCACCAAATCCCACGTCCTATTATTAATAAGAACATTAAATTCATCATCCATAGCCATTTTCTAATTCGGATCGTTAAGGGTAGACACAGGATTACGGGGCAACGGTGACTTGGCAATATGGGTGTGAAGACCGTATTTTTTGTTTGGCTTAAAAATTCTTTGTTGACTATGAGTGACAGGCCATTGGGCCAGAATTTGATTTGGGCTAGACGAGAATAATGGACTGCCCGACAGTGGGTTGGCAGTGATTGGACTTCCGAGCAGTGGGCCAGCGAATGATGGGTTGCTCGAGCTTGAAGGTGGGCCGAGACCTAGTGGACTGCTAGCCACTGGGCCTCTCGGCAGTGGGTTGCCAGAAAAGAGGCTCAGCTGGGCCACCAGCCGCCGGGCTCGGTAATTGGGCCGAGACACCAGGAAAAATTAGGCCTATTTGGGAGGCTAATTTATGGATCAAATATTGGGATATGCTATCGTCAAGAAATTCATAGGTAGGAGTCCCGAAACAATGTAATTTGGCAAAAGGGAGATTTGTTTCATCAAAAATTACGTGACGATTTACGATGATTTTATTAGAGGATAAGTCGTAACATTTGTAACCACAATGATTTGAGGGATATCCCAAAAAATCACAAGAAGTAGACCGGGGTTGAAGTTTATTGATGGTAGTAGAAGGAAAGAGAGGATAGCATAAGCACCCGAAAACCCGTAAATGGGAATATGATGGGTTCCTTAGGTATAAAATTTTGAGTGGGGATTGGTAGGCTACTTGTTTACTCGGAAGTATGTTCAGAATATAGCTTGCTATTTGTAACGCATGATGCCAAAAAGATGGTGGTAGAGAGGCATGGGCAAGTAAGGTTCTAACAATGTTGTTAATGGTTCAAATTTTTCTTTCTTCTTTTCCATTTTGAGATGATGTATGTGGACACGAGAGACGAAATGACAAACCATTAGTTTTACAAAAAATCCAAAATGGCCCATTATCAAATTCTCTACCATTATCACACTGAATATTTTTAATGTCTCGTTCAAATTGAGTGCGGATGTATGCTCTAAAGGATAGAAATGTGGAAAAAACTTGTGACTTTTTAGACAAAGAAAACGCCCACAAAAAATTAGATTAATCATCCAACAAAAGAAGATAATATCTATAGCCCGAAGAGCTCAAAATGGGAGATATCCAAATATCACTATGAATAATATCAAAGGGCATAACAGTATGAGAATTAGAAGCAACAAAAGGCAACTTAACATGTTTTCTAAGAGAACAAGAGTGACAAACATGAGAATTACGAGTTCTAGTACACTCAATAAATTTATTTTGTTTAAGAGAAGCAAAAATAGGTGCTCCCGGATGACCAAAACGTTCATGCCATAAAGAAGGAACTAAAGCTGCAACAGTGGATGGTAATGTGGCTTGATGCGTGGTTGTGGTGATTGTATAAAGCTCTCACCGACTATCACATCTCATTAGACGCATCCCCATATGAAAATCCTTCAGGGAAAATCCAAAAAAATCAAATTCAACAATAACCCAATTATCAGTAGTAAATTTTTCTAACTGAAGTAGAGTTTTTAATTAATTGAGGAGCATGAATGGCATTTTTTAAAGTTAACGGTGGGTTCGGGGGGAGACAAGTTTGTAGTACCATAACCTCGAATTGGAATTAAATGACTATTTTCGACAATTATATCATGGTATCAGAGTAAGCCCAAGAGTATGCATCACGACCTCGATATCTGTCGGGGTCGCCTCTATCGAGTGGGCCTGCTACCACTGGCTCGGCAGGAGCCCAAGAATCTTTGGCTGATGTTGGGACTACCGGGTTGCTGGCTGTGACTTAGGCCTGGCCCAGTTACCGACTGGATTGGGGCAGGGCGGCACGACCCAAGGCCGCTGTCAGGCCCATGATGCCGACCCACTTCCCCATGGTACCCTCGACTGCCACTGGGCTGGCGATTGCTGTTGGCCACCGCATCTGCCTCCACTGCCGCCTCCTCCTCCATGGCGGTGGCCGCCGCCCTTTCCACCACCGCGGTTTTTGCCTCCATTACTGCTATTTCGTCAATTTTGGCCACGGTTTGACAAATTTTCAAATTGTGTAGAAGTCTCCTCGGACGGAGCGACAACCATGGCGGAATTCTATATGGTGGCTGACTTTTTGGCAAAGCCCGCTTCTTCGATAATGAGCATAGAGCGGGCTTGGTAAAATGGTGGAAGAGGATTTCTTTGGCGGATGAGCGTACCCACTCCACTATATGCGTCAGTGAGGCTGACAACTAGTTGTAAAACAAGCAGATTGTTAGTTACCAGCGCGCCGACGTTCTTGAGTTGGTCCGACAACACCTTGAGCCGTTGGCAGTATGCGGATGCATTGGGAAAATCCGTCATGTCGGTGGTGGAGAATTCTTGTTCAAGAGTAATGGCCCGAGAATTTTTGTTGTCTTTGAATATGCCGCGTAAGCGATCCCAAGCCTCCATCGCCTTAGAGTCAGGTTCAATAATTGTATGCAGCAAATCGCTAGAAATAGTGACATAAATCCATTGAAGAACTGTCGCATCGAGGGTTAACCATAATTCTCTTTCGTCATCGGTTTTCGGCACCTTCTCCTTGCTTTTTTCCGGCGGAATTATGTGATGAATAACCCGATGGGAGCGGCAGTGAATCTTGAAGAGCTCCACCCACATTGCATAATTGACGTTTTCCATCTCAAGAGTGATGGAAACATGGGATTTAATGTTTGAAACTGTGAGGGCTGGATGAAAAGAGGATTTCGAGTCAGACATGGCTGACGGGGAGAAGGGTGGTGGTCGGCGGAAAAGAAGAATAGGGGGGGGGGGGGGCGACGGTCACAAGGAAGTAGGTTAGGGTTTCAGGAACTTTTCCTAGACTGCTGATATCATGTAAGAAATATTTTTCCTTGATTATTTCATTCCAAAATCATAGTACATATACTAAAATACAAACCTAATCCTAGGCTACAATTACGGTAAGGAATAACTACAATATACATCTATCATATACAGAATATACATAATTATGACTAAATATAATATATCTATTCTATCGATGTCTGATAAGGTGTTCAATAGATATATCTTAAATGATGTTAAAGTGTATAATAGGAACAAATCATAATTCAAATGTCAAAGTGAAAATTAATGACAACCTTAAGGCCCTTACATATAATGTATTTGGCACTTCAGGAATGAAGGCACTTAAACGTTCCATTTTTGTTGGAGCAATCTTATTTTGGTATTTCAACTTTCTAATAATAGTTAACCAGTTATTTTGATGAAGCCCTCAATTTTTTATTTTTTTTTTTAATTTTTTTTTTTGGTGCCTCTCGAGTCATTTGTCAACTACTCTGACAGATCCTTTTGATTGTATGCTGAAACATTAATTTGACTAAAAGACTATTTGAAAGGCCAGGTTTACTTGTTTCTGTTCAATCACCTAAGTTTTCAAAGCTTCTGCAAAATGGAAACAAAACTGAAATATTGATTTCAAACAGTACTTCTTCAAAGTGATTAATTCATAAATCAAGCTATTTCTCTAAAAAGTAAAAAGGAAATGATTGATGGTGGTATCTAATATGTGTTATGACATTTATGGTAAATGTTCACGTGGATGAATATACCACACTCCTTATAGAAAGTTGCACCATCTTTCAATCTTTTGGAAACCTTGTCTATGATTATGCCAAGTATGGAGTACATTTTATTTGGGTCATAAACCATAATAAGTGATAATCGACCAACACAAAGATTAACCAACCTTTGTAGGTCAAACATACATGACACATCAATATAATAAGATACACACGTTCAATGAATATTTTTTGTTCTTGGATATGTTTGGCATGGAGTTTCTAATTTTTCATATTGATTTTTTTTTTTTAAAAAAAAGTAAAAAAGATAGCTTTATTGATAAGAATAGACAAAACATGTTCATAAGTGATATTATTGACTTCTTCTCACCCGCCAATACCCTACCCACTCCAGAGCTCAACACCCACCTCTACCCCCAGCCCGCCACCCTATCCTCTAATGTTTGTCATGATTATACGTAAATGTTCTTGAAATAGTAATTTGTGCTTACTTACTAAACATCAAAAAATAATAAAAGAATCACTTTTTTATTTTTGGTTTCGTTATCTTGAACTAGTTGTCTATTAGTTGAGGTTAATTATGTAAATAGCTAAAGATATGTTAGTTCGAAATTTTTTATTATGTGACAGGTGGACTGTGGGCCCCCTAAATATCTAAAACAAATGAATTCACCTGCCCCAACCCATTCATCGTCCAAATGCCACCTAAAACAGCAAAAAACATACAAAAATCCGCCGTCACCATCTCATACACCGTTTCTTTTCAAGATCAATACCCAAAACTAGCCGTGTCCATAGTTTGGTAAAAATCAGATTCAAACCAAAAATCTAACAAAATTATTAAATAAATCATATATTTTCTTAGGCTTGTTTCGGTTTTAAGGTTTTTAAAATGGATAATATTTAATTTTATTAAATATAAATCAAAGAAAAAACCGAACTAAACCGATAAATATATACCGTATTTATAATTATATAAATAAATAGCTTCAAATATTTATTTAAATTTTCAACAATTTTTTATGTAAAAAAAAGTAACTATGAGAATTTCATCCATTTTTTTATAAGCCTAATTAAAATTTATAAATATTAAAACATTTTTACCATAATTCAAGAAAATTACAGCTACCATAATAAACAGTAGTAAGGGATTATAAGTTGGCAACACGGAAATATTTTCTTAATGGTAAGAAAAAAAAGAAAATGTGATAGCGCGTTAATTATTTGCAGGTCCCACCGGACCACTTTTCAAATATAGAAAATACCCTCACACAACTTTTGTTGGTTGTGCCTCATCCACCATAAAAATTTTCATGTTAGTTCAACCCTTCAACTTAGTTTTCTCTTACCTAAACATTTTTTCAAGACCTGAACTTTTCTCCTTTGAGTTGACTTTAGAGCTATAATATATGAATTTGATGAAAATGAAGGCAGCTATTATTGTTTCATCAAATTCAACACAACTACTCTAGAGATTAGTTAGTTTATCAGTCTCATATGCTACAGGTTCAGTCTTGCCTGTGTCATTTGACTATCAAAATCTTTAGAGAGAGGCTTGTTCCAAATCATGTATTCCCTTTATTTTTTTTGGTCGACACTGGAGTTGATTTCTCCAAAGGTACAATTATATATTTGGTAATTGGTACCTAGTCTATATGCAGAGTGAGATTTTTATCCTACTTTTGCGTAATTTATACCTATCTTGTAGAGTTTGTGTATTTTTGTCTACTCCCATTTTTAGAAAGCGTGCGTATGAATCCGAAAAGTCGTGTGTGTTGCACCTGGTCTTTGAATAATCTTTTTAAGAGTTCAGAATCTATTTTCATTCATAAAAGCATCAATCCTTTATCAATCCATTTTTATCCGCATGAAATATGGAAGGTTATATTGTGACTCGTGTTGATTAACTCATTTTCAACACGCCTAAATCTAACTCAACCCCTTTATTTGCTACCAGCCTACCACTATATCCTTATAAACGAAGTAACGAAAATGCAATTTATATAGGTGGATAGTAAAACAATAATAACAACATATCTAGTGTAATTTCATTAGTGGGTCTGAGAAGGATAGGATACGCAGACCTTTCCCTATCTTTGTGAGGTGGAGATTTTGTTTCTGATAAACCCTTATCTAAAAAAAAGTGAAATCAAAGCACGATTAAAAAGAAATAACGACAATAGAATATCAATAAGAACAAAGCAAAGAAGCAACAAATAGTAGTAAAGTTGAAGAATAAGATGTTACACAAATATTAACTGATACTACTAAATAAGGAGAAGATGGGTAGATGAGGCAACCCCCGTGCCTCTCCCAAGTACAAGAACGGTTAACAGTTTCACATCGAATATGAAATGGTAACAGTAACATGGACTCCTTATACAATGTAAAGAATGAATTTTGGGCATAACTCAACCCCAAAAGCTAGCTTAAAGGGAGGAGGATTGCCCAAGCCATATAAGGAGACCAAAGACCACTTATCCCACCGATGTGGGAAAACTCAACACCCCGCCTCACGCCCAAGGCTGGACGTCTGTAGCGTGGACAATATAAGATGGGGGGCCCAACATCGGAAACAATGAATTGAGATGGGTCTGACTCTGATACCATGTAAAGAATGGATCTTGAGCCTAACTCGACACCCTAAGCTATTTACTACCATTCTACCCTAATCTTCGATACCTTCTATAATGGATATTGTTTAGTCTAAAATTTAATTATTAGGCCAGTTAGTTGAATTTGTTTTAATGAGGTTACAAGAGACATAATTAATCAAATAATATTAATTATGTGATAACGTGAATAAGGTTTTGACTAAGTAATTGAAAAAATGGATTAAGTAATCAGCAGTAAATAGTTAGGCAAATGACAAGAGAGAAATTCTTATTGATTCTCTTAAATCAGATGATGAATGTTGCAGAAGAGCAGAGACGAACAATCATGTTTTCATAGAATAAGCATAAAGTGAGAGAAATAATCCCCTTAATTATTTTTATTAATTGAAAGGTATATATACAAGTTACATATTTTCATAATAGGAGAATCCTATTCCTAAAACCTTATTCTACCATAATTCTAACTATACAATTATGGTAAGTGTACAAGACTAATTAATGTAACATTTACACTACAATATTACATCAATATACATTCCTAATATACAACCCACCGTGATGGGCTAGAGTGCTGGACCGAGATGGGCCAGTCTGCCAAACCCGAGATGGGCCACAATCCTTAAGTACTCGTGATATACACTTATGTATATCAAGTGTATATCACGGGTATATTACCTTGTTTAACACACTCCCACAGTCATAGCGGGCGGTCTTCGAATACTGAGACTGTCCCTAAAATCTTCAAAAAAGACCGAGGGAAGACCCTTTGTAAATATGTCTGCAATTTGATATATTGACGGGACATGACAGACGCGAACCTGACCCCGAGAAACCTTCTCGCGGACAAAGTGTATGTCCATCTCGATATGCTTAGTGTGTTGGTGCTGGACCGGATTACCCGAAAGGTAAATGACACTAATATTATCGCAATACACCAAGGTTGCCTTCGGAATGGGACAATGGAGCTCTAATAGTAAATTACATAACCAACATGATTCCGAGACCACATTAGTTACCCCTCGATATTCAGCCTCAGCACTTGAGCGGGATAGAGTCGCCTGACGCTTCGCAGACCAGGAGACCAAGTTGTTGCCAAGGAACACACAATAGCCAGACGTAGACCGTCTGGTGTCGGAACAACCACCCCAATCAGCATCTGTATATGAGACAAGTGTGGCCGTCGAGGAAGGATATAAATGTAAACCATAGTCAAGTGTTCCCTGAATATACCGGATGATGCGTTTGAGCGCATTCATGTGCTCAATTCGGGGATCATGCATGAACAAACACACCTACTGGACATCATATGTAATATCTGATCTCGTAAAGGTAAGATACTGAAGTGCCCCTGCAAGACTGCGATAGCGGGTCAGATCCTCGTAGGGTATGCCAGCCGCGGCACCAAGCTTGGGTTTTGTATCAACTGGAGTGGAAGTGGACTTACAGGATGACATCCCAGCCCTCACGATGATCTCAGTTGCATACTTTTGTTGAGACAAGAACAATCCATCGGAATCACGAGTGACGACAATCCCTAAAAAGTAACTCAAGGGCCCTAAGTCTTTCATAGCAAACTCAGAGCTGAGCATGGTCATGATAGACTGGCATAAGGCATATGTAGAGGCAGTCAAAATGATATCATCCACATACAACAGAATGTAGGCCAAAGACGAACCACGACGGTAGATGAACAAGGAATTATCCGACTTGCTGTGAGTGAACCCAATAGTCGAAACATAGTCAGCAAACCTTGTATACCAGGCCCGTGGAGACTGCTTAAGCCCATATAAGGGCTTCTTCAACAAACAAACATGATGAGGATGTTTGGGATCCCTGAATCCCAACGGTTGATGCATATAAACTGTTTCCTTGAGATCACCATATAGGAAAGCATTCTTTACATCTAACTGATAAATAGGCCATGCTTTTGAAAGAGCTAAGATGAGTACAGTGCGAATGGTAGCCGGCTTGACCACCGGACTAAATGTCTCACCGCAATCCACCCCAACCTGTTGAGTCTTACCATCACCCACAAGCCGCGCCTTATGTCGTGCAAACGAACCATCTGAATTTTCCTTGTGAGAAAAAATCCACATAGACCTAATAATATTAATACCAGAAGGACGGGGCACTAACTCCCACATCTTATTATCAATAAGAGCATTATATTCATCGGTTATAACAATTTTCCAATTGGAGTCATTTAACGCAGACACTGGAGTCGGGGTAAGGGTGATTTAAGAACATTAGAATTTAAATTAAAATGTCTCTTTGATTTAAAAACACCCCGCTGAATCCGAGTGATCGGTCTATGACTTGAGGAGGAAGATGGCGGATTTTAGGAATTTTTTAGGCTCAGGATGGACTGATCAGCAGGCAGTGGGCCTGCTAGCCCAAAACGGTAAGCGAGTCGGAATCGGACCAATTCCGAAGTGGGTGGGGACCGGCCCAATCGCTGGAACTGATCTAGTGACGGTAGAGTGTGACTGACTCGTGGGGCCAGCGGGCAGTGGGCCCGCTAGAGAATTTTGGGTGCGGGGCATGTCCAAAAAATGGTGAGTAATATACATGGATATACCATCATCTAAAAATTTATACGAACTAGGCTCGGGAGTATGAACTTTAGTAAATGAAAATTGGATTTCATCAAAAATTACATGACGATTAATGATGATTTTCTTGGAGGACAAATCAAAGCATTTGTAACCACGATGATTGGACGAAAAACACAAAAACACACACGGAGTAGACCGGGCCTGAAGTTTGTTAATTGTGGTGGATGGAAATAACGGATAACACAAGCACCCAAAAACCCGAAGATGAGAATAAGAAGAAGCTTTATGATATAAAATTTGAAGGGGGAAAGAATATGTCAGACCTTTGGAAGGAATTATGTTAAGGAGATATGTAGCAATTTGAAGAGCATGATGCCAAAAATATGGGGGTACGGAAGCATGAAGAGAGTGCGGACAATGTTATTTATGGAACGAATTTTGCGTTCAACTTTCCCATTTTGTGAAGACGTATGAAGACAAGAAAAACAAAAATTGATCCCATTATTAGCACAGAACTCCCGAAACACCCCATTGTCATATTCTTTTCCTTTATCACACTGAATATTTTTTATTTCTCGTTCAAATTGAGTTCTAATGAATGCTCTAAATTTTAAGAAGACGGAAAACACTTGAGATTTATTTGCAATCGGAAACGTCCATAAAAAGTTAGAATAATCATCCAAAAAAAGAACATAATATCGGTGACCCAGAGAACTCAGAACAAGAGATGTCCAGAGGTCGCTATGAATAATATAAAATGGCATTAAAGTATGTGAATTCGAGTCAACAAATGATAACCTAACAATTTTTCCTAAAGAGCAAGATTGACAATTTGGAGAACTATTCGTACCCTTACATGAAATAAAATTATTTTTATGTAAAGACGATAAAATAGAAGATTCCGGATGACCAAGCCGAGCATGCCACAAGGAAGGAGCAAGGGCTGCGAACGCTGACGGCAAGGCTGGACTCGATGGACTGAAATCGGGTGTGATAGGATAAAGATCTCCCTTACTATCACACCACATGAGAGGACTCCCCGTCTTGAAATCCTTTACAGAGAAACCAAAAGGATCAAATTCAACAGAAACGGAATTGTCAGTGGTGAATTTTCAGACAGACACTAAGTTTTTAATCAATTTGGGGACATGTAAAGTATTTTTCAAGATAAGGGAAGGATTGGGGGGAGATAGTGTTTTATGACCATAACATTGAATTGGAATAGAGTTACCATTACCGATAATTATACCACGAGGGTTGCTCAAATTGGAATAAGACGAGAGAGCACCTTGATCAGAAGTCATGTGTGTCGTTACGCCGGTGTCCATGTACCAATTTGGATCCGGTTGCGTCAACCCAAGTGTGTGCATTGCGGCCTCAATGTCAGTGTGAGTAGATGTGGGGCCCACTGCCGAGAATGCTTGTGTGGGCTGAGGCCCAAGCAGTCCACCCTGCTGCCTCGGCCCGAGCGCTGAACCGAGAAGCTGACTGCTGATTGTTGGGCCTGAATTGAGGTTGGCCAGCCCACTGCCCATTGGAAGGGCCTGAAAAATAGAGGTTGCTGGCCCACGACCCATTGCCCCACCCCCACTGCCATAGGCCCCACGGCTGGGACCAGTAGGGAGGAGGCCCACTGTTGACTGGACGGGGCCCACTGCCGGACTGCTGACTATCGGAACCACCACCGGAACCGACACGTTTGCCCTCGCGGTTTTTGTTATTATTCTTACGATTATTTTTGCCGCCACTATGAGTACGATTTTGGCCAGAATTATCAACAAAACCTGAAGAATTTGTGGAGGACGTCATTAGGACGACGGGACTAGCTCTGGTAGCCGCCTTCTTAGCAAACCAGCTTCTTCCAAAGTAAGCATGGAGCGGACTTGATAAAAAGCGGGAAGTTGGTTGCTTTGACGAATGAGAGTCCCAACGCCATTATAAAGACCGGCAACCAGTTGTAGAACCAGACGATTATTTGTCACAGGTGTGCCAACATTACGGAGTTGGTTCGCCAACTCCTTGAGTTTCTTGCAATATGCAGATACGTTTGGAAATTCTTCTATGCGAATTTGAGAGAATTCCTGCTCGAGTGTGACAACACGTGAATGTTGGTTATCTTGGAATATGTCACACACTCTATTCCAGGTATCCATAGCCGTGGTATCCGGCTCAATAATCGTTTGTAAGAGGTCAACCGAAATAGTGGAATAAATCAACTGGAGAACTGTAGCATCAAGAGTAATCCATAACTGAGGATCCTCCGCGGGAATAGGTGTAGCGGGAGGAATTATGTGATGGCTGACTTGATGGGAGATAGCGTGAATTTTAAACAATTCTGCCACATCGCATATTAGACGTTTTCCATTTCAAGAACAATAGAGATATTGTTCTTGATGTTAGAAACCATGAGGGCAGGATGAAAATTGTTTTTAGATATATTGAAAGATCAAAAGGAGAGGAGGGGAAATTTGGGAAGAGTAGAGGTAAATAATAACACGAATTCCGGTGAAGGGAGACGGAATCCGGCAATGGTTGTGGCCGAGAAAGGGCACAAAAACCGAGAGCAATGGCGGAAGCAAGACCTAGTCTCTTGATACCATGAGAAATAATCCCCTTGATTATTTTCATTAATTGAAAGGTATATTTACAAGTTACATATTTTCATAATAGGAGAATCCTATTCCTAAAACCTTATTCTACCATAATTCTAACTATACAATTATGTTAAGTATACAAGACTAATAAGGTAACCTTTACACTACAATATTACATCAATATACATTCCTAATATACAACCCACCGTGATGGGCTGAAGTGCTGGACCGAGATGGTCCAGTCTGCCAAACCCGAGATGGGCCACAATCCTTAAGTACCCGTGATATACACTTATGTATATCACGGGTATATTACCTTGTTTAACATAAAGTTTTTAATAGTTAGGTGAAAAATCAAATGATACAATCATGGGAAAATGGTGGTCTTTATAGGGTAGCATAACAATAATTAATGTCCTTGATCTCTGCACATTTCAACTGTTATTTGATTGAGATCGTGAAAGTTAATGGGATTAAAAGAAATATCGAGAACCTCGGTGTGTGGCTATTATCGAAGTTATTCTTTACCTGAGCATTCTTAACCTTCATGGATAGATCACTCTGGATTCCGGTGATCCGATACTAACGGAGGGTGTCCGATGAGAAACTTTCGAATGGCTTCATCACTCCCTAGCTGAATTGGCTTTGATAATTTTAACATAGACTCTGGTCCTTTCGACGCTTGCCAAATAGTCTTCATTTTTGATATATTTTTATGTTGGCATTAGCAAGCATGATGAGTGTAAGTTTTTTAAGATTGATAAAGGAAATGAACAAGGCGAATGAACTAGGTTTGTTGACTTGATCCATCCAACGGATAGATGCAGTACATAGTTGAATGAATCAGACACAGAGCAGAAGTAGATGAACTAGGTCGACAGATATGTTCCATATTAGACACAGATGAGAGACAAAATTGAATAGAATAGATGCTTGAACCAGGTCCAAAAATGTATTCCTGGTCAAAGTCCTACAGCGAGTAGGATTTGTATTTTATTATAAGGACTTAGCCTACAAGGCTGCAGGTTTTCTTGCAATACTTATCAAGATACTTTAGACTCCTACAAGAAAACTGAAGATGCAATGAAGAGCAAGAATCTCAAGTCAACTCAAACCCTAACTCTCATATTGGGCCTTATCACATGTGGATTGAGTTCAACCAACTTACTGCAACCTAGAGCTATAAATATTCAAGTCCAACCATCAAGTAGTTTCACCCACTCACACAGAGAGAGAAATGGAATATTGAGCAAACCCTTCCAAGCATATTTGAGAGAGTTCTGATTTCAAAAGTGCGACCTAGTACAACGAGGGAGATTGAAGAATCTGTTTTACAGTTCTTGAGTCTAGTGTCACGATCCAAACTGGAGGGCCGCAACTGGCACCCGGTGGCCTACTCGATCGAGCGCCTACGTTCATCTCATCTCTTTCCATCATTAGACTCAACATAAGCCGATAAGACTGCATTAACATTCATTCTTTAAGAAGCATAACTCTATACATGATAAACAACCCAAAAGGAATATACATATATATATATACGGGCCAACAAGACCGCCATGATAGACCAACGGCATCATATGCGTATTATACACATGATACTATCTGTAAAGCCTCTAACATGGAACACCATACTTGTACATAGGTCGAGACAGGACCCCCGACATACCCAACATACAAAATGACATACACATATGTACCTTGACTCGGTAAGGCTCCGGATGAAAGTGGAGCTCACCAATCCAAGATGATATCCAAGGATAAACTACCATGAATGGTTCTCTATCCATCTACCTACACCTACATGGCATAAAACATAACGTCCCCAGGCAAAGGGACATCAATACGAATAATGTACTGAATATGTAAGGCAGAAATGAAACATAACAATAAAACATCATCAATGAGAGGGACATAAGGATCAACATGTACCTTGAACTGCCTCTATGGTCCATGAACATGCATATTTATATTTACATACTTATACATATATACGTATATAACGCCATTGTACATATATATGCGTGTATAACTCCATTGTCCTTATTGAGAATCCTCCTGACCATAACAGCCTCTATGAGCATAATCATCATCATGGAATCAATTGATCAGGTGGTGGCGCATATATAACACCATTTCATTTCCCATAACCCATGTAGATATCGTATATGCGTATATAATGCCTTTGATCATAGTACATATATATATATATATATATATAATGCATGAAGACTCTTATGGAATATTAAAATATCTTTCGGAGTGACTTGTAGTCGATAACCCTCCGAATACAGTATAGTCATCAACATCATTATCATATGCCTCAAAGAGACTTAGGAATCATATATAGATAAGCTTTCAATACATAACATAGGAATGAATAACATGGACATTCTTAACTTTCAAGAGTAGAGCCAAATTATGAAATGACATTACGTTTACGTTTTATTTATTTGGATCATGCCAAAAGAAAGAGAGTTAGCCTTAACATACCTTTGTTACTAACGACTCAATATATACTACCGTAGTACTTCAACCTACATCAAGGTATTAGAATTGTGGTTAATGCCATGGAAGAACTCAAAACACATTTCTATGCTAGTTGCTCTCATACGGAAAATTAGGCAACACTTCCCCTACATTTTCTCAATTCCTCGAATTCAAAACAACACCAAACAACGATATTAAAAATATCAATAACCAATCCCATCCATTCATCCCCTCAATAACAAATTGTCTGACAATTCAAATAGTAGTACAATGAGCAGCAAGCTCAGTTTGTGATTAAACTACTATAGTTTTAAACCCCTTCTTCATTCCAGAATTTATCAACAACATTAACCACAATATATTCAATTATCCCAACTGATTTTTAGACACAATACACCTTTAAAATGACCCCATAACAGTCTCTCAAGTTCCGCAACTCAAACTGATTTTCAGGTCACTAAAACATGTTTCTGACTTGTCTTTTCTTTCAAATCGAGCAGCACAACCAACCTTACATAATTAAGCCTCTTATTATGTAAATCAACCATGAATTCAACTTAAAAATAAGTTCACAACCAGCTAACAGTGGCGCAACAACATACTACTCTTTCGAAACAAGCAAGTTCTAGTCTTTATGATCAAGCTACAGCTCGTAGAAGCTTAGATAAGGAAAGGAGAAGCATAAACTTACCTTGAATTGAGTAGAACCCACGAAACCTAGGTCCACTTCACCTGAAAAAAAACCTCCAACGCAGCTACAAGAAAGATGAAGAGAAATTAGCAAGCAGTCTGAGTTTCTTTGGCACTAGAATCACTTGTAACCTTCGAAATCTCTTAGGGTTTGATGAAACTTTTGGGAGAGGAGTTGCAGGGGTTTTTCTCTTGTTTTGATTTGGAAATTATAATAAAAATATAAGAGAATCATCCCTTATAAAGGGCTTCTCTTTGCTGAGTCAACAAACCCCTTTTGGGGAAATTAATCTTGCCCTTTCCTTTTTAAGCAAGTAGGTGATGCACCTACTTGCACCTACTTGCTTAATTAAATAGGTGTCACTTGCTGGTCCGTTGAATTTAACACGTGTCTCATCCTTACTTCGTAGTTAAGATACATATCAAGTAGCTCAAACATGTAGTACGAGAAGTAAGTTGGTAAAGCATGTACGTCGGGTAAGCAAGCAGCTCATTTTTATTTGCCCAAAATCTCATTTCTCATATTTAAGTGCATTCGTCAACCTCAACTTAGTCGTATATACGTTGAACGAAAATACGGGATGTAATATTCTCCCCCCTTAGGAGAGAATAGTAAATGGAGCACACCGCAGAAATATTCTAAATATGAGAAGTCCCCCTTGGATTCGAGAAGAAGGAAATGAAGAACGGAAACAAAATGAAATAAAGCGTTTCTATCTCTGCTTCTCTCAATTATGTCTGGTAATAGAATAGGGCGGCTTGCTCTGACCAAGACTCCACTTTTTGCTCCGTCCGTGGAGCGTATGGATTTCCTGGAATGTAGATAGGCCATAAGAGGGAATGAAGGGATATGAATAGGAATTATAGTACCATTGGAAAAAAGGGCACATGTGGGAACATCTAATGTTAAGTTGCACAAAGGGACTATTGATTTTGCGGGTTTTTATATCACTTTGACGGAGCTTCCTGTATAATTCCAACATACCCCTTACCTGCATGTAGTCCATAGTACATACTATAGACCATACATGGTTAGGTATATCACGATACCGATCTCATCGGACCATAAACCATTTAACGCAACTCATTATCATCTCATATCTCCTATGCTCGAATAAACGGTAATGTCTTAAGTCTTAATACCTCCGATAGTCTGAAATAAATGAGGGGATCACTTCCTTTATCATGTTGTTTCCTCACGATGCTTATTTCTTGATTCTCAGCTTGCTGGTCCAATATGGTAATCAAGACCTTTTTTTGTTAAGTCTTCCATACTCATTGAATTACTTTTTTGTAACCTTGCACATCAATTAGGTAAAGTAACCTGATCCATCCTATAGGTGAAAATTAGATATCGCATAGAATAAATATTTGATCATGCAAAATATCAATTTATCAATACAAAATCCCATCTTTGAAAGTCTCGTAGTAGGTTGGAAAAAAATAAAAAATACAATTCATATAAATATATAGATGGAAAAAAAAAGGCAAAAAAGGAAACAAAAAGGCCCCAGTCCTACAGAACAGAGCCGTTATAACTAAAGAATATAGCCGGCGCCAAATAGTGATAGTTTCACTCATTCTATCCCCTCTAAACCTTTCCATTTTAAAAACTCTTTGTGGTCTCTCTAAACTTTGTTTATTTAGTGTCACTGTCACACATACTCTCTCTAAAACACACATAAAAACAGAAAACATAGCTGATAAGATTATAACTTTTGTTTATTCCCTATTTATATATACATATTAGTAATACTACTTAATACCAAGTTGTGCTCCTGTCTTCCCCAGAATCTTGGCTGTTTTTATGATGGAGAATAGTAGTAAAACCAGTGCTGGATTTTCTTCTCCAAGAAGTGATACTTTCCCAGCTGGTCTAAGAGTTCTTGTTGTTGATGATGATCCTACTTGGTTGAAGATTCTTGAAAAGATGCTTAAGAAGTGTTCTTATGAAGGTTTATATCATTCTCCAAACACACACACCCTTTTTACTCCATTTCTTGATTTTGTTGAATGATGTTGGATTTTCAATTTTGTTTTCACCACTGCAAAAAGACACCCTTTTTACTCATTTATTTGTCTTTGAGCCGAAGGTCTATCGGAAATAACCTCTGTACCTTCTGCCAAGGTAGGAGTAAAGTTTGCGTGCACTCTATCCTTTCCAGACCCCATTATACTGGGTATGTTGTTGTTGTTGCATGACCTTGGATTTTGCAGCTTCAGTTATGTTGTCACCACTTGAAAAAGACACCCTTTTATTCATTTGTTTTGATTTTGTTGGATGATATTGGATTTTCAAGCTTGAATTCTAGTTTCTATAGTTTATCTCCTTAGCTTAATTTAAAGGCTTTATTTCATACTTAGTTACTTTTTTTTCATTTCCAGAATTTTGATGCCTCTATGTGCATATGAAAAGGTGCCAACGGTTTAAGGTCTAGAAAGTCCTAGAATCATGTACTCCTGTGTGGATTCCAAAGTAAAAAAGGCAGTCCGGTGCACTAAGCTCCCGCTATGTGCGGGGTCCGGGGAAGGGCCGGACCACAAGGTTCTATTGTACGCAGCCTTACCTTGCATTTCTGCAAGAGACTGTTTCCACGGCTTAAACCCGTGACCTCCTGGTCACATGGCAGCAACATTACCAGTTATTACAAGGCTCCCCTTCATAGATTCCAAAGTAGGGAAAGTTATTATACAACTCTTATGTTGATTGTTAATGATTTCCATTGAATCATTAGAATGGTAGAGTGGATCAAAAAGTAAAACTTGCCTTTTATGTATTTATAACAATGAAATTGTTTGAACTGCTCTTTTGGTTCTATGCTGGTTTAGATTGTTATTTCTGCAAAATTTTAATTACTACTTCAAATGGTCCTTTTTTCCCCTAGGGACAAGCTCATGGAGGCATCAAAGAGAAGGGGGGAAAAGAAGATTAAGAAATTAATTCTTAGGATTTTCAGAGTGACACTCAACTACTGACATTCTATTTTACTTGACAAATCTATTATAAGTAAATCATCTTTGACTAAAAGAACCTTTTTGATGTTATTTTTAGGCAGACTATTGAATATTGGATTTTGTTTCATAGCTCTATTGAATTGTTTCACCTCTTTGTGGATGTAAATCTATCCCTTTGAGTTCTGCACTTCGTCTAATTCGTCTATATGGAGGTCACGCTTGAGTGAAAAATGAGTAAGCTCTTTGTGGTTTGATAGGTTAATCGGTCTGTAGCAAGTTGGAGTTGCATTTGGTGAAGTTAGTGCTATATATTGTGGCACGTGAACTCCTTCATGAAGATCACAATGGCTTCTTCACCTTATTTTTTCCACTAATATCAATTGGTGGTTCTTATTATCTTTGAATCAGTACTTTCACAAATTTTCATACTTGTATAGTACAATTTTATACTCTAACGCAGAAGTTAGGTCATTTATAATAATTAGCTGAGAGTCCTGCTTCTAGTTATGATGCTGCAGAGATAACTGGAGTTTAAACTGATAGCTTGTACTGAACTTTTACCGTTTTGAACCAATGTGGATTCTCTGTAAGATCCCAATACACATCTTATCTCTCAAATTGTATTATTTTGGTGCTGAGGCAGAGAGCATATTGTTGCAAATGAGTCAATTGCTCGTAATTTCCCATGCACCAACTGAAATTTCTAGATTGCATGCTTGAATTGTCTGGCGTTTTATGCACAACAAAGATATCAAAGACTTCTTGTTAGACTAAAGTAGATCCATTTATCTATAACTTATAGTTGCAATCTTTTGGTTTCTGAAGACCTTATAATTGGTTTTTTCAGTGACGACATGTGGTCTAGCACGAGAGGCACTGTATCTGCTCCGAGAAAGAAAGGATGGATTTGACATTGTGATTAGTGATGTTAACATGCCTGACATGGATGGATTTAAGCTTCTGGAGCATGTTGGACTTGAGATGGATCTTCCCGTCCTAAGTCAGTTCCCTTTCACTTAAGATTTGCTATGTTTTGTTCTGGACTAATTACTGATTGGCTACTTTAATTTTCTCCGTTACAATTGCACTGATTTTTCATATACCTTTCCAGTGATGTCTGTTGATGGTGAAACAAGCAGGGTGATGAAGGGTGTTCAACACGGCGCATGTGATTATCTCTTAAAGCCTATACGGATGAAAGAACTTAGAAACATATGGCAGCATGTACTCAGAAAAAAGATGCAGGAGGCAAGGGACATTGGAAATCCTGAACTGGACCAATATGATGAAGTGTGGATGCTTTGTGGAGCTGAACTCCTTTCAGGCAACAAGAGAAAAGATTTTGAGAATAAGCATGATGAAAAAGAAATGTCTGATTCAAGATTTGGCGATCCTTCTTCCATGAAGAAAGCCAGAGTAGTTTGGACTGTGGATCTTCATCAGAAATTTGTCAAGGCTGTAAACCAGATTGGATTTGACAGTAAGTTCATTGAAATTTGTTTTTTACTCTCAAGTAGATACACCGAATGATAAAACCAGAACTTTAGCTCCATTCATCTTCAAAGTTTCTGTACATATTTCTAGTAATTATTTTCTTGGGATTTTGTGATAATATTTTTCGTTTTATGCTTTACAGAAGTTGGTCCCAAGAAGATCCTTGACTTGATGGGTGTCCCATGGTTGACTAGAGAAAATGTTGCTAGCCACTTACAGGTAAATATTCTTACAACTTGCATTTCTTACGAGGGGCATTGGCATGCGTTGCCAACATATATAGCCAGTTCAGCCAAGACCTCTCACCTGTCACCAGATTTGGTTTAACAGTTTCTTGCAAGTTGCCTCCATAAAATCAGATCCAATTTGTGAAAGGCACCTGCCTTTAGATCCAGAGGATTGCAAGTAAGCGATATTTTGTTGTTATTGTTGTTGTCGAGATAAATAAAAGAAAAGATGGCAAGTCTATTCCCCTTAGTTTGGACTTTGTAATATTGAAAATCAAGTTAAAAGGTTGAATATAAAGCACGCAGGCCAAGTCCAGAAAAGGACTTCGTTACTTTTCATTCATAGTAGTCTTAATGACTAGTAGTTTGAAGCCTTAAGAAAAAGTAAAACTCCTTTACTGTATTAACGTGAATGGTCTTCTCTGCTTTTTGAAATTAAAAAAAAAAATTAAGGGTGTAAAAGTTCTCATAATGATATCATTTTCTTGCAGAAGTATCGCCTCTACTTGACTAGGTTGCTGAAAGAAGATGAAGTTAAAGACTCATTTTATGGGATGATGCATCAAGATGTTTCTTGTAAAGAAACTTCTTCTAGTCTCACCCTTCAGAATCCAGTGGATGTGTGCACTGATGTTACAAATGACAAGTATGATGGTGTTTCTGGAGACAAAGCTATTGTTCAAAATGGGAAATCCAACATATATGAGAGCAAGGTAAAGGGTGTTGTTTCAATGCCCGCGGCAGAGCCTAGGTTTGTGGTTGGAGATAACTTCGATTCTCAGACTGCTGGTTCAAAGATAGGCCGCCTCAACGATTCCCTTGGATTGGTCAATACCGATGTAAAAAGTGCTAAGGTACCCACTCCATATTGCTCTACTGGAGAAGCTCCACAAACTCAATACAAGCAAGACTTTAAACCACATTTTCAGTCAGCAAATGGGTTAAGTCACCAGCCACTGCCTGTGGTTTCTCATCAAATCCCAGTTGATCTCACACAACCGACTTGTTTTCTCAACCATGTACCTTCTCGTGAAGAGAGGGACAGACATCCAGAAACAGAGAATAAACCTTCTTTCTTCAAGAGCAAAAGTGAAGGAGTAGGAAAATTTTCTCCAATACAAAGTACTGTTAACTTGTTTCAACCCGTGAGCCATCAACAAACAAATTTTCATACTCTTGAGCAAATGCCAAGAACTACATGGAGCGATACGAGTCACAATGTAGTCAATTGTCCTCAATCAAGTACAGGAAATCTAACTTTGGGAAGTGGATCAATTGTTGCATCTCTAGGTGAGGACATGTATGGTGCTTATATTCAAGGGGAATGTTTTCTAGCTAATAATGGTCTTCGGAACATAGAACAATTTGACTACAATGATCCACAACCCATTTCTGGAGTTCCAACGTGCTTGTATGAGACATTGAAGTTTGATTATGAGTATCCAATTGATCCATTGGAAGGTATTGTGATGGACCAAGGTCTGTTCATAGTCTAAACTTTTATCCCGTGGGAAGCTTTAGATGGTAGACATGCATTTCTCATCAACAACTGGCATGTTTTTTTTTTTTTTTTTTTTTTTTTTTTTTTTTTGGGGGGGGGGGGGGGGAGTAGCTTGTATGGAGGTGCTTTTCATTTTGGTGGAGTAGAAGATCATCTTCACAGAATGTACTTGAGAGCTTCTTGAACAACTTAGTATAGTCAAAGCATGCTTAATTATCTGGTGTTGTAAGTAGATTTAGTACGGGACAGCATGGAAATGTGCTCATCCCTTTTTGTTTTCTTTTTCTTAACCCTTGTGAGGCCACGAGTTGCAACTATCAAGCTGCAACACTACCCTCTGCAAACTATTACTAGTATGAAGGTTTTACAAGATCTGAAAAGGAAACTGCTGGAGTTTGGTCCAGTCACAAACTCTCCAGAAAATCAATGTTTTTATTCTGTATTAGCTGCATAGATGCCAAAAGTTGAGTAAAAGCATCATCCAGAAATATTGTTAAAAAAATTACAAATTCAGCCAAGACTAAAAGATCATATTATTTACATTCCTATGATGTAAACACAAAATGGACAGGTATTAGACATTTGGATCAATGTCATAACAGCCTATGATGTATGCACCCATTTGCATCCCCCAAAACATCAAAATTGAAAAGCAGCAGCATGTTGTTAAATGTTAGGAAAACGCTCTTTAGGGATCAGCAGCTGTCTTAAACTTGGATATTTGGAGAAGCATTTTCCCGCATACTCTCACAGATAGATGTTTTGGGATTGTGTGATCTACCTTTCACTGGGAAATGATTTGCATCTTTTGATCCATCAGGCTTCCCTGAAAGCCTCCAAGGTTGTCGAAGTTTGTTCTCTTGGACTTCTGACATTGGATTCCCTCTGAATTGAGGTGAGCAAGGTTGTCGCAGCATCTGCAAGCCACAAACGGATAAAGGTGAGAACCAAAATGTTTACAATTTCAGCAACATATAAGACTTGGACTTCAGCAAGTGCCACGTCTAATAGGAAGCAAATCTCTATCAATTACATATGCTAATGGTTACAAATAGTTTTGTCAATGGAAAGAGAATACCTTCTTCATTTGGTTACTTGATGATTCTCTTTCACGATGAATGCTTGCATTTGGTTCAGCTCTTGATGTAAGCACTTCAGAACTATTAGTGGCTTTCTCCTACAAAATGAGACAACTCTCCTTCCTTAGCATATTGTTTGAAAATAGAAAAACAAATGGATAAAGGTGAGAACCAAAATGTTTACAATGAGCAGCAGCATATAAGACTTTATCTAGTGTGTGACACATCTAATAGGAAGCAAATCTCTATCAATTACATATGCTCCCATGGTAACATCTAGTTTTGTCAATGGAAAGAGAATAATAGTACCTTCTTCATTTGATTACTTGATGATTCGTTTTCACAATTAATGCTTGCATTTGGTTCGGCTCTTGATTGATGAATGCCTGCATTTGGTTTAGCTCTTGATGTAAGCACTTTAGAACTACTAGTGGCTTTCTCCTGTAAAATAAGACAACTTTCCTTCGTTAGCATATTGTTGTAAAAATAGAAAACTTCTCATTGATTTGATTAACAATGCACAAAAGGTGCTCTTTATATATTAATCTGACACTATGCAAAAAATATGTATGATTTTCTCTATTCAAGTACAATGAATCTAGACGTGTATATGAATATAGAAATATATTCACTTGATATTCTAACATGCTCTCTTAACTTAAAGTGGAAAAATCAACTTGAGTTTGCATATTTTGAAAACATAAGAAATTGACGTTGAAATTTTGCAATCAGCAAAAAGAAAAAACGGTGTTGAAATTCTTTCATTCGAAAGTTGCTGGTATCCAACAAACAGAAGTGCTTCTTGTACTACACATAAAAAGGAATCTTTCACAATCACTAAAAAGAGATATCGTGTTGCAAATATCCAGAAATATTATTGACGTAACTTAAATTAGTAGAACAATGACAAGAAATTCAAGATTTAGAGGAAGGGGTTGGTCACGTAAAAAGTAGCAACATCGACCGCCAGAAAAAGAGGGGGTGGTTAAATGATCCTAGAGGATCGGCGCCTAAACGATCGAACATATATTGGAACACTGGTGGTACACACTGACCAATACCGTCTGCCGGCAGCAGAATGAGTCTCTACCAAGATCATAGAAGCTCTGAGACACTGTGAAAATAGAAGCTTCTCATTGACTTGATTAACAATGAGGTGCTCCTTACATATGAGTCTTAGCTCTGAGACTATGTGAAAATAGAAGCTCTCCTTACATATGAGTCTTAGGCTATGTATAAATTTGGTATGATTTTCTGTATTCAAGTACAATGGAACCTAGACATATAGTCAATTGATAATCTAACACCGCCAAAAGAAATTAAATCTTCTTCCCTGCTTTGGCACATGAGACAAATTCCGCCTCATTGATTCAACAACATTGCAACTAATGGCTTGTCGATGGAAAAGAGAAGAGTACCTTCTTCATCTGATTATTTGATAGTTCTCTTTCCTGATGAATGCTTGTATTTGGTTTAGCTCTTGGTGTAAGCACTTTAGAACTACTAGTCGCTTTCTCCTGCAAAACGAGACATTCTCCTTCCCTAGTATACTGCAAACGAAATTCAATCTTCTTCCCTGCTCATGAACATAATACAAGTTCCGCCAACAATGTTGTTGCTAATGGTAACAACTAGCTTGCCAAGGGAAAAGAGAACAGTACCTTCTTCATTTGATTACTAGATGATTCTCTTTCGTGATGAATGCATGGAATTGGTTCTCTTGATGTAAGCACTTTAGAACTACTGGTGGCTTTCTCCTGTAAAACGAGAAATACTCCCCTTAAAAAGAAGTTTTATGCTGAGTACCATTAGTAAGCCTATATTTCACATATATTGCCTCTGGAAATTAAGTGACGGGAATGACCTTTGGTTTGGCTTGTTGCTGCTCTTTTACTGCCTCCTTTGTGTTCAGCTTTTGTTCTAGCTTCTGAAAGAACTGAAGTGCGACAGATTACAAGTGAATTAACAGATTCAATGGATGAAAAAATGAACAGAAACATAGACATCGATTAGCTCTTCATGTACCTCTCTTCGCTTTGCTGCTCTTTCTTCACTCCTTAAGCTGAAAGGAGAAAATACAGTAGGGGAACATGCTATGTTTCCATGCTTGTTTATTAATTTGAGATTTCTGCTCCAAAAAGGTAAAAAAACTTGAGCTCAAAATTCCCAACTAAATACTTGTAAGGCAAAAACAATCATTATTTGCAACATGACCTTTTATTTGCCTCAACTTGCATCACTTAAGAACTAATACATAAAAATATAGCAGAAAGACGCTTCATTGACAAATATATATTGAGAACTGGAATCATTATTAAAGTCAAACCTTGAAGATCATGCATATAAACAAAACAAAGCTCATTTTACATTCTTTCTTCAACAGATATCAGAAAGTCCTTATCAAATTAAAATCAATAACCAAATGGTAGCCAAACAAAATATGAGATGCCAGAATATCTCACCCTGAGTGTGATAGCGATTCACCCTCTTCTTTTCTGCTTCTACAGAATGATTGGTCAAGCTTTGTTCTAGCCCTGCAAGAAAAGAGTTTGACCTTAAGTAAAATGTTTAGATAACTGATGCACATTGAGAGCTTCATCAATAAAGAAAGACATTTGAATGCTCTTTCTTGTCTTCATTAACCTGCTGTTTCAGTTCTTAAACAGTACGTAGTTACCTTCTAGTTTCTCGTTGAGGGGTCTCAGAAGGACGCTTTGATATCCCACTTACTGGTGCCTGCATTTTGCAGAATAGAGTTAAGTAATATGATAACAGAAGAGCAACCTATGCAGGAGAAATTAAGGACAAAGATCAATTAATGCACCAGAGTTGAAGTCTGTTGAACTTTGCTGACTCTAGATGTTTTGGTGATGGATCTTACAAGTCTTGAATTCACTATCTTTTCAAGAATCGGAGACAATGTTTTCTTTGTTCCCTCTCTGTGAGAAGAGAACTTGATTGACATGTGACGAGATTTTGGATTCGAATTCTTTTCATCAATCAAGACTTTTCCATTCTTTCTGTGAGAAGAAAACTTGATTGACATGTGACGAGATTTTGGATTCGAATGCTTTTCATCAATCAAGACTTTTCCATTCTTTCTACTAGTTGCAGCAGATTTATCAGTCACTATAGGTTGCAGAGCTATCACTGGTTTGACACGAGATTTGAACTTTGATGGTTCATTCTTATTTGTTAGCCTAGTCGTTGAGGATAATGGTTTCTTCTTCATTGACAGCATGGAGTCTCCCGCCATAGTGGCATTCTACAAGATTGAAGCATGTTCAATTAGATATGAAAGAATCCCACTTAGCAACAAAGAGAGAATAAACCAGGTGATGGTACAAACCTTTGTTTGTGTCTTCTCCTTCAGTTGCGCTATATTCTCACTTGCCTCTACAACAACACTTTCCGGCTGATTCAATGACTTGGCTTCATTCTCTACTGGATAAGATTGTTCAATAGTGTTTTCAGTCTCAACAGTTTCCAAGTTGATTTCTTCATGAGTAGGATAGTTGCCACAGGTAGTTGTATTATCCCCCTCATTTCCCGGCACTTCTTCAATACCCATATGGCTTCTATTCTCTGGCAACTCAAAGCGCATTGTGCAATTATCAAGGTCTGGATTTGTCACATTCAAATGGCCCTGTTCTCCCTGTACTACCTCACTGCCCCCCCCGTAGCTGCCATTCTCAGTGAACTCGGAGTCCCTTTGAGAATCATCATTAATATGAGTTGTCACATTCAACTCTCCCTCTTCTCTTTGTGTTTCTTCGATACCCACATCACTGCTAGTCCTCGTCAATTGAGAGTTCACTGTGGAATGATCATTGTTTTGATTTGTCACATTCAGATCAGATGACTCATCAACTGCTGCATTCTGTTGCGCTAGTAATGCTGCAGCTTTTTTAGCAGCGGCTCTTTTGTGTTGAGCCTCAAAGTAAGCTTTCTTTTCAGCAACTGAACCAGGCTTCGCATACTTCTCAACTTCCTCAAGATACCGATTGTGAGTAAATGAGGACCACTTCTCCCAGGCCAGCGATTCAGACATAAATCTTCCAAATGATACTGATGTTGTTAATGCACGTAAAGGGTCTCCCTATAATGAGTAATTTTTCAGCTCAGCTTCTAAATGAGAAACTTACCGACAGATCAAATCTCAAACACTCAATAGTAGTATATTTGCAATTGATTTTTCAATCCAGGACTAAGTTTAAATAGCTCATAAACTACAACAACAACATACAGTCTGGGGAGGGTAGAGTGTACGCAGAACTTACTCCTACCTTGGGAGGTAGAGAGGCTGTTTCTGATAGACTCTCGGCTCAGAAAGTAATAACAAAGCAGGTCAAATAGGAAAAAGGAACAGTAACTACACCGAAACAGTATGTTAAGCAAATAGCTCATAAACTGTGAAACAATAACAGAATCCTAGAATAAAGAGCAATTATGCTTCTGCTGGAGCAAAACACACAAAAATAAACTCTACTTCTAGGGACTATAGAGAACGTGAATTCAATAAAAAATTGATGATAACACCACTAACAACAAAAATAACAACTACACCTCAATGGAAAACAAGTTGGGATCGACAACATGAATCCCCTAATTCCATTTTGACCAGTTTCATTAAAAGAAACAATGAACAGTAAATTAATAATGTCAACATTGGAGATGCAGAAGCCACATAAGGGAAAGTAAACCTACTGCATGAATTCTCAAAAACCCCACTTAGTAGTAAAGAAATTCATAAATCCTAGCAAACCCTTATACGAAAAGGTGCAGAAAATTCCCTACAAACAAAAAAAGCAGGAAACTTTTGAATGTTGTTCATAAACACCCTTCTATGCGAAGGGACAGACCATTGCTCAGTGAAATCCCACAAAGTAGGGTTCTGGGAAGGGTAGTATGTAGCAAACGTTACCCTCGGCACAAGAACAAGCAACTCAAAGCAGTATAAAAAGACATGACAAAATACTATAAAAGCATGATAAAGCATTATGAAAAAAGAAGCAGCACAATAATCGAGTACAAGACCCATTTCTCAAATATGAAAAATAAAAATAGAGAACAATTAACAAAAAAACAGTAAACTACCAATTAATTCATTAACCCTCATAGGCAAAGGGACATAAGATTACAATTTACAAAATAAAATAAAAGAAAAAGAATCTTGTTAATTGGACTAACCTCACTGCATTCTTGAGAAGGTTGAGAGAAGGATCGCACCAAACAAGCTGAAGATGATTCACCCATTTCTTTACCTATAAAAAAAAACCTCTTTAGTTCTTGGAACCTAAAGAAGGTGTATTTGTTCTTGAAAAAAAATTAAAATTTCTTGAATCTAGAAATGTAATTGTGTTGAAAGGCTTAAAGGGTGGTGATAACTGATAAAAATTGGAACTTTATGTTATAGGTTACAGAAAACGACTTATTTTCTTGATTGAAGTCAAAGAGGAAGAGTGGGGTGGCGACCCCAACGGCTAGTTTTCTTTCTTATGGATTTTTTTCTTTAAAAAATTTATCTTATATATAATAAAATAAACCTTAGTTGATAAGGATATAGTTTAAATTTTGTATTAATTAATACCCTAATTATTATCTGTCTAATTACCAACATTAACGGCTCAGTTTCCTAAATTTACTGGGGTTACACGGATGCACCCTTATTTGTCTTTTCCTTTTTTTAGGGCGTTTTAGATCTATTGTATTTGAACAAACAATAGATTGTCTATTGTATGAAAAAAATCATAAAACAATAACGAAAATATAGTCCTACAACTTTATCATAAGTTTTAACATTTAACTTTTAGACTTCAAAATTAGACATATACTTTCCCCGTCTCAAATGATTTGTATTTTTTTTAAGCGCCCTTTAAGAAAAATTAATTAAAAGAAATATTTGATTTACTTTATCTTTATTTATGTTTAAATTATAATCTATCTCCATTAAATGTTAGTCTATTCATATGACATCTGACAAAAAGTAAAACGGAGAAAAAATAATTAATGATGTTTGAACTTTTAAAATAATAAATAATTTGGGATAATTATTTTTAATAACCACGATAAATAATTTGAGACGGAGGGAGTATAAAATTACTAAGCAAGAACTCCTTGTAGGGTTTTGTTGGGTTCAAAGCATATAAGTAAGACACAACGGAAGTTCAAAATTTTGTTTCTTACTTACCCCAACAACATTTCTGGTATGGTTATACAACAATCAAACCTGTAACATAAAGCATAAACTTACAGGTTAGAATATCTGGAGTCTTTATCTACTATAAGGTGGACACGCGGTTGCCCTTCCAATTGCAAGCTCCAAGCTTCAATGTATTTCTCTTTCGGAAAGCTAGGAAATCCGGCAGAGGTTCGAGAGAGTTTAATTCTAAGTCTTTAAGGCTTAGAATGATAATCTGAAATTGATGTAGAATAATGAAGAGAATGCCTCTATTTATAGGTGAAAATTAGGTCAAAACCGGATTAGGGTTTGACCTTGGGACTGACCTAAAAATTGAGGCAGAGGTGCCGCGGCCCTAGGGTATGGGCGCTGCGGCGCTCGACGTGCTCCTGCACTGTCTCGATTTATTTTCTGCGCATTCTTAATTAAATCCAAAATCCAATTCTGACTTAATTAAAATAATCATTATTCATTTAAATATCTCGATTCTAAATCGAACATTTAATTGCTCTCTTTTAATACATCTTTAGATCGAAAGGACAATCGACATAGTGTGACTCTACATGCCTTCTCATATCGACATTAATCAAATCAAGGTCTACGCAGAACTCCTAGACGGCGCCGGAAGACGAACTCAATATGTGAAGTACGTTTACGAGAATCCAGTAAACTTAACCTTTATGTGGTAAGATAAAATCATTTCATTCATGACACACCCGATCAAGCTTAGGATTTGTCAAGTGTCTATCCAAATGGCTTAATCCTTGTATCTCATCTATATTAGTTTACAACTAGACCATATTCTAAATACGTCTATTGTGTTGGCCAACGACTTCGTCAACCTAATATCACTGAGAATCCGAGTGTTTTCTCGAATATACATTCGAGGAATGAATCCTAATCTTGGCTCAACTACCACCTTTAATCCACATCGTAATGTACCAATACAAGTCGTATCTCAACCTATAAGGCATTTGAGCTTAGGACGGGATCAAAATACAATATTTTGTAGACTAGGCGCGTATTGACCTCAAGTCTAAGGACTTCTATCTCCCACACGCTGATCATACTTTAGACAAGTATAACAAACAGTATATCAGCAGGGTATACCAATACTTCCAAAATATCCATGTGTCCATCACGAGTAGCCATTACTCGTAGCAGGTGAGACATACTACATCCTCTAAGGATGTGATGCAGACCACATGTCGACTTATCACATATTATCGATATCCCATTCTCGATAATCATTAGTCGAGGCTATTTAAGAGTTACGCTCTATCATCGATATCTCACTCTATTAATGACAACGTAAGCTCAAGGGATGCACATTAATGAATAATTACAAACAATCAAATAATAATTCAATAATTGCAAATGCCAAAATATTAATCTCCATTAATAATAATATGAATGTGTATAAAGTACATTTGTCCTAATACAGATTGTCTCTAGGACATAAATATACTTTCAATATCCCACTTGGAATAGAGCCAATCTCCAACATATCTAATGCCCATATTCTCAAAATAACCATTATGCTTGACTAAGCTTAATGATTTAGTGAATGGGTCAACTAGATTATCGTTTGTGGGAACATAGTCTAATCTAATCTCTTCAGTCTCCACCATCTCCCTGAGTATGTGGTACTTCCTTGGTACATGCTTGTTTATATAGGTTGATCTTGGTTCCTTAGCTTACGCAATCGCACCAGTGTTGTCACAATAAACCGTTATTGGACAAGTGA
The DNA here is from genome assembly GCA_034509755.1 of Anisodus tanguticus. Taxonomy (NCBI): domain Eukaryota; kingdom Viridiplantae; phylum Streptophyta; class Magnoliopsida; order Solanales; family Solanaceae; genus Anisodus; species Anisodus tanguticus. The sequence goes on from CM067540.1 coordinate 17,606,907, forward strand.
CACCTGGAATAACCCCTAGGTCCTTCAGGAACTCAGATATCACAACATCTTCTTTACTAGCTTCCGATCCAGCAATGTACTCAACTTCTGTTGTCGAATCAGTAGTTGTAGCTTGTTTGAAACTTTTCCAGCTTACCGCTCCACCATTGAAAATGAAAGTGTACCCTGATTGAGATTTGTAGTCATCAACATCTTTCTGGAAGCTACGATCAGTGTACCAGTAGCAACTAGCTTTTCTTCCCCACCATAGACTAAGAAGTAATATTTAGTTTGTCTAAGATACTTAAGAATACTCTTGATTGCCTTCCAGTGTTGTTCTCCAGGATTCTGCTGGAATTTGCAAGTCATACTAAGTGCAAAGACCACATCTGACCTAGTACAGGTCATGGCATACATGATCGATCCTATAGCCGAAATATATGAGATCCTTTTCATACGTTCAAGTTCTATAGTATTAGAAGGAATATCCTTCTTAGATAACTTGATGCCTTGTCCCATAGGTAGACTGCCTTTCTTGGAATTCATAGATCCTAATCCCCAAAATGTAACAGGCTTCACCTAAATCCTTCATCATGAAGGTACTGGACAACCATTCCTTGACTGACTGTAGGAGAGTCTTACTGTCTCCCATTATTAACATGTCATCTACATATATGATAATGAAGGTAATACTCCCATCCTTGCGTTTACTATAGACACATAGATCCTCTTTGCTTCTAAAGAAATCAAATGACTTAAGCCCATAAATGGACTTTTGTAGATTGCATACAGCATTTGGTTTGGACTCAAGTGAAAAACCCTCAGGTTTTTTCATATACACCTCCTCAACTAGATTACCATTGAGGAAAGCAGTTTTTGACGTCCATTGGCCAAATGTCATAGTCATAATATGCAGCTATTGCAAGCAAAATCCGAATGGACTTAATATTAACATGTGAAAATGCTTCATCATAATCGACCCCAGTCCGTTGATTGTAACCTTTCGCCACCAATCTTGTTTTATAAGTATGTACCTTGCCATATGCATCAATCTTCTTCTTGAAGACCCATTTGCATCCTATGGGTTTAACCCCTATTGGCAAATCAATCAAGTTCCAAACTTGATTTATGTACATTGAGTCAATCTCATATTTCATGGCTTCTTGCCATCTCTGCGAATCAATGTCAAACATAGCTTTACTGTAGGTTGTAGGTTCATCGTCATCAGGAATATCTATCTCATTATGTGTTTCAACAAGGAGATTAAGTCTTTCAGGCGGACGATGAGTCCTAGTGGTCCTACGGAGTTGATTATTCTGTGTTTTAGTGTTTGTTGCATTCTGATTGTGAGAAGGTCTTTGTGTGTTGGACAATCCATCACATTGAGAGTTTTCAGGAATGTCATTTTCATGTATTTTCTGAATGGAATGATATACAACTATTGTATCATCTTCCACTGGTTGTGTATGAGAGTCTTGCATTTATGCACTATCTCTCACAACACTCCCATTGGATGAAGGGCGTACTCTAAGTACCCAATCTTCACCAGATACTCCCACTGAATCCTTGTTTAGGTCATTCGATAAGAGTTCAACTTCTGTGTTATCTTGTTGTTCTGGAATTTCTTCAAGTTCTATCTCTGTGCATCTATGTTCCTTGTAGACATATTCTTCTTCAAGAAAAGTTGCGTTCCTGAAAACAATGACCTTATGTTCTCCAGGAAGATAGAAGTAGTATCCCTTAGTTTCCTTTGGATACCCCACGAAGTAACATTTCTCGCTTTTAGATTCCAACTTGTCAGTGAGCATCTTCTTAACATATGCAGGGCACCCCCAAGGTCTCATATGTTTAAGAGTTGGCTTCTTGCCACACCATATCTCATAGGGTGTCTTTTCTACTAACTTAGAAGGAACCATGTTCAGAACATATATAGAGGTTTGTATAGCATGTCCCCAAAGGTATGTAGGTAGAGCTGAGGAGCTCATCATAGATCGAACCATATCCAATAAGGTTCGGTTTCTCCTTTCGGCAACGCCATTCATCTGTCGTGTTCCAGGAGGTGTTCATTATGACTGGACTCCATGTAGCATTAAGTAATCTAGAAAATCCTTGCTCGAGTATTCACCTCCTCGATCCGATAGAAGGGTCTTGATACTTGTTGCAAGTTGCTTCTCTACTTCCGACTTGTACTCTTTGAACTTCTCAAAAGCCTCATATTTGTGTCTCATAAGATACATATATCCATACCTTGTGAAGTCGTCAGTAAAAATGATGAAGTATGGGAAACCTCCTTTAGCTTGAGTCGAGAATAGCCCACATACATCAGTATGGACCAACTCAAGCACCTCTTCGGCTCGCACACCTTTCCCAGAAAGTGGTTTATTGGTCATCTTTCCTCTCAAGCAAGATTCACAGTTACCATAAGACTCCAAGTCAAATGGTTCGAGGTAGTCTAACTTACTCAACCTTGCTATCCATGATTCGTTGATATGACCAAGTCTGCAGTGCCATAGGTAGGTAGAGTTTCTATTACTTATCTTGACTCGTTTATTTTGTACATTGAATATCTCCCGACTACAGTTTAGTGTATATAATCCATCCACAAGAGGAGCAGTTCCATATATAATATTATCAAAAGACAGTATCTGACTGCCATTATAAATATACAAGGAAAAACCCTCCATGTCTAAAATTGGGATAAAAATGATATTCCTCGTTAACGAGGGTACATAGAAGCAATCATTCAACACTAAATAATAGCCAGAAGGTTAATTTAATCTATAAGTCCCTACGCGCTCAACATCTACTCGTGCTCTGTTTCCAACGCGTAGGTCTACCTCCCTTGGTCTAACCTTTCTGCTATCAGTTAGCCCCTACACATTTGTACAAATGTGTGAGCCACAAGCGGTATCCAATATTCCTCCTCCTGGTGTCGTTCAGTCCTTCTTCCATTGCCCCTTCTTGTGGCAGTTGAGGCATTCATCCTTAGCCGGATTTACCTTCTTTTTCACACCTCCCTTAGGCTTCATAGCTGAGGGCGCATCGACTGCTTTGCCCTTCTTCTTCTGCCATTTATTGCCTTTCGGCTTGGGTCGGCTAGAAGAGCTCACCATGAGCACAACTTTGCCTTTGGAAGTGGAAGACTTAAAGGTCTTGAGCATGTTGTGCAACTTCGGCAGAGTCGCCTTCATTCCATTCATATTGAAATTCACTATGAAGTTCTCAAAAGAACGCGGGAGAGAGTTCAGGATGAGGGTGGTAGCGACATTATTTTCAAGCTTCGTTCCAATTGAAGCAAGCCTCTCTATCAGCCATATCATCTTCAACACATGCTGCGAGACTTGTCCCCCTTCATTGAGCTTACACTTAAAGAGTTCTATTAGTAACTCATATTCCATAGTCTGGGATTGTGAGTCATAGAGACTCTTCAAGTGTTCGAACATATCATTGGGCCCCATGTTCTTATGTTGTCTCTGAAGTTCCATAGACATGGAAGACAACATCACACACTGCGTTGAAGTGGCGTCATTTAGGTGTTTTTGGTAAGCATCCTTATCAAAAGAGGCATATTCAGCAGAGTCTGTCGCAGGGACTGATGGGAACACCGTGTCCAACACATATTCTATTTTCTCTTGTCTCAGCACTATTCGCAAATTCCTTAGCCAGTCAAGGTAGTTCGATCCAGTAAGTTTGTTCATCTCAATCAACATTTTCAATGATAAGCTCGACATCTTTTACAATCTGAAGAATTAGATAGACTGGAAATCAAACTCAAAATCTATTTTCTATTATACACATTCATTTAGGCTAATCAACATGGCATTTTGTTTAATTAGCTCCCACTATTTTAACATACTTCTACGACCCCAAGGTAGAATACAAACCTATTTTAATTGAGGTCATAATGGGCCAAGATCCAAGCCTATGCTATCTCCTCGTTTGCTTTGGCTGATAACTTCAATAACACATCTTGGTAGGTTCTAAACCAATTGCAAAACTTATTTGCAACTCTTGGTTCATCAAATATTACATTTAATCTTGCGTCCTTAGATTAGTCCGACACTTTGGCGCCAAGATTTGTCTAAGCAAGTCAACCCCATTACACGACTGCGTTTATGTATCTAAGCAAATTTGGCCTTTGTGAGCAAACACTTTGGTGTAAATACCCACAAAAGCTTATCATTTACCTTTACATTAAAACACATCTATGAAAGAGTCTGGGTCCTCGTAGACTTAGAGCAAATGCTTTGGCATAAATACTCGTATCGTCGAAAAGGATTTTGCACTCTAACAATTACAATAGACGACGCATTTTAATTTAGACTTGTATTTAAAATTTTGAGGAACATTTTAATTTAGGGTTTTAACCAAGATCAACTCTTTTACGTCATATCCAATATGACATCTTAACATCATACAAAACTAATGACACATATAGTTGGGAACCGTCAACCCAATATGCATAATATAAAATGGTTTAATCAAATACTGGGCGCCGCCTGCCCAGATTATAGCGGACACTATTCTAGAAATGTAAATGACAAACATTTTGACATTTAGCACATAAACAGTATACTTATCAATTATACTGTATAATAATAATAATCTTGAGTTAAACATTCTAAACAAACAAACAATTTTTTTTTCGACCGTCGGGGCCGCGACGCTAATCATTAGGGTCGCGGCTCCACCGAGGCAGAATGCTTCTGCAGTGCTTTAGAGCCTCGTCGCTCGCAAGGCAGAAGCATTTCGGCTTCTGTAATTCATTTAGGGCCGCGATGCTCCACTATGGAGTCGTGGTGCCTACTGCCCAGTAAGTCTAGAATTAAAAAATGAAGAATTAGGGCCGTAACGCTCCACCATGGAGCCGCGCCGCCGCCTTGAAACCTTAGCAAGCGCCGCGACTTCCTACTATAGGGCCGCGATGCCGACGTCCTGACAAAATATTTCTGTGTTAATTTTTTCAAATCGTTCGAGCCCTAAATCCAATTTAGGGATCAAATCACATATCCTTTATCATCACCCACCATTATCAATAACGCCCATATCGACCATCATCCATTCTTACCTGTTCTTAGCCATGCACCGTGCAATGAGCCGGACAATGCACTTTTGGCTTAGTTCGAGTTAGTGCGGAATGACTTCCTCGAGTTAACGTAGGAGATAATTTAGAGTGATATCAAAAGGTTAACATTCGATCAAGACATGTAGGATTTCAAGAAGCCTTGTTTGTCGCGCCCGTTTTTTTTCGACCCACGGGTCAAAGCGGAGTGCAACGTGTTGGTGATTCCTGGATATTGGATTAAGGAGTCGCCACCTAATTATTTTACGGTGAATTAGGACACCTAAATATTAACTAATTGCTGCAATGTAACTCTAAGGTCTGCGAAACTAATGAGATTCTAGGTAAGAGTTCTTTATTATCCTAAAGGGAAGAGGTTAGACATCCTTTAAGATCCGCTAACTTGCGGTTATCCGGTCAAACTTAGGTTAATATTATACTAAGGAAAATGCATGTTTAAAGTATAAAGTTAAAAAGATGTTTGCATATAATTAATGAAAGGGATACATTTTGTACAAGTATGCATTTGCATGGTATTAAAAATATATGTAAAGTTGAAAAAGTATGCATTTGTGGCAATAACAAGGAGAAAAACAAATTGTTTATAATGCCGAAGAAGTAATTTTTTTTGAGATCATTTTGAGTTGCAAAATGCAAAAAAGATAAAACTTTTGTATAATTAATAAAGCGAATAAAAGATGACCAAAGTTGTTTTGAAAATTTTAAATATGAACGACGAGCCTAAAAATAAATAAACTAGCGGAGGAATTCTAATTTTGCCCTAACCGAGCCTAAAGTAAGTAACTATCGACGGTTTCTAAATTTAAAACTACATTACTACTTCTCTATTCCTAGACTAGTTATTCTAAATATCCTAACAATCACACAAACATTAAGTAATTATTACATGCCCAAAAATAGAAATAACGAAATTAAAGAGTAATAATAAAAGGGAACTAAGGCGGATGACGATGTCATCTAGCCATATTTGTTTTGAAATCCCGAGGTTGGAGAATGCAAGGAATGTGGATGCGGGTCTTCGTTTGACAATGATCATGATGAGTCTCATAACGAAACTCTTCGTAGCTCCCGATGCATTTCATGTGAATAAAGAAAAGAAAAGGATTAGTAGATGGAACGTGGAAATATATATATAAACAAATAATTCGTGAAGCATGATATGTTGTTGGTCCTGGCCGATTTACATCATGAAGGTAGAAAGAGAAGCAAGAGAAAAGTCTGTGGGCCAAGCCCAACTGTTACAACAATGCAATGTGGGCAAACAGGAAAGCAAAATGAGCCAGGCCCACTATACATTTACCGATCAAGCAAAGAGTGATATACACAAGGATATAATATGCCAGATATATGTCTAGTTCTCTATATCTTATATACTTTAAAGGTATATCATTTTAAATATCTCATAGAAAACATAAGGAAATAGAGGAAAAAGAACAACAAACAATTGAGGGGTATCACATTCCAGAAGAAAGGAAAATGTTTGTGCATTCCAAACCAAGTAAATGCAACCAATTCAGTGGATATATGATCAGTGTGGACATGAAGGGTGTTTCGTGCTAATATGGGCATGCTTTGATATTCAGGCAACAAAAGCAGATATGTGGTCAATTCAGAGGAGATAGAAAAGATTAAAAATGCATAAATAGGCTAATTGACAAGTCACATTGGACATGAGAAACACAGAATCAGTCAAATAGCCTAACTTCTCTAGACAACAAAGACTGTTTATGCTAACTGAACATATATGACCAGTTAGTTAAGGAAAATGTGTCCCAGTGACTCAGAAGATCTTTCAAACCATTAGGGATGTTACTCTAGCATTCTGGCATATAAGGAAAAATACAGACAACAGGACACCTAGGTAGAAAATCAAACATGGCATTTTAAGGATAAAGAAGCAACCTAGTAATTGAGATACTTATTACAGCAGTTCAGTCATAGTAAATAGCAAGGCATGCATATTCCATTTTATTACTTACACAAAGCTTTTTATCACATTTTCGACCCGCTCTATGGTCAAAAGCGGGCACGGCGTGTTCAGGTGATTCCTGGGTAAAAAAGGGTTGAGGAGTCGCCACCTAATTATTTTTTACGGTGAATTAGGACACCTAAATTTTGAACTAAATGCTGCAATGTAAACTCCGATTTTAAGGTCTGCGAAACTAATGAGATTCTAGGTAAGGGTTCTCTATTCTCCTAAAGGGAAAGGGTTAGACATCCTTTAAGATCCGCTAACTTGCGGTTATCCGGTCAAACTCAGGTTAATATTATAGTAAGAAAAATGCATGTTTAAAGTATAAAGTTAAAAATATATTTGCAAATAATTAATGAAAGAGATGCATTTTGTACATGTATGCATTTGTGACAATAATAAGGAGAAAAGCAATTAATTTGTAATGCCTAAGGAGTAATTTTGGAAATCATTTTTGTTGTACAATTAATAAAATGAATAGAAGATGATCATAGTTTGTTTTGAAAATTTTAAATATGCATGACGAGCCTAAAAATAAATAAACTAGTGGAGGGTTTCTAAGTTTGAATTAACCGAGCCTACAAGTAAATAAGCTAGCGACGGGTTTCCAATCTTAGACTATCCTATGAATTAATTCTAAGTCTACCTATTCTAAGCATTTCAATAATTACATAAGTGCGGTAAATAATATTACAATACAGAGCGGGATAAAAGCTGAATTAAAGAAAGTAAATAAAAAAAAAAAAAACTCTGAGAAATATCCGCCTTCATTGACTTTGTTCCTTGCAAGCTGTCAAGAACAAACGGTTAGAAACAGTTAAAAAAAACAAATAACTTCGGATCCGTAACCAAAACAGTGAGCGTTTTGGTCACGGAGGGCTCAGACTTAAATTTTGAAAAGACCATTCCAAACACGCCGTGGCTGCAAACATATGACTGAGTGGTTATTTTGATTGCCTCGCCTACTAAACGTATTGGTCTCTCGGATGAAAAAGAAAAGATCACTATAATCACGTCGTGGCTGCGAATATATAAGTCACCTCGCCTACTAAACATGTTGATCTCGGATAAAATAAAGGTTTAAGCCTCATCCTTGCCCAGAAGTTATATTTTCCGTCTTTACGACCGTGGAGGCCTCAAAATCGACGGATATTTTTCATCGGCCATGTGTAGTATCGTGTTCAAATCAGCAAAATTAAATCGGAACAGAAACAACAACGATGTGATAGCGATATCGATAGCGTAGCAATAGCAATAGCAATAGCAATAGCGATGGCAAAGTGAAGCGAGAAAAGAAAACGAGAGGCGATAAGAAGTAAGCGGTAAGCAGAACAAAAAGCAGAGGCAATTTCCGAAAAGAAGAGATGTTTAGTTTAAAACAGTAAATATCCGAGAAGCGTCTTCCGAAGATGGACCCAATATTGGTTTGAATCAATAAAACAACAAAGAGAATGCGGTATTAATTCCATCAATAACATAATAACAATGCCAAAGAAACAGACAATAGCGATTAAACTATCCGACCCGAATTCTGAAGTTTCGGAACCAAAACAGGACTAAGAAGCATTTATGAAAAAAATAAACAGACCCGAATTATGAACGGTGAATTAATTCTGAAAACAGACCCGGAATAGTGACCAGAATTGGAATCCAAAATTCAGATTTTTCAGATAACCAACAACAGCTAAAAAATGCAAGAATTCCAAAAATTATCCAAACCGGATCGACCCGACCCGGGTCAGTGACCCGACCCGAATCAGGTTTCAAACCCGAAATTGAATATTTTCACCAATTTCAGATAACCAACATACAAAATATGAAATGCAAGAATTCTGGAAATAATACCCGAGCGGGGTCAGTGACCCGACCCGAATCAGATACTCAACCCGAAATCAAATCTTTTCGCCAATTTCAGATAACCAACATACATAAAATGAAATGCAAGAAATCTGGAAATAATACCCGAACCGGGTCGACCTGGGTCAGTGACCCGACCCGAATTGGAGATTCAACCCGACATCAAATAATTCCATCAATTTCAGATGACCAATAATAACAACAGCAACAATGCAAGAAATCTGACCCGGAATGACCCGACCTGGCAGTGACCCGACCCGACCCGGATTCGAACCAAAAAATGAAAAAATCAGATTATTTTGAGGGTGAATTTAGGGAAAAGAAAAGTAGTATTTTAGGATTTTTGACCCAACCCGAATTGTGAAGAACAAAGGGATTTTCAGATTGAAATTAAGAACCCAAAAGGAGTATTTTATAACAAGAAATCTAAGAACAAATTCCCCCTTTTTTGTGTTCTTTGGGACCCGAAAAAGAAACTCAAAAATCCTCCCTAAAACCTCCGAAAAAAAGCTCCCAAAAACCCCTTCCAAAATCAGTGAACCAAGGGGTTTTTTATAGGTGTCAAACCCCAACGTTCAACCCCCCTCATACCCCCCTTAAAACGAATTCAAATTTCAAAATAAAGGGGATAAAAATCTGATTTTTTTGGGGCGATTTCTTGGGGCATGTGTTGCGGATTTTGGGGGATAGGGTATGGGGTGGTGTCAGGTGCGGCATAGGTGGTTTCAGGGGTATGGGGTGTAGGGTGTGGCGATAGGGGTAGGGGTGTAGGGTGGGCGGCGATTGGGAGGGCTAGGGGTGTAGGGTGGGCGGCGATTGGGAGGGCTAGGGGTGTAGGGTGGGCGGCGATTGAGAGGGCTAGGGGTGTTAGGTTTTTGATTTGGGGGGGGGGGTTTGGGTTTTTTTTTTGTTTTGTTTTGGGTTTAAAGGGGAAAGGGTTTTGGGTCGAAAATGGGTCGGCCTCATTGGGCCTGGGTGTGGGTTGGGCCGGTTTAGGGATTTGCGGGTGGGCCGGCCGGTTGGGCTTGGGAATTGGGGGAATTAAAATGTGGTGTTGATTTATTTTGGGTGAGGGGAGATTAAATGGGTTGGGCAAAAAGGGGTTGGGCCGGTCCGGTTGGGCTTGGGAGTTTTGGGTGGGCCGAAAATAAGGGAAAAGGGAGTTGAATTGTTTTGGGTTGGGAAATGAAATGGGTTATAAATTGTTATGGGTAGAAATTGTTTTGGGTTGGGAAATAAAATGTGTTATGGGTTTAAAAAATATAAAAAGGGGTTTAATATTAAACATATTATTTTTGTTTTGTAAAAGATGTGAATTATTTAAAATAACATAACGATGTGATAATAATAAAAACTATAATATTTGCGAAATGTTTAATGCTTAATAAAAATGGAAATGCGATGCAATTTTGCGAGAATAAAATAACATGGAATTTTTTCGAATAAAACTTATGATTATGATAAAAATGCAAATGATAGTAAAAAATGCGAATAATAATAATAATAAGAGAATAATAATATATATATACGCATGTATGTATATAGATTAAAATTGTTTTTGAGGTGTTAAAAAATATTTAAAATTGCAAATAAATTGGAAAAGACGGGACAAAATTGGGTGTCAACACACAGAATCAGTCAAATAGCCTAACTTCTCTAGACAACAAAGACTGTTTATGCTAACTGAACATATATGACCAGTTAGTTAAGGAAAATGTGTCCCAGTGACTCAGAAGATCTTTCAAACCATTAGGGATGTTACTCTAGCATTCTGGCATATAAGGAAAAATACAGACAACAGGACACCTAGGTAGCAAATCAAACATGGCATTTTAAGGATAAAGAAGCAACCTAGTAACTGTGATACTTATTACAGCAGTTCAGTCATAGTAAATAGCAAGGCATGCATATTCCATTTTATTACTTACACAAAGCTTTTTATCACATTTACTACCCAGAACTCAGGCATACAGATTTATAAACAGGAAAGTAAGAATTTAAAGCCGACCTATCTAAACACTACTCATTTGATCACAAAGAAAATATGCAAACAAGTTGACATACATCTAAATACACAAAGAGGCCAAACTTTATTCCTACTTAACATTGGATTTCAGACATGTAAAAGAACCAAAGCATAACCACATATTCAGACCTTAATCACCACAGATCATGACCTTTAAAGTAGAACACGGACCTTATATTAATCATTCTAAAACATAACTAATTTACATCATAACTTTACTAAACAGGTGCAAACACTATATGTATCACACATAAAACATCTAACTAATCGTAACTCTTCTAAATAAGTACTAACAACATATGCCTCATGTCATAATCTGCATAAGTTTAATAATACAAACAAAGCATTTCTAAATCTTAATAGGTAATTAAACAAGGCTAACAACTTAATACACTTAGGCTTTTAAACACATCCATATGAATAATCAGGACAGAATTAGCACCAAAACACATAAAAATATAGAAAATAAATTGAGAGGAATTTGTGTTTTACTGACCTTCTCCGGGCGGCGAACCGAGGCGTCGTCTCGAATCGTCGAGTCCGCTCGGAGAAGTGTGTTTATGCGATTGAACAGAAAATGAGCATGAGTGTTTTGTGGTTATGTCGAGCCAGAACTGAGAGTAAAATAAAAGATTTTTTCGGAATCGAAACTTGTTCCAAATGACTTGTGAGAATGAAAAAGATCCCTTTTTTATGTATGAGAATCCCCCTTTAAGATCCACAAAGGGTTCTATTTATAGCCCCAATCGAGACCTTAATGGCTGAGGTTTGAATTTTGAATTCAAAACAAAGATTGAAAATGTGAAGGTTTTCTTTTCATTTCGAAAACCGAGATGATAAAGAAGAGGTATGGGTTTGTGTTTTTACCCACCGAATCCTTGAAGGTATTCTAGGGATCGATCGCGGCATGCATGCTTCGCAGATCGATTTGACTCGGACGAGCTATTCCAAGCTCTGAGTTTTGGAGAAAAGGGGAAAAGCACTGGGGGTGATGCGAGAGGTCTAAGGTGGAGAGGACGTGGTGGCAGGGACGTCGGTGGTGGCGAATATCCGGCGGGTAAATGGAGGTGGAACCGGTGATGGGCTGTCGGTTTTAGGTCGTCTGGTTTTTGGTTTTGGGGGTAATTGGGTTTTTTTTTTTTTTGACGATTGGGATTTGGGGGAATGAGATATGGGTTGAGGGAGTTGGGCTCGGGTCAGTGCGTAGTGGGCTGGTGGGAATGGGGCTGTAGAGGGACGAGATTGGGTAAATAAAAGATAGGGTTTGGGCCAAAAATGAGGGGATTGGGCTGTAATTTGTGGGTTGGGTAGAATGTTTTGGTGAGGGGGAATAAAATGGGAAGTTGGTTAAAATAAAAAGGAGTTAATTATAAAAAAATTGTAAATTATTTAAAATAACATAACGATGTGATAATAATAAAAATATAATATTTGCGAAATGTTTAATGCTTAATAAAAAATGGAAATGCGATGCAATTTTGCGAAAATGAAATAACATAGAATATTAGGGTAGAATTATGATTTAGACTTTTAAAAAGGCAAATGATAGTAAAACATGTGAATAATAATAATAATAATAAATAATGATATTGAAATTGTTTTTGAGGTGTCCGAAAATATTTAAAATTGCGAATAAATCGGAAGAGACGGGACAAAATTGGGTGTCAACATTGTTTAAATCCAATTTTATGTTTAACCCATATTATTATATTATTCAATTGTTATATAACCATTGAACCAGCCTGGGCTCTGATACCACTGTATGGTTTTGTTGGGTTCAAAGTATATAAGTAAGGCACAACGGAAGTTTAAAATTTTATTTCTTACTTACCCCAACAAAATTTCTGGTATGGTTATACAACAATCAAACCTGTAACAGAAAGCATAAACTTACAGGTTAGAATATCTGGAGTCTTTATCTACTATAAGGTGGACACGCGGTTGCCCTTCCGATTGCAAGCTTCAATGTATTTCTCTTTCGAAAAGCTAGGAAATTCGGAAGAGGTTCGAGAGAGTTTAATTCTAAGTCTCTAAGGCTTAAAATGATAATCTGAAATTGGTGTAGAATAATAAATAGAATGCCTCTATTTATAGGTGAAAATTAGGTCAAAACCGGATTACGGTTTGACTTTGGGCCTGATCCAAAAATCGAGGCAGAGGCGCCGCGACCCTAGGGTATGGGTGTCGCGACGCTCGACGTGCTCCTGCACTGTCTCAATTTATTTTCTGCGCATTCTTAATTAAATCCAAAATCCAATTTTGACTTAATTAAAATAATTATTATTCATTTAAATATCTCAATTTTAAATCGAATATTTAATTACTCTCTTTTAATACATCCTTATATCGAAAGGACAATCGATATAGTGCGACCCTACATGCCTTCTCATATCGACATTAATCAAATCAAGGCCTACGCGGAACTCCTAGATGACGCTGGAAGACGAACTCAATATGTGAAGTACGTTTACGAGAATCCAGTAAACTTAACCTTTATGTGGTAAGATAAAGTCTTTTCATTCACGACACACCCGATCAAGCTTAGAATTTGTCAAGTGTCTATCCAAATGGCTTAATTATGGTATCTCATCTATATTAGTTGACAACTAGACCATAGTCTAAATACGTCTATTGCGTTGGCCAACGACTTAGTCAACCTAATATCACTAAGAATCCGAGTGTTCTCTCAAATATACATTCGAGGAATGAATCCTAATCTTGGCTCAACTACCACCTTTAATCCACATCGTAATGTACCCAATACAAGCCGTATCTCAACCTATAAGACATTTGAGCTTAGGACGGGATCAAAGTACATTATTTTGTAGACTAGGCGCGTATTGACCTCAAGTCTAAGGACTTCTATCTCCCACACGCTAATAATACTTTAGACAAGTATAACAAACAATATATTAGCAGGGTATGCCAATACTCCAAAGTATCCATGTGTCCATCACGAGTAGCCATTACTCGTAGCAGGTGAGACATACTACATCCTCTTAGGATATGATGCAGACCACATGTCGACTTATCACATATCATCGATATCCCATTCTTGATGATCATTAGTCGAGGCTATTTTAAGAGTTACGCTCTATCATCGATATCTCACTCTATTAATGACAATGTAAGCTCAAAGGATGCACATTAATGAATAATTACAAATAATCAAATAATAATTCAATAATCGCAAATGCCAAAATATTAATCTCCATTAATAATAATATGAATGTGTATAAAGTACATTTGTCCTAATACAGATTGTCTCTAGGACATAAATATACGTTCATTCCTCAATTAGCAGTTTATAAGCCCATATTCTCTCCAAAATTTCACATCCAATTCGCATTTCAAATCCCAAAAATCCTCAATTATTTGTTCGCTCAAACATAATAATTTTTGTTCGGAATAAATTCAGTTCAATAGCATCATTTACCGAACGCGATGGCTGATTTTATGAGTTTCCAAGCTCAATATATTCAGTAGGTTAAAACCAAAACTTAAAAAGATGTAAAGTTTATAATAAAATTATGCACTCTTGTAGTTAAAGTTTACTCTTTTAACATTTTTAGATCCAAAACTATAAATTTATCATTTTAAGAATTAATTCCTTCAAACATTTCTTATAATGGACAAATAGAAATAGTTAATTCAGATAAATCGAAACATAAAATTGTACAATAAATACGAAAAAAAGGAGAACATATATATACAACAACAATGTACCCAGTGTAATCCACAAGTGGGTTTGGAGATGGTAGGGCGTATGCAGACCTTACCTCTATCTTTGCAGGGTAGAGAGGATGTATGAGAAGAAAAAAGTTATATAATATATATATAACGTACTAATCAATAAGAGATAGAAACTTCACTTAGTTTGCTCACTCATTTGAATTACTTTTTAAAAAAAAATTAAATCCATTTATTTATGATAATTCGAATACTTATATATTAATTATAGTATTATCAAAAGCACGAAACTTCAACACAAATTTGTAATGACCCGGTCGGTCATTTTGAGAATCGATGTTCTATTTTGCGCGCTGTCTATTTCAAAAGTTTCGTAATAATTATTTTGACTTGTTTGCCAAATTTGAAGTCAAACTGATATCATTTGATTCACTTTGGGAGAATGTTTCACTTTGAAAATTCCGACATTCAATTATTCGGATAAATTATTTATTTTGGGAAAACATGCTCTAATTGGCGATCTGAACATTCCGTTAGATTTAAAATACTATTTATGACATGTAGAAATTGACAAAACTAATTTTAGAGTTCATTTGGTTGGTTTATTGACAACTAAGTCAGTTTTAGCATTTAATATGTCTATTGATGGTGAAAAGATGGTCACGGGAAGAAATAAGACCCGGATTATAAATTTGTTGGTTTCATTAGCTTCGTATTGATGTTTATAACTTACGGGGAATGATGGCGTGATTCCCGAGACTTCAGATGCGTTTTAGGAAAGAAAATGATATTTTGGAAATCCTTAAGTTAAGAATGAAGAAGTTTGACCAAAGTCAACACCGGAGGTAAATGAGTCTTTTTCAAAAATTTGTCGATTCCATTTGGTCAGGAATGTGATTTATGGCTTTGTCGAGTCGTTGGTTCGGTTTTCGAGAGGTTCGGGTGTGATTTAGGTGGTTGATTGAGAAATTAGCCTTTGAGATGATTTGGAGTTGATCATGGTCAACATCGGGTCAAGACGGACCCGTTTGGGTATTTTGAGGTTCGAGTAGGTCCGTATGATGATTTTGGACTTGTCCGCAAGTTTTGGTGAGATTCTGATGAGTTTCGCATGGATTTGTGTTGTGTTGTGATTGTGTTTAAAGTTTCAACATCATTTCTTTAGCCATAAAGGGGTACCATATTGAGAAATGACCTTTGATTTGTTTTTCGATTGAACCATAAGATCTGTATCTTAATTACGAAACCATATCAAAAAGCATTGTCGAATTTCGACATAGTATGAGGAAGTTATGCTCATTTTACTGCGGACAACTATTGTTGGTTTCTGGTGTGGTTGCAAATGCGGACCTCTGGTCTCGAATGCGACACCTGGTCGCATATTTGAGAATCCGGTCTCGATTGCGGTGGTTGCAATTGCGAAGATCTGGTCGCAAATGCGAACCCCTGTGTATTAAAAATTCAGACTTAGTCCATTAGGTATTTTCATCATATCTTAAGTTATAGAGCTCCGTTTGAGGTAATTTTTATGGAGTTGTTCTCGTCTCAATGAGGGGTTAAGTATCTAACTTTTATTTTGGTGTTGTCCCCATAATCATTTCTGTCAGTTATCATTTTTATCCGTGTTTAGGTTTTGAGCCCTAAGGATAAGAGAATACAAAATCTCAATTTGGGGATCGATTCATGGATGAAATTGAGTGATTTTCTGGATCTAGACTATATAAGCTATGGGTAAATCAATTTTTAAATAAAAGTTTTTGCCTTTGAAAGCTCGGGGTTACCTTTTTAGCGTCGTTTTTGGGTTCCAAACTAAAGTATAGCAATATGGGTATCAATGGACTCATTTAACACCTTAGAGTATTGTTTTGACTATATTGAACCCGATTATGCGATGAAATTACAGTTTTAACCTGTAGAGCTCATAATTGACTTTTTGGGTGACTTTTTTGAACCTGAATTATTATCATAGCAATATGGGTGTCTATTGAATCGTGTGTTAATGTACTTTTCATATTTGAATAGATTTGAACCTTTCGGAGGCATTAAAAAAAGGAAAGGCATTGTTGTGATTCTCGAACTCTAAATTCCAGGCAAGTTGAGATCCTGTACCTTACTTAAGCGTCATGGTTGATCTAATTAACTAAATAAGAGGGCGTAATGGTGATAATAAGGGGATCTCTATACTTTTAAGGTGAAGAGAACTTACATCGGGTACCAGTGACATGTTATGGATACTTGCGTCTTTAAATTATGTAGTGAATGTCATTCTTGGGTACTAGCTGATAGAGTAGTACGATCTTTTGGATATGTGATTGGGGTATTAAGTCCGTACTTTCTGCATATTTATTAAATGCATGTGTTATATGTGACTGTGTTTCCCATCACTCTTTTATACTCGTTTAAAAGTGGAAAAGAAGCAAAAGATCGAGTCTTTATTGCATAAATGTCTAAAAGTTGGATCTTATGACATAAATTGACTAAAGGTAGAATCTTTATTGCATAATATGGCTTCTTGTTGTTGTGCATGTCATATTCATGTTTCATACGATATGAGCATGTGTGGCTAGAGACAAGTATTGAGCATGTGTGGCTAGAGACGAGTATATGAGCCTGTGTGGCTAGAGATAGGTACGGTGTGAGCCTGTGTGGCTAGAGACAAGTATTGAGGCTGTGTGGTTAAAGACAGGTACTGTCATGCCTCGAACCATGGCCTGGGTGTAACACGACACTCGGTGTTTAACTGCATGTGATCAACCGAAACACATGGTTTGCTGGTTCAACATGGGTATCTAATATCATGAAATAATCATTTAAAACATAGAAATCAGAATACCGAAATATATTGTCTATAAAATATAATAGCGAAAGTAATTCAAATACATAAATAGTTTGAATATCTGACATGACATGCTAGACTAGTCGTTGAAATCTCTGAACATGAGTCTGACTGCTAAAATTTATTTACCAAGAAAAGGCCCTGTCATACCTTTACTGTAAAGCATGACATGAAAAGTAAATAAACAAACACCCCGAATGAAATGAGGCTCACCAATAGATGATACATGAGAATCCTAGTGAACTGAACATAAAACATGAGACATCGATACGTACGGGGACATAACATGAATACTGAAGGTATTTACCTTATACATTTTCTGCTTTCTCCTCAAACAAGTGCGGGTATCTTGACTTCATGTCCTCTTCGGCTTCGCATTTGGCTTTCTTAACTTTCTGACTCCTCCACAACACTTTCACTGAGGCAACTTCCTTGGTCCTCAACTTACGAACCTGATGATCTAGAATAGCCATAGGGACATCTTCACAGGTTAGACCATCCTTAAATGTGATGGATTCAGTAGGAACAACCAACGACGGGTCTCTCACACACTTCCTCAATATGGATACATGAAATACTGGGTGCACAACAACTAAATCTTATGGCAGTTCAAGCTCATAAGCCACTTGGTCAATCCTTCGCAGAATCTTGTACGTTCTGATATATATGGGAATGAGTTTCCCTTTCTTTTCAAATATCATGACACCCTTCATAGGTGAAACTTTCAGAAACACCTAATTATCAACCTGAAATTTCAAGTCTCTATGCCTTACGTCTGAATAGGACTTTTGGCGACTCTGAGCCGTTCTCAAATGCTCCTGGATCAACTTGAATTTCTCCATAGCATGATGGACCAAGTCTGGCCCTAACAACTCTACTTCACCATCTTCAAACCAACCAATTGCCGACCTACACCTTCTCTCATACAGAGCTTTGAATGGTGCCATCTTGATACTAGCATGATAACTGTTATTATAAGCAAATTCAATAAGGGGCAAGTGATCATCCAAATTACCTTTGAAATCAAGGACATATGCCCTCAACATATCCTCAAGGGTATGAATAGTACGCTCTGCCTGACCATCTGTCTGAGGATGAAAAGTTGTGCTGAGATTTACCTAGGTACCTAATCCTTTTTTAAAAGACTTCCAAAAGTTCATTGTGAATTGAACACCACGATTTGAAATGATGGATTCATGGATCTTGGGTAGGTAGAATATCTAAAACTGTGCGCCTCTGCCATAATCCTGTCTCTGCATCTATCTACATCTAGGACGCAAAATTCTCCTTGGTACCTTAGAGTACCATCATCTCCCCCTTGTTCAAAAGCTATGGATTTATGCCTGTGAATCTCTTCCTGTAGTTGTAATATATAGAGACCACAAAACTATTTTCCTCTTTTGATCATCTACTAAGGAGGATTTGGCTTTGTTCTGTACAACAACTCTACCATCTTCGGGGTCCAAAAGTTGAACTCCTAGGTTTGATAAACGATGAACTTATCTCACCATAATTCTCTTGTCCGCCTCAACATGAGCTAAACTCCCCATACTTAATTTCTTTATGAGACACTTCCTGAAATACTCATAGTATTGTTGCACGCTATGTCTTTGACCAATATCCTGAAGATTAGAGTCTCGTGCGATGGCACTACCCCTGTAACACATAACTAGCATGATCTTATAGCTTTTATGTGATCTCTTAATTGATAATAACTGATCTTGACATAAGTCGACCGACGATCATTCTACTCACTTCGTATTTCTTGTACACGCGAGACACATACCTTATGAAGACTATCTCATTTCCCCTTATTACTGAACTATGGTTCTTTATATCCCCTGCTAACCCTTCAGGTTTTCAAATGTCTAACTGGACTTACTGACAATGTACACAAAAAGTTAAGGTCTTATAATTATGAATCATTCTCTCTTGTTGGGATCCAAAAAACTTTTCCTATCTTCTGTAATTCTTTGCACTTTGCGTCACTAACGACTCATCTTTCAACTCACTTCTGAAAAATCTTTTTTCGAGGGAAAACTGAACTAAGTACATGGAGTGGGAACTCTTAATTATTAACTGGCATATTCTGTCTTAACGACTTAACTTTACTCGCATTATCAGTCTTAGGAAAAACCCTTTTTGGTAACTCTTGAAGACTACTCTTCTTGTAGTTTGCTCTCATATTATCTAGCTGATCTCTTTCTTCCACTGTCAATGTACTTTAGGTTTAAATTAAACTTTGTTTGGGTTCTAACACACATTTTGTCTATTCAAATGGTTAACCACCCACTAATGTCAACCTGACTAAGGAAACCAAATAGTAATAATTCATTGTATCTACTAAAACTTATTTACTATTCTTCTACTAACCACCTGCTAGCATCATGTTCTTTGGTTCTGCTCTGAATAACTAAAGTGAAGCATGGGGTTATCTCTAACTTCCCTCATCATCCGAATCCTATTCTACGGTCATATACTATATTTGCTGAACTATTGACATGAATCTAACTTAGGGCAATTATGTCTCTCTTAAATGAAAGATTGAAATACCTAACCCCAAAGTTTTTATACACTTTAAAATCATGTCAAACTATACACATCTGGGGTAAAGTTTAATCATATAACCTAAGAAGGAATTGTCACATCTTTTTATCTCACAATACTATCTGCTTCTTGTAGTAGCTTACTAACGTAGTACTTTCTAGTTCTGATTTGAATAAACTTGAATAATTCATTTGTTCTTCGTTCTCATGCCGTACACAATATATTCTTAGTCATGTGCATGGGTCGTATGATGAAATATACATCTTGAAAAATCGAGACATTCTAGAATCATAAGTGATTTTCTCTTAGGCTCTATTCTGTTCAAAATCATAGTGATCAACTTATGCCTGCTGCAGGGAAATTCATAACGTGCTTCCCCATGAGGTCTTACATTAGAACTATCATTATCATACTTGTGGAGACATCTGGGATACGTCTAAGTCCTGACGACCTGCTAAAACATACAAGTAGTTCTGCTTCCACCTGCATTACCAGGCTTAGCTGCATTACACCCGGCTTGGGCTTGAGAATTACGGGGAGCTGCTGAATTTGTGGACTGAGTCATATTACCTATGATGCCCCTGTCTCACTGATTGGCAGTCCCTCATATAGTGACCCTGCTGGCCACACCCAAAACACACATTCATGCATGAACGATACACCCTTTTGTGTCTCCTATCACATTTGATGCACATAGGATTCTAAAAACCTATGTGGCCCACACTGGCCTGTGATTGAGTATGGTGCTTTGAAACTCTATTTCTGGTTGATTTGACCTTTCTGATCATATTAAAACCTCGGGAATGGTGCAGTGGCTGTAGATGGAGTGGATTCTAATGACCTCCTATCGAAAAACTGTATTCCTCCACCTCCCTTAGATCCTCCATGACTAATGTTTCCTGTAGACTTAGCTCTTTTACTAATTTCTCTATCTTTATCTTCTTGCAATTTCTTGTTCTTCTTCCTTAAGTATGCCATTATTATTTGACTTTCACATCCATGATACATCTGCCCCTTCTCAGGTGACATGCACTTTATTCCACGTTCAATATCATCTCAACTCCCATCCGTTATAGTCAGACACTTTAAAAATTTACCCCAATGGTAATCATTCTCACTTGGACCTTGGATTTCTTGCTCATTGTTTGCGATTCGATAGTACGTAATTTGATAGGAAGAGAATGCTGTTTACCGCTCTAAGTTTCATGGCATGAGTTGGAAATATTTCTGAAGGTATAGCTCTAACTGAATGATCTAGAGCATGAAAGAAGTGAGACAATCCTAAATGTCTTGGTAGTTAACCATTTATATGTGTGTCCGGCACACATATATAAAGGAAACTCCACTAGACACAGTATCATAGACTCCCTAAGATACTTGAACCTAGAGCTCTGATACTAAGCTTTATCACGCCCCAAACTATGGCCTGAGCGACTACATGTGATCGAGCGAACCACATGACTTACTGGATCAACATGTGCATCTAATATCATAAAATAATCATTTAAAACATAGAAATCTGAATACTAAAATTATTGTCTGAAACATATATTAGCGGAAGTAATTCAAAAACATAACTCGTTTGAATATCTGACATGACATGTTGGACTAGTCTTTGAAACCTCTGAGCATGAGTCTGACTGCTAAAAATGATTTACTAAGACAAAGCCTTGACATACATGTACTGTAAAATATGACATGAAAAGTAAATAAACTAACACCCTGAATGAAATGGGCTCACAAATAGCTGATACGTGAGAATCCTAGCGAAGTGATCCGTCGTCCTGAAACTCTATTCTTGTATCATGAGATGCAGGCCCTGGGAAAAAGGGACGTAAGTGTTCTTATAGTTGCCCGTCCCACATCCCACCGGAAGAGGGGCCGGGATTTGAGGGGCTGGTATAGGAATTTGTGTTTTTTTTGCCACTTAATTTTAAAAAATAATATATATAAACACTTCAATAATTGAACAAGATAGTGTAATTAAAACATTCAAGGTTGTTTTTGTGTCTCTTACATTATTTAATAGAAATATGATTTTTTGGTAATACAATTTCAAAATTGCAACTTTGTGGTGTTGTTCAAAAGTTGCAAATCACATAGTAAAATTGCAATTAAAGAAATTACATAGTTAACCATACTTTTTCTAATTTCCTCACAATGTCTTGAGGATCTTCGGTTGGAATTGGAATTTGCAGGTCAAATTGTTCGACGTCGCTTCATGTTCCCTCAAACAAGATTTCATTGTAGTTGTTGTCTTCTTTTTCGTTGATCTCCGATTGACCGCACCTTCTACGCTCCGCTCGAATCCAATCTCTAAATAGAACTGCAATCTCCAATGCGTCTTCCGCCAATGAATGTCGATGCTCTCATATTTGAAATCATCCAGCAGAAAAAGCGCTTTCAGACGTTGTTGATGACGCTTGAATGTTCAACACATATCAGGCCATCTTTGCTAGTGTCAGAAATGTATTCTCATTTTGCCTCCAGTATTTCAGCAAGTCTTCACGTCCTTCATCATTGATAATTAATTTTTACGGTACAACACCCTACAAAACATAAACATCAAATTCGCTAACTTATGAAGAAGCTGAACCACTAAACATTTTATTTCTAAGACCTTGAATACTAGAAGCAGAAACCGCATGTGTTTTATAAGATTGCAGTGAAATAGTAGAAGATGATACAGAAGCCGGTTGATTATTTATACTTTGTTGTTGGTAATACATATATAATTGTTTGCATTCAGTGTGTATGCTAGACGTAACTTCTTCTTTAGTTGGTTTGTGAGTTGGTTCTTCAGTTGGATCTGTTGGAAGTACTTCTATACAATCATAAATCGTTTCTATTAGTGTTTTACAACCGTCTACTTTAATAGTCGGATTTAATACCCACCAATAATATAAATAGTGGGAATAGGAAAAAATATTTTTTTAATATTTTTAATATTTTTTCAATAGATGGCTTATAAGTTGGTTTTTGCATATATTCATTAGTAGCTTGAAAATTTTCTCTAGAAATTCATTAAGTTCTAAAAACAATTCCCAATCATTATCTACAAGCATATCCCTTGGATTTATTTTATGGGCGTTAAATAATAAAGTTATAGGTTGTCTATAATCGTAAGCAACAAGTAGTTGCTCATACAGAGAATTCCACATAGTCGAAACTTCTTCTGGGTTTTCTATAAGGTAATCCACAATCATGACATGTTTTTTATACTCTTTGCATCTTTGTTTTTTATTACCTTTAAAAATAAAATTTATAGAAAATTGTATTTTATCAAGAATGTTTTGAAAAAGTTTTAGACAATCCTTTACAACTAAGTTATAAATATGACACACACATCTTATATGAAAATGATATGGAAAATATGGAGTTAATCGAACTTTTAAAAGTCTTATAGCATAATCATTAGAAGTAGTATTATCTAATGTAATAGTCATAATTTTATCATTTATTACATAATAATCACAAATTTCATTAATATTTTGTGCAATAAACTTACAGTATGCTTATCATCAATATATCTATATGCTAAAATACGTTGCATAGACCAACTTTGATCTATCCAATGACATGTTACCGTTAAATAATCATTACCGTTAGTACTACGACATATGTCAGAAGTGATAGCCGCTTTGCCATTAAAATGATACAATGCATAATGTAAATATTGTTGATATTCACTTGAAAATTTAAAAACATCTCTTCTAACAGTTGATCTAGGAAAACCATTAAAAGCAAGATTATATATTTCTTGAATGTAATGAATAAAACCAAGAGAGGAAGGAAATGAAAAAGGCAAATCCTCCACCGCAACTAATTTTTCCATATTTTCCCTATCTTTGTTTTTATCATATTTAGGACCAAAAATTTCCCCCGTCGTCGGGTTAATTTGACCATGTACTTGGTCGGGGACACTATGTGAACCTTGTCCCGACTCAGCTGGCACACCCAATTTTTTAACTTGGTATTAATTCCACCTAGTTGTGTGCTCGCCTTGTACATGTCTCAATAAACCTCCTGTCCCACCTTGACCTTTTTCGATTTTAAATTTATAAATATTTTTACAAATTTTACATCTAGCTAGTTGATTCTCTTGATCCCTATAAAAAAATGTCATGCAGCTGATTTTAATTTTCGTTGTGTGGAGCCTCGACTCATACTAGGGGGAATAGGATGCATTCCAGTTTCAGTTTCAGACTCAGTCTGAGCCTGAGTTTGAGGTACACTAGTGGGTGTGTCATCTGGATTATCGTCTAAATTAAAGTTTGGTTCATCTACCTCATCATCTAATGATATATCATTAAAAAAAGCAATTTCATCTATATGAGTGAAATCAATGAAATCAATGAAATCATTGGGACTAGGAATAAGATTATTAGAAGAAGTACCCCTGCCCTTGTTACCCCTACTAGAAGAAGCACCCTTACCCTTGCCCTTAAACATACCTCTTAATCCTTCCATTTTAATTATGCAAATAAATAATTAAAGATAATGAAATTAAGTGCATTAATTAAAATAAAGTAACAACAATAATTTAAAGAATGAACGAAGGTATCAAACGCCGACGTAAAGTCGACGTGTAATCGAGGTTGAAAATTGACTTTGATCGATGGATGATCCTCAAGCGAGTTGCCAACTTCACTCCCAAATTTTTAACTTTGATATAAATGGGCAATATATATATATATATATATATTTAGTAGGCAATGTAGAATTGTAGAGAAATAAATTGAGAGATTAGAGAGACTGTAGGAAGATTTGTGAGAAAATGAGGTATTTATATGGGTGGCCAACGGGGCGGGTCCCGGCGGGACGGGGGTAGGGCGGGACCGATCCTCCGGCAGGACTAGCAGGATCCGCTGATGTCCCGTCCCATTCCTGATCCTATCAGAAAAGGGGACCGGTATTAGCGGGTCGGGGCGGGACGGGATCGAGTCTTTCCATTTTTTTTTGCACTTGATTTAAAATAATAATATATATATATATATAAACACCTTAATAATTGAATAAGTTACTGTAATGAAAGCATCCCAATGTTGTTTGTGTGCCTCTTATATTATTTAATAGAAATATAATTTTTTGTAATACAATTGTCAAATTAAAAAAAAATTATATATTTAAAAATACCTTTTCTAGTTTCTTTATAATTTTTTGCGGTTCTTCGGTTGGAATTGGTATTTGTTGGTCAAATTGCTCGACGTTGCTTCCACCTCCGTCGGATAAGATTTCGTTGTAGTTTTCGTCTTCTTCTTCGTTGATCTCCGGTTGACTGCACCTTCTCCACTCCGCTCGTATCCAATCTCTGAATAATACTGCAATCTCCAAGCTGTCTCTTGCTAATGAGCTTTCAGACGCTGTTGATGACGCCTGTTGATGACGCTTGAATGTTCAACACATCTCGGGCCATCTTTGACAATGTCGGAAATGTCTTCTCATTCTCCCTCCAATATTTCAACAAGTCTTCACGTCCTTCTTCATTGAGAACTGCTTGGTATGGTACAACACCCTGTAAAACAAAAACAACAAACTCGTTAACTTGGTTAGTAGTGTTATCACTATACATTCTATGTCTACAACTTTCAATACTAGCCACAGAAATGACATGTCTTTTTTGAGGTTGTGTTGAAGAAGATGGTATGGAAGCCGGTTGGTTGTTAGCACTTTCTTGTTGGTAATGCCTATATATTTTTTTGCATTCATCTTGTATTCTAGACAACACTTCTGTTTTAGTTTGTTCAATAGGTGGTGGGTCATTTGGATTTTTTGGAGTTGGAGGTACTGCTATACAATCATAAATAGTTCAATTAATGCTTTACAACCGTCTATTTTAATTATCGGATTTAATATAACACCACTAATGTAAATAATGGGAAGAAGAATAAAATATTGTTTTAATTTTATAAACATTTATTTAATAGGTGCCTTATAAGCTGATTTTTTCATATATTCACTAAGTAATAAAAATATTAGAGTTATATAAAACAACATAGTTGAAATAGTAGGATAATATATACTGGAAAAATTATTTTGTTGCTTGAAAAAATTTCTCTATAAATACAATAAATTCTGAATTTTTTTTCTCAATCGTTATCTACATCCATATCAGTTGGATTTCAATTTTGGACGTTAAAAAATAAAGTTATAGGTATTCTATAATCATAAGAAACAAGCAGTTGTTCGTATAAAAAATTCCACATAGTCGCTACTTCTTCGGGAATTTTTCTATAAGCTAGTCCACAAGCGACACAAGTTTTTTTATATTCTTTTTTTCGTTGTATTCTATTACTTCTAAAAATAAAGTTTATAGCAAAATGTATTTTATTAAGAATGTCTTCAAAAAGTGATAGACCATCCTTTACAACTAAGTTATAAATATGACACACACATTTTATATGAAAATGATTAGGAAAAGATAGTTAAAAGATCTTTTAAAAGTCTAATAGCATAATTATTAGAAGAAGCATTATCTAATGTAACAGTCATTATTTTGTCAGTTATACCATAATAATCGCAAAATTGATGAATATTTTCTGCACTAAAATTTTCGGTGTGCCTATCATCAATATATCTATATGCTAAAATACGTTTTTGCATAGACCATTTAAAATCTATCCAATGACATGTTACCATTAAATAATCATGACCGTTAGTACTACGGCCTATATCAGACGTGATAGATATTTTACCAGGAAAATGATATAAGGAATAAGTAAATACTGTTGATATTCATGTGCAAATTTAAATACATCTCTCCTAACAATTTATCTACGAAAATAGTTAAAAGCAGGATTATACATATCTCTAATGTAATGAATAAAACCAGGAGAGGAAGGAAATGAAAAAGGCAAACCCTCCATCGCAACTAATTTTGCTATTGCTTCCCTATCTTTATGTTTATCGTATTTAGGGCCTACAATTTACCCCGTCATAGGGTTAATTTGACCCTGTACTTGGTCCGGAACAGTATGTGAACCTTGTTCCGACTGAGAGGGCATTGGCGCACCCGATTTTTTTAGCCAGGTATTGATCCCACCTAGCTTTGTGAAAGTTTTGTACATGTCTAAGTAAACCACCCGTCACACCCTGACCTTTTCCCATTTTAAATTTATAAATATTTTTACATATTTGACATCTAACTACTTGATTTTCTTCGTTCCTATAAAAAAAATCATGCATTTGATTTTAATTTTCGTTTCATTGGGTCTCGTCTCATACTAGGGGAATAAGAGGCGTTCCAGTTGGAGGTGCACTAGTAGGTGTGCCATCTATATCAGTGGGTGCGTCATCTAGATTATCTTCTAAATTAAAGTCAGGTTGAGTTGCAGAAAATATCTCGTCGTCTAAATCTAATGGTATTTCAGGAAAACTTCAGTTTCATGATCTATATGTGTGTAATCAACCAAATCATCCTGTCTAGGAATATGATGACTAGAAGAAGTACCCCTGTCATTGTTACCCCTACTAGAAGAAGCACTATTACCCTTACCCTTAAACATACCTCTTAATCCTTCCATTTTAATTATACTAATAAATAGTTAAAGATAATGAAATTAAGTGCGCTAATTAAAATAAAGTAACAATAATAATTTAAAGAAGGAACAAATGTACCAAACGCCGACGTAACGTCGACGTGTAATCGAGGTTGAAAATTGAAACTTTGCTCGATGGATGATCCTCAAGCTAGTTGCCAACTTCACTCCCCATTTTTTAACTTTGATGTAGTTATACAAATGAATAAATAAAATTTAATATTTAGTAGACAATGTAAACTTGTAGAGAGATAGATTGAGAGATTAGAGAGATTAGGAAGATTTGAGAGAAAAATGAAGTATTTATAGTTGTAAATTGGGTTAAAGTGTAAATATAATAACTTAGGGGTTCAAAATAAATATTAAGGGGTAAGGGGGTTTGGGGGAGGAAAAAAAAGGTCGTTGTGCAACGATCATTTTTTGCAAAAGGGAGGGACGGGGGCGGGATCGGGGCGGGCGTAGCGGGACGAGCACAGGTCCCGTCCCGGTTCGAACCATTTTTTTATAGCAGGGTAGGGGCGGGACCGAGGCGGGACCCGGGCGGGGTCGGGTCGGGACTGGCCTACCCGCCCCGTTTGTCAGCCCTAGGTATTCATAGTTTAGAAATAGGGTTAAAGTGTAAATATATTAACTTAGAGGTTAAACATAAATATTACGGGGGTAGGGGGGTTTATTGGGTGGGGGGGCAAAAATGGCCGTTATAGCCATTGGACAACGACGAAAATCAAAATTTAGTCGTTGTTGCAATGGTTATTTTTGCAAAGGGGGAGGGGGCTGGCGGGACGGGACAGGACGGGGCGGGACGGGGTCAGGATGGGGCGGGACGGGGTAGGAGTCGGGATGGGGCGGGTCGGGATCGGGATGGGCGGGACAATCCCAGGCCCTATCCCGAGTTCGAACCCCGACAGAAAAATAATTTTTTTTATGGGGGATCGAGGCGGGCCGAGTAGCGGAACGGGCCGACCCGACCCACTTGACAGTCTTAGTTTAACTCATATGGAACAAGTCATGTTCGCACATAGCACATAGTTGGATTAACGTAATCCTCGGGTCACCGACCACGCGGATACGGAAGGTAATCTTCTATTGGGCTTCAAACACGTCTCAAATATTAAAGCACTTCCTGAGTCAATATGCGCTAATCAAGTGGGATTTGGCTTAGCTTTAACCTAGTTTGACTAGAGTGGGCTTAATCAAATGACTGAGGTACCCAGGAGACTGCCCGAGGTGAACAGTTGTTGACTGTTGAATGACAACGAACCAACTAATTCTACGTCATTTTTACTCATGGCTGGACCTTCTACTATTTTTACCCTTGGTTGGGCCTTCTGGCAGTTTTGGACTCGATGCAGAATGTGATGTTGGGCCCTCAGGCCCAACGGCTCGAATGTTGGGCAGTTTCAGATCAGATGTGGACACAGCGGACCCCAGGTCATGCAAGGAGAGGGAAAAACAAACAAGAGAGTTAGAAATGCATGCAGGTATATAATTGTGTTGACTGTAGTAGATTAAACAAACCATCACAAACCCAGAGAAATGACAGCCTTAATTATTTAACTTCAGCGGAGCATACAGTAGACGTAAAAAGCAAGAAGGCCCAGTAAGTGATGAACCCAATTAGCGAAAACACTCAATATTTGTAAATATGCAAATTCATATTTAGCACACGACATATAGAGGAGACTGATATACATGTGATATTCAAAGCATACATGATATACGTGGAGGTATACAAAGGCATACAACCTTGGTATACAGCCAGTGTATACCCAGGTCTTTATACCTCATATACCTTGAGGTATATCATCTTGAATCCAGTAAATCAAAGGAAGGAAAGCTAATATAACCCAGCTTATATCCCAATCAAGAGTGAAGAATCATTTAGAGGGACATTTCAAGGTACAAGGCAATTAGCAAGCCAAGTAAAACATGAAGAAAAATCCAAACGCAAATATGAACACACACACACATACACCCTACTGTGGTTTGTACAAATAAGCAGCAACCAGCTTTATGTTAATGTTCTAATCCTAAGTTCAAACAATCATACCTAAAACAGGACACTCTAAAAGCATAAGATTAAAACACCTACACTTAATTAACCAACATGCTTCAGGTTCAAATACAAATTCCAGTGGATATAAAACTTGATTAACAGACAACATATTCATATAGCGATTTTCACATAACAAAAGGGTACAGATTTCTTCTGATAAGAGGATGCATATCTTAGGATAATGAGCAAGAAAATGATAGTACAAATAACATGATGAAAGAGTGACCCAGAATGACTTGGCACCTTAATAGAACACTAGACAGTGGCAACCTAATAGGACTAAAGATGACATTTCAAGTATATAGGACCATTTAGATCAAGACAACTCATAGATAGCCTATAGTCAACAATAGGGGTGCAGTTGATGAGCACATAAGAGCTACAACTAATGTTAAGGAAAGTGAATATAGGCATGTGTGCAAATAAAGGGGAAAACATATACATTTCAAGGGGAGTGACGTCGTAAGAGAGAGGAGAGCAGAAGGGAACGTGCGGTGGCGTCGGCTTACAAATGAGGGCCTCTCTTTGGGCCTGGTCCTTAACGGACTGGGCTTGCCCAAAAATAAAAGAAGATAAGCCCGAAATTCGATAAATTAAAGGGTCGGGGTGCTGACAGAATATTTGTGCAAATGTGTCCACGGGATTAATTAGCAAATGATTACTTTAATTTTTGCAGCCAAAATTAGCCAATTAAAATCAATTGAGGCTAAAATTAAAACAAGTTATAGATAAAAGCCAAAATCTTTCATAATTAAAACAATTGAGGGTAAAATAAGATGATATTTGACACTATATTTAATTACTCAAATTTCCTTAAGTTTATGGAGTAAAATATTTACCAAATTAATATAATTAATTTGGATAATTAATTGAATAATTATCCTCTTTAATTTAAGAAATTGATAGATATTTCTTAAAAATGTGTAAAAATATGCAAATGATATCAGCTATGCTCAATGCGGGATTTCTGTTGGATCAAATCTTTTGGGAAGCTTTTGGATCTAGCGAAAAGGGCTCTAAGTCGGGCGACTGTTTACCAAAAACACAAGTCTCCACAAAGTCGTAAGACCATGTATGGGGGCTGACGATATTCTCCGGTTAAAAGCCAGAATATGGGTCTTATGAGAGGTTTAAGAAGACATGTTAAAATAATATATTCGATAATATTTTGTCAAATAACATGGCAAAATGTTACCTGAATAATTTCATAAAATTACTTTCGGTTTGTAAACTGCATATTTTACTCCGTTCGTAACTCATAAACTCTGAATAATTAAATAAAGTATTAGAGGGTAAAAATTAGATGTCAACACACACTCTTAGGTGAAGAAACCCGACTATCCATTCCATTAAGCTTCACTTATCACAAGTAACATTGCCACCTGATCTCGAATAGAAAACCATTCGCTGAAAGAACTCACGACCACTAATTTTACTCTGCTATCATAATTTTGTCAAATCAAAACCAACTTAACCTTTCATAACCTATACGACATTCATCCTCATACATCTTGCAACATAACCTAACAAACACGTCAAGTATCAATGTTTCCTTCCTACAGAGGAGATTGATCCATTCCATTTCTCTTCCTTGCAGCTCTGAATTATCATTCTCACTTTTCAAGAATACCACCGAACTGAGGAGTCACAATCATAACCCCAATCAACTAAACCTTCAAATCATAGTTGAAGACTAAACTTGGTCACGCGCTTGTATCATGGTAACACATCTCATACCCTACCGCGCGACGTCATATAAAACCACTCACGCACGCATTTAAGAGCGTGTTACCACCTTCGGTGATAAATAGGGAAAAGAAGTTTCAAATACCAATTCGACTCAACATAGCAAGAAAGGAATGAAGAAAGCAAAGTTTCCTAAATGTCTCATAGCCACTCGAAGATAAGTTCGGATGTCTCCGCACCGATCTACAAGACTCTACTAGACACTGCTCTTGTATTTAAGACGATTTAACCTAAAACTCTGATACCAACTTTGTCAAAACCCCTTTTAAGGAATCGTGGTGGCACCTACATAATTCTCATCGGTAGGTGAACCACTCCCGAATCATTCACAAGATATAATGTAAATAAAGTACCTGAATAAGTTATCTTATGATATAAATGCGAAAATATGAGTCTGAAAATCAACATAACCCCTAAAACCTAGTCAATCATACAAGAGCACTAGAAATCTTATACAAGTCTGAATAGGGCTACAAGGCCCGAAAACTGAACAACAATAATCTAAAAGTCTGACATGTCTCTTGAATAAACACAGAATGGGATAGAAATCGCCAACAGTATGTTTAAAACAACATCCTCACCCTGAAAACTAAAGTCTGCCCGCTCGGACTCACACTCGAGATCGTGAACTAGTAGAAAGATTTGTATCTGCATCAGAAAAGATACAGCAAGCGTAGCATGAGTACACAACGTACCCCCGACCGTAGGCATCATAGGTCAACAAGGACATCAGATACATAACAAAGATAAATATCAAGCTGACATCAGATAGCCCTATACTAAACAGTTCAATAACTCATATAAGTCACGTTGTACATATAATAATTCACTAATTCATCAAGTCACTTTGTTCATGTAAGGCTCCAACCATAGTCAACTACAATCAGTTCATCTACGTACACAAGGATCTTACTATCACAATACCCACCGACTAGTACTCTCTGTCCAAGTCATATTCATGCTTAGCCCCACTTACCCGACTTAACACATCAATAAGCAAATCAACACTTAGATCACAACAACCCTTTTAGAATGTTTTCCAAGAGTATTATAATTAGGCTAACCATGACGACATTAACTCTTTTATTACCCTTAGCCTTTAGACTTAGTTAAGACTTTATACAGTTACAATCTGATGCACTTAGATCATTCAACGTCTACCTTCCCAATATCAACACTTATCAGAGGTTTCTTACTAGACTTGTTACCCAGTCACATGGTCAATTATCAGACAACACACATGCACATAATTTTCCTAGATCTAGACAATAGTCCGGACATATTGACATTTCCAACCATAGTAGTACTAGACAACCAAATTATAAGCCACAAAAATCCACACATGACAGACAACCAATTCAATTCAACATGATCAAACCATTTATCTAAGTATTCACATGGACCAATATAATCATGACAGTAAACCCGATTCAATAGAATCAATCCAATTATCCAAGTAATCTCATAGACAAGCACAATTATGGAAATCAACCCGATTCAATAGAATCAATCCAATTTCCAAGTATTTACAAAGACAAGCCCAGTCATGGCAATCAATCCACATTACCAATCAACAGATAATCAAACGGTCATGTACTTACTTAGTTGATTATGCACGTGTGAAGAACCTAATTCTACAACATACGGAACACTAGTGTTTAAGCCATTAAAGTTGGTTGGACGCAACTCCCGCCAAAGGCAAATTTTGAACACTTAAAATCCTACATCTGTCTTTGGTTACAGTTAAAAGCTATATTTCTTAAGCACTAGAACTTGCAAGTCTAATGAGCAAAGAATTGAACATGTTGCGTGGACATGTCATCAACCATTCTTAGTAGTTAATAACTCTTTGCCCGATTGTGACTCAAGTTTCTTAGCATGCCAAATATACTTAATAACTCAGAGATTTGTTGGTTGATCTTTGCAATTTGATTCACAAGCCATTCAGTAGACAGTGAATACTGTCTACTTCAATTGAACCCATTAAATCCATATGTAGCAATTGAAAATAGTGAGACGTACCTGAATGTTGTCCGTCGTGTTGGACAACATTATGAGAGACACTGTTTTGCTTACCTTTCAAATAATCTTCACAGACAGTTTTACCTTTATGGCTAAGTTTGGGTATGCCTCTAACCGCTTCATATGAGACTATTTTTTCTGAATTGCGGTAGTTGACTTGCCCCAACATTTGCTGCCATAGTGTTGTGTCATCGACCTTAGCATTATTGCATGTTTCTTGTCTTACAACAAGATAGCAATTGTCACCTGTTCTTGTACCTGTCATGACACATATATTTGCTTAATTAGTAACTTCACAGGCATTCTTAATAAATTTTACTTCAAGATCGTCATCACACAGTTGACTAATACTAATCAAATTAGTCATTAAGTCCTCAACATGTAAGATATTTTTTAAGGCTGGAAATCCAGGACCATCCAAGATTCCTTTTCCAATTATTTTGCTTTTACTGTCACCTTCATAAGTCATGTTTCCTCCATTGAATGACTCATAGTTATTTAGAAAACCTTTTGTACATGTCATGTGGCGAGAACATCCACTATCAAAGTACCAAAAACCTGAAATGTTAGTTCTTAATGTAATTATAGCAATATTACATGTTACACCCTTTTTAGGAACTCAAACTCTCTTAAAATATTTTTTTACCTTTTGGCTCAGAAATGTTGCTTCGATTGTTATCCGGAATGTTGGACAACATTTTAGGCAATAATTTTCTCACACAATCTTGAAGTTTGAAACAATATGGTTTTTAGTGTCCAGGGGAGTTACAGTGATGACACACAAACTTCATATTCTTTGACATATATGAGAACCTATTATTCATCCCTTTTTCTTTTACAAAGCATATTTTCTCATTTTTATCAAAGAGATTAGAGAATATGGTTTTAAGAGAGTTTTCGTACCCAATTCCTGCATGTGAAGGTTTACTAAAGTTGAGTATCTCATTCAATTTCGAAGTCCCCGTGTTGAGCTTATGGAAGGTTTCTTTGGCTAAATCCAATTTTGCACGGATCTTACCAAATTCAATATCCTTTTTGGTAAGTGCAACCTCAAGTCGGGTTATCGTGCCTTTTAACACTAAATTCTCATGAGTTAAGGATTTTACCTTTTTGTCAAGCTGATTAGATTATATGATTAAAGCTTTGCAAGTACTTTGTAATTCATTAATCATATCATCTTTGCATTCAACTTGATC
Organism: Anisodus tanguticus; assembly: GCA_034509755.1. Classification (NCBI taxonomy): domain Eukaryota; kingdom Viridiplantae; phylum Streptophyta; class Magnoliopsida; order Solanales; family Solanaceae; genus Anisodus; species Anisodus tanguticus. The sequence continues at coordinate 17,641,455 of CM067540.1, forward strand.
TATACAATCAGCCTCACTAACAGAAATAGAACTACTAAAGCAATTAACATCAGAATAGTTAAAGAATTCATACCTTTCGGATGTCGCTGTCGTTGCTGATGTTGGAGCAAATGTTGTGATATCTGAGACAACATTGTATACGACATCTTCATTATCTGATAGAGACTGTTCAAAAATAGTCGCCAGCATTGCTTGTGTTTTAATTTCACGATCTCCTTCCTCTTCTCCTTCATCATCACTAAGAGAAACCCATAGGTTCTTACCAAATTTTCTAATAGTTTTTGCACATTCTTTAGCATAGTGACCCCAACCTGAGCATGCATGACACTGCACTGACTCAAATTGTTTGGGATCAAATTTGGTACGATCTGAGTTGGTTCTTCTTAGTTGATTTCCTTTTTGTACATTTGGAAGGAATCTAGTGGGCTTTTGATTGAAGACTTGGTTTTCGTTCTCTTTAGATTTAGATTAATTTATCTCATTGTTGAGCTTCCTCACCATCGAATTGTATTTTCGAGTGAGTAAGACAACATTTGTACCATCACCAATTTCTTCAAGATTCTCATCCTCTTCTTCGATTTGACTTTTCGATGATTGAACTTGAAGTGCCACATTCTTGATTTTATATAATTCCTTTTGATTCCCAATGTTCATCTTATAAGTTTTGAGGATGCTCATCAAGGTATAAAGGTCTATTGTGGCAAGATTGTGAGCTTCTTCAATAGCACAAATCTTTAAATTGAACTTTTCAGGAAGAAAACGGAGAGCCTTTTCAACAAGTTGAGTGTTAGTTAATGGTTCACCAAGCACTTGACATTCATTTGAGGTGTCAATCAACTTTTCAAAATAAGATTTAATATCATTCGCTTCTTCCATCCTTAATCGTTCTTATTTACTCGTGAGCATGCGTAGCTTTGTTCAATGAACACTTGAGCTACCTTCATATTGAGTTTGTAAAGTATCCCATGCATCCTTATCCGTAGAGCAGTTTTGAATGAGTTTGAACATGTACATATCAACCCATCCAAAAATTGTATTTAAGGTTTTTTCGCTAAAGCTAGCATTATTGGTTTCTTCTGTAGTCCATTCGAATTCAGGTTTAACAAGAATGTCACCTTCCTTATCCGGTGGCAACATAGGAACAACATACCCATTGGTTATAGATCTCCATGCCCTAACATCAATTGATTTGATATGAGAACGTAGGCGAATCTTCCAATAGGCATAATTTGATCCATCTAAAATAGAAAGTCTACCAATAGTTGGATTTGTTGGATCCATACCTTGTGACAACAGGACCAAGCACTTATTGTGTTAAGTGTCGGATCTGATACCACTTGAAGGGTGACAAATGCTATGGAAACTAAAAATAAGAGATGAAATAAATCGGATGTCAATTCTGTTTCCAAATGTCGACAATTATGTCGTCTGACACTAGTAACAACACTTTGCAAAACAGAAACTTTAAAGAGTAAATGTAGCGGAATTTAAAGAACGCCAAGGTTTAAATTTTCATAAGTTATATATATTATATAACTTATGATAGTCAATGACCAAATATATTGTATATATATATTATATACAACAATACAAATTCCTTTCTTTACAGATTTATAATATAAAACAGAAAGGAATTAAAAGTTGAAGTCGCAGATGACTTATGCCTGAAAAATCTAACTAAGTAGACATAGACAACCTCTCATTGCAATCACACCATACAAAACTAATCTAGAATCTAAACAACAATTGTAATGTTGGACAGAATGTTGTCAACACACTTAGGCAACACTGGTGATTCAGATTTCTGAGAAGAAATTTCGAGAGCTCTCTTGGTATTTTTGCTTTCTGATTCTGGATATCGACTCACTGTAGTGGCCTCTCTATTTATAGTAGAGAGTCTTCCGTAAAAGGCTCATCGATCGGTTATGGAGGTTGAGGGAAAGGTAGGCAGCTGGTAGAATTTGTTGAAGATGATCAATGAGCAAAAACCTCTAACAACTTTGACGTGTTCCTCACAAAAAGCAGCAGCCTCATTTTTCACACGTATTTACCATCTCTTTTTAAACTTGCGAAGTCATATTTACTACATAGTAATCATTACGTGAAGTAAGGCAAAATGAGTACTAAAAATGTTGGTCCGAATGTTGTGAAACATTTGTCCCAACATTCTTATACATTCAAAAAAATACTTTAGGAGATATGTTGGGTCAAATGTCACAACATCAAATACAACATTGACATCTATCATTCAAAATTAGGCAAGTTTTGTTTAGAGTTAACAGGTGGTCAACCCTGTTATTGCTTTGTAATTCTTCACGTTAAGTATTAGTTAAATTTATTTATTTACCAAAAAAAATTTTACACACACATGACACATAATCAACTCAAGATGGATTCACATCGACCCTCAAATCAAGCAATAATATCACGATTAAAATTAAGAATGGGTCACATATGAGTCAAGAAGACGAGCTTAAGTATTTCAAGAGAGGCTATATTCTTCTTTTTGTTAAGGATGCTTTTCAAGTAAACATCGAGAATTGCTCATTTTTCATATTTCACCTAACTCGAGTACCTAGCATTCAATGGTTTTTGGGTTTTGATTCTACGATTTCCTAAAACAATAAAAACTACTACCTCATTCAAAGGTCCCCTCAAAAAAGAACAGAGGCCATACGAAAACCCAAGGGCGCAGGTGATGTATGCCACTAACGAGGGACTTAAGAAGCTACTAAAGAAAATAAAAGAACCCAAAATCTTTTTGATGGGACCTTGTATCAGCTTCTGAGAAAAGTGACGATAACTTGTATGAAAGCACAGAAATCAAGAGAATATCAGTGAGTATTTTATAATAGCTAGAATCTAATGGGGTACAATGGCATAATGTGTCATATTTATACATGAGCTACACGGGTATACAACCCACGAAATATGTCCTCACTAATACAGGAGAAAGAATAATTTAATAATTGGTCAATCAATAACTCCATAAATGCCATTAAAATACTATTGGAAGTCGTATGACCGGCTATAGTAGCTGTCATCCATTACAACTCAAACAGCTTTCAGTCTTCTGTATTATCGGTACCAATTATGTTTATGTCGCTCCCGGTACCATTTGAATGCTACCGATAACGCCCCAAATTTACTTAGACTTGACTCAACATCAATTTTCACGTGTCACACTATAATTTGTACAATTGTCTCATATGAATTTTGCCCTATACAATATATATTACATTTTTTGGTAAATTCTAAATGTGTATTTATAGTAGAATGGATTGCTTGAAGATAATGAAAATTAAACATCAATTTGAGATTAAAAAATAAACCTTAGAAACTCTATAGCCGATCCAAACGCACAAACAAGTCGAACTATAATAATAAGTCGATACACTAGAGTATAAATTTCTAAGTCCGCCACATGATCTTGGGCAGCCTTTTATTTTCTTCTTTCATGGTTGATGATCATTATGAGACCTGGTTGACATTAGTATGTGAATTCTATCCTTTTGATACCTTTCTTCTTTAATATATAGTCATTGATGATTATCAACGACCAATTCAAAAGTGACAAATTAAAGACTACCCTAAGGGAGTTGTTGATTCCTCAATGGGTTAATTGGAAAGTGGAGTGTTCATTAATCTCTTCTTTTTGTTCTGTATAAACATTCCAGTATATATTAACAAGACATTGTACTATGTATTATCAGAGATAAATGATGTTAGTAATACCCATGAAGTGCCCCCAATAGCGGACGAGTTGGTTGAGCAGGTGATCTTTCAAAACGAGGTCTCAGGTTCGAAACTCCTTACATGCTTTCTCGGTCGAGCTCGTTGCACGGGGCTTGCCTAGTGTGATTTACCTTTACTACATGGTTTGAGAGATATTACACTGGAGCGAAGTTTACTTTGTCCGCACCCGAAGAGTACGTAACGACTGCGGATTCCCTCATCACAAAAAAATACCCATGAAGTCTCAATTGGCTTTAATGGTCTTATTACAATGTGAAGGATTCAAATTCAAGGCTAAATTCTAAAGGAAAAAGTTAATCCATTACAAACCAAACATAGTATTGTATTCCTTTCTCTTTCCCTAATTTCCGAGCGTAATAAAATCTTTTTTAAAAAAAAAAGATCGTATTGCATTCGAATGAACGTATTTCAAGATTATGATTAACGAAATGTTCGACTGTAATTCACGTTTTATTTAATCTCAATTCATAATTCAATATTACCAATCCTGTATAATATATTATTTACTACCGCATCACATTGATTATCAACAACAAACCATTATGCATGTATATATCATACATGTTACTTTGTCGTAATTGGTTATGCACCCTATCTCACTAAGTTTTAGTAGTTCTTGTTAGACTATTTATATTTGAAGGAGAGCCTTGGAGTAACTGATAAAGTTATTGTTATGTGATCAGGAGGTTATGGGTTCAAGCCGTGGAAACAGCCTCTTGCAGAAATGTGAGGTAAGGCTGCGTACAATAGCCCTTGTGGTCCGGCTCTTCCTCAGACCCTGCGCATAGCGGGAGCTTAGTACACCGGGCTGCCCTTTTATGTAAAGAAAATATACCTTTGGTTAAAGACAAATTGTGTGGCTGGCAATGATATTCTAGGTGACATCATGAATATTTTTATTCAAACAAGCTAGAACCATCCATCCAAGATACCAAGAAAAATGGAAGGAAAAAAAAAGAATGTTGATCAAGCCCGGATTGTACAATTAAATCAAATCAATACTGAAACTCTATAATAGTGGAAGCCTATATTGCTCAAATCCTCCAAAAATATCATTGCACTCATGTTGGATTCTTCAAATAATTCATAAATTTTAAAAGGTCTAACACAGAAGCGACAACATTTTTAGAGGATTCGACCACCATAATCGTAAGCAAGGGAGTAATTCAAAATCGAAATTTTTGTTCCTCATAGAAAATTATCTTCTAAGTTGTCGAAAAGATCCCAACGAATTGGACTACCTATCCAATTTTGGAAAGGATCTTCAAGTCCTGGATTATACATGTCCCTGGAAAATGTCTCCAAAGTGTCTGAATTTTGGAACATTTCACTTGATGACCCCATTTCCAAACTCTCATTTAAGCTGGAACTAGATGTTGAATTTTGAATTTTTTTCTGCTCCTGTGGATAGTCTAAACAAGGTAAAGTTTCTTGCAATTTCAACTTCTCGTTGATCTCTTCTTTTTTATCTGAAGAAACTTGTTGCTTAATATTATCATTTTCAAGATCAGATTGTTCAATGGGCTTGTGTGTCAAAGGGTCTAAGCCAAGAAATTTTAGCTTCTTCTTGATCCTTGTATTCCAGTGATTCTTGATTTCATTATCCGTACGTCCTGGAAAATGTGCTGCTATTTTCGACCACCTATTATTAAAAAACGTTTTACACTATAAGATCACTTTAAATGTAACGAAAGGTAACTCTACATGACTAGTAGAATTAGTAACCTGCAAAAATAGTGCAAGCAACATTGGTAAATTGCATAAATTATGCAAAAATATGAATTTTGAAATTAATACCTATTGCCAAGCTGGGAATGAAGTTTGATGATCATGTCTTCCTCAGCTTCAGTGAGTGCTCCTCTTTTGAGGTCTGGCCTAAGATAATTTATCCACCTTAATCTACAGCTCTTCCCACATCTCATTAGCCCTTCAATTTCATTATAATACATCATATTGTAAGCACATTCTGAAGAACAGTTTTAAATTTTAATAATTTCTTTTCCACAATGTCATGAAAGAAAATCCAAATACTTATGTTAATTAGTACCAAATAACATCATCTAGTCAGTTATCCCAATTTGTGGCTGTTATTTACACATAATAAGAGTTTATACCAAAAGAAATAACACATGGCATGTGCATTTTATATGCATTTTTTCAGTAATTATGATTAATTAATATATATTATACATCAATATATAATCTAACCATGGTAAAATATTAGTATAGTTTAATATAAATATTGGGTGTAAGTAAGTTTTTTCTTGAGTGAAAAGATGTCATGATATGATTTTTAAGCCTACTTGGCTCTTTATTATTTACTTGTAAGAACGAAATTCATTATTTTGTAATGGATAGTTGCAATTCCATAAAAAGGAATTTAGTCAAATATTTCATATATTGAATCATTCCAATATTATATATATATGTAAATATTGTTAGAATTTTTTTGAAGAGATGCAAGCAATAAGGTAAAAAATATGATGAAAGTTTAACGTCTCATAAATTTCATTGCTCATGAAGTAAAGCAGATAGACTCTTCCTATAATTAAAGTATTATACTCTTATTACATCTAAGAAGCTGAATATTTTAGTAAATCAAATATTCAACTCCACTTATAACGAAACAACTTATTATTATTCTAAAAAAAAAACGATAGCAGTAACAAAAGTAACACTAGCTAGTAAGCTCTTTTGCAAGTGATATCAATCGTGTCATGCAATGTACACAAAAAAATAGTAGCAATAAAGAATGTTTGATTTAATTTGTTTAGGAATTTTGTTACCTGCTAATTTTGGTACAAGGCGCCAGCATTGTATACCGTTGTTGAGGATGAAATTCATTAGCTTATGATCTTCTTCAATTGTCCAAGGACCCCTTTTCAGTCCTATCTTGTCACAACAAGGTTGTCTTCCCATTATTTTGGTACAAAAAAACTAAACTTTAAGAAGTTTCGGCCAAGAAATTAATTAAATTTTGAGATCAGCAGCCAAAAATGTAGCTTATAAACAAAAGCAAAGATTCTGCCAACTCATCTACATATTGAAATACCATTTCTTTTATGAGTTTACTCATAATTGAGCAAGAAAGAATCAACCTTAATATTAAAATCATATTGTTTGGTTTCCTTATCATTGCCAAAAAGACCATTTTCAATTAACCAAATGCAGAAACAGACGTGACTTCTTGTCGTTGACATGTTTTTATATATCCCCACGATGTTTTCTCCAATTGAATTTTGCTAAAAGCAAAACATTTTTAATTTCTCGAAAAAGATTCTTTAGGTTGCCTTTCAGCTGGCTAGTTACATTTATGGGAGGCAAGTCCTTTTCTTCTCCTCCTTTTTTATTCTATTTTATTTACTTTTGTATTAATTATTTGGACCTTTTTTATTCTATTAAAGGCCAAGGTGTTCGACTTTCTTTAATTTTTCTTTACCTTATCCCGTGCATCAAATCTCTTAAGTGATTCATCGTCTCAATAATTAAACTGCAATTTGTAGCAAGCACTTATTATAATGTCATGAGCCAATTAATATTGAATGCTTATTAAACCCGTCATTATGTATTCATTTTCATTAGTTTTTGTTAACAAATTTTCAATTTTCGTGATTGTCAATATTGGGTTTGTTGACTATTTTAATCTCCAACGAATTAACTAGAATATGCTCTCTTACCGGGATAAACCATCTAAGTACGTCAATTATTTAGGGCACATTAAATTATATACATTGGCAGTGGAAGGAATTTCTATGAATTAGAAGGGTTTTATTCTGTTTTTCCAGTTACCATATCAAATTCAAGAAGTTACATGTTGTTACAACAACAACGTACCCAGTGTAATCCCACAAAGTGGTGTCTGCGGAATGTAAAATATACGCAGATCTTATCACTATTATTGTGGGGTACATGTTATTATAGGTCAATTTAACCTAATAGTGCAAAAAAACCTATAGACTTACGGAAGAGGTGGAAATGAGGACGCAAACTCTCTCCGTTGAAAAATTTATCTTGCATCTGCCAAAATTACTTTTTATATGGATATAATTATAGATGAATTCCTTTAGATTCTTCATGCATTTACTTTCTCTTTATATACAATGACAAATTACATTATACCAACTACAACATACTTCATTACTTTTTATTTTTTTATATTTAAATTACTTTGTTACTAAGTAACTTAAAACTATCTAGTATGCATAGACAGAAGAACAAAAGAATAGCTTGTATGGAGATATTGTTGTCTGAAAGAGATTTAGGCGGCTCTCATTCAAGTACATAGTAAGGTTTTCTGAATAATGATACACCCATGAGTTCAATGAACTTGTAATTTTCAATCTGTCATGGACCACGGTTTCATTTTTTTTTAATAAAGCATAAAGATCGAATAGTGCTCACACAATATCGACTTTGAGTGGGACATAACGCCAACTTTCGGTAAAGTCATTTTATCAGGACTTAACTTACACTAATACAGAAAAAGACGTTTTATAATACTAATGTGTCTTAACTTCTGTAGTCTAAATGCAAAATATATATATCTTATTTTTCGGGTTACTGGTTTCCTTATTATGAGCAACTATATGTAATTATCTTTTAGATGTGCTGAGCTATTACGTAAAACATTCAGCTTATATTTTTAGTGATTTGATTAATTATTATATTATGTTTATGTCCTAATTAAACCAAATTATATGAATTACCTAGGGTCTTCTTTTATATGGTATGAAATGTCACTATTGGTTAATTAGCTTTCTTACTCGTAAATTTGAGTGTCACTCCACATGTAAATCCTAAAAAGCAATTAAACAATTGCAGGATTTTTTTTATTACAAAGAGAAAATGGGGAGATGATTACAACATGGGGATTCGAACCCTCACCAACAAAGTTCAGGTAGCCAACCAACTGAGCTACTAGATTCCTACTTTTTTTTTGTAAGAAGTTATAACCAATACGGAAAAGGGCCAAAATTACCTTCGAACTATCCGAAATAGATCACATATACCCTTCGTTTGTTTTTTATACCAAAAGAGCTCTCGTCGTTACTCCAAGGGTCCACAAATGCCCCTCACATTAACGAACTGCCACAAATACTGACTGGGTAGTCTGACGTGAAAAACAATGGTAACGTGGTTGTCCATCTAGACAATCCACGTGGCTAAAACCCTTATCCCCTTTAAATCAACGCTTTCTTCTCCAAATTATAATCCTAATTTCATAAAAATAGTTTTCTTCCCCACTGAATTCAATTGAAAATCTAGAACAATGTTATAGAAATTTTTACAAATTTTATCTCGAACAACCACACGGCAATGGATTAGAAATATCAATAATAATACTTCTCAAAATAGTAAGAATCAGGAACAAACAATATTATTATAAGTGAGTTTTCAATCTGCAATTTTCAAATTTGTGATTTAAGAATTTTTCATAGTTTTTATGAATTTGGATTTTCAAAGAAGTGGATGAAAATTTTGAGAAAGAAGATGATTATGATCATATCATCAACAAAACCACGTGTATTAAATCAGTATTTTTTAATCTGTTTTATCTTTTTCAAATTTACTCAAAATACTTTTTTAGTTTTTTTATTTAATTCATTTCATTTTTTAACAAAATAATTCTTTTTCCTTAAATTTTTAAGTAAAGAAAGATGATATATAAAATGAAGCGTCCAGTACTGTAGGATCGTTCATGTGAGTATTATAAATATCCTCATTGTCAAGTTTTAGTCACATTACACCTACTTGGAAGTTCAGTGGGGAAGAAAGCTTTTTTTTTTTATGAAATTAGGGTTCTAATTTGAAGAAGAAAACATTAATTTAAAAGGGATGAGGGTTTTAGCCACATGGACTGCCTAGATGGACATCCACGTCAATATTTTTCTCCACGTCGGACTGTCTAGTCAGCATTTGTGAAAGTCTGTTAACGAGAGGGGCATTTGTGATCCCTTTGAGTAACGGTGAGACACTTTTAATATTAAAAACAAACGAAACAGAGGGTATATGTAATCTATTTTGAATAGTTTGAGGTTCGGTAACGAATATGTGGCAAGTCTAGTCACGTATTCTCTCTCGTTAGACCAATGATTGAAAGCTAAGGTTGAAGAGTAATATATTAGACTCCCACAATCCTATGCATACAAGTGCCTATTTGGTGAAGGCATCAAATAGGGAAACGTATATCCCGTTAATCTTTAATACGAGTCAGCTTCCATTTAATCTTTTTCGAAAGAAATAATTCCTTGATTATTTTCATTAATTGAAAGATTATATATATAATTTACATATTTTCATAATAGTAAAATCATTTTCCTATTCTAGTAGTACAAGACTTCTATAATTATGGTAAGTGTACAATGCTAAGTAATAAAAATATTCTACACTAATTACAATCCTAAAACGGACCAAAGTCCTGTGATATACACTATGTATATCATGGGAATATACACTATCTAACACACCCCCGCAGTCATAGTGGGCGATCTTCGAACGCTGAGACTGTCCCAAAAATCTTCAAAAAAGACCGAGGGAAGACCCTTTGTAAAGATGTCTGCAATTTGATACCTAGAAGGGACATGACAGACGCGTACTTGTCCATGAGCTACCTTTTCGCGAACAAAATGAATGTCCATCTCGATATGTTTAGTGCGCTGGTGCTAAACCGGATTCCCAGACAGATAGATGACACTAATATTAACACAATAAACCAAGGTAGCTTTCTGAATAGGACAATGAAGCTCTAAAAGAATATTACGTAACCAACATGATTCAGACACCACAGTAGCTACCCTTCGATACTTGGCCTCTGCACTAGAGCGTGATAAAGTGGACTGACGCGTGGCAGACCATGAGACCAAGTTATTACCAAGAAACATACAATATCCAGACATAGACCGTTTGGTGTCTGGACAGCCACCCCAATCAGCATCTGTATACGAGACAAGTACTGACGTCGAAAAAGGATATAAATGCAAGCCATAGTCAAGTGTCCCTGAATAAACCGAATGATGCGTTTGAGCGCATTCATGTGCTCAACTCTGGGATCATGCATAAACAAACACACCTGCTATACAGCATATGTAATATCTGGTCTCGTGAATATAAGGTACTGAAGGGCCCCTGCAAGACTGCGATATCGGGTCGGATCCTCATATAGTGCGCCGGCCGCAGCACTAAGTCTGGGCTTAGTATCAATGGGAGTGGAAGTGGACTTATAGGATGTCATCCCAGCCCTCTCAATGATCTCAGCTTCATACTTCCATTGAGATAAGAATAACCCACCTGCATGACGAGTGACAGCAATCCCCAAAAAATAACTCAAGGGCCCCAAGTCTTTCATAGCAAACTCAGAGTTAAGCATTGTCATGATAGACTGGCGTAAGGCATCGGAAGAGGCAGTCAAAATAATATCATTCACATATAACAAAATATAGGCCAAGGACGAACCACAATGATAGATGAACAAGAAATTATCCGACCTGCTGTTAGTGAATCCAATAGTCGAAACATAGTCGGCAAACCGCGTATACCAGGCCCGTGGAGACTGCTTAAGCCTATATAAGGACTTATTCAACAAACAGACATGATGAGGATGTTTGGGATCCCTAAATCCCAAAGGCTGATACATATAGATTGATTCCTTGAGATCACCATGGAGGAAAGCATTCTTTACATCTAATTGATGAATAGGCCATGCTTTCGAAAGAGCTAAGCTAAGCACAATGTGAATGGTAGCCGGCTTGACCACTGGACTAAACGTCTCACCACAATCTACACCAACCTGCTGAGTCTTACCATCACCCACAAGCCGCGCCTTATGTCGGGAAAATGAACCATCTGAATTTTCCTTATGAGCAAAAATCCACATAGACCTAATAATATTAATATCAGACGGACGGGGCACCAACTCCCACGTCTTATTATCAATAAGAGCACTATATTCATCAGTCATAGCAATTTTCCAATTCAGGTCATTTAATGCTGACACGGGATTATGGGGTAAGGGTGATTTAAGAACATTAGAATGTAAATTAAAATGTACTTTTGGTTTAAAAATCCCCCGTTCACTACGAGTGACGGGTCTATGACTCGGGGTAGAGGCGGGTGGATTTTGGGAATTTTCAGGATTCGGGACAGACAGGCCAGCAGCCAGTGGGCATGGCCCAAATCGGGAAGTGAAGCTGGAGCTGGGCACGGGAACTAGGCCAATCGGACCCGTAAACAATGCCGAAACCGGGCCGGCGGGTAGAATGGATGGCCCGATTCTTTGGACCCGTGATTTGAAGGCGACGTTGTTTGGAGAGGACCAGCGGGCAGTGGGCCCGCTGGCAGAATTGGGGTGCGGGACACGTCCGAAAAATAGTGAATAAGTTTCGGGGAAATACCATCATTCAAAAAATTATACGAACTAGGCACGGGAGTACTAACCTTAGCAAACGGGAATTGAGATTCATAAAAAATTATATGGCGACTAATGATGATTTTATCAGAAGATAAATCAAAACATTTGTAACCACGATGATTGGACGGATAACCCAAGAACACACAGGGGGTAGAACAGGCCTGAAGTTTGTTAATTGTGGTGGACGGAAAGAGTGGATAACACAAGCCCCCAAAGACCATAAGATGTGAATATGAAAGAGTCTTATTATATAAAATTTGAAGGGGGGATGAATATGTCAAACCTTTGGAAGGAATATTGTTAAGAAGATATGTAGCCATCTGTAGAGCATGATGCCAAAAAGACAGGGGTATGGAAGTATGAATTAGTAAAGTGCGGACAATATTATTAATAGTACGAATTTTTCATTTGGCTTTCCCATTTTGTGAAGACGTATGAGGGCAAGAAAAATGAAAATTGATCCCATTATTTGCACAAAATTCCCGAAACACCCCATTGTCATATTCTTTGCCATTATCACATTGGATATTTTTTATTTCACGTTCGAATTGAGTTCTAATGAATGCTCTAAATTTTAAGAAGATGGAAAAAACTTGAGATTTTTTTGCTATTGGAAAAGTCCACAAAAATTTAGAATAATCATCCAAAAAGAGAACATAATACCGATGACCCAAAGAACTAAGAACAGGAGACGTCCATAGATCACTATGAATAATATTGAATGGCATTAAAGTATGAGAATTAGAGTCTACAATGGCAACCTAACTATTTTCCCTAAAGAACAAGATTGAAAATTCAGAGTGCTACACTCACCCTTACAAGAAATAAAATTGTTTTTCTCTAAGAAAGACAAAATAGATGATCCCAGATGAGCTAGACGAGCATGCCACAAGGAAGGAGCAAGGGCTGCAAACGCTGACGGCAAGGCTTGACTCGATGGACCGGAACATGGCGTGATAGGATAAAGATCTCCCCTACTATCACACCTCATGAGAGGACTCCCTGTTTTGAAATCCTTCACAGAGAACCCAAATGGATCAAATTCTATGGACACAGAATTATCAGTGGTGAATTTTCGAACTGACATCAAATTTTTAATCAATTTTGAAGCGTGAAGGATATTTTTCAAAGTAAGGGGTGGATGAAGGGGGACAATGTTTTATGACCATAACCACGAATTGGAATTGAATTACCATTACCAACAATTATACCACGATTGTTGCTCAAATTTGAATAAGACGAGAGAGTACCTGAATCGGATGTCATGTGAGTCGTGGCGCCGGTGTCCATGTACCAATTTGGGTCCGAATGATTTATTCCAAGCGTGTGCATCGCGGCTTCGATGTCTGTAGAAGTGGGATCCGCTGCATGATGGGTCTGGTGGGGCCCAGGCCTGCCTCCCTGCTGACCCGGTACCCCACTGGATCATTGGACCGAGACTGGGCTGGAGTAGCTGGGCCAAAAAGAAGGCTGAAATTGGGAGTTGCTGAAAAGCTGAGATTGTTGGGCCACTACCTACTGGTCCAGGCCCACGGCCAGGGGGCCCAAGGATGGGGACTAGTGGGGCTGAGGCCCACTGTTGATGGGGTGGGGCCTACTGCCGTCGGTACTGCTGACGTTACCACCGCGGTTTCTTCCATTATTTTTCCTAGTATTCTTGTCGCCACCGTGAGCACGATTTTGGCCCGAAGTATCAACATATCCTGGAGAATTTGTGGAGGACGTCATCATGACCACGGGACTTGCCCTGGTAGCCGCCTTCTTAGCCAATCCGATTTCTTCCAAAGTAAGCATGGAGCGGGCTTGATAGAACGTTGGGAGAGGGTTACTTTGATGAAGTAGGGTCCCAACGCCACTAAATGCCTCGGAGAGGCCAGCAACCATTTGTAGAACCAGACGATCTTCACTAACGGGCGCACCAATGTTGCGGAGTTGGTCTGCCAATTCCTTCAACCTTTTGCAATATGCTGAAACATTCGGGAAATTTTCCGTGGTGACGTGGGAAAAGTCCTGCTCAAGAGTAACAGCTCTGGAATTCTGATTATCTTGGAATATGTCACACAGCCTATCCCAAGCAGCCATTGATGTAGCGTCTGGCTCAATAATCGTCTGCAACAGGTCAGTAGAGATAGTGGAATAAATCCACTGAAGGACGGTGGCATCAAGTGTTGTCCATAACTTAGGATCATCCTCACGTTGAGGCACCTCCGTATCCTCAGGAGCCGCGATGATTATGTAATGGATGACTTGATGCGAGCGAGCGTGAATTTTAAACAACTTGGCCCACGTCGCGTATTGGACGTTTTCTATTTCAAGAATGAGAGGTATGTGATTCTTGATGTTAGAAACAACACGGGTAGGATAAAACGTGCTCTTTGTCGTCGACATAACGAAAGAACAATAGGTGATTTTGTAGAAAATTTGGGAAGAGAAGAGGTAAAATTTAACATGAAATCCGAGGATGGGGTACAGAAATCGATGCAGTTTTTTTTTTTTCCGAGAAAGGGCACGAAAAACCGAGAGAAATTTTGGAGAAGAGCGGAAGCAATTTAGTCCTAGAGCTTTGATACCATGAAAGAAATAATCTCTTGATTATTTTCATTAATTGAAAGACTATATATACAATTTACATATTTCCATAATAGGAAAATCATTTTTCTATTCTACTCCTAAAACCTTATTCTAGTAGTACAAGACTTCTATAATTATGGTAAGTGTACAATGCTAAGTAATACAAATATTCTACACTAATTACAATCATAAAACGGACCAAAGTCCCGTGATATACACTATGTATATCACGGGAATATACACTATCTAACATTTTCTTGTAGACTATTTACTTTTGACATCATCCTTTTAGTGCAATATTAACAATCTAAACTGGCGTACTAGCTTTCGGTTGACGGAAAATAATTACGCTAACATTAGTTATTTTTGCATTACATCGTCCTTTCAAGACATTTTAAAAAGAAGTGTTATATAACAGTTGGTACTTGAGCATCAACATTGACTATTTAATTTCAATACGTTTTTTTGTACACGCGTTATCATGTGTATCTGTATGATTCGAGCCAAAAATAACAAATTGAATTAACCTATTATGAAAGTCTAAATCTATCTTTGACGAATAGCATATAAATTAATTAGAACGAACACATTATTAAAAATGTCAAACGAACTACCCGGATGAGTTATTAGTTAATAATAAAATGTTAGGAAAACTGAAAGAAAGCAATCTTGATAAATTTGGGAAATAATCCTGTTGCCTCTGATATGCCAAGAGTTTTCATAAGACCAATCAATTACATAATTACATTTTACTCAAGCGAGACTATGCTGAGCCTGATCCTCTCATATAGAGATTGTGGGAAAAGTCAAATACATAATATTTTTAGTTTAATTTTTCTTTCTTATATTTCTTTTTATTTTTTTATTTTTGACTATTTAGAGCAACAAAAGCCAAAACTTACTATATAATCATTCTAACAGCCATGTTCATGCAAGAAAATCAACTACTCTAAAAATCAAACTTCTGAAAACAATATATTACGATAAACATCAACTTCAAATTGTATGGAATGCAGCATCATTATTATTATCATTATTGTTTCAATTATTATTATTATGAACATAAGGTTCTCCAAGTTTATTATTAAAAGCAAGACTATAAACTTACCTAACGTCTTCTTTTATATGGTAAAGAATGGATCTTGGGCCTAATTCAACCCTAAAACTATCTTGTATGGTGAGGATTGTCCAAGTCCATATAAGGAGTTCATGTTCTCATTCCATATCCGATGTGGTACTCTTAACACTCCCCTGCACGCCCAGACCTTGTTAACTGGAGCATGGATAATATAATTTGGAGGTCCAACATCGGTGAATAAAGAATTGGAATGTGTCTGGCTCTGATACCATGTAAAGAATGTATCTTGGGCCTAATTCAACTCCAAAACTAGCTTGTAGGATGAGGATTGTCCAAGTCCATATAAGGAGTCCATGTTCTCATTCCATATCCGATGTAGTACTCTTAACAATATTGGATTCAACTATTGGTAAAACCCAATTACACATTTTGCATGATGTAATGACTGCCAACATGTGGCAAGTCTAGTAACGTATTCTCTCTCGCTAATCCATTCATATGTATATGGTTCGAGTCAGACTCATAATTTAATTGTCCTGGGTGCTCACCTTAAAATTAACAAAAATATATTGTTTTGAGTAAGATTCGAACTCCGCTACTCCATGGCATAGCTTAAATTCTACCACCATTTAACCAAAGTACTAGGATCTTTTATTGCTTCATGGGTGCTATTTAATATTTTCCACCAAAATTTTAATTTTTTATATGTCTACATAGTGTATCCGCCGTGGTTAATGGGTGCTCGAGCACCAAATTTTACTACATTAGTCCGCCCCTGGTTCGAGTCAAAAACAATAAACAGAAATGAACCTATTGTGAAAGTCTAATCTGTCTTCGACGAATGACATATAAATTAATTAGGATGGATAGAGTATTATAAATGTCAAAAGCATTATCGGAATGAATTAGTAAATACTAATAATATTAGGAAAAGTGAAAGAAATTGATCTGATAAATTTGGGAAACAAAACATTCAAATGTATAATGTTTTAGGTTAATTAGTTTAGTTTATTCATATATATTTCTTATTTTCCTTTTAGAGAAGTCAAAACTTACTAGTATAATTTTTCTAAAAGCTCTGTTCAACTGTTCATGCAAGAAAATCAATTACTTTTATTAGTTAAAGTATACAAAATGATTTGTTAAAGCCAACTTTTGGTAAATTCCTTTTTTTCCGGACTTAACTTATATATAATGATTCATATAAAGAATTATATTAATAGGAGAAAATACATCATTTCACCCCTAAATTTGCACGCAAAACTCACTTTATCAACTAAACTTAACTGATAATTATATACCCCCTTAAAGAAATCACGAGTAACCTTATATTTCCCAGACCTGTTCGCGTATGAAGTAATCGCCCATCAACGCGTTATTCAATTTATTTAACGATTATTTTGTTAACATAAAATACCATTTTTAATTGGGGTAATGGTTATATTACCGTTCCCAATCAACCTCACACCTGACCCACTTCCATTAAGAACCCTAAAACTCTCTCTTCCTCCTCACCTTCAATCAGCCCCAATTTTTCCTCCATTCATGAAATTTCTTCTTTCTCACACCTTCAATCAACCAAAAGTGCTTCTTCATTTATGTAATTTTCGTTCATCAAACCTAAAGCTTGGTTAATTTTTTCAATTCATCGACTGATATTTGAAGGTTTTTGGTTGTGTAAAACAAAATGAGATTAATTCACTTGACGAAGCTTTGTATGAAAGAGAATGATACTGCATTCAAGGAAGAAGTTTGATGTAACCATGGGTTTATGCTGCATATGAAAATATCTTGGACTTCAAAAAAAATTGGTAGAAGATATTGGGTGTGTCCTTATTACGGGGTAATTTGAAGATTCAGTAAGCAAATTTATATTTTGTTTGTATTCATTTTGTAAACACTAATTTTTAAATTATTTTTCATCATTAAAGGGTTCAAGATCTTGTGACTTTTATTGTTGGAGGGATAAAGAAAGTATCGATCCTAGGTCTGAATTTGTGATTCCCAAACTGATTGAGAAAATTGGTGAGCTTGAGCATTTTGTGGAATTTTATCAATATGTTGAGAAGTATACATCAATTAATGAAGATGATAATTTTGGTCGAAGAAGCTTCTGAAGAAGTTAACAATTCTAAAGCATCCAACCAAGGTAACAATTGTATAGAGATGCAATTGGAGAAGTTGGAAGGAGAGATTGAGAAGATGAAAGAAAGAGAAATGAAGTGGAAGAGCAAGATAGTTAAACAAAGGAAGAATGTACACTTTTTTGTTGTATTTTGTTGTTGTGTTGTAGGTATATCTAATTGATTTGGGGTCATCTATATGAAAAAAGGGTCAATGAAGTTGCCTTAGGATCTTCATATCATTAGATAGTATCTTTTGTAATCTACCTTGACTTACCTCTTTTGTAATCTACCTTGGCTATTGTATGAAGTATTTCTAATCTAATGAAGTTTGTATTGTGAATTCTCTTTTGCTATACTTGGTTACAGCTTGTTAGTATAATGCATCTTGACACTACCAATTATGGTAAGAAGAGGACACTAAATAAGTAAAGTCTAAACAGAAATTATACACCAAAATAGTGCAGTCACATCTGCTTAATATTGCAAGACCACATTGTCAATACAAGGGAAAAGTGCAGTCACAACTACAGAATTGATATAGATCAAAATATTACAGTCACAACTGCTTAATATTGCAACAATTCATTGTCAATACAAGGCAAAAGTGCGATCACAACTGTGAAATTGATATAGACTAAATAAGATGCAGTCACAGCTGCATTTATTTTTACAAAATATACATCAGCTGCATAATTGTTTCACAAAAAGTCAACATCAAATTAGCAGTCACTGCTGCATAACAGTCAGTACCAAAAGCTTTACACAAAATAACTATTTCATCTTCATTTTTTTATTTCTGGACAACTGATGAACTTGTGTGGCTTAAATGATTTAACTCAGCAGTCTTGGCCTTTGTTCTCATTCTCTTTTGTCCTCTCATATTTTGAAAACCTTGTTGTGTTATAGTTGAACTTTCTTTTCATTTCATCCCTCCTGGTCTTGGTTTGTGATGGCCAAGGCTCTCAGTGACTGCCGTTGAATTCATAGGCATAGTTGAAGACTAATTTGACATTTCAGGTTGCATTAACAAAAATAAAGCTACCTTAGGCTTGCTTGTTTGCATTAACAAATCTGAAAATTGCATGTGAAAGAGAATGCAAACTTACATTGAAAATTGTAAAACAACTTTGGGTTTGAAGCACTCACATTTCAATAACTCTTGACTTTTTAAAGGGTTCTCCTCTCCCCCTTTCAGCTACAGATGCACTTGTAGTAGCCTAATTCAGATTTAAGTAGTTATTGACTAAGTAAATTCTAAAATTTAATGAAGTAGTAATTTAACAATACATTTGTTGTAGAACATTCTCTTCTTGCCCTTCCATGCACTTACAGCAGAAGCCTAAGTCACATTTAAGTTGTCAACACTTAATAGAATTGTAAAATTGATTAAGTAGCAATTTAACAAGCTAAGTAATACCTGTGATATAGAACATTCTCCTCTTGTCCTTCCAGTCACAGTTGTTCTAGCAGCCATAGCCTAATTCAAATTTAAGTAGTTATTCCCTATGTAAAATTCTAAAATTTAATGAAGTAGTAAATAACAAGGAAAGTTTGTTACTTGTTTTGTAGAACCTCTTGGTCTTCTCCTTCCTCTTCTTGGTTGAGAATCCTTGGTGCTGCAGAAGAACCAATACTTGACCTTGTTAAGTTGGAAGTTATCCCTCTTCCCCTTCCTCTGCCTCTTGTAAATTGTGGATTCATAGGACAACCCTTCTTATTGTGACCCCTTGTATGGCACATTCTGCAGGTTATCTCAACACGTCTTTTGACAGCTTTCCCATTTTATTTTCAGTCTGCTCCTTTCTTCTACATTTCTTGAGCCTACCTGGTAGTTTTTAAGTCACGTGTGGGAGGATAGGAGGGTTGCTTTACTTTGGCCATATTTTTATATTAGTAACAGGTTGAATGAAAGAGTTGTATGTTTTGAGGTAAGTCTCCTTAGTGTACCAATGTGCAACATATTGAATGGGTTCCAATTTTTTAAAATGAAGTGCAGCTATAGCATGACAAGCAGGGTATACCTTTCAATATCCAAGATCTACAAGTACAAGTTTTGTTGTTCAGATTCACTATGAATGTATTACCCCAGCTGTCCTTAATCTCAAAATCATATTCACCATTACATTCAAGATTACACTTTATTGACTTTGTTGTGTTCTTTTGCAATACCTTCAAGGCCATTGGATAAATATTAGTTATCCAAGTATCAAAAAACTCCTTTAGTTGTCCTATCCTTCTTATCATTTTGACTCTTATTTCCTCAAGCATTGTGATGATGGTCTTGTGTCTTGGACCCAAAATTCATGAATTGAAACTTTTAGTCATGTTATTGTCAACACTATCACAACAGTTGAAGAATTTAAAGTACACCTTGGACCACCTATCTATGTTGTAATATAAAAAATTTCCATTTATTTATTCCCCTAATTTCTCCATATGATCCAAATTTCTTTGAAACTCCTATTCATATGTAGACTTAGCACATCTCCATAAATAATTTCTAATCTCTATGCTTTTTCATTTCTTGGAAAAATTGACAAGAACATGTCTTGCACACATTCTTTGTTCTGCATTTGGCAACAACTCCTTAATGACTATATCAAGACCCTACAACAACATTTGAAACATATTAGGTGACAGTACAACAACATAATTTAAAGAGAATGAAAAAAATTCAGAAATGAATAACAAAGAATACATTACCTTTTGCATATCTGAAAGAGTTGTCAAATTTGTCCCATCTCTAAGCTCAAGATCATGCTTTACAAAGTTGACAAACCATCTCCAAGTAAAAATGTTCTCAACTTCAACCACTGCCCCGGCCAGTGGTTGCATCTGGTTCTTTCCTTCCTTACAAACAGCCACAAGCAATTGACCTTTACTAAGACCTTTAAAAAATAGCCATCAAACCCAATTGCTCTCCTACAACCAGCCTTGAATGCCTTCTTCAAAGCATCAAAACATATATAAAAGGACTGGAATATTTTGATTCCACTTTCAAATATTTCTTCACTAAGCCAAATCACACATGTGCTGCCTGGACTAGTCCTAAAAATCTCTATAATATAAAATTCTTTTAAACTCCTCCACATTGTCACCCACGATTTGTTGCAAAGCAATGTTTTTAGTTTTCCTTAGCACAATCCTCCCAATATACACCTCCAACTTTTTTTTACCAACTTTACAACTTAAAAACTCTAATGTCAGGTTCAGAAATAATTATGTCCTTGTACCTTTCTGACAAATACTTAGAATTTATCAATTTGTTCTTTGTGTCATTGCATTTGTGCACATGATTGTAATTCTTCACTACAAATGTTTTTGTTCTAGAATCATAACTTTTATACAATAACCATGGACAATCAGTGGTACACTTTACCGTCACCTTAGTTGGTTCATTGACATATTTTTTTCAACTCTACATATTCTTGAACTGCATACCTAGTAATTGCTTCTCTAAATTATTTAACACTTTCAAATGCAAGACCAGTCTTCCAAACTATTTTTTTACAAGTAGGATAAAAAATAACCCTATTTCTATATTTTTTTTGCTCTCCTTTCCTTTCTTGTAGGCTTTTCAACCACACATTTACCTTCATCCCCAGCATCATCATTTGTATCGATTTCAAAGCTATCTGAGTCATCATATGGATCATCCCCACCTAATTTTCCTTCAAAGATACTCTTAGTCCTAGATAAATACTCATCATATCACATATCTACACCCTTTTTCTCTAAATCTATCTTTTCAGATTTCTTAACCTTTTCTTTCTGCTTTTTTAATTTTGAACCCTTAGAATCCTATCCTCCTCATGAACATCACTATGAAATTCTTCTTCTTCACCTTCCTCTATCACTAAATTGTCAAACTCTTTAGCTTCACTCTCACTTTTTCAATCAGAATCTACTATAGGAACCAGTGTTTTAAGAGGCAAGGCATTTTATGTAGCATGGGGCGAGGCGTAACTCCCGAGACACAGGACGTAACTCCCATAGATCTACAGGGCGTATATATTTAATTTTATAATTTTATTACTAAAAAATAAGCAAAGGTAAAATTTATATTAAAATTCTACAAATAATTCAGATATATCACCAATAATATAAAAATTTATTATAATTATTATTTGAGAAAGGTAACAACGCAAAAAATGATAATAGTCTGGATAATCTTTAGTATGAAATCTTCATCCACTTCATCATCAATCTCCATATCTATTAATTATTCCCACCGTCAACTAAAATTTTCACTGATTTTATTTATATATTTTAAAGAAAGACAAGGGTAAAAAGTATAAGAGAAATGACAAAAAAATGGATAAAGTTGCTTCAGAAACATAATGCTATGAATTCTTTATCCTACCAATTTCAGACATAGTCATCTAAAATAATTATTTGTGGCAGTGTTATTTTCTACAAGAGTTGCTTTCTTTATTTATTTATATTAGAAAAAATCACTACAACATAAAAATATGGTAACATAAAGTATAAATATCACTATATCAATAATAAAATTTATAATCTATAGAAAAATGCTTTTCAAATAATAAAAATTAAATTTAATATCCGGTCGTATGCTTTTACGTATGGGGCTTACGTTTTTGCGTCCGGGGATTACGCTCCATATTTTAGGACGTACGTCCTATGGATCTACGCTTTTTATTTTTTCCCCGGAACATTTTTGGTACGTCCCGCCTCGAGGCTCGCCCTAAAAACACCTTTGAAAACACTGATAAGAACATCAACAACAACTGAAGTAGTAGAAGCTGCAAGTAGAAGCTGCAGCAGCAGCTGAAGTCCCACCCAAGTCCTCCCCAACACCAGCAGTCCCACCCCAACTCCTCCTCAACGCCAGCAGCTTCTTCAAGCCCCAAGTGTTCACTACCCCCAAAGGTTTGACTACCTTCACCTACCCCAACCTCCTCATTTAAACTTTTACTACCCCCAAAAGTATTACTTGTCTCTTTATCAAAAACAACAATAGATTCCCCACCCACATGGTCTATAACAGTGTTTTAAAAGGCGGGGCATTTTACATATGCTTCAGTGAGGCGTAAGCCTCGAGGCACGGGGCGTAAGCCACATAGGTATTTAATTTTTAGTATTTCATTAAATAATATAACAAAGCAATCCATTATACGCCACTTGCAACTTGTAATTATATATAACATAATTTACAAGTATAAACAATACAATGAAATAAAAGTTATTATGAAATGCAAATCAATTCTAACATATTACCTTTCGAACAAGGAAAATCACAATTTCTTAAAACAATATTACTATCATACTATTTACTTTATCTCCCTACAAGCAAATAATCAATAAACTTTATCAGTATTATAATTCAACGTAACTCCTTCAAGAATAAAAATAAAATTACTTTCAAATTGCGAAATAATAAAATATGATAATTTGATACGTAGGACAAAAGACCAATGACAAGTGAAAATTTACACTTCGGCTATGTATTAATAAAATAAATATTAAGTTATATTCACCCTCACAATGTTATCAAATAGTAAATATACAATACTACGACTTGTTATTTGAGTTACACCCAATCTTCTTATTTTTATAGATGATAAACTATTAAGTATCATTCAGTTGTTAAAGAATTATGAGAGTTAATAATTTTAATTAAGAAATTTAACATATACTTTTTGTAAGAACTGTTAGGCAGCTTGAGCGTTTGGCGTTTGGCGTTAGGCGTGTTTAGGACGTACGGTCGGGCGCTTAGGGTGTAAGCCTCACATGAACTAAGCCCGTACTTGAGCCCCGATGCGTTTTGCCAGTGCCCTCCCCTGGATGACCCCAGGGCGAATCCTGAAACTATCTTTTAAAATATTGATCTACAGGTGGAAGAGCAGGGGGACCACAACAGGTTCTTCAATAAAGTGACTCACAAATAGTTCAACAATATCTCTATTTTTTTAATTGAGGTACAATACCAATAATGTCCCTAACACTTTTAACTTCTACTAGATAACGACATTTATGTGGTCTAATATGTACCATACAAGATGAACAATTGTAACCAATTTCTTTAACATAGTCCACAAACTCAAAATATGAGAATTTATCAACATCAACATCAAAACAATCGGTAACACTACCTCCAACATACTTATTACGAGGGGTTTTTTGTAATGTACCTCCATGGTGAAACCTCAAAGTCACAAACACGTCGTCTAGTTTCTTCACTGACGACCTCAAACTGCAAACAAATGAAAAATTACAAGATTCAGTTACCATTTTCACCAAAAAAAAAATGAAATACAAGCTAAAGATCAAGTTTTTTTCAAGTAAAACCCTAAAATCAAATTCTACACTAACCCTAACATTTGTGTGAACACTTCAAATGAACTTCAAAATCACTCCAAAATGAGAAGAGTTAGGTTAGATTTTGTGTGTGGGCGGTCAACTTGATGTGGGAGAGGCACAAATGCAATTCAATCTTGTGGTGTATTCATTTGTAGTGAGTACGGCCTCTTTCTTGTTGATCAGTTCGCCTCCGCTCTATTTAAAAGTAGGAATTCCTACGGCGGTTTTGTCAACAAACGCGTCTCGGGCCGAATTGACTAACCTAACCCACCCTTAAGGAGGCTTTTCCATAGTTGGGTGTCCGCTTTAGTGTGATTTACGAAGGCTAGGCTAGGTTTGGTAATATCCAAAACAAATGAAAAGAGATCGGGGTCGATATGTGGTAGTTGGCAAGGAACTTGATCCCCTCCGAACCTAACGACTTTCTGAATAGCCTTGATTGGGGGAGAAATCCTGCTTATGCTTCTTCGGCGGCACGTTTTTGCCCTATCTTCGCTCTGGATGTCTTAGGAAATGACTTAACAACAAAGACAGATGATCAAATGCATCTGAGCCGAAGTAATTTAATTCACGGTCAAAATCTTGGCTAATTGATCGAAGTGGGGGTGGAATTGACCCCAGTATGCCAATCCAAGTCAGAAGGATTCAGTGTTGTAATGTTAAGAGGTTCTGGGGTATGCTGGGATTTACAAAAAGCAGCACCTTACGATGCCATGGTTCCACTGCATCACAAGGAGCAATTGTGAGGAATAGCCATTCTAGAAAAATCATTTGGTTTGGTCTTATCTGCACCCAGCCAGTAAGTAGAGATATAGAGAGAGGGGACAACTTTCATTCGGGCGAGACATCTTACGATGTCATGATACGCAATGGATTTAGGAATTCATACCCTATGAGAGGGTGGATGTAATTCAGCTCAAATGAAGTGAGAGGGAAAAGGAATCTTGACCTACAGGGAGAGGGAGGATGTGGTAAAAAGCCAGAGAGGAGGTGACTTTCGTCTATCTATAAAGACAGTTGGAGTTGACGGTCCTAGTTCTATTATAGTAAGAGCTCTTGCTGGAATGCCTTCACCACCAGATATTGCATCAAGAGCTTCTATTGCATCAACTTTGATTGAACACTATACAATTTTGAAAAAGAAGCTACTTGGCAAATTCTATGAATAGATAGAGTCAATGGTATGACAGAATGTTATCTGAACTGTGAGAATAATTGACTAAGTCGTACCATAAGGGGTCATTATCCAAACGGGATGTGGCCAAGCCTTTAGGTTGTTTAAGTAGGTTGGGTGACAGATCGGCCATAGGAGTGCTCCGAGATATAAACCAGGGCAACAAAAGTGGACCATACGACGATGCCGCCCGTTTTCATTTCGTGGAAGTCCCCGTCACGATCCGCCCACACTATTGGGGGAAAGGTATGAAGAGGGATGTCACTGAGTATGTGGCTAAATGCTTAGTGTGCCAGCTGGTTAAGGCTGAGCACCAGAGACCAGCATGACCCTTACAGCCAGTTCAGATACCACAGTGGAAGTGGGATGAGATAGCCATGGACTTTGTCTCTGGATTGCCGAAGACAGTGAAGAGGATTAAGTTGGAAAAACATAAAAAATCGCTCTAAACTGATCAATGGAGATAGCATTTCTTTATTTAGGAATTACAGTAATAAAACGAAGGGCGGAAGATCCCGAAGGAGCCATCATGTTAGACTAGCTCCCGCAGTCCAAAGAAGGCCTTTGTTTGCAAAGATGACTTTCCCACTTTCCTTTGTGAGGGAGGTTTGTGCACATGAATTAATAGTCAAAGTATAAGGAATATGGCATAGAGCATAAAATGAGATTGATGTTTCGAAGTCTCCCAACTATATTTAAAAATGAAATGGTTATCCATAAAGAGGAAGAAAACTATAAGATAGAGTTAGTGCCGGCAGGCGGGTCTAGAATTGATTCCTCAATGGGTCCTGACTTTTCAACAACAGAGGCAAAAACTTACTCTTTCAAGTCAAACTCAAAGTCGGGTAGACTAAGATGGGCATCAAGCTCTAAAGCCATGTATTCTGTACCAGCTC
This sequence comes from Anisodus tanguticus, assembly GCA_034509755.1. Taxonomy (NCBI): domain Eukaryota; kingdom Viridiplantae; phylum Streptophyta; class Magnoliopsida; order Solanales; family Solanaceae; genus Anisodus; species Anisodus tanguticus. The sequence continues at coordinate 17,667,787 of CM067540.1, forward strand.
GGTTAGATCAAATACTACCGTAAGTTGCAACTTGAGTCTTAAGAATTAGGTCTCTTAGCCCCTGGATTGGTGCACAAGCAAAAGAAGAACAAAAAAATCTCCCCCGCTCGCATCTGGATGGTCCTCTTAGACTGACCATCGGAGCCCGGGGTCAAAATGCATTCGTTGTTTCCTGTATAGCTTTCTAGAGCATAGATCTAGCTCTTAGCTTAGTGTAGGTTGATTGGAAGACTTTCGATAGCTGGCTCGGCCAATCACCTCCTATCTTTTTCCTTACCTACTTGAACGGCTCCTATTAGTTCTTCTCCGCTTTCTTAAAAGCAAGGACCATTACGGGAGGTCAAACCAAGGATCTATGGAAGTGGTGCTAAGTAAGTCGAATGTGGTTTCAAAGTTAGAACAATGCGGGGTAGAGGTAATGGTCAACTCATCAGGCTCATGACCTGAAGATTGCAGGTTCGAATCCTATCTCCGCCTAATCAGTGGAATATTGGTAAATAAGATTCTCTTAGCTCATTCGGAAGGATCTCATAATGAAATTATCCATGGCTATTTATGTCTCTAGCATGACCACTTGATGAAATCTGGAGCCTCGTATTGCAAGTTGTGTAAGCACCAAGGGCATGTGGAAGACAAATGTTGGTCGAAGGTTGGAAGAGATAAAGAGCCTGGTTGGATCACTTAGCCATGTTTCATAATTAGAAAAATGAGCACCGTGGAAATACATGCCGCTCAGCCCGACTTGTAGAAGACTCCCTCCCTATACCTAGCGGAGTTGGCACTAATAAGGAGAGCACCGCTTTCTCATTGGCTCCATTAGGGTTCGCTTGTTGGATGCCAACTCGGCCCTTCGACTTAGTGCGTCGACAAATTGGTCCTCCTAGGCTTGTGTTTACGCCTGGCAAATGAATGTTTTTTCCCAAAGCCGACCCGCTTTTATTATTGTTTAAATATCTCTTTCTGAATAGATTTCCCCATCAGTAATGGGACGTTCGGGATGAAGGCAATCAAAAAAAAATTCAGGGATTAAGTGGAACAAAATTGACTGGAAAGTCGTGGAAATACTTCTTTCTTCCATATTTTGGACCGGAACAATATTTTAGCAATAAAATATGGAAGAATTTCAATCTTAGGGTGAGGTTTGGAACCCAGTAACTTTACACCTAGTGGGAGTCATGGAATAGCATAGCTATGATCAATTGAAGAAGAAAAGAAATAAATGGATCGAAAAGGAAATTAGGTTAGATTTTGGTATGGGTGTCTGAACGATTAGGTTTGGGTCTTTGATCAGGGTCGGTTTGGGTGTTTTGACGATTAATTTAGGAATTAGAGGCATTTGTTTGGGATGGGTCGGGTTATTTAAGTTGGGGCAGGTTAAATTTAAGGGTATGGGTCGGTTAGTAGTAATACAAAAATTAATTAAAAAAGAATAATGATGTGGACCAATAAGATAGCGCGTGTCAAACATCACCCAGCCCTCAACTTGTCTGGGCAACTTAAGGTTGAAAATAATTCACTCGTAAGTTCTTTAGGGGGTATATAATTATCAGTTAAATTTAGTTGCTAAAGTGAGTTTTGCGTGCAAGTTTAAGGGTGAAATGATGTATTTTCTCTATTAATAACAATATGTTTTAACTTATTGTAGGCAAAACATTACTACTCTCACATATTATGGACAACTCTTTGTAATTATCTCTTAGGTGTGCCTTAACTAAAGCATTTCGTCTATACTGTTAGTGATTTAATTAATTATTATTTTGTGTTTATTTAATTATTTCCTATTTAAACCAAATTATATGAGCTGAAATATAAAATTAGAAAAGATTCTCCATAGAAGTATGTAAAGGAATAGGATTTCCGTATAAATTACCTAAGATCTTATTTTATATGGTATCAAATCCCACTATTGGTAAATTAGTTTTCTTACTCGTAAATTTGATTATCACCTCACATCCCATGTAAATCCTAAAACCCAATCACACAGTTTGCGGGATGTTATAGCCAACATATGGCAAGTCTAGTAACGTGTTATCCCTCGTTAGTCGTTAATCCAATCATTGTAAGGTAGAAAAGTAATATTCGACTCCAAAAATCCCATGTATACAAGTACATAATTGAAGGCATGGTGGTCTAACCTTTGAAATCAACTGAGTCACCATGATTTACCTCCTTTACAGACCTGTCGGATCGGGGTGTGGGGGTTCCTGGGGTGGAGTTCCACCTTTTTTTTGGAAAATAATTGAAGGCATGGAAAAGGGAAAAGTATATCGTATGCCTCTATAACCATTTAATACAATTAAGTTTTCATTCAATTTTTATCGTACACATTATAATCTTAGACATCATCTTTTCAGTATATATAGTATTAACAATTTAATCTAGCCTAACTAGCTTTTGGTTGACAGAAAATAATAATGCTAATAGCAGTTGTTTTGCCTAACATCGTCTCTTCAAGATATATACTTTAGAAAATCGACACTTTACAGTTGGTACTTGAGCATAGAAGTTGACTATTTAATTTTAATATTTTTTGTATATGTGTGGATATGTATATGATTCAAATCAAAATTAATTAGCAGAATTGAACCTATTGTGAAAGTCTAAATCCGTCTTTAATGAATGACATTGCAAAGTTACAGGAGGTTATACAACAGATTATAATTGAGCCAAGTTATTCAAGCGCATATGATACAAGGATATAATAACACTAACAGTTTCTACCGTCTAAATAATATAAACAAATATCTCTTCTTTCTATATTTGATCATAAAAAATCTATTTTTCCACATGAACTAATCAGCCTGTGAGAAGAAGCACCATTTGAACTAATCAGAATAATATAATAAGAAAAATTAATTATAATATGTTTATTCAAATAATTTCTTATTAATGACTTTCCAATTATCTTTTGATAAGTAATTTAGCATTCTTAAGTATTTGAAGATTTTTATTATATCTGTCTACCTCTATGGAGTTATCAAAGCATTATCAATGAATGAATGCATTTGTCAAAGAATTGATTCACTCCCTTGAAGCTCGAATTATCATAATTTCTTAGATTTCAAAATCAGGTAATCGCTGATTACAAATAAAGGGATTATTTTATCTCAGCAGATAGAGAGATTGCTTGAAAATCAAATACTGTAATTGATTACAGATAAAGGGATTATTTTATCTTTTTTTTGAAACTTTAGTATAAATAATCATCGATTACTGATGAATGCTTATGAAGGAAAATACAACCACATAGTTCTTTCAAGATCCATCGAATTTGTTTCACTAATCGACGGCATAATTGTAGGGTTTTTGTTGGGTTGTTGTACGCAGCGGATATTGAAAACTTGTTTCAAACCCAACAAACGTAGAACTGTTTGACTATGGGATAATTTTAGACTGTAACATAAGACTTGAATGGTACTTACATGTTTACAATAACTGGAATCTTTAGCAACTGTAGGTGCGCACGTGAATGCCCTTTCGATTGCAAGCTCTAAGCTTCAATGTATTCCTCCTTTGGAAAGCTAGGAAATCCAGCAGAAGTTCGAGAGAGTGTTTTGATTCTAAGTCTCTAAGACTTAGACTTAGAATAATGATATGAAAATCAAGTGTCATGAACAATGAAGTGTAGGTCTGTATTTATAGGTGAAAAATTAGGTAAAACCGGATTATTTCATGGCGTCGCGACCCTATGGTGTGGGCGCTGCGGCACTGACGTGGCCCTACACTGTCTCATTTTATTTTCCGCACATTCTTAATTAAATCCAAAATTCAATTTTGACTTAATTAAAACAATCATTATTCATTTAAGTATCTCAATTCTAAATCGAATAATTAATACTCTCTCAATACATCCTTAGATCGAAAAGACAATCGACATAGTGTGACCCTACAGACCTTCACATATCGACATTAATCAAATTAAGGTCTACGCGGAACTCCTAGACGGCGCCTCAAGACGAACTCAATATGTGAAGTACGTTTACACGAATCCAGTAAACTTAACCTCTATGTGGTAAGATAAAATCCTTTCATTCACGACACACCCGATCAAGCTTAGGATTTGTCAAGTGTCTATCGAAATGGCTTAATCATTGTATCTCATCTATATTAGTTGACAACTAGACCATATTCTAAATATGTCTATTGCGTTGGCGCACGACTTAGTCAACCTAATATCATTGAGAAGTTGAGTGTTCTCTCGAATATACATTCGAGGAATGAATCCTAATCTTGGCTCAACTACCACCTTTAAGCCACATCGTAATGTACTCAATACAAGCCATATCTCAACCTATAAGGCATTTGAGCTTAGGAAAGGATCAAAGTATATTACTCTGTAGACAAGGTGTGCATTTGCCTCAAGTCTAAGGACTTCTATCTCCCACACGCTAATTATACTTTAGACAAGTATAACAAACAGTATATCAACAGGGTATACCAATGCTTCCAAAGTATACATGTGTCCATCACGAGTAGCCATTACTCGTAGCAGGTGAGACATACTACATCCTCTAAGGATGTGATGCAGACCACATGTCGACTTATCACATATCATCGATATCCCATTCTCGATGATCATTAGACGAGGCTATTTAAGAGTTACGTTATAATATTAATATCTCACATTATTAATTACAACGTAACCTCTAGGGATGCATATATTATAGAATATTATAAACAATAAACTAATAATTCAATAATTGCAAATGCCAAAATATTAATCTCCATTAATAATAATACGAATGTGTATAAAGTACGTTTGTCCTAATACAGATTGTCTCTAGGACATAAATATACTTTCAATCTCCCACTTGGCCTAGAGCCAATCTCCAACATATCTAATGCCCATATTCTCAAAATGACCATTATGCTTGACTAAGCTTAATGGTTTAGTGAATGGGTCAGCTAGATTATCTTCTGTGGGAACGTAGTCTAATTTAATATCTTCAGTCTCCACCATCTCTCTGAGTATATGGTACTTCCTTGGTATATGTTTATTTCTATTTGTTGATCTTGGTTCCTTAGCCTGTGCAATCGCACCAGTGTTGTCACAATAAATAGTTATTGGACAACTGGCACTTGGAACTACCATTAGTTCCTTCAGGAACTCAGAAATCACGACAACTTCTTTATCAGCTTCCGATCCAGCAATGTACTCAGCTTCTATTATCGAATCAGCAGTTGTAGCTTGTTTGGAACTTTTCCAGCTCACTTCTCCACCATTGAAAATGAACATGTACCCAGACTGAGATTTGAAGTCATCAAGATCCGTCTGGAAGCTAGCATCAGTGTACGCAGTAGCAGCTAGCTTTTCTTCCGACCATAGACTAAGAAGTAATCTTTAGTTCGTCTAAGATACTTAAGAATACTCTTAACTGCTTTCCAATGTTCTTCCCCAGGATTCTGCTGGAATTTGCAAGTCATTCTAAGTGCAAAGGCCACATCTGGCCTAGTACAGGTCATGGCATACATGATCGATCCTATAGCCGAAGCATATGGGATCCTCTTTATAAATTCAAGTTCTATAGTATTAGAAGGATTGTCCTTCTTAGATAACTTGATGCCTTGTCCCATAGGTAGACCGCCTTTCTTGGAATTTTACATAGAAAAACGTCTAAGCACTTTGTCTATGTAGACTGACTGTGACAACCCAACAATTTATTAGGTATATCTCTATAGATCCTAATTCCCAGAATGTATCTGGCTTCACCTAAATCTTTTATCATGAAGGTACTGGACAACCACTCTTTGACTGACAGCAGGAGAGTCTTATTGTCTCTCATTATCAATATGTGATCTACATATATAATAATGAAGACAATACTCTCATCCTTGCGTTTACTATAAACACAGGGATCCTATTTTCTTATGACAAAATCAAATGACATGATAGCCTTGTCAAAGCAAATGTTCCAACTCCTCGAGGCTTGCTTAAGCCTATAAATAGACTTTTGTAGCTTGCATACAACATTTGGTTTGGACTCAAGCAAAAAACCCTCAGGTTGTTTCATATACACCTCTTCAACTAGATTACCATTAAGAAAAGCGGTTTTAACGTCCATCTGCCAAATGTCATAGTCATAATATGCAGCTATTGCAAGCAAAATCCGAATGGACTTAATCTTAGCAACATGTAAAAAGGTTTTATCATAATCGACCCCAGGCCGTTGATTATAACATTTAGCCACCAACCTTGCTTTATAAGTCTGTACATTTCCAAATGCATCGATCTTCTTCTTGAAGATCCATTTGCATCCTATGGGTTTAACCCCAGCTGGCAAATCAACCAGGTTCCACACTTGATTGATGTACATAGATTCCATCTCGGATTTCATGGCTTCTTGCCATCTCTTCGAATCAATGTCCAACATTGCTTCGCTATAGGTTGTTGGCTTATCGTTATCGGAAATATCTATCTCACTGTGTGTTTCCACAAGTAGATTTAGTTTTTCAGGAGGACGGTGAGTCCTACTGGACCTACGGAGTTGATTATTTTACAGTTCAGTGCTTGGTATGTTCTGACTGTGAGAGGGTTCTTATGTGTTGGATAATCCACTAACTTGAGAGCTTTCAGGAATATCATTTTCATGTATTTCCTGAATGGAAGGAGGTTCAACCATTGCATCTACTCCCAAAGGTTGTGTAGGAGGATCTTGCATTTCTGCATTGTTCCTCGTAACACTCCCACTGGCCGAAGGGCGTACTTGAAGTACCCAATCTTCGCCAAATACTCCCACTGAATTCTTTCCTTGGTCATTCGGCAAGGATTCAACATTTATGTTATCTTGTGGTTCTTGAATTTCTTCAAGTTCTATCTTTGTGCAACTATGTTCCTTGTAGACATATTCTTCTTCAAGGAAAGTTGTGTTCCTGGAAACAATGACCTTACGTTCTCCAGGAAGATAGAAGTAGTATCCCTTAGTTTCCTTTGGATACCGGACGAAGTAACATTTCTCACTTTTGGATTCCAACTTGTCAGTGAGCATCTTCTAACATATGCAGGGCACCCCCAGGGTCTCATATGTTTAAGAGCTGGCTTCTTGCCACACCATATCTCATATGGTGTCTTTCTACTGACTTGAAAGGAACCTTGTTCAGAACATATATTGAGGTTTGTATAGCATGTCCCCAAAGGTATGTCGGGTAGAGCTGAGAAGCTCATCATGGATTGAACCATATCTAATAAGGTTCGATTTCTCCGTTCGGCAACACCATTCATCTGTGGTGTTCCAGGAGGTGTCCACTCTGATTGGACTCCATATAGCTTTAAGTAATCTAGAAAATCCTTGCTCAAGTATTCACCTCCTCGATTCGATTGAAAAGTCTTGATACTTGTTGCAATTTGCTTCTCTACTTCCGACTTGTACTCTTTGAACTTCTCAAAAGCCTCGGATTTATGTCTAATAAGATTCACATATCCATACCTTGTGAAGTCGTCATTAAAAGTGATGAAGTAGAGGAAACCTCATTTAGCTTGAGTCGAAAATGGCCCACATACATCAGTATAGACCAACTCAAGCACCTCCTTGCTTCGTACACCTTTCCCAGAAAGTGGCTTATTGGTCATCTTTCCTCTCAAGCAAGATTCGCAGTTACCATAAGACTCTAAGTCAAATAGTTCGAGGTAGTCTAACTTCCTCAACCTTGCTATCCTTGATTCGTTGATATGACCAAGCCTGCAATGCCATAGGTAGGTAGAGTTTCTATTACTTATCTTAGATCATTTATTTTGTACATTAAATATTTCTCGACTATAGTTTAGTGTATATAATTCATCCACAAGAGGAGCAGTTCCATATATAACATTATCAAAAGACAGTACTTGACTGTCATTATAAATATATGAGGAAAAACCCTCCATGTAAAAAACAGGGATACAAATTATATTCCTCGTTAACGAGGGTACATAGTAACAATCATTTAACACTAGACAATAGCCAGAAGGAAAATTTTATCTATAAGTTCCTACGCGCTCAGCATCCACTCGTGCTCCATTTCCAACGCGTAGATCCACCTCTCTTAGTCCAACCTTTCTGCTATCAGTTAGCCCCTGCACATTGGTACAAATGTGTGAGCCACAAGTGGTATCTAATACCCATGAATGAGAGTTATTTATACACATATGTATTTCAATGACGTATGTACCTTGTCCACCAGAGGTAGAAGCACCTGGCGCTTTTCCTCATCCTGGTGCAGTGCGGTCCTTCCTCCAATGCCCCTTCTTGTTGCAGTTGAGGCATACATCCTTAGCCGGATTCACCTTCTTCTTCTTCACACCTTCCTTAGGCTTCATAGCTGAGGGCGCAACGACTGCTTTGCCCTACTTCTTCTGCCATTTCTTACCTTTCGGCTTGGGTCGGCTAGTAGAGCTCACCATGAGCACAACTTTGCCTTTGAAAGTGGAAAACTCAAAGGTCTTGAGCATGTTGTGCAGCTTCGTCAGACTCGCCTTCATTCCATTCATATTGTAATTCACTATGAAGTTTTCAAATGAAAGAGGGATAGTTCAGGATGAGGGTGGTAGCGACATTCTTTTGCAACTTCATTCCAATTGAAGCAAGTCTCTCTATCAGCCCTATCATCTTCAACACATGCTGCGAGACTTGGCCCCCTTCATTGAGCTTACACTTAAAAAGTTCTATCAGTAACTCATATTCCATAGTCTGGGATTGTGAGTCATAGACTCTTCAAGTGTTCGAGCATCTCATTGGGACCTATGTTCTCATGTTGTCTCTGAAGTTCCATAGACATGGAAGACAACATCACGCATTGTGCTAAAGTGGCATCATCTAGGTGTTTTTAGTAAGCATCCTTGTCAAAGAGGCATATTCAGCAGAGTCTGTCGCAGGGACTGTTGGAAACACCGTGTCCAACACGTATTCTAATTTCTCTTGTCTCAGCACTATTCACAAATTTCTTAGTCAGTCAAGGTAGTTAGGTCTAGTAAGTTTGTTCATTTCAATCAATATTTTCAATGATAAGCTCGACATCTTTGATAATCTGAAGAATTAGATAGACTGGAAATCAAACTCAAAATTTATTTCCTATTATACACATTCGTTTAGGCCAATCAATATGGTCTTTTGTTTAATTAGCTCCCACTATTTTAACATACTTCTAAGACCCATGGTAGAATATGAACCTATATTAGTTGAGGTCATAATGGCCAAGATCCAAGCCTATGTTATCTCCGCGTTTGCTTTGGCTGATAACTTCAATAACACATCTTGGTAGGTCTAAACCAATTGCAACTCTTGGTTGATCAAATGTTATATTTAATCTTGTGTCCTAAGACTAGTCCGACACTTTGGCGCCAAGATTTGTCTCAGCAAGTCAACCCCATTACACGACTGTGTTTATGTATCTAAGTAAATTTGGCCTTTGTGAGCAAACACTTTGGTGTAAATACCCTTTAAAGTTTATCGTTTACCTTTACATTTAAAACACATCTATGAAAGAGTCTGGGTCCTCGTAAACTTAGAGAAAATACTTTAGCATAAATATTCGTATCGCCGAAAAGGATTTTGCACTCTAACAATTATAATGGACGACGCGTTTTAATTTAGGCTTGTATTTAAAAAATTTGGGAAATATTTTAATTCAGGATTTTAACCAAGATCAACTCTTTTACGTCATATCCAATATGACATCTTAACATCATGCAAAACTAATGACACATATAGTTGGGAACCGTCAACCCAATATGCATGATATAAGATGGTTTAATCAAATACTGGGCGACGCCTGCCCAGACAATTATAGCGAATACTATGCTAATTATTAAATGAAAATATTTAAACACTTAGCATATAGTTCATATAATATTCAATAATATATAATTAATAATAATCATGGGTTAACTTGTTTAAACTCTAAAATTTAAGTCTAATCCAAACAGTCCCTTAAATATTTTCTGATTATAAAAACTGATTTTCAGGATATTTCTGTAAGTTCCATATTTTCAGAATTTATAGTTTAGTCCCTCAAGAATTTAAAATTTTAATTTTTCACCCCTTTAAATTCAGAAAATCCCATTTTAATTTTCAAAAAATATTTTCAGATTTTAGGGACCTGTCTGTAATTTCTAGAATTTTAAATTAATTACAGATTTGACCCAAGGGACCAAATCTGCTTTTCTAAAATTTACAGATTTGTCCCAAGGACCAAATCAGATGATTTTAAAAACTTTTCCATGGACCAAATTGCAATTCTAGAAACTTCTAAATTTTTCAAATTTTCCCTAAGGGATAAATTGCAATTTTGGAAATCACCACTGCCCCTTCGGAACAGTGACTGCCGCCACTGTTCACGCGTAACAGTGATTGTTGCCATTGTTCATGCCGGAACAGTGTTCGGTAATGTTCACTTTTCTAGATTTTTTTTTAATTGAAGCCTTGGTACCGCGGCGCTCCATCGTGGAGTTGCAGCACCTCTGTCTTAGAAGCACAAAATCGGCATTTCCGAAACCCTAAAACTGGTTCAGGATCAGATTTGCAGATTCATCTCTGTTACCCTTCACTATCAAACAACTGGTTCATCGACCATCATCCAATCCCTTCTCGTTCTTCGCTTCAGTGCATCATGTTTGCAATGAACCGGTTACGCACATTGACTTAGAAGAGTTAGATCGGAATGACTTCCTCGATTACATCATTGTTTAATAGTTTGGGAGACAAGGATGATGTGCTTTTAAGATATTAGGTTTTCAAGCTTTAAACGACTTAAATTTCAGATTTAAACAAATTCTAACCCATATTATTATTAACTAACTACCTTATAATCATACAAAACAGCCCTGGTTCTGAGACCACTATAGGTTTTTTGTTGGGTTGTTGTACGCTGACGTAGAACTGTTTGACTATAGGATAATTTTAGACTGTAAACATAAGACTTGAATGGTACTTACATGTTTACAATAACTGGAATCTTTATCAACTGTAGGTGCGCACGCGAATGCCCTTTCGATTGCAAGCTTCAATGTATTCCTCCTTTGAAAAGCTAGAAAGTCCAGCAGAAGTTCGAGAGAGTGTTTTGATTCTAAGTCTCTAAGACATAGAATAATGATATGAAAATCAAGTGTCATGAATAATAAAGTGTATGTCTGTATTTATAGGTGAAAAATTAGGTCAAACCGGATTAGGTTTGACCTTAGGCCTGGCTCAAAATTCAAGACAGATTAGGTCATGGCACCGCGACCCTATGGTGTGGGCGCTGCGGCACTGACGTGACCCTACACTGTCTCGTATTTTCCGCACATTCTTAATAAAATCTAAAATTCAATTTTGACTTAATTAAAACAATCATTATTCATTTAAATATCTCAATTCTAAATCGAATAATTAATACTCTCTCAATACATCCTTAGATCGAAAAGACAATCGACATAGTGTGACCCTACAAGCCTTCACATATCGACATTAATCAAATTAAGGTCTACACGGAACTCCTAGACGGCACCGCAAGACGAACTCAATATGTGAAGTACGTTTACACGAATCCAGTAAACTTAACCTCTATGTGGTAAGATAAAATCCTTTCATTCACGACACACCCGATCAAGCTTAGGATTTGTCAAGTGTCTATCGAAATGGCTTAATCATTGTATCTCATCTATATTAGTTGACAACTAGACCATATTCTAAATATGTCTATTGCGTTGGCGCACGACTTAGTCAACCTAATATCATTGAGAAGTTGAGTGTTCTCTCGAATATACATTCGAGGAATGAATCCTAATCTTGGCTCAACTACCACCTTTAAGCCACATCGTAATGTACTCAATACAAGCCATATCTCAACCTATAAGGCATTTGAGCTTAGGAAAGGATCAAAGTATATTACTCTGTAGACAAGGTGTGCATTTGCCTCAAGTCTAAGGACTTCTATCTCCCACACGCTAATTATACTTTAGACAAGTATAACAAACAGTATATCAACAGGGTATACCAATGCTTCCAAAGTATACATGTGTCCATCACGAGTAGCCATTACTCGTAGCAGGTAAGACATACTACATCCTCTAAGGATGTGATGCAGACCACATGTCGACTTATCACATATCATCGATATTCCATTCTTGATGATCATTAGTCGAGGCTATTTTAAGAGTTACGTTATAATATTAATATCTCACATTATTAATAACAACGTAACCTCTAGGGATGCATATTATAAAATATTATAAACAATCAACTAATAATTCAATAATTGCAAATGCCAAAATATTAATCTCCATTAATAATAATACGAATGTGTATAAAGTACATTTGTCCTAATATAGATTGTCTCTAGGACATAAATATACTTTCAATAATTACATACAAAGATGAACTACACCGTAAAGATTCACAGTCTAAAGTCGTACCTTAGTTACAGAGATTGCTCCAATACTTTATAGAAGATCGCTACCGTTCTTCTCAAGAAATTATCCACTTGGAACTTCTTCACCGGAAGAAGAAGAAGATAGTGTTTTCTATTTGTTGGGAGAAGGAAGAAGAGCAGAAAAATTGTGCAGAATTCATCCTTTTTATTTTGCATACAACTTTTAGGGACTTTTCTCAAAAGTCGTGTCTTTTTCCTTTTTTCATTTTATTTAACAATTATAAAACATATTATATATATTTACTTATTTGGATATAGATCTGGGTTGACCCACATAGGTGACCCAAATCCAAATTTTCAACATCTCCCACTCACACATGGTGGGTCAACTCTCATTCCTTTCTGTAACTTTCATACATAACAACTAGACCGTGTGACCAGTGCATACTTCGAGAGCTTCGTTGCTATACATCTGTTAGGAATATATAGCATCTCGATTAATGGAGCTAGGAGTAGATTGCAGTATGCAGTACCCTAGCTCATTTATAATATTCATATCTCTCATAATCTCTTTGTCTTAAATTTGAGTTCATCATTATGTCCTTGTCTCAAAGACAAACATAAAGGGAGTGTCAATGAACACAATTAATGTGACAATACTGAATGATCTTCCTCATCTCATGATTCTCTTAATCTCAATCTGATATGTTTTTCTAAAAATATTCCTTCAGATCGATTATTCATGATCTCTTGGCAACACCCTAAGATAGCAAACACCATATTGAATCTCAAGAAACTGATCAGTCATGAGGGTACAAAGATAAAATTACTCATAATTTCGAGGGCTTCACACTATAACAAGTAGATATTAAACTTGTATCGCCCTTATAGGTCACTAATGCATATATGGTATGAATCACGTACCGCAGTATTTACTCCTTCCTCGTAGAGCGTATGTCTTTTGGAAAATTAAAATACGGTACAGATGATAGTTCAGACAACTCATGTCTAACTTTGAGTTCATAAATCTACTCATACATTTAAATCATCAGAACTCACATCTGGCTTTAAGACAGACTAATACATTTTCATCACATATGATATAACACAAAAACAAACAACATTCTAAATATAGACTTCAAGATCTCTTTTATCATCACTTCTGACAATAATTAGTTTATGATTGCCTCATCTCTATTTGTCACCTAGACAATAGAGGCGATTGTCTGTGTGAATGAGCCAATTTTTTTGTCTATCCAATATACTTATAATTGAAATTTATGTTCTAAACATAAAAATCCAACTTATGTATATAAACAACACAAAAGGAATTATTTAGGCATCAACTAACATTTACCTCAAAATGCTATTTTTGTGCAAACATGATACAAACAAATTAGGAAATATAAATACATCATCACTATGAAAACCCAACGATATCTTTCATAAGCAACAAATGATATAGGTTTTGTTAATAGTTCTACTACCAAGTGATGTGTAGAGATGTACTTCATGTTCACTTCTCTATGTACAATTGTGTTTCCAACACAAAATTATACTCAATATCAATATATTGTGATATTCTCAATAGCAATACAAAAATACTCAGATTTAGATTTTCTCTCATCTAAATCTCCTTCTCAAATTCTTGACAAGACAAGAAATATTTTACTGTGTATTTACGATACATTTGTATTATCTTAACTGTTTTCCAGTATTATTGTCTGGTAGAGTCAGATGACACATCCTCCCACTTAAAATTTCACCTATAGAAATAGAGGTATTTATGGATCAAGAATGCATGACATTTCAATCCCTATGCTTTGAGTTTGAGAACCTTTTGTTCCCAATAGCTTTAAGATCCAAAATCTCAATCAACTCCCACTTGGTTTGATGTCATGAATTTCATTTCAATTTCCATTGTTGTAACTATTTATCCTCAGTATGGTATGTAAGAGCCTACATTATACAGTGTAGCTCTTTTCATCAAGTGGAGTAACTATATATACGTTTCCCCTTCAATCTCAAATCGATGATAGGAATGCAAGGACGACTTGTTCGTTGAGGTTGAGATTGACAAATTGTTGACTTAACTCTACTCTAGTAGTCACTAGACTCACTATAGTAGTCCGTCTGGCTGCTCTATTATCAATTAATTAGTTACTCCCACTCGGATCAAAAATATTAAATAAAGGGCAAAGGTGCAAATATACCCCTCAACTTTGCGATTTAGAGCAGATATACCCCATGTTATAAAAGTGGTGGATATATACCCCTGCCGTTATTAAATGCTGCAAATATACCCTTTGCGTTACAGAAATGGTGCAAATATACCCTTTTTGTTGATGGAATTTTTTTTCAAAATCGTTTAGCTTATTTATTTAATTTTAAAAAGCATCTCGCCGCTTTAAAAAAAAGTCTACTCATTTTTTTAATAGACATTTCTAAATTCACATGATAATTTTTTTTGGTGGATCAGATCTGATTTGTTTTTAAAAAAAATATCTTTGTGACTTTAAAAAACTAAGTCTATCCATTTTTTAAACGAACCAGACCCGACCCACCAGGAAAACAAATATCATGTGTCTTTAAAAAAAATGTCTACAGACTTTTTTTTAAAGCCACGTGACATTTTTTTAAATTTAAAAATAAGATAATAATTATTTTTAAAAATTATGTTAGCAAAAAGGGTATATTTGCACCATTTTATAACGGCAGGGGTATATATCAATCACTTTTATAACAGAGGTATATCTGCTCTAAATTACAAAGTTGATGGTATATTTACATATTTTCCCTTAAATGTATTCACTTTTGATGATATATTGTTGTGTTAGGAACATATCCATTATCACCAATTGATCAACCCAAATCCTTTCGAGTAATATACAACATAAGTAATTCGGTTCGTAATTTCATAAAGAGATAAGTCATGATCTATCTCACCCTACTTAGTAAAAAATATTCTCTAAGAATGCAACATCACGTAATTTAAATTCAATTATAATTCCACTTTTGTTCACACATGAACAACATAACCCTTGGACTATTTAGAGTATCGTAGAAAGATAAACTTTTTTCCCCTTTGAACGAATTTCATTTGGGAAAAATGGATTATGAATAAAAGTTGCACAAACTTATATCAAGTTTTTGCTTTCCACAATTGATATTGAATAACAATAACTTAAACGAAAAATGCATTTGTTTGAATCATTTATGTAAGATGGAATAAATTGCAATGGAGCATTGGCGCATTGACTTTTTCAAATGGTTTTCTATTTATTTTCTAGCTAGACAATATTAATAAGTAAACAAATCTACTTTATCTATAGCACTAAGTAAACCTTGTCTGGTTAAACAATTCTTTTATTGTTAGCCACTAAGGTCAAGTCTAGCATGTCGTATATTTGCATCAACAGTTGATGTAAATAAGCACAATAAATATTCTTACTGGAACATAAATAGTATCAAGTATACTAAAACCATCATAGGAATGACCTATGATGACCAACACCATATCTCGTATATGACAAAATACAAACAAGATACATGAGGCATTATAGACACATTTAAAGCCTTAAGAGCCTTGTGCTCTGCGAGGACATACTGGATATTATGTCACCATTTAACTTTTCACTTATTTAGCTCGGAGACTAATATTCTCGTAACAGTTGACAAATTGATAACAACGTATCAACTATTTGAGACATCTATGTACATTTTTAGAACCTAAAATTCATATACATAAATCCTTACAATAAGTAATTATATCAAAATTTATTTCACATTAGATTCGCAATCGAACTATGTTCCCAATCATCATCCAAATTCTAATGTTCAATGAATCTAATATAATCAATTATTTAAGAAACACTTGTCTTAAATTACTGAAATTTAAAATTAATTAAGTAGAAGTCTATAACAAATATAATATGTACACACACATGTATATATTTATGCAATTTTCGTTTTTTTTATATAAATAGAATATATATACACACATGTATATATAAATATGGTGACTTGAAGTATTATAAAAAATTATAGGGAACAAATCAGTTCCTTTTCTTAATCCAATTCCAATCCTTGCTTTTCATGGCATACCATAGACCCAACAATTAACTAATGCTACATAGCTACTGATGTATTCTTTGCTACACTATCAAAAGCAAGAAGAGATAAAGTATTGTTGGAAATTTACTAATGTGGAATTAAGTATATCTCATTATTTATGACTCAAACAATTGAGGCCCCGTACGTCAGCAACGTCGTTTCCACACACGTGCACACGTAGTGCCAAGTATCGCAAATTTCATCAGTGAAAGAGATATTGGTACATATACATACGTTTGAGACATAGAATGATGGACGGTTATTGGCCAAATGACAAAGTATTCCACGCTGGTAAACGAAGGAAGAGGTGTACGAAGTGTAAGATGAAACGGGTCGGAAATCGTCGCGAAGGGCCGCGGCGCAGCCCCGTCGGAGCCGGAGCGCCGCGGCGCTAATTGGGTCTTCAGTTACTGGAGCCGCGGCGCTTCAAAGGCAGAATGCTGCGACGGAAAGTTGAAAAGTTCTGACCTTTGGGCTGGTTTTAGAGCATTGAATCTCCATTACTTGACACATGAATTCAGCCATTATTTGGCTGAATGTAACCCCTCTAATAAGTGTCATTACATGGCTATTGGAGGCCATTAGTTGGCTAGTTGAGGGGTCATCTCCTTACACTATAAATTGAGGCATTTGGCTTAATTGTTCACAACACTTAGAAAAATACTACAGAAATTTATGACTTCATCTTCTTCTTTCTCTCTAGCAAGTTTACTATACTCAAAGTTCTTCAACAGTAACACTTGAGTTTCCTTTACTCAATTGTTAAGTTGTTGTTATATCTTGGGAGACTATTTCCCGACAACGTAAAAAGAGATATACGGGGAAATCTTATCTTAAATACAGAGTGTCATCACTCGACTTAGCAAATTACACAAGGAGTTTGTTTCATTCTTGATTTCCAGTTTTGTTGTAATCTTTAGATTATATCTAGCAATTGTAATATCTACTTACTTCCAGTTCCCTGCAATTGCTGTATCCCACAATTTTAAGACAAGATTTGTTGTAAGTACCTAGAAGGATGACTAGAAGAGAACAACTCGCTTCTGATTCTGTTGTTGTTGCTACCCAAGGCAACTCCTCTGCCTTTCCCACTGGTCAAGGCACTCCCAATGCCTTTCTGGTTGCTCAAGGCTCATCCAACATCTTT
This sequence comes from Anisodus tanguticus, assembly GCA_034509755.1. Lineage (NCBI taxonomy): Eukaryota > Viridiplantae > Streptophyta > Magnoliopsida > Solanales > Solanaceae > Anisodus > Anisodus tanguticus. The sequence goes on from CM067540.1 coordinate 17,685,368, forward strand.
TATGCTGCTCAAGGGAACGCTCCAGTTCCTCCACCCGCTGGATTCCATCATGAATGCCCATAAAAGTTCATAGGCTCGAACTTCAAGAGATGGCAGCAGAAGATGCTATTTTATCTAACTGTTATGGGAATGGCTCGGTTCCTAACAGAAAATCCTCCACAAGCTGGAGATGAAATGGACCCTTCACATACTGAAACGGCTGAAGGGGGCCAAGGTATCTATGTCATTAATGGCATGAAGATAGTTCTTGATGCATGGAGTCATAGTGATTTCATGTGTAAGAACTATATTTTGAACGGCTTGTCAGACCCTCTTTACACGGTGTATTGCACCGTACGCACTGCCAAAGAGTTGTGGGAGAAACTACAGAAGAAGTACAACACACAAGATGCAAGTACTAAGAAATTCATCGTTGGGAAATTCCTGAAATTTCAAATGGTGGATAGCAAGACAGTGATGTCCCAAGTCTAGGAATTCCAAATGATTTTACATCACCTGGATTTGGAAGGTATCAAGCCAAATGAGCAGTTTTTGGTTGCATCACCGATTGAAAAGTTACCTTCTCCGTGGAATGAGTTTATGAGTTACTTAAAACTCAAGACAAATGAGATGACCTTTGAAGAACTTATTATCAAACTCCAAATTCAGAAAGATAATAAGAAGGCCTTGCCTAGGGGTAAACAACCAGCTGAGGCAAAGGCAAACATAGCTGAGGCCAAAGGGAACCCAAGCAAGAAGTGCAAGTTCCAGAAAGACGGCAAGACCCAAGCGGCGGAGAAGTTCAAAGGAAACTGTTACCACTGTGGGAAACCTGGTCACATGATCAAGGACTGCCACAAGCTCAAGATTGAGAAACAAGAGAAGGCCAAAGCCAAAGGCAAGGCTCAGGCTAACTTCGTCAAAGACAAGCTTCTGGACGACATGATTGAGAAGTTCTCAGCGGTGGTGCTTGAAGCAAACCTTGTTGAGAATCTCATGCAATGGTGGATGGACACAGGTGCTACAAGACACATCTGTTCCAACAAAGATGCCTTCTCCACTTATACCCCAGTTACTAACAATAAGCTGCTCATGGGTAACAACGCTTCCTCTAACGTGCTGGGGGTAGGAAATGTAGTCTTGAAGATGACTTATGAAAAGGAGCTCACTCTAAATGAGGTGATGCATGTTCCTGAGATTATGAGACATTAAATTTCAGGTCATTTATTGGTTAATGCTGGTTTTAGGCTAGTATTTGAGTCCAATAAGTTTGTAATCACCAAGAATGGAACCTTTGTGGGAAGAGGCTTCGTCTGTAAAGGCCTCTTCAAGGTTAACGGCATGTCTATAATACGTGTAAGCAATAATATTGAAGCTTCTTCTTACTTGCTTGAGTCATCTAATTTATGGCATCATAGATCAGGACATGTTAACTACAAGTCCATCCAAAGGTTGGTCAAGTTAGAGTTGTTGCCGTCTATCGACATAAACCCTCAACATAAGTGTGAGGTGTACGTAGAGGAAAAACTCGCAAAGCTTCATTTTCGATCCGTCGAAAGAAATACTGCTCCTCTAGAATTTATTCACATAGATATATGTGATTTGAAGTTTACACAAACTAGAGGGGGGAACAAGTACTTTGTGACATTCATTGATGATAGCACAAGGTATTGTTACCTTTACTTGTTGAAAAGTAAAGATGAAGCCTTTGAAGCGTTCCGACGTTACAAAGCAGAAGTTGAGAATCAACTAAGCATGCGGATTAAATCCATTCGTAGCGATAGATGGGGAGAATATGTAGCGCCGTTTGAGGAATATTGTGTTAAATCGGGCATTGTTCATCAAACGACTGCTCCATACTCACCTCACTCAAACGGTGTGGCAGAACGTAAGAACCGCACATTGAAGGAAATGATGAATGTCTTGCTCATCAATTTCGGTGTTCCCCAAAGCATGTGGGGAGAAGCCGTCCTTACCGCTAATACGATTCTTAACAGAGTCCCACATAAGGGTAAGGACAAAACTCCATATGAATTATGGAAGGGAAAGAAACCCACCTATAAATATTTAAAGGTATGGGATTATTTGGCAAAGGTCGAAGTACCCAAGCCAAAACAGGTCAAGATTGGGCCTAAGACTGTAGATTGTATTTTCATCGGATATGCAAATAATAGTAGTGCTTATCGCTTCTTAGTGCATAAGTCAGATATTCCATATATCCACGGGGGTACAATCATGGAATCAAGAAATGCTCAATTCTTTGAAGATACCTTCCCTAGAAAGGAAAAAGACATAACCTCTCGTAAACGAAGTTATGAACAAAGCTCTCAGGAACAGGGAGTCATTGACTGCCCAGATCTACATGGTTCAGATCTAGTGGACTTCGAAGTGGCTGAATATCTGGAATCTAGTGTTCCAGATTCTTAGAACTTGGAGACTCCAGAGATGGAACCAAGGCGAAGTAAAAGGGCCATGAAGGATAAATCATTCGGTCTTGACTTTGTAGCTTATATGGTTGATAATGAACCAAGGACAATTGCTGAAGCATTGTCAACTCCAGAGGCACCGCTCTGGAAAGAAGCTATTGAGAGTGAAATAGACTCCATCCTGCATAACCATACTTAGGAGTTGGTTGATCTTCCTCCGGAAAATAAACCGTTGGGTTGTCAATAGATACTCAAACGGAAGTATAAAGCAGATGGGTCTATAGATAAGTACAAGGCCAGGTTGGTAGTCAAGGGCTATCAGCAGAAAGAACGCCTTGACTATTTTGACACGTACTCTCCGGTGTCAAGGATGACATCCATACGAGTATTCATTGTGATCGCAGTGTTGCGTGACCTTGAGATACATCAAATGGATGTCAAGACAGCCTTCCTAAATGGTGATTTAGAAAAAGAAATTTATATGGAACGACCTGAGGGGTATGTGGTTCCAGGGCAAGAGAAGAAAGTCTGTCGGTTTGTCAAATCTCTGTACGAGCTGAAACAAGCCCTAAAGCAATGGCACGAAAAAATTTATAGTACTCTACTATCGAAGGGTTTCGCCATTAATGAGTGTGACAAATGTATCTATGTGAAAGGTAACTCTGACTCGTTCATCATGATATGCATGTACGTAGATGACATGTTGATCACAAGGAGTAGTCCTAGCTTGATCCTAGAGACTAAGAACATGCTGAAACAATGCTTCGACATGAAGGATATGGGTATCGCAGATGTCATCTTAGGGATAAAAATCTTTAAGATGTCTGACGGACTGGTCTTATCTCAGTCTCACTACATCGAGGATGTTTTGAGAAAGTTCAAAATGTTTAACAGTTCGCCTATGAAGTCACCAATGGATAGAAATCAAAAGCTTGATAAAAATCGTGGTGCACCCATATGCCAGGAGTAATATGCACAGGTGATTGAGAGTTTGATGTACATAACAAACTGCATCCGACCTGATATTGCTTATGCAGTCAAAAAGTTGGCTAGGTTTACCCGTAATCCCAGTAATGATCATTGAAAGGCGTTGAATCGGGTACTACGATACCTGAAATACACGCTAACTTACGGGTTGCATTATTCGAGATATCCAGTTGTACTAGAGGGGTATAGTGATGCAAACTGGATATCTGATATAGAGAACACCAAGTCCACCAGTGGGTATGTATTTACAATTGGTGGTGGGGCTGTGTCTTGGAAATCCTCTAAGCAAACTTGCATCGCCCGATCCATAATAGAATTGGAGTTTATCGCTTTAGATAAAACAGGAGAAGAAGCTGAGTGGCTTCACGACTTCTTAGAGGATGTTCCTTGTTGGGACAAACCCGTACCTTCTGTAATGATCCACTGCGACAGTCAGTCGGCTCTAGGAAGGGCACAGAGTTCTATGTGCAACGGTAAGTCTCGTCATATTCGACGGAGACATAACACTGTTAGGCAACTGATCACCATAGGTATAATATCCATTGATTACATAAAATCAAAGGATAACATAGCGGACCCACTGACAAAGGGCTTACCTGAAGATCAGATGTTCTGCCTGTCTAGGGGAATGGACTTAAAACCCAAGGTATAAGGACCAATACGGTGGTAACCCAACCTTACTGACTAGAGATCCCAGGAATTAGGTTCAATGGGAAAATTAAGATGTAAAGGTTCAATTGAGCGCTTCGTTAGAAGCATGAGCACTTCGGATAGTGATTTCTGTAAAGAAACACCAAATCCAAAGTCGTTCCCGCGATAGACTATAAGTGTTATCTGCAGTGTGGGTAAAGGTTAAGTTTCTAAAATCTTTAATGATCTTCACCGGTTGAGGTTAGGTTTGGGGAAACTTTTAATGGTTTCTAACACTTGTAAAGTAGGGTATAGTAGGATACCTTGTAGGAGACCATCTATTTAAGTGTGAGGACAGGCCGCCTCAAATGAACGCACTTAAGAATCCAAGAAGTGTCCACGGCTACAATGCACAAAACAATATGAAGAACAGAGTAAGGAAAGTTATCGTGTTGGTACCGTTGACTAGGCTTACACTAAACACTGACGGTTCAAGACATCACGTTCACCGCGCAGTAAGTAAGTCCGATGGTATTCAACTATGGAAGGTTCAAAGCTGAAGCTACATATCCAGATGCAACATTGGTCCGCTGCAAGATTGCTGGAAAAGGCACCATGTGCGTGCGCCAAAATCTCTTTCAAGAGGAGATGGTTGGAAATTTACTAATGTGGAATTAAGTATATCACATTATTTATGACTCAAACAATTAAGGCCCCGTACGTCGGAAACGTCGTTTCCACACACGTGCACACGTAGTGCCAAGTATCGCAAATTTCATCAGTGAAAGAGATATTGGTACGTATGTAATACGTTTGAGACATAGAATGATGGACGGTTATTGGCCAAATGACAAAGTATTCCACGTTGATAAATGAAGGAAGAAGTGTACAAAGTGTAAGATGAAACGGATCAGAAATCGCCGCGGAGCTGCGAAGGGCCGCGGCGCCGGAGCGCAGCTGCGCCTCCCAGGGAGCGCCGCAACGCTAATTGGGTCTTCAGTTACTGGAGTCGCGGCGCTAATTCACAGAGCCGCAGTGCTTCGGAGGAAGAATGCTGCGACGGGAAGTTGGAAAGTTCTGACCTTTGGGCTGATTTTGGAGCATTGAATCTCCATTACTTGACACATGAATTCAGCCATTATTTGGCTGAATGTAACCCCCTATAATAAGTGTCATTACATGATTATTGAAGGCCATTAGTTGGCTAGTTGAGGGGTCATCTCCTTACACTATGAATTGAGGCCTTTGGCTCAATTGTTCACAACACTTAGAAAAATACTACAGAATTTTGTGACTTCATTTTTTTTCCTCTCTAGCAAGTTTACTATACTCAAAGTTCTTCAAGAGTAACACTTGAGTTTCCTTTACTCAATTGTTAAGTTGATGTTGTATCTTGAGAGACTATTGCCCGACAACGTAAAAGGAGATATACGGGGCAATCTTGTCTTAAAGACAGAGTGTCATCACTCGACTCAGCAAATCACACCAGGAGTTTGTTTCACTCTTGATTTCCAATTTTGTTGTAATCTTTAGATTATCCTTTCTAGCAATTGTAATATCTACTTACTTCCCGTTCCCTGCAATTGTTGTATCCCACCAGTATCACATAGATATTCTCTGCTATTTTCATTATAGGACCACAAATTTGACACAAAGAAATTACTCTTTGTTGCCAAAAGAAACAAGGGTTGCAGACGAAACTTTTTCGACGTTACTTTCTCACAACAAAAATAATGTTTCTCAATAATTATTGCACCGTCAAAAAGAAGCATCACAGAGAATTGAAGAAACAAGTAAAAACTTTCTGTTCCTTCTCAAATTTTTATTTCATTTTGAGAATACTCTACAAAGATGCCGCAAAGACATACCACTATAATGTCGTTTCGTAGATACGGTCGGTACTTTTTTAAAAACGAAAAAGGTTTGAATTATATATCATTGCGTTTTGCAAAACAGGGAGCCTCATAATTAAGGACTCTATGCTATTGAAAAACTTTGCATTACAGTAGCACATAAAATTTTGACGCAGCAAGGGAGTTTTGTGATTATCGAACTCCTCCGTTCTTTTCTCCTCAATTTTGGAGCGGACAACTTACTCCAAATTCGTTGTCAAACACTAGAAAACAAATAATTAGAGCGTTGATATCAAGGTAGGAAAATACAACAATCTACAAGAACACATAGTTCTCTTAAAATTCATCTAATTTATTTCACTAGTCGATGGCATAATCACATACAAAGACGAATTACAAAATAAAGTTTCACAGTCTAAAGTCGTACCTTAATTACAAAGATTGTTTCAATACTTTATAGAAGATCGCTACCGTTCTTCTCAAGAAATTATCCGCATGGAAATGTTGGAAATTAGCCTTTGGCGGGAGTTGCGACCGACCAACTTTAACGGCTTAAACACTAGTGTTATGTATGTTGGAGAATCCGGTTCTTCACACATGCATGATCTACTAAGTACGTAGATAACCGTAGGGCCAAGAATCGTCAAATTTCATTGAGAAATGAAAGAGATATTGGTCCATGAAGTAAGGTGTTTGAAGCATGGAAAGTGTGGTATTGTGTTCAATTCTCCCTCATCGGTAGAGGAAGAAAGAATGGTTGTGTATATAAGACTCGAAATTGGTTTGGGGTTTGGGACCCCAAGGGGTATCCCATGTGTTTAAAGGAGGGAGGACCTAGTTGTGCTTCGATTCGAGGAAAGACCACACGCGCGCCGCCGCCGCCCGCCCGTCCGGTTCCGAGTTCTCGGGTTCTCGGGTTCACGGGTCTTGGGTCTTGGGTCTTCTGATATTATCTTTTTGGGCCAGAGAACTTTGCCAGAAGTACAGTTTGATCCCAGAAGTTTCAGATGCACAGTTTGGTCCCTGAAGTTTCCAGAAAGTCAGAATTTGGACAGTCAAAGCAGAAACGCCAAGCACTCAATTCCAGCCATTTATTTTGGCTGAATTACTCCTCCTATAATGGCCAATCCATTGGTCTTTCACCATTTATGTTGGTGGCTTCACTACCTCCATAATGGCCATTATTTGGCTGTTATGGAGGCAGTTTTCAGTCCCTCCCTCACCTATATAAACACCCCCTTACACCATTTTGAGGACTAACACTTACATATACACGAAAAATACTGAAGCATAAACAAGCAAAAAACTCTTCTTCCTACAACTTCCAAGCATCATTTCGTTACTCAATATTCTTCACGGTAGCATTTGAGTTTCCTTTGCTCAATTGTTCCATTGCTGTTTTATCTTGGGAGACAAATTGTCCAGGACGTATAAAGGATATATACAGGGCAATATTGTCTTAAGGACAGAGTGCCACACTCGACTCAGCAAAAACAGTTTTCAGTTTTTTCTTGTTCAACAATTGTAATTTCAGATTTCTAGTTGAATTATTGAAACTTTGTTTATCCTTTCGAATACTTGTAATAGTAATATACTTCCCGTGCTGCATTATAAAGTACAATAGAGAAAGAACTCCAACAACTTAAGACAATATTGTATTGTATTACTATTAGTGTTCGAAAGATGTCGGTCAAAAGTTGTGTGACCAAATCTGGATATGGCAATGGTTTTCTGGTAGAAGAGAGTGACGATGATGAACGTGTTCATGGTGTCACCGCTACCAAGACTGGTGGGAACAAGCGCTCTCGAGAGCCTGAGGATGTCAACTGGGAAAAGAGGAGAAGACTGAAGATGTTATTCTATCTTGCAGCATAAGGCCTATATATGTCCCAGACAAAAGATCCGAATAATGGTGAGAAGGAAATGGACACTCAGTCTGATGAAGTGACTGAAGTGAGCCAGAATCCGAAATTGGGATAAGTATTTTTCTTACTTGTCAAGAATAAAGATTAAATGATGTCTGATTAAAAATGGATTAAAGTAAGGAGGAATATGAAAATAATTTATATTCCTTACGCTTTAAAAATCAGAAGTTTAATCTCCTCTTCTTTTCCGTTTAAAGATTGGATTTTGTAAACGACTTTAAAAAATCTGTTCTTTTAAGTGTAATTATTAAAACTGTGTAAAGTATGTTCGCACATACGAGTGAGAAAGATCCACTGACTGCGAAAACTGTTACCACTCTTAAGTAAGCGCCAAGAATTATCTAGGCACCAATCATAACGGAAGAAGTCTAAAAGCTAAAGACGTTGAGCCTGTCATATTATTTGGCAGAAGATCCTTCATAGGATGATATTGGACACTCAATCATACAAAGTCTTCGGGCGACTGGAGTGGGCCAAAATTTCTCTTAAGTAAGTGCCAAGAATTATCTGGGCACCAATCATAACGGAAGAAGTCTAAAAGCTAAAGACGTTGAGCCTGTCATATTATTTGGCCGAAGATCCTTCATAGGATGATATTGGACACTCAGTCATACAAAGCCTCCGGGCGACTGGAGTTGGCCAAAATTTCTTTGATATGATGATATTGGACACTCAGTCATATAAAGCCTCCGGGCAACTGGAGTGGGGCCAGAATTCATTTCATAGGAAAAGTAATGGACACCGAGTAAGGTGGGCCAGAGTTTCCAGGTCTTAAATGATCTGAAGGCCTAAAGAAAGGCAAAAAATAAATTGGACACTCAGTCTGCCAAAGCAACTGGAGTGGGCCAGAGTATCTAGATCACATATGATCCGGTTACGCCCTAACCACGGGCAAGAGGTTGTTCATGTGAAGCAACGCCACCTCTAAAGTAGAAGGGGTTGGAGAGGTTGTCCTCAATAGGACTTCATGGATTGGGATCACTCTAAGATGAGGTGATACATATCCCAAACTTGGTTTAAGGGACGCTATTGGTCAAGCTGGTTTGAGACTAGTCCAACAGGTATGTAATAACTCAGAATGGTACAGTACGTCTGTAGCTAAATGAATGATATATTTGTAATCCGTGCATCTATGTCATCATAGATTAAGACACGTTAATTATCAAGTCATTCAAAAACTAATGATGTTGAGATTGTTGCTTTCTGTCGACATAAACCCTCAAAATAAATGTGAGGTAGGCGAAGAGGCAAAATCACCTTTCCAAATTTCGTCAAAGGGAATAGCGAAAGAAGCACCGCTCCTCTAGAACTTAGTCACACCTACTTAGGTGATTTGAAGTTTATACAAAATAGAGGGAGGAGACAAGTACGTTGTGATCTTCGTTGATGATGGTACAACGTATAATATCCTTTGTTTGTTGAAAAGCAAAGATGAAGTTGTTGAAGCGGATAAGCGCTACAAAGCAGAAGTTGAAAATCAACTAAGCCTACGGATTGAGAAATTCGTAGTGATAGAGGGGGAGAATGTGAAGCATCGTTCATTAAACGACTGTTCATTTCCCACTTCAGTCCAACGGTGTTAGCCAAGCGCAAAGTCGTACGCCCAAATTATGTGGGGTAGCTTGGTAAAAGATGGACTACCGAAACAGGTCAAGTTCGACCTAAGATCGTAGATTGCATATCCACCGGATCCGCAAATAACAAGTAGTGTTGATCGCTCTTGGCGTCAAAGAATGTTGAATTCTTTGGAGATAACTTTCCTTGGAAAAGGAAAAAGGAGTAATTGCTCAAGGTTAACAAGAACCCGCGAGGGCCTGACTGTCCAGAACTAGATGTTCCGTATCTTCAGGACTCGAAAGTTGCTGGCTATCCGGAACTTAATATTTCAGATCTGCAAAACACAGGGATTCTAGATATTGAACCAAGACGGAGCAAAGAGGGGACAAAGACTTGTTCCAGTCCTTCTAGCTTGTATGGTTAAGAACGAACCATGGACAATTAACAAATAATTGTTATCTCCAAAAGCGCTGCTTTGGAAAGAAGCTAAAGAGAGAAATAGATTCCATATATAGAACCATACTTGTGTAATGGTTAATCTTCCTCCGGAAAAAGAACCTTTGGGTTGTAAAATGTGCACCCCTGTGAGTAGCTTAACATCCAGGGCCATTGTAGTCTTGCGTGGCATGGATGTTGAACTAGCCTTCCCAACCGGAGAGTTGGAAGAAGAGAATCAGAGTTGGTTTGCTGGACTGTTGGGCTTCTTCCTGAACTTTCATTTTGGTCCCTGAAATGTTTACATTTTGGTCCCTGAAATGTTTACATTTTGGTCCTGAAAGTTTCAGATAAAACAGAAACAATGAATCTGACCACAGAAACATTGGCTCTGAAGTTAGAAAGCCAACGGTCTGAGAGTGAAAATCATATTGAAACAAAGTCTCGATATGAAAGATATGGGTATCACAGATGACATCTTAGGAATTGGATTTCTAAGACATCTAACGGACTAGTCAATAGTTAACTGTCTCGTTGAAGCCACCAATGGATATGAATCATAGAACTGATTGGAATCATGGTACACCCATAGACAAGGAGCGATATGCACAGGTCACGTGTAGTTCAATGTATTGTACACTCTACAACCGACCTGGTATCGTCCGACAAACAGATCAGTTGAACTAAGGTTCACTGATGATCTTAATACATGATCAATAGAAGGCGTTAAGTCGGATATGAGGATATCTGAATTATTCGCTTATCTACGGATTATGTTATTCTGGATGTCCAGCGGTTCTGGGAGAACACAGTGATGCAAACTGGACATCAGATCTGAAGAACACCAAAGTCACAAGTAAAGGTGTATGGTGGGTCTTGGAAAATCCTCTAAGCAAACTTGCATCGGCCGATTCATGATGGAATCGGAGTTTATCACTTTATACAAAGCATGAAAGAAGTTGAGTAACTTCACGGCTCCTTAGAGGACGTCCCTTATTGGGAGAAACCCGTGCCTTCAACAGTTATACACTGTGGCTAGCCGGTCGGCTTCAAAAAGGACACGGATGACGGCGTCTGGACATATCTATCAGGATCTGTCGGAGACATAAGACCGTGTGGCAGTTGATCATCACGGGTGTCACTTCCTTATTTACTAACTAAGGGACTACCCGGAGATCAAGTGTTCTGCCTATCTAGGGGAATGGGCTTAAAACCCAAAATATACGGACCAATACAGTGGTAACCCAACCTTACTAACTGGAGATCCCAGTAATTTGGTTCAATGGGAAAACTAAGTTGTAAAGGTTCAGTTGATCGCTTCAGGGGAAGCATGAGCACTTCGGATAGTGATTTCTGAAAAGAAACACCAAATCCAAAGCCGTTCCCGCGATAGACGTTAAGTGCTATCTGCAGTATGCGTAAAGGTTAAGTTTTTCAAAACCTGTAATGATTCTCAACAGTTGAGGTTAGGTTTTTTGGGAAACTTTTAATGGTTCCTAACACTTGTGAAGTGGGGTATAGCGGGATACCTTGTAGGAGACCACCTATTTAAGTGCGAGGACGGGCCACCTCAAATGAACGCACTTAAGAATCCAAGACGTTGTCCATGGCCAAAACAGACAAAACATTACGAAGAAGAGAGTAAGGGAATTTGTTGTGTTGGTATCATTGACTTGGCTTACACTAAACACTGACGGTTCAAGACATCACGTTCACCGCGCAGTAAGTAAGTCCGATGGTATTCAACTATGGAAGGTTCAAAGCTGAAGCTACCTCTCCTTATGCAACATCGGTCCGCTGAAATATTGCTGAAAATGAAAAGACACCATGTGAGTGCGCCAAAATCTCTTTCAAGAGGGGATTGTTGGAAATTAGCCTTTGGCGGGAGTTGCGACCGACCAACTTTAACGGCTTAAACACTAGTGTTACATATGTTGGAGAATCCGGTTCTTCACATATGCATGATCTACTAAGTACGTAGATAACCGTAGGGTCAAGAATCGTCAAATTTCATTGAGAAATGAAAGAGATATTGGTCCACGAAGTAAGGTGTTTGAAGCATGGAAAGTGTGGTATTGTGTTTAATTCTCCCTCATCGGTAGAGGAAGAAAGAATGGTTGTGTATATGAGACTCGAAATTGGTTTGGGGTTTGGGACCCCAAGGGGTATCCCATGTGTTTAAGGAGGGAGGACCTAGTTGTGCTTCGGTTCGAGGAAAGACCACATGCGCGCCGCCGCCGCCCGCCCGTCCCGTCCGGTTCCGAGTTCCGGGTTATCGGGTTCTCGAGTCACGGGTCACGGGTCGTGGGTTGTGGGCTGTGGGCTGTGGGTCTTCTGATATTATCTTTTTGGGCCAGAGAACTTTGCCGGAAGTACAGTTTGATCCCAGAAGTTTCAGATGCACAGTTTGGACTAGAATTCTTTCAGATGTACAATTTGGTCCCTGAAGTTTCAAGATGTACAGTTTGGTCCCTGAAGTTTCCAGAAAGTCAAAATTTGGACAGTCAAAGCAGAAAACGCCAAACACTCAATTCAGCCATTTATTTTGGCTGAATTACTCCTCCTATAATGGTCAATCCGTTGGTCTTTCATCATTTATGTTGGTGGCTTTACTACCTCCATAATGGCCATTATTTGGCTGTTATGGAGGTAGTTTTCAGTCCCTCCCTCACCTATATAAACACCCCCTTACACCATTTTGAGGACTAACACTTACATATACACGAAAAATACTGAAGCATAAACAAGCAGAAAACTCTTCTTCCTACAACTTCCAAGCATCATTTCATTACTCAATATTCTTCACGGTAGCATTTGAGTTTCCTTTGCTCAATTGTTTCATTGCTGTTTTATCTTGGGAGACAAATTGTCCACGACATATAAAGGATACATACGGGGCAATATTGTCTTAAGGACAGAGTGCCACACTCGACTCAGCAAAAACAGTTTTCAGTTTTTTCTTGTTTAACAATTGTAATTTCAGATTTCTAGTTGAATTATTGAATCTTTGTTTATCCTTTCGAATACTTGTAATAGTAATATACTTCCCGTACTGCATTATAAAGTACAATAGAGAAAGAACTCCAACAGGAAATTCTTCATCGGAAGAAGAAGATGAGTGTTTTCTATTTGTTGAGAGAAGGAAGAACTGAAAATTTTGTAGAATTCATCCTTTTTATTTTACGGAAGGGATACAACGTTTAGGGACTTTTCTCAAAAGTTGTCTTTTTCCTTTTTTCATTTTATTTAATAATATATAAAACATATTATATATATATATACTTATTTGGATATGGATCTGGGTTGACCCAAATCAAAATTTCCAACAGCTTACATTTTATTATTTTCTGTCCTCAATATTGGATGTACCTAAATAAGAAATTAAGTTTTATTATGTTATTGATGGAGTAAAAGAAAAATCAATAATGTCAAACACATTAGGTATTATGTAAATTATGATAGAATTCAGAACAGAATAAAATTCTACAATTTTGCTAACATATAATTGCTCATAGTCAGTAATTTTCTCATTGATAACTATTTAAAGCGTCTCAACATTTGCTCCTTAAGAGTTATTTCACTCCGTAATTTATCATGACATTATTCAAAGTATTCAATGTTTGTGACTTGCAGCGATTTGTTTTTTCTTTTTATTTTATTTTATTTTATTCTAATCTGTATGATATTGATGTGAATTCTTTTTGACGTTCATGCTTCTATAATTTTCAATATTTCAAAAATCTTAGGGACGTTTGGACATAAGAATTTTACTTTTTAATTTCATTTTTTTCAAAATCCTGTTTGGTTGTGTATTATATCAAATTTTCATACTAAACTTGAAAAAATGACCAAAAAAACTTGGAACAATGTTTCAACTGAAAACAAATCGCTCACAAAACAACAATAGTTTTTAAGTGAAATGCATATCCAAAAACAACTTTAATTTTTTAATACCTTTTTTTTTAAATTAACATCAACTACTCTTTCTTTTTTATTTCCAAACCATTCATGTCAAAACGCCTAACTTAAATTCATTAAAGAGTTCAACATTTTGAGTTTTGATAACATGTTTTCTAAATGAAACTTAGTTTGTCACTATTACTTTAATATTTCTTATAATTCCGTCTACAAAAATATATGTAAAATATATGTATTTGTTTTCAACTTGAACCAAAAATGAACAAAAGCAATACCATGAGTCCATGGTTTGGTGTGATTGACCTTATAAAAACAAAGTATACCAATGAAAAGACAAATAAAAGATGTATTATGGGGAATGAAAATGAGGATAATTTCACTTTTGTAGAAGGGATAAGTTATCCACATTGTATCTCATGTAGATGAGATTGGGTGGAATACAACTGAGTTATCCCACCAACAAAACATAAATTAATTTTAATTTCATGGGACTAGTAATTAGGGATGGCAGGTGGGTATAATTTTGCGGATTCTGCACTGCACCCGTCCCAATTAGGGCGGGTATGGGTATAACTTTGGCGGGTAGTAGGCGGGTATGGGTATTGAAAATGTACCCGTCACGGGTAGGCGGGTAGTTGGTGGATTTGCAGTCATATCCGCCTCCTCGCCCCGCATCTAACCGCCTACCCGCCCGCCTTATACCCGCCCCAAGCCCAAAATATTAGCATCCCATAAGTCACGACAAGTCTCTCATTTTCCAACAAAACTCAAATATCTGGGTTTTGTCTACATTTGTAATATATAGCTATTTGGGTGGATAATTTTTTATTTTCTTGGAAATTTTGTTTTCTTGATTCTTTGTTGTGTAAGGGGAAGAGGTGAAAAAAATGAGGAATTCTGATGGTGAAAAAATCCGGAATTCTCCTCCCTCCCTCCCAAAGAAAATAAGACCGTGACAGTATTGATTCTTGACTCAAATTTTTGGAATTTGAAGTTTTGGGATCATGTTGATCACAAATGAATTGATTACAAAATATGGCAGGCGGGTATTGGCGGGTGACGGATATCCATTTGAGTGGTGGAACGGGTATGGATTTAGGAATATACTCGCCTAGGCGGGTATGGATGTTGAAAATTGTACCCGTCAGGTGGCGGGTATAAAATTTTCTGGCGGGTACGGGTTCGGGGGAGGGGTACCCGCACCCACCCCGCCCAATTGTCATCCCTACTAATAATTCAATCTCATCATATCCCACCTACCATCATATCCCTCCTACCAAACGACCCCAATGAACAATTGAGGGATAGAATGAGACTGTATTATTAGTCCTATGGTATTGAAATTAATCTCTTGTTTGGTTGGTGGGATAACCTCTTTGGTATCCCACCCAATTTCATCTACATGGGATAAAAGGTGGGATAAGTTATCCCAGCTAATCCCATCTACATGGGATAAGTCATCGAAAGATTGGATCGATCTTTTGTCATTCGATCTTGGCTTAATACATAGTTTAACTAGGTTTAAAAAAGATCATGCGGTCCTATTTACACATTCCTCAATATGAGAATTATTTTTTGAACCAAACATTTCACGGCAGGAGCGGAGCTCCAGGCAGGGACGAAGGTGGGTAGTTTCCAAGTTTTTTTTCTCTCTTTTCATCTCTGATAAAAAATAAAGGGAAACAGATTAGAAGTTTGATACATGGAACTAAAATAAGGATTTGGTCAAAATATTTACACATTTACGTGCTAATTCTTTTTGTTAAGCATGTGTATTGCAAACATGGTGAGTCTTAGACCGGGCTCGAGATTTTCTTTTAAATGGGATTTGGGATCCACATAAGGTGAAACAGAAAGAAAGACGCTGACTATTGATTTTATCTTTTGTGACTCCGTGGTAGTCCGAGTTTGATGAGCAATTCTTTTTTGACAAGTTGGAGTTCTTCTTCCAGTAAGGCGCGTTGTAGTTCGTAGGGATTGATGTTGTCATCTAAATTAAAATTAAATCTGATAGCTCAAAAAGACTTTGACAAATCCATTGGTCTGACCAGTTATAGGGATTAGATGACATATTTATACATAACCTATGTATATAGTTAGCAGTTGTAATTATTGTTAGTGGACGGTTAAACATTGTTAAATAATAAATACTTAGATTCGTGCCAAATCTATAAAAAGAAATGTTGGATATATGGGCCTGAGAGCTTCCTTAGGCCGCTTGGGCCTATATGTGGCTGAATATAAGGAATTTATTAGGCTTATTTTGTGTCTATAAATCATAAAAATTTCACTATGTCCTGTTTGGTCGTGCCATTTAACTTGTACCTTTTGTTAAAAAAACAAATACTTAATCGATATTTAATGTAAGGACACTTTAGATTCTCCTTTTTTACGCAAATTTCTGATGTGATTGTTTAAAGTTCGTACCGTCACGAGGAGAACTTTAGTCATAATCGTCTGAAGTATGCACTGTCACGGGAGAATTTCAACCGCAATTGTCTAATATTTGCAATGCGGCCGAAGAACTTAAGATCCGATTGTCTAGGATTTGCAACACATTTTTTTGAAGTTTACACTATTTGAGACGCGAAATTTCGAAACTTCAATGATATATGTTTGAAGTGTGTTTAGATGTGGATAAAGTCTTAAAATTTTATATATTGCAGATCTGACTTCAATGATAACCTCAAAATCGGATATATCTGCACCTCCCCCTTAGTTTAGAATGTTTACTGATATACATAATGTTTAAGAATGAATTAGTTGTCTTAAACTTGTTCTGCCTGGACTTATTAATTCCGTGATGTAGTGAGCTTCTCTGTTGTAGATTAGCATCCTCCCAATTTTTTATTTGTCCAAATTATGCCTGTCAGCCCATTAAAAATAAAAAATTTAAGGACATGTTGGTCTTTTACTTGAAATCCCCAATCTATTCTCTGTGATACCCAATTCCATCTCCAATTTTACATCTCAATCATTTGGATCTTAGCCTTCCTCAAATAATTCTGATATTGCAAAGAAAGCTTCCAAATCAACGAATTACTCCATTATTATTATTTTTTTAATGTCCACAAAAATCCATTATCTTCTCCCTTTATATTTGCTGTGAGTTATTCAAATTTACAGTGAAGTTAAATGGAGTATAAAATATATGTAACAAATCCAAAATTTATTTTTTCATAATCAAACTTAGAGCGGAGGGAGATGGGTCTTGTTGATGGGAGCATGGTTTTGAGATCTTTCCCTGCACTTACCATTTGACGGGAAATTGTTTCAAACTTGAGAATTAGGCAAACCCATCTTTTTATGTTCTATTTCATTTTTCCTTCTCTATCTGAGAATTACGCAAGATTGATGATAGAAAAAGTTACTATTCCACAAAATTTGATCTTAATATTATGATTTTCTCTACAAAGAGATGCTATTTTGTAGATAAATCCCCAAAATTCAAGACCCGTTTTTAAGCAATCATGCCTCATTCTCAGGGATAAGGGTAAGAAATATTATTCCTTAATTATTTCATTAATGATTTACACTATATATAATTGTATAAAAATAGTTATCTTTGTTATAAACTATGTAACTAATTAATCCTAATTATAAAAGAAATTTAATTCTACATAATACAGGAGATGTACAATTTTAAATGCAATCTAATTTTATTACAAACCCGCAATCGAAGCGGAAGGTTGGAGTATGCTGAGACTGTCCCGAAAGTCTTCAAATAAAATCAGTGAAAGACCTTTTGTAAAGATGTCGGCAATCTGATAACGTGACGGGACATGTACTTGTCCACGAGCAACCTTTTCGCGAACAAAGTGAATATTCAGCTCAATATGTTTAGTGCGTTGGTGCTAAACTGGATTCTCTGAGAGATAAATAACACTAACATTATCACAATAAATCAATGTCGCTTTCGGAATCAGACAGTGGAGCTCTAAAATAAGGTTCCGTAGCCAACAAGATTCAGACCACATTAGCAACTCCTCGATATTCTACTTCGGCACTGGATCTGGACAAGGTTGTTTGCCATTTTGAGCACCAAGATACCAAATTATCACCAAGAAATACACAATAACCAGACGTAGAGCGACTGGTATCCGGACAACCACCCCAATCAGCATCTGTATATGAAATAAGAGTGGTTGTCGAAGACGAATATAAATGCAAGTCATGATCGAGAGTACCCTGAATATAACGCACAATGCGTTTGAGAGCATGCATGTGATCCTCCATCGGGTTATGCATGAATAGACAAACCTATTGTACAGCATAAGAGATGTTGGGTCTCATAAAGGTGAGATATTGCAGGGCCCCTACAAGGCTACGGTAATGTGATGGATCAGCATATGAATTGCTTGAAAAAGCACTCAACTTCGGTTTAGTGTCAATCGGTGTGGCAGGCGGCCTACACGATGACATGCCAGCTCGTTTAACAATCTCTGCTGCATACTTCTTTTGGGATAAAAATAAACCATCTGCATGACGTGTCACAGCTATCCCCAAGAAGTAACCCAGTGGTCCTAGATCTTTCATTGCAAACTCAGAGCCAAGCAGTGACATAATAGACTTGCGAAGAGCATCAGATGAGCCAGTTAAAATAATATCATACATATACAAAAGAATGTAAGCAATATCATTACCTGACGGTAGATGAATAGAGAATGATCAAACTTGCTGTTAGAAAACCCAATATATGAAACGTAATCTGCAAACCTCTTGTACCAGGCCCTAGGAGCTTGTTTTAGCCATATAATAATTTCTTCATCAGGCACACATGATTAGGATAAGTAGGGTCTATGTACCCCATGGGCTGATACATGTACACTATTTTATTGAGGTCTCCATGCATGAAGGCATTTTTGACATCAAGTTGATGAAGCGATCATGCCTTCGAAAGAGCCAGACTGAGGATTGTCCTGATAGTTGTCGGTTTAACCACCGGACTGAAAGTCTCACCACAATCCACACCAACATGTTGAGTCTTCCCATTACCTACAAGACGGGTTTTGTGCCTCTCAAATATACCATCAGATTTTTCTTTATGACTAAAAATCCACATAGACCAAATCACATTAACATCAGGGGGACGGGGCACTAAATCCCACGTCCTATTATTAATATGAGCATAAAATTCATCATCCATAGTCATTTTCCAATTCGGGTAATTAAGGGCAGACATAAGAGTACGAGGCAATCGTGACTTGGAAACATGGGTGTGAAGACTGTATTTTTTGTTAGCTTAAAAATCATGCGTTGACTACGAGTGACAGGCTGTTGGGCCGGAATTGGAGTTGGGCCAGGTGGGAAGAACGGACTTCCCGACAGTGGGCTGGCAGTGACTAGACTGCCAGGCAGTAGGCTGCTCAAGCCAGATGGTAGGCCGAGACCCATCGAACTGCCAGCCACTAGGCGTCGCGGCAGTGGACTGTCGGTGAGAGACTCAGCTGGGCCAGCAGCCGTTAGGCTCAATGATTGGCCGAGACACTGAGAAACATTGGGCCTGTTTTGGAGGCTAATTTATGGATCAAATACGGGTATGCTATCGTCAAGAAATTCATAGGTAGGAGGCCCGGAACAATGTAATTTGGCAAAAGGGAAATTTGTTTTATTAAAAATTACGTGATGACTTACGATGATTTCATTAGAGGATAAGTCGAAACATTTGTAACCACGATGATTTGACGGATATCCCAAAAAAATTCACAGAGTTGACTGGGGTTGAAGTTTATTAATGATAGTAAAAGGAAAGAGAAGATAGCATAAGCACCCAAAAATCAATAAATGAGAATATGAAGGGTCCCTTAGGTATGAAATTTTGAGTGGGGATTGGGAGGCTACTTGTTTGTTCGGAAGTATGTTTAACAGATAGGTTGTCATTTGTAATGCATGATGCCAAAAAGATGGTGGTAAAGAGGCATGGGCAAGTAATGTTCTAACAACAATATTGTTAATGGTTCGAATTTTTCTTTCTGCTTTTCCATTTTGAGATGATGTATGTGGACACGAGAGACGAAATGACAAATCATTAATTTTGCGAAAATCCCAAAAAGGCCCATTATCAAGTTCTCTACCATTATCACGTTGAATATTTTTAATGTCTCGTTTAAATTGAGTGCGGATGTATGCTCCAAAGGATAGATATGTGGAAAAACTTGTGACTTATTAGACAAAGGAAACGTCCACAAAAAATTAGTGTAATCATCCAACAACAGAAGATAATATCGGTGGTCCGAAGAGCTCAAAACGGGAGATGTCCAAATATTACTATGAATAATATCAAAGGGCATAATAGTACGAGAATTTGAAGCAACAAAAGGCAACTTAACATGTTTTCCAAGATAACAAGAACGACAAACATGAGAACTACGAGGTCTAGTACATCCAATAAAATTATTTTGTTTAAGGGAAGCAAAAACATATGTTCCCGAATGACCCACACGTTCATGCCATAAAGAAAGAGCTAAAGCTGCAAAAGTGGATGGTAATTGGGCTTGATGTATGTTGTGGTAATTGGATAAATCTCGCCCCAACTATCACATCTCATTAGACGCATTCCCGTGTGAAAATCCTTCACGAAAAATCCAAAAGGATCAAATTCAATAGAAATCCAATTATCAGTGGTAAATTTTCTAACTAAAATCAAGTTTTTAATTAATTTGGGTGCGTGAAGGATATTTTTCAAAATTAATGATGGATTCCGGAGAGACAAGTTTGTAGTAGCATAACCATGAATTGGAATTGAATGACCATTTTCGATAATTATACCACGATTATTGCTCAAATTAAAATAGGACAAATGATTACCTTGTGAGGACGTCATATGAGACATTGCACCAGTGTCCATGTACCAATTTGTGTTGGGCGGAGTAAGCCCAAAAGTGTGCATCACGACCTCGATATCTTTAGGGATCGCCACTATCGAGTGGGTCTGCTGCCACTTGCTCGGCAGCAGCCCAAGAATTCCTGGGTTGCTGCCTGCTAGGCCTGCTGGGTTGCTGGATGTGACCTAGGCCTAGCCCAGTTATTACCGACTGGATATGGGCAAGGCGACACGGCCCAAGACCACTGCCAGGCCCATGGTGCTGGCCCACTGCCCCAGGGTGCCCTCGGCTGCCACTGGGCTGGCGGTTGCTGTTGGCCGCCGCCATTTTTGCCACCTCCTCCACGGTGGTTGTCGCCGCCGCAGTTTTTGCTCCCATTACCGTCGTTTCGGCCCTTCTGGCCACAATTTGGCGGCAAATTTTCAAATTGTGACGAACTCTCATCGGACGGAGCGACAATCAAGGTGGAATTTGACACAGTGGCTGTCTTCTTAGCAAAACCCACTTCTTCGAGAATGATCATAGAGCGGGCTTGGTAAAATGGTAGAAGAGGATTTCTTTGGCGGATGAGCGTACTCACTCCACTATACACGTCGGTGAGGCCAACCACTAGTTGTAAAACAAGCCGATTGTAAGTGATCGGCACACCGATGTTCTTGAGTTGGTCTGATTATACATTGAGTCTTTGACAATATGCGGAAGCATTGGGAAAGTCCGTCATGTCGGTGGT
The DNA here is from genome assembly GCA_034509755.1 of Anisodus tanguticus. Classification (NCBI taxonomy): domain Eukaryota; kingdom Viridiplantae; phylum Streptophyta; class Magnoliopsida; order Solanales; family Solanaceae; genus Anisodus; species Anisodus tanguticus. Next base: position 17,706,632 of record CM067540.1, read on the forward strand.
GGAGAATTCCTGTTCAAGATTAACGGCCCAGGAATTTTTGTTGTCTTGGAATATGTCGCGTAAGTGATCCCAAGCCTCCATCACCTGGAGTCAGGCTCAATAATTGTATGCAGCAAATCGCTAGAAATAGTGGCATAAATCCACTGAAGAACTGTCGCATCAATGGTTAACCATAATTCTCTTTCGTCGTCGGTTTTTGACACTTTCTCCTTGCCTTTTTCCGGCTGAATTATGTAATGATTGTCCCAGTAGGAGCGACAGTGAATCTTGAAGAGTTCCACCCACGTTGCATAATGGACGCTTTCCATCTCAAGAGTGATGAAAACATGAGATTTGATGTTGGAAACTGTGAGGGCTGAATGAAAAGAAGATTTTGAGTCAGACATGGCTGACGGGGAGAAGAGTGGTCGGCGGCAAAAAGAAGAAGAGTGGGGTGTCGGACACAAGGAAGCAGAGTTAGGGTTTCAGGAACTTTCCCTAGACTACTGATACCATGTAAGAAATATTCTTCCTTGATTATTTCATTAATGATTTACACTATATATAATTGTACAATAATATTTACCTTGCTACAAACTAGGTAACTAATCAATCCTAATTACAAGAGAAATCTAATTCTACCTAATATAGGAGATGTGCAATCTTAAATGCAATCTAATTCTATTAATAAGTCTAGATCCATTATCAAGTATTGCACAATTATTCATCTTAAGTCCCCATCTATTTGTAGTTAAATTTCCATAGGTAAATCCAGACCCATTTTCAATGAAAAAAACTGGATCATTTCACTACGCAAAAAACATGTGAGTCTTTTAATTAAATGGAAAACTTGAAAAGGTTATTTAACCAAGAGTTCCTTTATTTGGTACTCACTAGAATTTTTCGGAAAAGACCAAAAAACCTTTCCTATAAATGTGATGATAGTATAGCTATAAGGGTATAAAGAAAAATGAGGAGGATGCTAACATACTACATCCACACACATATATATATATAGTAATTTTAATTAAAAATATATATAACTTGTGTCACATTATTACACTGCATAATTAATTTAATCTAATGGTACATCAATCATTTCTTGTTGATAACTCTTTAAAATTAAAATTTCGTAGTCATATAATTGAATATTATTAGTAATGAGAAAGAAAGTTTGGAAAGAGAATTAGTAAATACAAAGGAATGCAAAATTCAATATTCTATGAAGTAGCAAGATTTGAGTATGGAAAATAATTACGACTCGGTGAGGATCACATATTGAAAAATATTAGCATTTTTATGAATTTGTGTGCAGATAGTTTCTTTAATTATAATGGGGATTTTTTTTGGTATTTATTAAGTTTTAGTTTCACTCATAATTTTATATGACAAGGTTTAATGCTAGTTAAATGTGACGATTTAAGCTTAATTTTAAACAAAATACAGGGAAAAAATAAATCCATAAAATGAACCTCAATAATCAATTTAATTCTTCATATATATATTTTGTGCTTAAAAAAATTCATTCTTAGTTAACCAAATAAAAGATTTTACAAAAAAGATTGTGTTTGACTGATAATAGTACCTTCATTTTAAACACTATAGGACACCAACTAACAACTTTTACGTATAATGTCAGCATTTGTAATACATCATAGATCTTTCAAAGGTGATGGATATCTTCTTATACAGTTTTAAAAAAATAAGTTAGGAAAAAAAATAATTACATGAGAATCGCACTGATTCAACACGAATAAAATATGATATCATATAATCACCAAAATTTAAGATAGTTGTAGCTTCTTCAAAATGATAATTGAAATATAGTATGTTTCTCGAATATTCCCTCCATCCCAATTTATGTGGCATCGTTGACTTAGCGCAATATTTAAAAAATAAAGAAAGATTTTTTAATTTGTAGTCTAAAACAAAGCTTAGACACTTGTGTGTATTACAAATCATTTCATTTAAGGCAAAAGAAATTTTTTAAAATTTAATTATTTTCAATTATAAAAAAGATATTTTTTCTAACCGACTAAAAATAAAAAGATGGCACAAAATCCACAAAAAGCAACACCAATTAAAAAGGTCCAGGTAGACTGTCTTTAGAAAATTAATGAGGGAAAAGAAAATATAAAAGTAACATCCACGTGGAGGAACTTCATAGGATCACATGGTAGTGTGAGGATGACATAGCCCCATATTGGCTCTTATATATAGACTAGTTCCATCTAGGGGTGGTCAGCGGGGCGGGGCGGGGTGGGCTGAGATGGGATCCGGCGGGACGGGAATAAGTCTTGTCCCGTCCCACATCCCGCGGGAAGAGGGGACGGGATCCGGCGGGACGGGAAGCAGACACTTAATTTAAAAAAAATATATTTAAATACTTACATAATTGAACAAGATAGTGTAATAAAAATATTCCAAAGCTGTTTTTGTGCCTCTTATATTATTTATTGGAAATATGAGTTTTTTGTAATACAATTTCAAAATTGCAACTTTGTTTCGTTGTTCAAGAGTTGCAAATCACATAGTAAAATTGTCATTAAAAAAATTACATAGTTAATCATACTTTTTCTAATTTCTCACAATGTCTTGAGGATCTTCGGTTGGAATTGGAAGTTGTTGATTAAATTGTTCGATGTCGCTTCCTGCCCCCTCAGACAAGATTTCATTTTAATTGTAGTCATCTTCTTCATTGATCTCCGGTTGACCGCACCTTCTACGCTCTGCTCTAATTCAATCTCTGTATAAAACTGCAATCTCCAAGCTGTCTCCCGCCAATGAGTGTATGTGTTCTCCTATTTGAAATCTTCCAACAGAAAAAGCGCTTTCAGACGTTGTTGATGACGCTTGAATGTTCAACACATCTCGGGCATCTTTGAATGTGTCGGAAATGTCTTCGCATTCTCCCTCCAGTATCTCAGCAAGTTTTCACGTCCATCTTCATTGACAATTGATTCGTACGGTACAACACCCATTCGCTAACTTGTGAAGAAGTTGAACCACTAAACATTCTATTTCTAAGGCCTTGAACACTAGCAGTAGAAAACCACATGTCTTTTATTAGGTTGCAGTGAAGTAGAAGAAGATGGTGCCGAAGCCAGTTGATTATTTGCACTTTCTTGTTGGTAATGCATATATTTTTTTTGCATTCATTGTGTATGCTAGACATAACTTATCTTTTAATTGGTTCGTTAGTTGGTTCTTCTTCTTCAGTTGGGTCAGTTGGAAGTATTTCTAAGCTTTCATAAATCGTTTCAACAAGTGATTTACAACTGTCTACTTTAATATTCGAATTTAATACAACACTAATAAAATATTTAGTGGTAATAGGAAAAAAAAGTATTTTTTTTAATAGCTGGAGCGTAAACTCGTTTTTGCATATATTCATTAAGTTACAAAAATATTAGAGCTATATAAAATAACATAGTTGAAATAGTAGGATAATAAATTTCAGAAAATTCTTTAGTAGCTAGAAAAAAATTCTCTAAAAATGCAATAAGTTCCGAAATTTTTTCCCAATCATCATCTACCAGCATATCCGTTGGACTTTGATTATGGGCATCAAATAATAAAGTTATAGATCTTTTATACTCGTGAGCAACACCTAGTTATTCATATAAAGAATTTCACCTAGTAGAAACTTCTTCTGAAATTTTTCTATAAGGTAGTCCACAATCATGACAAATTTGTTTTATACTTTGCGTCTTTGTATTTTATTACCTTTAAAATTAAAGTTTATAGAAAATTGTACTTTATCAAGAATGTTTTTAAAAAGTTTTAATTCATCCTTTACAACTAAGCTATAAATACGTCATGCACATTTAATATGAAAAATATCAAGAAAAGATGGAGTAAATCGAGTTTTTAAAAGGTTTACATCATAATCATTAACAACAACAGTATCTACTCTAACAATCATAATTTTATCAGTAATTCCATAATATTCACAAATTTCATGAATATTTCTTGCAATAAAAGATCAAGTGTGCCTATCATCAATATATCTATATGCTAATATACATTTTTGCATAGATCAATTTTGATCTATCCAATGACATGTAACAGTTAAATAATCATTACCGTTAGTACTACGGCCTATATTAGAAGTGATAGTCACTTTGCCATTAAAATGACATAATGCATAACGTAAATAATGTTGATATTCATGTGCAAATTTAAAAACGTCTCTTCTAACAGTTGGTCTAGGAAAACCGTTAAAAGCAGGATTATACGTTTCTCTAATGTAATGAATAAAACCAGGAGATGAAGGAAATGAAAAGGGCAAACCCTCCACCGCATTTAATTTTGCTAAATTTTCCCTATCTTTGTGTTTATCATATTTAGGACCTATAATTCCCCCTGTCAACGGGTTAATTCGACCATGTACTTGGTCGGGGACACTATGTGAACCTTGTCCCGACTCAGAAGGCATTGACACACCCGATTTTTCAGCCAGATATTCGTTATACCTAGCTTTGTGCATGCATTGTACATGTCTCAATAAACCTCTCGTCCAACCATGACCTTTTCCGATTTTAAATTTATAAACTTCTTGATAAATTTTACATCTAGCTAGTTGATTCTCTCTGTCCCTATCAAAAAAAATCATATGCATGTGATTTTAATTTTCATTATTTGGGCCTCGACTCATACTAAGGGAAATAAGAGGCATTCCAGTTTCAGTTTCAAGCTAAGACTCAGTCTGAGCCTGAGGTTGAGGTGCACTAGTGGGTGTGTTATCTACATTATCGTCTAATTCATTTTCAAAATTAAAGTCTGATTCAAATGCACAATATACGTCATGATCTAATGGTATATTAATATCATTAAAAAAATTAGTTTCATTTATATAAGTGAAATCATCGGGACAAAGAATAGGATTACTAAAAGATGCACCCTTACCCTGTTACCCCTAGTACCTCTACCAGAAATCAAATGCCCAAGTCGTTTCATTATAATTATATAAATAAATAATTAAAGTAAATAAAATTAAGTATAATAATTAAAATTAAGTAACAATAATAATTTAAAGAAGGAACAAAGGTACTAAACGCCGACGTAACGTTGACGTGTAATTGAGGTTGAAAATTGAAACTTTGTTCGATGGATGATCCTCAAGCTAGTTGCCAACTTAACACCCAATTTTTAAACTTTGATACGAATAAGCAAATAAAATATAATATTTAGTAAGCAATGTAGACTTGTAGAGAGATAGATTGAGAGATTAGAGAGATGGTAGGAAGATTTGTGAGAAAGATGAAGAGGAAAATAAGGTATTTATAGTTGAGAAATAGGGTTAAGGTGTAAATATACTAACTTAGGAGTTAAAAATAAATATTAAGGGGGTAGGGGTTTATGGGGTGGGGGGCCAAAATGGCCGTTATAGCCATTGCACAACAGCCAAAATCGAAATTTGATCGTTTTTGCAACGGTTATTTTTGCAAGAGGGAGGGGGAGCGAGTCGGGACGGGGGCGGGATCGGGACGGGTGGGACGAGCCCTAGTCCCGTCCCGAGATCAAACCCCGCTACCTACAATTTCATTCCATTTTTTTGGGAGGCCGTGGCTGGGCGGGGTGGTAATCGGGCCCGGCCCGACCCACTGGATAGCCATAGTTCCATCACGTTCGTGCTAAGCCCAGGCCCAAATTCAATAAATTAAAATAATAGTTTTAATTAAAAGAGTACAATTCGTATCACATTTTTTCGCCATATAATTAATATAATTTAATGACTTTGACAAGTATTCATAATTATTAAAGTTACTCTTAATCATATAATTGAATAAATTTAAATAAAAATCATTTATGAAGAAGGAAATTTGACTGAAGAATTAGAAAATCCCAAAGGGACACAAGTGGTTAAATATTCTATAAAATAATATGATTTAAAATATGTAAATAATAACAACTTGATGAAGATCATAAATAAAAACATATTGACATTTTTGTGAATTTGTGAGCATGTAATTTCTTGGCTATAGATAGAAATAAAGTTATTTTGATGTTTATTGAGTTTTAGTTTCACTTATAATTTCATGTGGCAAGAGTTTTCACAAAACCCATTTTCATCTTCTAGAATCATCTAAATACAAAAAATATTTCTCAACGACTTCAAGTTTACATTAATATTTATAACATTAGTTTAGAGAGTCTTTACACAAATTAATCTAATAATAATCTTATAAGGATAATAACATATACATATAAAATACATTAATAAAGTACTCTCTCTAGTCCATTTTACTTGTCATATTTTATTTTTGTATGTCCCTTAAGAAAATACTTTTTCCATCTTATTTTAATTTTTGTTTTAGTACTTTTCACATCCAGTAAGAAAAAATAAAAAATACAAGATACTCATCTGTCCCAATTTATATGACATACTTCCATTTTTAGTCAATTCCAGAAAGAATGACACATTTCTTTAGTGAATAATACTTTAACTTTAAATTTTACCTTTTACGCTTAATGAGATAAGCTATAACCACACAAATATATTTGGCTTGTTTTGCACCACAAGATTAAAAAATATTTCTTTATTTCTTAAACTTCGTGCTCAATCAAACTACGTCATATAAATTGGGACGAAGAGAGTAACATTTACTAAGTTACCCTATTTATGATGTTTGAGAATTGAGCAATATTAAGAAGAACTTACAAAGTAGTAGTTGAAAATAATTGCAAATTTTAATCTTGAATTCTTAAAGTGAAAATTATTTAGGCATAATTTTTTGAGTTAAATGACTAAATTTGAAGGAGTATTAACAACAACAAAAAATTGACTAAATTACTTTATATATTCTTTGATCTCAATTAATATTACTCTTCCTTTCACCAAATTGATCTCTCTCTGTATTTATCATAATAAGGGCAAAGCTGAAAGAAACAATTAATTCTATTTTGATTTTTCAAAATGATAAATACTTTTCGATCAATTATTTTTAATAATTATGATAAGTAAAATAGTCAGAAAGAGTCAATAGTTTTTAAAACTATACCAAAAAATCATTTTAGGACAAATATTTATAGACACACATGAGCTCACTACCCTCTGTTTGGATGGTTGTTTTCCATGGTTCATTCATATACAATATGGTATGGTATAATATGGTGTTGTATTGTACTATATCAATGAACACAATGTTTGGATAGACTGTATTGTTTGTTATGGTTTAATGATATCTTTATTGTTTGGTTTGACAGTATGTTACTGTATAATAATATGTAAGTTTACTAAAATACCCTCCACCATTAATTATAAATTAATTTTTATATATTAATAAAATTAAGATAAAAAATAAAATGAAAACTTTAAAAAAATAAGTAGATGGTGGATGGGGGTGGTGGAGGGGTGGGTGGTATGGGGTGAGGTTAGTGGTGGTGGGGGCAGTGGTTGGTTGGTGGGGTTGGTGGTGGTGAGGGGTTGTGGGTGGTGGTGAGTGGTAGAGGGTGAGGGTTGGTGGTTTTGGATGTGATAGAGCGGGGTGGGTGGTTGTGTGGGGGTGGGTGGATTTGGGTGTGATAGAGGTGGGTGGGTGGGGTGAGGTATAATGGGAAAATAATATACAAAATCACACAAAAAACATTGAATTCGTGGTTATAAAAACTAAGTTTTTTCATAATTATTTAACCACGGAATTACAACGAATTTACAACACTATACAATATAATTTTAGGAACAATAGAAACAAACATAATTCCATAAAAAATAAAATAAACCACGGGAAACAACCATCCAAACAGGGGCTAAAGAAGCAAAACTCAAAATGCGTAACACAGAAAATGTAATCTAATAAGGTGGCCATGTAGGGTTCGATCTTAAGAAAGGAACGGGAGCAAAATGAAAAGTGAAATATGTTTGACACCTACCTCTGTACATAGAAGTCCAACAAAAAATATAAATTGCTTAAAGAAAAGGAAAATAATACATTTTGGTATCCACAAATTTTTATGGCTCAACTTTGTAGCATTTAATCTGAAATACATTTTTAAGTTCAAATTATTATTTCCTCAGTTTTAAAAAATCTTATCTATTTTTTTAAAATTTTATCAAATCAAACGAGACAATCTTTTTAAAACGGATGGAATTATAAAGGTCTAGTAAACCCCGACAATCTCCCCTTGCAACCCTCTTTCAGCCGTCTCACTTTCTCTATCTCTCATGTTTCTCTTTCAATTCTCTTATTTTTTTCACTTATTCCATCCACCAGCGACCACTACCGCTCACTCCCTCTTTTTTTTTTTTTTTTTTTTGTCTATTTCATTGTAGCAAACACCAATACATCGCCTTTTTTCTCCTCATACTTTTTGCGATACCCGCCTCTTACACTTAAATGCAAAATATGTCTATTTTCTCTTTAGATAATTTTCGGTCAAAGTACGGCAATGGCTGGTGTCTACTTCACTTACCGTTCATTTTCAGATATGGTATTGCAAAATACTTCTCTCAAAGTGTTTTAAGAAAAGATGAGAGAATGAGGAAAACATTGATCATTTTCGGAGTAGATATTTTTTTCGGCCAAGTTTGTCGGTTTTTCGGTGCTCCTTAAATTATTGTGTAATTAGTGTATAATAGTTGTATAATGTATGTGTAATTAGTGTGTAGACATTATAACCTGAGTATACATTGATTATACATAAATTATACAGAAAAATGGACGTGAAGGATTATAATGGCTACGGTGGGAACTGATAAAAACATATATATATATATATATATATATATATATATAAAAGTGTATTTATATTATATATAACACATACATTGTTTATAAACATTCAATGCTCATGCCATTTATATACACTTTATTTATAAACTATATATATAAAGTGTATATACAACTTATAACATGTGTATAAAGTGCATAATTGATAATCTTGTTATAGAAATTGTATAATATTTCTCATATATATTCTCACTCTTTCTTTCTTTTTTCTCTTTTAAATCTTATTTTTTTAAATGTGGTGGGTAGAGTTTGGGGTTGGGTGAGGCTGGTCCGAGGATGGGTGAGTTTAATTTTTGTCAATTTAATTTTTAGAGGGTGTGGCTAGGGTGGTTTGGTGGAGGCAGTGTGGTGGTGGAGGTACAAAGACAGCAGAGTGATAGTGGAATTTTTTTTAGGGGTGAGCACGGTGTTAAACAAGGTTTATACCCGTAATATACACTTGATATACATAAGTGTATATCACGGGCAATGCAGTGGATTCGGCAGTGGGCTTTCCAGCAGTGTGGCTGAGGCCCATCACGTTACAGTAGCCTGTAGGCAGTGTAGGATATTGTATATTAGGAAAGTATATTTGTAGTATATTGTAGTGTAAATGTTACCTTAATTAGTCTTATACACTTACCATAATTGTATAGTTAGAATTATGGTAGAATAAGGTTTTAGGAGTAGAATAGGAATATGATTCTCCTATTTTGTAACTTGTATATATACCTTTCAATTAATGAAAATAATCAAGGGAATTATTTCTTTCATGGTATCAAGAGACTAGGTCTAACAAATTTTTTCTCTCCCAAATTTTGTACCATTCTCGGCCGAAACCCCCCCCCCCTTGGGTTTCTCTTCCAAAATTCGTCTTCCGCTCTCAAAATCTCTCTTACTATTCCCCTCCTTCTTTGTTCTTTCAATATGTCTAAGCACGATTATCATCATGCCCTCATGGTTTCTAACGTCAAGAACAATATCCCTATTGTGCTTGAGATGGAAAACGTCTAATATGCGACGTGGGCAAAATTGTTTAAAATTCACGCTATCTCCCATCAAGTTATCCATCACATAATTTCTCCCGCTACACCTCTTCCCGCGGAGGATCCTCAGTTATGGATTACTCTTGATGCTACCGTTCTCTAGTGGATCTATTCCACTATTTTGGTTGACCTTTTACAGACGATTATTGAGCCGGATACCACGGCTATGGCTACCTGGAATAGATTGCGTGACATATTCCAAGATAACCAACATTCACGTGTCGTCACACTCTAGCAGGAATTCTCTCTAGTTCGCATGAAAGAATTTCCAAACGTATCTGCATATTGCAAGAAACTCAAGGAGTTGGCGGATCAACTCCGTAATGTTAGCGCACCTTGTCTGGTTCTACAACTGGTTGTCGGTCTTTCTAAGGCCTATAATGGCGTGGGGACTCTCCTTTGTCAAAGCAACCCACTTCCCGCCTTTTATCAAGCCCGCTCCATGCTTATATTGGAAGAAGCCGGTTTGGCTAAAAAGGCGGCTACTAATGCTAGTCCCGTGGTCATGATGACTTCCTCCCCTAGTCCTCAAAATTTTGGCAACAATTCAAACCAACACCAATCCCACGGGGGCAACAAGAATGGCTCGAAAAATAAAAATTGCGGGGGCAAACGCAGCGGTTCCGGCAGCAGTCACGGTGGCCAAATCAGTGGTAGTGGGTCCCATCCAAGTTCCAGTGGGCCACTGAACCCCTGGTCTCAGTCTTGGGCCTCTGGGCCGTGGGCTTGGACCAGTGGCCAGTGGCCCAACGGTCCACCTCCACCACAGTTTTCAACAACTGGCCAGTGGGCTTTTCAGCAGCCCAGACGGTCCATTGCCCACTGGCCCAATAACGACAGCAGTTCCAGCAGTTTCAGCCCACGGCAACCCAGTTCTGGAATACTTGGGGCCCGGCCTCCACAAGCTCACCACGCAGCAGGCCCCACTCAGACAGATATCAAGGTCGCGATGCACATACTAGGGTTGACACAACCTGACCTGAATTGGTATATGGATACCAGTGCCACTACCCACATGACATCCGATTCAGGTACTCTCTCATCTTATTCCAATTTGAGCAACCCTCGCAGTATAATTGTTGGTAATGGCAACTCTATTCCAATTCAGGGTTATGGTCAGAAAACGTTGTCTCCCCCCAATCCACCCATTATCTTGAAAAATACTTTACATGCTCCCAAATTGATTAAAAACTTAGTGTCTGTCCGAAAGTTCACCACTGACAATTCATTTTCTGTTGAATTTAATCCTTTTGGTTTCTCTGTGAAGGATTTCAAGACGGGGAGTCATCTCATGAGGTGTGATAGTAGGGGAGATCTTTATCCTATCACGCCTGGTTTCGGTCCATCGAGTCACGTTTTGCCATCAGCTTTTGCAGCCATTTCTCCTTCCTTGTGGCATGTTCGCCTTGGTCATCCGGGATCCTCTATTTTATCAGTTATAGATAAAAATAGTTTTATTTCTTGTAAGGGTACGAGTCGTACCCCAATTTGTCAATCTTGTTTGTTAGGAAAAAGTGTTAAGTTGCCATTTGTAGACTCAAATTCTCATACTTCAATGTCATTTGATATTATTCATAGCGACCTATGGACGTCTCCTACTCTAAGTTCGTTGGGTCATCGATATTATGTTTTTTTTGGATGATTATTCTAAATTTTTGTGGACGTTTCCAATTGCAAATAAATCTCAAGTATTTTCCGTCTTCATAAAGTTTAGAACATTCATTAGAACACAATTCGAAAGAGAAATAAAAAAATATACAGTGTGATAATGGCAAAGAATATGACAATGGGGTGTTTCGGGAATTATGTGCTAATAATGAGATCAATTTTTATTTTTCTTGTCCTCATACATCTTCACAAAATGGAAAAGTCGAACGCAAAAATCGCTGCATAAATAACATTGTCCGAACTTTATTAATTCATGCTTTCGTACCTCCGTCTTTTTGGCATCATGCTCTACAAATGGCTACATATCTCCTTAACATAATTCCTTCCAAAGGTTTGACGTATTCTTCCCCCTCCAAATCCTATATAATAAGAACCCTTCTTATTCTCATCTTTGGGTTTTTGGGTGCTTGTGTTATACGTTATTCCCATCCACCACAATTAACAAACATCAGGCTCGGTCTACTCCGTGTGTATTTTTGGGTTATCCGTCTAATCATCGTGGTTACAAATGCTTTGATTTATCCTCCAAGAAAATCATAATTAATCGCCATGTCATTTTTTATGAAACCCAATTTCCATTTACGAAAGTTCATACTCCCAGCCTAGTTCGTATAATTTTTTGGATGACCAAATATCCCCGTATATTATTCGGCATTTTTCAATCATCTCCCGCACCTAAAATTCTCCAGCGGGCCCACTCCCCGCTGGTCCCACTGGCCCGTCTCGGTCGCCGCGCCGATCTTCTCACTTTGGGCCGGTTTCGTGATTGGGCCGGTCCCCTTAATACCGGAACCGGTCCGGTTCCGCCATTCGTTTTTGACGTTGTGTCTGCTTCCAGATTTGGGCCAGCAGGCCCACTGCCTGCTGGCCAGTCCGTCCCGAACACAACAAATTCCCAAAATTCACTCAATTCTTCCTCGAGTCATAGACCGGTCACACGTAGTCAGCGGTGTATTTTTACACCTAAAAGACATTTTAATTTACATTCTGATGTCTCTAAATCCCTCTTGCCCCGTAATCCTGTGTCCGCCTTAAATGACCCGAATTGGAAAATTGTTATGACTGATGAATATAATGCTCTTATTCATAATAAGACGTGGAAGTTGGTGCCCCGTCCATCTGGTATTAATGTTATCAGGTCTATGTGGATTTTTGCTCATAAGGAAAATTCAGATGAGTCATTCGCTCGACATAAGGCGCGGCTTGTGGGTGATGGTAAGACTCAGCAGGTTGGGATAGATTGTGGTGAGACATTTAATCTGGTGGTCAAGCCGGCTACCATTCGCATTGTGCTTAGCTTGGCTCTTTCCAAGGCATGGCCTATTCATCAGTTGGATGTCAAGAATGCTTTCCTACATGGTGATCTCAAGGAAACAGTCTATATGCATCAGCCGTTGGGATTCAGGGAACTCAATCGTCCTCATCATGTCTGTTTATTGAAAAAGTCCTTATATGGACTTAAGCAATCTTCACGGGCCTGGTATACAAGGTTTGCTGACTTTGTTTTGACTATTGGGTTCACTCACAACAGGTCAGATAATTCCTTGTTCATCTACCATCGTGGTTCGTCCTTAGCTTACATTCTGTTGTATGTGGATGATATCATTTTGACTGCCTCTTCCGATGCCATACGCCGGTCTATCATGACCATGGTCAGCTTTGAGTTTGTTATGAAAGACTTAGGGCCCTTAAGTTACTTTTTGGGGATTGCCGTCAAGCGTCATTCAGATGGTTTGTTTTTGTCTCAAAGAAAATATGCGGCTGAGATCATCGAGAGTGCTGGGATGTCATCCTGTAAATCCACTTCCACTCCAGTTGATACAAAGCCCAAGCTTAGTGTCGCGGCCGGCGCACCATACGAGGACCCGACCCGCTATCGCAGTCTTGCAGGGGCCCTTCGGTAACTTACTTTCACAAGACCGGATATTACGTATGCCGTCCAACATGTGTGTTTATTCATTCATGATTCCTGAATTGAGCACATGAATGCAATCAAATGCATCATTAGGTATATTCAGGGTACACTGGACTATGGTTTGCATTTATATCCTTCATCGCCATCCACACTTGTTTCATACACAAATGCTGATTGGGGTGGTTGTCCAGACACCAGACGGTCGACGTCTAGCTATTGTATGTTCCTTGGCAACAACTTGGTCTCCTGGTCTGCGAAGCGTCAGGCTACTCTATCCCGCTCAAGTGTCGAGGCTGAATATCGAGGGGTCGCCAACGTGGTCTCAGAATCATGTTGGTTACGTAATCTGCTTTTAGAGCTTTATTGTCCTATTCAGAAGGCAACCTTGGTGTATTGCGATAATATTAGTGCCATTTATCTTTCTGGTAATCCGGTCAGCACCAACGCACTAAGCATATCGAGATGGACATTCACTTTGTTCGCGAAAAGGTTGCTCGGGGTCAGGTACGCGTTTGTCATGTCCCGTCAAGATATCAAGTTGCGGACATATTTACAAAGGGTCTTCCCTCGGTCCTTTTTTAAGATTTTAGGGACAGTCTCAGCGTTCGCAAACCACCCGCTATGACTGCGGGGGTGTGTTAAACAAGGTTTATACCCGTGATATACACTTGATATACGGGCAATGCAGTGGATTCGGCAGTGGGCTTTCCAGCAGTGTGGCTAAGGCCCATCACGTTACAGTAGCCTATAGGCAGTGTAGGATATTGTATATTAGGAAAGTATATTTGTAGTATAAAGGTTACCTTAATTTGTCTTATACACTTACCATAATTGTATAGTTAGAATTATGGTAGAATAAGGTTTTAGGTGTAGAATAGGAATAAGATTCTCCTATTTTGTAACTTGTATATATACCTTTCAATTAATGAAAATAATCAAGGGGATTATTACTTTCACACGGGTACAGGGTACCCAGATACCCGATTGAAACCGACACTAACGGGTAGGTTCTGGGTAGATATATTATAATAACGGGTAGGTTCTGGGTAGTAAAATTAGGAATCGGTTCCGATTCAGGCAAATAGAGATAGAATACCCGGAACCGATACCCAGAACCTATGCAATATTAAATATTTTTACTTTTTTAATCTGCAACCTCTTCTCACTTCAAAATGTGAGCTTGGAGACTAATCCAAAAACCTCAACAACCATCTTTGTAGGCACGCTTGCTCAGAAACACGCCAATCTTTGGAATGTACACCCAAATTCAAGCAGTTGACTCCAAACTTAGCCTGCTAGAGAGAAACCATGAAAGGAACAAAGCAAGAAAGCATAAAGATAACATAACCTATCAAATCATAACACACATGTCCTCAGAAACACATGCCTTATTGCAGCCTCCTGCACAACCTCTGAGCTTGTCCCATCCTGGGGTTCCATTGCCCTTGCAAGAGAATGGTTTGGCTAGAAAACAGAAAACGATAAACAATAAGTTCTCCATCCTGAAAATACCAAATATAAAGCCCAGATGCAGAACTAGTCTTAGCAAAACGTGCATAACCCCATGTTCATAGCTAATTAGGGAAGTAGAAAGCTAGCGGGACACACCACCGTGTATTGGTCAGAGACTTGCTTAGTAAAATTTACAGGGTACCCGGGAACCTACCCAGAACCGCAGGGTCCGGGTAGGTTCCGGGTAATGATTGCTATGGATAGGTTCTGGATAGTAAATTTAGGAACCGATCTTTTACTGGGTAAGGTCCGGGTAGTTCAAAAAAATTAGGGTACCGAACTCCCTCACCCCTTATTTTTTTGTGTGTCACAGTAATGGCTTACAGATGGTGGAATAGAAAATTTGTGAATTGGTGAGGTGTTTTACCATGCTTTGGGTATTACATATGCTAACATTTCTATTATTTTTTTTGCTACTAAATGTCTCTCCGTCCCAATTTATGTGACACCATTTAATTTGACATAGAGTTTAAGAAAGAAACGAAGTCTTTTGAAATTTGTGGTCCAAAATAAGTCTTAGATATTTGTGTGGCTATAAATCATCTAATAAAGTTAAAT
This sequence comes from Anisodus tanguticus, assembly GCA_034509755.1. Taxonomy (NCBI): domain Eukaryota; kingdom Viridiplantae; phylum Streptophyta; class Magnoliopsida; order Solanales; family Solanaceae; genus Anisodus; species Anisodus tanguticus. Next base: position 17,722,021 of record CM067540.1, read on the forward strand.
TGTTACTAAATATAAAAATGTGACATTCTTTTCGGAACAGATGAAAAAGAAAATGATGTCGCATCAATTGGGAGAAGGGGAGTAATTAAATTTTTTGAACCAATCAAATGTTAATTTTTTTAGCCGAGAGGCCAACTTTGTCAAAAGCCCTATAAAACTTTTTTAGCTGAATCGTATTTTAAAATATTTATTTAGATTAATTAAGTTCAACTGTTTTTTCTTTGTAATAACAAATTCAATTTATAAAGGCGCTCAATAATATTAACCAATCGTTATATATTCCCTCTGTTTCAATTTACGTGAATCTTTCCGGAATACGAGGGTCAAACTTTATAACTTTAATATTAAATTTTGACATAGATTTTTCAAGTTTGTAAAAATAATATATATATATATATATTTAGAAACTACATTAAAAGTACTATAAGTCATGATAATTTATAATTTAAATAATTTAGAAAAAATATAAGGAAAACGTTGACAAAGAACTTTTCAAACAGTAAATGATTCACATAAATTGAACATAGGGAGTATGAAGTATGATATTAAAAAGTTATTATTACAATATCTGTAAACTTGAACGATTAGAGCAAAATTGCGGAAGAAATCAAATAAAAGAACCCTAATGAAACAAAGGTTCCGGAGAGTGAAACGAGACATTTTTATTTGACTGAAGAATAATGGAGCAAAATCGTCTAAGAGCCGTGGGAACAACCACCATGTTTGACTGCATAAAAGCAAAAATTATATATACTTTTTATCCAGTTGACTATATAATTTTGCAGTCACGACGTTGAAAGATAAGTCATTGGGTACATATGAAGGAGGAATTTCTTCTATACGTATTTGAGAACAAGAAATTTTCTATGGCCACAGCACAAAGTTTATACCCACTCTGACAGAGGTGGATCCAAGCTTTGAAAAAAAACGGTGAAATTTTATTTATATATGACATAGTTTTAAATAAATTTTACAGACATATATGTATTTCAATTTTGAGTCCGCCATGAGCAATTCAAAAATACTTTAAACACGGTGTGATATTATTTGCTTTGGATCAAATTCGTACCGTTTTTCTCTCTAAAAAACCTCATACTAAGTAAAAGTATCATTACACCTTTCACATTAACAAATTGAGGCTATTTAACAAAAAATTCCAGTAGAATTTTGTGGAGTATATTACAGTCTAATCAATCAAAAGCATGGGAAATCAAGGGATGAAAACCTTTTTGTCGAAGAGTGGTTTAACAAGTATGCATTGGAGTATAGTTCCTTCTTTTCCTCATCTACCGGGAGCTCATTTTCAGTTCTTGGCCCTGCTAAGTTAAGAATGTTAAACACAGTACGTCGAAGAAAAGTGAATGTAACTGTTAAATATACACAATATACACACGATATACACGTGCATATTGTGTATATTTGGCTTTCGGATTCCCCTTGTACCGTGTAGGATTAGTAGTAGTTTAGTATCCTAGTTTAGGTAATGTTGTAATATAATTAGTATTGTACACTTACCATAATATTTGTATTACCATAAATGTATAGTTAGTATCCAAGTAGAATAAGGTTTTAGGAGTAGAATAGAAATAAGATTCTCCTATTATGGAAATATGTAACTTGTATATATAGCCTTTCAATCAATGAAAATAATCAAGAGATTATTACTTTCATGGTATCAGAAATCTAGGTTAAATTTCTCTCCCTCAAAATCTTCCTCCTCGTGCACCGTTTTCGAGACTCCAACCTCGATTTCCATGCCTTGTTTCTTCCCCAAGTTCCCTTCCAAATCCCTCAATCACATATTGTTCTATCAATATGTCTACATCACGTAATACGTTTCATCCTGCCCCTACAGTTTCTAACATCAAGAATAACAACCCTCTTGTTCTTGAAATAGAAAACGTCCAATATGCGACATGGCTGTTCAAAATTCACGCACGCTCGCATCAAGTCATTCATCACATAATCCATGCGGCTCCTGAGGATATGGAGGTGCCAAAACGCGAGGATGATCCTAAGTTGTGGACGACACTTGATGCTACCATCCTTCAATGGATATATTCCACAATTTCTACTGACCTTTTGCAAACGATTATCGAACCTGACGCTACGGCGCAGGCGACTTGGGATAGATTACGTGATATATTCCTAGTTAATCAAGCTGTTACTCTTGAGCAGGATTTCTCCCACGTCAATATGAAAAATTTTCCTAACGTTTTGGCCTATTGCAAAAGATTGAAGGAATTGGCGGACCAACTCCGCAACGTTGGTGCGCCGGTTTTGAATGACCGTTTGGTCCTCCAAATGGTTTCAGGCCTCTCCGAGGCCTATAGTGGTGTTGACACGCTTCTTAGTCAAAGCAATCCACTTCCGCAATTTTATTAAGCCCGTTCTATGCTTACACTCGAAGAAGCGGGCATGGCTAAAAAGGCGGCTACTGGTACTAGTCTTGTAGTTATGATGACCGAATCCACTGTCCATCCTCCCTGTTCCAACAACTTGGGTCAAAACCGCAACAACGATGGCGGCAAAAAGGGAGGAAATAAGAAAAATAATGGCAAGAACCGCGGCGGCAGCCAGGAGAATGGTGGTGGCGGTGGGGGTCCTCACGGTGGTCAGCAGCAACAGCAATTTTGGGCCCCACAGTAGGCCCCTATGCGAGGAGCGGTGGGCCCCGCGGCCCGCGATTTGGGCCCGTCAATTTTTGCCCAATGCGCGGTGGGCCGCCAGCCAGACAGTCCGAGCCCAATTCTACCTGGTCCACGTACAGTCAGTCTTCTGGGCCGAGGCAGCAAGCAGGGGTACTTGGGCATCGGCCCCCCAGGCCCATCACGTCGCGGCACCCACGTCTACCGACATCAAAACCGCAATTTACACGCTTGGTTTAAATCCTCCGGACCCAAATTGGTATATGGACACCGGTGCCACTACCCACATGACATCTGATTCAGGTACGCTCTCGTCTTATTCCAATTTGAGCAACCCTCGCGGCATAATTGTGGGTAATGGTAATTCTGTTCCAATTCGTGGTTATGGTCATAAAACTTTATCTCCCCCTCATCCACCTCTTATCTTGAAAAACACCCTACATGCCCCCAAATTGATTAAAATTTTAGTCTATGTCCTTAAATTCACTACTGACAATTCCGTTTCTATTGAATTTGATCCATTTGGTTTCTCTGTGAAGGATTTCAAGACGGGGAGTCCTCTCATGAGGTGTGATAGTAAGGGAGATCTTTATCCTATCACACCCAGTTCCGATCCATCGAGTCAAGCCTTGTCATCCGCATTTGCAGCCCTTTCTCCTTCCTTGTGGCATGCTCGTCTTGGTCATCCAAGATCATCTATTTTGTCGTCATTAGATAAAAATAATTTTATTTCATGTAAGGGTACGAATAGTACTCCAAATTGTCAGTCTTGTTCTTTAGGAAAAGTTGTTAGGTTGCCATTTGTAGACTCAAATTCTCATACTTTAATGCCATTTGATATTATTCATAGAGACTTATGGATGTCTCCTTTCTTAGTTCTTTGGGTCATTGGTATTATCTTCTCTTTTTGGATGATTATTCTAAGTTTTTATGGACGTTTCCGATAGCAAAAAAATCTCAAGTTTTTTCCGTCTTCTTAAAATTTAGAACATTCATTAGAACACAATTCGAACGAGAAATAAAAAAATATACAGTGTGATAATGGCAAAGAATATGACAATGGGGTGTTTCGGGAATTATGTGCTAATAATGAGATCAATTTTTATTTTTCTTGTCCTCATACATCTTCACAAAATGGAAAAGTCGAACGCAAAAATCGCTGCATAAATAACATTGTCCGAACTTTATTAATTCATGCTTTCGTACCTCCGTCTTTTTGGCATCATGCTCTACAAATGGCTACATATCTCCTTAACATAATTCCTTCCAAAGGTTTGACATATTCTTTCCCCCTTCAAATTTTATATAATAAAATTCCTTCATATTCACATCTTCGGGTTTTTGGGTGTTTGTGTTATCCGTTATTCCCATCCACCACAATTAACAAACTTCAGCCCCGGTCTACTCCGTGTGTGTTTTTGGATTTTCCGTCTAATCATCGTTGTTACAAATGCTTTGCTTTATCCTTTAATAAAATCATCATTAATCGCCATGTAATTTTTTATGAATCCCAATTTCCATTTGCTAAAGTTAATACTCCCGTGCCTAGTTCACATAATTTTTTGGATGATAGTATATCCCCGTATATTATTCACCATTTTTCGGACGTATCCCGCACTCAAAATTCTCCAACGGGCCCACCGCCCGCTGGTCCCACTGGTCCGTCACATACTGCAATTCCCAGTACAGTCGGGACAGTTTCAGCGATTGGGCCAGTCCAGCCCAATTCTGGAACTGGTCCAGCTCCTGCTTCTGTTTACTGAGTTGGGCCAGCATGCCCACTGCCTGCTGGCTAGTCCGTCCCGAGCCTAGAAAATTCTCGAAATCCGCTCAATTCTTCCTCGAGTCATAGACCGGTCACTCGTAGTCAACGGGGTGTGTTTAAACCAAAAAGTTATTTTAATTTACATTTTAATGTCCCTAAATCACCCTTACCCCGTAATTCTGTGTCTGCCTTAAATCACCCGAATTGAAAAATTGTTATGACCGATGAATATAATGCTCTTATTGATAATAAGACGTGGGAGTTGGTGCCCCGTCCATCTGGTATTAATATTATCAGATCTATGTGGATTTTTGCTCATAAGGATAATTCAGATGGTTCATTTGTCCGACATAAGGCGCGGCTTGTGGGTGATAGTAAGACTCAGCAGGTTGGTGTAGATTGTGGTGAGACGTTTAGTCCGGTGGTCAAGCCAGCTACCATTTCCATTGTGCTTAGCTTGACTCTTTCAAAAGCATGGCCTATTCATCAGTTAGATGTAAAGAATGTTTTCCTACCTGATGATCTCAAAGAAACAATCTATATGCATCAACATTTGAGATTCAGGGATCCCAAACATCCTCATCATGTCTGTTTGTTGAAGAAGTCGTTATATGGGCTTAAGCAGTCTTTACGGGCCTGGTATACACGATTTGCAGACTATGCTTCGACTATTGGGTTCACTTACAGCAGGTCGGATAATTCTTTGTTCATCTACAGTCGTGGTTCATCCTTGGCCTATATTCTGTTATATAGGGATGATATTATTTTGACTGCCTCTTCCGATGCCTTACGCCAGTCTATCATGACAATGCTCAGCTCTGAGTTTGCTATGAAAGACTTGGGGCCCTTGAGCTATTTTTTGGGTATTGTTGTCACCCGTCATGCAGGGGGGTTGTTCTCATCTCAAAGGAAGTATGCAGTTGAGATCATTGAGAGGGCTGGGATGTCATCCAGTAAGTCCACTTCCACTCCAGTTGATACTAAGCCTAAGCTTAGTGCCGCGGCCGGCGTACCATACGAGGATCCGACCCGATATCACAGTCTTGCAGGGGCCTTCAGTATCTTACATTCACGAGGCCATATATTACGTATGTTGTACAACATGTGTGTTTGTTTATACATGATCCCAGAGTTGAGCACATGAATGCACTCAAAACACATCATTCGGTATATTCAGGGTACTCTGGACTATGGTTTGCATTTATATCCCTCATCGACATCCACATTTGTCTCGTCTACGGATGCTGATTGGGGTGGCTGTCCAGACACCAGATGGTCTACGTCTGGCTATTGTATGTTTCTCGGCAATAACCTGGTCTCATGGTCTGCGAAACGTCAGTCGACATTGTCCCGATCCAGTGTCGAGGCCGAATATCGAGGGGTAGCTAATGTGGTGTAGAATCATGTTGGTTACGTAATTTGCTGTTGGAGCTTCATTGTCCCATTCAGAAAGCAACCTTGATTTATTGCGATAATATTAGTAGCATCTACCTTTCTGGTAATCCGGTTCAGCACTAGCGCACTAAGCATATCGAGATGGACATTCATTTTGTCCGCGAAAAGGTTGCTCGTGGTCAGGTACGCGTCTGCCATGTCCCGTCAAGGTATCAAATTGCCGACATCTTTACAAAGGGTCTTCCCTCGGTCCTTTTTGAAGATTTTAGGGACAGTCTCAGCGCTCGAAGATCGCCCGCTATGACTTCGGGGTGTGTTAAATATACACATGATATACACGTGTATATTGTGTATATTTGGCTTTCGGATTCCCCTTGTACCGTGTAGGATTAGTAGTAGTTTAGTATCCTAGTTTAGGTAATGTTGTAATGTAATTAGTATTGTACACTTACCATAATATTTGTATTACTATAAATGTATAGTTAGTATTCAAGTAGAATAAGGTTTTAGGAGTAGAATAGGAATGGGATTCTCCTATTATGGACATATGTAACTTGTATATATAGCCTTTCAATAAATGAAAATAATCAAGGGATTATAGTTCTGCACGACTTACGTGGTTTTATCTTTGGATCCTTCTTTTGGTGAATCTTCCTCTGATGACTCTGACGCTGGAAGGGCTGTCAGCTTACCAAATGACTCCTTAGCATCTCCGAAGAAGTCCTTCACCTTATCAACAACTGTTTTAAGCCTATCTGGGGTGGGAAGCTGTAAGGTTCATATGAAGATTAGATGATATCATCTAGCGAGAAGCATAATAACGTGCTACTTTACTAAGCAGTAAACAAGGCATATACAGATCATTACCGAGAATTACAAGGACCAAATCAATGTTCTTGTTCTCAACTTTTTCAGATAAATGTGTTCTGCAATCAATGCCTTTAGCAAAACTGTATGTTTATAAGCTACATGGTACATATTATTGGGACAGGCCATAATTTGATTGGTTAGTAGATGCAAGAATATGCTGTTCCGGGAATAGAAAGTTTCATTTTGAGTGTAGAAGAAATAATTCAATAACATAGGCCAGTATAGAAGTCTATGGTCATATACAGAGGAAGTCAAATGAAATAGTTAGTAAACCTAAGAAATAAAGGGTGTGAAACTCAGAAACAGGCGATACAGAGTTCAAGAAAAGAAATTATGCTGATTCTCAGACATTATTCTTTAAATAGATAAACCATGAACTGTACTAATGATTAGAGATTGATTTTTCCTTTGTAGATAAAAAAGCAGCACAATCGTGTAGTACAATAGAGTTTTCTATTGTCAACAACTTGGCCTCAATATTTCTTCTTTCTTTTTTTAACATAAAGTCTTTTGTTCTTAAGATTTTGTTTATTTTCCCATGGTTTAGTATATCCCACCACCTATAATTGATGTATACAGAAACCTTAGAATAGCTGTCAGTTGCATACCTCAATTACATCTGAGGTAGAAAGGGCAGCCCTCAAGTTGTTATTCTCCTGCATATCATAAAGATTAAAAGAAATTTAGCTCTTTCTTTTACAGGTTTCTGGTGAATTAGCAGGAACGTAGAATAAAACAAAGAATCAATAATCAATGGTGCAGAGACTAAGAATATTACGACAAGTTTGTATCCATATCTAAATTCTGTCGCTGACTTCAATACACGATGCTGTTTCATTGCCAATTTCTTTATTTCCTTTTCATCCTGTTCCAAGTAGATAAAAAATTAAAGCATCTCAGAAACAGTATATCCACAAAATTAATGTAAGTAAAATTGCAATAATGTCAGGAATATAAGTCTTGATCATTTACTCATCTTTCTGGTACATCTTAAATTTCAACGTAGGATCTTATCAATGCTTTGCCTTGTTATGAACTCTCATACTATGAGGCACTTACATTGTAAATCACTGCTGCAAGATTCCTAGCTAGAGTATCTTTGTAAATATATTTCCCAAGAAAGTTGTCCTTTGCAGCAACCATAATTTTTGCAGTCGTGCCACCTGTTACGATATTGAGGGGGTACCAAAGATAGACCTGTCCGAGGAATAAAACAAAACAAGAATCAGAATTTCCGCAAGCATAAATCTAAATCAGCAGATCCTTGAGTTAGATTATGTGAAGGAAGAAATAAGAACAAAGCCGCAAAGTTTAAAATTTAAAGTAGTCATGAGCTGCGGAACTGCCTACATTCATTTCAAAATTAATTCCATTTGACCTCCTATAGGAAACAATGAAGGATGCCGAGTTAAGATGATAACAGGTGAACGTGAGGATCAACTAGTAGATGCCTACTTCAGCATAAGAATATTTTTCTACAAAAGATTCAGTACCCTTAGCTAATCATCTTCAACTAGCTATATCACTTGGTTTCAAATTCATTTATCTTACTTAGACATAAGCTTTGAATATTCAACTCAGATCTTGCTTCTAGTTTTGGATCATAGCACACATACAAGACTTGCCCACTTATCAAGAAGACAAAAAAGTACAAGTCTAGCCTTTTCTCTCAAGCGTCTTGGCACAACAAGCATCAAGAAAATGGGCATTTGTCTATTCCATCTCAAAACCTAGCTCATAAGGTAAGGATTCTCAAAGACCATATAATGACGACACAACAATTCACTCCCTTGACCAACGCGTGATACTTAACATCCCAACACGCCCAGGACCAAATATCTAGAGCATGGACAACATAACAAGGGCCCAACATTGGATAAACAAAAAATTGAGATGGGTCTGAATCTGATATCATGTAAAGGAAATGAACCTTGAAGCTAAATCAACCTTAAAAATAGCGGACATGACTTGAAGATTGACTGAGGCAACAATGCATAGCTTCAACAATTAACAACAAGAATGTCAAAGGAGCTAACTTTAATCTCCCAATTGACCAAAAAGGGGATAAATTATATATTTCGACAGCTCAAAAGAATAATAGCTAGCAAATGTATAGGTTGTATATTAAGTATAACTATACATATATTATATTACGCAAAATATACATATTATAATCACTATCGGTTTTGTATAGTTTGACTAGCGTCCGTAATTAATTTCGGTGTACGGGCCAAAAATATCTCAAACTACAGCAAACTAAAGTAGTACTGTAATAAATATACAACAATCATATTTATTAACCCCAACTGAAGTAAGTAACAGGACAAAACATATAAAGAAAGTGGTTGAAGGGAGAACTAACATTAGCCATGCGGATAAAGATAACGAATTTGGGGTTGCCATCATCTTCAATCTTTGGCATAGGTGGAGCCATACGTTGGTACTGACGAGCTGCCATTCCTCCTTTCCTTCCTTTTGCTTCAACCACTAACAACTTCCCATGTTGCCTCTTCTGGCTTCTTGTTGTTGTTGTTGTTCTTGTGGAGAATAGTGAATATTTAACAAGTGAAAAATCTTCATGAGTTCTTGAATTTGAAAGGGGTAATCTAACAAGTCGATTCAAAGACATAGCCACTTCCATATTGCCTTTCTTACAATTTTTCTGCTACTACTATGAGTTTTCCTCTATATTTTTGTTGTTTGTGTATAGTTTTAGAGGTATTTTTGCGAGGTGGATGGAGAGACAAATCACTAGTAGTGCTTGTGAGTTGTGAGATTCTTGGATCACCTTATCCAGAATTTCTTTTTTGTAATGAAAGCTACTAGTAGTATTAAATATGTGCCATACACGTGGCATAGTAACTTAGTTTCGATTCAGGATTAACGCTACTATATTTATAATTCAACCTTGAAAGTTATAAAGATGAGATAAATACCATGATTTATTACAATGGTATGTTGGATTTTAATTATATGTTATAACCTGTGCTTTGAATTATTTTGTTTTTGAGTTTATAAGTAGGAAAAATGGTCAAAAAAATTACTCTACTTCCATTTATAGCAGTAAGTATATAAATAGTTCAATATGTAACGGAGGACAAAACTAATTAATAAATGAAAGTAGAGGAATATTTTTCACCCTTTTTAATTGCAAGTATGACATTTTTTGTCCCAACTTAAGAAATTTATTTTGTTTAACATAATTACTCCATTCGTCTTAATTTATGTGATATTTTTCGCTTATCGAGAGTCAATTTAATTAAACTTTAAAGTTAAATTAGATTAGATTAACTCAATATTTTAACATTAAAACTTATATATTTGAAAACTACATGAAAAGTACTATAAATTGCAATTTTTCTCATATCATTTTGGTAAAAAAATACTTCTTAAAATATTAATCAAAGTTTATACAGTTTGAATCTCAAAAAACTAAAAGTGATACATAAATTGAGACGGGAGAGTTTTAGGGTAGGAACTTAACTTTTTTTTGTATTTCATACATTATTGTAAAGGGTATAAGTGAAGCTCATTCATGATTTGCTTCAAGAACAGATTGCTCTTTAAATGTTTTGAGGTGATTATAAGCGGGTAAAGATTTATGGGACTTATATCTCGATTGATGGAACGTTCGGCGAATGCACATATTATATCTTCAATTATCATTTTGTGGGCATATACACACACTATGTCTTGAATTATTCGTTTGGTATGTGTCAAACATTTTGTTTTTAAATATTTAAATATACTTATACACTATGCAATTATATAATTTGATAACTTGAAATTATATACTACACATACGTATTGCATAGATAATAAAATCATTTTTTGAAACTTTCTCTTTAAAATTTTAATGATTTTTATTTACTTTAATAAATTTTTCAATTGATCTTTTCATTATTTTTAAAATTTAGTGAGACTAATGTTCCATGCCATCAGATTTAGTGCTCGCTCATGAAGTAATTGCTATGTTCTTGAACAATAGAATATAAAAAAGGCCAAACGCATCGACAGCTCATTGTGGTCGTTCAGATTTATCATTTGAACACCTCAAGATGACATTTGTTTTATATATACACCTGAAGTAGGGTTTGACCGTGTCATTTATACATTTTTTATTGACTTGACAACTTGGGTGAATTGCACACAATACAGGCGCGTGAAGACCTTAAATTTTTTATTTTTTTATTTTTTTGAATCTTTCCTTCTTCATTTTCTCTCCTTCCAACCTTTCCTCCACCTTAAACCACTACATTCTAAAAGAAATCTTCATTAACAAGAAAGAGAAGAACAGAAGATTCTTCGATCCCGTTATTTTTTCAGTTCTTGGCACCCGCTTTGTCTCACCCTTCTCACTTTCCCCTTTACTTCAATCTTTGAAATCTCCATTAAGAAGAAAACAAAGTACAGAAAATTCTTGTGCACATCTACTAATTTTGGCCAATTTTTCACTAGTCTCTTTCTTTACTCCCACCATTTTTAGGGGAAACGTTTGTGGGTACAACAATTGTAGAAAACGGGAAGTAAATAAATATTACAAATGCTAGAAAGGATAAACTATTCAAGATTACAACAAACTGGAATTAAGAACGATTACAAACTCCTTGTGATTTGCTGAGTCGAGTGATGACACTCTGTCTTTAAGACAAGATTGCCCCGTATATATCCTTTTACGTTCGTCGGCATTAGTCTCCCAATATACAACATCAACTAATAAATGAGCAAAGGAAACTCAAGTGTTACTCTTGAAGAACTTTGAATATAGAAAACTTGCTAGAGAGGAAGAAGAAGATTTCAGAAAATTTCTAAGTCTTGAACAATTGAGCCAAATGCCTCAATTTATAGTGTAAGGAAATGACCCCTAAACTAGCCAACTAATGGCCTTCAATAGCCATGTAATGACATTTATTGAGGGGTTACATTCAGACAAATAATGGTTGAATTCATGTAACAAATAATGGAGATTCAATGCTCCAAAACCAGCCCAAAAGTCAGAACTTTCCATCTTTCCGTCGCAGCATTCTGCCTCCGAAGTGCCACGGCTCTGCGAATTAGCGTCGCAGCGCCTCGATGCCTTGGCTCCAGTAGCCCAAGCCACCATTTAGCGCCGCGGCTCTGACGGTGTTGTGTTGCGGCCCTTCACGGCTCCACGGCGATTTCTGACTCGTTTCATCTTACACTTCTTCCTTCGATTACCAACGTGGAATACTTGTCATTTGGCCAATAACCGTCCATCATTCTATGTCTCAAACATATTACTTACATACTAATATCTCTTTCACTAAAGAAATTTGTGATACTTGGCACTACGTGTGCACGTGTGTGGAAAAGACGATTCCGACGTGCGGGGCCCCAATTGTTCGAGTCATAAATAATGGGATAAACTTAATTCCACATTAGTAAATTTCCAACAATCCCCTCTTGAAAGGGATTTTGACGCACTCACATGGTGCCTTTTTCAGCAATCTTTCAGCGGACCGATGTTGCATCAGGAGATGTAGCTTCAGCTTTGAACCTTCTATAGTTGAATACCATCGGACTTACTTACTGCGCGGTGAACGTGATGTCTTGAACCGTCAGTGTTTAGTGTAATCCAAGTCAACGGTACCAACACAACAACTTCCCTTACTCTGTTCTTCGTAATGTTTTATCCATTGTGGTCGTGGACACTTCTTGGATTCTTAAGTGAGTTCATTTGAGGCGGCCTGTCCTCGCACTTAAATTGGTGGTCTCCTACAAGGTATCCTGTTATACCCCACTTTACAAGTGTTAGGAACCATTAAAAATTTCCCCAAACCTAACCTCAACTGTTGAGGATCATTAAAGGTTTTGGAAACTTAACATTTACCCACACTGCAGATAGCATTTAATGTCTATCGCGAGAATGACTTTTGATTGATGTTTCTTTATAGAAATCACTATCCGAAATGCTCATGCTTCCACCGAAGTGCTCAACTGAACCTTTACAACTTAGTTTCCCATTGAACCTAATTATTGGGATCTCCAGTCAGTAAGGTTGGGTTACCACCGTATTGGTCCTTATAGCTTGGGTTTTAAGCCCATTCCCTTAGACATGCAGAACATCTGATCTTTGGGTAAGCCCTTTGTCAGTGGATCCTCTATGTTATCCTTTGATTTTATAAAATCAATGGATATTATACCCGTGGTGATTAGCTGTCTAACGGTCTTATGTCTCCGTCGAATATGACGAGACTTGCCATTGTACATAGAACTTCGTGCCCTTCCTACAGCCGACTGGCTATCACAGTGGATCATTACAGAAGGTACGAGTTTGTCCCAACAAGGGACATCCTCTAAGAAGTTGTGAAGCCACTCAACTTCTTCTCCTGCTTTGTCTAAAGCGATAAACTCTGATTCCATCGTGGATCGGGCGATGCAAGTTTGCTTACTGGATTTCCAAGACACAGCCCCACCACCAATTGTAAATATATACCCACTGGTGGACTTGGTGTTCTCTATATCACTTATCCAGTTTGCATCACTGTACCCTTCTAGTACAGATGGATATCTCAAATAATTCAATCTGTAAGTTAGCGTGTATTTCAAGTATCATAGTACCCGATTCAACGCCTTCCAATGATTATTACTTGGATTACGGGTAAACCTAGCCAACTTGTTGACTGCATAAGCAATATCAGGTCGGGTGCAGTTTGTTATGTACATCAAACTCCCAATCACCTGTGCATATTGCTCCTGGTATACAGGTGCACCACGATTTTTATCAAGCTTTTGATTTCTATCTATTGGTGACTTCATAGGCGAACTGTCAAACATCTCGAACTTTCTCAACACATCCTCGATGTAGTGAGACTGAGATAATACCTGCCCGTCAGACGTCTTAGAGATCTTTATCCCTAAGATGACATATGTGATACCCATATCCTTCATGTCGAAGCATTATTTCAACATGTTCTTAGTCTCTAGGATCAAGCTAGGACTGCTCTCTGTGATCAATATGTCATCTACATACAGGCATATCATGACAAATGAGTCAGAGTTACCTTTCGTGTAGACACATTTGTCACATTCATTAATGGAGAAACCCTTCTATAGTAGAGTACTATCAATTTTTCGTACCATTGCTTCGGGGCCTGTTTCAGCCCGTACAGAGATTTGACAAGTCGACAGACTTTCTTCTATTGCCCTGGGACCACATATCTCTCGGGTTGTTCCTTATAAATTTCTTCTTCCAAATCACCATTTAGGAAGGCTATCTTGACATCCATTTGATGTATCTCAAGGTCAAGCAATGCTGCGATCGAAATGAATACTCGTATGGACGTCATCCTAGACACCGGTGAGTACGTGTCAAAATAGTCAAGGCCTTCCTTCTGCCGATAGCCCTTGACTACCAACCTGACATTGTACTTATCTATAGACCTATCTGCTTTATACTTCCGTTTGTGCATCCATTTACAACCCAACGATTTGTTTCCCGGAGGAATATCAACCAACTCCCAAGTATAGTTTAGCAAGATGGAGTCTATTTCGCTCTCAATAGCTTCTTTCCAGAATGGTCCTCTGGAGTTGACAATTCTTCAGCAATTTTCCTTGGTTCGTCATCAACCATATAAGCTACAAAGTCAGGACCGAATGATTTATCCTTCCTGGCCCTTGTGCTTTGCCTCGGTTCCATATCTGGAGTCTCCAAGTTCTGAGAATCTAGAACACTAGATTCTGGATATTTAGCCACTTTGAAGTCCACTAGATCTGAACCATCTCGATCCAGGCCGTCAACGACTCATGGTTCCTGAGAGCTTTGTTCATACCTTCATTTGTGAGAGGTTATGTCTTTTTCCTTTCTAGGAAAAGTATCCTCAAAGAATTGAGCATTTCTTGATTCCATGATTGTACCCCCGTGGATATCTGGAATATCTGACTTATGCACTAAGAAGAGATAAGCACTACTATTATTTGCATATCCGATGAAAATGCAATTTACAATCTTAAGCTCAATCTTGACCTGCTGTCACGACCCGACCCGACGGGCCGCGACTAACCTCCCTAATGACGTCATTATACTAACCTGTCACACATAATCCAACTAGCACTTAATGAGTCTGAAATTCGATAGCATAATGCTGCAATAACAACATATGCCAGGGTAGGCAAGCCGACAAGGCTGCCTTTACCCCCGAATGTACATGCCTCCTGAGGAGTCACAACTAGCCAACACAATATACAGGCAAGCCGACAAGGCTGCCAACAGATAATATAACAGGGAAGCCGACAAGGCTGCCAACAGATAATATAACAGGGAAGCCGACAAGGCTGCCAACAGATAATATCACATATACACGGGAGCACCCCCAACATAGAGTACAATAATATGGCTGACCGAAACAGATTTCTGACCCTTACACCAGTGCAACCCACAACTGTCTACAGACCTCTACAAGAAGGATAACAACATATGACGGGACAGGGCCCCGTCGTGCCCCTAAATATACAAAAGTCAAAATAATAGGATTATGTACCCAAAATGACAAAGCTCTGAATCAAAGGAGCTTCCCAACCTACTGAGTAGGAACCTAGGCCTGAGGTTCACCAAACTGAAAACCTGTACCTGCGGGCATGAAACGCAGCCCCCCGAGGAAAGGGGGTCAGTACGAAATAATGTACAAAGTATGTAAAACATGAAGCTGTAAAAGAGATCATAAGTAGCCAACAGAAAACAGGAGATTAGTATAAAAATCAGGATCCAAATCCAACTGTGTCATAAACAATAAAAGTCAGTTGCCTTACAAAAATGAGAGTCAAGTCAAGAAAACATGAGTGCCTGTCCATATACATATATATATATCTGTAACGTAACCCGGCCCACTAGTGCCGGACTTGGTGGAATCATATCATAACCCGGCCCATACTGGGACTCGGTAAAGTCATATCGTAACCCGGCCCATGCTGGGACTCGGTAAAGTCATATCATAACCCGGCCCATGCTGGGACTCGATAAAGTCATATCTCATCTATGGATCCATCCTACGTAACCCGACCCTCTAGTGAGGGTCTCGGTGAAAAAATAAAAAGGTTGTGCACGAACATAACCCGGCCCGGGACTCGGTGAGGCGAAGTAGTAACACTTAGCACGAGTAGATATCATGAGTAACCATATGCAAGTAAAAATTATCATTTGACTCTCAATAAAATCATTATAATAATGTCATAATAAACTCTTTGCTGAAAAATCGTAGGCACTTCTCATAACAATCCTCTTTAGGAATTAAACTGTATAAGAATCAAGTACGTCCGCCGTACTTTCATTAAATCATGCCAAAAGAAAGAAGTAAGGGTTTCACATACCTTTTAGACGAACTAATCCACCCAATATTAGAATATGCCTCGTTATAGAACTTCAACCTATAATAATGGTAATACGTTCGTCAATTCTATGATTACTAGCATACTTTATATCGAATAACGACTTCTTATTCTATAAAAATTCGGGCAGCACTTCCCCTGTTTATACATGTTTCCACAACTTCCAAACGAGGCTAATAACATCAATAACCAAGCATCAATTAAGAGCACAACCAAAACAACAATAAAGAGAATTTACACACCCACTTCTCATGTAAATTTAGCCTCTTAATCCACCTTTAAAACAGCCCACAAAACAGTCCATGTTCCAACAACAACGAGGGTAGAATGTGAAGCATTTCTACGCCTTTCTACACCCTTATTCCTTTAGGATTTACATTAGCAATTACCACACTTAAACATGGATAATGGTAACTAAATTTTCAGCATTATAACACCACAAAATAGTCCCTAAAACAGTCCATATACATCACAACATGTCCAACAATTTCATGCAAGTTCTTGGCCACAACATGTCATAATTCCATAACTCTTATCTTAACTCCTAAAATCCAATTTCGTATTTCAATACTTCCATATAACTAATTCCAACTAAATATCAATGTTTCCTTTCAATTTCATCATGCAATTAGTGACAATAATAACAACAATAACCAACGAATCCAATAACACCAAAATCTGTCCCAAATTGGCAACTAGCCCAAAATTGTTACATGCAATGCTTAAATTCCAATTTCCCCTTAACACAAATTCATTACCTTAATTCTAACAACATGCATTCTAATTATATCATAGAAAGAAGAATTTTATACCTCAAATTCGTCCCAAAACAGTCCACAATTTTCTGCCCACTGCTTGTCCGAAAATCCCCACTGTTTTCGTATTTCTTTCCGTTTTTTGTTCACTTCTTCAACTCCAATTGACATGCAAGTGTTCTACAATGTTAAGCCATCATCCCTACACATTGTTCTTCCAAAATTTCATCCCAAAAATTTGAAATTTCTGGGCTAGAGTTTCGGCCAGCAGTGGCTGTTTTTGCCACAATTTTTGGTGTTGTTTTGCTTCTAATTTTTGGTGAAAATGTAGTCTAGGAAGAGAAGATAAAAATCTGAAATTGGGTATGGGGTTGGGGGTGTTTTTTGGCCAGCAGGGGTGTGGGTTTGGAGAAGAGAGGTGAGGTTTTTGGTTAAGTTTAGAATGAAGATGAAGAGGTGAGTGTAGGTATATAAAAAAAATCTGAATTTTCTTATCACACTTTGGCCCCCCAAGTTCTTCAATTAATAAATCTTAAACCCACTTCTTTTAATTCCCGAGAATTTCATAAAGCCTCGTATCCTCAATATCACAATTTTATAATACAATACTATTCCATAACTCCATTGAAATAAATTCAACTACTAGGATTAATTCTCGTCGTCACATGTATAGCACTAAAGAAAAACTATTCCGGGATAACATCCGTTTATACACTAATTTCCCGTATTAACATATGTAAGTGTTCCTTATATTCAATATCCGAATCTTACTTCCTTAATGACGTTCTTAATTATCGTCTTAATCATACAAGGTGTAACACCTGCTTTGGCTTGGACACTTCGACCTTTGCCAAACAACCCCACATCTTTAAATATTTATAGGTGGGTTTCTTTCCCTTTCATGATTCATATGGAGTTTTGTCCTTACCCCTTTGTGGGACTCTATTAAGAATCGTATTAGCGGTAAGGACGACTTCTTCCCACATGTTTTAGGGAACACCGGAATTGATGAGCAAGACATTCATCATTTCCTTCAATGTGCGGTTCTTGCGTTCAGCAACACCATTCGATTGAGGTGAGTATGGAGCAGTGGTTTGATGAACAATGCCCGATTCGGCACAATATTCCTCAAATAGCGCTACGTATTCTCCCCCTATATCGCTACGAATGGATTTAATCCGCATGCTTAGTTGGTTTTCAACTTCTGCTTTGTAGCGTCGGAACGCTTCAAAGGCTTCATCTTTACTTTTCAACAACTAAAGGTAACAATACATTGTGCTATCATCAATTAATGTCACAAAGTACTTGTTCCCCCTAGTTTGTGCAAACTTCAAATCACATATATCTGTGTGAATAAGTTCTAGAGGATCGGTATTCCTTTCGATGGATCGAAAAGGAATTTTTGTTTTTGCCTTTACGCACACCTCACACTTATGTTGAGGGTTTACGTCGATAGACGACAACAACTCCAACTTAACCAACCTTTGGATGGACTTATAGTTAATATGTCCTAATCTATGATGCCATAAATTAGAGGACTCAAACAAGTAAGAAGAAGCTTCAATATTAATGCTTGCAAGCATTACAGACATGGCTTTAACTTTGAAGAGGACTTCACAGAAGAAGCCTCTTCCCACAAAAATTCCATTCTTGGTGATTACAAATTTATTGGACTCAAATACTAGCCTAAAACCAGCATTAAACAATAAATGACCTGAAATTAAATTCCTTATAATCTCAGGGACATGCATCACCTCCTTCAGAGTGAGCTCCTTTCCAGAAATCATCTTCAGGACTACCTTTCCTACCCCTAGCATGTCAGAGGAAGCGTTGTTACCCATGAACAACTTCTTATCTGTAACTGGTGTATATGTGGAGAAGGCATCTCTATTGGAACAGATGTGTCTGGTAGCACCCGTGTCCATCCACCATTGCATGGAATTCTCAACAAGGTTTGCTTCAAGCACCACCGCCGAGAACTCCTCAATCATGTCGTCAAGAAACGTGTCTTTGACGACATTAGCATGTACCTTCCCTTTGGCCTTGGCCTTTTCTTGTTGCTCAGTCTTGAGCTTACGGCAGTCCTTGATCAGGTGACCAAGTTTCCCACAGTGGTGATAGTTCCCCTTGAACTTCTCCGCCGCCTGGGTCTTGCCGTCTTTTCGGAACATGCGCTTCTTGCTTGGGTTCCCTTTAGCCTCAGTCAGATTTGTCTTTGCCTCAGCGGGTTGTTTTCCCCTAGGCAAGGCCTTCTTATTATCTTCATGAATCTGGAGTTTGATAATAAGTTCCACAAAGGTCATTTCCTTTGTCTTGAGTTTTAAGTAACTCATAAACTCATTCCACGAGAGAGGTAACTTCTCAATTAGTGATGCAACCAAAAACTGCTCATTTGGTTTTATACCTTCCAAATCCAGGTGATGTAGAATCATTTGGATTTCCTGGACTTGGGACATCCCAGTTTTGCTATCCACTATTTGAAATTTCAGGAATTTCCAACGATGAATTTCTTCGTACCAGCATCTTGTGCGTTGTACTTCTTCTGCAGTTTTTCCCATGCGGTGCCTACGGTGCAATACACCGTGTAGAGTGGGTCTGACAGACAGTTCAAAATATAGTTCTTATACATGAAGTCACTATGACTCCATGCATCAAGAACCATCTTCATGCCATTAATGACATGGATACCTTGCCCCCTTCAGCTATTTCATTAGGCTGAGGGTCCACTTCATCTCCAACTTGTGGAGGATCTTCTGTTAGGAAATGAGTCATTCCCATAACAGTCAGATAAAACAACATCTTCTGCTGTCATCTCTTAAAGTTGGAGCCCATGAACTTTTCTGGGCGTTCATGGTGGAATCCAGAGGGTGGAGGAACTGTAACGTTCCCTTGAGCAGCAGGAAAGGCGTTGGGTGTGACTTAAGCAGCAGTGAAGGCATTGGATGTGCCTTGAGCAGTAGTAGGGAAGGCAGAGGGGTTGCCTTGAGTAGCAGCAGCAGTATCAGAAGCGAATTGTTCTCATCCAGTCATCTTTCTAAACACTTACAACAATCTTGTCTTAAAATTATGGGTACAACAATTGTAGGAAACAGGAAGTAAATAAATATTACAAATGCTAGAAAGGATAAACTACTCAAGATTACAACAAACTGGAAATAAGAACGATTACAAATTCCTTGTGATTTGCTGAGTCGAGTGAGGGCACTCTGTTTTTAATACAAGATTGCCCCGTATATATCCTTTTACGTTCGTGGGAAATAGTCTCCCAAGATACAACAACAACTAACAAATGATCAAAGGAAACTCAAGTGTTACTCTTGAAGAACTTTGAATATAGAAAACTTGCTAGAGAGGAAAAAGAAGATTTCAGAAAAATTTCTAAGTCTTGAACAATTGAGCCAAATGCCTCAATTTATAGTGTAAGGAAATAACCCCTCAACTAGCCAATGAATGGCCTTCAATAGCCATGTAATGGCACTTATTGAGTGGTTACATTCAGCCAAATAATGGTTGAATTCATGTGCCAAATAATAGAGATTCAATGCTCCAAAACCAGCTCAAAAGTCAGAACTTTCCATTTTCCCGTCGCAGTATTCTGCCTCCGAAGCGCCGTGGCTCTGCAATTTAGCGCCGCATCACCTCGGCTCCAGTAGCCCAAGCCACCATTTAGCGTCGCGGTGCTCCGGCGCCGCAGCTCCGATGGTGTTGCGTCGCGGCCCTTCACGTCTCCGCGGCGATTTCTGACTCGTTTCATCTTACACTTCGTACACTTCTTCCTTCATTTATCAACGTGGAATACTTGTCATTTGGCCAATAACTGTCCATCATTCTATGTCAAACGTATTACTTACGTACCAATATGTCTTTCACTAATGAAATTTGCGATACTTGGCACTATGTGTGCACGTGTGTGGAAATGACGTTTTTGACGTGCGGAGCCCCAATTGTTCAAGTCATAAATAATGAGATAAACTTAATTCCACATTAGTAAATTTCCAAAAAAGTTATTCAAGAAAGGAGTTGGAGAACAAATTGGTCAAATTGGGTTTAACAATGGAGATTTCTTACTAAAAATCAAAGTTTTTCAGTGTTGCTTGTGGTTTGGAGCGATGAGGGGGAAGGGGAGTGCTGGCAGCAGTGTTGTTACTTGGGTTTCGCCGGATCTCCGGTGTTGACTCGTCGGAGAAAATGAAGTGCAAGGTTGCAGTGAGTGAAGGTCGGCGGTCGCTGGCGGGTTAACTCACGGAGAAGACCTATAACTTTTTTGTTTTTTTGTTTTGTTAAAGTGTTATTGTATTACTTTTTTATAATTAATTAAATATTTTTAAAAATAGATACGGCACATGTCTTTATTTAATTCACAGTTTTGACATGTCATCGGCGAGTGTGTTATACTCAATCTATATATTTGACTGATTGTACAAAAAGTATCTAAAAGACACAGCGAGGGTCTACTTGAAGTGTCTATATGGAACAAATGTTACTTGAGGTGTTCAAGTGACAAATCTGGACGACCACGAGGGGCTGAAGATGAGTTTGGCCTATAAAGAAGATATCGAATATTGTCAGTGTCGACTTTAGCCTAAAGCCACTAAAGCAGTGGCTTTAGGCCCTAACTATATTGAGGCCCCAAATTATTAATATTATATGTATAGTTTAAATAATTGTGTATTATTAGTCATTAATGAAATTTATTTAATTATTCGCTATTAATTTTCTACGGAAAAGGCTTAAATATGTCATCGAACTATCGAAAATGGCTCATTTATGTCACTCATAAATAGTTTGGCTCATTTATGCCATTGCCATAACAAAAATGGCTCATCCATGCCATTTTTTATTAACGCAAATTTTACAATATCAGATATGACACGTAACATATAATTAGAGGTAATTAGAGGTCCACGTTATTTAATTAAATCAGCCCAATTCTAAATTCCAAATTAACAAAAAACGACCCACCCAAAACCATAATCTAGTTGGAGGCTACGTGTCATATTTGGTATTGTAAAACCAACGTTAATGAAAAATGACATGGATGAGCCATTTTGATAAATGTGATGGCATAAATGAGCCAAATTATAGACGAGTGACATAAATGAATCATTTCCGATAGTTCGATGACATATTTGAGCCTTTTCTGATTTTTTTATCATTAGTACATACATATTTTTCTAAGTCTATGCTATTTTTAAAAAAAAGTAGTATAATTTATGTAATTACAATTGAAAGGTGTCATTAATTAAATTTTTAATTACTAGGTACTTCTTAATATTATCTAATTCACTTTAAATTTTTTATCAATCTTGTTTATAATTTTGGCTTTGTAAGATTTTCTTCAATTCTTTGAGTGCTCTTTTTTAGAGAAAGCTAAGCTACTAAAAATATTAGATTAGAAAAAGAATAATTTAATCTTGAATGTCCTTTAAAGCATAATAAAGAGTAGCATGGTGCACAAAACATCATGCGTTAATAGTGTCTGGGGAAGGCCGCACTCCAAAAATCTATATTACTGATGGTTTTAATCTACTTTTAAAATTATCATAATAGAAAAAAATTATATAAATAAAAGTTGATACTCTAATTGGCATATTCAACAAGTGAAGTTTTATTTGTATTTTTAAATGCTACTATTTCTTATAGAATTTTTAATGTTTTTTTTTGTAACAATTGCGTAAGTTTTCAAAATTAAATCAATGAAATCTTACTTAAGATCAATAATATCTCACAAAAAAATTCACAAATTGACTATATTGTCAATTGAAAAAAAATGATATCATCAAAATATAATTAACTA
Source organism: Anisodus tanguticus (assembly GCA_034509755.1). NCBI lineage: Eukaryota > Viridiplantae > Streptophyta > Magnoliopsida > Solanales > Solanaceae > Anisodus > Anisodus tanguticus. Next base: position 17,744,596 of record CM067540.1, read on the forward strand.
TATTTCAATTTAAGAATTATAAAAATAAACATCAAATAGAATATGTAAAACTTTATTACATAAATATAACCCCTCTTTTTATATTTCGTCTTTAGGCCACCTAGTGTATTGAGTCGCCCCTGAATATTAAAATGAGATGTTTTCCAATTTGAAATCAGATACAATTTGAAATAAGGGGGAAAAGAGCAAAATCAATTAGGGGTGGAGAACTTGAAAACATTTGAACGTGTCCCATGAATAAATCAATCTGTTCAAACTAGGGGTGGCTAGTGGGCCGGGCTCGGGTCTGGCGGGGTCGGGGTCGGGGCGGGATGAGCTAGGGGGTCGGGTCTAGCGGGCCTAGCGGGGTCGGGTCTGGGCGGGACCTGCTCCAGTCCTGTCCCGATCCCGATCCCGTCGGTATCGGGGCAGGGCGGGGTCGGGGCGGGCTCGGGGGCGGGGTACGGTCGGGTTTTCCTTTTTTTTTTTTTTTTTTTTAAATAACATATGTATAAAAAAAAACTCAATAAACAAAACAAGATAGTGTAATAAAAACATCCCAAGGCTGTTTTTGTGCCTCTTATATTATTTAATAGACATATGATTTTTTTGTAATACAAATACAATTGTCTAAAATCTAAATTGCAACTTTGTGGTGTTGTCCAAAAGTTGCAAATTACATAATAAAATTGCAATTAAAAAAATTACATTTTCAAAAAAACCTGTTCTAATTGCTTGATGATTTCATATGGTTCTTCGGTTGGAATTGGTATTTGTTGGTCAAATTGATCCACGTCGCTTCCACTACCTTCGTTTAAGATTTCGTTGTAGTTTTCATCATCTTCTTCGTTGATCTCCGGTTGACCGCACCTTCTCCGCTCCGCTCGTATCCAATCTCTCGAATAATACCGCAATTTCCAAGCCGTCTCCGCCAATGAGTGTCCGTGGTCTCCTATTTGATATCTCGCTGCAGAAAAAGCGCTTTCCGATGCGGTTGATGACGCTTGAATGTTCAAAACATCTCGAGCCATCAATGAAAGTGTCGGAAAGGTCTTCTCATTCCCCCTCCAAGTATTTCAAAGCAAGTCTTCTTGTCCATCTTCATTGATAACTTCTTGATACGGTACGAACCCCGCAAAATAAAAATATCCAACTCGCTAATTTGGTTAGTAGTAGAGGTACGGCCGCACATTCTATTTCGAGGCTTTCAATACTAGCCGCGTAAACAAGCATGTCTTTTGTGAGGTTGTGTTGAAGATGAAGAAGATGGTATGGAAGCCGGTAAGTTACTAGCATTTTCTTGTTGATAAAATCTATATATATTTTTGCATTGGTGTTCTACGCTAGACACCGCTTCTTCTTTAGTTTGTTCAATAGGTGGTGGGTGATTTAGATTTTTGGGACTTGGAGGTGGTAGTACTTCTATACAATCGTAAATAGTTTCAATTAGTGATTTAGTACCGTCTATTTTAATAGTAGGATTTAATACATAACCAATAATATAAATAGAGGGAATAGGAATAAAATATTTTTTAATTTTGACAAACAATTTTTTAATAGCTGCCTTATAAGCTGGTTTTTTCATATATTCACTAAGTAATAAAAATATTAGAGTTATATAAAATAACATAGTTGAAATTGTAGGATAATATATACCGGAAAATTCTTTTGTTGCTTGAAAAAATTTCTCTAAAAATACAATAAGTTCGGAAATTTTTACCCAATCACTATCTAAAATCATATCAGTTGGCTTTTTATTATGAGAGTTAAAAAATAAAGTTATAGGTAATTTATAGTCATAAGCAACAAGTAGTTGCTCGTATAAAGAATTCCACCTAATGGATACTTCTTGTGGAATTCTTCTATAAGGTAGTCCACAATCGTGACAAGTTTTTTTATATTCTTTTCTACGTTGTACTTTATTACTTTTAAAAATAAAGTTTATAGCAAATTGTATTTTACTAAGAATGTCCTCAAAAAGTGATAGACCATCCTTTACAATTAAGTTATATATATGGCACGCACATTTTATATGAAAATGGTCTGGAAAAGATGGAGTTAAACTATTTTTTAACATTGTAATTGCGTAATTGTTATTAGAAGCGTTATCTAATGTAATAGTCATAATTTTATCGGTAATTCCGTAATAATCGCACACTTGATAAATATTTTCTGCAATAAAAGTACTAGTGTGCCTATCATCTATATATCTATACGCTAAAATACGTTTTTGCATAGACCATTTATAATCTATCCAATGACAAGTTACAGTTAAATAATCATGGCCGTTAGTACTACGACCTATATCAGACTGATAGATACTTTGCCATTAAAATGATATAATGAAAAACGTAAATATTGTTGATATTCATGCGCGAATTTAAATACATCTCTCTTAACAGTTGATCTAGGAAAATCGTTAAAAGCAGGATTATATATATCTCTAATGTAATGAATAAAACCGGGAGATGAAGGAAATGAAAAAGGCAAACCCTCCACAGCAACTAATTTTGATATTGCTTCCCTATCTCTATGTTTATTGTATTTAGAGCCTACAATTCCCCCCATCATAGGGTTAATTTGACCCTGTACTTGGTCCGGGACAGTATCAGTATGTGAACCTTGTCCCGATGGAGCGGGCGTTTGCGCACCCGGTTTTGAAGCCTGGTATTGGGCATACCTAGCTGGATGAGCACTTACTACGTGTCTAATTAAACCCCCGTCCCACCGTGACCTTTTCCAGTTTTAAATTTTAAAACATTTTTACAAATTTTACATATGGCTACTTGATTCTCTACGTCCCTATCAAAAAATGTCCATGCATCTGATTTTAATGGTCGTTTTGCTGGACCTCGTCTCATACTAGGGGGAATAGGAGGTATTTCGATTGAAGGCTTTGGTGGGTGTGTTGTCATCAACATTAGTGGGTATATCATCTAGATCATCGTCTAAATTAAAGTCTTCTTGAGTTCCAGAAAATAGCTCCTGGTCTAAATCTAATGGTATTGTAGGAAAATGTTGAGTATCAACAAAATCATCTTGTGTAGGAATAAGATGACTAGAAGAAGTACCCTTGCCCCGGTTGCCCCTACTAGAAGCACTCTTACCCTTACCCTTAAACATACCTTTTAATCCTTCCATTTTAATTATGATAATAAATAATTAAAGACAATGAAATTAAGTGCGCTAAATAAAAATATAAAATAAACAGACAATAATAATTTAATGAAGGAACGAATGTACCAAACGCCGACGTAACGTCGACGTGTAATCGAGAGGTTGAAAATTGAAACTTTGCTCGATGGAAGATCCTCAAGCTAGTTGTCAACTTCACTCCCAATTCCCAAATGAATTAATAAAATTGAATATTTAGCAAACAATGTAGAGAGATATATTGAGAAATTAGAGAGATTGTAGGAAGATTTGTGAGAAAGATGAAGAGAAAATGAGTTATTTATAGTTGAAAAATTGGGTTAAAGTGTAAATATAATAACTTGTGGGTTAAAAATAAATATTAAGGGGTAGGGGGGTTGGGGGAGGGGGGGGGCCTAAAATGGCCGTTGGCCAACGGCCATAATCTAAAATGGTCGTTGGTGCAACGGTCATTTTTGCAAAGGGGGGAAAAGGGCGGGGTCGGGGTCGGGATCGGGGCGGGGACGGGTCAGGCGGGCCTGGGGCGGACTCAGGTCTGGCGGGACGAGACATCGTCCCGTCCCGAGTTCGAGTCCCGCCCCCGTTAATTTTTATTTTTTTTAAAGCGGGGTCGTGCGGGACCGGGGCGGGGTCGGGGCGGGACCGGGGCGGGGTCGGGTCGGGGTCGGGCCGTCCCGGCCCACTGGCCAGCCCTAGTTCAAACATACACTCCACAGGGTTGAAATGGTACTAAAAATGCTGTTATTTTCTACTAGTTTAACCTTTTCAACCATTCTGGAAACTAAGACTGAAAAGAAGTAACGTGTCAAACAAATGTAAATTTCTTTTTCATTTGCTTCTTTCTTTAATGATAATTTAAACACAATTATATATTATTTTCAGCCAATATGGGCTGACTTAACTCCGCAGTTCTATTTGACCACATAATGAAATTCAAGAATGTTCACATAGTAGAACATTCAAAGCAAATGCCATCTTTGATTCTTGATCTGGCTGTTTATTTCTGTAGTCAACTATACTCATCTTTTAAGATTAACCAACATAAGCTTCTTGGATCTTCATAATGGAAATCCCTCAAATGACAAACTCTCATCTACATTAATGACACAATATTTCCTTCAACAGTTCATATCAGTGTCAAGTTACTAACCTCAAAAATAAAACGTGTTACCTGTTAGAATATCTTAAACACATTAATAGTGTAAAAATCAGTAGATATAAGTTAAATTTTCTCATCAAATGGTTACATTAAACTTAAAGATCAAATTTACATTAGACTTCAGTGTTTCCTCTGAAGTCTGAGCTATGAACATCACAACATAATAAAAGAATGATCATGAATTAATAAATGTACTATTTACGCCTTAACTTCTAACAGGGATAAAATTTGATACAAAAATCTCACTTTGCAACCAAATATGTATCGAAAGGAGGTCGGTAGACACCGTAAGAGCAGGAAACCTGTACCATTTCATCTCTGATTCTGGTTCTTCATTCAATATGAAAATTCATTGCCTCTGAGGGATATATACTTTTTGACCCAAATTGAGATGTCCTCTAAGCAAGCCTGAGCTTTAGGCGTTTTCTGAAGCACATTAAGGGTAGCAAAGTCATGTACAGCATCCTTGTAATCAAGAAGAGGGGCATCGACATTCAGTCTTCGAAGTTCCTCTGAATATGCAATGGCCCTGTCTCGCATCCAATCATACTGCGCAACTACTGTAAGCGTTGGTGGCATATGCTTTAAATTCAAGGGTGTCTCTTTTCCTGGTATAAGGGGATTTGCCGCTAGATGGTCCAGATTGAAATCTGTTTCCGGGAGGAAAAGTTTCCAAGCAAGAATGCATGTAGCTTTGTCGTAGAGGTAAGAGTTTGCCAGTTTCATCTCTGAATGTGTAGGAATGTTTCCGATGAAGAAAGGGTACAATAGAACTTGAGCCACAACTGTTATAGGATCCAAAAGTTTCCCTACCTCAACAGCATATCGTGCAACATAATTCGCGATGTTGGCTCCACAACTTACTCCAAGGAGGACACACCTATAAGATCAAATCGAACCAAGTTACAGGCACTTTCTTGTATAATTTTGTCCTCAAGTCATGATCATTTCTATCTCTCAAAAGCAATTTAATATAAATTGACATGTATAGGTGTGGAAGGCAAGTAATTTGGTTTCATTTTGCTTCTAAGATCACCTAATAAACTACTATTCAAAAAGAGCCAGCAAACAAGTTTTATCGGAGGATCATATATCCTAATTATGATTTCATACTAGAGTCTTTTGTCTTTCAACCTGAATTTACCACACCATCTTACTCAAAATTTGTCCTCTAAAAACTCCATGTTTCCCAGGTCTGGAGACTTAAAACATGGGTTGATTTTTCAGATAGTCACTCAACTAATAGTTATTATCTCATAAAATCACTTTCTTTGTTAAAGGAATTTGGAATCAAGAAGAAATGTAACTATTAGTTGAGTGACCCTATGAGAAACCAACTCCTTAAAATACCATCACAGCCCATCTCTGTTTACCTTACAACTTAGCGAATCAAGTGTAAGAACCATTCAAAAGTGGGGGGAAATAGAGTAAATCACTAGTACTTTTGTCTAATTAGATGTGTGATTTTGCATAATCCTAGCAGGTGATGTGCTCTATATTAAAGGAATTCCTCAAGCAACTACCAATTCTATCCAAAATAGTAGCTAAAATTCCTTATATTAGCTTGTACTTCCTCGTTCTATTTTATACGACACATTTTCAGTTATAGTTTGTTCAAAATAGAATAATGCATTTTTATATCTGAAACCTCTTTAGCTTTAACCTTCTTATTATACCTTTACCTTTAATGAAATGCTCATTCAGCCATAAAAATGTCATAACATGTCTAAAACCACAAGTTTAAACATTATACTTCCTTTCTTTTAACTCCCTTAACCCCACCGTATAAAAATGAACAGAGGAAGTACTAAATCAAAGTACTACTGATTTAATTTACTATGCCAAAAACATCAATATTGAACAACAAAAGAATTTGCAACCGGAAATTATACCTTGAAGGATCTAGATGAGCTGCTAACCAAGGTTCAACCATAGAAGCACCAAATCCATCAACAATTTGCCTTCCGCTACACTTCTCTCCATTCACAATCCTTTTATCCAAACTCAACCTGCTACATTCAGCCAAATTAGCTTGCTTCGCTAACCATTTAATCGCGATAACTCCATCTTCAAACGCAGCCGGATATCGACTCTCCGGGGCCAACCTATATCCAACTGCAATCACAATAGCATCACAAGATTTCGCCAACTTCCTACAAAAAACATCATTAGAAACAACATCATTACCCCCACTCACCCATGCACCACCATGAAACTGCAAGATCACCGGTAATTTCTTGAAGTTTTTTCGGTTTTTATTATCCGGTACATAACCTCCATAAACCCCTTGATCACCAGGGACCAAAGTGGAAATTAGAGAAGATTGAGGGAGGAAAATTCTGAGGGAAAGAGAAGTTAAAGGATCAATATGAAGGTCCTTAGTTGCAACGTCTTCACTGTTAGAGAAACTAGGATTAGAAGTGGCAATGGATTCATCAGTACGTGTAACGACATTGTTAAAAGGATCCGGGGATTCGATTAAGGTTTGTAATCGGCGTTTAAGGTTGTACTTAAAGAGCACGCTATAAACTTTCACCATTAAGCTCGGCATTTTTTGAAACTATGGAGAACTTGTAATCAGTACTAAGGATCTATTTATTTATTTTAAAGTGAAAAAGAATTAAAGCGTTGAAGATTAAGATATAACTGTTCCACCGCCGCGGAAGAATTTTGTTTTGTTCAAATTAAAACTTTGAGAAAGGACTTTTTTTTTTCAACAATGGAAGCTTCGGTTGATGGAGTAGTTGCTACGTGTGGGCGTCAGCCATGATGATCTTTGAATTTGGCGGGGGATTTATTTAATCTTTCTAGATTTTTCTTTTGGTTTTCCAACTTCGCACCCCACTCAAATTAAGAAGATATACTTATTACTCTACCACAATTTTTATTGATTTTAATCTTTTTAGATTATAATTAGCAATTTTGAAGAAAAATTTAATTAATTTAAAGGAAACTAACATGATGAATATCGATACTCCTTTTGTCCATTTTTATCTGACCTAGCACATTCCATATCATTCTTTAAATATAGTAAATTCAATGTTTTGGGAAATGATTATAGTTAATAATAATTAATAAGGGTAAATTAGAAACTAAATAGTAATAAATTATCTCTTTATATTTTTAGCTGGATAAATAAAAATGAATATATATTTTTAATATAATGAATAAATAAAAATAAATATATATTTTTAATATAATGGACAAATAAAGATGGAGAAAGTATTTACTTGTAATTACCTTTTGAGTAGTTTAGGTGCAAATATATATATATGTAAATTCAATACAGACTACAAGCCGTAAAATGAGTGCGCTAAGCTCGCCAAGAAGTTATAGTGGAGGGGGGAGAAATATTTTCTATGGGACCAATGTAACACAGTATCTTTTACTACAATAGTAATAATGTTTGAAATCTGATTGCCGTCACAGGGTGGCCAGTTACTTTTTTCATCCCATTTTGACTTTTTCTCTCTCTTTGCCGCCGACATCGCAACAGTTCGCCGGCGCCGGTAACTTCAACAAACATCTCACAATCACTCCATTAACCTACATGTTCCGTTATCGTTTATTAACTAACTATTAGTAAATGTGTAGTACATATTATTTTTTGTTTAGTCATATCAGTTGTTCCAGTTTCATTTAGCCATCCCCGTCACAGTGCACTACCACCAGAACCCTAGAATCCTTCATCGCCGGCGACAACCAGCGACCAAGCCTCCCTCCCCTCCCCATCTCTCTCCTCCTCATCCTTCTTCTTCTCCCCTCCTCGTTCTGTTTCTTCTTTGTTCTCTGGGGTCAGTTTCCGGCGGGTATCTTTCCGGCGAGCCTTACCGTGTCTCGTCGGAACCCTAAAATCGACCCAGAAGCCGAGAACGTCTAGATCTATACATGCATCTTCTGGCTGACCAGGGAATTCAAAGCAGAGGACGTTGTGCTTGCAGATCAGAGTAAAGTGATTTTCGGTGGTGAACAGTGAATTCCGACAATGAGCAAGGATTTCCGGCGGGATTTCTGGCGGCGGACAGGTGCTATCCACCCGGAGTTGGTACCTCCGGTTGCTCGTATCTATTCTGTGTCCCTATCCCTTTATTTAAATTTTGACGCTTCATTGTATTGCTTCTCGCCTTTTGTTATATCATTCTTAGCATTCCTGTTTAGGTGTAAACCTTTGATTAGTCTATTAGTTTATATCCGTTTTAGTGGCTTTGGTGACTGATGGTAGACTAGGGTCATGTTCTCGATCAGGAATGGCGGCGAGGGTTAGAGGGGTAAGTGGAGTAAGGGAGATACTAGGCTGAGAATAGGGTCTTGGAATATTGAAACTTTAACGGGTAAGTCCATAGAGCTAGTTAAGATTCTTAAGAAGAGGAAGATTAATATAGCATGTGTCCAGGAGACCAAATGGGTTACCTAAGGCTAAGGATGTAGACGGGTATAAGTTATGATTCTCAGGTAGGTCGAAGTATAAGAATGGGGTAGGCATTTTGGTTGACAACGAGCTAAGGGATCAGGTTGTAGAGGTTATGAGGGTTAATGACAGGATGATGACGATTAAGTTGGTAGTTGAAGGGTTCACTATGAACATTATTAGTGTTTACGCGCCGCAGGCGGGCTTGGACGTGGAAGAGAAGAGACGCTTTTGGGAGAATTTGGACGTAATGGTGGGAGGTATACCACCCACTGATAAGTTATTTGTAGGAGGGGATTTCAATGGACACATCAGGTCACTTCCGGGGAGTTATAATGACGTGCATGAAGGCTTTGGCCTCGGGGACAAGAACGAGGGAGACGTCTCACTTTTGGAGCTTGCTAAAGCTTTTGGGATGGTGATAGCCAATTCGAGGTTCCTGAATAATGAGGAGCACTTGGTGACTTTTCGTAGTTCGGTGGCTAAGACACAGATAGACTTTTTGCTTCTTAGGAAGGTTGACAGCGATCTTTGTAAAGACTGCAAGGTTTTTTCGAGGGAGATTAAGATGGAGAAGAAGAGGAGGGTTATGGATGACAGATTAAGAATCAAATGAGGGAGTTTGACCATGGCTAGTGCAAAAGAGATGTGGGAGAGATTGATGGCCAAATGGGCTTGAGCTTGGGGGAGTAGTAGGGATGTGACCGGTATGTGGGATAGGATGGCTAGTTGCATTTGAGAGGCAGCTAGAGAAGTGCTAGGGGTCTCGCAGGGTAGTCGTGGTGGGCATGGAGGAGACTAGTGGTGGAATGGTAAAGTTCATGAGAATGTGGAAGCAAAAAAAGCAGCGTATGCAAAATTGGTAGAAAGAAAGGATGAGGTGGAGAAGTGGACGAATATGGAATTGTATAAGATGGAGAGGAATGAGGCAAAGCTAGCGGTTACAGCGGCGAAAATGATGACTTTTGAATGCCTGTATGTGGAATTAGAGGGGAAAAACGGGGATAAGAAGTTGTATAGACTAGCCAATACGAGGGAGAGGAGAGCCCATGACTTAGATCGCGTAAGGTGCATCAAGGACGATGATGACAAAGTACTGGTGGAGGAGGCGCATATTCGGCGGAGGTGGCAGTCTTACTTCCATAATCTCTTGAACGAAGAAGGAGATAAAGACATTGTGATGGGAGACCTAGAGCAATCTGGTAGGTATCGGGATTTTGGGTATTGTAGAAGCATTAAGGTTGAGAAGGTTAAGGGTGTTGTTCGCAAGATGCGCAGGGGACGAGCGATCGGGCTTGATGAGATCCTAGTTGAATTTTAGAAAAATGTAGGCAGTGCAGGTTTGGAGTGGCTGATTGAGTTATTTAACGTCATTTTTAAGACGACGAGAATGCCCGAAGAATGATCAGCGCTTTCCCGGGCCGAGCCGGAATTTTGGATTAGAAAGGGCAGGCAAAGCCCGAAGGCTGCTATCCCAATAGGAAGGGCGGAACATATGCTTAACACATGCAAGTCAAACGTTGTTGTTTTCGGGGAGCTGGGCAGAAGGAAAAGAGGTTCACCGCTTTTATTTTAAAGGGAAAGAGGAAGCTAGGCGGAGTACAATGATTCCTTTGTACAAGAACAAAGGTGATATCCAAAGTTGCAACAACTATAGGGGTATCAAGCTGCTAAGCCACACTATGAAAGTTTGGAAAATGATCGTGGAGATGAAGGTGAGAAGAGGCATGTCTATTTTTGAGAACCAGTTTGGATTCATATCGGGGAATTCGACTAAGATGTGAAAAGTGAGGTTGAGATGGTTCGGGCATGTGCAGAGGAGAGACACAAATGTCCAGTGCGAATGTGTGACAGATTGGCTATGGACGGGTTTATAAGGGGTAGAGGTAGGTCGAAGAAGTATTGTTGAGAGGTGATTAGAAGAGATATGGCGAAAGCGCAACTTACTAAGGACATGACCTTAGATAGAGGGTTGTGGAGGATACAAATTAGGGTACAAGGGTAGTAGGTAGTCGAGCGTAGTCTTACTTACGCTTACAAATTGGTAGTTATAGCGTTATTATTGTAGGCCCGCTTAGCCTATCATACTAGTAGGCGCATTATTACTTTGTAGTATTGTTTGATTTCTGTTGCTATGTGTTCTTTAGTGTACTTTGTTTATCTTATGTACCTGCGTTAGTTACTGCTTCCTTTTTCTGAATGCGCTAGCATAGCTTATTAGCTTTTTATACCAGCATTTTCGTACCGCTTTAAATTTCTTGTTCAGGTCTGACCATTTCTCTTACTTTGCTTGTGTTTATGCTATGTCTTGAGCCGAGGGTCTCTCAAAAATAGCCGCTCTACCTACCAAGGTAGAGGTAAGGTCTGCGTACACTCTACCCTCCCCAGACCCCATATTGTGAGATTTCACTGGATATGTTGTTATTGTTGTAGTAATAATGTGATAAAATAAAAAATAAAAAATACAAGACAACAAGAAATATAGCCAAAGAATCTAGGGAAAATAGAGAGATTTTATTTCTCTTTAAATGAATATACAAATGAACTGAATTGACTTTCTATTTATAGAGAAAAAGAAGCAGCTGCAAAGGCTTTTCAGAAGTTGCTGGCTAGCTTCCTGCTTGAGCTACTTGCAAGCTTCCTTCTTAATCTACTTGCAAGCTTTCTACTTGATAGCAATCCTTAGTAAGTTGCTGCAAGGCTTTTCAGGAAGTTGCTAACAAGTTGCCTGCTTGAGCTACTTGCAACCTATCGGTTTGAGCTACTTGTAAGTTGTCTGCTTGATTGTAAGCTTATCCAGATGACTGTGTATATGAATGGACATTCATAATATAGTGTATTTATAACACTCCTCCTTGGATGTTCATTAACATATAATGTGCCTCGTTAAACCTTACTAGGAAAAATCCAGTGGGAAAATTTTTTGAAGGAAAAAGAGTATACATATCTAGTAATACGCATTGCTAATTGCCTCGTTAAAAACCTTACCAGAAAAATCCAAGGGGACAAAATCTTGGTTAAGAAAAAAAGAGTACAACATGTATTTCACTTTCCTTGATTAAAATATCACATAATTCTTGAAAATGACGTACTCCGATCTTGTTTACCAACTTATCATATGTTGAGGTTGGCAGTGCATTTGTGATCAGATCTGTCAAATTATCATTTGATAAACTGATTTATCATCTGTATCTGCGTCTGCATTCTTTGATTGAGTTGCATCATCGTCATTTGATATTTGTTGAGATCACGCCAAGTATATTTTTGGCTTGCCCCATAAACTGTTGTTATATTTATATGATTTGATTGTTATGTAGAACAACATGATATGGCAGTACCCTTCATGAAAATAGATAACATGTGTGGATCGAACTCTAATATCGATCATATGAATGCCCTGTATACTTAAAAAATTTGATAATATTTGTTAGTATAAACACATTTATGTAAGGGCTTTCATTTGCAATATGCAATTGATCTCACTTCATTATCTCCACAAAGGAGTGAAACTATATCATGTCCATAGTCATAGCAAGATATTTAAATGCATAAATTGCATAAATATATGATACTTCAGGACTAAATTAATTTTGCAAGTTTATCATTTTAACTTCTTTTAGCAAATAATCTACTACTTTTGAAAACTTCTCAAAAGCTCCAATAATATTCAAATTATCAACTTGCACCATAATATGAGCGATTTTGAATATCATAAAGAGACAAGGGTAAACAGAGTCATATTTGTATCCTTCGTTAAGGAATATTCTTAAGGCGATTCCAGTGCATCAACCTTGATTCATTTAAGGATTATAAACAAATTTCCCAAAAACTTGTTATGTATGGACTGCAAGTCTAATAAATTTTACGCTTACCAAGATGTATCATTTCACTTGGTAATTATTTCTACGTCGGCATGCTTTAAGAGATGAAAAATTCAGATCCTCATAATCTTATACAGTATTATGTATCATATTTTATCAAAGATATCATTGACAAGATATTATTTTGTATCGGTTTGTAATTCAACATAACTTACTGAGATCTCATCACTTCATTATTTTCAGGTACCTGAATCTCCCATGAGGTTTTATGAAGTGTTATGTCGTAGGCTCTTTAAGAGCACATTGCATCCTTATTATGATCATTTGCTCCTCTCCTTTCAAGGATAATTGCTTTTGGAACCGATTGGTCTACCATGCTCCATGCATATTGTAGACTCTGTCCTTCAGAGACATTTAGGAGTTTCTTGCAGCTGAAATATGAAATAGTTGGGTCAGCAAATTCTTTTAGCGTTTGACTTGAATTATCTTTTGACTGAGGATCATACTGATGATAATTCACGACATATTTCTTTGTTGCTTACTCTCTCCCCCTTATGTTTAGAAAAATGAACATATATACCCACCTTATTAGGGAAATTCATCTATTTGCATTGTGGTAGATTCATTAATCATAAGTCGCACAACAAAAATTATTAGATGGAAATATTTGGTTCCTGACCCTTAACCAATTATGAAGGGAGAATTTATCATAATTTATCAGACCAAACAAATGCCGTTGTATGCAATATATCATATCTCAAACCAACACATGAATTTTTGTTCTCATAAGCAATTGTTTAGCTATATTATGGAGGCATTCAATGCCAAATCAACTTAGATATAAATCAGCATTTTCAAGATGAATTGTCTTGATTTCATATTCTGAAAATTATTCTCCTAACTCAATTATTTCGAGTGAGCAACTTCGTAAATGTCAAACTGCGGGTTGACAATTAACGCACATATGACCGTCTCATAAATGCATCTATTTAAGACCTCACATAGCAGGTGAACGGGCCCATATTCACCTTTTATATTTTCTAAAATTTAGGAAATTCAGTCCCAACATTTAGTTGGTGTAATCAACTTATCATGAGAACAAGCACCAAAAATAAATTCTTGAAGAATCTTCTAGTTCTTCAATATATTCAAATACTCTATTAGCGCATCAGATTTAAATCAGGATGGCCAAAATGGTCATCTCAACTGATAAAATTATTTGTACTAGTAAACTTCAAGTTTACCCCGATAAGTGATATTTATTTTAGTAAATGTTGGTTTACTGTTGCATGAGATTTTATACCAATAAACTTCTGATTTATTGTGGCATGTAATTTCATCAAGCTCGGGTAACGTTACACATACGTATTTTTGACCTGGTAACTTGGAGATATTCAATCTTTCAATCATTTGCAGTCTTAATATGATAATCATTTTATTATTAGTAAACTTCATGTTTATCATAATTTGTGTTCCGGTCATAACAATTATGATCTAGGACGATGGTACTATCATATATAACCTTTTCGAGAGATTTCAATTTTTAATGAGATATTGTTTGAACACTGCTAGTGTCATAATTCTTGTAAACAATAATTAGCTCTTCTGTAGTTCCTGATCATTAATTTTATACCATTAAATATTGCTTAGATAATGTCGGTATGATAAAAGAAGCTCTAGTTAGACACTACTGGTCTCATTCAAAGAAAACAAAAATTTATGAACATTTAAAGATAATTGTAAATTTATAAACAACGAAAAGTAAACACTAAGTTCTAAACTTTAGTTTTCAATGTCTCCTTTAGGGAGATTATCCATTAACATCCGAATATTTAGTATCAAAGGGGTAGCCACATAGTAATCACATCCTTCAGGAAGAGATACATTAATGTTTATTTCCTTCAAAAAAATCAAAACGACTAACCATAATGTATCAACATGGTTATAGTAGAAAACATTCCACTCTGCTTCCTTTTGCCTTAGAGTGATATTTAATAAACTTATTCACGATGTTTCTACGTACGACGGGTACTTGTTGCAATGGCTTTAATACCACATGTATTTCTTTTGTTATTTTATCTCTTCAGAAGGTAGGTTGCGGTATATCTTCATTCTCTTTAGGGAATGAAACCTGATTATTTAAATATGCTTGATATACACCGTTTATCTATAGCTCATTATTTTGCTCAAGCAGAAAAAAACATTACTTCAAAATAATGACTTACTACTTTAGGAGTAAGTTTTAGATTTACTACTTCAGGAGTAAATTTTAAAGTTCTACCACTTCGGAAGTAGATTTCAGAGTCTTACTATTTTGAGAGTAGATTTCAAATAATATTTACAACTTAGGAGTAAATTCAGAGTCCTACTACTTCAGGAGTAGATTTCACAATATTTACTGCTTCAAGAGCAAATTTCAGAGTTCCACTACTTCGGGAGTAGATTACAAAGTTCTACTACTTCGGAAATATAGTTCTACTACTTCGTGAGTAGAAATTTCTACTACTTCGAGAGTAGAGTTTAATATTTGCTACTTTGGGAGAAAATTTCTGAGTTTACTACTTTGGGAGTAAAGCATAAAATATTCAGAATATTTCTTTTCAATTATTCTACATCTTCTGGAGATGAGTCGTGATATTTTCACGATCAAATGCACGTTCATATTTATAGGATTTATTACATATTGTCACATTCACTTCAATGAATGGATCTATATTTGTAACATTTATCGAAAGTTCTCATTCTTCATGAATGAATCATAATTATCTGAACGTTCCTTAAGCATATTAAATCTTAATAGCTTAGAATCTTTTTTAAGATATTGCTACTTCAAGAGCAAATCGAGGCACATATATGATGTAGAGAATTTTTCTCTAACACATTTTCAATTGTAGTCACTCAATGCATAATAAATATTACTCCCTCCGTCCCAATTTGTGTGATATAGTTTGACTCGGCATAGAGTTTAAGAAATAAAAGAAGACTTTTGAATCTTGTGATCTAAAATAAGTCAAAAATATTTGTGTGGTTATAGATCGATTCGTTAATCGTAAAAGGTAAAGAGTAAAGTTAAATTATTACAAAATAAGAAAATGTATCATTCTTTTTGCGATAGACTAAAAAGAAAAGTGTATCAAATAAATTGGGACAGAGGGAGTATCACTTGAGGTGACTATGTATTTCTTGTTGGAAATTTTCCTTTGGCGGGAGTTGCGTCCAACCATCTTTAATGGCTTAAACACTAGTGTTTCCAATGTTGGAACCTTCGATTCTTCACACGTGCATAATCTACTAAGTAAGTAGATGACCATAGGGCCAATGATCGTCAAATTTCGTTGAGAAATGAAAGAGATATTGGTCCACGAAGTGAGGTGTTTGAAGCATGGAAAAAGGTGGTAAAGAGCAATCCTCCATCATCGGTGGGGGAAGAAAGATGTGTTTAGTTAATAAGTCTCAAAGTTGGCTTGGGGTTTGGGACCCCAAGGGGTATCCCATGTGTTTAAAGGAGGGAGGACCTAGATGTGCTTCGGTTCGAGGATAAGCCCACACGCACGCCGCCGCCGCCGCCGCCCACCCGTCCCGTCCGGTCCGGTATCGGTCTCGGTCTCGGGTCACGGGTCACGGGTTGTGGGCTGTAGGCTGAATTACTCTCCCTAAAGGCCAATTCGTTGCACATCAATTCACCATTTATTTTGGTGAATTACTACCTCCATAATTGTCATTACTTGGCCAGTAACAGCAATACTTAGCAGTTACTCATTTTCGTTGACTGCATCATTGTAAACAACATTTTTAAGACAAGATTTTTCTTGCTGTAACAGCTTCCAAACATGGCTAGAAACATGAATGATGCCCTGCTGCTGCTAATCAAGGCAACAATTCTGCCAACCCTGCTGATGCCGCTACTGTTCAAGGCAGCAACTCCACTGCCTTCCAGACTGCTGCTGCTCCACCTTCTGCCTTCCACCACGAACACCCTGAAAAATTCATGGGCTCAAACTTTAAGAGATGGCAGCATAAGATGTTGTTCTACTTGACTGTTATGGGCATGGCCCGATTCCTAACGGAAGATCCTCCAAAATCTGGAGATGAAATGGACCATTCGCCTTCTGAAATGGGTGAAGGGGGCCTAGGCATCTATGTCATTAATGGCATGAAGATGGTTCTTGATGCATGGAATCATAGTGATTTCATGTGTAAGAATTATATATTGAATTGCTTGGAAAGGAACTCACTCTGAAGGAAGTGATACATGTCCCTGAGATTAGGAGAAATTTAATTTCAGGACCTTTATTGGTTAATGATGGTTTTAGGATAGTGTTTAAATCTAATAAATTTTACTCACTAAGAATGACACTTTTGTGGGGAGAGGCTTCGTCTGTGAAGGCCTCTTCAAAGTCAATGCCATGTCTGTAATGCGTCCAAGTAATAAAGTTGAACCTTCTTCTTATTTGCTTGAGTCTTCTAATTTATGGCATCATAGATTATGACACGTTAATTACAAGTCCATCCAATGGTTGGTAAAATTGGAGTTGTTGCCGTCTATCGACGTAAACCCTCAACGTAAGTGTGAGGTGTGCGTAGAGACAAAACTCACAAAGCTTCCTTTTTGATCCGTCGAAAGGAATATCACTCCTCTAGAACTTATTCACACAAATATATGTGATTTGAAGTTCGCACAAACTAGAGGGGGGAACAAGTACTTTGTGACATTTATTTATGATAGCACAAGGTATTGTTACCTTTACTTGTTGAAAAGTAAGGATGGAGCCTTTGAAGCCTTCCGACGTTACAAAGCAGAAGTTGAGAACCAACTAAGCATGCGGATTAAATCAATTCGTAGCGATAGAGGGGGAGAATACGTAGCACCGTTTGAGGAATATTGTGCCCAATCAGGCATTGTTCATCAAACGATGGCTCTATACTCACCTCAATCCAACGGTGTGGCGGAATGAAAGAACCGCACATTGAAGGAAATGATGAATGCCTTGCTAATCAATTCCAGTCTTTTCCAAAACATGTGGGGAGAAACCGTCCTTACCGCTAATACGATTCTTAACAGAGTCCCACATACGGGTAAGGATAAATCTCCATATGAATCATGGAAGAGAAAGAAACCCACCTACAAATATTTAAAGGTATGGGGTTGTCTGGCAAAGGTTGAAGTACTCAAGCCAAAGCAGGTCAAGATTGGACCTAAGACTGTAGATTGCATATTCATCGGATATGCAAATAACATTAGTGCTTATCGCTTCTTAGTGCATAAGTCAGATATTCCAGATATCCACCGGGGTACAATCATAGAATCAAGGAATGCTCAATTCTTTGAAGGTATCTTTCCTAGAAAGGAAAACGACATAACCTCTCGCAAACGAAGTTATGAACAAAACTCTCAGGAACTGGGAGTCATTGACGGCCCGGATCTAGATTGTTCAGATCTAGCGAATCTCGAAGTGGCTGAATATCCGGAATCCAGTGCTCCAGATTCTCAGAACTTGGAGACCCCAGAGATGGAACTAAGGCGAAGTAAAAGGGCCAGGAAGGATAAATCATTCGGTCCTGACTTTGTAGCTTATATGGTTGATGATGAACTAAGGACAATTGCTAAAGCATTGTCAACTCCAGAGGCACCGCTTTGGAAAGAAGCTATTGAGAGTGAAATAGGCTCCATTCTGCATAACCATACTTGAGAGTTGGTTGATCTTCCTCCGGGAAATAAACCGTTGGGTTGTAAGTGGATACTCAAACGGAAATATAAAGTAGATGGGTATATAGATAAGTATAAGGCCAGGTTGGTAGTCAAGGGCTATCGGCATAAATAAGGTCTTGACTACTTTGACACATACTCCCCGGTATCTCGGATGACATCCATACGGGTATTCATTACGATCGCAGCTTTGCGTGACCTTGAGATACATCAAATGGATGTTAAGACAGCCTTCCTAAATGGTGATTTGGAAGAAGAAATTTATATGGACCAACTCGAGGGGTATGTGGTTCAAGAGCAAGAGAAGAAAGTCTGTCGGCTTGTCAAATCTCTGTACGGGCTGAAACAAGCCTCGAAGCAATGACACGAAAAGTTTGATAGTACTTTACTATCAAAGGGTTTCTCCATTAACGAGTGTAATAAATGTGTCTACATGAAAGGTAACTCTGACTCGTTCGTCATGATATGCCTGTTGTAGATGACATGTTGATCACAGGAAGCAGTCCTAGGGTAATCCTAGAGACTAAGAACATGTTGAAACAATGCTTCGACATGAAGGATATGGGTATCGCAGATGTCATCGTAGGGATTAAAATCTCTAAGACGTCTGACGGACTAGTCTTATCTCAGTCTCACTACATCGAGGATGTTTTGAGAAAGTTCGAGATGTTTGACAGTTCACCGATAAAATCACCAATGGATAAAAATCAAAAGCTTGATAAAAATCATGGTGCACCCGTATACCAGGAGCGATATGCACAGGTGATCGGTAGTTTGATGTATATAACAAACTGCACCCGAACTGATATTGCTTATGCAGTCAATAAGTTGGCTAGGTTTACCCGTAATCTGAGTGACTGATCACTGAAAGGCGTTGAATCAGGTATTACAATACCTGAAACACACGTTAACTTTCGAGATACATTATTCGAGATATCCAACTGTACTAGAGGGGTACAGTGATGCAAATTGGATATCTGATATAGAGAACACCAAGTCCATCTGTGGGTATGTATTTACAATTGATGGTGGGGCTGTGTCTTGGAAATCCTCTAAGGAAACTTGCATCGCCCGATCCACAATGGTGTCGCACCCATTTTTAACCCGAGCTTCGCGATGCGATGGCATCGATTCCCTCTGGATCGGTTAAAAATACTTGCTTTGAGGAGTCGCCACCTAATTATTCTAAGGTGAATTAGGGCACCTAAATGCTAACTAAAAGCTACAAAATAACTCCAATTTTGTGATCTGCAAAACTAATGAGATTCTAGGTAAGCATTCTTTATTATCCTAAAGGGAAGGGGTTAGGCATCCTTTAAAATCCGCTAACTTGCGGTTATCCGGTCAAACTCAGGTTAATTATTATGCTAAAATTGCATATTTTTACAATTATAATAATAATGTTGTAAGTATTTAATGAAATGATGCATTTGTACAAGTATACATTTGTATGGCATTAAAAATACATGTAAAGTTGAAAAAAAGTATGCGTTTGAATGAAAATTGATAAAAATATATGCAATGTAAATTTTATGGGTGACGAGCCTAAAAATAGGTAAACTAGCGATTTTCAATTTTAAAACTAACCGAGCCTAAAATAAATAAACTAGCGATGAGTTTTCAGTTTTAGACTATCCTATTAATTAATTATAAGTCTAACTACTCTAAACATTTCAATAATTTCAGAGTACAATACTATTACAATACAGAATGAAATAAAGCTGAATTAAAGAAGGTAAAAAATAACAACAAAATAAATAATCTACGAGGGGTATTTGCCTTCTTTGACTTTATCCTCTACAAGCTGTCAAGAACAAACGATTACAAACAATTGAATATATATAACTTCGAATCCGTATCCAAAACAATAAATGTTTTGATTACAGAGGACTCAGACTTAAATTTTGAAAAGATCATTACAATCACGTCGTGGCTGCGAACATATGACTCGTTGGTCATTTTAGTGGCCTAGCCTACCGAACATGTTGGTCTCTCGGGTGAAAAAGATTTAAGTTTCATCATTGCCCAGAAGTTTTATTTTCCATCTTTACAACTGTGGAGGCCTAAAAAAATCGACAGATATTTTTTCATCAGCCAAAGTGCATTATTTATTTAAATCAGTAGAACAGTAAAGAAAACAGAAACTGAGAAAACAATTTCCGAAGAGACACAGCCTCGAATTTAATTTCATTAGCCTAAATGCAGTATTTATTCAAATCAGTAAAATACCAAAATAGCAAAGTGAAACGGAGAAGCAATTTTCGAAGGGGCGCGACCTCAAATTGAATTTCATTGGCCTAAATGCAGTATTTATTCAAAGCAGTAAAACAAACCAAAAATAGTAAACTGAAACTGAGAAGTAATTCCCGAAGGGACGTGGCCTCGAATTCAATTTCATTGGCCTAAATACAGTATTTATTCAAAGCAGTAAAACAGTAAGATATCCGTGTACGGATGTTTAAATACCAAAATAAATCAACAGTTTGCAATTAAAACGTATGCCCGAAATCTGAAATTTTCGGACAGAAGCAGGATCCGGAATGTTTCTGAAAAATCTGACATGAGACTGAACAGTGACACGACCGGATTTCGGGTCGACCCGACCCGGAAAGACAACAAAAAGTAAAGAAAATTTAGGTAATCGACCGAGTTCTGAAAAATAGACCCGGATAGATGACCCGGATTTCGGGCCGACCCAACCCGAGAAATGCAACCCGGAATCAATTTTTTTGGATTTTTATTTTTCAAATAACCAACAACAAGATATAAACACAGAATCCGGAAATTTACTCAAATCGGGTCAACCCGACCCGAATCGGATGTTTCAACCCGAATCGATTTCTTTCCAAATTTCAGTTAACCAACAACAAAATATAAACACAAAATCTGGAAATTTACTCAAACCGGGTCGACCCGACCCGGATTAGTGACCCGACCCGAATCGGATGTTTCAACCCGAATCGATTTCTTTTCAAATTTTAGATAACCAACAACAAGATATAAAACATATAAATCTGGAAATTTACCAAATCGGGTCGACCCGACCTGGATCAGTGACCCGACCCGAATCGGTTGTTTCAACCAGAATCTATTTCTTTCCAAATTTCAGATAACCAACAACAAAATATAAACACAAAATCTGGATATTTACTCAAATCGGGTCGACCCGACCCAGATCAGTGATCCGACCCGAATCGGATGTTTCAACCCGAATCGATTTCTTTCCAAATTTTAGATAACCAACAAAATATTAAACACAAAACCTGGAGATTTTTTTTCCCAACACGGGCTGACCCGACCCGACCCGAATCAGCTAAGAGCAACACTACAAAACAGATTTTTTCCGGATTGAGGTTTTAGAGGAGCATTCTAATCCAAAGTTTAGGAACAAACCGATATCCCAAAAACAACAACTTTGATTTCGATTTGTGTTTTTCGGACTCTTCAAGATGAAGAACACATGCAAAGAAGAACAAATATCCTTAAGATGATTTCGGCTTTCAAAACTTAAAACTCGATTTCGAACCTCAAATCTCCCCCCCCCCCCTCCAAAATGAAGAACAAAATGGGGTATTTATAGATGGATTCTGACCCATAAAAATCAAGTTCAAATTTCAGGGGTGTGTCGGGCTGGTGGCAGGGGTAAAGTGTTGTCAGGGGTTGGTGGTGGCAGTGGAGGTGAGGTGACCGGTGATGTGGGGTCGCGGGTATGGGGTGCAGATTTTTTAGGGTTGTTTTGTGGGTTAGGGTTTGTTTTGTTTAAAGGGGTGGACGATTTGGGCTTGGGTTTTTGGGTCGGTTCGGGTTTGGCCGACTTGGGCCTTTTCGGTTGGGCCTCGGATGAGTCCGAGAATGGGGTTTGGGTTTTGGGTAAAATTGTTTTGGGTTAGGGGATAAAAGAGGGATTGGGCTTGGGGGTTGTGGGCCGCCGGGGGGGGGGAGGGGTTGGCCGGTTGGGCCTGAGTGTGGGCTCCGAAATGGGGTTTTGTTTTGGGGGGAAATGGGTTTGGGTTAAGATATAAAAAGGGTTGAAATGGGTTATGGGTTTTAAAAAATATAAAAAGGGGTTTTATTGTATATAAAAAAAAAGTTTTGCAAAAATTATAAATTGTAAAGATGACAATATGATAAAAATATAATATTTGCGAAATGCTTGATACATAAATAAAAAATAGAAAACACAATGTCGTTTTGCGAAAATAAAATAACATATAATATTAGGATAAAAGTATGCTTGTGATATTAAATGCAAATGACAATAAATATGCAAATAATATATACATATATATGCCTATATTATAAAATTGTTTTGAGGTGTCAAAAATATTAAAAAATTACAAATAAAATCATAAAAGATAGGACAAAATTGGGTGTCAACAGATGCCCCTCTTTGGCCGGATACGATGAAAGAGTTTTCGGCCAAAGAAGTTAACTGAGTAGCCAATTTTGTCATGATCATCAGGACTCGAGGGAATGTTAGGGTTGCGTGGGATGAAATAGAATCCTAAGAGAAGTTGCAAAAGATGGTGCAGATTCAATAAACATTGCCCAGTGTCGAGTTATGATGACACTGGTTGCAGATGTGGCAAAATTATTGCGGAAGGAGTGGAACGATGTTCGCAATAGGACGCTGACCGAAATTGCCTCGGTTTGCTGCAAGAATTTGTCCCGCGTTGAAGCTCCTGCAAATTAGCCCGCCCTGGAGACTAAAGCTTAAGATAAAATTAGTGCATAATTGTTAAGACAGAAATAGCAGAGAATGAGTACATAAAAAATGTGACCCTGTGAGTCGAAATGATGCCCTTGAACAAACGTAGTGCGATAACGTTGTTGTAAGGACGTAATGTTGAAGACGCCGTTATATGGGCATATTGTTGATGACGCCATTTTATGGACGTGTTGCTGATGTCGTCATTGTATGGACGTTGCCGATGTCGTCGTTGTATGGACATTGCTGATGACGTCGTTGTATGGACATTGTTGATGTCGTTGTTGTATGGACGTTGCTGATGACGCCATTGTATGGGCGTGTTGCTGATGTCGTCGTTGTATGGACGTTGCTGATGTCATCGTTGTATGGACGTTGCTGATGACGCCATTGTATGAGCGTGTTGCTGATGTCGTCGTCGTATGGACATTGCTGATGTTGTCGTTGTATGGATGTTGCTGATGTCGTCGTTGTATGGACGTTTCTGATGACGGCATTGTATGGACATTGCTGATGTCATCGTTGTATGGACGTTGCTGATGACGCCATTGTATGGGCGTGTTGCTGATGTCGTCGTTGTATGGACGTTGCTGATGTCGTCGTTATATGGACGTTGCTGATGACGCCGTTGTATGGGCGTGTTGCTGATGTCGTCATTGTATGGACGTTGCTGATGTCGTCATTGTATGGACGTTGCTGGTGTCGTCGTTGTATGGACGTTGTTGATGTCATCTTTGTATGGACGTTGCTGCGTTTGTGACCCGCATGGGCTGAGATGGCATCGTTGCATAAACGCATTGTGCTGCGATGCGGGAATTCCTCGCGAATTTAAGCAGCATGTCGTGACTTCCCGCCTTTGTCAAACTAAAGACCTACACTCAAAGAAATACGTGAGTTTAGGGGCAGGGGCGGTTGATTCGCGTTGACTTTGTAGCTTTGGCTCTTGACGCTAGCAAGTTCAAACTGGATTAGATTGAAGACTTAGTTGTCTGGCATTTTCCAGGTCCATTGACATATTCTTGGAGTGAACCCTAAAAATTTACCCCAGTTTCTGGTATATATGAAGATGTTGAACTTCCGACTGGACAAAATCGAGTTTGTGCGGGCAACTTGCTTGTCCTATCAAGGAGATCATGTGAGCCTATTGCATTGTGTGCAAGATAAGGGAAGAAAATTTCCAATGGTGTGACCAAAGCCGATATAGGCCGCCTACGTATTCCGACAGGGAAAATCAGGTCATAACGTAGTTCGCTACAAGCAAAAAGGAATTGTGAAGTTTTTCCGAAATGGGACCAAAGCCGATGTGGCCGCCTACATATCCCGCCGAGGGAATCAGGTCATAACGTAGTTCGCTACAAGTAAAAAAGGATTGTGAAGTTTTCCAAAATGGGACCGAAGTCGATGTGGCCGCCTACGTATCCCGCCGAGGAAATCAGGTTATAACGTAATTTGCTATAAGAAAA
The DNA here is from genome assembly GCA_034509755.1 of Anisodus tanguticus. Classification (NCBI taxonomy): domain Eukaryota; kingdom Viridiplantae; phylum Streptophyta; class Magnoliopsida; order Solanales; family Solanaceae; genus Anisodus; species Anisodus tanguticus. The sequence continues at coordinate 17,768,994 of CM067540.1, forward strand.
ATAGGATTTTGTAGTTTTTAGAATGTTTTTTTTTGGTAAAAAAAAAAAAGAGTGACTAGAGTTCGAAAAAATGATGCAATATTTTGCAAGGTTTTTTTATTGTGCTTAGGGGCTCCCGTTATTGCTTTCTGTATAACCGAGACTGACTCCAGGGTAATTCCTAGAGCTTCAGATGCTACCTTAGACATACTTGAGTATCGACACTTGCTTCAAGCCAAGGATTTGACATATATGCATCCTCATGTTTCAAATGCCCTCACTGAAAGAAAGTTCCTTCCTCACATGTATTTCAATATTTTGAACTTTGGGACGTCTAGAGAAGTACACTCACCCTCAGAAAGATGTTCAATGCATTTAATTGTGATACAATAGGCTTGGCCGTCATATGAGTATCCACTAATGTGAGAACCCTCTGTATAGGATCATGTAGGGCTTGTTATGGGTTTGTAATGTAGGCTTGGGGAAATGAAAAGATATTATTTGGGTAAGGAGTGACTAATCCTTCCATGAGCGTTGGAATATGTCTGCGCTTGTGTGCCTTGATGCCGATTTACTTCTTTTTTGCCCCCTTTGTTTTTTACTGACTTCTTTTGAATATTTCGTTTGGAGCTTTTTCCCCTTTTTCAGAGTTATTTCTTTTTTTTTTAATTATTGTCGGCGCTTTTTGACTTCTTCTTTGTGTGAAGTCATCCTTTTGTTTTGTTTTCTTTTCCTCTTTTGGGAACATTGCAACTTCAACTCGAATCTTTTTCAGCAATTTGCACATTTCTGATGCGCTCAAGGAGGTCGGGCCAAAAGAGGGATAGTGCGTGTACGCACTCAAAAATGGTATAGGCATAAGATATGGTTGTTAAAAAAAATAGGAGTCATGCTCAAAAGGGAAGTACTACGGATAATGTTATTTGGTATGCTGGAAAGGCTCAAACGGATCAAAGAAAGCCTACGATCCTTTCCTATATCAAGTGTTACTCAGGATTTCACCTCAACAAACATTCGAGCTAAGTTCTAGATCACAATGCAATGCAATTGAACTTATTCTAAAACTCACCACACAATGCACATGAAACGATGAGGTTGGTTTTGTTCCTATCTTGGAAGTATGCAAAATAATTTTTAAGTGTCAACACAGGCGTAAATGAGAGGTACCAGAAGAATCAATAGTTTACCACGAAGTCAGTCTTCTCCACTTGTTCTTTCCTATGCACACTCCTAATTGGGCTGGTATCAATCAAGTCAATAAATGATTCTTAAAACATTTTTTTTTGTATTTTTGAATAAAGGGTACCGAACCCAAATAGGGCTGCCTACGTATCTCATCTTTGACGAGAATCAAGTGTGCGTAGTATGTGTAGATAGTATATATAAAATGTATACTTGAAAAAGAATTCATCCATGATAGGATAGTAAAAGTAAAAACTGTATAAAACAGATGATTGTCCATTATGGGACGAATGCAAAGTAAAAATAATTGACCATGATAGGATGAATGCAATGAAAAAATGATTATCCACAATATGATCAATGTAATGAAAAAAAATGATTGTCCATTATAGGATGAACGAAAAGATTGGTAAACCATATATGTTCCTTTCTAAGGTGGATGCGGAGGAGTGCGTCCCTTTTTCAGGTGGACTAGGAAGTACGTCCCTTAGACAAGTTTGTTCCACTTTCGTTGGGTAGCGTTCCGCAAGGACTAGATTGACATTTTTATTTTATTTTTGGATTTTTGATTTTTTGATTTTTTTTAGTGGTGTCGAACCCGAGAAGGGTTACCTACGTATCACACCGTATGGTGAGAATCAAACACTCGTAGTTCGTGAACACATATTGTAAAAATGTATGATAAAAAGGAATTATGTAACAAAAATTAAGCATATCAATTGAATTTGCAAATATGTAAATAAAGTATAGACAAACTTAGAGTGATGCCTCGTTGAATCTGGTGTTGGCTGACTTTTTTCAGTCGAAAACATCTCCCGATCATCTTTGTGAAAACCTTTTGCTTTATTCTGGAGTATCTCCGGGGATGATGTTTTATAACGACTGCCCTCGATTGTTTGAGAGGATGGTCTTCCTGCAAAAATGAGAGAAATTGGTAAAAGTAGGAAAGTCAAAAAAATAATAGTATGTAGGAGTGTGACAGTATGGTCAAAGACTCCCCTGATTACTTCACTAGGTCCAAGTCTTTGATGTTTAAGGACGCTTTATCCTCGGGCGGTGACACAATTTCTGTCCCGAGGACCAAAAGATATGGCGTTGCCCCCGTAGAAGTCTTAATTGTAATGCGATAGCCCAAAAGTGCAAATGGCAAATGTTCATGCCCAGAGTTGCAAGCGACATGACATGATATGTACAGAAATGAAGAGGGTAATTATTGCATTAAATAATATATACATAGTGAAAAGCAGAAAAATAGTAAACAGATTGTGCGGAAATTAAATCCGCGTCCGAACATGCATGGGGCTTCTCCTATGCCAGAGGTGAGCCTAAATGCCAAATATGCGAGATTATGACGGATTAATCCAAGCTGTTAAAATGCGATGCTTTAGTCGGAAATGAAGTCAAAATGAATGTACATTTTCCAACTTCGGCATGTCATGATTAGGCTTGGATTCGTCTATCATTATCACGCTACACATAATATGCTGATGGGTCGTTGGGTCGTGAGACCCGTCGACAATTTGATGGATTTCTTAATTGTGGAGTCGATACCAAGGATCGAACCACCTAAGAAGTATGCATGCATGACTTAAGATAAGTAGTGGTATAGCTCTATCCTAAATTTTCTAAGATTTGGCTGACTAGACTCAAGGTTCCCGAGCGGACTGCTCAAGTGAGAAGGCTACGCGGCCAACCGGATGGTCCGGACGCTCCGCGCATATACCAACTCTCCTAAAAATTTGAAAATTTTGAAAGAAGTTTGCGGGTGCGCAAAACACACCTCGCGTGTATGTGTGATAGTGTCAATTTTCCGAAGTAGAAGAAATATGAGATGAAGGCCAATTTAAGAAAAGCAGTAAAAGAAAGTAGCAATTAAAGCAGTTAAACATAAAAAATTTCAAAAACGATACAATGCGAAGCAATAGATCAAATAAGAAGCAAAATAAAGCGCAATAATAATTAACCTGAATTTGCTATGGTTAAGAACCTGAATTTCACCAGCGGAGTCGCCATGCTGTCGCACTCGTTTTTAACCCGAGCTTCGCGATGCGATGGCATCGATTCCCTCTGGCATTAATTAGACTATCCTATTATTTAATTCTAAGTCTAACTACTCTAAACATTTCAATAATTTCATAGTACAATACTATTACAATACAGAATGAAATAAAGCTGAATTAAAAAAGGTAAAAAACAACAACAAAATAAATAATCTCCGAGGGGTATTTGCCTTCTTTGACTTTATCCCTTGCATGTTGTCAGGGACAAACGGTTAGAAACAATTGAATATACATAACTTTGGATCCGTATCCAAAACAATAAATGTTTTGATTACGAATGACTCAGACTTAAATTTTGAAAAGATCATTCCATTCACTTCGTGGCTGCGAACTTATGACTCGTTGGTCATTTTAGTGGCCTTGCCTACCGAACATGTTGGTCTCTCGGGTGAAAAAGATTTAAGTTTTATCATTGCCCAGATGTTTTATTTTCCGTCTTTATAACTGTGGAGGCCTAAAAAATCGACGGATATTTTTTCATCGGCCAAAGTGCATTATTTATTTAAATCAGTAGAACAGTAAAGAAAACAGAAACTGAGAAAATAATTTCCGAAAAGACACGGCCTCGAATTTAATTTCATTGGCCTAAATGCAGTATTTATTCAAATCAGTAAAATACCAAAATAGCAAAGTGAAACGGAGAAGCAATTTTCGAAGGGGCGCAGCCTCAAATTCAATTTCATTGGCCTAAATGCAGTAGTTATTCAAAGCAGTAAAATAAACCAAAAACAGTAAACTGAAACTGAGAAGTAATTCCTGAAGGGACGCGGCCTCGAATTCAATTTCATTGGTCTAAATGCAGTATTTATTCAAAGCAGTAAAGCAGTAAGATATCCGTGCACGGATGTTTAAATGACAAAATAAACCAACAGCATGCAATTAAAACATCTGACCCGAATTCTGAAATTTTCGGACAGAAGCAGGATCCGGAATGTTTCTGAAAAATCTGACCTGAGACTGAATAGTGACATGACCGGATTTTGGGTCGACCCGACCCGAAAAGACAACAAAAGTAAAGAAAATTTAGGTAATCGACCCAGTTCTAAAAAACAGACCCGGATAGGCTTGGATTCGTCTATCATTATCACGCTACACATAATATGCTGATGGGTCGTTGGGTCGTGAGACCCGTTGATAATTTGATGGATTTCTTAATTGTGGAGTCGATACCAAGGATCGAACCACCTAAGAAGTATGCATGCATGACTTAAGATAAGTAGTGGTATAGCTCTATCCTAAAATTTCTAAGATTTGGCTGACTAGACTCAAGGTTCCCGAGCGGACTGCTCAAGTGAGAAGGCTACGCGGCCAACCGGATGGTCCGGACGCTCCGCGCATATACCAACTCTCCTAAAATTTTGAAAATTTTGAAAGAAGTTTGCGGGTGCGCAAAACACACCTCGAGTGTATGTGTGATAGTGTCAATTTTCCGAAGTAGAAGAAATATGAGATGAAGGCCAATTTAAGAAAAGCAGTAAAAGAAAGTAGCAATTAAAGCAGTTAAACATAAAAAATTTCAAAAACGATACAATGCGAAGCAATAGATCAAATAAGAAGCAAAATAAAGCGCAATAATAATTAACCTGAATTTGCTATGGTTAAGAACCTGAATTTCACCAGCGGAGTCGCCATGCTGTCGCACTCGTTTTTAACCCGAGCTTCGCGATGCGATGGCATCGATTCCCTCTGGCATTAATTAGACTATCCTATTATTTAATTCTAAGTCTAACTACTCTAAACATTTCAATAATTTCATAGTACAATACTATTACAATACAGAATGAAATAAAGCTGAATTAAAAAAGGTAAACAACAACAACAAAATAAATAATCTCCGAGGGGTATTTGCCTTCTTTGACTTTATCCCTTGCAAGTTGTCAGGGACAAACGGTTAGAAAAATTTAATATACATAACTTTGGATCCGTATCCAAAACAATAAATGTTTTGATTACGAATGACTCAGACTTAAATTTTGAAAAGATCATTCCATTCACTTCGTCGCTGCGAACTTATGACTCGTTGGTCATTTTAGTGGCCTTGCCTACCGAACATGTTGGTCTCTCGGGTGAAAAAGATTTAAGTTTTATCATTGCCCATATGTTTTATTTTCCGTCTTTATAACTGTGGAGGCCTAAAAAATCGACGGATATTTTTTCATTGGCCAAAGTGCATTATTTATTTAAATCAGTAGAACAGTAAAGTAAACAGAAACTGAGAAAACAATTTCCGAAGAGACACGGCCTCGAATTTAAATTCATTGGCCTAAATGCAGTATTTATTCAAATCAGTAAAATACCAAAATAGCAAAGTGAAACGGAGAAGCAATTTTCGAAGGGGCGCAGCCTCAAATTCAATTTCATTGGCCTAAATGCAGTAGTTATTCAAACAAGTAAAATAAACCAAAAACAGTAAACTGAAACTGAGAAGTAATTCCTGAAGGGACGCGGCCTCGAATTCAAGTTCATTGGCCTAAATGCAGTATTTATTCAAAGCAGTAAAGCAGTAAGATATCCGTGTACGGATGTTTAAATGCCAAAATAAACCAACAGCTTGCAATTAAAATATCTGACCCGAATTCTGAAATTTTCGGATAGAAGCAGGATCCGGAATGTTTCTGAAAAATCTGACCTGAGACTGAACAGTGACACGACCGGATTTTGGGTCGACCCGACCCGAAAAGACAACAAAAGTAAAGAAAATTTAGGTAATCGACCCAGTTCTGAAAAACAGACCCGGATAGATGACCCGGATTTCGGGCCGACCCGACCCGAGAAATGCAACCCGTAATCAATTTTTTTGGATTTTTATTTTTCAAATAACCAACAACAATATATGAACACAAAATCTGGAAATTTACTCAAATCGGGTCGACCCGACCCGGATCAGTGACTCGACCTGAATCGGATGTTTCAACCCGAATCGATTGCTTTCCAAATTTCAGATTACCAACAACAAAATATAAACACAAAATCTGGAAATTTACTCAAATCGGGTCAACCCGACCCAGATTAGTGACCCGACCCGAATCGGATGTTTCAACCCGAATCGATTTCTTTTCAAATTTTAGATAACCAACAACAAGATATAAAACATATAAATCTGAAAATTTAACCAAATCGGGTTAACCCGACCCGGATCAGTGACCCGACCCGAATCGGATGTTTCAACCCGAATCGATTTCTTTCCAAATTTCAGATAACCAACAACAAAATATAAACACAAAATTTGGAAATTTACTCAAATCGGGTCGACCCGACCCAGATAAGTGATCCGACCCGAATCGGATGTTTCAACCCGAATCGATTTCTTTCCAAATTTCAGATAACCAACAACAAAATATTAAACCCAAAACCTGGAGATTTTTTTGCCCGACACGGGCTGACCGGACCCGACCCGAATCAGCAAAGAGCAACACTACAAAACATATTTTTTTCGGATTGTGGTTTTAGATGAGCATTGTAATCCAAAGTTTAGGAACAAACCGATATCTCAAAAACAACAACTTTGATTTCGATTTGTGATTTTCGGACTCTTCAAGATGAAGAACACATGCAAAGAAGAACAAATATCCTTAAGAAGATTTCGGCTTTCAAAACTTAAAACTCGATTTCCGGACCTCAAATCTCCCCCCCCCCCCCCTCCCCCTCCAAAATGAAGAACAATATAGGGTATTTATAGATGGATTCTGACCCATAAAAATCAAGTTCAAATTTCAAACAAAAGGGCAAAAAATACGATTTTTGGGGCGGATTCTTGGGGTATGGGTTGCGGATTTTAGGGGATAGGGGTATGGGGTGTGTCGGGCTAATGGCAGGGGTAAGGTGTTGTCAGGGGTTGGTGGTGGCAGTGGAGGTGAGGTGACCGGCGATGTGGGGTCGCGGGTATGGGGTGCGGATTATTTTAGGGTTATTTTGTGGGTTAGAGTTTGTTTTGTTTAAAGGGGTGGACGATTTGGGCTGGGTTTTTTGGCCGGTTCGGGTTTGGCCGACTTGGGCCTTTTTGGTTGGGCCTCGGATGGGTCTGAGAATGTTTTGGGTTAGGGGTTAAAAGAAGGATTGGGCTTGGGGGTTGTGGGCTGCTGGGGGGGTTGGCCGGTTGGGCCTGAGTATGGGCTCCGAAATGGGGTTTTGTTTTGGGGGGAAATGGGTTTGGGTTAAGATATAAAAAGGGTTGAAATGGGTTATGGGTTTTAAAAAATATAAAAAGGGGTTTTATTGTATATAAAAAAAAAAAAAAGCTTTGCAAAAATTATAAATTGTAAAGATGACAATATGATAAAAAATATAATATTTGCGAAATGCTTGATGCTTAAATAAAAAATAGAAAACACAATGTCGTTTTGCGGAAATAAAATAACATATAATATTAGGATAAAAGTATGCTTGTGATATTAAAATGCAAATGACAATAAATATGCAAATAATATATACATATATATGCCTATATTTTAAAATTGTTTTGAGGTGTCAAAAATATTAAAAAATTGCAAATAAAATCATAAAAGATGGGATAAAATTGGGTGTCAACAAATGGAATCGGAGTTTATCGCTTTAGACAAAGCAGGAGAAGAAACTGAGTGGCTTCATGACTTCTTTGAGGATGTTCCGTGTTGGAACAAACCCGTACCTTCTGTAATGATCCACTGCGATAGCCAGTCGGCTCTAGGAAGGGCACGGAATGTTATGTACGATGGCAAGTCTCGTCATATTCGACGGAGGCATAAGACCGTTAGACAGCTGATCACTACGGGTATAATATCCATTGATTACATAAAGTCAAAGGATAATATAGAAGACCCTATGACAAAGGGCATACTCGAGGATCAGATGTTCTGCTTGTCTAAGGGAATGGGCTTAAAACCCAAAGTATAAGAATCAATACGGTGGTAACCCAACCTTACTGACTGGAGATTCCAGGAATTTGGTTTAATGGGAAAACTAAGCTGTAAAGGTTCAGTTGATCGCTTCAGTGGAAGCATGAGCACTTCGGATAGTGATTTCTGTAAAGAAACACCAAATCCAAAGTCGTTCCCGCAATAGACGTTATGTGCTATCTGCAATATGGGTAAATGTTAAGTTTTCAAAATCTTAAATGATCCTCAACAGTTTAGGTTAGGTTTGGGGAATCTTTTAATGGTTCCTAACACTCTTGAAGTGGGGTATAGTAGGATATCTTGTAGGAGACCACCTATTTAAGTGTGAGGACAGGCCGCCTCAAATGAACGCACTTAAGAAGTCGCCACCTAATTATTCTAAGGTGAATTAGGGCACCTGAATGTTAACTAAAAGCTGCAAAATAACTCCAATTTTATAGTCTGCGAAACTAATGAAATTCTAGGTAAGGGTTCTCTATTATCCTAAAGGGAAGTGGTTAGGCATCCTTTAAGATCCGCTAACTTGCGGTTATCCGATCAAACTCAGGTTAATTATTGTACTAAGAAAATGCATGTTTAAAAATATAAAGTTAAAATGATGTTGCAAGTATTTAATGAAATGATGCATTTGTACAAGTATACATTTGTATGGCATTAATATACATGTAAAGCTAAAAAAATATAAGTATGCATTTGTATGAAAGTTGATAAGAATGTATGCAAAGTGATTATTATGGGCGACGAGCCTAAATAAATAAACTAGCGATTAACGATTTTAAAACTAACCGAGCCTAAAAATAAATAAACTAGCGACGGGTTTCAAGTTTTTGACTACCCTATTAATTAATCTAATTCTACCTATTCTAAATATTTCAATAATTTCAGAGTACAATACTATTACAATACAGAATGAAATAAAACTGAATTAAAGAAAGTAAAAACAATAACAAAATAAATAATCTTCGGGGGTATTTGCCTTCTTTGACTTTAACCCTTGCAAGCTGTCAAGAATAAACGGTTAGAAACAATTGAATATACATAACTTCGGATCCGTATCCAAAACAATAAATTTTTTATTATGGAGGGCTCAGACTTAAATTTTGAAAAGATCATTACAATCATGTCGTGGCTGCGAACATATGACTCGTTGGTCATTTTAGTTGCCTCGCCTACCGAACATATTGGTCTCTCGGGTGAAAAAGATTTAAGTTTCATCCTTGCCCAGAAGTTTTATTTTCCGTCTTTACAACTGTGGAGGCCTCAAAAATCGACGGATATTTTTTCATCGGCCAGTGTAGTATAATATTCAAATTATTAAATCAGTAAGACAATCCGTGCACGGATGTTTAAATGCCAAAACAGCAAACTGAACAGAGAGACAAAAAAAATGTGGCATCGAATTCAATTTCATCGGCCTAAACGCAGTATTCAATTCAAAAACAGTAAACTAAACCAAAACAGTAAAAATTGAAATCGAGAAGCAATTTCTGAAAAGTCGCGATATTTAGTTTAAAACAATAAGACGGTAAAACAGTAAATATCCGTGCAAGGATGTTTAAAACAGTAAACAGAGAAACAAAAAGCGCAGCCTCGAATTTAATTTCATCGGCCTAAATGCAGTATTAGTTAAGACAATAAAACAGTAGAACAGAAAGATATCCGTCGCACGGATGTTAAAAAAAATAGTAAACAGAAATACAAAAAAAAGCGCGGCCTCGAATTTAATTTCATCGGCCTAAGTGTAGTGTTAGTTAAAACAAATAAAACAGTAATCCGTTGCACGGATGTTTAAAAAGAAAGCAGAAAAGAGAAATGAAACAAAAAAAAGCGCGGCCTCGAATTTAATTTCATCGGCCTAAATGCGATATTAATAAAACAATGAAACAGAAAAACAGTAAGATATCCGTTGCCCGGATACTTAAAACAGTGCTGAACACAGAGAAACGAAACGAAAGAAAAGCGCGGCCTCGAATTTAATTTCATCGGCCTAAAATGCAGTATTTAATTCAAACAGTAAAAAACAGTAAAACAGCAAAAAAAAGCGCAGCCTCGAATTTTATTTCATCGGTCTAAATGCAGTATTAGATAAAATGATAAAACAACAAAATATAAGATATCCGTGTATGAATATTCAAATGCCAAAATAAACCAACAGTTTGCAGTTAAAACTTCCGACCCGAATTCTGAAATTTGACCCGTCTCGGACACTGAACAGTGATCCGGCTCGGATTTCGGGTTGACCCGACCCGGAATCAAATATATTTTTGGAATTTTCAGATAACAAACAAGCAAGATATTAAAACACAAAATCTGAAAATTTATTCGAACAGGGTCGACCCGACCCGGAACAGTGAACCGACCCGGAACAGATTTTTATTTTATTTTTTTTTAGATTTCAGATAGACAACAACAAAATATAGAACATGAAATCTGGACATTTATTCGAACCGGGGTCGACCCGACCGGGTCAGTGACTCGACCCGAATCAGATATTTCAACCCGAATCAAATTCTTTCCAAATTTTCAGGTAACCAACGACACAATATAAACACACAAAAATCTGTAATTTAACCGAACCGGGTCGACCCGAATCGAATGTTTTTCAGCCCGAATCAATTTTCTCCAAATTTCAGGTAACCAACAACACACATAAAACATAAAAATCTGGAAATTCATTCAAACCGGGTCGACCCAACCCGGGTCAGTGACCCGACCCGGAACAACTTTTTTTCCAAATCTTCAGATAACCAACAAGAAGATATAAAAGCATAAAAAATATGGAAAAACTTACCTAAATCGGGTTGACCCGACCCGACCCTACAGTGAGTAAAAAAGGCAAAATAATACCCGATTTCCGACATAAGCTCCGACCAAAACTCCCTCTTTTCGGACAAAAATCCACAAAAAATCGACCCCCCAAAACAGTGAACAACAAAAAAAGGGTATTTTATGGATGGGTTTCGGATTTTGGGGGTGTAGGTATGGGTGAAGTGATGGGGTAGGTTGGTGTTGTTGGGCGACGGTGTCGGCGTTGTGGTGAGTTGGTCGGCGATGTGGCGGCAGTGGTGAGTTGGTCGGCGACGTGAGGTCACGGGTATGGGGGCTGGTTGGTGTCGGCGTCGTGGTGGTGATGTGGGTGTAGGGTCGCGTCGGCGAGGTGACCGGCGACGTGGGGTCGCCGGTGTGGGCGTGCGGGGGTGTGTGCGGCTGATGAGGGGGTTTGGGTTGAGAGAGGTTTTTTTTTGTAGGGTTTGTTTTTTTTGGATTAAAGGGAAGGGAATTGGGTATAAGAAAATGGGTGTTTGATCGAATGGGCCGATCCGATTGGGCCTCGGAGTTTGGACCGAAAATGGGTTGTTGTTTTGTGGTGGGTTTGGGGGATATGGGTGAAAATAAAGGGCTGTTGGGCTTGGTCGAAAATGAGGGTGGCCAAATGGGTTGCCCCCTTTAAAATGGGCATTTGTTTAGGGTTGGGAAATAAATGGGTTATGAGTTTAAAATATAAAAGGGGTTTAATTATATAAAAATAAAGCTTTGCAAAATTTATAAATTGTAAAGATGATAATATAATAAAATATAATATTTATGAAATGCTTGATGCGCAAATAAAAAATAAAATAAAAAATGCAATGTCGTTTTGCGAAAAATAAAATAACATATAATATTAGGATAAAAGTATGATTATGATATAAAATGCAAATGACAATAAAAAATGCAAAATAATAATAATAATAATAATAATAATAATAATAATGATATATATACATATATATGCCTATATTTTAAAATTGTTTTAAAGTGACAAAAATATTAAAAATTGCGAATAAAATAATAAAAGATGGGACAAAATTGGGTGTCAACAGATGCCCCTCTTTGGCCGGAGACGATGAAAGAGTTTTCGGACAAAGAAGTTGACTGAGTAGCCAATTTTGTCCGGATCATCTGGACTCGAGGGAAGGTTAGGGATTCGTGGGATGAAATAGAATCCCGAGGGGTGAGAGAAGTTGCAAAAGAAGGTGCAGATTCAAGAAACATTGCCCTAGTGTCGAGTTATGATGACACTGGTTGCAGATGTGATGAGATGACATCGTTGCTTAGACGTTATGCAGATGGCATCGTTGCATAGGCGCGATTGAAATTAAAATACCTGCATTAGAAGGTGGGTACCTTACTGAAAAAATAAAATACCCGCATTAGAAGGTGGGCGCCTGACTGTAATTAAATACACGTATTAGAAGGTGGGTGCCTGACAGAAATTGAAATACCCGCATTAGGAGGTGGGCGCCTGACTGAAATTGAAATACCCGCATTAGGAGGTGGGCGCCTGACAGAAATTTAATACCCGCATTAGGAGGTGGGCGCCTGACAGAAATTGAAATACCCGCATTAGGAGGTGGGTGCCTGACTGAAATTGAAATACCCGCATTAGGAGGTGGGCGCCTGACAGAAAATGAAATCCCCGCATTAGGAGGTGGGCGCCTGACAGAAATTTAATACCCGCATTAGGAGGTGGGCGACTGACAGAAATTGAAATACCCGCATTAGGAGGTGGGTGCCTGACTGAAATTGAAATACCCGCATTAGGAGGTGGGCGCCTGACGACGAAAATGAAATACCTGCATTAGGAGGTGGGTGCCTGACTGAAATTGAAATACCCGCATTAGGAGGTGGGCGCCTGACTAAAATTGAATTACCCGCATTAGGAGGTGGGCGCCTGACAGAAAATAAAATACCCGCATTAGGAGGTGGGTGCCTGACCGAAATTAAATACCCGCATTAGGATGTGGGTGCCTGACTGAAATTGAAATACCCGCATTAGGAGGTGGGCGCCTGACTGAAAATGAAATACCCGCATTAGGAGGTGGGTGCCTGACTGAAATTGAAATACCCGCATTAGGAGGTGGGCGCCTAACTGAAATTGAAATACCCGCATTAGGAGGTGGGCGCCTGACTGAAATTGAAATACCCGCATTAGGAGGTGGGCGCCTGACTGAAATTAAAATACCCGCATTAGGAGGTGGGCGCCTGAAATGACGTCGTTGTATTGACGTGATGCGTTTGTGACCCGCATGGGTTGAAATGACGTCGTTGCATAGACGTGGTGCGTTGAAAACGTCATTGTGTAGACGTGTTGTGCAGATGACACCGTTGCATAGGCGTGTTACTGATGACGCCGTTGTATGGGCGTGTTGCTGATGACGCCGTTGTATGGGCATGTTGCTGATGACGCCGTTGTATGGGCGTGTTGTAGTGCTGTGAAAGATGTAAATGACGTCATTGCCGTCAGTTTGTTGTAATATGATTTCACGTTGTGTTGAATCTTCTGCCGATTCAAACTCATGTGGACTGTGGATTGAAATGTCGTCCATGCACGAACGAAAATGTGATGCGACATCTTTGCCGAATTAAACGCACATGTTGCGGCTTCCTTGCCTTTGTCAACCTGAAGACCTGCACTCAAATAAATTTGTGAGTTTGGGGGGCAGGGGCGGTTGATTCGCATTGACTTTGTAGTTTTTGCCCTTGACGCTTGCAAGTTCAGACTGGTTTAGATTGAAGACTTAGTTGTCTGGCATTTTCCAGGTCCATTGGCGTATTCTTGCAGTGAACCCTTAAAATTTGCCCCAGTTTCTAGTATATATGAAGATGCTGAACTTCCAACTGGACAAAACCGAGTTTGTGCGGGCAACTTGCTTGTCCTGTTAAAGCAATCATGTGAGCCTATTGTGTTGTGTGCAAGATAATGGAAGAAAGATTCTCATGGTGTGACCGAAGCCGATATAGGCCGCCTACGTATCCCGACAAGGAAAATCAGGTCATAACGTAGTTCGCTGCAAGCAAAAAAGGATTGTGAAGTTTTCCAAAATGGGACCGAAGCCGATGTGGCCGCCTACGTATCCCGCCGAGGGAATCAGGTCATAACGTAGTTCATGCGGCAAAAGAGATTTGAAAGGATTTTCTAAAAAATGGACCGAAGCCGATGTGGCTGCCTACGTATCCCGCCGAGGGAATCAGGTCATAACGTTGTTCATGCCAAAAGGATTTTGTAAGGGTTTCTTTTTTAATGGGACCGAAGACGATGTGGCCGCCTACGTATCCCGCCGAGGGAATCAGGTCATAACGTAGTTCATGCAAAAAGGGCGATGTATTTGTAGAATATATATTTTTTTTTTTTGTAAAAAAGAGTGACTAGAGTTTGAAAAATGATGCAATATATTTTGCAACGTTTTTGATTTTTTTTTGTTTGAAAATATGAAAAAGACAGAATCATATTTTTGACTTCAGTTGGTACCAACAATTAGTAATGTGCTTAGGGTTCCCGTGACTGCTATCTGTATAACCAAGGCTGACTTCAGGGTAATTCCTACAGCTTCAGATGCTACCTCAGACATACCTGAGTATCGACACTTGCTTCAAGCCAAGGTTTTGACATATGCAACCTCATGTTTCAAATGCCCTCACTGAAAGAAAGTCCCTTTCTCACATGTATTTCAGTATTTTGAACTTTGGGACGTCTAGAGAAATACACTCACCCTCAGAAAGATGTTCAATGCATTTAATTGTGATATCATAGGCTTGGCCGTCATGTGAGTATCCACTAATGTGAGAACCCTCTGTATAGGATCATATAGGGCTTGTTATGGGTTTGTAATGTAGGCTTGGGGAAAGGAAATGATATCATTTGGGTAAGGAGTGACTAATCCTTCCTTGAGCGTTGGAATATGTCTGCGCTTACGTGCCTTGATGCCGATTTGCTTCTTTTTGCCCCCATTTGTTTTGTACCGACTTCTTTTGAATATCGTTTTGAGCTTCTTTTTTTTTTTTTTGAGCTTTTTTTCCTTTTTGGAGTTATTTCCCTTTTTTTTTTAATATTGTCGGGGCTTTTGAATTCCTTTTTGTGTGAAGTCGTCCCTTTTTTTTGTTTTATTTTGTTTTCCTCTTTAGGGAGCATTGCACTTCAACTCGGATCTTTTCAGCAATTTGCACATTTCTGATGCGCTCAAGGAGGTCGGGCCAAGAGAGGGATAGTGCGTGTACGCACTCAGAAAGGGTATAGGCATAAGATGTGGTTGTTAAAAAAAAGGCTTTAGGCTCAAAGGGGAAGTGCTACAGATAATGTTATTTGGTAAGCTGGAAAGGCTCAAACGGATCAAAGAAAGCCTACAATCCTTTCCTATACCAAGTGTTACTCAGGATTTCGCCTCAACAAACATTCGAGCCAAGTTCTAGATCACAATGCAATGCAATTGAACTTATTTTAAAAACTCACCACACAATGCACATGAAACGATGAGGTTGGCTTTGTTCATATCTTGGAAGCATGCAAAACAATTTTTGAAGTGTCAACACAGGCGTGAATGAGAGGTACCAAAAGAATCAATGGTTTACCACGAAGTCAGTCTTCTCCACTTGTTCTTTTCTACGCACACTCCTAACTGTGTTGGTATCAACCAAGTCCATCAATGATTCTTAAAATATATATAATTTTTTTTGTATTTTTGAATAAAGGATACCGAACCCAAATAGGGCTGCCTACGTATCTCATCTTTGACGAGAATCAGGTGTGCGTAGTTCGTGCAGAAAGTATATATAAAATGTATGTTTAAAAAAAATCATCCAAAATAGGATAGTAAAAGTAAAAAAACTGTATAAGACAAATGATTGCCCACTATGGGACGAATGCAAAGTAAAAAAAATAATTGTCCACAGTAGAATGAATGCAATGAAAAAATAATTATCCACAATAGGATGCATGTAATAATAAAAATAATTATCCATTATAGGATGAATGAAAAGATTGATAAACCAGATATGTCCCTCTCTAAGGTGTACAAGGAAGTGCTGTCGAACCCGAGAAGGGCTACCTACGTATCACACCGTACGGTGAGAATCAGACACTCGTAGTTCGTGAAAAAAAATATGTTATAAAAAAATGTATAATATAAAGGAATTATGTAACGAAAATTAAGTACATCAACTGAATTTGCAAAAAATAAGTATAGACAACTAAAGTGACGCCTCGTTGACTCTGGTGTTGGCTGACTTTTTCCAGTCAAAACATCTTCCGGTCATCTTTGTGAAAGACTTTTGGCTTTGTTCTTTCTCGGAGTATATCCAGAGATAATGTTTTAAAACGACCGCCCCCGACTGTTCGCGAGGACGATCTTCCTGCAAAAATAAGAGCACCGGGTGAAAGGAGGAAAGTCACTAAAAGAATAATAAATGTAGGAGTGTGAAAGTATGGTCAAAAACTCTCCTGATTGCTGCACGAGGTCCGAGTCTTGATGTTCAAGAACGCTTTATCCTAGGGAAGTGACTCAATTTCTGTCCCTTTGTTGCAAGCGACATGGTATGATATGTAAACAATTGAAGCATGTATTTATTGCATTAAATAATATGTACAAAGTTAAAAGAAGAAAAATAGCAAACAAATTGTGCGGGAATTAAATGTGCGTCCTAACATGCATGGAGCCTCTCTTATGCCAGAGGTGAGCCTAAACGCCAAATATGAGAGATTATGACAAAATAATCCAAGGTGTCAAACTGCAATGCTTTTGTTGGAAATGAAGACAAAACGTATGTACATTTTCCAATATCGGCATGTCATGATTAGGCTTGGATTAGTCTATCATTATCAGGCTACATATAATATGCGATGGTCGTTGGGGGAGCGAGACCCGTCGACAATTTTGCTGGATTTCTTAATTGTGGAGTCGATGCCAAGGATCGACCCACCTATGGTGTATGTATGCATGATTAAAAATAAAAGGGTATAGCTCTATCCTAAATTTACTATGATTGGGCTTACTGGACTCAAGGTTCCCGAGCGGACTACTCGAGTGAGAAGGCTACGCGGCCACCGGATGGTCCGGACACTCCGCGCATACGCCAACTCTCCTAAAATTTGGTAATCGAAAAGAATTTGCGGGTGCGCGAAACACACCTCGCGTGTACTGTGTGATAGTGTCAATTTTCCGAAGTGGAAGAAATATGAGCGGAATGCCAATTTAAGGAAAGCAATAAAAGAATATAGCAATTAAAGAAGTTAAACATACAAAATTTCAAAAAGGAAACAATTAGAAGCAATAGAATAAATAAGAAGCAAAATAAAGCGCAATAATAATTAACCTGAACTTGCTATGATTAAGAACCTGATTCCCCAGTGGAGTCGCCATGCTGTCGCACCCGATTTTGACCTGCGGGCTTCGCGACGCGATGGCGTCGATTCCCTCTGGATCGGTTAAAAATGCTTGCTTTGAGGAGTCGCCACCTAATTATTCTAAGGTGAATTAGGGCACCTGAATGTTAACTAAAAGCTGCAAAATAACTCCAATTTTATAGTCTGCGAAACTAATGAAATTCTAGGTAAGGGTTCTCTATTATCCTAAAGGGAAGTGGTTA
The DNA here is from genome assembly GCA_034509755.1 of Anisodus tanguticus. Classification (NCBI taxonomy): domain Eukaryota; kingdom Viridiplantae; phylum Streptophyta; class Magnoliopsida; order Solanales; family Solanaceae; genus Anisodus; species Anisodus tanguticus. The sequence continues at coordinate 17,786,491 of CM067540.1, forward strand.
GGCATCCTTTAAGATCCGCTAACTTGCGGTTATCCGATCAAACTCAGGTTAATTATTGTACTAAGAAAATGCATGTTTAAAAATATAAAGTTAAAATGATGTTGCAAGTATTTAATGAAATGATGCATTTGTACAAGTATACATTTGTATGGCATTAATATACATGTAAAGCTAAAAAAATATAAGTATGCATTTGTATGAAAATTGATAAGAATGTATGCAAAGTGATTATTATGGGCGACGAGCCTAAATAAATAAACTAGCGATTAACGATTTTAAAACTAACCGAGCCTAAAAATAAATAAACTAGCGACGGGTTTCAAGTTTTTGACTACCCTATTAATTAATCTAATTCTACCTATTCTAAATATTTCAATAATTTCATAGTACAATACTATTACAATACAGAATGAAATAAAGCTGAATTAAAGAAAGTAAAAACAACAACAAAATAAATAATCTCCGGGGGTATTTGCCTTCTTTGACTTTAACCCTTGCAAAGCTGTCAAGAATAAACGGTTAGAAACAATTGAATATACATAACTTCGGATCCGTATCCAAAACAATAAATTTTTTATTACGGAGGGCTCAAACTTAAATTTTGAAAAGATCATTACAATCATGTCGTGGCTGCGAACATATGACTCGTTGGTCATTTTAGTTGCCTCGCCTACCGAACATATTGGTCTCTCGGGTGAAAAAGATTTAAGTTTCATCCTTGCCCAGAAGTTTTATTTTCCGTCTTTACAACTGTGGAGGCCTAAAAAATCGACGGATATTTTTTCATCGGCCAGTGTAGTATAACATTCAAATTATTAAATCAGTAAGACAATCCGTGCACGGATGTTTAAATGCCAAAACAGCAAACTGAACAGAGAGACAAAAAAAAATGTGACATCGAATTCAATTTCATCGGCCTAAACGCAGAATTTAATTCAAAAACAGTAAACTAAACCAAAACAGTAAAAATTGAAATCGAGAAGCAATTTCCGAAAAAACGCGATATTTAGTTTAAAACAATAAGACGGAAAAACAGGAAAATATCCGTGCAAGGATGTTTAAAACAGTAAACAGAGAAACAAAAAGCGCGGCCTCGAATTTAATTTCATCGGCCTAAATGCAGTATTAGTTAAGACAATAAAACAGTAGAACAGAAAGATATCCGTCGCACGGATGTTAAAAAAAACAGTAAACAGAAACACAAAAAAAAGCGCGGCCTCGAATTTAATTTCATCGGCCTAAGTGTAGTGTTAGTTAAAACAAATAAAACAGTAATTCGTTGCACGGATGTTTAAAAAGAAAACAGAAAAGAGAAACGAAACAAAAAAAAGCGCGGCCTCGAATTTAATTTTATCGGCCTAAATGCGATATTAATAAAACAATAAAACGAGAAAAAACGATAAGATATCCGTTGCCCGAATACTTAAAACAAGGTCTTTGAAAAACAGAGAAGCGAAACGAAAGAAAAGTGCGGCCTCGAATTTAATTTCATCGGCCTAAAATGCAGTATTTAATTCAAACAGTAAAAAACAGTAAAACAATAAAACAGCAAAAAAAAGCGCGGCCTCGAATTTTATTTCATCGGCCTAAATGCAGTATTAGATAAAATGATAAAACAACAAAATATAAGATATCTGTGTATGTATATTCAAATGCCAAAATAAACCAACAGTTTGCAATTAAAACGTTCGGCCCGAATTCTGAAATTTGACCCGACTCGGACACTAAACAGTGATCCGACTCGGATTTCGGGTTGACCAGACCCGGAATCAAATATTTTTTTGGAATTTTCAGATAACAAACAAACAAGATATTAAAACACAAAATCTGAAAATTTATTCGAACCGGGTCGACCCGACCCGGAACAGTGAACCGACCCGGAACAAATTTTTTTTTTTTTAAGATTTTCAGATAGACAACAACAAAATATAGAACATGAAATCTGGACATTCATTCGAACCGGGGTCGACTCAACCGGGTCAGTGACCCGACCCGAATCGGATATTTCAACCCGAATCAAATTCTTTCCAAATTTTCAGGTAACCAACGACACAATATAAACACACAAAAATCTGGAATTTAACCGAACAGGGTCGACCCGACCCGGGTCTATGATCCGACCCGAATCGGATGTTTTTCAACCCGAATCAATTTTCTCCAAATTTCAGGTAACCAACAACACACATAAAACATAAAAATCCGGAAATTCATTCAAACCGGGTCGATCCGACCCGGGTCAGTGACCCGACCCGGAACAGCTTTTTTTCCAAATCTTCAGATACAAGAAGATATAAAAGCATAAAAATATGGAAAAACTTACCTAAATCGGGTTGACCCGACCCGATCCTACAGTGAGCAAAAAAGGCAAAATAATACCCGATTTCCGACATAAGCTCCGACCAAAACTCCCTCTTTTCGGACAAAAATCCACAAAAAATCGACCCCCCCAAAACAGTGAACAACAAAAAAAAGGGTATTTTATGGATGGGTTTCGGATTTTGGGGGTGTAGGTATGGGTGAAGTGATGGGGTAGGTTGGTGGTGTTGGGCGACGGTGTCGGCGTTGTGGTGAGTTGGTCGGCGATGTGGCGGCAGTGGTGAGTTGGTCGGCGACGTGAGGTCGCGGGTATGGGGGCTGGTTGGTGTCGGCGACGGTGTCGGCGTTGTGGTGGTGATGTGGGTGTAGGGTCGCGTCGGCGAGGTGACCGGCGACGTGGGGTCGCCGGTGTGGGGGTGCGGGGGTGTGTGCGGCTGATGGGGGGTTTGGGTTGAGAGAGGTTTTTTTTTTGTAGGGTTTGTTTTTTTTTGGATTAAAGGGAAGGGAATTGGGTATAAGAAAATGGGTGTTTGATCGAATGGGCCGATCCGATTGGGCCTCGGAGTTTGGGCCGAAAATGGGTTGTTGTTTTGTGGTGGGTTTGGGTGATATGGGTGAAAATAAAGGGCTGTTGGGCTTGGTCGAAAATGGGGGTGACCAAATGGGTTGCCCCCTTTAAAATGGGCATTTGTTTTGGGTTGGGAAATAAATGGGTTATGAGTTTAAAATATAAAAGGGGTTTAATTATATAAAAATAAAGCTTTGCAAAATTTATAAATTGTAAAGATGATAATATAATAAAATATAATATTTGTGAAATGCTTGATGCGCAAATAAAAAATAAAATAAAAAATGCAATGTCGTTTTGCGAAAAATAAAATAACATATAATATTAGGATAAAAGTATGATTATGATATAAAATGCAAATTACAATAAAAAATGCAAAATAATAATAATAATAATAATGATATATATACATATATATGTCTATATTTTAAAATTGTTTTAAAGTGTCAAAAATATTAAAAATTGCGAATAAAATCATAAAAGATGGGACAAAATTAGGTGTCAACAATGATGATGAATTTAAAATAAGGAATGTACTTGGGCCGATTTCTGAGTAAATGATGGAGAATGATGAGCTAAGGCTCTGTACGTAGTGGAGAAATATCTGGAGATGCTAGCTTTGATTAAATCAATATTGCAAGATCTCTTCTTGAGTAAGATTGATGAAATTCTTAAAGTTCAGACCATAGGGAGCTGCAACGCAAAGCCTCTCTGCTTTGTCCAGAAGGGGTCAGCCTCCATGATTCATCCATAATGTTTTGCACTTGTGCAGCCTCAAGAATTGCACTTGAAATAGAAAACTCAAAATGAAATAATCAAATACTGATAACGTGTTATGAAATAATAATAAAATATAAGGTAACAAAAAATATAGCCAAAGAAGCTAAAGGGAGGGGGAGAAATTTTGTTGCTCTTCCAATTGATATACAAATGAACTGAATTGACTTTCTATTTATAGATAGAAAGAAGCAGCTGCAAAGCTTTTCAGAAGTTGTTGGCAAGCTGCCCGCTTGAGCTACTTGCAAGTTATCTGCTTGACCTACTTGCAAGCTGCATGCTTGATTACAAATCTGAGGAAATTCGTCTCAAATCAAAAGAAGAAGACTCCGCACCTTCAACTAATTCAAGCAATTCAGTCAGTAGGAAACTGCCACATGACTTTTTAGAAAGCTGCTGACAAACTGCTTGTTTGAGCTACTTGTAATTTATCTATTTGAGTTTATCCAGATGATTGTGTATATGAATGAACATCAATAATACAGTTTATTTATAACAAATAAGGATTTAAGTTATATAAATTGAAAGGGTAAGAAATATTTATATTGTGAGTTTAATTTTAACAATTATAGCAAGTTATTATGAATTTTAGTTATATTAGTTTCTATGTACGTGTACGTCCCAAATCAATTATTTCAAAGTTAGTACTAACATTAATTTTTTTTATTTGTATCATTAATTTATATGAAGTAGGAAATATTTATTATTACTAGTACTAGTAGAGTGTAATATACTAAAAATTTATTGAGTATTACATAAGCAACACATAATTAATTAGGCTGAAATTTAGGGAAGCAAAGAGCCAAAAGAGAATCTCAAATCAATCAAACGAAGCTAGTGCAGCCGTTGATAAGCTGGTATTACAGTGGGCTTGTTTTGTTTGTTGAAGTTGTTTTATAAATATGCACCTTTTTAACCCTTAATATGATTATTATTATTTTACATTAGAAATAAAAGTGTATTTTAATAAATGTGCAATGACGATAAATTTCATAAATTATGAATGAGTTCTTTTAACTGTGGTGCTTTTTGAAAGAAATAATTCCTTGATTATTTTTATTAATGAAGAGGTCTGTATATATAATATACAATTTCTAAATATAAAAAATCATATTCCTACTATAATACTAATATCCTAATTACTCTTGTACAAGACTTCTACAAAATATGATAAGTAATATAAATATACACAAATATACACACACAGTTTCTATCACACCCCCGCAGTCATAGCGGGCGGTTGTCGTATGCTGAGACTGTCCCTAAAATCTTCAAACAGAACCAAGGGAAGACCCTTAGTAAAGATATCAACAATTTGGTACCTTGAAGGGACATGTAAGATACATACTTGTCCACAAGTTACCTTTTCGCGAACAAAGTGAATATTCATCTCGATATGTTTAGTGCGCTGATGTTGAACCGGATTTCCAGAGAGATAGACGGCACAAACATTATCACAGTAGAACAAGGTAGCTTTCTGAAGAGGAAAGTGAAGCTCTAATAAAAGATTACGCAGCCAACATGACTCAGACACTACATTGGCTACTCCTCGATACTCGGCCTCCGCACTAGATCGCGATAAAGTAGCATGATATTTTGCGGACCAAGAGACCAATTTATCACCAAGAAATATACAATAACCAAAGGTTGAACGTCTGGTATCTGGACATCCACCTTAATCAACATCTGTATATGACACGAGAGTATAGATTGAGGATGGATATAAATGCAACTCATAATCAAGTGTGCCCTGTATGTATCGTATAATTCCTTTGATCGCATGCATGTGCTCAATCCGCGGATCATGCATAAATAAACACACCTGTTGAACTACATAAGTAATATCTGGTCTCGTGAATATAAGATATTGAATATCCCCTGCAATACTATGATAGTGGGTTAGATCTTCATATGGTGTGCTAGACGTAGCACTCAGCTTCGGTTTGGTATCAACCGGAGTAAAAGAGGACTTACAAGATGACATGTCAGTTCTCTCAATAATCTCAGCCGCATACTTCTTCTGTGATAAAAATAGACCACATGCATGACGAGTGACAGCTATTCCCAAAAAATAACTCAAGGGCCCCCAAGTCTTTCATAGCAAATTTTGAACTGAGAAATGTCATGATAAACTTGTGCAAACTATCAGAAGAGGCTGTCAAAATAATATCATCCACATACAACAGAATGTATGCTAGACAAGTACCACGACGATAGATGAACAGAGAATGATCAGACTTGTTGTGAGAAAACCCAATAGTGGACACATAATCTGCAAACCTCTTATACCAAAAGGACTTCTTCAGCAAAAAGACACGGTGAGTATAATTGGGGTCCTTAAAACCCAAGAGCTGATGCATGTATATTGTCTCCTTAAGATCACCATGTAAGAAACCATTTTTCACATCCAGCTGATGAATGGGCTATGCTTTCGAGAGTGCCAGACTAAGCACAGTGCGAATAGTTGTTGGTTTGACCACCGGACTAAACGTCTCTCCACAATTCACGCCAACCTGTTGTGTTTTACCATCACCTACAAGACTTATGTCTCTCAAAAGAACTGTCAGACTTTTCTTTATGAGTAAAAATCCACATAGAATGAATAATATTGAAACCAGGCGGACTGGGCACCAACTTCCACGTCTTATTTGCAATAAGAGCATTATATTCATCATCCATGACCATTTTTCAATTCGGGTCATAAAGGGCAGACACATGATTACGTGGTAGGGGTGATTTGTTGACACTAGAATTTAGATTAAATCTCTTTTAGGTTTAAAAATACCACGTTCACTACGAGTAACAGGCCTTTGACTCAAAATAGGAGGGGACATGTTTTAGGTAGGTGTCGGGTCGGGTAAAACTGGGCCAGCAGGTAATGGGCCTGCTAGCCCAGTGGCAGAAGGATGTGACGGTAAAACTAGGCTAGCAGGAAGTGGGCATGCTGACCCAAACAGTGGACTTGGGTGGACTACATTTGGGTCAGCAGGCAGTGGGCCTGCTGGCCGAGAAGCAGAGACAGGATCAGTAATATTTAGGCCAGCAGGCAGTAGGCCTGCTGGCTGATTTTGGTCACGGGACTGCTCGGATAAATGGTGGATAATATACGGTGAGAGCTCATCATCCAAAAAATTATACGAACTAGACACATAATTATACAATTTAGCAAACGGAAATTAGGTTTCATAAAAAATGACATGGCGACTAATTATGATTTTATTAGACGATAAATCAAAACATTTGTAACCACGATGATTAGACGGATAACTGAAAAACACACAAGCGGTAGAACGGACTTGTAGTTTGTTAATTGTAATAGACGGGAAAATCGGATAGCACAAACACCCTAAGATGAGAATACGAAGGATACTTATTATAAAGAATTTTAGGGGTGATTGATATGCTAAAACTTTGCTAGGGAGTATGTTAAGGAGGTAGGTAGTCATTTGTAATGCATGATGCCAAAAGGACGGAGGTAATGAAGCATGGGCTAGTAAAGTTCGGACAATATTATTAATGGTACAAATTTTTCTTTTGACCTTCCCATTTTGAGAAGACGTATGAGGACAAGAAAATCGAAAAGATATGCAATGAGTGTCACAAAATTCCCGAATTGCCCATTATCATATTCCCTACCATTATCACATTGAATGTTTTTAATTTCCCGTTCAAATTGGGTACAGATGAAAGCTCCAAATTTTAAGAATGTGGAAAAAACTTGAGATTTTTTAGACAAAGGAAAAGTCCACAAAAAATTAGAATAATCATCGAAAAATAAAACATAATAACGATGGCCCAAAGAACTCAAAATAGGAGATGTCTATAAATCACTATGAATAATGTCAAAAGGCATCGACGTACTAGAAGTAGAGGCTACAAACGGTAATCTAATATGTTTCCCGAGAGGACAAGAAGGAAAAATATGAGTACTACGCGTACTCTTACAATCAATAAAATTATCATTTTTGAGAGAAGAAATAATAGACGACCTTGGATGACCCAAACGTGCATGTCACAAAGAAGGAGCAAGAGCGGCAAATCTAGAAGGTGTGGCTTGATTTGTAGAAATGGTGGTGGTGGTGATTGAAAAATCTCTCCCCGACTATTACACCTCATTAGAGGTATCCCCGTCGTGAAATCCTTCACAAAAAAACCAAAAGGGTCAAAGATAACAGAAACTCAATTATCAGTTGTGAATTTTCGGACATACACCAAATTTTTAATTAAGTGACGGGCATGAAGGATATTTTTTAGGCCTAGAGGTGGATGTGGGGGGGACAAATTTGTGTGACCATAACTACGAATTGGAATTGAATTGTCATCACCAACAATTATGCCACGATTATTGCTCAAATTGAAATAAGATGAGAGATTGCCTTGGGCGGACGTCATATGAGAAGTGGCTCCGGTGTCCATATACAAATTTGCATCCGAGGGATTTAATCCAAGTGTATGTATTATGGCCTCAATATTTGTATGTGTCGGACTGGAAACTGGGCCCGCAGTAGCAAAGGCCTGCTGAGACCGAGGCCCAAGCAGGCCAGCCTGCTTTCAGGGCCTAGCCGACTGCTTGGGCTGGAACTGGGAATTGGGCCTCTGGCTGGCCCAATTCGCTGGAACGCCTAGGCAACTAGGAAAGGCCATGTTGGGCCACTAGCCCCCACGGCCATTGTGTAGTGGCCCAAGGCTGCGACCAGTGGTGCTGCGGCCGAGCTAGCCCACTGCCGCCATATCCGCCACTGTTTCGACAACCGCCACTGCCACTGCCACGACCGCCACCGTGTTTCTCGCCACCATTTTTTCGATTTTGACCATTTTTGTTGCCACCATTGTTCCGGTTTTGACTAGAATTGGCCGAGAATGAGTGAGGGTCATCAGACGTAGCCATCATCATGACAGAATTAGCTCTGGTAGCCGCCTTTTTAGCCAAGCCTGCCTCTTCTAATGTGAGCATGGAACGGGCCTGATAGAACAGTGGAAGAGGATTAATTTAACGAAGAAGCATCTCAACGCCATTATAAGCCTCGGATAGGCCTGCAACCATCTGAAGAACGAGACGATTATTAGTAACGGGCGCACCAACGTTCTTGAGTTGATTCGCCAATTCCTTCAGTCTTTTACAATAGGCTGAGACATTCGGAAAATCCTCCATATTGACATGGAAAAATTCCTGCTCAAGAGTGATGGCACGGGAATTTTTGTTATCTTACAATGTATCACACACCCGATTCCAAGTTTTCATTGTCGTGGCATCGGGTTCAATAATCGTCTGCAACAGGTCCGTAGATATAGTGGAATAAATCCACTGGAGTACTGTAGCATCAATAGTCGTTCATAATTTAGGGTCATCATCGGCGGTAGGCACTTTATCCTTACCTGCTTCCGCGGGGATGATGTGATGAAAGACTTGATGCGAGCGTGCGTGAACTTTAAATAATTCTGCCCATGTCGCGTATAGGACGTTTTCCATCTCAAGAACGATAGGGATGTGGTTCTTGATGTTGGAGAATGTAAGGGCAGGATGAAACATGTTCTTTGAGGAAGACATGAGGAAAGAGCAAGAGGAGAATTAGAGATTTTTGGAAGAGAAAAAAAACACTATGAAGGGAGAGGTTGGCCAACGGCCATTGGAAAGTAGGGCAGCGGAAGGAGGAATTTTGGAGAATGAAAAATTTGTCCTAGACTGTTGATACCATGAAATAAATAATCTATTGATTATTTTCATTAATGAAGAGATCTATATATACAATAAACAATCTCTAAATATGAAAAATTATATTCCTACTATAACTAATATCCTAATTACTCTTGTACAAGACTTCTACAAAATATGATAAGTAACTTAAATATACACACGGTTTCACACACACGGCTTCTATCACTTTTCAAAACCCGGATAAACTTTTACTATTTGTTTCTCCATAATTAGAAATTGAACTGACAAATTCATTTCAATTTGGATCCTCAATTTGAATTTATGCAACAAATAGATTTTCAAGATATTAGTTTTATGTCAGTTATAATTGTAAAATTTAAAATTTTAAAGTCAATATTTAGAAATTTTCTTTAAAGATAAGTAATTCTATTATTTAGGAGTTTGTTGTTGCATATATATATAGGTCTATACATTGATATTGTATCTTGTTGAGAAGCCACGACAAAAAGAAGTTATAGTTTAAAAGATGAACTACAAAAAAAAAACTTTAGAAAGATGAATAATCATACTTTTTTACACATTAAAGTTAAAAATAAAGAGGAGAAATGAAAGAGGACATAAACGGGGCGGGGCGGGGCGGGGCTTAGCGGGGTAGGACAGGGCAGGACATATTTCTGAAAAATGCTAAATGGGGAAAGGCAGGGCGGGTCGAATCCTTAGCAGGTCAAGACTTGTCCTGCCCTAACCTGCCCTATTGCCATCCCTAGTACTCCCTTTGTCCCAATTTATGTGGAACAATTTCCTTTTTAGTTTGTTCAAAAAAGAATGTCATTTTTCCTCATTTGGCAACTATTTAATGGCACCATCCCTATTTTATCCTTGTTGGGTCCTATTTAATTTTAAAGATGTACGTATTGTGAAGAAAAATCAATAAAAGTAGGCACAAAAGTAAGGGACAATTTGGTAAACATAACAAAGTTTTCATGTATTTCTTATACTTCGTACTCGTTCAATGATGCCGCATAACTTAGGACGGAGGGAGTAGTAAATAAATGACTTTAGAGCCCTATTCGCAAAACTACTACTCGAGTCTTCAGATATATAGCTGATCATTAATTTGCCATAGCTACTCAAGCTAAGAATTATCAATGAATCTTGATATGGAATACATAAACTATGGTTCTGGTTGTGTCATCGTTGATTTGTTTTACTTGCAATATCATCCCTCATGAAGTGTCCAAACGTTTTTCCTTTCTCTGCACGTAAATAAGCCGTGTGGCCGATTGATGAGAAATTGACAAAGTCTAGTGATGAAATAAAGAAAATAAGGAATAAAATACATCCATGTTGGCATGTATAGTGAATATGGGATCATTGCACTTTTGGTCAGATTATAATAAATTCCGATTGTGATCCTTGTAATATTTGGTTAAGGTTTCATCTTTAAATTATTGTGATCCTTTTTTATATAGAAAATACCTTATGTTTAAACAATTTGTAGAGCTATACTACCTCAAATACGAAGTAACTGTACGGCTTTAGTATATGGCATCGACGATTAAATGAATTGACACTTAACAGTTTGATATATTTGTGATGATTAATGGCGAAATGAATTAAAGTACGCATATCAATTATTTAAAAATTAAATGTGTCTAACAAAATCAGAATTTACCGGTATCTTTGACAGATTAAAAGACCAAATTTCGCATAGTAATTAAATATGTGGATTTCTGACTTCTTATTTTTCTAATATGTTCCAAAATAGTATTAATTCAATATTCACCTCAACATTATCCAATTAGATGCGTTAAAGATCAAAATAGCCGGTCGGATAATTCTTCATTGATCCTAGGAAACAACGTACAAAGATTTTAGAATTCCATCACTAACCGGAGTTACCATTAACGATTTTAATGGAAATGTAAGATTAATGCCACATGATAGTTAATTTGAGAAATTGCTTTTGCTAATTTGAATTGAAGGGTGATATAAAATCGATCTATTTCCGGTATCATATCCATAGATAGCCCATATTTCTGTTTGGCTATAAAAAGAGAAAAGACAGCAAAATGTGCATTTTGGATATGCACCATGGTTTAGGGTCATTTGCACTTTTTTCCCGAGGCCATAAGTTCTTTATGGGATTCACTTGGTCCCTATTTCGTACTGGTCTTTAATTTTTACCCCTCAAATGAAAGTTATGCCTTCTGGAACATAAGTTCATTAAGGGATTCGACACAAATTTTTTGTCGGATCCCATAAGTTCTAAGGAAGGCATAACTTCCATTTGAAAGGCAAAAATTAAAGATCAGCCCATTTGAAGAGCAAACCGTGCAATTTCTACCATGGTTTACCACCGAAAAAGCTTACTCACGTTTTGTATTTTCACGAATTCAATAAATATAAAATCATGTCTTCACATATATTATTATCTGTAGATTACTTTTAATTGATTTTATAGTTTTTTATGAGTTTATTTTTAGTTTTATGTCTTTTTTATTCATATTTTTTACTCTTTTGTCAAACCTGGTTTTTAAAACGCTTTTCTTGAGCTGAAGGTCTATCGGAAACAACTTCTATATCTCACAAGGTGCGGGTAAGGTCCGCATATACCCACCCTCTCCAAACCCACTTGTGGGATCACACTAGGTATATTATTGTTGTTGTCTTTTTACTAGAGATCTCTATTTTTACAATAAGAGATCTAAAAATAACACACAAAAAATCTTTATAGGGTCATTTTCTTCTATATAAATTATAAAAGTTAAAAAGGCTATGTTCAATCATTTCCTCCTATAGTTTACCTGCTATATTTTTACTATTCATTTCAGAATTTAGATTGTTATCAAGTTAATTCTTGTGTATTTTTGGCCGACTAGTATGTTTTACATTTTTACTGTAGTAAAACAAGGTTTTTATACTAAGATAAAGTATTAATTTCCTATTCAAGTGTAATCATGTCTTTAGTGCCACGACGGCCATAATTGGTTATGAGGAAAATTCTAAAAACTTGAAGACACCCTGCTTTGTTTTTCTCCAATAATCATTTGATGCTTATAGATAACTTAGTTTTTGGTCTATTTATTGTGATCAAGAACCAGAGTCATTTTACCAAGGAGAAAAAGACTACTAGTAAATATTTTGCTGTTAGGTTATAACACTTGTACAAGAAAGAATGAAGGTTGAGATAGAAATCATCTCCAAAGTGACAATCAAACCATCTTCACCAACTCCAAATGACCTTCACCATTACCAACTTTCATATCTTGATCAAATTATTCCTAATATTTTGATGCCCCTTGTTTTTTTCTATCCAGCAGACGTTAACGATAACTTCACTAACACACACAGATCAGATCAACTCAAGACATCTCTATCACATGCCTTGACCAAATTCTACCCTCTTAGCGGACGTCTAGTGGCCAACTCCCATGTCAATTGCAACGACGAGGGCATTCCATATGTAGAAGCCATAGCCAAATGCAGTCTCTCGGAGTTCCTTCTTGATCCAGTTCCTAATGAACTTAACAAGTTCATCCCTTGTGATTTACATGATGTTAAAGATATTTGCTTACTAGTCCAGGCAAACTTTTTCCAATGTGGAGGATTGGCTATTGGTATAGCCATTTCTCATAAGATAGCTGATGCATTATCAACTTTCATGTTTATCAATACTTGGGGAGCTATTTCAAGAGGGAAAACCAAAATTCCTAGTCCAATATTTAACTCTTCCATACTATTTCCTCCCAGAGATACATCAGAGTTCAAATCAAGTATCAGAATTGGGAAAAACAATATTGTGACTAAAAGGTTTGTATTCTCTGCCTCTAAAGTATCAGCACTTAGAGATAAGTACACTGAAAAGGGCACTGGAGATACGAGACCTCCCTCGAGGATTGAGGCTTTATCAGCTTTCTTATGGACTCGTTTGATGGCAAGTATTCATGCTAAAAGGGATGAAAACAAGATTTATGGCATAGTTCATACAGTGAACTTACGTACCAGAAGCAATCCTCCGTTGCCTGAATCTTTATTCGGGAATGTAATGCAAGTAGTTGTTACAGTACCAGCTATAGATAATAATAGTACTAATGAGCAACAAGGTTTTGCACTAGTGAAAAAAGTGAGAGAAGGTATAAAGAACATAAATAGTGAATTTGTCTCAGATCTCCAGAAGAAGAATGATGACAATCATTTGAGTTTTATCAAAGAACAAGCAAATGAACAGAGGAAAGGTGGCTTAGTCTTGTTCAACTTCACTAGTTTATGTAGATTGCCTCTATACAAAGCTGATTTTGGTTGGGGAAAACCAATATGGGTAGGATCAGCGAGCCTTGTTCTCAAGGATGTCATTGGTTTTCTTGACACAAAATCAGGTCACGGTATAGAAGCCTGGGTAAATCTCAAAGAAGAATACATGGTTACATTTGAAGCTGACAAGGAGTTGCTTTCTTGGTGTAGTGACTGATCCTAAAATTTATAGGATGGTATTATATAGACATTTACACATACTGCTGCTTTTAGTCCCTTGATATGTTGCAAAATTGGAAGTTAGTTTCTTGTATTCTTTTAATCTTTTTGGACACCATTAATCATCTTCCATATGTATTGATGGACACACTATCCAACTCCTACGTCTAACACAAAACTAAGCTCTAAAAGGCTACAAGGACGCCAAAAGACCCTCTATTCTCATGACCAAAGGCTTTGCAACAAGTAAGACCAAATTAAGAGGAAGGTGAATTAGGTTTTACACACAGAGTTTAGGCTAAGAAAGTCCTTTGTTTAAAAACATATTCGTCAAAATAACTTTAAATGCACTTAAAGAGACAGATCGATGAGAAGGAACAGGTTTTAAACAAACTTCACACACATAATCAATTGCAGTTAGCAGTCTGATAAGAATAAAGATAGATTATCGGACTAGAAACTCCTTCACACAGAAAGAAACAGAATATCGCATATTTGAAAAGGAGACTTTAAGAGAAAAATGCAAGCACTGCACTTAGTATAGAGGGTGCTTTGAACTCCTTCTGAACTTATATTCATCACCTTTTGCAAACCAAACCACTTTTACAGCCTTCTTCACCTCCCAAAAGGTTATTCACCTTCTTTTGCAACCTTCAAAAAGGTATATTTCCCCAACAATACAATATTCTCCCTCTATTAATCACAAGAGTAAGATATAAATACGTCTATCTCCCAAGAGATGAATATAGTTAACAAGTCATAAAGCACTATATTCTCAAGGCAGAAAAGTTAAATGGCTCAACCTATTGAAAAGTTTTCTGTAATTCCCTCAAAAATGTGCTAAGATTTTCTAAAAAATCTTCCCTTTTTTTTTCTAATGAAAAATAATTCAACAGGAAAGTTTTAGGGGGGGGGGGGGGGGGGGGGGGGGGGATGCTTAGTATCAGCCAATTAAAATATTTAAGGAAATATCACTTAACATAAGGAGATAAGTTTGAATACAATTGGACTTTGCAGATAGTATCTAGATTTTACCTTCAAATTTTTATTTTTGTTATTATGATTTGTTCTTTTGTAGTTAGTACTTAGTAGTATACTATTGTTTTGATAAGGCATCATGTAGCTTTTGGTTCTTTTCTCCTATAAGCCAGCTAATGCATACAAATGGACTACCCTGACAAACTTGGATCATATTCAAAAACATTTGCTGGGATCATTCCACAAAAAGCCAAATAAGAAACAAACAAATAAATAAAGAAAACCTTGAACTTACGGCCTTCCTAAATGATTAGCTGCAGCCAGCAATGTTCATTCCAGCTTTAAGACATTCTTTCATAATCAATTTAACTTTGTGGTTTTCCAGTTAAGACCAAACATAAGCTACTAATCTACTATCCCATCAGCTTCTGCAGCGTCTCTGTTTGGAATATATGCAAAGAGCGTCTCTGTTTGGAATATATGCAAAGAGTCTCTTGAGCAAAATCCCAAACTTACATCTTATAATCTATACCTCATCTAAAGAATTACAAGCATTTGTTGAAGAGTGGTATTTGCCAAAAATTTACCAAAACAATGAAGGTAAAGATGTTCAACTAAGTATAATGCTGATAAAAATACTTGCTCCCATATCATTTCCAAATTTCCAAAGTTAACACATATAAACAAATTATAGTAACTACTACAGCTACCAAGAGAAACTGACCAGGGGAAAAAAGCCAATGACACACAAAATCCCTTTTCCCCTTGATAAATTCATTGCTTCCAAAATTGTAAATTAACCAGAATTATGAAAATTAGAGAACAAGGAACAACAAGCATATCTTAATATTATGTTCGAGAATGCCCAGTGGATGGCACAAGCACAGCTTCATTACTTGTAGTATTTTTGGCAGCAACTTCTTCTAATCGTTTCCATGTAGCTTCACGTCTTGATTTAATCTCATCTTCCTTCAATTCGTCTTCCTGAAACTTGTGCAAGCACTCCTTGAATAGATCAGGATCAAGATCATAGAATATTTTCCGAATATTCAGTGACAAACTGTGAACAGCCTGATTCCAATGGTTTCTGGCATTTCTCTCCAGTGCAGGAAAGATGATAGGCAGTATCACCTTTCGATTTTGCTTTATCAAATTCTCAATATGATCGTTGTTCCACAAGAATAAAGCCCTTTCCGCAACCTATAGTGAAGACAAACATTAAGTCTTCTGAATTGGCAAATTTGAAAATTAAGCAGAGCAAGCAAAAAAAGAATATTTGAAAGGCTTGTATGCAAGTTTTTTTTCCAAATAAGCTCCTGCGGCAACATGATAAACACATGACACAAGGTCATGATCTTCTTCTCATTCTAAACATTCTGAGTTCACAAGAACAATATCCGTCAACCAAAATTCGTGAAAACTCATTGTGGAAAACATCAAATAACTTAATTTTCTGAAGATACCTGAAATTTTCATCCAGACTAAAAAATACAAAATAAATGAATGGAACTTTTATTCTACAGAAATCTTTAGTTTGTCAACTTAGCAATTAGTTATACGATATTTAGAATCAATAATTGGGAAAAATATTGAAGAGGATGAGAAGAAGAGGAAATAGCACTTTTAGTCCCTCAACTTAAACAAAATTTCAATACTGACCTCCTAAATCCCACTAAGCATATTTAACCTTCAACTAACTGACAAACTTTTTGGTCTGTTAGTAGAGGGACAGAAAAGCTGAGCTAGCTCCAAGCAACATGTCGCGCAACATAAAGCAGCATGCATCAACATGCAGCCGGTTCTGGCTTCAGTTCCACTTTACTGAAAAGTTGATCATTCTTGTCATAACACAACTTTAAGATTACTCCAGCATAGACAAAGATTTGTACTTTTCTATTACCATCCATTATCAGGTTTGACCACCCTTAAGGATAAAACGACTGCATGGTTTTCTCTTCTACTCTTTATGAAGTGATACCCGAGGTATTGATGGTGATTTTATAATCTCGCAGAACAGAATGTGATACGATGAGATAGATAGTAAGAGGGATCTTGAACTAAGAAATAGACCCTAGAAGCTAAAAAAGGCTATCCTGAGCAATTGCAATAATCGGGTTCATTGATATTCCTGGTATAGTAGATGCTATTTTATGAATAGTTTCAATCAAAATTCCATCGATTGTAGCTAGTGATTGCCCGGGTTCGCCACTAGGTGGAATCAGACCGTCGGCTCTCAATTGCTGCTTGATTACCTATGTCGGTTGCGTTGGTAGAGTGTGCTCTGGAACTCCAACACTTGGGTTGAACAAAAAAGGCTCTTTTGAATAGAAGGAAGTGGGAGATCAGAGGTTATTTCGGTAAACCGATGCATGAGCTGAGGCTCCTCCTTTTTCTACTTCTTCTTCCAAGTGTAGGATAACCCCAAGGGGTTGTGGGTTTTTTTCTACCAATTGGGGCTCTCCCTTCACCACCCCCATGGGGATGGCATTTGGTGATCTCAGATGTGTCGATATCAATGGTGACTCATTATTTCGATGAATCCCTAGATACTCTAAGATCCTTTTTCAAACCTGCTCCCATTTCGAGTCAAGAAAAAAACGGCTCGAATGGTACGATCCCTCCGTCACCCCAGAATGAAAGGGGTGATCTCATAGTTCTTGGTCCACTGATGGCATCAAGAAGACACAAATAGTACAAAAGATAACAAGTATAAATATGAATTTGTTAGCTCTATTACAGTGTGCCCTATACTAAAGATAGGGAGCCCAAAAAGTCCAAAAAGGTGTCAGGAAAGGCGCCAGGTGATTTTATAAGGTCAAGGATTACTCCAACTATATAAACATACAAGACATCTAGCCTTAAGAAAGTGAGTTGGAATTGATATTCCATCAAAAGACCTACGGCTCCTTTCTATCTAGACACACCAAAAAAAATACAGGCAGAAACCTTTTTCCAGATTTTCTTCATGGACCTACAAACTTTCCAGGAACTCCAGCATATATAGGCATCCTTAATATGCACACGTCCACAGGCATGACCCAACTAAGTCCAAAACCTGAAATGAACATGTTCAAAATATCTGTAACAATTGTAGTGTAGTAGGAGGTATAGAAACAAGTCCTGAATTGTCAATATGACTTGTTCCTAAACATTGTGTACATTTCTATCAAAAACAGGTCATGTTCCGAATATCTGCAACAATTGTATAGTGTAGTCAGAGGTGGTAGAATCTGGGATTGTGTGGATTTCCAAAGAAGCATAGGATTTTGTCAACAATGTCTCCACATCCCCTGCTGTATTTTGATTCTAGGATAATCACCGCAGATTCCCTGTCCAACAACCAAACTTCAATCCTCACTAGATGACCATAGTTGTTGTAGCTTTTGAGATACTATTTATGTGTATTCTTGTATCTTCCTTCCATCTCCTGCAATGATCCCCCGCCCCTGGTGATGCCTATGTAAGAGCATCCCAAACCTATCTTCATCTATTCTAATTCTGCTAGTAGATCTCCTGGTGCGCTCATAAGTGTAGACCATCTATCAAAGTTGATCACTAATATTAATTGACTCAAAAGACTTTTCCCCAGAAATAAAGAAGATCCTCTCTTCCGTCGCTAAAATGGGAGTGAGAAATCACCGGAAATGAAGTTTACCAGGGAAAGGAAAGAAATAGAAAGTGAGTTTAGGAGGAGGCCCATTTCCCAAGAAAGAATGTTCTCTTATAGTTCCCCATCTCTCTCAATCAGAACGCTTCACTGACAGAGAAAATGGTTACAACATGGTTTTCTCAAAATCACTTAAATAAGGTATGTTTTCATTTCTATCAAGAATTTTACATAAGGTATGTTATCATGAATTCGAAGCTTCAAATGAAAATAAACCTACATTTGCGATATGCCCATTGAATTATCATAACCAATGTTCTCTGAGATACAAGCATCCTCTCCTGACTACAAATGCTCCCCAAGTTAGCCCAAGTAATACAACAACAACATGCCCAGTGAAGTCCCACAACATGGGGTCTGGAGAGGGTAGAGTGTACGCAGACCTTACCTCTACCTTGGTAAGTAGAGAGGCTGTTTCCGAAAGACCCTCGGCTCAAGACAAAACATAAGCACAAGAAAAGCAAGAGAAACGGTCAGACCCGGACAAGAAATTTAAAGCAGTATGAAAATGATGGTAACAAAAGCGAATAAGCCATGATAAATAATTCTGAAAAAAGAAGCAGTAACTAACGCAGGTAAATAAGATAAACAAATTACACGAAAGAACATACAGCAGCAGAAATCAAATGACAGAGGACTATAAAACAATACTGCGCCTACTAGTATGATAGGCTAAGCAGGGCTACAATAATAACACTACAACTACCAGTATGTAAGCGTAAGTAGGACTACGCTCAACTACCTACTACCCTTCTACACTAATCCGTGTCCTCCAACTCCCTATATAAGGTCATGTCCTCAGTAGTTGCACCTGTGTCATATCCCGTCTAATTACCTCTCCCCAATACTTCTTCAGTCTACTTCTACCCCTCCTGAACCCAACCATAGCCAACCTCTCACACCTCCGCACTGGGGCATTTGAGCCTCTCCTCTGCACATGCCTGAACCATCTCAACCTCGCTTCCCGCATCTTATCCTCTACCGAGGCCACTCCTACTCTGTCCCGGATCCATCATTTCTAATCTTATCCCTCCTTGTATGCACACACATCCATCTCAGCATCCTCATCTCCGCAACTTTCATCTTTTGGATGTGCAAAGTCTTGACTGGCCAACACTCTGCCCCATACAACATAGTCGGTCTAACCACCACTCTATAGAACTTGTCTTTTAAATTTGGTGGCACCTTTTTATCACACAAGACTCCAGATGTGAGCCTCCACTTCATCCACCCTACATCAATACGATGTGTGACATCATCATCAATCTCTCAATTTCCTTGGATAATAGACTCGAGATACTTGAAGCTTCCTTTCTGGAATGACCTGAGTACCAAGCCTCACCTCCACGTCTGTCTCATGATCGCTCTCGTTACCGAACTTGCACTCTAAGTATTCTGTCTTGGTCCTACTCAGCCTGAACCCTTTAGACTCAGAGTCTGTCTCCAAACCTCTAGCTTAGCGTTCACTCCGCTGCGAGTCTCATCAATGAGGACTATGTCATCTGCGAATAACATACACAATGACACCTCCCCTTGAATTTGTCGCATCAGTCCATCCATCACCAAGGCAAATAAGAATAGACTAAGAGTTGATCCCTGGTGTAGCCCCGTCATCACTGGAAAGTGCTCCGAGTCTCCTCCTGTCTGTTCCCTGATCTTGGCTCCATCATACATATTCTTGATCGCCCTAGTATACGCCACAGGTACACCTCCAACCTCCAAATATTTCCATAGAAGCTCTCTATAGACTTTGTCGTATGCCTTCTCGAGGTCAATGAAAATCATATGTAAGTCTCTCTTCTTCTCCCTATACTGCTCCACCAACATCCTAATAAGATGAATGACTTCTGTAGTCGAATGCCCCGGCATGAATTCAAACTAGTTCTCGAAAATAGACATGCCTCTTCTCACCCTCATCTTCACGACCCTTTCCCAAACTTTCATAGTGTGGCTTAGTAGCTTGATATCCCTATTGTTGTTGCAACTCTAGATGTCACCTTTGTTCTTGTACAAGGAATCATTGTACTCCACCTCCATTCTTCGGGCATTCTTGCCGTCTTAAAAATGACAATAAACAACTCAGTCAGCCACTCCAAACCTGCCCTGCATGCGCTCTTCCAAAATTCAACTGAGCTCATCAGGCCCGGTCGCTCGTCCCCTGCGCTTCCTTCGAACAACACCCTTAACCTCATCAACCTTAATACTTCTACAATATCCAAAATCCAAATTATAATGTTTGGATATTTAGCTAACCCAAGTAATGTTGTACATTAACCCAACTGACATATGCTATTTATTTGACAAACAAGTTTAGTATGAAGAGTGTATTGACTGGAAAAATAGGTTTAACATGGTAAATAATGTTCTATTAGATTACACTGTCAAATACCAATTACATATATCATGCCTAGGACAGATTGTCAGACAGAGCGCACTATTTAGACCCTTGAGGATATGTTGAGGGCATGTGTCCTTAATTTTAAAGGTAATTGGGATGATCAATTGCCTCTCATCGAATTCGCCTACAATAAGAGTTATCACTCTAGTATTAAGATGGCATCATTCAAGGCTCTGTATGGTCACAGGTGTAGATCACCAATTGAATGGTTTGAAGTTGATAACGCAGAATTGTTAGGACCAAATTTGGTCTACCAGGCTATGAAAAAAGTCAAGCTGATTCAGGAGTGTCTAAAAATGGCTCAAAATCACCAAAAGTCCTATTCGGATGTACGTCGTAAAGATTTGGAATTTCAGGTCGATGATTGGGTATTCCTAAAAGTTTCGCCCGTGAAAGGAGTTATGAGAATTGAGAAGGGGAAACTCAGTACACGCTATATTGGGCCATATAGGATCCTATGAAGGATCGGGCAGGTGCTTATGAGTTAGAGTTACCTTGAGAGTTGGAGGTTGTGTACCTAGTGTTTCACGTCTCTATGTTGAGTTGTTCCCACAGAAATTACAGGAGTTAAAGATAGCCTGTCTTATGAGGAGATTTCAGTGGCTATTCTTGATCGTCAGGTTCGCAAGTTGAGAACTAAGAAAATTGTTTCAGTGAAAATGCTGTGCAGAAATCAGAAAGTTGAAGAGGCTACATGGGAAGCAGAAGAGGACATGAAGTCCAAGTACCCCCATCTTTTTGAAGAGCAAGCAGAAAATCTTGAAGGTATCTAAGCTTTTCATTCCGACCTTATATTATAAGCTATATGTTTTCAGTATTCATTCAGTACAATACTTATTCGGTTTAGTACCTGTACCGTTCAACATTTATTCAGTTAAGTATTCATGTGTTCGCGGCAGTTCAGTGCCTGCACATTTTCATCAGTCACATTTAAGATCCAGCGTTAGCTATATTTTATAATCAGAACCATCATTCGAGGACGAATGATCCCAAGGGGGAGATAAAATAACATCCCGTAAATTTGGATTATGTGTTAAATGAGTATTAATGTGACATTTTAGAGATGTGAAGTGCTACCAAGATGAGTTTGGGTGAAAATAGTTATTTTGAAATCAAGACGAGTAGTGAGGTTTATAAGATTCGATAGAATCGGCTAATTTTACGATAGGTCTGCCTTCCCGCCCGATTTTGTGAACATCCGTTGAGAATTTGAGAAAACATAACATGAAAGTTGTAGATCTTTGAAATACATTTCCAACGATATATTATGAAACCCAAACGGAGTTGTGTGCTGGAAGTTATGGCCATTTTACCGAACACTGCGCAGAAGCCAACATGGCCACCTGCGATGGCCTGGCGCCGTGCGTACAGGCTGGTCGCACAAAAATGCCCTCTCTGAACTTGACCTGCATGGGGCCACCGCGGTTGCCCTGCGTCGTGTGCCCATCGCGAATGGATCGAATTCCGGGTCAAAACTTTGGATTTTCGCATTTGTCTTATATTTAAGCTTGGGGTTTATTTTCCTAACATCCGTAATCACAAAATATCACCCTCAAGTAAGAGAGAACAAGTCTCAAGCCTCAAGAACCCTCCAAGGTAAGTTCCTTAATGATTATAACATGAATTCAAGTTCTTAGTATCCTTCTAACTTGATTAAAACCTTTCTAATCCATAAAATTGCAATTGAAACGTTATTGTCGGATGAGGAGCTCTAGATTTCGAATTCAATCTTCTTGAACATTAAAAAGGTATTATCTTCATCCCTTAGTTGATTATAGTATTGGATTAATAATTATAAACCATAGATTCTTGAAATAAGCTAATGAGTTTGATGAAGAAAACTATATGAACTATTGTATGGGATGTAAATTGCTCGTTTTTCCCTTCCCCGCGAGTATAGCATGATGAGCCCAAGTTACGGCAGCTCCGGATGAAAGGGAAATAAGGGTATTAAGAAAAGGGATTTCCCAAGGATCTAATCATATGGGCGATGAAAGAGGATGTTTATTTATCTATTTGGGATTTTAGAATCACCCAGAAACAAGAGGATGGGAAATTGGGTGTAGAAACACCATTAATAAGGGCTATGGAGCTTTATGCCCACCAAGTGTTTGATAAAATGCCTAGATGTCCAAAACATAAGAATTGTTGCTAATGTTGATTCCATTGACATGTATTAATATAGATTAAAGTCGAAAGGAAGTGACGAACGTTGTATTACGCTCAAGAACCGGAAGTTAACGTATGTGAGGCTAACTCTCTATGTTTGGGAATGTTAATAATTTTTCCTACGCCACGTTCTTTTATACGTTACGAATTTGCCTCAGAAATATAGTTAAGCTTAGTTCTTTGAACAGTTGCAAAACTTCTATTCTCTAGTTTCGTAAGTCGTTCGTGACATTCATTTCGAACATTGTGAGCTCAGTACGTAATCAATATAGACTTGTGTTTGATACCCATGAGTCCCAGTCTAGAATACTCGGCATGTTTGTAAACTATTTAAAGCTTCAGTTCTCATAATCAATTCATGAATGCACGTCTCAGCGAATTATTGCTCATTATGTCAGTATTGTACCTTTCAGCATGATTCTCGGTTCTTTTATGTAAATTGTTTAATGTTGAACACCTGTATTTTGGGCCCGAGGCCAGAGATATACTTGGACCCGAGGCCACAGACATATTGGGCCTGAGGCCACAATTTATCATTTTAATTAAACATGTGATTCTCCATCTCAGAACAGGAAGTATTCATATTCTTTACTTCTTTTGTTCACTTTAGTTATCAGTTATCGGTTATCAATTCAGTTTCAGTACATTATATGTTTATTGATTTGGGTTGCCCTTTCCCGAGCACTCCAAAGCTATTTATTCTTTAAAATGGTTTTACATACTAGTGCAATTCAAATGTACTAACGTCCCTTTGCCTGGGCCTGCATCTCGCGATGCAGGTAACGATTTATAGGTTGACGACTCAGCTCGCTAGGTTCCGATATCAGCTGATTTGGTGAGCCCCAGTCTTTCGGGTGTTATCTTATTTACAATCATTAGTTTTTTCAAACAGTCAGGTACGCCGAGGGCCTTGTCCCGGTAACAGTCAGTACTTCATTATTCTTAGAGGCTTCATAGACTAGAACAGCAGTCAATCAGTACTTAGCAGGCTTGTGTGTTAGCCATATCGACTACGTTCATATACTTCAGACTTATTCCGCATTTATGATTTATCAGTTAGGTTTTCAGTATCTCAGCATGTTTATCAGTTAGGTTTTCAGTATCTCGGCATGTTTATCAGTTATAGTCCGCATTTAGTATACCACATATGTTGATTCAGTCAGCCAGTTGATTTGTTCGGTCACATGCAATCAGGCACTGAGTGTCGGGTTACGTCCGGGCCATGGTTTGGGGTGTGGTATTTAATAATGGGTCAAATATGGGCTCAACCATATTCAACCTGCTGAAAATGGATTAATCATGGGTAAAATATGGGTTTGTTTTTGCTCAAATTCGGTGTCCATACTAGACATAGTGATTCTTACCATTAGTTAGCACTTAGCATGCCAGTCCAATTTGACTATACTATCAAAATCACAAATAGAAAAATAACTTTTAAGTTTGACAACTCAGTATGTAACAGTAATATTAGTGCAGCAAAGAAGTAGATAGCATGTAATCCCAGATACGACCCAAATTGTAGCCACGTAATCTGAATTATCACTTCTTTTTGTTATATAGAGGAACTATTTACTCATCGATTATTACCTAATTTGTTGAAATATTAGTACAGAAATCCTTTTAACAGAGTAATTTGTCTCCTCCTTTCAGCTTCCATTGCTACCACTCCAATCATTAGACTTCCAAAGAAGAGGTTCAGTTAGCATCTTATACCCTCTTCTTCCAGTCAATTCTGCTGCACTCCTATTCTAGCTTAACCGTCTAATTACTTAAATTGAAGGCCTTAAATAAAAGAAAATATGATTTTGAAACTGCTTTTTGTCTCACTAGCCTACACACCAGGCACCTGTACAGTGTGGAGCGATAGTTGTCCAGAGAAACAAGCCGTGTTAAGACGTGTACAGTGTATTTTTCCCTGCTTTTTCCAGACCACTCTCACATGGACTAGGTAAGAAGCACAAAAGTCACCCATGTGTTTGACATCAATGTACCAAGATCAAAGATCCTAGCGGACCATGCTTTCGCATGATTAGGCGAATAGAGGTTTTCATGAACAGCTGACAAGAAATTTCTCTAATTCTTTTCCAAGCAGTATTACTGAATTTGGTATTATACAATCAATACTGCATAGGAATTGACATAGAAAAGTTACTGAAGCTTTTCCATTAAGGCATACTGTAGTTGTTACAAGAGACTAGAGGTAGGAAGGAAAATACGTTTTGATGGAATTAAAAAATTTCTTTGAGCACAAGTCTGAAGGACCTTTTGGCACTACAGACTAATTTGTCTGGGGTATTTGAGCTATCTATTATTTTACTCTGTCCTCAAGTCACATCACAAAATAGGCAATATAACCAGATGAACAAAGTATGGTGAAATGCAACAATTTGGAGTAAAATGCATTCCATAATAGGAGTGCAGAGAAGATTACATACTCTAAGACAGATCAGGCAACCAGAACAACTAATCAGGAAACCTTCCTCTGGAGAATAATGCAGAACTTTAAGAAAAAATAGTGTACATCGTTTTGCTTATTAAAAAAGAGCGGGAGAGGGGGGCAAGGGAGGATGAGTAGCTGTATCCTGCATCTCAACCAGAGTTTTCTGAATCAAAGGTAGCTTGGTTAAAGGTAGAGTATTTCACAGATCATTTGTCATTAAAGAGAAAGCCTAACATGCATGGAAGAAAAGGACCCCCCGCGTGCACACACAAAGGGGCTCTAAACATCTACATACCCCTCAGTTTGACTTTGTTTGTCATAGTTTGACTTGGCAAAAAGTTTTAATAAAGAAAAACTTTTGAAACTTGTGATGTAAATGTACCATAACATTTGTGTGGCTATAAAACTTTTGAATCTTGTGGTCTTAAGCATGACATAACATTTGTGTGGCTGTAAAAGCTTATGTGTCATTATTCTTGGAACGGACTAATAAAAAAATGTGTCTATTGAAATATGCAACCATCTCATCTAAAAGCTTAAATTGTTAGTAGAGAGAGCACACTTTTATTTAGTTAATTTTGTCTTCATGCGCCTCACATGCGAATCTGATTTCTTTTCATGGGCCGAGCACGTGGAATTCTTTTTATCATAGATCGCGGTGAGACTCGAATCCATGACCTTTGCATGCTCTGATACCATGTTAAAATGTGTGACTCTCATCTAAAAACTTAAGTTGAAAACGTACTTTTATAGTTTTATTTGCTTAATTATGTCTTCAATAGTGCCTAACAAAGTGGACCAGAGAGAGTACTTGATTGTTAGATGCACCAAATTAGACATAATCTTTTACTTTAATCATACTATTATAACGCATGACCAAACCAGCCAAAAATAGTTGCTTCAATGACCACGTTTCGGAGGAATGAACAAGAAGACTGGTCTTACTACAAGAACTCCAAAAATGCAAGCACCTCGAATAAATGACAAACCACAGCTTCAGATCTTCATGCTATTCCTCAGCACCGACATTAGTTAGCACAACCAAAAGGGACTATCTTTTTCAATCTAATAAGCATGTCTTACAGCCAAAATCCAAAGATCCAACATCAGTAACATGCTAAGCCCAACTTTAACCTCAATTCGTAAATGGTTGTACATTGAACTGATGTAACTGATGGCAACAAAGATATACATCATCCATATCTGCCCATGCAGCTGCACTGAAGCAGTAGCACTGGTAAAGCAGAACTATCTGGGATTCATTACAGTTTTACAAGTGCGGAAAAACCATTAAATGATTCATCCATTATCACTGTTAAAGGTGAATGTGGTTGCAATGTTTCGAAATCTAATTTTGGGAAATGTTCAGGTCCTTTTTCAATAAGCCCTTATGAGCAATACTAAAATCCCCCATCATCAGCAGTGGCGATTCTAACAAGGGATTCAAAAAATGAAAAACGCCAAATCAAGTAAATTTGAGCCACTTTCGCCACTACACTAAAAAAATTAATTTCAAGGAGATTAAAAATTTTATACATATCGATATATAATATACAAAAGAATTTACTTTTACTCTACTGCACAGTGCAACTTTTGGATGATTCAATTCCTTACATTTGACTGCCACTGATCAGCAGATGATAAAATGGTTTAAAGTATTTAAACCCATAAAGGTACAACACATCTCAATGAGCAGGATGGAAATCAAAAGGGACACAAGCTCAAGAAATAACAAAAGCCCTTTTCTTCCTGCCCAGTTTCTTTTTTTTGCTGATGTTTTCTCTATTTTAAGAACCAGAACTATATTTCATTTTTGATACTTCATATTGTTAGTATCTTTTTAATGGAAGTAAAGTATTATATTTATATTAATACCCATCCAGAAGATGCTGAATAAAGTACATCCTTACCAAGAGCCTCTAGAGCTCCTGTACATATGGCTTTTATGCTAGAAAGTTAGAAAGTTAGTTAGGTAATTATCATTACAACAAAGAAAAATATGCTAGAAACTTTTGACATTTTTTATGTTTTTAGTTGTTAAACAACTATAGTGTTTGCTTGCCATCTTACTGTATAAAATACCGCCTATTCTGTCAGTACTCAGCAGTATAGAATAACAGATAACTACTTTACACATTTCTATTCATCTTCTTATAATGGAACTAAACTACATTACACAGCATGGGTTCCCATGCTAAGGTGTGATGAATGGGCAGAGAATAAACTAAAATAATTCGGCACCATCCCATCTCAAACTCAAAGAGTAGCAGCTCCATAATAGCCTCTGACAAATACTAATGATATTTCTTAATTTTCAGAATATTTAAGAAATCAACAAGCCCACTACTTCATAAACCAACTCATCTCTAGACACCATAAGACATGTTGCACATTCACGAATTGGAAACACAAACAAAACTATGATCATCACAACATTGTGCCCTCAAACAATCAGAGAATATAAATGCCTCATCCAAAAGGAAGGGGAGGGGGCAATATGGTAGGGGGAACTTCCAGATCATCCTAAACGAAAAGAAGAAAATTAACTGGCTAACTGCAAGAAATTCAGTCCCTTGAAAAGGAAATTGTCTACTTGAAGAAGAAAACAAGCTTTGGCAGGAAAGAGAAGAGAAGAAAATGAAATAGAAGAATTGCATATCAGTCAATTTTTCTAGCTTCAATTATTTTCTATTTTTCCATTTTCCACCAGACAACACATGGCCATTGCAAGTTGTGAAACATAAACATACTGTACACAAAGTATACATAAAAATCAACATCGCCTATAAAGAAAGAAATTAGTGCTGTTCTATAATGCATTTCATACATCCAAGTAAACATAATAAATAGAAGAAGTATATCTAGACATACCTGGAAATGCAAGCTAGTCAAACAATGAGCAATTCGAAGAAACAATGGCACCATACACCTTTGGAAATCTGATGGTTGAGTAGCTTCCAAGATTTCCTCCAACTCACCAAGGAACATGACCTCTTTTGAGCTATTTGTTACTGGCCAATACTTTAACAATCCCCTAATAACTGTATCAGCAAGCTTGCAGTCTTTCTCAACAAACTGTGTCATACAATAAGTTAACTGTTGATGGTACATGGCTAAGCATTTGGGTTTATGCAAGGGAATTAATGTCCGGACAAGAAAAAGTTTGTGTTCTTCTTTTAGTGGCAAAGCAAACCCATTGATTATGCTGCCCAGAATTTCCAGAAGCTCTGCAATCCCATTATGTTTTTCAGTCTCAAAAACGAAACGATAAAATATGTTATTAATAGCCTTCCTAATGTAAGGTCGGTGAACCATGAACTTCCCATAGACACGGTGCAGTATTATTTTCAAGTACTCCCTCTCCCTAGGATCCTCAGAGTCAAAAAGATCAAGCAATCTGAGAACAAAGGAATGATCTATATATCTTTTGGCAAGTTTTGCATCAGTTTCGGTTGATGCAACAAACCTCAGTAGAAACTCGTACACAATCTGCAGATGTGGCCATGAAGGATCCATTGCAGGTTCGTCCTCTTCCACATCAAAGGCCACCGTCTTGTTCTCTCGAGGCTGGGGCATGAGTTCCCTGAACAAATTTGTAGACACCATCTTTACTGCTACTTGCATCACCACTTCTGTAAATTTTACATTTGCAGACGTTACGTACTCCACAAGCTCCAATAACGTCTGTCGCTTGATCTCCTTTTCTTTAAGATTCTTTGTAGGATCAGTGAAGTCAAACAAAACACAACACATATTGAGCTTCCTAATAAACAAGTTCTGCTTCTCAGAATTCGGAACATCCCTAAAACTTGGCAATGCATCGTAAGAAACTGCAACTAGATTCCCATTAGACTTTAAACTCCCATCTCGAACAAATTTATCCCCCGTTGAAGCTGAAACAGAATAAGGAGCTGAAATAACAGTATTAGCTGATACTCCAACCTTTTTGTTTCCTCCATCACTTTTCTTTGAACTCGTTGAAGAACTCGAACTAGACGTACCACCAGCCGTATTTGACTGCTTTTTAGAGTTCTTCTTACCAAATAACTGCTTCATCATATTTCTCTAACCACCCAAAATTATAACTTTGCAAAAACAAGTAAATATTCAACAAAAACTCAATAAAGTCATCAAAATAAAGTCAATTTCTTCCTCAGGTGAAACACACACGCCACGAGCTCGAAATTCCGAAAGGGTCAGCACAAAATGATGATTAATCCATCAAACAATCCAAGAAATCACTCAAATATCTATCATCTTCAACTTATTCCAAGAAAGGGGTAAAAAGAACACTTTTTTTCAACTACAAGAAACAAAGGCCTCAAAGATATTCCAACAATCAAGAACTCAGATATTGAAAGCCTTTCAGAACTACAGATCAAGAATCAAACAATACATGAATCAATCTAAAGAAAAAGCTGAGTTCTTGGAAATTCAACAACTTTATTAAAACCCCATGTGTAAAGTTTGAGCCTTTTGACTTAAAACCCGTGCAAAGCCACTTGAAACAGAAAATTATATCAGTATTAAATTCAAAAAAATAATAATAATAAACCCCACCTTTTTCAACTTTGCTCTACGACTAAACAATCATACCAAATGGGGTTTACAAAATAAAGTATATCCCCACACGCTCTCTTCACTTTTTCAATAATCCCCAAAAACAAAGATTGAATTTTTAATAGAAATAATTGTTGAATCAATTTTGGGGTTCTTGATTTTTATGTTTTTAATATATTTGGTGTTGTTTGTTGACTGAGTAAATTATTGTTGGAATTGTATGATATTGTGACTCGGACCAAACGACCAAAAGCCCAGTCTAATTCTCTGTACTTTCTTAATTGGTAATTTGGTACCAAGTCAAATGCCCAAACCGGACGGAAAGCAACTAACATATGAAATGATATTGAAATGTTTAAAATATTCTGAATATATTTGCTAGTATTATTTTATAAAAGAAAACTTACTCCTTAATTTTATCCATTCACAAGGAAAATTTAGAAAAATAATTGCAATCTAGTGGACTTAATTACAGATAAGTCACAGGACTTATGTTATAACTAGTGAATTTATCGTACTACGTGTGATCTTATTGAATACTTTCTTGAATTTAAAGTAATATTTTCCTAATCAAATTTTGTTGATCAAACAACTAATTAAGCTAACCTCGTCAATTATACATGCATTTAGGTTTAATGAATTAAACTCTTGTTTTAGTATCACGATAAATTAGGATATTTCATGATGAGGCAGAATATAAGATTCATAATCTTACATTGTTCCTTTGTTAGGTTAAAGTGGCAATAAAACATCCTTCCATCTAGCTTAGTAAAAAGTAGAGCTGGTCAGTGGGCCGGGTCGGGCCGGTCTCGGCCCGAACCCGAATAGTTAAAAAAAATTGTTGTATCGGGACTCGAACCGAGACGGGACAATGTCTCATCCCGACCCCTCCTGGCCCGCCCCAGTCCCGCCTGTCCCGGCCCGATCCCGCCCGAAATCCCCCCTTTTGCAAAAATAATTGTTGCACCAACGACCATTTTACATTTTGGTCGTTGTGCAACGGCCATTTTTGGCCTCCCCCCTCCCCCAACCCCCCTACTCCCTTAATATTTATTTTTAACCCCATAAGTTATTATATTTACACTTTAACCTAATTTTCCAACTATAAATACCTCATTTTCTCTTCATCTTCTCACAAATCTTCCTACAATCTCTCAATCTATCTCTCTACAAGTCTACATTGTCTACTAAATATTCAATTTTATTTATTCATTTGGGAATTGGGAGTGAAGTTGGCAACTAGCTTGAGGATCTTCCATCGAGCAAAGTTTTAATTTTCAACCTCTCGATTACACGTCGACGTTACGTCGGCGTTTGGTACATTCGTTCCTTCATTAAATTATTATTGTTTGTTTATTTTAATTAGCGCACTTAATTTCATTTACTTTAATTATTTATTAGTATAACTATAAATTATAATTGAAGGATTTAAACGTATGCTTACGAGTAGGGGTCAGGCTTCTTCTAGTAGGGGCAACAAGGGCAAGGGTACTTCTTCTAGTCATCCTATTCCTACACATGATGATTTTGTTGATACTGAACATTTTCCTACAATACCATTAGATTTAGACGATGAGCTATTTTCTGGAACTCAAGAAGACTTTAATTTAGACGATAATCTTGATGATACACCCACTAATGTTGATGACAACACACCCACTAGTGCACCTTCAACTGAAATGCCTCTTATTCCCCCTAGTATGAAACGAGGTCCAGCAAAACGACCATTAAAATCAAATGCATGGATATTTTTTGATAGGGACGTAGAGAATCAAGTAGCTAGATGTAAAATTTATAAAAATGTTTTAAAATTTAAAACTGGAAAAGGTCGCGGTGGGACGGGGGGTTTAATGAGACACGTAGTAAGGGCTCATCTAGCTAGGTATGCCCAATACGAGGCTTCAAAACCGGGTGCGCAAACGCCCGCTCCATCAGGACAAGGTTCACATACTGATACTGTCCCGGACCAAGTACAGGGTCAAATTAACCCTATGACATGGGAAATTGTAGGCCCTAAATACAATAAACATAGAGATATGGAAGCAATAGCAAAATTAGTTGTTGTGGAGGGTTTGCCTTTTTCATTTCCTTCATCTCCCGGTTTTATTCATTACATTAGAGATTTGTATAATCCCGCTTTTAACGATTTTCCTAGATCAAATGTTAAGAGAGATGTATTTAAATTTGCACATGAATATCAACAGTATTTACGTTTTTCATTATATCATTTTAATGGCAAAGTGGCTATCACTTCTGATATAGGCCGTAGTACTAACGGCCATGATTATTTAACGGTAACTTGTCATTGGATAGATTATAAATGGTCTATGCAAAAATGTATCTTAGCGTATAGATATATAGATGATAGGCACGCTGGTAATTTTATTGCAGAAAAATTTATCAAGTGTGCGATTATTACAGAATAACCGATAAAATTATGACTATTACATTAGATAACGCTTCTTCTAACAATTACGCTATTACAATTTTAAAAAATAGTTTAACTCCATCTTTTCCAGATCATTTTCATATAAAATGTGTGTGTCATATATATAACTTAATTGTAAAGGATGAGCTATCACTTTTTGAAGACATTCTCAGTAAAATACAATTTGCTATAAACTTTATTTTAAAAAATAATAGAATACAACGAAGAAAAGAATATAAAAAAACTTGTCACGATTGCCAACTACCTTATAGAAAAATTCCAGAAGAAATACCCACTAGGTGGAATTCTTTATACGAGCAAGTACTTGTTGCTTATGACTATAGAAAACCTATAACTTTATTTTATAACTCTCATAATCAAAATCCAGCTTATATGGTTGTAGATAGCGATTGGGTAAAAATTTCCGAACTTATTGTATTTTTAGAGATTTTTTTTCAAGCAACAAAAGAATTTTCTGGTATATATTATCCTATTATTTCAACTATGTTGTTTTATATAGCTCTAATATTTTTATTACTTAGTGAATATATGGAAAAACCAGCTTATATGGCAGCTATTAAAAAAATATTTATCAAAATTAAAAAATATTTTATTCTTATTCCCACTATTTATATTATTGGTGTTGTATTAAATCCGACTATTAAAATAGACGGTGCTAAATCACTTATTAAAACTATTTATGATTGTATAGAAGTACTACCACCTCCAAGTCCCAAAAATCCAAATCACCCACCACATATTGAACAAACTAAAGAAGAAGTGTTGTCTAGCGTAGAAGACCAATGCAAAAAAGTATATAGGTTTTACCAACAAAAAAGTGCTAGTAACCTACCGGCTTCCATACCATCTTCTTTTTGTTCAACACAATCTCACAAAAGACATGCTGTTTCTGCTGCTAGTATTGAAAGCCTCAGAAATAGAATGTATGGTCGTACCGCTACTAACCAAATTAGCGAGTTTGATATTTTTATTTTGCAGAGTTCTGTACCGTACCAAGCAGTTCTCAATGAAGAAGGACGTGAAGACTTGCTGAAATACCGGAGGGGAAATAAGAAGACCTTTCCGACACTTTCAATGATGGCCCGAGATGTTTTGAACATTCAAGCGTCATCAACTGCGTCTGAAAGCGCTTTTTCTGCCGGCAGATATCAAATAGGAGACCACAGACACTCATTAGCCAGAGACAACTTGGAGATTGTAGTATTATTCAGAGATTGGATACGAGCGGAGCAGAGAAGGTGCGGTCAACCGGAGATCAACGAAGAAGAAGACGAAAACTACAACGAAATCTTATCCGAAGGTGGTGGAAGCGACGTGGATCAATTTGACCAATAAATACCAATTCCAACCGAAGAACCACAGGAAGTTATCAAGAAACTAGAATATGTTTTTCAAGAATGTAATTTTTTTAATTGCAATTTTATTACGTAATTTACAACTTTTGGACAACACCACAAAGTTGCAATTTCGACAATTGTATTTGTATTACAAAAAAATGATGTCTATTAAATAATATAAGAGGCACAAAAACAGCCTTGGGATGTTTTTATTACACTATCTTGTCTTGTTTAATTATTGAGTTTTTTATACATATGTTATTAAAAAAAAGAAGAAGGAAAAACCGCCCGGATCCCGATCCCGCCCCGACCCGATCCCGCCCCGACCCGATTCCGACGGGATAGCGATCGGGACGGGACTTCGGTAAATCCCGCTAAACCCGATCCCGCCTGACCCACCAGCCCCGATCCCGCCCCTTTCACTGGTCCCGCCCCAACCCGACCCCACCAAACCCTGTCCGCCAGTCCCGAGCCCGACCGACTGGCCAGCTCTAGTAAAAGGAGTTTTTTGCTTATGATGAATTCCTTTTGAAGACAATTTAAATTGTCAACGGGATAATAATATTTTTAAGGACAGAAAATGTTTTCAAACAAAAGCAATACAGGTATACGTGTTAATTAGAAATATAAAAGAATTATAAAGTAGGAAGAGACATCAACCACTCTTCGTTAGAAACTGATTATGCTCACAATGTGGTAAAGACTTATTATGGAATATTTTTTCTTATTCTTCTGTTTATTTTATCATAAAAGATACTCTAGTTGGAGTACTTTCTTCAAACAAATTAAAATGTAAGCTATACGTGACTCACTTTATCTGACAAACTCCACTAGTACTCGTAGTCTAATCAGCAGAAAATATAGACTGAGTACGAGAAATACATGTACTCAATATGTATCATAAATCGACAATAATGACGACGTAAGTAGAAAATCTTCCTTATCTTACCAAGTTTTAGTCATTTCGACCAGAACCATCCAGTTCCGCTTCAAATAATAATCAAATTACAGGTAAGGTGAAGAGCATTTTCTATCCTGATCAAGCCTTTTACATAGTCAAATAATCAAGAGAATCAAATAAAGAATCAATCACATAACTGAATAAGAAAATAAAAATGCAATGCAGTATGCTCCGTATACACATAGCTTCAGGGATTATACAGAAGATGTGACCCGTGAAGGACTTGCAAGTTTCATCTACCACCCGACATCAATACAGACCTCTCAGGTCACATCGGGTACATACTTCAAGGACCTACTCATGCTTAGAATCATATAAAGCTCTTACCTTTATGCATTATAATGCAACCTGTTGCAAACGTGCGACTATATCCCTTTATAACCAATGCACAATGAGCATCTAAATATGAACAATTCAAAAAATTGGACTTGATAACCAACAATTCACGTAAGCTCATCAAATGCCAGACTTTAATAGCCAAAATTTCTATTTTTATTCACATAATTGCTTTTCAAGAATAGACGACGTTATTAAGGATTTCACACAAACAATCAAGTATAAGTCAAACAAGGCTTTCAAACTCACATAATCAACAATCATACCAAGCAAATAGATTTAAAACTTCATCCAATGCCCAAAGGCTCACATGCATATCCACGTCACCAGTCTATTCTACTTTTCATTTAGTGATACAACTACACTGGTACTCGTACCAAGGCCCGTCACATCACGGGTATGAGACCCCGTTAAGCCCATAACCCCTCATTATTCCAATTTTAACCTTTAATTAGTGAAAATCTTCCTCAAGTGAAGTCAAGTCTTAACATATCTCGAAGGCGAAGGAACGTGTCACGAACCTCTCAAGTAACCGTCTTTCCCTTCAGAGATGCCTCAACTCGATCCAATCTATAAATTGCGTGCTCTACATGAGTAAATGAGTCTATCGACACTCATCTTACTATACTTTACCCAAAAGCCCAAAAATAAACCTAAAATAGTCAAATCTGAGCCTCAAGGGTAAAATTGGAAATTTATTTTAAAAACAGTTTACCCATAGCCTAAGTAAGATAAATTCACAAAAATCATTCAAAACTAAGCATGAATAAACCATAAGTTTCATGAAAAACTCATTTATAGGCTAGGGCTAAATACCCTCAAATTTCTAACTTAGAAGCATGATTTAATTTTTAATTAATGAAAAGAATCAATGGTAATTGAAAGATTTAGGGTTAGAATCTTAGCGCCAAGCTTAGACAACCAATACCCACTTGAAATATCTTCAAACCAAGCTCTAGAACTTGAATTGTGAGGAAATGAAGTTTAAAATCAAATTTGGGGAAGAATATCACTGCCAATGATCCAACCCATCGCGATCGCGGACAACCCAATCATGATGGGTCTCCCGCGACCCTACCCATGCTTAACCTTCTGTGATCGCGAGGCTTGATCCGCGATCACTATTCATCGCGACTCGGACCTAGCCCATGTGCTATCATACGTGACTGCGAAGGGTCTCACCACCATGAAGACCAGCTCCTCGCCCACCTCGTGATCACGACAGCCCTCCACGCGATTGTGAAGGCTTATCTGGTCTGCACCAACAATTGATATTTTGTGGTTTCGACACCTAAAACTAGTTCAGAATCCCCTCGGACACAAATCAAATATGCATTTAAGTAATAAAACACGCTACGGACCTGCTCGAGCACTCAAAAAAATAAGAAAAGGTTGTCTTGACCCGGTGTTGACCATGGTCAGCTCTTAACTTAGAATTTCATTAGTTTTCAACCTGCGACCGAAATTAAGCCATCGGGATCCGAACCAACAACTCGACTAAGTAATAAATCACGTTTCGGACCTAATGAAATCGACGAAACTTCGATAGAGATGCATTTACCCCTAGGTTTGACTTTGGTCAAATTTTCTCAAACTCTTAACTTAAAAGCTTCCATTTTTACTAAAATTGATCCAAAACCCACCTGATTGCTTCGAAAACCGTGTCACCCATCTCCGCAAGTAATAACTATCAAGACGAAGCTACGAAAAGAGTTAAAATGTATAAAATGACATGGAGGATCATTACAATTAAGATTTAGGACGAGGGCGAATGACCCGTGGTGAGGTCAATGGTGGTGGTGGGGTGGCGGTGAGGGTGGATATTGATGTAAAGTATATGCCTTAATTACTAAAGTCTGGATCTATTAAATTAAATTAGAAGTAGATTTCTCAAATGGACGGAATCACGATCAAGTACTTTTTATCATCTACATTATCTCACTCACAAGATAATAATACATAAAAAATTGATCATGATTCAAAATTTTACTTCTAATTTAATTTAACACGACGTATCCAAACTTTAGCAATTAAGGTATGGAGCTTTTGATCTATGAGTTTAATTGAATTTAAATGAATATGTTTTCTGCCTTTCATTTATTATTGTGTATAATATATATAGTGTTACATGATTATTTATATGGCTACAAACTAGATAACTAATCTTCCTAATTACAATTGGAATATAAATTAACCTAATATAAAAGATATACAAAGATATGAGAATATTCAGGAAATATTCTATCACACTCCCGCAGTCGAAGCGGGAGGTTCTCGTACGCTGAGACTGGCTCAGAAATCATCAAAAAGTATGCGGGGAAGTCCTTTATTAAATATATCAGCAATCTGATACCATGAAGAAACATGAAGGACACGAACTTGTCCACGAGCCACTTTTTCACGTACAAAGTGAATATCCATTTCAATGTGTTTAGTTCACTGATGTTGAATGGGATTGCCGAAGAGATATATCGCACTGACGTTATCACAGTAGACTAATGTAGCCTTGCCAATTGGGTAGTGAAGTTTCAGCAGAAGGTTTCGTATCCAACAAGACTCAGAGACAACATTCGCTACTCCTCTGTACTCGGCTTCGGCACTGGATTAAGATAGAATTGGTTGTCATTTAGAAGACCAAGAAAGCAAGTTATCTCCGAGGAAAATACAGTAACCTGACGTGGATCGACGAGTGTCCGGACAGCCACCCTAATCAGCGTCATAATAAGAGGTGATACTAGAGAGTGTAGACTTGTACATGTGTGGGCCAAAGTGAAGAGTACCTTGTACATAACATAAAATACGTTTGAGTGTATTCATATGTGCATCCATCGGGCTGTGTATTTATATTTATTGCACGACATGGGATATATCTAGTCTCGTAAAAGTGAGATATTGTAATTCTCCTGCTAAACTGTGATAGTGAGTTGGGTCGGCATACAAAGAACCTGAAGAGACACTAAGTTTGGAATTAGTGTCCACCGGTGTGTGGGCTGATTTGCACGATGTCATGTCTGCTCGGTCAAGGATTTCTTTGGCGTACTTCATTTGACAAAGAAATAAGCCACCTGAATGTCTCGTAACGGCAATGCCCAAAAAATAGTTGAGGGGGCCCAAATCCTTCATAGCAAACTTAGAGGCAAAGAGTGACATAATGGATCGACGAAGTGTATCATAAGATGTAGTGATGATGATATTATCAACATATAATAGGATGTATGCCATGTCATTACCCTTGCTATAAATGAATAGTGAATGATCATATTTGCTAGGTGAGAAACCGATAGAGGATACAAAATTAGCAAGCAGATGGTACCATGCACGAGGAGCCTATTTCAGTTCATAGAGTGATTTCTTCAAAAGATACACATAATTAGAATGAACCGGATCCCTGAATCCTATATGCTGATGCATATATACGGTTTCATGAAGGTCCCCATGCAAGAAAACATTTTTGACATCAAGCTGATGAATATGCCAAGATTTGGATAAGGCAATATTGAGAACGGTCTGAATGGTCGCTGGTTTCACCACCGGGCTGAAGGTTTCATCACAATCCACTCCCACCTGTTGAGACATTTCATCACCTACAAGACGAGCCTTGTGTCTCTCAAAAGAACCATCAGATTTCTTTTTATGTCGAAAAATCCACATAGAATGAATAATATTAGCATCAGGAGGATGGGGTACTAGATCCCACATCTTATTGTAAATAAGAGCACTATATTTGTCAATTATTGTATTTTTCCAATTAGGATCGGAAAAGGCATCTTTCGGGTTGCGAGGAAGAGATGAATGGGTAACCGAATTGGACAAGTTAAATAGTTATTTGGTTTGGAAATGTCATGCATAGCACGAGTTTCCATTGTCCGTCGGGGTGTTGTGGGAGGTTGGACGGAATCGGGTAGGGAGTGTCAAGGCATGGCAGCGAGATTAGGAATAGGATCGGGAGTGAGGGGTGAGGCTGAGAGGCAGTGGCAGCAGGAAGATAGGGCAGGGATGCTGGCTGAATCGAAAAGCCGAGAGTGGCTGTTCTGAGGCTCCCATTGCAGGGCTACCTGGAATTCCCGAATCGGGACGGGTGTGGGTGATGGTAGCGGCTGAATTTACAGGTGATGAATTAGAAGGAGATTTAGGCCATCATTTAAGAAGCCATAGGAATTCGGATGTGGAGAATTGAGTTTGGCAAAAGGGAATTGGGGCTCATCCAATATGACATATCTAGAAATGATTATTTTTTTACTTGACAAGTCGTAACAGTTATAACCTCGATGATTGAGGTGGTAACCAAGAAAGACACACGGGGATGACCGAGGTTGCAGCTTGTTGATTTAAGTGAAGGGATGTAGGGGGTAGCATAGACATCCAAAAGATCGCAAATGCTTATAGGAAGGATCCTGAAGGTAGAGAACTTGAGTGGGAGACTTGTGTTTGAGAGATTTGTTTGGGAAACTGTTCAAGAGATATGTTGTCATTGAGAGGGCGTAATGCCAAAAATAGGAGGGATAGAGGCGTGGGCAATGAGGGCACAAATTAAGTTGTTTACGGTTCTAATTTTTCATTCGGCTTTTCCAAGTTGTGGAGAGGTGTGTGAACAGGAAAAATGAAAGACAAAGTCGTGGTTAGCGCAGAAACGTTTGAATTGTTGATTATTGAATTCCCTCCCATTGAAAGCATTTGATATTCTTTTCAAATTGTGTTGTTATTAAAGCAATAAAGGAAGAAAAAATAGAATAGACTTGAGACTTATTACCAATGAGAAAAGTCCACAGAAATTTGGAATAATCATCCAAAAACAACACATAATATCTATGTCCGGTCGTGCTTAAAATAGGAGAAGTCCATAAATCAATGTGTATAATATCAAATGGCATTAAAGTACATATGGATAAAGAATAAAATAGGAATTTGACATGTTTTCCAAAAACGGAAGATTCACAAACAAGAGGATAAAAGACATGTTTGTAATCAATAGATTTATTTTTGCTAAGGGAGCATAAAATAGAATCTACCGAATGTCCTAATCTATTATGCCATAACAAAGATGAAATAATTGCAAAAGTTTATGGAGATGAGGCTGGATGGCCGACAGTGGTAGTGATAAAATAGAGGTCCCCGATGCTATCACATCTCATTATTCATATCCCTGTCATAAGGTCCTTCACAGAAAAGCCAAAAGGATCAAATTCAAGGGAAACATTATTATCGGTTGTGAAACGACGCACATAGATTATATTTTTGATACATTTTTGGAACATGGAAGACATTGCACAAAACTAACGGTGGATGTGGTGGGGAGAGAGATGATTGTCCATAATCTCAAATGGGAATGCCTTGTCCACTGCCAACAATAATATTATGATTTAAATTGCTCATATTAAAATAAGATGAGAGAGTACCTTAGGATGCCTTCATATGAGATGTGGCGCTAGTATCCATGTACCAACTGTCGTTTGGAACATTGAGAGACATCATGTTCATAGCCGCATCAATATCAGTCGGTGCGTAGGTGGAAGGAGGAAAGACTTGCGCATTATATGCCTGATGTGGATGTGCGCCGAGGACGCCAGGCTGGGGCATGGTGGAGCAGCCCAAGCCAGATGGCCCATGCAGCCCATGACGAGTAGGCAGCCCACGACGGAGGTTGCTGTTGCCGCTGCGGGTGGCTGTCCTCTGTCACCACTGTTACTATTTTTGTTGCGGCCACCGCTGTTTTTGCCGCAATTTCTGCCTTTGTTGTTATTTCAGAAATTTGAACCACGTTTTGGATCAGTGGTTAACCAGTGAAACGGGCCAGAAACTGAGCCCCTCGTGTCGACAGGTGGGCCGTTGGTGGTCATAATGGTGGCATCGACGGTGTTGGTGTTAGCCGCTGCTCGCTTGGTTTTTCAAGTTTCTTTCAGTATAAGTCTCGAACGAGCCTCATAAAATAGAGGCAATGTTGTGCTTTGTTGGAGGATAGTAGCGACGTCGTCATAATTTTCATTCAAACCTGCAATGAGTTGCATTACCAATTATTGATTCGTGACCGGTACACCGACGTTTGAGAGTTGATCTGCAATCATCTTAAGTTCTTGACAATAGGCAGATGCATTAGGAAAGTCATCCTGCTGAATGTCCTTAAATTGATTTTCCAAATACAAGGCACGTTGTTTCTTGTTATCATGAAAAATACTTTCCAAACGCTCCCAAATTTGTTGTGCAGTGGCGTCGGTTTCAAATTGTATACAATAAGTCGTTCGAGATGGTTCCGTAGATCCATTGTAAAACAACCGCATCTAAACATGACCAAAGTCTGTTATCAGGTTTCTCCAGGGTTTCGACAGTGGGCTTTGATTTTTGAGGGATGATGTGATCGATGACTTTGTAGACACGATAATGGATCTTA
The DNA here is from genome assembly GCA_034509755.1 of Anisodus tanguticus. Classification (NCBI taxonomy): domain Eukaryota; kingdom Viridiplantae; phylum Streptophyta; class Magnoliopsida; order Solanales; family Solanaceae; genus Anisodus; species Anisodus tanguticus. Next base: position 17,827,961 of record CM067540.1, read on the forward strand.
AACAATCCGCCCAAGATGAATACTGAACTTTTTTCATCTCAAGAGTTATGGGAATGAAATTCTTGATGTTGTTGACTGCAAGAGCATGATGGAATTTAGGTTGTTCAATCATTGAAAATTGAAAGAGGGGAAGAGGGTTGCCGAGAAGTAGAAGAAAAAGGGAGAGGGAGGATTTCGGCGGCGACTGAGAGGGGTGGGAACGATTATGGTAGAAAAAGTTAGGGTTTGGCTTCTGATACCATAAAAGAATATGTTCCTTGTCTTTCATTTATTATTGTGTACAATATATGTAGTGTTACATGACTACAAACTAGGTAATTAATCTTCCTAATTACAATTGGAATATAAATTTACCTAATATAAAAGATATACAAAGATATGAGAATATTCTGGAAATATTCTATCAGAACTCAATATTCTCAATATAGAATAAAACTTACTAAATATTTTAAATAATAAAATTTGGACTCATAATTTTGATAAATAAATGAGTTCAATATTAAAAATGTAAAGATTAAATTAATGCAAATTTGAATTCTGAATCTGTGATCAGATTCATATTGTATCTTACTTCACGAAAGAAAAGGATACATCCATACATTATAACAAAAATATACTATGACTTCATTATTTCAATAACAAACATGATCAAAATCATGTGCACTTTTACAAATGAAAAGAAAGATTCAACAGTTTCTTTAATTTTATGAATCAATATATGCATAAGTATAGATTAATAAATACATAACATAGGGAAATGAGGTAGTACATATGACATATGTAGTTGTGGAGCCGGCCTTATTCTTGATGAGATTATATAGATGAGGAGACATTTAGGAGAATTTCTTGAACAAATATTGTTGGCTTCTCTATTTTTTATTACTATTATTAGATTTCTTGCCAATGTTCTTAAACCATTTGAGAAACTTGTTTTTGGAAGCATTTTTGTGTTTCTTCTTGTCGTCTTCATTAGGAGGAGGAGGAGATTCAGGATCCCATTGATCAGCCCAAGAGAGCCCCTCAGACCGAAATACTTCCATTGCTACCTTTCTTTTTCTTTTTCTTAACTTATCTTCTTTGCATTTCCAAAAGACTCGAAAGAGAAAGAAGTCTCTTATTTGTGGGGGAAAAATCAATGGTTACATTTGATTGGTTTTCATTTTGTTGGTTTGTTATTATTCAATGAAGAAATTATGATATTTGTGAATCATTGAGTCTAGTTGCCTTGAATTTTACAAGGTACAAATATATATGGTTTACAACTTTCTTGTCTACATATACTCCAAGCCACTAGTTGTAAATTTTTAGTACATATTTGTTTACACAAAATGATTACCAATTAGAAAGTGCTTAACTTTACAAAATATTACGGAATGAAACTCCTCTACTTATGCCAGTCAATAACTTTCATCATATATTCTCTTTATATATACAATCACTATACTTGTATTTTACTATGCCGGAAAACAACTATAATAACCTTGTAGATTTTCTATTTTTTGTTTAATTTGTTACTGAGTTAAGAATTTCGTGAAATGAAAAATCGATAGTGATTTTACTTATTCTATTAAAGGTGTTTTACCCAAAATTCATAAATAGTTAGATTTAGTAAAAATAGAAATTCTAGAGCCAAAACACTAGACATGTTTTTCTCTTTTCTTTTCTCATTTTCCACAAAACATATGTTAATTTTACTTGTTAACTTTGTCTTTACTTGTGAAAGTATAATTGGTCTCAAGTTTGTTAGAAGAAAAGAATTATGTTACATTAACAACAATTGCTATTACTATGCTCCAGTCACAAGTTAGTCGTGATCAACTATACAATTTTTTACTCAAACAAATAATTGCTTCATTATTTTCATTAATGAAATAGTATATATATAATTTACAATTTTTCATAAAAAGAAAATTCTATTCCTATTCTACTCTCAAAACCATATTCTACTTGTACAAGAATCCTATAATTATGATAAGTATACAATACTAATTTAATACAATAATGTTACACTAAATAAGGCACAATAACGTTACACTAAATAAGGCTACAAAACTGTGACATACACTGGTATGTATACCGTGTATATCACGGTTTCACACTAGGTAAATTGCCTTGTGAAACTGTGATATACATGGTATACAAACTTATGTATATCATAGGTTTTATCACACCCACACAGTCATAGCGGGCGGTCTTCATAAGATGAGACTATCCCTAAAATCTTCAAATAGAACCGATGGAAGACCTTTGGTAAAAATGTCTGCAATTTGATACCTGGAAGGGACATGCAGGACGCGTACTTGTCCACGAGCTACCTTTTCGCGAATAAAATGTATATCCATCTCAATATGTTTAGTGCGCTGATGTTGAACCGGATTTCCAGAAAGGTATAAACACTAACATTATCACAATAAACCAAGGTAGCTTTGTGAACTGGAAAGTGAAGCTCTAAGAGGAGATTACAGAGCCAACATGATTCAAAAACCACATTGGCCACCCTTCGATACTCGGCCTCTGCACTAGAGCGGGATAAGGTAGCCTGCCGTTTAGAAGACCATGAGACCAAGTTATCACCAAAAAACATACAATAACCAGACGTAGAGCTTCTGGTGTTCGGACAACCACCCTAATCATCATCTGTGTAAGAGACAAGTGTAGAAACCGACGACGGATATAGATGTAAGCCATAATCAAGAGTGCCTTGTAGGTAGCGGATAATGCGTTTGAGCGCATTCATGTGCTCAATCCGAGAATCATGCATAAACAAACATACTTGTTGTAGGGCATACATAATATCCAGTCGCGTAAAAGTGAGTTACTGAAGCGCCCCTGCATGACTACGATAGTGAGTGGGGTCCTCGTATGGGACGCCAGCTGCAGCACCTAGCTTGGGTTTAGTGTCAATCGGCGTAGAAGAAGACTTACAAGAGGACATACCAGCTCGCTCAATAATCTCTGTAGCATACTTCCTCTGTGATAAGAATAACCCCCCTGCATGAAGAGTGACAGCAATACCCAAGAAATAACTCAAGGGTCCCAAGTCTTTCATAGCAAACTCAGAACAGAGTAGTGTCATGATCGGCCGGCGTAACGCATCAGATGAGGAAATCAAAATAATATCATCCACACACAACAAAATATAGGCCATGGAAGTCCTACGACGATAAACAAACAAAGAATTATCAGACCTGCTGTATGGGAACCCAATAGTAAATACATAGTCAGCAAAACGCTTATACCAAGCCCGTGGAGCCTGCATAAGGCCATATAATGATTTCTTGAACAAACAGACATGATGTGGATAATTGGAATCCCGAAAACCCAACAATTGATACATGTATACAGTCTCCTTAAGATCACCATGCAAGAAAATATTTTTCACATCTAACTGATGAATAGGCCAGGATTTCGAAAGTGCCAAGCTGAAAATAGTACGAATGGTGGCCGGTTTAACAACATGACAAAATGTCTCCCCACAGTCCACGCCAACCTGCTGAGTCTTACCATCACCTACATGACGAGCCTTATGCCTCGCAAAAGAACCGTCAAAATTTTCATTATGAGTAAAAATCCACATAGACCGAATAATATTAACTCCAGAAGGACGGGGGCACCAACTCCCACGTCTTATTATCAATAAGAGCATTATATTAAAATGTCTTTTTGATTTAAAAATACCACGTTGACTACGAGTAACAGGTCTATGACTCAAGGGAGAATTGAGTGGATTTTGGGAAATAGTAGGACCGATGACGGACTGGCCAGCAGGCAGTGGGCCTGCTGGCCTAACACTGGTACAGGAGCCTGGAACTGTAACTGGAGCAGTGGCCAAATCGGTAATGGTTTGGGCCACTGGCCCACTGGATTGGACAGATACAGGCGGGACCAAAACTGGGCTAGGCTAGAGCGTTTGTGGGTCAGCAGGCAGTGGGCCTACTGGTGGGACAGTGGCACAGGATTGGTCCAGCAGATGATGCATAATATACGGTGGGACATCGTCATCTAAAAAATTATACGAACTAGGCCCGGGACTACTTACTTTAGCAAATGGAAATTGGGTTTCATCGAAAATAACATGACGACTAATGATAATTTTATTAGATGATAAATCAAAAAACTTTTAACCATGATGTTTCGACGGATAACCCAAAAACACACATGAGGTAGAGCGAGCTTGAAGTTTGCTAATTATAGTTGACAGAAATAGGGGATAACATAAGCACCCAAAGACCCTATGATGTGAATATGAAAGGGGCCTTATTATAGAGGATTTGAAGAGGGGACGAATATGACAATCATTTGGTAGGAAGTATGTTAAGGAGATAAGTAGTCATTTGTAGAGCATGATGTCAAAAGGAAGGGGGTACGGAAGCATGGACCAATAATGTGTGGATAATATTATTAATGGTACGAATTTTACGTCCCGCTTTCACATTTTGTGAGGACGTATGAGGATACAAAAATTTATTCCATTAGTATCACAAAAATCCCGAAATAACTCATTATCATATTCTTTTCCATTATCACATTGAATATTTTTTATTTTCTGTTCGAACTGGGTATGGATGAATGCTCTAAGGAAGAAACAATAGGGTGACCCAAACGTGCATGCCACAAGGAAGGAGTGAGAGCAGCAAAAGTAGATGGCAAGGCTTGACTCGAAAGACCGGATGCGGGTCTGATAGGATAAAAATCTCCCCTACTATCACATCTCATAAGAGAAATCCTCCTCTTGAAATCCTTCACAGAAAACCCAAAAGGATCAAAATCAACAGAAACCCAATTATCAGTGGTGAATTTATGGACATACACCAAATTTTTAATTAAGTTAGGGGCATGAAGGGCAATTTTCAAGACAAGAGGTGGACTGGGGGGGGAGACAAAGTTTTATGACCGTAACCACGAATTGGCATTGAGTTGTCATTGCCAACAAGTATGCCATGATTGTTGCTCAAATTGGAATAAGACGAGAGAGAGTACTTTGGTCGGACGTCATGTGAGTAGTGGCTCCGGTGTCCATGTACCAATTTATGTCCGGGGGATTTAATCCAAGAGTGTGCATTGTGGCTTCAATGTCGGTAGGGGTGGGGCCCGCTGCATGGTGGTCCTACGGAGGTCGAGGCCCAAGCACACTCGCTTGCTGCCATGGCCTAGAACTGTCTCTCAGGTACCATTGTTGACCCGAAAAACTGGGCCTGTTGTTGTTGGGATTTTGGGCCCAGTTTCCCGAGAAAGCAGTTGGCGGGTAATAGGGGTTGTGGCCAGTTGACTTGCGGCCCATTGCCACCCCCGTTATGTCCACCTTGGTTTCCACCACAATTTTTACCATTATTTTTGCGATTCGGACCCTTTTTGCCGCCACCATTTTTATGGTTTTGGCCAGAATTATCGGAGATAGAGGGAGAAAAATCGGTCGTTGTCACCATGACGACGGAAGAGGCCCTAGTGGCCGCTTTCTTAGCCAAGCCTGCTTCTTCGAGCGTGAGCATGGAACGGGCCTGATAAAACTGCGGAAGAGGACTGCTCTGATGAAGAAGCGTACCGACGCCACTATAGGCCTCAGATAGGCCTGCAACCATTTGAAGAACAAGATGATCGTTGGTAACGGGCGCACCAATGTTGTGGAGTTGGTCCGCCAATTCTTTCAACCTTTTGCAGTAAGCTGAAACGTTTGGAAAATCTTCTATGTGGACGTGGGAGAATTCTTGTTCAAGGGTAACAATACGAGAATTTTGATTATCTTGGAATATATCACGCACTCTATTCCAAGTATCCATTGTCGTAGTGCCTGGTTCAATAATCGTTTGCAAGAGATCGGTAGAGATAGTGGAGTAAATCCACTGAAGAACGGTAGCATCAAGGGTCGTCCATAATTTAAGAACATCCTCAGATTTAGGCACCTCCGTATCAGCAGGAGCCGAGGGGATTATGTGATGGAGGACTTGATGCGAGCGTGCGTGAACTTTGAACAGTTCGGCCCACGTCGCGTATTGGACGTTTTCTATTTCAAGAATAATAGGGATGTGATTCTTGATGTTAGAAACATTAAGGGCAGGGTGAAACGTGTTCCTAGCCATAACTGCAACGCAAGACGTGATGTAGGGATTTGGAAGAAAAATTGGGAAGAGAGAAGGCAACACAGGGCACGGAAACCGAGAAGAAGGGCTCGGAAACCGAGGCAAAAAGGACGAATTTGGGAGAGAAAATATGAGACCTAGACTTTTGATATCATGAAAGAAATAATCCGTTGATTATTTTCATTAATGAAAGAGTATATATACAATTTACAATTTTCCATAATAGGAAAATCCTATTCTACTCCCAAAACTCTATTCTAGTTATACCAGAATCCTATAATTATGGTAAGTGTACAATACTAATTTAATGTAATAATGTTACACTAAATAAGGCACAATAACGTTACACTAAATAAGGCTACAAAACCGTGACATACACTGGTATGTATACCGTGTATATCACAGTTTCACACTAGGTAAATTGCCTTGTGAAAACGTGATTTTTACCTAGTGTGAAACCGTGATATACATGGTATACAAACCTATGTATATCACGGGTTTTATCATTTACAATACATTTTGTTTAAACTTGAAACCATTTGATATGTTATAAATTATTTATTTATTATTGATTTTGTTAAACTGTGATTACTTTTTTACAAGTCTTTGAATAAACTAGCACACACATTGTGCATGCGAGGTGCGTATCACATCCCTTCAAATTCTTTTAAATCGCCTTAGTTTCATAGCTTTGAAATACGTGTCGGGTAAAAAAATAAAATGTCCAAACACAGATGCATTGTTATTTTATAAAATAATGTAGTGCTTGGTGAAAGTAATGAAAAATCATAAAAATAGCTATACTTTCATGTATGACTATGAACCATCCAACATGAAGGATATAAGTAATTGACTTTAATTAGCTATATGAAAAACATTGCTTTAAGTATGATCAGTATGATAGTAGTACTTCAAGAAATTGAAGAAAATGAAGTGAGGATTATGACCCGAAAATAATCATATTGTCATGATACCTTTTTTCAATTGGTATATCAGTAAGCATAACAATTATGGTATATAAACTGTACATAGGATGAATTGCACTGGAAGATATAATGTTGCTTTTCCATGGTTGGATGTGTAGAAACCTGTTGCAACATCTCTTCTTTTATTTATACATGCTCTCACTCTTTGGTTTGTTGGCTAGAAAAGAATTATTTCCTTATATATAACAAGGGATTATTTAAAAGAAGAACAATCGTATACTGATAACATGTTCAAAAATCAAGCTAAAAAGTAATAGGAGTAATATGAAAGATGAGAGAAAGAAATAAGGAGAGAAAAGAAAAGAAAAATCTTTTTATTGCTTCCCAGTGTCTACCCTATCAGTTCTCGTTCATGCCTCTATTTATGACTTCTAGCTACCTCAAACATAACATTAATCATAAAAATCATGAAGGAGATTATGAAGTTACAAACATAACGGTGAGTAGTAGTGAAAGTTATAATGCATAATGAAGAAGAGTGGAGGAAGTTACATTTGCGTAGTGGATATTATAAGTAATTAGATTTAAAACACTTATGGATAATTATGCAAATTATGGCGAACGTTTAGCTTCTTCATCCTCTCATTTCTCCGTGGTCCTGTTCCTTCCTAAAGTTCATATAATTTTAACCTCTTTTTTTAATGAAATTAATGAAGTTGAGTTTTCCCCTAGGGAAAAGTATGCGAAAAATATCATTCCAAAGACATTTGTATGTAATCTGTTGGTGTTGGATAGATGTTGTGACAACATCTGTAAATGCTCAGGACAACATCTTATGAAAATAAGAATGTTGCCTGCGATGTTGTGACAACATTTCTGACAACATCTGTAAATGCTCAGGACAACATCTTATGAAAATAAGAATGTTGCCTGCGATGTTGTCACAACATTTCTGACAACATCTCTGTAACGATTTTGCCTATTCTTCCGGCCAAAACAGGTTGTGTTACTGTGAGTAAAAAATGACCTAGGCAAGCTTACAATGATGATGTGTTTAAAACGTGGTAAAAGAAACAGTCAAAGCTTAGAGAGGAAGCAACGTGAAGACCAAGTCCAGAATGTTGAGCTTTTTAAGGAGCAAGAATCGGTCCAAGCTGAAGCCTTCTTTTACTCAGCCTCCGCAACCAATCAGTGAGGATTTCAAGGGAAGTTTCACACTATAAATAGAAGGGGAGCTTCAGAGTATCGATATCCAGAATTGAACGAGAAGAATTACCAAGAGAGCTCTCGGATATTCACCTTAGAAACTGGATCAAAACACTTAGCCTAAAGTAGTATAACAACATCTAGTCCCACATTACTATTGCTGCCTAGATTCTAGATCAAGCTTATATTTCAAGCAATTGTAATGAAGATGTTGTATTTGTCTTTTTAGATCTTTTAACTTTAGGTTGAAGTCATCTGCGACTTTACTTTTGTTTGTAATTTCTTTTTCGCATTTATTGTTCAATCTTGTAAAAGAAATTCATTTGTAATTGTATATAATTTATACAATTCTTTGGTCATTGACCATCAAGGGATATATTAATATATACCCTTGAAAATATAAACCTTGTGTCTCTTTACTTTTCCGCTGCATTTACTCTATAAAGGTTTATAATTGTTTTATCATAATGTTGCCTCAGATGTTGACACAACATTGAAGGCAACATCCAGAAACTGTTTTAATTGTTCTAGCTATTACGGTTTTATTCCTCTATATTCTTGCTTATCCGTAGCCCCGGACCCAACATAATCTAACAAAACACTATAGGGATGGGATGGAGTGGGGGTGGGTTGGTCCAAGGGGGGGCTGTTGAGGGTGTTGAGTGAGTGGGGAGGAGACAATGAACTTAGAATGTGACTTGTTTTCCTTACTTCCAATAAAGAAGTCAGTTTCCTTGTTTTTGAGAAATTTGATTTCCTAGAGAAAATGTTTTTTAAAAGGTTTTAGCCAACCAAATATGAGAAAATTGGAAATATTTTCTGAAAAATGTTTTCCTCCATACCAAACACACCCTAAAATAGGTGAACTTCCTATGAATACAGAAATATAAAAGAACTTAACATCCAAGGATCTGTGGCGCAATTGTATCGTGCTTGACTCCATGTAGAAGATTGCGTGTTCGATTCACGTCGGGTTCAAATTCCCCGATTCTTTCGGATCCATACTTTCTTTTTGTTTCCCTTTTTAACAAGACCAAAGCGACTATAATTCTATTTAACTATCATTTTATAAAAAATTTAACATCCAAGATAGTCGAATGAATCACAAGGGAAAGTAACCCACTTTGAATTACTTTTGTTTTTAGGTAAAAATGATATCTACCAAAAACGCAGTTAGAGATTTGTATTTCAAGGGTTTAAAGACAAGTATGTCGTATTTGATCCGGAGACCCTCTTGATTGAGTCCAGGATTGAGATTTAGGTTACAAATATACGATGTTTAAAGATAATAATATGAATAAGCAAATAACTAAAAAAGTAATGAATAATATTTGAAAATAAACTGTGGATCGAATATGAACAAAAGCTGAGAATTGTGTATTAACTTGAGAGAGATCTGAGTTACAAAAATGTGTGCTTAGAGAGAATATAATGTCTGTTCTTTCTCTTCTAAGTCTTGCATATATAAGTCAAAACTTAGACTATCGTGACCCTAAGGGGCTGTGGTGATGTACGCATCTTGATGTCATTACTCTCATGCGCGTCGCGACGCTCTGATCTAGGTTAGTTGATGTGACGGGAGTTGTTGGGAGTGAGAAACAATTGTGAGGATCCGTTAGAGTCTCCGGAGCCACAAAGCTTCCTGCTTACGCGTGACGCTCCCGGATGTTTTTCCACCCAATACAAATAGTCCCCCACTTTCTAGGTTCTTCGAGATTTATGGGACCGGGAAATGAAAGAGCCTGTCAACCGTCAATCTCGCAACACGATGACCTTAGGGGATAGTGCATCGATTCAGTTGTCCATCTTCCTTTCCCACGCTATCTCACAGTATTTAATGCTCTGCTACCCGTGTGCATCCCACCTTACACGTGTCACACATCCGTCGGTAGTTTGTCTAGGGAATAAGTGTCGTAATGATGGTTTGATTTTTTAATTGTTACCCCTTCTTTATCTTCGCCTCTCCTATAAATATTCCACCTATACCTTTTGCTCTCTTGACGCTTCGCTCTTTAAAATTAACCGACCATTCCTCCCTTATCTTTTTCTCCCTATCAAAAGCACTGTTAGAGATTTGTATTTCAAGGGTTTAAAGACAAGTATGTCGTATCTGATCCGGAGACCCTCTTGATTAAGTTCAGGTTTGAGATTTAGGTTACAGATATACGATGTTTAAAAGAATAAAGAGTTGTACTCCTGACTAGGGATGACAACGGATCGGATCTGGACCGGATTCTACTAGATTCAGATCCAGATCCGTTTTTCATACATGGATCCAAATCCTCGGGTCCATAAAAATCATATTCAAATCCGGATCCATCGGATCCACGGATCGGATCTGGATCCACATGTAAAAAAATTTGCCTTGCTAAGATTTTTTTTTGAACTGACAAACGATTTTACTTAGCTAACAGTTTACTGTGTTTCAATTTTGAAATGTTCATATGAGATATTTTGTTCATTGTCTCGTTTTGATTGTGAGCTATTAATTGAAAATGTTGGACAATGACAATAGTTATGAAAAATGCTGACTAGTATTTCCACAATGCAGAACTTACATGTGCTTGGAATCTTTACAAATGAAGTGAATATAATTTTAACTACTTGTCTATGAAGATGTTAGTCATTCACTAATATAATATTGATTTTATTATCGAAGTTACCTCTTTATTTTTTAGTTTTTGAGTTAACGCGGGGATAAATTAAACTTGTTTTGAGAATTAAACTTGCAAGGATGTGCTTAGCAATTTTAAGAAAATACTTATGAAATTACATTCTAGGTTATGAATATATTTAATAAAAATGGATCCACGGGTCGGATCTGGACCGGATACGGATCTCAATACTAGATCCAGATCCAGATCCGTCAGAAACGGATCCGGGTCCGATCGAGATCCGTCGGGTCCAAATTTTGAAAATTCATATCCTATAAAACAGATCTAAATCCACCGGGTCCAGGATCCACTGCCATCTCTACTCCTAACTAACTACAAATGACACAGCACAACAAAATAGAATTGCTATATTGCTCAATTCGAAAAATTAGAACAATGTGTTGAGTTATGGAGCCTAATTCATCGCCGACACTATGAAGACCTACACAGAGTGTGTAACGCCCTAGTTTGCTCAATTCGAAAAATTAAGGTTATTTAGTGGAGGGTATTTTGGGAATTTCGGGCTTATATTATGTTCGCCTTAGTTTTCGCTATATATAGACTAGGGCGCCGTTTTTCTTATGTCGAGCAAGAGAGAAAAAGAGAATTGTAAACTCAAACTTCATTTTTTATTATAGTAAAATCTGCAGCGGCAAAGTGGACATAGCTGTCGCATTGAGGGTGAACCACTATAAATCTGTGTGTTATTTGTTCTTCGCGTATTTACCATTTTCTGATTAGGTAGAATTTGAGACTCAAATCCTAATACCATGGTGCAACTAAAATCGTTTTTGAGATTTTCATAGTCCACACAATCAAAAGGAAGATTGAAGGCCGTATTATAGAAGAACATATTCAAAAAAATTTAGAAGTTTCAACCTTGCTTATTTTGAATAACCCCTCGAAATCCATGATTTACTACATAATTTGAGCTGCATATCTCTAAAGTATGTGATGATCCTTGGGGGGTTATTCGTGTATTAAAAATCAATATAACCATGTTTGGTAGCATTTTAGTTGGTGTATAAAATTTAACAAATCAAATACGGTATTTGATTACCGTTGACAATCCCGCATAATTAAAACATGTATAATGCTAGTATTAATCAATCTAACTAGCAACCAAACGGCCCCTCAGGGTTGGGTTTATTCATATAAAAAATATCATGCCACATATTATATAGTTCGTGATGTTTTATGCTTCCCAATATTCATATTATCTGTTATGTAGGATTGCTATTTTACAGTTGTTCGGAATTCCTTTGCATATATTTTGTATTGTAAAAGTCATGGTTAATAATGGTGACCCCATTCCACAAGGTGCCAAAGAGATCAACTAACTGAAGCACTACCATATTTTTGTATACTCGTTAAAATTGGACTCTCTCAAGTGAGAGTAGGGATGACAACGGATCGGATCTGGATCGGATCCTACTAGATTCTGATCCAGATCCGTTTTTCATACATGGATCCAGATCCATCGGGTCCATAAAAATCAGATTCAAATCTGGATCCATCGGATCGGATCTGGATCCACATGTAAAAAATTTTGCCTTGCTAAGAATTTTTTTTGAACTGACAAACGATTTTACTTAACTAACAGTTTACTATGTTTCAATTTTGAAATGTTCATATGAGATATTTTGTTCGTTGTCTCGTTTTAATTGTGAGCTATTAATTGAAAATGTTGGACAATGAAAATAGTTATGAAAAATGCTGACTAGTATTTCCACAATGCAGAACTTGCATGTGCTTGTTGGAATCTTCACAAATGAAGTGAATATAATTTTAACTACTTGTCTATGGAGATGTTAGTCATTCACTAATATAATATTGATTTTATTATCGAAGTTAACTCTTTATTTTTTAGTTTTTGAGTTAACGCGGGGATAAATTAAACTTGTTTTGAGAATTAAACTTGGAGTATGTGCTTAGCAATTTTAAGAAAATACTTATAAAATTACATTCTAGATTATGAATATATTTAATAAAAATGGATCCAGGGGTCGGATCTGGACCGGAAACGGATCTCAAATACAAGATCCAGATCCAGATCCGATCAGTCAAAAACGGATCCGGGTCCGATCCAGATCCGTCGGGTCCAAATTTTAAAAATCCATATCTTATAAAACGGATCTAAATCCACCGAATTCGGACCGGGTCCAGGATCACTGCCATCTCTAAGTGATCTGTTCAACACTTCCCAGACCGTGTCACAAGAAGACCAAAATCAGAACGGAAAAAAACTATAATTTACTCAGAGCATCCTGTGAATAAACAAACCATGAACCACTAAGTTGTGTATATATGGAGACTACTAATGATACGTAACGGAAAGGCAGCTGCTAATCACCCTCTTCTTTCTTTATTACTGTCATATTGACAATACATTTCATCAATTAACAGATTCTCTCGTTACACAAATTGGTCTTAGTAGCTCTTGAACTCTCCTCTTTTTCAACGTACCCAAGAGAAATATAGCATCCACATTCCTTATAAAGGAGGCAAAACAAGTAAAGTCGTTCGAATTCACAAGGCAAAACAAGTTCACACAAAGAAATTGATCTAATTGTTCAATTTCAACAAGTCTTCATTGAGGATATAACTACCAGATGTTTCAAAGTTTACACAATCTAACATACAAATTGTGAATCAATGATTCACAATGTCAACCAAGTAAAGTACAATAAGGATGGTCTAGGCCTCATCCCATTCATCATCATTTCTATATGAAACCAAAGTGTCGACCTTGTGAATCTGCATAGAGAAAACAAAACTCGCGTTAGGGTTCCAAAAATTTCCATGGTTATCATATCATATCAGAATTAAACAGCAGATTTCTCCTACCTTGGTGTCAAAAGAATGCAGTTTCACCATTTGTGGATTTGCAATCAGTTTAGGATCGCTCTCAATCCATGTGAATGGAACAGCAACATCAGTATCAGTGTATGCTAACACATCAAACACACCTGTAGCCAACACAAAAATAAAACAAGAATTTTCATCAAGAAACATCCTAAGCAACATTATCCTTGTATTTCCAAGCACAATGATGCTTACATGGTTCCTCAAGGCAAGGCAAATAAGTGATGCTGGACGCTATTTGTCTCATAATTGCTTGAATTTCCCTCATTATTTCTTTATCACTTTTCTCTCTTGAAACACTGAAAAAATAAATAAAAGTTTAGCTAATTAACTAACGAACAATTCAACATACACTTTTTCATGCAAGCTGGGGTCGAAAATTTGGCTCTTCACTAATTTTCTACTACCATAAAATCTCCAACATACACTTCTTCTTTCAATCCACAAAATTTACCAGAGATGAGAAAAATGATAATCAGCTTACCCTTTCTCAACGACCTCGCTATCAGTCTCGATACTAAAATTCCACCTCTCTAACACCTCACCCGAGGCCTTACTCATGATGACAAGAACCACCCTTTGTAGCTTTCCAGTTTCCAACCACTCTACATGAACACAATCAAATCATGTCTCTACCTAAATCTGAACCAATCTACAACTTTGACAAAATTCTAGAACTTACCAGCGAGTTGGGCAGTCAAGTTGGAAATGAAGGTCTTGACACCTTCATCTTCAGTAAGCAACATTGTGAGACCATATTTCTTCACTTTTTTAAAACTTTCTTCAGGATATACTCCCCTGTTGTACAAAATGCTAGAAAAATAACCCCACCGCCCAAAGAAAAAAAAATCAGCATTCCGACAAAACCATAAAAGGAAGAACACATAGCATTGCGATAAATTCAATTAATCAATCAACAATGCCCCATGGGAGCTGTCAGATTAATTTTCGATCTCCATCCGCTCTACTCTAGCGCATTTCATTCCAATGCAGTTAAAGAGTTTATCTGGTCAAAATAAGGGTTTTCTGAAACTAAAGATTATCAAAGCCCCCCCACCCCTAACCCAAACACCCCACAAAAATTTCAGCATTCTGACAAAACCATTAAACAACAACAACAATAACAACAACATACCCAGTGAAATCTCACAAGTGGGTCTGGGGAGGATAGACCCGATCTTGACAAGTAGAGGGTAAGACACGATCAGCAACAACAACAACATACCCAGTGTAATCCCACAAGGTGAGGTACGGAGAGGGTAGAGTGTATGCAAACCTTACCCCAACAACATACCCAGTGTAATCCCCTTGTGGAGGTCTGAGGAGAGTAGGGTGTACGCAGACCCACGATCAGCAACAACAATAACATACCCAGTGTAATCCCACAAGGTGAGGTCTGGAGAGGGTAGAGTGTATGCAAACCTTACCCCAACAACATACCCAGTGTAATCCCCTTGTGGAGGTCTGAGGAGAGTAGGGTGTATGCAGACCTTACCCACCTTGGGAGGTAGAGAGGCGACAAAACCCGTAAATGAAGAATACAAAGCATTTTATTAAATCACTTAATCAATCAACAATGACTCAAGGCCTAACTAGTTGTGCTATGCCATATGAATCCGTTGCAATGTATTCAAGCCAAATTCATTCGAATTCAGGCTTATAACTTATTTTCAAGGAAAATTAAGGGTTTTCTGAAATTAAAATCTATCTTAAAAAAACTCAACACTTATGAAAAGATTTCATTAAAATGGGGTTTCTTAATAGTTACCTATTTGATGCATAACCAAAGTATTCACTGACGATTGCGGCTGAACCATGAAGGGTAATTATGTCTTTGGATGCTGTTCTTGACGCCATATCTAAAATTACTAGGAAGAGAAGAAGAATAATGGTTTGCAATATTCTAAGATACTGGGTAGGTTGATTGATTGATAATCAATGAATGAGAGTAATGTATTTAGGGTTTTTATGACTATTGAAAAAGAAAGGGCCTAAAAGTAGACTAACGGCTAGTTTTGTGGAAATGACACATAACAACGGTCAAGTGTTTCCTTTTTTGCCAATAAATAAATAAATAATAATTCCGACTGCACACTTTTTCCCGTCTCCCACTGAAAACTAAGATGGGCTAATGCAAAATTGGGCCTAATGAGGTCCAATTGTAGTGGGCCAGTTGGATGACTAGAAACCTTTTTCGGCTCGGATTCTCTTCAAACTCACTTCTCTTTAATATTTTTCAATGCGGTTTATTTTATGAAAATATTCAATCATACTTTACAAGACATAATTTCTGTAATATTCTTATCTTAAGAAATTGAAATATTTTTTACCCTTGCATAAATTATGTAGGAATTGGCTCATTGTGATCGTTAAGATCTTTTACTAAGATATCTCCACTAAACATTATTTTATTTAGACAGATAGGGTCGGACCAAAATAAAGTATGTGCGTGAAGTTCAAACTCCTTACGTGGCAATGTGTATCCAATGAAAAAGAGCCAGGTCAATGATTATTTTTTAAAAAGGAAAAGTAAATTGGATATTTAATATTTCCATAATCGGACCCCCACCTCTCACGAGGCTGCCGTCTCTCCGATCACCACGATCCCTAGAATTTGCGCACACACACTCTCTCTCTATTTTTTTCCATTAATTCATAGCTTCCATTTTCCCCTCAAGGTATAGTCTTCTTCTTCGTTTAGTTATAATATGGAAAGGCTCAAATTTCAGTTGGGAATTCCTATCATTCTGCAATTTTAATTTATAAAATTGGCAGTGAAAATTTTCTGGCTCAAAGAATCCGTCAAGTCGAAGCCTATGTGCTTCCAACAGTCTTGGTTAATCACTTCTGTAATTTCATTTTTTTTCAAGCTATCAATTTAATTTTCGCCGGAAAAAATGGAGATGCACCACCCGAGTCACCCCTCTCTTTCTCTTGCTCTCTTGTTGCCTCTCTTCTACCGGAAAAACTTAGATATAAAACTAAAATAATAAAATCTAGAATAGAAAATAACAAATTTAAAATCCAACAAAAAAAAGAAGAAGAAAACATTTGGGTAGGGGTATTAATGGTCCGGTTTGACTCGATTTGGTAGTAAAACCAAATCAAATCAATTACGTCAGTTTTTTTAATATTTAAATCAAACCAAATCATTATAGTATAAATGCTATCGGTTTCGATTTTGTCGATTTTACCAGTTTGGTTCGATTTTTCCGGGTTTAAGAATGTATCTTATATTACAAAGAATCTTTGAATCAAAGAATAACTAAAATATGACTTTGACAATGATTCATTTAAATCTAAAAATCTTCTTAATTAATTAATTAACTTTATTCATGTATAGGCCAATGACTATGGGTACAGGAATTACATAAACATAACATCTACTTTTGTGATTTCAGTTACCTCCCTACATATAGCATTTTTGATATTACGTAGCCACTTCAAAAAATTTATCCATCTAGACTCATCGTGTTTATGAAGTACCGAAAAGAAAGCACAGAAGTTAAAACTGAAAACCATACACAGAAAGACAAAGTCATCAACCAAATCTTTTTTAATTCTAATTTGCCATTTTCTTTCCTTTAATTTGTTACAGATAAAATGCTAATTTAGTAATTCAGATGACATGTCTTAATAATTAGAGGAAAATACTCGCAGCAGATAGGAGCTTGTTATGTCGAAATTTGTATGAGAAAATAACTTTCATAATACCAAAAACACTTAAATTTATAATATGAAACTCTTACCTAAGGGGCAATATTCCAATGTATGAATCAAATGATTTAATGGATCACAAAATCAAGAGTAAATCTTGCCGTTCACATAACTACTGTAGTTGTCAGAATAACACCGTTAAGGGTTTGGGAGGAAAAAATCAGAGAATCGTAAAATTAAATGAGGGAAAAATTCTATTTACCTTCATCAAATTTTTATTTTACCTTAAACTTAAATGAGCCAAACATTTCTTTCTAATTTTTAAAATTTTTATTGGACTTGGAGTGACCCAAAATTTTGAAGATATATATATATATGATTCAGACTTTTTTTGGTTTAACACCAAATCAAATCAAATGTTATCGATTTTTTAAAATTTAAATCCAAACCAAGTCAAACTGAGTTGATTTTCAGCTTATTAAGTCGGTTTGATTCGATTTATCGGATCGATTCTCCGGTCTCATTCGAACACCCCTACATTTGGGGATAGGGGACTGCAGACGACAGTTTTAATGCTAGGAGGGGGAAGGGAGGGTTTGGGTGGAGGGTTTAGAAGATGAGTTTTATATTTTTCTTATTTTTGTTTTAAGATAATTATTTTTTATCATAATTCTTCTAATTATTAAAAATGACACAAAAAGTCATGTTTTCGAGCATTCACGCGCTAAACTTCAAGTGAAACTCACGCTATCAACCAAGTCAGCGAAAAGTGTCTAAATGGCACAGTCAGACCCTATTATAGGTGTCTAAATGAAACAATGTTTAGTTGAAATGTCTAAGTGAAAAAATCTTGACGACCACAAGGGGCTGCCGATGGGTTTGACCATTAAGTTATGCGACATAGTTTTGTAGTATTTTTTTCAGATTATGTTGAGTGTTGAAAATTATTTTTTATTCGAAATAATTTGTGTGGATGTTATGATACATATGTCGAAGTTAAACTCTAACTACGCCCGCCAATATTTGAAATTATGTCTTTTTTCAAATTATGTTGACTGTTGAAAGTTAGACTTTGTCAGACATAATTTGTGGGTTGTTATGATACATATGCCGAAGCTAAACACTAATTATGCCTTGCGAAATCCTAATTTTGTCACACCAAAAAATGATGAAGGGCAAAAATTAAAGAACGCAAATTTGAGGGGCAAAAATTAAAGAATGCAAATTTGAGGGGCGAAATTAAAGACCACCCCAAAATATGGACATTTGTGCAAATGACCAAACTAGAAAAATCTGGGTCATTTGCACTGTTGTACCTATTTTGTGTTGGTCTTTAATATTTTGCTCCTCACATGGAACTTATGGCTTTTGGAGGCACAAGTGTCACACCCTAACGTATGTGAGGCGAGACTGGCACTCGGTGTCGTACAGGCCCAAGCGAACCATTCTGTAACTTATGATCATTAGACGTAAACCAGAACATACATAGGCCGATTTGACCGAACTCATTCTTTCTATAAGCTATCATGGCCAACCTGGCCACAACTCGTAGTATATATATTGTAAGTGGGAAAACGTCGTATCTGCTAGCCGTCGCACCCAAAACATATCTATATCTATGGGTCGAGGAGGCCACTATATGTATCCACGCTAGACAACTCCAAGAAAACATAAACGAGGGTTGACATGGCCACTGACATACTGAACTTGCGTCTACAAGCCTAAAAAGTAACTGACATCAAACATGGTCGTAGTACATAAATCAGGACAGGGCCCCCGACATACCCATAATTTCAAAAGGCATATACATAAGTACCCTGACTCGGGAATACTCCAAAAAGAGATGAAGCTCACCAATCCCAAAAGTTGATAGTATGGGACATCCTACTGCGGAAGGATCCCCAATCCGTCTACCTAATCCTGCACGACATGAAGCACATCGTCCCCAGACAAAAAAGACGTTAGTACGAATATTGTCCCAAGTATGTAAGACTGAACTGAAACATAACAATCAAATAGAATCAAGAGAGGGTTAATAATCAACCTGAAACCTCTAAATTGCCATGAAGGCCATGATGTACATGATAAATATACTTGTATATAATGCCACTCTAAGGGATAATGTCAATATCATAAGCTTTAACTGTCCAACTGATCAGTGGTAACTGTCCGACAGACCGTAGCACGGCGGTAAATGCATAACTGGCCAACCATCCGTAGCTTGATAGTAAATACATGTCTGCCCAATCGGGCGTAGCTCGGTGGTAAATAGAGATACATAACTTCCCAACCGGCCATAACTCGGTAGTAAAGTAAGAATACCATACCCATGACCTCATAAGTACTAAATATACATGAATATTGTCGTTACACATTTATATATATATATATATATATATATATACACACACACACACAATGCATGAAGAGCCAAAAAGACATCATGAACTTATCGGAGTGACATAAGGTCGTTACACCTCTGACTATCGTTATGGAACTAAAATTAAAGACCACCCCATTTGAAGGAAAATCCGTGCAATTAAATGGAAAAATCTCAGGCAATTCGCACGAATGCCCCTATTTTGGGGTGGTCTATAATTTTTGACCGTCAAATTGCATCTCTTTAAGTTTTGTCTTTTGACACTTTACGTAACAAAGAAGTGACCGAAAATGCCCCAGATATCAAAATAAATCCAAATCTATGACCTAATTTCGCAAGGCTAGGTTTCATAGAGAACTACACATTGTCTGGCAAAGTTACATAGAAACTATGCTTGTCCGACATAACTTCATTTTCTACAGAACTATGCCAGACAAGGCATAGTTTCTATGTAGCTTTGTCGGAAAAGGCGTAGTTCTATATGCAACCTTGCCTTGCGAATTAGTACTACGCAACAATGCCAGACAAGACATAGTTTCTATGTAACTTTTCTCCAATAGGCATAGTTTCTATGAAACCTTACCTTGCGCTTTTTTTATTATGCTGGAGATCGAACCCATAATCTCTAATTTCATAGACCAGCTAATAATGGTACTTTGACCCACAAATTTTCATTAAATGAGAAGTAAGGACGAAAATTAAAGACCAATCCATATGAAGGGAAATCTGCCCAAAAAAATAAAAAATCTTGGAATCAGGGTCATTGGTTAAACATGTATGACTAAATACTAAGGGGTCGTTTGGTAGCTGGTTAGAATTATGTAAGTATTAGTAATACAAATATTAATTATGCATGCATTAGTTATTTCTGATAGAATATTTCTACACGACATTGTTTTTTGTTTTTCCTGTCCCCACGCCTCTCCACAAAATGGCAAAGCTGAATAAAAAATTAGAATCATAAACAACGTAGTTCGTTCCCTTCTTGCTCACGCCTCTATCCCCCCTTCTTTTGGCATTACGCTCTATTAATGACAACTTATCTCTTAAATATTCTCCCCAACAAGTCTCTCAAACACAAGTCTCCCACTCAAGTTCTCTATCTTCGGGATCCTTCCTATAAGTATTTAAGAACTTTCAGATGTCTATGCTACCCCATCCATCCCTCCACACAAGTCAACATGCTTCAACCTAGGTCCACCCCATGTGTATTTCTGGGTTACCCCCTAATCATCGTGGTTACAACTGTTATGACCTGTCCAGCCGAAAAATAATCATTTCTCGACATGTCATATTTGATGAGTCTCAATTCCACTTTTCCAAACTTAATTAACCACTTCCGAATTCATATGACTTCTTAAATGATGGCCTTAATCCCCTTCTAATCCATTACTTGCAAAATCAGTCGCTACAGTCATCGACCCATATCCCTCTGTCTAGTCTTGGGTGGGCCAGCCGACCCCGCCACATACTCATCGAAATAACCACTCTCGGATGCCCGAGGTCACTGCCTCTCCTCAACCAGTGACGACGCCCCTTCTCGGCCTACCAATCTGCCCCAGTAGCTTTCCGATCCCGTCCACCCTTTTGCGGCACCCATACAGACAATGGAACCCCATGTCATGCACGACATTTCCAAACCCAAACAACAATTTAATTTGTCAAATTCGGTTGCCCCTTCACCTCTTCTTCGTAACCCGAAACATGTCTTATCCGATCCCAATTGGAAATCTGTCATGATTGATGAATATAATGCTCTTATTGAAAATAAGATGTGAGAGCTAGTGCCCCATCCTCCTGATGCTAATGTTATTCGTTCTATGTGAATTTTCAAACATAAAAAAAATATGACGGTTCTTTTGAGAGACACAAGGCCCATCTTGTAGTTGATGTCAGGTCTCAATAGGTGGGCATGGATTGTGATGAAACCTTCAGCCCGGTGATGAAACCGATAACTATTTGGACCATTCTCAGTATTACTTTGTCCAAATTGTGGCCCATTTATCTGTTGGATGTCAAAAATGCCTTCTTGCATGAAGACCTTCATGAGACTGTGTATATACATCAACCTTTGGGATTCAGGAATCCAGTCTATCCAAATTATGTGTGTCATTTAAAGAAATCGTTCTATGGACTGAAACATGCTCCTCGTGCATGGTACCAACTGTTTGCTGATTTTGTATCCTCTATCGGTTTTTAACATAACACATCTGATCACTCACTTTTCATTTATAGAAATGGTAACAACATGGCATACATTATGTTATATGTTGATGACATCATTATAACTACATCTTCTGATGCACTTCGTCGATCCATTATGTCACTCCTTGCCTCTGAGTTTGCTATGAAGGATTTAGGCCCCTAAGTTATTTTTTGGGCATTGCTGTTACGAGACATGTATGTGGCTTATTTCTTTGTCAAAAGAATTACACCGAAGAGATTCTCGATCGAGCATGCATGACGTCTTGCAAACCGATCTACACACCGATGGACACTAATTGCAAACTCAGTGCCTCTTCGGGGTACTCTGTACGCCGACCCGACTCACTATCACAGCTTACCATGAGCATTGCAGTATCTTACTTTCACGAGATCAGATATATCTTATGTCGTGTAATAAATATGCTTACACATGCACAACCCGACAGATGAACATATGAATGCCCTAAAATGAATTTTGCGATATGTACAAGGTACTCTTCATTTTGGCTTACACCTGTACAAGTCCTCACTCTCCGACCTCACCTTTTATTTTGATGGTAACTGGGGTGGATGTCCTGACACTCGTCGATCCACATCGGGTTACTGTGTGTTCCTCGGAGATAACCTGCTTTCTTGGTCTTCTAAAAGATAACCTACTCTGTCTCAATCCCGTGCCAAAGCCGAGTACCGAGGTGTAACGAATGTTGTCTCTGAGTCTTGTTGGATACGCAACCTTCTCCTGGAACTTCACTGCCTCATCATAAGGCTATATTTGTAACACCCCGTACTCTCGAACCATGGTTTGAGTCGCTAGACATATGGAAGTAGACATGAGTTCCGGGAAATTTGGTTATATTTAGGTATTCACATCAAGATCTTAGTATATAAAAGGATGCGATTCTAAAATAATTTAAGATTTTAAGTATGACGACGATGATCGGAAATATTGCTCTCGTGTGAGCCAACAGAGGCTATAGACTAGTGTTATACTACATGAATATGATACTGAGTATATGAAGTGCGTTAAAGGTGATTATTAATTAAGGAAATTGAGATCAAGATCTTTATTAAGATTGTGGGTTAAATATTATGGAGACAAATTACGTGTAAGTTATTGACATGTGGAAGCAAGTTGGTATACATATACATGCATAAGAATTGAAAAGGGGAACTAGAGCATTTTTTTTTGTTATAATGAGATAAATCGTGGGCCATCCCACATGGTCTTCATTGACCATTTCATTACTATAGATATAATAAAGGCAAACTATTGCCTTGGAAAGATAAGAATACTGCATGTGGAAGCAAAGATGACTATTAATCACTATGCATGCATGCTTCCACGTTTGGCCTTGTCACTATGTAAACTCTTATCCTTAAATGTGTCCAAGTTGAGAGAGTAATTGTTGGTAACTATAGAAAACTCACAATCCTTTATAGTGAAAATTTTCAAGCACTCTGTAGCTTCTCACGGTTGCCCTTTAAAGCTCTCCCCCAAGAACCAATTTAATGCTATCCAAGATTACTTGTTAAGGAGGTTGATTTACTCATTATTGTTTAAGGCTCAATTCAAAGGTATGTTAAGGCAAATCCTTCTTTCTTTTGGAATGTTCTAAGTACGAAACGTAAAAGTAATACTGTCCCATAAATGATTCTACTCTTAGTAGTTAAGGATGTTCATGTTATTCATTCCTATTGTCAAATCATGTCTAAATATGTTCCTAAATCCTTATTGAGGTATATAGGAAAGATGTTAATGTTCATAATGTTAATTGGAGGTAAAGCGATACTACATCACTCCGACAAACTTATAGTGTCTTATTATCATATCATGCATGCATTATATTCATGTACATACCTTGAAATCAAATGAGTTATATAATCTACTATATGTATGTGTATATATATATATATATATATATATATATATATATATATATGTATAGGGCATGGGAAAAGGGAAGGCGTTATATACGCACACCACCTGCAGCTGGTACAAATATACACGATGATGATTATGCCCACGGAGGCCAATATGATATGATGGGATGCCCACAGAGGCTTGATGGCATTATATACACATATGTATAAGTATGACCGCATTGTGCATGGATTTAGGCATATTATGGCCCTCAGAGGCATTCTGCACATACATGGTACTTAGGCATATTATGGCCCTCAGAGGCATTCTCTACGGTTAGTTGTTTCTTGTCTCATGTTACTTTCAGGTCTTTATTATGCTATTTTTCATGCCTGACATACTTGGTACATTATTCATACTGACGTCTCTTTTGTCGGGGTACGCTGCGTTTCATGCCCGCAGGTCCAGGTAGATAGGACGACGGTCCGCACCAGTAGATTGCCAATTCAGCTGATATTAAAACACTCCATTTATTCTGGGGTTGCAGTCTAGTCTTGGTACAATATTATTTTTGCATGTGCATATGGGTATGACAGGGCCCTGTCCCGACCTTGTGATATTACGTACTCTCTAGAGGCTTGCAGACAGTTGTCCTGTAATAGTAACCGTGTATGGACTTGTCGGCTTTGGTATGTATATATATATTATGATTGTAGAATTTTGCATAACTTTTTTCCAGTTTACTATTTTTATATGTGAGTAGGGTATCTCGTGACGGCCTCGTGGGCCATGCAAAATTACGGATATATGCTAAACATATGATTAGTGGTACTCGGCAAGTAAGGTCTGGGTGCTCGTCATGACTCTCCGGTTTGGGTTGTGACAATATTGGTCTATTATGATAATATAAGTGCGATATATCTTTCATGCAATTCCGTTCAACATTAGCGCACTAAACACATTGAAATGGATATTCACTTTGTACGTGAGAAAGTTGCTCGTGGACAAGTTCGTGTTCTTCATGTTCATTCCTGATAACAAATTGTTGACATATTTACTAAAGGGCTTCCGCGCATTCTCTTTGATAATTTCCGAGTCAATCTCAGCATACGAGAACCTCCCGATTCGACTGCGCGCATGATAGAATATTTTTAGAATATTCTTTGTACATCTCCTATATTAGGTAAAATTATAGTCCAATTGTAATTAGGAAGATTAGTTACCTAGTTTTTAAGGAGTAAATAATTATGTACCACTATATATATTTGTACATAATAATTAATAAAAGACAGAGAACATATTCCTTCAATTTCATCTTCTAACTCGCATAAAATAATATACCAATTCCCTCATAACTTATACATCTATTAGTTATGACAGTTTCTAAATTGCAAACCAAACATGAGATAAGTTATACATAAATTAATACATGAATAAGGTGTTTCTTTACTGCTACCAAATGACCCCTGATATAATCAGGCAAATACTTACACTTACTGGGAGAGCAAGCAAGGGTTGAATGCAAATGCCTAATGTCCAATAACTCTGTCAGGCCTAAGGTCTTACTATGTGGATAATGTTACACAAGAAATTGTTGACCTCTAATAGACTAATTAGATGGCGAATGGAGATTGCCAAAACCTGTGTGCTTTTCCAGATAGATGATGAATCTATAGAGTAGGACCTTGGAAGCTTTGGCCAAAAAGACAGCCTGTGTATGCAATATTCGAGCCCGACATGGCATGAAACTTTATTTCCAATGGCAAACAACTTGACATATATATTGAAAGTATATTTATGTCCTACAGACAATCTGTATTAGGATAAATGTACTTTATACACATTCGTATTATTATTAATGGAGATTAATATTTTGGCATTTATAATTATTGAATTATTAATTGATTGTTTATAATATTCTATAATATGCATCCTTGGAGGTTACGCTGTTATTAATAATGTGAGTTATTAATATTATAACATAACTCTTAAAATAGCCTCGACTAATGATCATCGAGAATGGGATATCGATGATATGTGATAAGTCAACATGTGGTCTGCATCACATCCTTAGAGGATGTAGTATGTCTCACCTGCTACGAGTAATGTCTACTCGTGATGGACACATGTATACTTTGGAAGTATTGGTATACCTTGCTGATATACTGTTTGTATACTTGTCTAAAGTATGATCAGCGTGTGGGAGATAAAAGTCCTTAGACTTGAGGTCAATACGCACCTTGTCTACAAAGTAATATACTTTGATCATGTCCTAAGCTCAAATGCCTTATAGGTTGAGATACGACTTGTATTGGGTACATTACGATGTGGATTAAAGGTGGTAGTTGAGCTAAGATTAGGATTCATTCCTCGAATGTCTATTCGAGAGAACACTCAGATTCTCAATGATATTAGGTTGACTAAGTCGTTGGCCAACGCAATAGACATATTTAGAATA
This sequence comes from Anisodus tanguticus, assembly GCA_034509755.1. Classification (NCBI taxonomy): domain Eukaryota; kingdom Viridiplantae; phylum Streptophyta; class Magnoliopsida; order Solanales; family Solanaceae; genus Anisodus; species Anisodus tanguticus. Next base: position 17,854,250 of record CM067540.1, read on the forward strand.
TGGTCTAGTTGTCAACTAATATAAATTAGATACAATGATTAAGCCATTTGGATAGACACTTGACAAATCCTAAGCTTGATCGGGTGTTTCGTGAATGAAATGATTTTATCTTACCACATAGAGTTTAAGTTTACTGGATTCGTATAAACGTACTTCACATATTGAGTTCGTCTTGCGGCGCCGTCTAGGAGTTCCGCGTAGACCTTAATTTGATTAATGTCGATATGTGAAGGCCTGTAGGGTCACACTATGTCGATTGTATTTTCGATCTAAGGATGTTTTGAGAGAGTATTAAATATTCGATTTAGAATCGAGATATTTAAATGAATAATGATTATTTTAATTAAGTCAAAATTGAATTTTGGATTTAATAAAGAATGTGCAGAAAATAAATCGAGACAGTGTAGGGCCACGTCAAGCGCCATGGCGCCCACATCATAGGGCCGCCGCGCTAATGACCTAATCTGTCTCGATTTTTGGGCTAGGCCCAAGATCAAACCCTAATCCGGTTTGACCTAATTTTTCACCGATAAATACAAAAATTCACTTCATTATTCAATACACTTAATTTCATATTATTATTATTCTAAGTCTTAGAGACTTAGAATTAAAATACTCTCTCGAACCTCTACCGGATTTCCTAGCTTTCCAAAGGAGAAATACATTGAAGCTTGGAGCTTGCAATCGAAAGGGCTTTCGCGTGCGAACCCACAGTTGATAAAGATTCCAGATAATACAACCTGTAAGTGTTCATATTTTATGTTACAGGTTTTTGATTGTCATATAACCATACCAGAAGTAATTGTTGGGGTAAGTAAGAACAAAATTTTAAACTTTCATTGTGCCTTACTTATGTGTTTTGAACCCAACAAAATCTTAGAGTGGTATCAAAGCCCACGCTGGTTTAATGGTTATATAACAATTGAATAACATAATAATATAGGTTAAACATAAAATTGGATTAAAACATGGCTTCTTGAAATCCTACATGTCTTGACCGAATGTTAACCTTTTTTATATCACCCTAAATTATCTCCTACGCTAACTCAAGGAAGTCATTCCGCTCTAACTTGAACCAAGCCAAAAGTGCGTTGTCCGGCTCACTACACGGTGCACGGCAAATAACGGATGATAGTTGATATGTGCGTTATTGATAATGGTGGGTGATGATAAAAGATCTATGATTTGATCCCTAAATTGGATTTAGGGCTCGAACGATTTTGAAAAATCAACACAGAAACGTTTTGTCAGGACATCGGCGCCACGACCCTATGGTAGGGCATCGCGGTGCTTGCTAGGGTTTTCAAGGCGGCAGTGCGACGCTAATGCTTCATTTCAAAATTTTGGACTTACTGGACAATAGGCCTCGCGGCTCCATGGTGAAGCGCCGCGGAGTTAATGCATTTGCAGAAGCTGAAATATTTCTGCCCTTGCAGCGCCGCGACTCCGTGGTGGAGCATTGCGACGCAAATGTATTTGCAAAAGCCGAAAGGTTTTTGTCTTTGCAGCACCGCGACGCTAATGTATTTACAGAAGCCAAAAGGCTTCTGCCTCAGTGGCGCCGCGACCCTAATGATTAGCACCACGACCCCACCTGTCCAGAAACAAAAAAATAAAATGCAGAGTTCAGAATGTTTAACCCAAGATTATTATAATACAATATATTATTTGATAAGTATACTGTTTATGTGCTAAATGTCAAATCGTTTGTCATTTAAATTACTAGAATATCGTTCGCTATAACTGTTTGGGCAGGCGGCGCCCAATATTTGATTAAATTTTCTTATATCATGCATATTGGGTTGACGGATTCCAACTATATGTGTCATTAGTTTTTCATGATATTAAGATGTCATATTGAATATGGCGTAAAATAGTTGATCTTGGTTAAAACTCTGAATTAAAATATTCCCCAAAATTTTAAATACAAGTCTAAATTAAAATGCGTCGTCCATTATAATTGTTAGAGTGCAAAATCCTTTTTGGCGATACGAGTATTTATGCCAAAGCATTTGCTCTAAGTCTACGAGGACCCAGACTCTTTCATAGATGTGTTTTAATGTAAAGGTAAACGATAAACTTTTGTGGGTATTTACACCAAAGTTTTTGCTTACAAAGGCCAAATTTACTTAGATACATAAACACAGTCGTGTAATGTGGTTGACTTACTTAGACAAATCTTGGCGCCAAAGTGTCGGACTAATCTAAGGATACAAGATTAAATGTAATATTTGATCAACCATGAGTTGCAAATAAGTTTTGTAATTGGTTTAGAACCTACCATGATGTGTTATTGAAGTTATCAGCCAAAGCAAACGCGGAGATAGCATAGGCTTGGATCTTGGCCCATTATGACCTCAATTAATATATGTTTGTATTCTACCATGGGGTCGTAGAAGTATGTTAAAATAGCGGAAGCTAATTAAATAAAAGGTCATGTTGATTAGCCTAAACGAATGTGTGTAATAGAAAATAAATTTTGAGTTTGATTTCCAGTGTATCTAATTCTTCAGATTATCAAAAATGTTGAGCTTATCATTGAAAATGTTGATTGAAATGAACAAACTTACTGGACCTAACTACCTTGACTGGCTAAGAAATTTGCGAATAATGTTGAGACAAGAGAAAATAGAATACGTGTTGGACACGGTGTTCCCAACAGTCTCTGCGACAGACTCTGCTGAATATGCCTCTTTTGATAAGGATGCTTACCAAAAACATCTAGATGATGCCACTTCAGCACAGTCCGTGATTTTGTCTTCCATGTCTATGGAACTTCAGAGACAACATGAGAACATGGGTCCCAATGAGATGCTCAAACACTTGAAGAGTCTCTATGACTCACAATCCCAGACTATGGAATATGAGTTACTGATAGAACTTTTCAAATGTAAGCTCAATGAAGGGAGCCAGGTCTCGCAACATGTGTTGAAGATGATAGGGCTGATAGAGAGGCTTGCTTCAAATGGAACGAAGCTGGAAAAGAATGTCGTTACCACCCTCATCTTGAACTCTCTCCGTCGTTCATTTGAAAACTTCATAGTGAATTACAATATGAATGGAACGAAGGCGAGTCTGCCGGAGCTGCACAACATGCTCAAGACCTTTGAGTCTTCCACTTCCAAAGGCAAAGTTGTGCTCATGGTGAGCTCTACTAGATGACCCAGGCCGAAAGGTAAGGAATGGCAGAAGAAGAAGGGCAAAGCAGTCGTTGCGCCCTCAGCTATGAAGCCTAAGGGAGGTGTGAAGAAAAAAAAGGTAAATCCGGCTAAGGATGAATGCCTCAACTGCAACAAGAAGGGGCATTGGAAGAAGGACTGCACGACACCAGGAGGAGGAAAAACACTAGGTGTTTCTACCTTTGGTGGACAAGATATGTACGTCATTGAAATAAATATGTCTATAAACAACTCTCATTCCTGGGTATTGGATACCGTTTGTGGCTCACACATTTGTACAAATGTGCAGGGGCTAACTGATAGCAGGAAGGTTGGACCAAGAGAGGTAGACCTACGCGTTGGAAATGGAGCACGAGTAGATGCTGAGCACGTAGGAACTTATAGATTAAATTTGCTTTCTGACTATTGTCTAGTGTTAAATGATTGCTACTATGTACCCTCGTTAACGAGGAATGTCATTTCTATCCCTGTTTTGGACATGAAGGGTTTTTCCTCATATATTTATAATGGCAGTCGAGTTCTGTCTTTTGATAATGTTATATATGGAACTGCTCCTCTTGTGGATGGATTATATACACTAAACTGTAGTCGAGAAATATTTAATGTACAAAATAAATGAGCTAAGATAAGTAATAGAAACTCTACCTACCTATGGCATTGCAAACTTGGTCATATCAACGAATCAAGGATAGCAAGGTTGAGGAAGTTAGACTACCTCGAACTATTTGACTTGGAGTCTTAAGGTAACTGCGAATCTTGCTTGAGAGGAAAGATGATCAATAAGCCACTTTCTGGGAAAGGTGTGCGAGCCAATGAGGTGCTTGAGTTGGTCCATATTGATGTATGTGGGCCATTGTCGACTCAAGCTAAATGAGGTTTCCCATACTTCATCACTTTTACTGACGACTTCACAAGGTATGAATATGTGTATCTTATGAGACATAAATCCGAGGCTTTTGAGAAGTTCAAAGAGTACAAGTCGGAAGTAGAGAAGCAACTTGCAACAAGTATCAAGACCATTCGATCGGATCGAAGAAGTGAATACTTGAGCAAGGATTTTCTAGATTACTTAAAGCTACATGGAGTCCAATCATAGTGGACACCTCCTGGAACACCACAGATGAATGGTGTTGCCGAAAGGAGAAATCGAACTTTATTAGCTATGGTTTGATCCATGATGAGCTTCTCAGCTCTATCTACATACCTTTGGGGACATGCTATACAAACCTCAATATATGTTCTGACCAGGGTTCCTTCCAAGTCAGTAGAAAAGACACCCTATGAGATATGGTGTGGCAAGAAGCCAACTCTTAAACATATGAGACCCTGGGGGCGCCCTGCATATGTTAAGAATATGATCACTGACAAGTTGGAATGCAGAAGTGACAAATGTTACTTCGTGAGGTATGCAAAGGAAACTAAGTGATACTACTTCTATCTTCCTGGAGAACGTAATGTCATTATTTCCAGGAACGTAACTTTTCTTATAGAAGAATATGTCTACAAGGAATATAGTTGCACAAAGATAGAACTTGAAGAAATTCAAGAACCACAAGATAACACAAAAATTGAACCCTTATCGAATGACCTAAACAAGGATTCAGTGGGAGTATCTGGTGAAAATTAGTTACTTAGAGTACGCCCTTCAACCAATAGGAGTGTTGTGAGAGATAATGCAGAAATGCAAGGCTCTCATAGACAACCAATGGAAGATGATACAATGGTTGTACATCATTCCATTCAGGAAATACATGAGAATGACATTCCTGAAATCTCTCAAGGTGATGGATTGTGTAGCACACAAAGACATTCTCAGAATCAGAATGCAACAAACACTGAAACACAGAATAATCAACACTGTAGGACCACTAGGACTCATCGTCTACCGAAAGACTTAATCTCCTTGTTGAAACACACAATGAGATAGATATTCCTGATGACGATGAACCTACAACCTACATCGAAGCTATGTTAGACATTGATTCGCAAGAGATGACAAGAAGCCATGAAATCTGAGATGGACTCAATGTACATAAATCAAGTTTGGAACTTGGTTGATTTGCCAACAGGGGTTAGACCCATATGATGAATATGAGTCTTCAAGAAGAAGATTGATGCATATGGCAAGGCACAGACTTATAAGGCAAGATTGGTGGCTAAAGGTTATAATCAACGGCATGGGGTCGATTATGATGAAACATTTTCAATTGTTGCAAAAATTAAGTCCATTCAGATTTTGCTTGCAATAGCTGCATATTATGACTATGACATTTGGCAGATGGACGTCAAAACTGCTTTCCTCAATGGTAATCTAGTTGATGAGGTGTATATGAAACAACCTGAGGGTTTTTCGCTTAAGTCCAAACCAAAGGCTGTATGCAAGTTACAAAAGTCCATTTATGGGCTTAAGCAAGCTCGAGGAGTTTGAACATTTGCTTTGACAAGGCTATCAAGTCATTTGATTTTGTCAGAAGCAAAGAGGATCAATGTGTTTATAGTAAACGCAAGGATGAGAGTATTGCCTTTAATATCATATATGTAGATGACATATTGATAATGGAAGACAGTAAGACTCTCCTGCAGTCAGTCACATAGTAGTTGTACAGTACCTTCATGATGAAGGATTTAGGTGAAGCCTGCTGCATTCTGGGAATTAGGATCTATAGAGATAGACCTAATATATTTTTAGGGCTGTCACAGCCAGTCTACATAGACAAAGTGCTTAGACGTTTTTCTATGGAAAATTCCAAGAAAGGCGGTCTACCTATGGGACAAGGCATCAAGTTATCTAAGAAGGATAGTCCTTCTAATACTATAGAACTTGAACGCATGAAAAGAATCCCATATGATTCGGCTATAGGATCGATCATGTATGCCATGACCTGTACTAGGTCAGATGTGGTCTTTGCACTTAGTATGACTTGCAAATTCCAGCAGAATCCTGGAGAACAACACTGGAAGCCAGTCAAGAGTATTCTTAAGTATCTTAGACAAACTAAAGATTACTTCTTAGTCTATGGTGGGGAAGAAAAGCTAGTTGCTACTGGGTACACTGATCCTAGCTTCCAGAAAGATGTTGATGACTTCAAATCTCAGTCTGGGTACACGTTCATTTTCAATGGCGGAGCAGTAAGCTGGAAAAGTTCCAAACAAGCTACAACTGCTGATTCAATAACAGAAGCTGAGTACATTGCTAGATCGGAAGCTGACGCAATTTCTGAGTTCCTGAAGGAACTAAGGGTTGTTCCAAGTGCCACTTGTCCAATAACGACTTATTGTGACAACACTGGTGCGATTGCGCAAGCTAAGGAACCAAGATCAACAAACAAAAACAAGCATGTACCAAGGAAGTACCACATACTCAGGGAGATGGTGGAGACTGAAGAGATTAGATTAGACTATGTTCCCACAGACGATAATCTAGCTGACCCATTCACTAAACCATTAAGCTTAGTCAAGCATAATGGTCATTTTGAGAATATGGGCATTAGATATATTGGAGATCGGCTCTAGGCCAAGTGGGAAATTGAAAGTATATTTTTATCCTAGAGACAATCTGTATTAGGACAAATATGCTTTATACACATTCGTATTATTATTAATGGAGATTAATATTTTGGTATTTGTAATTATTGAATTATTAATTGATTGTTTATAATATTCTATAATATGCATCCATGGAGGTTACGCTGTTATTAATAATGTGAGATATTAATATTATATCGTAACTCTTAAAATAGCCTCGACTAATGATCATCGAGAATGGGATATCGATGATATGTGATAAGTCGACATGTGGTCTGCATCACATCTTTAGAGGATATAGTATGTCTCACATGCTACGAGTGATGGCTACTCGTGATGGACACATGGATACTTTGAAAGTATTGGTATACCCTACTGGTATACTGTTTGTTATACTTGTATAAAGTATGATCAGCGTGTGGGAGATAGAAGTCCTTAGACTTGAGGTCAATACGCACCTTGTCTACAAAGTAATATACTTTGATCCTGTCCTAAGCTCAAATGCCTTATAGTTTGAGATACATCTTGTATTGGGTATATTACGATGTGGATTAAAGGTGGTAGTTGAGCCAATATTAGGATTCATTCCTCGAATGTGTATTCGAGAGAACACTCAGATTCTCAGTGATATTAGGTTGACTAAGTCATTGGCCAACACAATAGACATATTTAGAATATGGTCTAGTTGTCAACTAATATAGATGAGATACAATGATTAAGCCATTTGGATAGACACTTGACAAATCCTAAGCTTGATCGGGTGTTTCGTGAATGAAATGATTTTATCTTACCACATAGAGGTTAAGTTTACTGGATTCGTATAAACGTACTTCACATATTGAGTTCGTCTTGCGGCGCCGTCTAGGAGTTCCGCGTAGACCTTAATTTGATTAATGTCGATATGTGAAGGCCTGTAGGGTCACACTATGTCGATTGTATTTTCGATCTAAGGATGTTTTGAGAGAGTATTAAATATTCGATTTAGAATCGAGATATTTAAATGAATAATGATTATTTTAATTAAGTCAAAATTGAATTTTGGATTTAATTAAGAATGTGCAGAAAATAAATCGAGATAGTGTAGGGCCACATCAAGCGCCGTGGCGCCCACATCATAGGGCCGCCGTGCTAATGACCTAATCTGTCTCGATTTTTGGGCTAGGCCCAAGATCAAACCCTAATCCGGTTTGACCTAATTTTTCACCGATAAATACAAACATTCACTTCATTATTCAATACACTTAATTTCATATTATTATTCTAAGTCATAGAGACTCAGAATCAAAACACTCTCTCGATCCTCTGCCGAATTTCCTAGCTTTTCAAAGGAGAAATACATTGAAGCTTGAAGCTTGCAATCGAAAGGGCTTTCGCGTGCGAACCCACAGTTGATAAAGATTCCAGATAATATAACCTGTAAGTGTTCATATTTTTTGTTACATTTTTTTATTGTCATATAACCATACCAGAAGTAATTGTTGGGGTAAGTAAGAACAATATTTTAAACTTCCGTTGTACCTTACTTATGTGTTTTGAACCCAACAAAACCCTACATATATGCCGTCCACAACTTTTAATCAATGTCAATATGACACTGATAAGGAAGAAGAACACCACTTTGTTTAACCATCAAAATGTTAATTTATTTTTTTGTGAAGAAAAGAGTATTTTAATTTTCCTTTATTGAATCCATAGTCTTACCTCTGAAGTGTTCTTTTAGGATCCTCCACCCGGTTATAACACAACAGATAGTGTAAAGAATATTATTCATAGATAAAATGTTGGCTTAGTGACATAGCAAGGGAGTAAGAGGTTAACATCTTTTAATCAATTTCAATGTGACACTATGTAGGATAAGAAACCACTTTATTTGACCATTCAATTGTTTTTTATTTCTTGAAGAGAAGAGGATTTTGAATTTATCTTTATCAAAATTGTACGGTCTTACCATTGTGTTCATTTATATATATCATAATTCATAACGGATAATGTAAAGAATTTTTATATATCCTGTTCAATTTAACTTGAACGGGTCAATAACCTGCTTTCATATGTCTAGGGCTGGTATAATCAAACTGAATTGTTTTATTATAAGGTGGGTGATAAGCACGTAGTTGTATCGGTATCATACTGACTTCATTACATATGCTCTATTCTACGATCACAAAGGAGTTAGTAGAAAATTACCCAACGGTATTATAATTCTAAGTGTTCACGGGATGATTTGTCTATTTTGTCTCTTAGGGGCATGAGGTGTAGCCATTTTTTATCTATATAAATCAAAGGTCAGTAAGTAGACCAGAGTAAAAGGGTTGCACATGTGACAGTAAACTTTGGTATATTCCACAAATAGACAATGGCAGAAAACAAGAGGCCTGGTGGTCCTCTAAAGAAATTGAATTTCAACTCTATCTGCCATAAATGGAATTGTCATGGAGGAGAAATGTACCTTTTTTTGGTTTGTCATACTCATCTGTAGTAATCTTCTCCTTTGAAATGTATAATGAAAAAAATGTCGACACAATGTGCTCATTTGTTTCCTCATTTTGTTAACATTCTTGGTGAATTTTCTAGAGTACTCATTAGTCATCATAACCATAGATTTAATTTAGAGATAATTGAATAAAAAAACCCTCACATTTTTATTAGTTTCATACTTAAATCTGATCTGATTTATGTTACCTCCTGAATTATAACTTTCAGGTGCTTACTCTCCCTAACTATCACATTTTTATTAGTTTTATACTTAAACTATGTCTAGTTTATGTTATCCCCTCCGAACTATAACTTTCAGGTGCTAAATCCCCTGCTCATTATTTGCCAGGTAAGTGTGTTCATCCTTCCAAAAAGCTTTAAAAAATGTCAAGTGACACTAGATGTGATTATTTAAAATTTCATTTACCTTATTAATGATTTTAATTATAATATGAATTCTTACTAAATAAATATAACTAAAGAAAAACAAAAGTTAAAAGTAAAAAAGGAATTAAAAGTTAAAAGGGAGATAAAAAAGATAAAGAGAAAACCATAAGGGACATCACTTTTGTCCCATTTCGATGAGAGTTCTCTGATCGTAGAGAATTTAAAGTAGGGACTAATTCTTATTTGATTCGATTTCACAGTAATTTCAGTCTATAATTTTTAATTTTATCGTATCTTGGGTCGAAAGATATGAATCAAGTATTGTGTATAAAAAGCCCTAAACTTTGAGGTTGAAGAACATACCTATAGATTCACAAGTTTTTTTTCCAGACTCCATCCTTTATTTATCTTAGTCCATGGCTTAATAGCCGTTGTAAAAGCCAGGTAGATGGTTATTTTCGCCCCTCACGCGCCTCTAAGGAGGTGGTTACACGCACTTTGCCATCTGTCAAGTTAGAGGGATTTTAGCACCTGCAAATTATAGTTAAAAGGGGTAACATAAATTAGACATAGTTTAATTATGAACTAATAAAAATGTAATAATTTAGGGGGTATATCACCTGAAAGTTATAATTCAGGGGTAATGTAAACTAGACGTAATTAAGTATGAAATTAATAAAAACATGATAGTTAAGAGTTTTTTATCTGTTATCTCTTCACTTTATGTATACTGACGTTATAAAAAGTATATATATTATTAGTACATTTAACTTGAGGTATACAATTATCGTGACTATTTTTTAACTCATATGATAATATTATCTCTGCATCAAAATTAAGCTCCATAAACATGTGGACCAAGTCCCTTAGATATCTTTTTAGAACCTTTCAAATTTACCTACCCTTTGGTTGGCCTCATTCTTGTTGAAGGAAGCCAGCTAGAAAGAACGAAGATGAAGATTCAAAATGGCGGCATTGGGTTGTGTCCACAAATTAAAGTAGGAATTCAGTTCAAGTGTCAAATTAATGATTAGTACCTCATGAATCTCTTTTATCTCTAATGCATGCATGAACTGATCAATTTGACAACATGCATGTGAGTCACAGCCATCTAAGCTAAGTGGCTTCGAGATTATCCTCTCTAGCTCACATTATTGTCTTTATATTAGTAAGACTATTCTTGTGAGAAAATCTTGCCTAGTCTTTTGTGGGGTCAAGATCGGCTAGGATTTAATTTCTGGGAAAGTACCTTATATGAAGAATATGTTTTAATGACTAGTATCTAACTTTGTCATCTACGTAAATATTCTACTCAAGAATATCCTTTGGTATATTAAAATTTTAGATTAGATAGCTACACTATTCAGTATAGTATCAAAGCAGCCAGGAGTTTCAAGTTTATGTCATCAACAATATCCATATTAATATCAAAAAATATTTTCACGCTTGGCCAAACAAAAAGAGTTGAACCATACGTAAAAGGGGTGTGCCAAATAAACCCTTAGGTAGTTATAAGAGTGTTCTTTTTAACTATTTGAATTTTTAGATGAGATGGTCATGTTAAACATTTGTTGATAACTCCATTAAACTAACTACCAAGGACAAAATATATTCAATATCATGTTGTTGATTATTCTTAATTGTTAAACAATGGCCCAACACGGAAATGGGACAATGGCCCAACACGGAAAGCCCAGCAAAGGGGCAGATCTCGGACTGAAATCATGGGATTGGTGGATTGGTATCTTGTACCAATCTTGTATACATGGTATATATATTTGATGTATATTGTAGTGTATTTATTACCTAAATTAGGATTATACACTTACCATAATTGTATAGTTAGAATTATGGTAGAATAAAGTTTTAGGAATAGAATAGGAATAGGATTCTCCTATTTTGTATCTTGTATAAATACCTATTCAGTTAATGAAAATAAGGAAGGGGATTATTTCTTTCATGGTATCAAGAGACTAGGTCTAAACAAAAGTTTTTCTCTCCCAACTTTTGTCCTCTCAATTTCGGCCGAGACACCCCCACCCCCCTCGGGTTTCTCTTCCAAAATTCGTCTTCCGCTCTCTAAAACACCTCTCTTAAAATTTCCTTCCTTCTTTGTTCTTTCAATATGTCTAAGAACAATTATGACCCTGCCCTCATGGTTTCTAACGTCAAGAACAGTATCCATATTGTCCTTGAGATGGAAAACGTCCAATATGCGACGTGGGCGGAGTTGTTTAAAATTCACGCTATCTCCCATCAAGTTCTTCATCACATCATTCCTCCCGCTACACCTCTACCTGCAGAGGATCCTGAGTTATGGATTACTCTTGATGCTACCGTTCTCCGGTGGATCTACGCCACTATTTCGGTTGACCTTCTATAGACGATTATTGAGCCAGATACCACGACTATGGCTTCCTGGAATAGATTGCGTGACATATTCCAAGACAGCCAACATTCACGTGTCATTACACTCGAGCAGGAATTCTCTCTAGTTCGAATGGACGAATTTCCGAACGTTTCTGCATATTCCAAGAAACTCAAGGAGTTGGCGGATCAACTCCGTAATGTTGGCGCACCGATAACTAATAATCGTCTAGTTCTACAGTTGGTTGCCGGTCTTTCGGAGGCCTATAATGGTGTTGGAAATCTCCTTCGCCAAAGCAACCCTCTTCCTGACTTCTATCAAGCCCGCTCCATGCTTACTTTGGAAGAAGCCGGTTTGGCTAAAAAGGTGGCTACCGGAGCAAGACCCGTCGTCATGGTGGCGTCCTCTCCTAGTTCTTCGGGTTTTGTTAATAATTCGGGCCAAAACCATAATCATGGTGGCGGCAAGAATAATAACAAAAACCGCGAGGGCAAACGCGGCGATTCTGGTGGCGGTTCCGATGGTCAACAAGCAGGCGATGGGTCTCATCCAGGGAACAGTGGCCCACTACCCCCTGGGTCCAACAGTGGGGCCTATGGCAGTGGGGCTGAGGCAGTGGGCCAGCAGCCCTTACAATCCAGCAGCAAATTCCAGCGGCCAGTGGGGCGGCCACGATTCGAGCCCAACAACCAAGCGGTGGCGGCCCCGGCCGGCGGTGGCCCAAGAACAAGCAACTTCAGCAGCTACGGCCCAACTCAGTCACGGTCTGGAATTCCTGGGCCCCGACCCTCGCAAGCCCATCATGCAGCATAACCCACTCAGACTGATATCGAGGCCGCAATGCACACGTTGGGGTTGACTCAACCAGACCCAAATTAGTACATGGACACCGGAGCCACTACTTACATGACTTCCGAATCAGGTACTCTCTCATGTTATTCCAATTTGAGCACCCCTCGGGGTATAATTGTTGGTAATGTCAACTCTATTCTAATTCAGGGTTATGGTCAGAAAATGTTGTCTCCCCCCAATCCACCCCTTATCTTGAAAAATACTTTACATGCCCCCAAATTGATTAAAAATTTAGTGTCTGTCAGAAAGTTCACCACTGACAATTCAGTTTCTGTTGAATTTGATCCTTTTGGTTTCTCTCCGTGAAGGATTTCAAGACGGGAGTCATCTCATGAGGTGTGATAGTAGGGGGATCCGTATCCTATCATGCCCGGTTTCGTTCATCGAGTCAAGCTCGGCCGTCGCTTTTGCGACCATTTCTCCTTCGTCCGGCATGCCCGCCTTGGTCATCCGGCTCTTCTATTTTATCGAGTTTTAGATAAAAATAGCTTCATTTCTTGTAAGGGTACGAGTCGTACTCAAATTTGTCAATCTTGTTCGTTAGGAAAAAGTGTTAAATTGCCATTTGTGGACTCAAATTCTCATACTTCATGACCTTTTGATATTATCCATAGCGACTTATGGACGTCTCTTGTTCTAAGTTCGTTAGGTCATCGATATTCTGTTCTGTTTTTGGATGATAACTCTAAATTTTTGTGGACGTTTCCAATTGCCAATAAATCTCAAGTGTTTTCTGTCTTCATAAAATTTAGAGCATTCATTAGAACACAATTCGAAAAAGAAATAAAGAATATTCAATGTGATAATGGGAAAGAGTATGACAATAGGGTGTTTCGGGAGTTCTGTGATAATAATGGGATAAATTTTCATTTTTCGTGCCCTCATACATCTTCTCAAAATGGGAAAGCCGAACGCAAAATTCATTCCATAAATAACATTGTCCGCACTATCTTACTTCATGCTTCCGTACCCTCGTATTTTTGGCATCATGCTCTGCAAATGGCAACATATCTACTTAACATAATTCCGTCCAAAGGTCTGACATATTCTTCCCCCCTCCAAATCCTATATAATAAGAACCCTTCTTATTCTCATCTTAGAATTTTTGGGTGCTTGTGTTATCCGTTATTCCCATCCACCACAATTAACAAACTTCGGGCTCGGTCTACCCCGTGTGTATTTTTGGGTTATCCATCTAATCATCATGGTTAGAAATGCTTTGATTTATCATCCAAGAAAATCATTATTAATCGCCACATCATTTTTTATGAAATCCAATTTCCTTTTGCGAAAGTTCATACTCCCGAGCCTCGGTCATATAATTTTTTGGATGAACAAATATCCCCGTATATTATTCGACATTTTTCGGACATCTCCCGCACCCAAACTCCTCCAGCGGGCCCACTGCCCGCTGGACCCATTGTGCCGTCTCCCGTTCCAGTTTCTGGATCAGTCCCAGCAATTGGGCCAGTCCGGCCCAATTCTGGAACTGGTCCAGAAGACGCCCCGGTTTACCTATTTGGGCCAGCAGGCCCACTGCCTGCTGGCCCGTCCTTCCCGAGCCCAGCAAATTCCCAAAATTTCACTCAATTCTTCCTCGAGTCATAGACCGGTCACTCGTAGTCAACGGGGTATTTTTACACCTAAAAGACATTTTAATTTACATTCTGATGTCTCTAAATCCCCCTTACCCCGTAATCCTATGTCCGTCTTAAATGACCCTAATTGGAAAATTGCTATGACTGATGAATATAATGCTCTTATTGATAATAAGACGTGGAAGTTGGTGCCCCGTCCTTCTAGTATTAATGTTGTCAGGTCTATGTGGATTTTTATTCATAAGGAGAATTCGGATGGGTCATTTACTCGACATAAGGCGCGGCTGGTAGGTGATGGTAATACTCAGTAGGTTAGGATAGATTGTGGTGAGACGTTTAGTCCGGTGGTCAAGCCGGCAACTATTCGCACTGTGCTTAGCTTGACTCTCTCAAAGACTTGGCCTATTCATCAGTTGGGTGTCAAGAATGCTTTCCTACATGGTGACCTCAAAGAAACAGTCTATATGCATCAACCGTTGGGTTTCAGGGATCCCAACCGTCCTCATCATGTCTGTTTGTTGAAGAAGTCCTTATATGGGCTTAATCAGTCTCTACGGGCCTGCTATACGAGGTTTGCTGACTTTGTTTCGACTATTGGGTTCACTCACAGAGCAGTCGATAATTCCTTGTTCATCTACCGTCGTGGTTCGTCCTTGGCCTACATTCTGTTGTATGTGGATGATATCATTTTGACTGCTTCTTCCGATGCCTTGCGCCAGTCTATCATGGACATGCTCAGGTCTGAGTTTGCTATGAAAGACTTAGGGCCGTTGAGTTACTTTTTGGGGATTGCCGTCAAACGTCATTCAGGCGGTTTGTTTTTGTCCCAAAGAAAGTATGCGGCTGAGATCATCGAGAGGGCTGGGATGTCATCTTGTAAGTCCACTTCCACTCCAGTTGATGCAAAACCCAAGCTTAGTGCCGCGGCAGGTGCATCATACGAGGACCCGACCCGTTATCGCAGTCTTGCAGGGGCCCTCCAGTATCTTACCTTTACCAGACCGGATATTACGTATGTTGTTCAGCAGATGTGTTTATTCATGCATGACCCCAGAGTTGAGCACATGAATGCAATCAAACGCATCATTCGGTATATTCAGGGGACACTGGACTACGGTTTGCACTTGTATCCTTCATCTACATCCACATTTGTCTCTTACACGGATGCTGATTGGGGTGGTTGTCCCGACACCAGACGGTCGACGTCTGGCTACTATATGTTCCTTGGCAACAACTTGGTCTCCTGGTCGGCAAAGCGTCAGGCAACTCTATCCCGCTCAAGTGCAGAGGCAGAATATTGAAGGGTAGCGAATGTGGTCTCCGAATCATGTTGGCTACGTAATTTGCTTTTGGAGCTTCATTGTCCCATTCAGAAGGCAACCTTGGTATATTGCGATAACATTAGTGCCATTTACCTTTCAGGTAGCCCGGTTCAACACCAACGCACCAAGCATATCGAAATGGACATTCACTTTGTCCGTGAAAAGGTTGCAAAGGGTCACGTTCGCGTATGCCATGTCCCATCTCGTTATCAAATTGCAGACATCTTTACAAAGGGTCTACCAGCGGTCCTTTTTGAAGATTTTAGGGACAGTCTCAGCGTTCGAAGACCGCCCGCTATGACTTCGGGGGTGTGTTAAACAATGGCCCAACACGGAAATGGGACAATGGCCCAACACGGAAAGCCCAACAAAGGGGCAGATCTCGGACTGAAATCATGGGATTGGTGGATTGGTATCTTGTACCAATCTTGTATATATGGTATATATATTTGATGTATATTGTAGTGTATTTATTATCTAAATTAGGATTATACACTTACCATAGTTGTATAGTTAGAATTATGGTAGAATAAGGTTTTAGGAATAGGATTCTCCTATTTTGTATCTTGTATAAATACCTATTCAATTAATGAAAATAAGGAAGGGGGTTATTTCTTTCATTAATTTCCATGGAGAAAGGAACTATTGATTATTCTTATTCTTAATTTCCATGTAGTTAGGCAATAGTTCCTTTCTCCATGGAAATTAATAATAATCAACAACATGATGTGAGTTGATAACTCCATTGATCTAACTACCAAGGACAAAATATATTCATCAAATACTTGCCAAGTGGTTTTCAGCTTTGGCTGGGATTTGAAGCCCCTAGAGAGTAATAGAATACCTCCATTTGTCCAAAAAGTTAAAGGAGATGCTGACCTTTTGAAAGTGGGGAGCATGATAAAGGAATACTTTATATCAAACTGTCTCCTTCAAATTAAGAGTGTCAAGACCTGTTTAAATCCAAATTAAACCAAGCTCCACGTTTTTAATTATAGCCTTATTGTCAGATTATTAGCAAATGATTCTCCATGATAATTATTTATAGTTTGTGTAGTGGTTGCTATAACAAAGTAGATAGTATTGGACATATTGCACTATACAAGGATAATGTTAACCTGTTCAACTATACAATTATGACTACAAATTGTATAATTTCTTTTTAAACCAAAACACCAACGCAGCTTTTGTAATACAAAACACAAATGGTATAAATGAATTATTATCACCTGGAATAAATAAAAAAAGTACCTTTTAATTATATGAATAACTTTCATGAATAGAAAAGTGCCAAATTTTAGGGTACCATGATATCTTATCATGGATATTTAACTAAAAAGTGAAAGTATTACTAATTAATAGAATATTTTCCAATATTTTTTCATTAATTATATTAATTGTATATCTCTTATTTTAGGTAGAATTATAATCCTTTTGTAATTAACTCAATTAGTTACCTAGTTTGTATCAAAGTAAATATTCTTGTAACCTTATATATATTGTAAATCATTCATCAATAAAATCAAGGAACATATTTCATTATGGTATCAGTAGCCTAAAACTACAAACTCTACCCTACCCGCCGATACACCTTCTCGCCCGCCTTCTTTTTTCCACGTCGGCACCTAGCCCATGTCGGAACCCTAGCCGCCGACCTCTTCGGCAGCCCCCCCTCTTTTCCCCACGACAGAACCCTAGTTTTTCCGGTCATTCTCCCTCCATCTTCCTCATAAATTTCCCCTTTCATGGCTGACAAAATCAAATTCCATATGACACTTGCCGTAAACAACATTAAAAACTTCATCCCTATGGCTCTTGAGATGGAAAAAGGGTCAATACTCCTCGTGGGTGAAACTTTTTAAGATCCATTATCGTGTTTACGAAGTTATCGACCACATTATCTTTCCCACACCAAAGTCCACAGACGTTCCATCGGCTTCGATTTCTGATGATGCACTCTGGTCTCGTTTGGACGCAACCGTCCTTCAATGGATATACGACATGATATTTAATGATCTGTTGCACACCTTCATTGAGACCGATGCCACTGCCCGCCAAACGTGAGAACGTTTGGACAATATTTTCCACAACAACAAAACTCAACGAGCATTATACCTTGAAAATCAGTTCAAGGATGATTTTCCAAATGTGTCTGCCTATTGTCAAGAACTCAAGATGCTTGCCGACCAACTCTCCAACGTCGGTGCACCAGTCACTAATCAGCGATTGGTCATTCAACTGATGATGACTGGGGTGGATGTCCTGACATCCGACGCTCCACGTCTGGTTATTGCATTTTCTTCGGAGATAACCTATTGTCTTGGTCTTCCAAAAGGCAACCTACACTATTCTGATCCATCGCAGAAGCAAAATACAGAGGTGTTGCCAACGTCGTCTCTGAGTCTTGTTGGATCCGTAACCTTCTACTTGAGCTTCACTGCCCGATTCGAAAGGCAACACTGGTCTACTGCGATAATATTAGTGTGATATATCTTTCCGGCAATCTTGTCAAACATCAGTGCACTAAACACATTGAGATGGACATTCATCCCGTTCGCGAAAAAGTGGCTCGTGGTCAAGTTCGTGTCCTTCAAGTTCCTTCCAGATATCAGATTGCCGACATCTTCACCAAAGGACTTCCGCGCATACTATTTGATGATTTTCGAGTCAGTCTCAGTGTTCGAGAGCCTCCCGCTTTGACTGCGGGGTGTAATAGAATATTTCTCAATATTCTTTGATTAATTGTATATCTCCTATTTTAGGTAGAATTGTAATCCTTTTATAATTAGATTAATTAGTTACCTAGTTTGTATCAAAGTAAATATTCTTGTAACCTTATATATATTATAAATTATTCATCAATAAAATAAACTAACATATTACTTTACTAATAATAATCTTTTGTCCTATCACCTTCTTTATTCCATATGCATAAACACATTGTGGTCTAGTGCGACAGAACAAAAAAATAAACCTGCCAAACTTTGCAATATCACATGAAGGCCAGAAACAAATTAAAGAACACATCTTACTTCTTTCCCCTTTAAAGAAAATAAACTAAATGTTAGTTCCTTAAAGCCTAGAGTTTTAGGACCACAAGATAAATGAAAGTAGTATGAATAAGCAGACCAGGTATGACTTAATAGTCAATGAAGTGAATAAAAGCTATAGGAGATCAGATTTTAAATTCCAATCAAAATAAAACACACTAAATAATTATTTTTAATCTGTCTAAGTCCTTAGTTAGTACCTAATACATCTACTGATAGGGAATAGCATATATTTGATAAAATAATCGAAATTAAAAATAAGTTGTATTCAGAGGCGGAGCTAGGACTTCAACTTAATGAGGTCTGGAACTTAGAACGACGATTTCAACTGTTAATAATTAGATTTTAAATATAATATTTATACATATTTAATATAAATAAATTGATTGAACACAAACTATTGAGTTCGACCGAACTCGTATTGGAACTTCTAGCACCGCCCTAGTTGTATAACACCGTTTTGTTTTTAAAATTAATCGTAGGAATAAGCAAAAAGAAAAATGTATATGGAACTTAAGTCTTAATTGAGGAGGATAAGATTTGTGTGTCATGGCTAGGTCAACTTTTTTTTAGAAAAAATAGGGCAACTTTAGTTTGTGGTGCACACTTTATGCCTTCACTGCATGTGTATGAAAAAGAGCACGAGACAAACATAGATGAACTGTGTTTATCTTTTACAGCCCACTCGCCTACATTTACCCACCACGTGCTTCTCCTGCTCTGGTAGACCCAAATGCAAGTTTGACACAAGCCCTACCTCAGTACCTTTCCATGGCAATATTCTGTTCTGGTCCGTGGAGGTTGAGGAACACCAGAGGAGATTCGGTTTGTAATCCATTACAAATATGATTTTACTTATACAATAATTTTGACCAAAACATCCATAGATATATAATAAACATAACACCTATATAAAGTTATTTTCTTTCTATTTAAATTGTAGTTGAGCATAAGAGATCACTTCCACTTGAGGAACGTATGAAAAGAAAAAGAAAAAAGTAGTGACAATCGAAAATTATAACCTTCGGTCAAATTAGTTATTTTCGCAAACTGAATTTGCTTCAAAATATTTGATGTTTTAGTAAAATAAAAATAGTGTATTAAGTACTTTCCCCCCTATATTTACCATTACGATTGCTACTAGCGGAATATTAATTAAGTGAAACTTTTAAAGAGAGATAAATGATAATTTTGACAAATTTGTTATAATTAAATTTCCTTATCAAAAAAATATTGTCATGATTAAAGTTATCAAATATCTTTCTTGAGAAGGATGAGATAAAAAAAATATAGATAATATAGACATGAGAGTGCAAATGTAGAAAAGGGTTAAAAATACTTTTGGTCCATTGGTTAATATATTCTGACTTTAGTCATTGTGATATCTAACTAAACATTTTTTACCTTCAATTATTGAAATGTGTGTTTCTAATTTCTTTGTGGAAATATGTTATATTTGAGTTTTTCTTAGAACTATATTATCGTCAAATATGGAATAACAGTACAAACTTATCATAATACACAGGTAATTAAGTGGTATAATCAAATGTCTTCTTTTAAATTAATTAAAGATAAAATGTGCTTAATCAATGTTACTTGGTTCAACTCTATTTGTGACCTTTTCTTGTACGTGAGATTCTATGTAACACCCAAAAATTAAAACTAGAATTTAAAAATAATGCTATTAAGGAATCCTCCTATTAACCTTGCACCAATAGTATTTCCGGCTGTATATTTACTTTGTTGCCTTTCCTATAAGATTCTTTGACTAATTCCCATTAATTTTCCTCTCATTTTTGAGACTATCCTTTTGTGAGTAAAATGGCTCACTTCCAAATATATCCCAACTTTGAAACTGAGGTCAAGATACTAACATGAAATTAAGCATTCTTCAAAAACGTAGTCAGATAAATATGTATACTGTACCAGATATTTTTTTTTTAAAATACTAAGTCATTTGCAAGAAGACACATATACTAAAATGTTAATGAAGACATGCATGAAGACATTTTAAGTCAGCGGAAAATTTGGCTAACTCCACAAGAGATTTAGTAAACAAATCCTCAAAACAAAAATTTTTGGACAGATACTTTAAAGAATCTACTGCTGTGATTGCACTTGTTACTGTAATCTTTAATTATAATAATTATTCCATCCGTTTTAAAATATTTTTCTTACTTTTCTGTTTAGCCGTTTTAAAAAATACATCTTTCCTTTTTTGACAACTCTTTGATTTCAATTTTTCACATGATATATTTATAACCGGACATTTTAATACATTCTACTTAGTTAATATCCACATGATTCAAAAGTATTATTTACTTTCTTAAGCTCTATATCAAATTTAAACGCAGTGAGTATTATCTATATAAGCATAACATAAAATAGAATTCTATCCATAATATCATTCACCATTCTGTTTGATTCTCAGATTCCTCTTCATCATCATTCCACCAAACTTTCAAAAGGGCACGTGCTTTCTTCTTCATAGTACTTTTGATAGGTCTGATTTTCAATCTCTATTTGCATATTATTTTATATGAACTAATTCAACTCTGGATGGATATTTGTACTTTTCTAGTGTACATTGTATTTATTGTTTTGGTATAACTTTAAAAAAAATTATTTCTTGCCTTTTGTGCTCCAGGTTCTTTTATATAGTAGGTTTTAAGGGCAGAGTTGAAAAGTGGGATTAAGCAAGATGGACATCACTCTAAGGGTAACCAATGTGGCATTTTTCTTGCTGTTACTCATATGTTTCTTGGTAGATTTTTTCAAGAAAAATGTAGAAATGGAAGAAGAGGGTGTTGCAGAAAAAGGGGAGAGAAGAAAATCCACATTTTTCACCAAGGTTACAATTTTACTGAATTTCTCAATAGCTATTTCTTACTTGGGATTTTGTCTCCATGAATTCTGGAAGTTCAGAACTTTTGTGTTTGAAGAGTCTATTTTTTCTGTCATGATATGGAGTCTAGCAAGTGTAATTGCAGCCTATTCATTGAACAGAGAGAAAAGGTGGCCATTATTACTCATCATTTGGTGGGTCTTTGCAAGTATTTTTGATATAATTTTAGTCTCACTTCATCTTCTCAACCATTATAATATATATAACAAAGCCCCACATTTTCTGCCAAAGGCAAATATAATTGATTTTGCTTCCTTACCACTGTCAATTCTCCTATGTTTCAATGCCCTGCCTGCTTGTTCTCCAAAGAGAGACAGTGAAGCCGAACAGCCATTCCTTCAAAAAGAGGTAAATAGACATGTTCCTAAGCATGATGATGCATTTTCTAATGCTGGTATTTGGAGCCAAATCACATTCAGGTGGCTAAATCCGCTATTCAAGAAGGGTCATGACGAAAAGCTGAGAGTAGAGCACATACCTTCAATTCCTCACTCTGAGACATCTGGTGAAGCTTCTTCTTTGTTGGAAGATGCGCTGCTACGGAAAAAGAAAGCTTATACTTTCTCCCTCCCTGATGCCATACTACATATGATTTGGAGACCACTTGCCTATAACGCAGTTTTTGCAGGTAATTCTTGATTTTTCAAGACTCAATTAAGCAGACAATCTGTGCTTAGAAAACTTTTTTTGTTAACGGTGATGTTTGGTCCAGATTGTGCACGTCTCGGCTATGCTTAACAAACTAATTTCATGCTTCTGTTTTCTTGTTTTTGTAGGAGTCAACACAATTGCATCCTATACTGGTCCTTTGCTAATAACAAGCTTTGTGGAATTTTTGTCTCAAAAGAAAGATGAGTCCAATTGGCAAGAAGGAATGATCTTAGCCTTCATCTTCTTCTTTGCCAAAACCATAGAGTCGCTGTCCCAAAGGCAATGGTACTTTGGAGCTCAGCGGATTGGTGTTCGACTCAGAGCAGCTTTGCTGGCATTGATATATAAAAGAACTTTGTCCATCAAGTATGGAGGTACAAGAGATGGAAAGATCATAAACTTCATCAATGTAGATGTTGAGAGAATTGGAGACTTTTGCTGGTATATTCATGGAGTTTGGTTGCTTCCTGTTCAGGTTATATTCGCCCTGCTTATCTTGTACAGGAACTTGGGTGCTGCTCCCTCTGCTGCTGCTCTTCTTTCGACCATATTCGTGATGGTGATAAACACACCTCTTGCTAATATGCAAGAGCAGCTCCACTCAAAGATAATGGAAGCGAAGGACGTGCGAATTAAAGCCACTTCAGAGACCTTGAAAAGCATGAGAGTCTTGAAACTGCACTCATGGGAGTCCACTTTCTTGAAGAAGTTGCTTCAATTCAGAGAAAATGAGAGAGGCTGGCTCAAGAGATATCTATACACATGTTCTGCTGTGGCTTTTCTCTTTTGGGCTTCACCAACACTAGTTTCAGTTGTAACCTTTGGTGTATGTATCATAATAAAAACACCATTAACATCAGGAGCAGTTCTCTCAGCACTAGCAACTTTCAGGATTCTACAAGAACCAATTTACAACTTGCCCGAGCTCATTTCCATGGTTGCTCAGACAAAGGTTTCAGTTGATAGGATTCAAGACTTCATGAGAGTGGAAGATCAAAAGAAGTTAACAAGCTATCATACTCCCAATACTTCTGAAGTGGCGATCGAACTTGAGCCAGGAGAGTATGCTTGGGGCACAAATGAGTCCAAGAGATCAACAATTAAGATAACTGAGAAAATAAGGATAATGAAAGGGTGGAAAGTAGCAATATGTGGTTCAGTGGGATCGGGAAAGTCAAGCCTACTCTGTAGTATTATGGGGGAGATTCCTAGGAGTTCTGGATCTAGTATTAAGACTAATGGTTCAAAGGCATTTGTACCACAGAGTGCTTGGATCCAGACGGGCACTGTTAGAGACAACGTTCTGTTCGGCAAGGAAATGAACAGGGCTCGTTATGACAACGTCGTGGAACGATGTGCTTTAAGACGTGACATTGAGATGTGGTCTGATGGAGATCTGAATTCAGTTGGAGAAAGAGGAATGAGCCTTAGTGGTGGACAAAAGCAAAGAATTCAGTTGGCAAGAGCTATATATAGTGATTCAGACGTCTATCTGCTAGATGACCCTTTTAGTGCTGTTGATGCACAAACCGGAGCTCATATGTTCAAGGCAAGTACTACGTCCTACTTTTGTAGATTTTTTTTCCCAGTAATCTCGTTGCTCTTATTGATGTGATACAACCCTTCATCATATTGCAGAAATGCCTACTGCAACTTCTACATAATAAAACAGTTGTTTATGCCACTCACCAATTGGAATTCTTAGATGCTTCTGACCTCATCCTGGTAAGTTGAAACTATTTTCAGCTATTGATTTTCAGTTGATTGAAACAAACTAGTAAAGTATATCTTAATTTTGCTGCTTACATGATATGCTTAGGTAATGAAAGACGGCAGAATTGTCCAATCAGGAAAGTACAACGAGTTGATTGTGGACCCTGATGGTGAGCTCCTAAGACATATGGTGGCTCACAGTAAATCCTTAGATCAGGTGAACCCTTCGCAAAAATGCAGCTGCTTAACCAATGGTAAGCATCAGAATAACCAAATTGAAGTCGAAGAGTGTTTTGAAGATCTCACCTGTGACAACAGAATCTTAGGAAGAACTCAGCAGGAAGACGCAGTATCAGGTCGAGTTAAATGGAAAGTTTACTCGACCTTTGTCACTTCGGCATATAAAGGGGCCCTTGTACTTCCGGTCCTTCTATGTCAAGTTCTCTTCCAGGGACTGCAGATGGCAAGCAACTACTGGATTGCATGGGGAACAGAAGAAGAAGGAAGAGTTACTAGAGAGAGATTAATTGGAATATTTGTGCTGATGTCAGGGGGAAGCTCTTTTTTCATCTTAGGAAGAGCAGTTATGCTTTCAACTATAGCAATTGAGACTGCTCAGAAGCTCTACATTGGAATGATCACATCCATCTTCCGAGCGCCCTTGTCATTCTTCGATTCCACCCCTTCCAGCAGAATTCTCAATAGGGTGAGTGTAGCAGATGAAATGATCTATTTGTCTTGAAATGTGTCTATATTCAGGTCTTTGTTTCTCAAAACATGACTTTCTGGCTGCATCTATTCTGAACTACAATTTTTTTTCTTGCTTGTCAGTCTTCTACGGACCAAAGCATTGTGGACACGGATATTCCATATAGATTGGCTGGACTAGCATTTGCACTTATTCAATTATTGAGTATTGTTGTCCTTATGTCCCATGTTGCCTGGCAGATCTTTTTTCTCTTCCTTCTGATACTTGCCATTTCCGTGTGGTATCAGGTAATAAGAAGCTCAACCTCTTACCTTTGTCACCATTTACTTTTAACTGCAAGAAGTTCACTTTGTTACTGAGTGCTGTAAAGTAGACTGAAAGAGCATGAAGCATATTTCTTTTAAATATTTCTTTTGTATCACTGCTAAATTAGGATGCAAACAATGAGTATTTACTTCTCATAAATATGGCATTAGTGCTTATGATACAATTCTTATTGCAGGCATATTACATTACCACTGCTAGAGAACTGGCAAGGATGATTGGCATTCAGAAGGCTCCAATCCTGCATCATTTCTCTGAATCTCTCACCGGTGTAGCAACAATTCGTTGTTTTAATCAGGAAGACCGATTCTTGAATAAGAATTTAAATCTCATCGATAACTATTCTCGTGTTGCCTTTCACAACTCTGCTACAATGGAATGGCTCTGTGTTCGAATTAACTTTCTCTTCAATCTCATATTCTTCTTTCTTCTCGTCATCCTGGCACACCTTCCACGAGAAGCTATAGACCCCAGTAAGCTTTTATTCTTCTCCATTTCCATTTCATGCATCCTGTTTAACACATTCCCAGGCAGTTAATCAACTAAATCCCAAGCAGCTTCTGTGGTGATGCATGAGTATAAGAAACAAATCTTAGAATAAGAACTTACATAAAGTGAGGAAGTCAAAGTCATACACCTGAAAGTCTGTGATTAGCAATTTTTTCTTTCTTTCACTGTGATAAATGGTTTCAGTGTGTGATGTCACATGTTTCATCTGTTTGCAGGTTTAGCAGGACTAGCAGCTACCTATGGCTTAAATCTTAATGTTCTCCAAGCATGGGTTATATGGAACCTTTGCAATGTTGAGAACAAAATGATCTCAGTTGAGAGAATACTTCAGTTTAGCGACATTCCTAGTGAAGCTCCATTGATAATTGAAGAGTCCAGGCCGAACCCCGATTGGCCTCTAAAAGGAAGAATTGAAATTAAAGATCTTCATGTGCAATACAGCCCTGATCTCCCAAGAGTTCTAAAAGGTATAACCTGCTCCTTTCCAGAGGGAAAGAAAATTGGTGTGGTTGGAAGAACAGGTAGTGGGAAGTCTACTTTGATCCAAGCTCTCTTCAGGGTTGTGGAACCATCTGAGGGATGCATTCTTATCGATGGAATAGACATTTCGAAGATTGGTTTGCAGAACCTTAGGTCTAGATTGAGTATAATACCACAAGATCCAACTTTGTTCCAAGGAACAATTAGGACTAATCTTGATCCATTACAACTATGTTCAGATCAGGATATCTGGGAGGTAATGTTCTGGACTTCTTTTTCTTTGTTTTATTCGACAGTATACGCCTTTGTAACTTAGTAAGATATATTCTGTATTATGAGCAATCTCATATGACTTTGTAACTTACTATTAGAATGATTTCATATTTCAGGTCTTGCACAAATGTCATTTAGCTGATATAGTAAAGCAGGATCCGAGGCTTCTTGATGCACCAGGTACAAATACTAGGTTCTGTGGTCTGAACCCACCTTTATATTCCAACCTATAAAAGAACATCAAAATACATATAACAATTGGAAAGAGAAACAAATGATCTTCAAATTAATGATCAAGAATTTTATGCTGCAGTTGCAGAAGACGGAGAGAACTTGAGCGTGGGTCAAAGGCAGATTGTGTGCCTAGCTAGAGTGTTGCTACAGAAAAGGAGAATATTGGTACTTGATGAAGCTACTGCTTCAGTGGATACAGAGACAGACAATGTCATCCAGAAAACTATAAGAGAAGAAACAGATGGATGCACAGTTATAACAGTCGCACATCGGATACCCACAGTCATCGATAATGATCTTGTTCTAGTCCTTGGCGAAGGTAAAGACATAGGACCTAGAACCACAAGCACATAAAATAAAACAGCACAACCAAGTAAATTAAGTACATGTTAATAGGATAACAATAGTAAAGATTCAGTAGCAGTCCAATAATTAATATATCATTATCAGCTGCTTGTAAGCAGCATATAATGCAACCATTAACTTATTTGTTGGGACTCTTCCAAATGCCGACGGGTGCGTGTTGGATCCCCCAAAAGTAGTGCAGTTTTGGAGAATCCGACACGGGCGCAACAACACTTTTGGAGAAACCGAGCAACATAGCCATTAACCACCAGAGCTGCCTAAGAACTCAAAAAGAGGAAGATATAGAACAACTGAGAATAGACATATCATACTATTCAAAGCGGATTATATTGCCTGATAAAATCCATCTTCTTTGATGCAGGAAAAATTCTTGAGTTTGATACTCCTAACCAGTTATTGAGGAACAGTTCTTCTGCATTTTCAAATTTAGTGGCAGAATTCTTGCGGAGATCATCCAAGGGGTAACTACTCCTTGGGGATAACCTTACAGCATAGCACTAGGCACATGTGATCGTACATCAAGTTTCGATCCTCTAACGGAATGAATGACAGATTCAGGCTGCCAAGATTAGTTTCGCATTGTACAGTACAGAATCACAAACTGACA
The DNA here is from genome assembly GCA_034509755.1 of Anisodus tanguticus. Classification (NCBI taxonomy): domain Eukaryota; kingdom Viridiplantae; phylum Streptophyta; class Magnoliopsida; order Solanales; family Solanaceae; genus Anisodus; species Anisodus tanguticus. Next base: position 17,881,778 of record CM067540.1, read on the forward strand.
TCAAGAAATAGAGTAAGTTGAGCAGCTATAACTGAAGTAATTCAAGTACTTTACAACAGCCACTTCTTACAAGTATATATCACATACTGCCAACCATGGGTGACATGAATCCTGTAGGATATCTACCGTGGTTATTCTTGTTGGATATAATTGTTTCAAAGCAGTACGGGAAGTAAATAAATATTACAAGTGTTCGAAAGGATAAACAAACAACCAAGATTATAATTGCCGCAAGCTTGTTAAGTCTTGAATCTTGATAACCTGAAATCAAGAAACACTAAATCTGGATTGTTACAATTGTGGCTGAGTCGAGAGATGACTCTCTGTCTTTAAGACAAGATTGCCCCGTATATATGCTTTAACGTTAGCGGGCAATAGTCTTCCAAGATAAAACAACAACTAATCAACACTACAAAGCAAATAGGTTGACTCTGACGAAGAAAACAAATATGAAACGATTGATGAAGAGTTGAAATTTAGAGGAAAAAGATGAACAATTCTGGACTGTTCTTGTTCAAGACTTGTCTCTCTTTTTATGTGTTCTTTTCTCCTCTTCCCTCAAATCTGTTTCAGGTCTCAATATATAGTGTTTAGGAGGATGAGAGGTGTTAAGAGGTCCTTTAAAAGATGTAGTCATGGCTAGAAACGTTTTGTAGTAAGTGCAAAACGTTTCAGATGGTTAATGTCATAAAACTGTTGGCTTTCTGGCTGTTGGCAGCAATCCTGAAACTCTAGGGACCAAACTGTAAATACTAAACAGTTTGGGGTCCAAAAGATAATATCAGAAGTAGCCCAGTAGCCTGCGGCCCGCGGCTGGGGCTAGCCTCGAACCCAAGCACACCTAGGTCCTCCCTCCTTCAAACACATGGGTTACCCCTTGGGGTCCCAAACCCTTATCCATTTTTTAGGCTTATAAAAAGAACAATTCTTCTTTTTCCTACCGTTGTGGTAGATTTGTCCCACACCATATTTTCATGACTCAAACACCTTACTTAGTGGACCAATATCTCTTTCATTTCTTAATGAAATTTGATGATTCTTGGCCCTACGGTCATCTACTCACTTAGTAGATTATGCACATGTGAAGAACCAAAGACTTCAACATGCGGAACCCGAGTTTAAGTCATTAAAGATGGGTGGATGCAACCCCATCAAAGGCAAATTTCGAACAATTCTTAATCCTTACCTCATAGTTCGTGTACTTAATTAGTTAACTCTTCATTTTATTTTCACTGAAGGTGTGATGTAACAATTAACTTGAATAGAGTTTTCTGTGGTTCATTTGGCACCAAGCTGACCTTTAACCTGGATCAAGTTGTAAGCTGAATTCTGTCTGAATCTACTTTAAATATCAATTAAAGTGGATATCTGGTGATTAACCTCTTAAAGTCCCTCAAACATGACTTGAATAGGAAAATAAATTACATCCTCAGTAAATTATATCTGAATGGAAGTACTTCTACAACCTTCTACTTGGTCATCTTGATAGACATAAACAGTTCCATAAATCACATACTTCTACTTGGTCATCTTGCAGAAGTTTAAGAAACCTATGAGCTATGATATAACTTCTACAACCTTTTTGTGTTTATGCTTCATCATTAGGCACAATTATCGCCAAAAGACTCGATCAAACATAAAATCAATGAATTTTGGTGCTCTCTCTCTCTCTCTCTTGAATCATTTCTTGTTTGTCTCTGACTGTCATTTTCCTTGTTAAATTGAAACCTGCTATGCCCATAGCATCAATCACATTGCAAATAGATATAGTAAAACTGAATTTATATCTAGAAGTAAGAATAGGTTTACTTGGAGTGGCGAATACATAATTTGAAGTTTATGGGTTTGACCTCAAGTTAATATATAATAATAAGTGAATTTACAATCAAATATATATAAATATTTTGTAAATTTCGTAACACTAAGTTTGAATCTGTACCACATAGGCTAGATCCGCCCCTGCTTGGAGCATCACTTATAAATACAAGAAACATAGATGGCCAGAACCTACTTGAAGGAGAACATAAAGGAACTACTCTGAAAAATAAGAACTTCATTACACTGTAACAAAATCATGAATTTACTAAGAACTGAATCCAAGATAGTAAGAAGATGAAACTAGAGAAGCTATGTTTGACATTTTGCTCCATTTTCTTTAACATGAAATATAATAAGCTCTACGCAGAACTCATTTATCTCAGATTTCTGTAATCTACTTTTCAAGCTGAGATTACTTGTTGATGGTAAGATTGATAGAGGTCAATGGAATACTATGAGTTCAACTGAACACAGAATATAACTACTAAAATTTTAACAAATATTCTGAACTCATAATTTTAGAAGTATAGTGAGTTTAGTGCTAAGAACCTAAAAGGTTGAACTCTTCAAGTTAAAATTTTAGATCCGCCCTTGAAAAATGATCTCAGTGCAGCTGCCGTCGACAAGCTTCCTGAGTGATTGTTAGTGATAAGTCTTTCAAAGTTTCCAACCACCCCTGAATTTGTTTTTTTTCCTAAAAAGAAGATCATCATTCAATGTGATACTATGGCAACAACGCAATTGTAATCCTTGTCGTGACCATTAGTAAGTGGTTATAGCTGTCACCTTGTGTTTCACAATGTTAATCATCACTATTGGTGTTCCTGTGATAGTTTGGTATACTATTTAGATACTAATGGGGTGAATAGTGTCTTAATAGTTTTTCGACCTATTAAAATATTTTCTATTAAAACACCCAGAAGTTGAACTTTAAGTACCAAAACCTGGTTCTTAATACCAGTCCAACCAACTCTTGCAACAAGTGCAGTGCGGAAAGTAAACAATACATGAGTTTTTACGTGGAACCTTGCTCAAGGGAGTAAAAATCACAACCCGCCTCTAGGATTTCTCTAAACAAAACATCACTAAAACAATGAGCAGTTTCAGGTTACAAAACTCTTTTTAACCTAAGACACTAAATCCTAGTCCACTTAACACGCTACCATCAACATGACTGCAGCCATTACTGTAGGGATACAATAGTTGCAGGAAACGAGAAGTAAGTAACTATTACAATAGTAAGAAAAGATAAACTAAATATTACAATAAATTGAAAATCAAGAACTTAACAAACTGCTTGTGTGGTATGCTGAGTCGAGTGATGGCACTCTGTCTTTAAGACAAGATTGCCCGTATATCTCCTATTACGGTGTTGAGCAATTGTCTCCAAAGATACAACATCAACTTCACAAATGAGCAAAGGAAATTCAAGTGTTACTCTTGAAGAACTTTGAGTATAGTAACCAGCCCAAATGTCAGATTTTTCCAACTTCCCGTAGCAGGATTCTGCCTCCGAAGCGCCGCGGCTCCAATGACTGACCAACCAATTAGCGCTGCGGCGCTACCTGGGAGGCGCCACGACTCCGACGGTGTGGCATCGAGACCCTTCACGGCTCCGCGGCGATTTCCGACTCGTTTCATCTTACACTTCATACACTTCTTCCTTCGTTTACCAACGTGGAATACTTTGTCATTTGGCCAATAACCGTCCATAATTCTATGTCTCAAACGTATTACATACGTACCAATATCTCTTTTACTAATGAAATTTGCGATACTTGGCACTACGTGTGCACGTGTGTGGAAACGACGTTTCTGACGTGCGGGCCCCAATTGTTCGAGTTATAAATTAATGGGATATACTTAATTATACATTTAGTAAATTTCCAACAATCCCCTCTTGAAAGAGATTTTGGCGCGCACACTTGGTGCCTTTTCCAGCAATCTTTTAGCGAACCGATGTTGCATCTGAATAGGTAGCATACGCTTTGAACCTTCCGTAGTTGAATACCATCGGACTTACTTACTGCGCGGTGAAAGTGATGTCTTGAACCGTCAGTGTTTAGTGTAGGCCAAGTCAACGGTACCAACACAACAACTTCCTTTACTCAGTTCTTCGTATTGTTTTATCCGTTGTGACCATGGACACTTCTTGGATTCTTAAGTGCGTTCATTTGAGGTGGCCTATCCTCGCACCTAAATAGGTGGTCTCCTACAAGGTATCCTGCTATACCCCATTTTACAAGTGTTAGGAACCATTAAAAATTTTCTCAAACCTAACCTCAACCGGTGAGGATCATTAAAGGTTTTGGAAACTTAACCTTCACCCACACTGCAGATAGCACTTATTGTCTATCGCGGGAATGACTTTGGATTTGGTGTTTCTTCACAGAAATCACTATCCGAAGTGCTCATTCTTCCACCGAAGCGATCAACTGAACCTTTACAGCTTAGTTTTCCCATTGAACCTAATTCCTGAGATCTCTAGTCAGTAAGGTTGGGTTACCACCATATTGGTCCTTATACCTTGGGTTTTAAGCCCATTCCCCTAGACAGACAGAACATCTGATCCTTGGGTAAGCCCTTTGTCAGCGGGTCAGCTATGCTATCCTTTGATTTTATGTAATCAATGGATATTATACCCGTGGTGATCAGCTGCCTAACAGTCTTATGTCTCCATCGAATATGACGAGACTTGCCGTTGTACATATAATTATGTGCCCTTCCTAGAGCCGATTGGCTGTCGCAGTAGATCATTACAGAAGGTACGGGTTTGTTCCAACAAGGAACATCATCTAAGAAGTCGTGAAACCACTCAGTTTCTTCTCCTGCTTTGTCTAAAGCGATAAACTCTGATTCCATCGTGGATCGGGCGATGCAAGTTTGCTTAGAGGATTTCCAAGACACAGCCCCACCACCAATTGTAAATACATACCCACTGGTGGACTTGGTGTTCTCTATGTCAGCTATCCAGTTTGCATCACTGTACATGTAACATCCTGTATTTTCGAGTAACAGTTGAACACATAAACGTGGGCAAGTATACCGGACTTTGGGAAGTTTATGTTGCACTCACGTATGCTAATAAGGAAATTAGTATGTAAAAGGACATGATCCCGAAATAATTTTGGATTTAATAAGTGTGATGGCGGGATTTAATAATAATAATTGTGTATCCCCGAAGAGATTATAGACTGGTATTTTATTACAGGAATTATGATATTGGCATAAGAGGGTTTTATTAATCACCGAGATTTAAGTGAATTGGGATCAGGAATTTAATTGTGTGTATAATTAATTAATTATGGGATTAATTAATTATAAGTGGGGACATTGTATAGGGGGACATTACGTGTAGCCTTATAAACATCCGGTTGGGGGTGACTCAGTTCAAAGCAAACCGAATCGATGTAGCTTCTAAGCTCCATAAAATCTTCAAGCAATTCATCTCCTCTCCATTACTAAGAAAATCTTCATCTCTACAAATTCCTCCATCATTTCTATTCTAGTAGAAGGAGAAATCTCGATTGGTGGGTTCTCTGGAAACTCTCGGTCGAAGTTGGGGAACTTCCGTAAGCTTCCGCTCACCAAAGGGGGAAGCAGTCTTGATGTTCTGGGCCTTGGTCCAGCGAAATTAAACCCTTAAAACAAGCTTGGACGAGCAGAAATCAAGCTCATGCCTTGAGTTCGAGAAGCCCTAGCTCAAGTCAATTTTTGGGGGTTCTGTTTCTGTGTATCGTAAGCTGTTTGGGGTGACAGATTCTCCGATGACACTCATCAATGTGTCTAACAGAGGTAATCTTCCATGTTCTTAAAGTTTGTACAAGTTCTGAACTTGATTCTTGCTACTAGTTCTAAAGACGCTTATAAAAAATGCTATGTTTGGGATGGGTGTTGTCGGGACTGCCGTAATTGTAAGGTACTGGGATTGCATGTGAAATTATTGTACTATTTTGAAGATTGTAGCAGTAAAAAGAAGGGTTAAGAGGGCTGGATGTTTCGCTTCATGTATAGATTTCGATATAGAAGGAATATAGGTTCTACGCGTTCAAGGTGTTCACTAGAATGTCCCAATGAATCTGTTTTTAGTATGTTGATTTGATTGTGATTTAAATCATCCGTATGATGTAGATAATCATTCATAGAACTTACAAGGACCCGCAGAACTTAGATAATTTTGATAACAAGGTATGCAAGGCTCTTTCATTCTTTTGGTATAATTCTATGTGCGAAACGTAACCATCATATTGCTACATAAATTACTCTACTCTTAATAGTTGAGTATGATCATGCTATTGACTCTTGTGTTAAAATCTTGTTTAAAAATGTTTCTAAGTCCTTATTAAGGCATACGGAAAAGAGATTGATATTCACAATGTTAGCCAAAGATTCAAGAATATTGGGCCAGGATGTGTTGTTGTCATTCATGCATTCTCATTTGCATTGCATTCATATATTACCCTGGACCACTTGTGTTATGCACATTATTATATGGTAAATATATATATATATATATATATATATATATATATATATATATATGTATGGGAATTGGGAAAAGGGAAAGGCGTTATATACGCACACCACCTGCAGCTGGTACAGACTATCACAAAAGAGCCCTAAGAGGCCAATATGATGTGATGATGTGATGATGTGATGTGATTATGTGATGCCTATATGGCTTATTGGGACGGGTTGCATGATCCGCAACACTAACATATATTGGGACGGGTTGCACGATCTGTAACACTAACATATATATACCGCATTTGCATCATGCACACATTCATTAACCATTATATGGTATGATGCCCACAGAGGCTGTTATGGTAAGAAAGATGCCCGAAGGGGCTGATATATATGTATACTGCATTGTGCATAACATTTAGGCATGTGTGACAGGACCCTCAAAGGCATTTACTAATGTCCAGTTGTTTCTATTTCATACTATGATATGTCTCTGCTAAGTTATTTCTTATGACCGACATACTCAGTGCATCAGTCGTACCGACGTCCCTTTTGTCGGGGGACGCTGCGTTTTATGCCCGCAGGTTCATATTGAGAGGGTAACGGTTCACACTAGTAGGTTGCTGGTTCAGCTGGTGTCCAGAGCACTCTATTTGTTTCGGAGTCACGATTTGGTCGTGGTATGTTCTTCTCTGTAGAGGCTTGTAGATTGGTGTCCTGTGGTTAGTTGTCGTGTATGGCTTTGTCGGCCCTGGTATATAAATGTGTAATTGGGGCTTTTGGGTTCAAACTTTAGTTAATCTATCCCGGCTCAGTCCGTGTTAAATATGATTAAGGGTGGAGTGTCAATGTGGTGCCCGACGGGTAGGGTTCGGGTGCCCGTCGCGGCCCTCCGATTTGGGTCGTGACAAATTTGGTATCAGAGCATGTCTATCCGAGGGAGTCTACAAGCCGTGTTTGGTAGAGTCTTGGTTATGGGTGTGTTGCGCGCCACACTTATAAACAGGAGGCTACAAGGCATTTAGAATTGTTTCCATTCTTTCATAATCTAGATCATTCGAAAGAGCTGAGTCATGAGAGTGTTGGTTCCTAATCACATCTTTTCATTTGAACTGCAGTAACGTCCACAATGAGAAACACCTCAGATAATAGGAGTGCGGGTACTGTCGCAAGATAAGATGTTAGACAGATACCACCCGCTGGTAGGGGTACAAAAATTGAAAGAATAGAGGTGAGTTATACTATGGACTCAGATCCATCGGAAATCATGAAGACTAAATAAGAGGATCCATCAAAAGATCCATATTAGTCACCTGCTCAAACACATTCAGTTCTTCCAGCAGGAAGTGGGGTGAGGGGAGTTCCGACTTCACCAAAGACTTTAGTATCAGTGTCGGGCCCCACTGACCATGGAGTAGGTGGAACAGCTCAGGGACGAGTACAACCGGATTTCCTCAGATATCACGCCATGACCGGGGATGCATATCACTTAATGACCCCGACCCTTCTGAAATTCTGGATAGTCCTCAATCTTGGGGGTCTGTTAATCAGGGCTCGTCGGTCCATGTTATTGGATACGTGTTGGAGGAAGAAAGAAGGCAAGCCAGGATAAGGCGAGTGGGTAGTAAGGATAAGAGGGTTCCACTCCGAAGTGTGTCGGATCGAGGCTCATATATAGGACCAAGATAGGATGGTACGGATTCACCAACAGGATCATAAGGTTGTCCTAGTACCTATCCCGATAATATATAAGATCTTTAAATTAGTTGCTTTTAAATAAATGATGTATTGTGTGTAATCGATATAAGGTTATATGTTTGGATTAACCAAATGAATGTATGAATTTTTATATGTAAATGGATAAGGTTGTTGTATAGTTTGGTGTGATTTTAGTAAGTCATAAAATGGCTTTAAAACTGTTTGTATGTATAAGTTAGTCAATGTTAACCTTGGTTGAACTGATTTAAGAATGACTAATGGGTGTTAGAGAAAATTTCGACTTGATACGGATCTAACTTAAGGCTAGGAATAACCTATAACTTATTGGTTATAGTGAAAAGACTTGTGTAGCTCCTATTACATTTTTCACATAATTACCATAGTAACATTTGTTTAGTATAAGCCTAGAGAGTAGGTTATCTTGCAGTTTTTGGTCTTTCCATGTGGTATTCAATGATTTGAAGTGATGTAGCCTGAGTGTGGTTTTCTGATAATATGTTGAGTTTCAATTTGATCCCATAATATGTTGTTCTTGCTATCAATGCTTTGTTGCCTTCTATAAATGCATACTATGGTATAAACAACCCAGTTGTTTCCTACACTAATTTATTGTGTTCAAAACTTACTAAGTTTGTTTAGACTTGGATCATGTAAGCTTGTATATCTATTTTACCATCTTTATAGCCTGGAGTACATGAGTGATTATTTGGAACTATAAGTGTTGAGTATGTTGAGTCTGTATAAACCATTCAGGTATCCCTTATGACTTCTACTGGTAATTTAAGTTAGACAACCATCTGTATGCTTCAAAATGCTGCTAGGCATGTCAATGCAGCTTGAGAAAGATTTTTTTAATTTGGCTCCAGTAACATGTTTCCAATCCTATGCCCTGTTGAAGGATTTGTGTCTGCTGCAGCATGACTAAAACTCATAAGTAGGCTAGAGATGGTTATCTAAAGTAAATTAAAGCTTGTCCATTACTTAATATGGTGTGTTGTTGGTTATAAGCCTTTAACTAGGAAAACATAGTTATATTAAACTAAATATTGTTATGATATCTTGTAGTATGAATATAAAGACATGTGATTAATCAACTTAGAACTAGTCTATTGAGAAGTTTCTAGGTGCAATTGAGTTGATCTATAAGCTCTTCCTCTGTACTATGTGACATATTTTGAGATTGGTATCTGATTCTGCCTTGAAAAGACATGTCATTAAACCTACTAGACAAGTTAACAATATTATACCTAGTTTTAAAGATAGTTTAGGTTGTAAATAAACTGGAAATGGGTTGTTCATCTATAGTTTCTGTGATAATATGCATGTTTGGTTCAATGTATGAATGTTCTGGTTGCTTTAAGTTGCTTCTGTCACAAATGTTATAGCCTATGAGTATAAAGTGTGGTCTAACTATATAAAATGTGTGAAGTTGCCAATGAATGGTATATGCTGATATGATTTGAAATTTGTACCTTTACAGACTAGTTTGGCCATGGTTACACTAAATTGGTTGTTTCTTTGTATTATGGGGAAAGGCTGAGCCTTTGTTAAGAGTGTGTGTGCTAATGTGGTAAAAAAATGAGTTATGAGATCACCTGTGCATCTCCCCCTTTTCAAATAGTTAAAACTAGTGTTTCTTAAAACCTGAGTTTATGTACACTTCTATGGATGTATGGTATCTATTCAGTACAACATCTACTAGCTTGATCTCATTCTAAATAAAAAAAAAGAATCAAAGAACTCATTTTCTAAAGGCAATACTATTATGCATACTAGAGGGATTGCTGGACATTAGATTAGATCAGGTCTGCTGAATTCTAGGATGTCTTCTGCTGTATTGAACCATGTCTCCTGCAGCTTTACTCTCCAACTTCATTAAGGGTTGTGGTTAGCCTAGTTGGTGCCTAGTATGTGAATATATAAAGCTAATTATCTGATGTCACCTGCTATACTGTTTAACTGCTATTTTTGTTGTTGTTACTGTTGTCCCTGTTACACTTTAAACATAGGTTGCTGCCTCAATTTGTGACAGATGTTGCTATTTTTTTTCTCTCTATTTCCAGTCTCAAATGTCATGTTTTCAAACATGTGGTGCTCTCTTAATTATCTGTATCCTTTGTTAAGACTTGTGTGGCTATTAAAATACTGCACTTTGAGTTATGGCTGCTGCATGTTTACTATTTGATGTTACCTGTTGTCTTGATGCCCTGAGCTGCAGTAAATTGGGTAAGGTTGTTGTTGCCCTTGAGATAAATTGTGGTTATGTATTATTGTTATTTTGCTGCATATATAGCCTTGTAGGACTGCCCTGTTGTGCTGAAAAGGTTGTTGATCTGTTGTGCTATGGTGTAAAAACAAATTGCTACACTTTAGGTTGAAATAAGTTACATGTCCTAAGACAATTGTGAGGCTTAGAGACTGTTGTACCTTAGCTAATGACACTTTATTAATCCAGATATCTACTCATGTGTTTCTGTTTTGTCTTGATTTAAATATTTCCTTATGTGTGATGTTTGGCCAGAAGATGGTATGTGTTGAATTCCAGCATTTGATATCATGTGCCAACCTATTATTTGCATCTAGACAGTCCCAATGATTGAGAATTGGTTCTCTGGTTCTCCTGAAATGTTAGAAAGATATTGATGGTGTTATGCTTTGAGGATCCCTGTTGCCTGTGGTGTGGAAAAATAACTACTATTGTTATGCCCTCTTTATATATATATATGGGAACCTCACTGATTATTTTGTTAACCTCTTTAACCTAAGATTATGTGCAACATATTATTCTTTTGTTTCTTTTGCATGTCACATAAGTTCATGGCTGCTTTTAATAATTTCAGCCAACATGAACACCCTGAAGTCTATTTTGCCTTTGTTGAAAATCTGTGCTAAGGGTCATATTTGTGCTTTAAACTCAGTGGCCATCTAGTTTTTTTCCCCAATCAAGTTTACAAACAAGACTTGAGGTATGTGTTATATTGATGAGATAAGCATACTTAGTTGAGGTAGTATGTCCTGTAGTGACTGTTTTGGAGTGTCATAGTTATTATAACCTTATTTGTAACATTGGTTAACTATGTATATGACTGGTCTAATCTGGAATTTGAATCTAGTCCTTGTGTCTCAAAACTAATATGGATCATTTGAAATCTGCTTCCTTGTTGGGACTTGGCACTGTATGTTGAACTGGTTGCTGTTCTGGCTGATGCGTTGGTTGTTGTTCTGGTTGATGTTCTAGTTGTTGTTTGAGCTCACTTGTTGTTGTTGTTTGGCTGCTATTTGGCTACTGTTTGGATGTTATTTTGTTGTTACTTACTACTGTTATCACTGCTGCATTTTGGTAAGAATTGTGCCATGTTCAAACACTTGTTGCTGCCTTTTATTTTGAGGCAGCTGTTGCTGTAAATTCTGGGCAGGGGCAGAGTTGAAAATAAATAGTTGTGTTTGCTGCACCCTAGCTTAAACCAGTGCAAAAACAAAATGATCAACTGAATTGGTAACTTGATCTGAATTAGTCATGGGAAGATAAAATAGTTGAAGCATGACTAATTGCACTGATTTGTGAACTGTTTAATAGTATGATGCATATAGGACTTTAAACTAAAATATGACTGTTTGAATATAAAAGAGTGCATGAGATATACTACAAACTTAGGCAAGAATCCGTCAACCCATTAACTTGAGTTTATGTGTTTGTTTCATATTATATGTGGGGTTATACATGTATTTAGTCTAAAACTTGAGTCTATTCTTTGGAAATGATCATAGTTTGATATATATTTTTTTTAAATCCATGTTCTTGACAAATGTAAGTATGTAGCGACTTTAATTGCCTAGAGTTGATTCAAGTTGGTTAGGATTTTTTTATTGTCATAACTGGCTAGGCAATGAAGATCATCGGTGTGTTTCATTTATTTGTGACAAGGACTAGATGCATCACACCAACATTCGAGGACGAATGGTTCTAAGGGGGGGAGGATGTAACATCCCGTATTTTTGAGTAACGGTTGAACACATAAACGTGGGCAAGTAGACCGGACTTCGGAAAGTTTATGTTGCACTCACGTATGCTAATAAGGAAATTAGTATGTAAAAGGACATGATCCCGAAATAATTTTGGATTTAATAAGTGTGACGGCGGGATTTAATAATAATAATTGTGTATCCCCGAAGAGATTATAGACTGGTATTTTATTACAGGAATTATGACATTGGCATAAGAGCATTTTATTAATCGCCGGGATTTAAGTGAATTGGGATCAGGAATTTAATTGTGTGTATAATTAACTAATTATGGGATTAATTAATTATAAGTTGGGACATTGTATAGGGGGACATTACGTGTAGCCTTATAAACACCCGGTTGGGGGTGACTCAGTTCAAAGCAAACCGAATCGCTGTAGCTTCTAAGCTCCATAAAATCTTCAAGCAATTCATCTCCTCTCCATTGCTAAGAAAATCTTCATCTCTACAAATTCCTCCATTTCTATTCTAGCAGAAGGAGAAATCTCGGTTGGTGGGTTCTCTGGAAACTCTCAGTCGAAGTTGGGGAACTTCCGTAAGCTTCTGCTCACCAAAAGGGGAAGCAGTCTTGATGTTCTGGGCCTTGGTCCAGCGAAATTAAACCCTTAAAACAAGGTTGGACGCGCAGAAATCAAGCCCATGCCTTGAGTTCGAGAAGCCCTAGCTCAAGTCGATTTTTGGGGTTCTGTTTCTGTGTATCGGAAGCTGTTTGGGGTGACAGATTCTCCGACGACACTCGTCAATGTGTCTAACAGAGGTACTCTTCTATGTTCTTAAAGATTGTACAAGTTCTGAACTTGATTCTTGCTACTAGTTCTAAAGACGCTTATAAAAAATGCTATATTTGGGATGGGTGTTGTCGGGACTACCGTAATTGTAAGGTACTGGGATTGCATGTGAAATTATTGTACTATTTTGAAGATTGTAGTAGTAAAAAGAAGGGTTAAGAGGGCTGGATGTTTCGCTTCATGTATAGATTTCGATATAGAAGGAATATAGGTTCTACGCGTTCAAGGTGTTCGCTAGAATGTCCCAATGAATCTGTTTTTAGTATGTTGATTTGATTGTGATTTAAATCATCCGTATGATGTAGATAATCATTCATAGAGCTTACAAGGACCCGTGAAACTTAGATAATTTCGACAACAAGGTATGCAAGGCTCTTTCATTTTTAGGCATAATTCTATGTGCGAAACGTAACCATCATATTGCTACATAAATTACTCTACTCTTAATAGTTGAGAATGATCATGTTATCGACTCTTGTGTTAAAAGCATGTTTAAAAATATTTCTAAGTCCTTATTAAGGCATACGGAAAAGAGATTGATATTCACAATGTTTGCCAAAGATTTAAGGATATTGGGCCAGGATGTGTTGTTGTCATTCATGCATTCTCATTTGCATTGCATTCTATATTACCCTGGACCACTTGTGTTATACACATTATTATATGGTAAATATTATATATATATATATATGGGAATTGGGAAAAGGGAAAGGCGTTATATATGCACACCACCTGCAGCTGGTACAGACTATCACAAAAGAGCACTAAGAGGCCAATATGATGTGATGTGATGATGTGATGCCTATATGGCTTATTGGGACGGGTTTCACGATCCGCAACACTAACATATATTGGGACGGGCATTAACCATTATATGGTATGATGCCCACAGAGGCTGTTATGGTAAGAAAGATGCCCGAAGGGGCCGATATATATGTATACTGCATTGTGCATAACATTTACGCATGTGTCACAGGACCCTCAGAGGCATTTACTGATGTCCAGTTGTTTCTGTTTCAGACTATGATATGTCTCTGCTATGTTATTTCTTATGCCTGACATACTCAGTACATCAGTCGTACTGATGTCTCTTTTGTCGGGGGACGATGCGTTTTATGCCCGCAGGTTTATATTGAGAGGGTGACGGTTCATACTAGTAGTTTGATGGTTCAGCTGGTGTCCAGAGCACTTCATTTGTTTCGGAGTCGCGATTTGGTCATGGTATGTTCTTCTCTGTAGAGGCTTGTAGATAAGTGTCCTGTGGTTAGTTGTCGTGTATAGCCTTGTCGGCCCTGGTATATAAATGTGTAAATTGGGGCTTTTGGATTCAAACTTTAGTTAATCTATCCCGGCTCAGTCCGTGTTAAATATGATTAAGGGTGGAGTGTCAATGTGGTGCCCGTCGCGGCCCTCCGATTTGGGTTGTGACAAATTTGGTATCAAAGCATATTTGTCCTAGGGAGTCTACAAGTCGTGTCTTGTAGAGTCTTGGTTATGGGTGTGTTGCGCGCCATACTTATAAACAGGAGGCTACAGGGCATTTAGAATTGTTTCCATTCTTTCATAATCTAGATCATTCAAAAGAGCTGAGTCGTGAGAGTGTTGGTTCCTAATCACATTTTTTCATTTGAACTGCAGTAACGTCCACAATGAGAAACACCTCGGATGATAGGAGTACGTATACTGTCGCAAGACAAGATGTTAGACAGATACCACCCGCTGGTACGGGTCGGAGGGGTACATAAATCGAAAGAAGAGAGGTGAGTTATACTATGGACTCAGATCCATCGAAAATCAGGGAGTCTCCAAGTTTTGAGAATCTGGAACACTAGATTTTGGATATTCAGCCACTTTGAAGTCCACTAGATCTGAACCATCAAGATCCGGGCAGTCAACGACTCCCGGTTCCTGAGAGCTTGGTTCATAACTTTGTTTACGAGAGGTTATGTCTTTTTCCTTTCTAGGAAAGGTATCTTCAAAGAGTTGAGCATTCCTTGATTCCATGATTGTACCCCCGTGGATATCTGGAATATCTGACTTATGCACTAAGAAGCGATAAGCACTACTGTTATTTGCATATCCGATTAATATGAAATCTACAGTCGTAGGCCCAATCTTGACATGCTTTAGCTTGGGTACTTCAACCTTTGCCAAACAACCCCACACCTTTAAATATTTATAGGTTGGTTTCTTTCCTTTCCATGATTCATATGGAGTTTTGTTCTTACCCTTATGTGGGACTCTGTTTAAAAAGTATTAGCGGTAAGGACAACTTCTCCCCACATATTTTGGGGAAGACCGGAATTGATGAGCAATGCATTCATTATTTCCTTCAATGTGCGGTTCTTACATTCTGTCACACCGTTCGATTAAGGTGAGTATGGAGCCGTCGTTTGATGAAAAATGCCTGATTGGGCACAATATTCCTCAAATGGCGCTACATGTTCTCCCCCTCTATCTCTACAAATGGATTTAATATGCATGCTTAGTTGGTTCTCAACTTCTGCTTTGTAACGTCGGAACGCTTCAAAGGATTCATCATTACTTTTCAACAAGTAAAGGTAACAATACCTTGTGCTATCATCAATGAATGTCACAAAGTACTTGTTCCCCCCTCTAGTTTGTGCAAACTTCAAATCACATATATCTGTGTGAATAAGTTCTAAAGGAGCGGTATTCCTTTCGACGGATCGAAAAGGAAGCTTTGTGAGTTTTGCCTCAACGCACACCTCACACTTTGTGATAGTCTATACCAGCTGCATGTGGTGTGCGTATATAACGCCTTTCCCTTTCCCCGTATCCCCTACATATATAAAATATTTATCATATAGTAGTGTGCATAACACAAGTTGGTCCAGGGTAATATATGAATATAATGCAAATGAAAATGCATGAATAACAATAAAACACTTCCTGAATTTGTCGGATGACAATAATATCCTTGCCCCTTTGGCTAACACTGTGAATATCAACACCTTTTTCCATATGCCTCAATAAGGACTTAGAAACATATTTAGACATGCTTTTAGCATAGGAATTAATAACATGAATATTCTTAACTACTAGGAGTAGAATATGAAGCAATATCACAGTTATATTTCGTTACATGAAACATGCAAAAAGAAAGAAATAATTTGCCTTAACATACCTTTATCGGTCTTGGAATTCTTGTTAAAAAGAATATGGCCGAGAGCTTCTCCAAATGAACTACAAACTATAAGCAACTACTTCTAACTCATTATTCTAACATATGCAGCAGTTGTTGGAGCACTTGTATTCTTAATCTTCAAAAGTTACAACGTAACTCCTCCTAACTAAAGATGGAAAAATGTTGTTGACATGTTTTTGCCCTTTTGATCAAGTGTTCTCCCAAGTAACGAGCTTGCTGGCCAAATTTTGATTTGCATGAATTGTTTAAATGACACATAGGTCCACCTCCACTTAGCACCACTTGCACTACTTAAAAGACTATATGTGACTAAAATTAACACACGTAATTCACCGGCAATTCTTATCCACTAATGGCAATTAATGTGACCAATCCATTTATGGCCCACATCTAATGTGAACTACTCTCCAATACCACTAATAATTCTCCACATCTTCCACTAATTCAACATACACCCAATTACACACATAATTAATTCTTAATCTCAATTCACTTAAATTTTAATGACTTCTAAAACCTTCATATACTCAATGGCATAGTCATGCGATGTAGCACTAGTCCATAACCTCTTTATGCATGTACTAAATTTATTTTCGGCTTCCGTCGTCACACTTGTTATGTCCAAAATTATTTCGGGATTTAGTCCTTTTATATACTAGTCTCTTTATTAGCATACGTAAATATAACATAAAGTTTCCCAACACGCGGGTCTATTTCCTTCATTTAGGTGCTCAAATTATTATTCAAAATTCCTGAATGTTACATTTCTAATCCTGATAATTAGTTATGCACTCAATGTGGTCAAACATGCCATCATAAAAATGCATGCAAAGTCCAAGTTGTTAAGAAAAATATGAAACTTGTTGAAAATGAGTCTAGGAATGGGGGACCCGGTCCCCGATGGAAGAAATCTGGTCTACCTGCTTGGACCAGAAGAAATCTTATTCATTCATTTTACCATCCCAATGGACCTAAACTGATTTGGGTTCTTAAGTCTAATTAGTGTTTCTGTTTGCAGTCTGGAGTGATAGAAAGCAGTCAAAATGGTATATGGATAGTGGATGCTCGAAGGATATGATTAGAGTGGAGTATTTTCTATCACTCAAGGCTTTTCAAGGAGGGAGTGTATCTTTTGGAAATGGCAAGAAAGTATACCTTCTTGGCGTGGGCAAAATTGGCAAGACACTCTCACATACAATTGAAATTATATACTATGTGCATGGGTTGAAATATAAATTGTTGAGTGTTTCACAAATCTATGTCAGATGAAATGAAGTAAGCTTTACTTCTACTTCATGCACTGTCACAAATATTAAATATGGGAACGTGGTTCTGATAGGAGATACAAGAACATTTATGTGGCTGATTTTGAGTCTCAAAATAGGAATTATTTAACTTGTCTCAGTTCCTTGGATGATGTTACTGAACTATGGCACAGACGGCTTGGGCATGCAAGTTTCTCACTTCTAAACAAACTGGTATTGAAAGACATGGCTCGTGGGCTACCAAAAACCAAGTTCACAAACCACAAGGTGTATGATGTATGTGTAAAAGGGAAGCAAGTCATATCCTCCTTTAAACCAAAGAAAGTTGTAAGCACCTCTAGGCCACTTGATCTTCTTCATATAGATCTTTATAGACCAATGAGGATTCCAAGCAGAGGAGGAAAGAAGTATATCTTCGTTATTGTTGATGACTACTCAAGATTTATATGGACGCTATTTCTAAAATCCAAGGATGAAACATTTCATGTGATTGTTGCATTTGTGAAATAAATTCAAGTCAAGCTGGGGAACCAGATTGTAGGTACCAGGTCTGATCATGGAAATGAATTTGATAATGCAAAGTTTGATGAATTATGCGTTGAGAATGGTATAAGTCACAATTTCTCTAGCCCAAGAACACCTCAAAAAATGGTATGGTGGAAAGGAAAAATAGAACTCTTGAAGATATGGCTAGAACTATGCTAATAGTCAGTGGTGTATCTAAGAGTTTTTGGGCTGAAGATGTCAACACTGCCTGTCATTTGATAAAAAGGTGCATGATCAGGTCCTTGCTTAAGAAAACTCTATATGATCTACTCAATGGAAGAAAGCCAAAGCTGACTTACCTATGAGGTTTTGGGTGCAAATGTTTTGTCCTCAACAATGGTAAGGAGGCTCTGGAAAAGTTTAATGCTAAAAGTGATGAGTGTATCTTTCTTGGATATTCCTCACACAACAAGGCTTACAAGGTGTTCAACAAAAGAACTCAATGTGTTAAAGAAAATATGCACGTGATCTTTGATGAGTCAAATCTTCTTAGTGACCAAGGTAAGCAAGATGATGAAGTTGAAGATGGGGAATTTTCAAAGGTTTTTGACGAGGCCATTGAAATTTCAAATGGAAAGACGGATCTGATGAGTCAGGTCAAAGAAGATGATGATGCAGAGTCTCTAAGAAGCATGTAGGGACCTGGTGTCTCTGTTATTTCTCATGAGGCTGAACATCAGGTCACTGAAGTTGTATCAAGTACCCCAGGGTCCAGTCAAACTAGTAATGACAATCTGGCCAACATTAAAAGAATGATGGAGTACATTCTGGGGTACCTGGTTTATCAAATTCTCAAAGCAATGATCAGTCTGAGTTACATGTTTCAAATTGGAAGAACAAGGGATCTCATCCATTACATAATGTGATTACTCCTTTGAAGTATGGTATTCAAACCAGATCCAAGGCGAGAAACATGTTCACCTTCTTATCCTTCTTATCTCAAATTGAGCAAAATTAATATCCAAGAAACTTTGAAGAATGCTGACTAGATTGCAGCCATGCAAGAAGAACTTCATCGGTTCAAAAGGAACAAGGTATGGAACATGTACCTAGACCTTTCGGTAGAACCATCATAGGGACCAGGTGGGTGTTTCACAACAAGCTTGATGAGTTTGGAAACACCACCAGAAATAAAGCAAGGCTGGTAGTTCAAAGATAGAATCAAGAAGAAGAAATTGATTATGATGAGACTTTCTCTCCAGTTGCTAGAATGGAGGCAATTAGGATTATAATTGCTTTTACATCTCATATAGAATTCAAATTGTTCCAAATGGATGTAAAGAGTTCCTTCCTAAATGGTTATCTAAAAGAGGAGTTCTTTGTCAACCAACCTCCTGGATTTGAAGATCATGAGTGTTATGAGCATATTTACAAGCTTGATAAGGCCTTGTATAGCTTGAAGCAATATCCTAGAGCCTGGTATGAGAGATTGTCAAAATTCTTTTCTGAAAATAGTTTCAAAAAGGGGGAAATTGACAAAACTTTATTTTTGAAGAAAAGAGGCAGAAACCTGTTGATTGTCCAAGTCTATGTTGATGATATTATTTTTTTGCCACAAATGTTTCCCTGTGTGAGGAGCTTGTAAAGCTCATGGGAAGTGAGTTTGAAATGAGAATAATGGGTGAGCTAAACCTATTTCTCGGGTTACAAGTCAAACAAACTCTGAAAGACATTATGATCAGTCAACAAAAGTACATCAAGGAGCTGCTGAAAAGGTTTGAAATGGAGAATGAAAAAACCATGGACATTTTTATAGCTACAGCTACTCAATTGAATTCAGATGAACTTGGTTCTTCGGTTAACGAAACTATGTATGGGGTATCATTGAATCTTTGCTCTATCTGACTGCAGACCTGTCATTGTGTTTAGTGTTGGTCTGTGTGCTAGATTTCAATCATGTATAAAGGGATCTCATCTGAAGGCCGCAAAGAGAATTTTAAGGTATCTTAAAAGGACTTTGGACCTGGTCATTTTCTACCCCCGGGAGATAATTTTGACCTGGTTGTTTATGTTGATGCTAATTATGTTAGTTACTTGGTGGATAGAAAGAGCACTCCGGGTATGGCTCATTTCATTGGGTTATTTTCTATCTCATGGTGTAGAAAGAAATAAAACTCGGTGGCTCTTTCTACTGCTGAAGCTGAATACGTGGATGTTGCCTTGTGTTGTGCTAAACTGATTTGGATCAAGCAACAACTTAATGATTTTTATGTATTTGCTGAGTGTGTGCCCTTGTTGTGTGACAATACAACTGCACTTAATATGGCAAAGAGTCCAGTGCAACACAAGAGGACTAAACAATATTGATGTTAGGCACCACTTCTTAAGAGAATGTTGAAGAGGGGTTGATTTGTATGAAGTTCTACAAAATGGAGGACCAGGTGGCAGATATCTTCACAAAAGTACTGAGCAAGGAGCATTTTGAAAGGAATTATTTAGAGTTGGGGTTGATCAAGATGAACTAATTATCTCCTTACAAAATCCCTCTATGATTGGATATTATTAAAGGACAGGTATATATTGGAAGTGTCTTTTTGGTAATGTATAAATCAGTTCTATACAATTACATGTATGCACGCATGGTAATCTCAAGACTGTGCAAGGATAAGTGATATTGCCCTCTACAAAGATGCTACCCCCATTTTTCAAAAATCGTTAAGGAACATGGTTCCTTATCTCATGTTAGTATTTCCATCTATACCTATGAATTTTAAACTTGCTAAAGTGCCACATCATTATAACTTCTCCCGTCCATTCTTTAAAATATGATCATGGATGAATCCTCTTTGATGTCAGTTTCCTCTTTCCATGTGTCACATCAGTTACTTTACCAAACCCCACTCCTCCACTTCTCAAGCCACTTGTACTTCTCCTCTTACAAAATATAAACCAGTGGTGTTTCAGTTCCTCTATTGTAACTCCATCTTTCAAACACCATTATTGCCAATCTTTCCTTCCAAAATTCATAATGTCTCAACTTGAATCTATTTCTCCAACCACTTCTAAACTAACATCTCCTGCTTCACCTATAGAAATCCTAAAATCGTCCGACCACAACCCCACTTCGTCAGTCAAAATTCATACCTCCCTATGACCCTCACACCCCTTCTTATTTCTCACTACCTACTACATATGTTCCTCTTTGACAACATCTAACTCCTAAAAAGTTTGTTTCAGAACCTAAACCTACAGCTTCTAAAGAAACCACGGCTTCTAAAGAAACCACAGCTTCAAATGTCAGTGATGACTTATTGTCGACATTTAATCTTTTTGGCAACACGGTTGAGGTTGAGAAAAAAGGATAAGGATCTTGAGGTTTCAATTCAGATATTGGGTGCTGAGGGAAACAAGGTTTAATCGGGTAATAATGAGGTACGTAATGTTCCGTTTACTCCATCAGAGGGTGCTTCAAAGGATTAAGTGTCGGAAGTAGAAAATGAGGCAATTGAATGAACTATTACTGAACCATGTAACTCCATTTCCTTAGAGGGTAAAAAGGTTCTTGAGTCAGACAAATGACACTCTGAGTCCTCTATCGACAATCTATTTGAGGGTAACCTCCTTGAAGAGGATAGAAGGAGGTCCAATATTTTAAAAAGTGAAGAAGAAATTGTGGCTGGATTTTTCAATATTGTTTCGATGTTAAAGGAAGGGAGACCTTTTTAGGGACCTTGTGGTTCCATACAGGGGGGAGAAATGTCCCCTATTTTCAAAACTTCTCCTAAATGATATGGGACATCAGGTTCCCACCAAGTGTCAACTATCACTTTATCCTTAGGAGATATTCTTGCTAGTGAATAACCGGTGAACGTCACTCCTTTTTAGAAGGTTGATAATGATGAAGTTCCTTTAAAATTGGTTTTTAAAAAAAATGTAGGGTCCTCCTCGTATGACAAATCAAGTAAAAAGGCAGTTTCTAAACGAGGGCTAGTCACTAGAGGAAAGCTAAGGTCCAAACAGATGGCTTTAAAAGAAAATAATGAGAAAACTGTGAAAAAAAAAGGTTGGTGTATAGGGTAGTGGATGAAGAGCAGGTGTCACCAACGCAGTTTGTAGACCTTGATTGTAGGGAAAATGAACCTGAGGTGGAGGAAACTCCACTTGAGAAAAGAAAGTCTAGGAAAGAAACTTGGAGAAAAGGAAAATCAGCAAAGGTTGAGGAACCTTGTGCTGAAGATGCAACTGGTACTGGGGATCAAGGGTAAAAAGAAAATAAGGGAAGTTCTCATTCTTTGAGGAAGAGAAAAGTTGTTGAGGATGAGTAATGAAGATGTCTGAGGAATAAATATGGTAGATTCAGCAAACTCATAAGGTACTGAATAGAAGGGTCTTTGATCCAGACATTGCTAACCAACCTAGAATGCAAGATGTATTGGAGATGGTTGAGGCACAAATATGGGGTCATCTGTTCCAGCCCCAGTGCATGTGTTGTTTAAGTTCGAAGAGATATAATTCTTTGGTACTCTATTATTTACTGATGGTGGTGATGCACTTGTCACCAGTGTAAATAGTACTGACTTCACCTTGGATGAGGTGATACTTGGGAGGATTTTGGAAGTCCCAACTGAGGGTTTGAAAACTGTATCAAAGAGAACAACCTCTTAGAATTTTCTAAAAATAGTGGCAAAGTAGGAAGGGAACTTAAAGGGGAACGGGCATTTAAGAAGCACATGAAGCCTGAATTTCAGCTTCTTTTTTATTTGATCAACATAGTATTTCTTTCTCATTCTGAAAGAAAGTCTATTGTAGTTGTTCCAGACATATATCTCATGGATTCTCTAGTCTCCTTCACTCCGATCAGTTTACCTGCTCTAAAGTTAGAGCACGTGTTAAAAGTAGTCTCTATTAAGGACGGTAGACATGGGTTGGCTTATGGTTTTTTCCTCAATAAGGTCTTCAAGCACTTTGAGATCAAAGCAGTCAAGGAGACAATGGGCACAAGAAAGTAGATGTTTACAATTAGCACTCTGGAGGAGTGTGAATTTGTGCCCAAAAAGGGAGGGGTTGGGAGTAACTCCATAATCTCTAGTATGATAGATTCCCATGAAAGAGCAATTGCAGATATCAAAAAGTTGACTCTTCTTTTGGCTCAAAGGGACTCTGAAATTGCTATTCTAAAGGATGAGCTTCAGCAAAGCTCACAGGGATGAGAGGGACCAGGTACCTCAGAGGAATTGAAGAATAAAAATGCTCAACTTAAGGCTGAAGTAGCTGACCTGAAGAAACAGGTGGAGGACCTGACCTAGAATATGCTTCGTGATCAGCAGACTGCCAGTGAATGGATTGATAGGCTTCTTGCCAGATTATAAGCAATTCTCTGTCCTAGCCTCTTTTTCCCTACTTCCAGTCTCCTAATGCCCTACTCTCTGAATCTCTTACTCCTTATCTCATTTTGTCTTTTCTGTATTTGTGCAGTACTTCTCTTGGGTTATAATTGACATTGACACTATTTGCTTGTTTTTTAATTCCTAGTACTTATAGATCTACTATGGTTTTATCTGGTAATCAAATTGGGCATTATCTTTATACTTGTGCAATATTGCTTAAATATGCTAGTTTTTATTTTGCTCATGTTAGTGTTGTCCAGTGTCCATGAGTTAACATTGCCTTAATTCATTCTCATCATGTTACTGCTTTACCCTTTTTTATGATGCCAAAAGGGAGAATATTTTGCAGGGGGATAAGGGGAAATAAGGAAATATTGATTGGGTGCTGATGTTTGAAATATTGATTGGGTGCTGAAAAAGGTCTGATTCTCATGGGGAACAAGTAGGGATCTGGTTCTCAGGTGTAACTTGAATTCTGAATTTGTCATCATAAAAAAAGGGTAAATTGATAATGTATGTTATGCCTTATATTGATGATTTGATAAACATGTATGAGGAACTAGTTACGTCTTTAGAGGTACCAGTTCTGCCGATGCAAGTCAACTCTACAGCTGTAAAGTTGTTGATATAGTGGTAGTGTCGCAGCACTACTGTAGAGTTGCTACGGCCTTTCCATTGGTCCAAGGTTTAGGAATTTTCACTTCCTTCAACTCTCATATATATACAATATGTAAGGGAGAAAAACCTAATCCTGTAAATTCAAATTGTACTCATTCTCACATGCAAGACTCCGTGTTTATCAGTACCATTATCAAGATCAAAGCTACAACAAACTAAAGGACCAGTTCTCTCACCACTGAAGATGTCTTAAGTCCTAGGTTTGTTGAGTTTTTGTCTTTTTGTTCTTGAACTTGTAAACCTAAACTTTTTGTAGGTTAGTTCTTCTCAAGTCTTTGAGTTGTTTACTTGGCTAGAGTTAGTCAAAGTGTTTCTTTGCAATAGGGGTATTATAGAGAGCTTGCAATAGAGTTATTATAAAAGGGAGGTATGAAGAATTTATTTCCTAGGTTACAAGAGGTTGTAATCTAAACATTGCTCAATTTTATTAAAGTTTTGGTAAAATCCTACTAGGGTAGGTCATGGTATTACTCCCTTGATTAAGGTGGTTTCCACGTAAATATCATGTGTTATTTACTTTCTGCTTTAGCTAAGGGAACAGTAAAATCCGATTATGTGCACTGTTTAGTGGACTCGTATAACATATTAGAAATATAACTTGAGTATTTATTTAAAGTAGTATATTATGAAGTATATAATAGTTGAATAATATTATGAAATAATAATAAAAGTACAAGACAACAAGGGATATAGCCAACAAAGTCGGGGGGAGAGAGAGAATTGTATTGCTCTTCAAACTGATGTACAAATGAACTGAATTGTCTTCCTATTTAGAGAGGAAAAGAAGAACATGATGGCAAGGTGCCTGCTTGAGCTACTTCCAAGCTAACTGCTTGAGCTACTCGCAAGCTGCCTGCAAGTCTGAGGAAGCTGCTGCAAGGCTTTTTATAAAGCTGCTGGCAAGCTGCCTGCTTGAGCTATTTGCAACATATTTTCTTGAGCTACTTGTAAGCTTCTTGCTTGATTGTAATCTTATCTAGATGACTGTGTATATGAATAGACATCCATAATACAATGTATTTATAATGCTCCCCTTTGATGCTCATTAATAAATAATGTGCCTCATTAAAACCTTACTACGAAAAAACCTATGGGAAAATCCTAGAAGGAAAAAGAGTATACATATCTTTTAATACGCATTGCTAGCTGCATCATTAAAAACCTTACCAGGAAAATACAATAGGACAAAACTTTAGTTAAGGGAAAAAGGGTACAACGCGTATTTCACTCCCCCTGATTAAAACATCACATAATTCTTGAAGATGACGTACTTTGATCTTGTATACCAACTTATCATATGTTGAGGTTGGCAGTGCATACGTGATCAAATCTGTCAAATGATTATTTGTCGAACTGGTTAATCATATGCATCTTCATTCCTTAGACTTAGTTGCATCATCATCATACAATATTTATTGGGATCACGCCAAATATATTTCTGGCTCGCCCCATAAACTGTTATTATCTTTGTATGATTTAAATGTCATGTAAAACACCATGATATGGCAGTACCCTTGGGAATAGATAACATGTCAAACTCTAATGTCGGTCATATGAATGTCTTGTATATCCAAAAACTTGACAATATTTATTAGGATAAACACATTCATGTGAGGGCATTCATTAGGAATATGCAATTGATCTTATTTCAGTATCTCCATGTAAGAGAGAAATTATATCATGCTCATAGTTATATCAAGATAAATAAATGCATCAATTGCACAAATATATAGTAATTCAAGACCAATCTAATTTTCTTAATGCAACTTCTTTTAGCAGGTAGTCTACTTCTATTCGAAAACTCCTCAAGAGCTCTGATAATATTCAAGTCAGCAACTTGCACAACACTATGAAAGATTCTGAATATCATAAAAGAATAAGGGTAAACATAATCATCTTTTTACCCTTCATCAATAAATATTTATTAAGGCGATTTCAGTACATTAGTCTTAGTTCATTTAATTCATTTAAGGATTATAAACAAGTTTTCCAATAACTTGTAGATGCTTCAGGCATTTTGAATCCTTCAGAAATTTTCATATAAATTTTATCACGTAAGCCATATAGGCTGAGATAATTTTCATTTAGTATTTAATTTACATGACATCTTTTGATGTCGGTACTGCAGGTCCAGTAAATTTACCCTTACCAAGATGCATTTACTTGGTAATTGTTTCCACACCAACATGTTTTACGAGATGTATAATTCAGATCCTCATAATATTATACAATATTGTGCACTATATTGTATCAAAGATATCGTCGATGAGATAACATTTTATATCTATTTTCAATTAGACATAACTTACTGAGATCTCATCACTTCTTTATTTTTTTAGGTACCTGAACCTCGTATGAGGTTTTATGAAGTTTATATCGTAGGCTCTTCAATAGCACATTGCCTATTTATTATGATCATTTTGATCCTTTGCTCGTCTCCTTTTTCAAGAATTATTGCATTTGGAATCGATTTATCTACCATGCTTCATGCATGTTGTAAACCATATTCTTCAGGGACATTTAGGAACATCTTGCAACTGAAATATGAAATAGTTGGGTCAGCAAATGCTTCTAGCATTTGACTTGAATTATCTATTGAATGAGGATCATATTGATGATAATTCACAACATATTTCTTAGCTGCTTATTCTCTCTCCCTTATGTTAAAAAACTAAAATACATTTTCATCTTCTTTGGGGAATCCATCTGTGTGCATCATGGTAGATTCATTAATCATATACCACACAACAAAAGATATTAGATGAAAACATTTGGTTCCTGACCTTGAACCAATTATGAGGGAAGAATTTATCATAATTTATTGGTCTGAAGCATATAAACGCCGTTGTATGCAATATATCATTTCTCATACCAACACATGAAACTTTGTTCTCATAATTTATTGGTTCCCGATCATTAATTTTGTACTATTAAATAGTGCTTAGATACTGCTAGTATCATGAAAGAAACTCTGGTTAGACATTACCGGTGTCATTAAAGAAATGAAAATCAAATAAATATTTAAAGATAATTATAAATTCATAAACAACGAAAAGTAAACACTAAGTTCTAAACTTCAGTATTTCAATGTCTCCATCATGGAGATCAGCCATTAACATCTGAATATTTTATACGAAAGCGATAACCACATAGTAACCACATCCTTCAGGAAGAGTTACATTAATGTTTATTTTCTTCAGGAAAATCATAACAACTAACCGTAATGTATCAATGTGGTTATGGTACAAAACATTCTACTCTACTTCCTTTTGCCTTAGAATGATATTTAATAAACTTATTCACGTTGTTTCTACGTACGACGGGTACTGTTGCGTTGACTTTTATACCACTGTATTTCTTTGTTATTTTATCTCTCCAGGAGGTATGTTGTGGTATATCTTCATTCACTTCGGAGAATGAAACCTGATTATTTGAATGTGCTTGATATTCAAAGTTCATCTATAGCTCATTATTTTGCTCAAGCATAAAAAGACATTGCTTCAGAATATTTCTCAAGTATTTTACTAATTCTTTCTGCTTCAGGAGTAAAGTTTCATAATTTTACTACTTCAAGAGTAAAGTTTAAGGTTTTACCACTTTAGGAGTAAAGTTTAAATTTTTATCAGTTCGAGATTAAATTGCAAGGTCTTAATACTTCCGGAGTATATTTCAAAGTTCTACTACTTCGGGAGTAGAATTCTACTATTTCGGAAATAGAGTTCAAAGTTCTACTACTCGGAAGTAGAGTTCTACTGCTTCGGCAGTAGAGTTCAAAATTTACTACTTCGGAAGTAAAGTATAGAATAATCAGAATATTTCTTCTCAATTATTCTACCTCCTCTGAAATGAGTCGTGATATTTTCACAACTAAATGCAGTTCATATTTTAGGCTTTACTACATATTATCATATTCACTTTAGAGAATAAATCTGTATTTGTAATATTTACCAAAAGTTCTCATTCTTCAAGAATGAAACATAATTATTTGAACGTTCCTTAAGCATATCAAATTGTGATAGCTTAGAACCACTTTTAAGATATTGCAACTTCAGGAGCAAATCAAGGCATATCCATGATGTAGAGAATTTTTCTCTAATACGGCTTTAGTTGAAGCCACAACAATCCTATAAAAATATTATCACTTCTGATGGTTACATGCACAATTAAATTTACTCATAACGAGAGTTAGAAATCTTATCACTTCTGGTAATCATATATTTCTTTCAAATTTTCAATTTTAGCCGATAATGAATACAAAGTTAATATCATGATTCCTCTTAATAATATTATTCTTCAAAAACAACTTTGAAGTATATTATCAAGTAAACCATTTAGGTTCCTTAAATCAAATGAACACAACGTAATTATATCATTAGTAGCAAAAGATGAACGACATAAGATAAATGAAGGAGCTACTAACCTTTTGTTTAAAGTTCATAGTAACGGTAATTCAATTTGATCTATAGCTATTGGACTTTCATTTTCTGAGTTTCAGCTTTCAAAGCTAGACACGGGTCATCCATAATACTTTAAGAACCAACAAATTAATACAACAAATCATACTTTTGGACCGACTAAGTAGTGGACGGGATATATCCGGCATCGAATTCTTCGATTGGATAGAGTCTCGTATTGATAACGTGTTATAAAAGCCATAGCGGAGAGAGAGAATTTTATTGCTCTTCAAACTGATGTACAAATGAACTGAATTGGCTTCCTATTTATAGAGGAAATGAAGCAGTTGCAAGGCTTTTCAGAAGATGCTGGCAAGCTGCCTGCTTGAGCTACTTGCAAACTATGTGCTGGAGCTACTTGCAAGCTGCCTGCTTGATTGCAAGTCTGAGAAAGCTACTGCAAGTTTTTCCAAAAACTTACTGACAAGCTACCTGCGTGAGCTACTTGCAACTTATTTGTTTAAGCTACTTACAACTTATTTGCTTGAGCTACTTACAAGTTGCCTACTTAATTGTAAGTTTATCCAAATAGCTATATATATGAATGGACATCCATAATATAATGTATTTATAACAAATAATTTATATTCATCATCATTTTAGGTCCTTTACACAAAAACACATGCACGCCCATACTGTCATACAATGTTTACATCCATTTTGGATTACTTGGTGTTGAAGAATGAAGGTAAATTCAACAAAATACAATTGCACCCTTGTCTTATATTATTCCTCCTATCAACAATATTATAATTACCTGGAAGCTTGCAATTTGTTTGCGTATGTTGTGAAATACTGCATATTTCAAATAAAAGCAATAACTTCATAAAATACATTAAAATTTGATATAAATCACATTAGAAAGAAAAATAAGAAAAGGAAAAAAGGAGAAAAGACGTGGAGATTAAAGTGATATAGTTGGGTCTATTTTTGCTCAATTTTTAAAAATTGAGACAAAAGTTAGACATCAATCCTACCCGGTAATTTTTTTTTATTGTAACTTGACCTATGTATCATATAATAGGCCGAAAAGAGGAGGTTTTCATTAGGCAAAGGAGCTCACCAAATATCTTAGTTCTCTATGGGCAAGAAGCAAGGGAGTAATAGTTGCGTAAAGCTGGTCTTACCTTATATTATATTAGTAAAGAGCTTTTAGATTTGACTAATAAGATATATAGGGCTTTTTCCGATCTTACCTTCTATTATACTAGTAAATGGCCTTTAGGCTTGACTAATAAGATATATAGGGCTTTTTCCTTTACTAGTAAAAGACAAAGATCATCAACCTTTAGTCATCTATCTCGCTAACTAGCTCCTTTTGCAAAAAGGCTTTGAAATAAGATCATACTCGAGTAATAGTCTACTTCAAGATTGTAGGTAGGACTATGCTCTGCAGGTGGGCATCACTATTTATCATATCAATACAAAATTTTGCTTTGTTTTTAAGGTGATAAAAAGATTCGATAAAAATCAGACATACATTCAAGAGAGAATGATTGCAGTTCGTGTCTGGGGTAAGGAGATGGGTGACCTGAACCCTGTTCCTCTGGTAAAAGCTATCTAACCTCTATTATCCTGCTAAAACCTAGTCTTACTCGTTCTTACCTCCCTGCCTGTTTTCCTTTCTTTCTTTTTTAGAATACCTGACCTGCTGCCTCTGCTCTCGTTGGGGTTGAGTTAGGCCTAAGATCCATTCTTTACATGGTATTAGAGTCAGACCCATTCCAATTCTTTGTTCACCGATTGTTGGACCCCCAAATTATATTATCCACGCTCCAGTTAACAATGTCTGGGCGTGCGGGGGAGTGTTAAGAGTCTCATATCGGATATGGAATGTGAACATAGACTCTTTATATGAACTTGAACAATCTTCACCCTACAAGTTAGCTTTTGAGTTGAATTAGGCTCAAAATTCATTATTTACCTCTTTATTCTTCTTTTTTTCCTTCTTTTATGGGGAAGGGCTGCGGGGGGTGGGGCAAAGGGAGTAAGAATATGACACTGGTTATGATAAGGAAAAAGAATACCACTTTGTTTAACCATTCACAATATTTAATTTTTCCTTGGGTGAAGAAAAGAGGATTTTAATTTCCCTTTATCAAATCCACTCTATGTTACGTTTGTGTTCATTTTGGATCCGCTCGTTTATAGCACAACTGATAGTGTAAAGAATAGTATTCATGCAAACAATTATAGGTGTACAAATAAAATGGATAAATCATACCAAATTGATAAATTAAGTCAAATAAAAAAAGACCCGATTAGTAATTTGATATTATAAAATAACCTGGCCATAAATAATTTGATTTGGTATTAACTTAAGAAGTCATACTTAAACTAATCCAACGTTATAAATATATATCTTTTAAAATTATATATTTTATATGTAAAAACATTTTTTGCAATCTACTTCTTATGTCTTTAACTTTGTCATAGTTTTTGTTTCTTAACATTTTAACCCACCACCCCCCTCCACACACAAACACCCCTAATATTTTCCTTGTCCCTGACAATAATTCATATATTTACTCCCCATCCCCGAACCCCTATTATGATTCTCCTGTTGTTTGTGATGTTGACAGGAGTAGTGAAGTGGAGGATGCGAAAAATCTTGCTCGAGTCAGCGATTTTGTAAAACAAATGCTTGAGATGAGCACAATAATAAGAGCGCCCTGCAAAACAATGGAAAGTCATAGAGAGGATTCGTGCCAAATTCACAAAGATACAAGGCCAGACTGAAACTTGTAATGATCTACAAGTTACACGCTTAGCCAATATCCAAGACGAACCTCAAACAGAAGAAGAGAGTGAGTTCTCGCAAGAAAATGACTTTGAACAATAGAGATGGTGAGTCAATCTTGGCTTGAGGAACAAGCCTAACAAATAAAATTTCACGTGTTTCTCCGTGATGGTCTTACGAACATGGCGACACAACTAATAGAAGACGGAACTGAACTAAGACAAGAACTAGATCAATCTGGCTCGGATATCCATGACATGCAGGATAAATTAAATAAAAAGGTTGAGGTGTCTGATGCCCAACCACTAATTATTATGGATACTGCCTAATTTATGGAGCAGAAAGAGGACTACCGACAACTCGACCAGAACTTTATTGATGATGCTGACATGTTCATGCAAAAAAAAAAAAAGATAGACAAAGATAACGATTAGATAACTTAACCTTTAATTGAGGCTATTACGTCAAAGTGAAAAAAAAAATAACAATAACATATAGCTCATGCCATTTAATACTTAAAACAAATACAAAGACCGGCTCTGAACAGAAAACCAAAAGAGAGTTAACAAAACAAAAGCTACTATATCAACTAAAGACTCATGAACTTGATAAATATTTTTGGTATACAACTTGATATTTAAAGTATTGAACTTATTTTCTAGGCTTAGTTTAGACATAAAAATCTAATGAGAGTGGTATCTAGCTCTAACATTAAAGAGAAGGTATAACAAACCAGTTTAGCAGTTTGGTTATATACAAGAAATCAGACCGAAAGTTTAAGATATTCAGACTTTGAAGGGTAATAAATTCTATGACATGATTTTCTAAATAAAAGCAATGTTTTAACAGTGTCGGATCATTAAGCAGTGACTGGGGCGAGGAGTACTCCGCAAAATATATATATATATATACTATGGCCAAATCTAGAAAAATATATATTTAGTGAAATTGCTTATAGTTATTAGTTTAATTTAGTTTATAAGTAATAAAATCGTTTCGTTGTGTTATCTTGAAGGATCTTTTGAAAGTTCATCTTTTCAATTATTATATTTCTGTTAGTTTAGTTTACGTTATTTTTTGAAATTGCCAACTATTTAGTTTAGCCTATAAGCTATAACTAGTTTCTTGTTTTTGTTTTTAAACGAAAGTTCTTATTTAGAAGCAAGTAAAATTGTAGTTTATTAACACATTGTTTGTTAAACTTGCTAAATTGTTAGCTTTGTTAATCTTAGGAAAAGGCATATATAATCCCCTCCCACCCTATGACCAAAGTTCCAAAAAAACATATTGAGTTTTTTAAAACGGAATTGTTATCCCACTGAATGGTATCACCAGATCCGTGTTTGAATGGTGAAATACATCCGCTTGACGTGTATTTTTCACTTAAGTCATTTTCATATTATTATATTTTTCAATATTTGTCTATGGTTTCTTCATGACGACTAATCTAGTGTTTTCAGCTCCACCATATCTATTAGCGTCCCTAATAAAATGTTTTCATTAGTTTCTCCACAAACCACCATTGTTGCACCACAGACATGAAAATACAATCACCCTTCTTCTCCATTAGAAAACACTGACAACATTCTTTCAACAAGTAGTAGTGTTTTTTGATTGATTTTTCAAATCTGAAAAAATAAGGTAAAGGCAGCGGCAAGCTTGATGGTGGCTGTGAAGGCGAGAGAGTTGGTGGTCACTGAATAGTGAGGCGAGCTGGCGGTATTTTTCGGCCACCTGAATCCAACCAAGTGTTTAAGAGAAGAAGAAAGAAAAATAAAAGAGAAAATATAGAGAGAAAAAAAATATTAAATAAAACACACACTTATAATTATAAATTTTTAATATTTTTATACTTCTCACTTTCTTTGAGATTGTGAAATACACAATACACTCTCCTTGCCACCCCAACCCTTAAGGGGTAATAACTTTATTTATAAATGTTTAAGGAGTAATAGAAACCTCTAAAAACATGGTGTGTCATTGAGACTTCCGTCATAGATTGGGATACTTATGTCTTTTCCCTTAAATTTATTGATATAAAGTAAATAGCTTGCTTGTTGAACTCTGGTAAGTCCTTTGAATAAAAAAAATTGTTTCAAAATGACATAGTTGAGCTTCTGTTATAAAAAATGTATTGGCTCGGCGTGTTTATTACAAGTCTTACTAGTGGTCCTCTTTAATCTGCGATTGATCCAAATTTGGTGTCCACCACTATAGTCCACAAGTGGATAATAGACGAAGAAACAGAGTCATCCATACATGTTTGTACACCAAAACAACTTTATTATTTAAATTTGAAAACTATAAAAGTATATTTTTTTTAAAAAGGTTTTGTATGCGTCGCACGTGCATCATTTGCGTCACACGTGCATTTCGTGTGTCACACGTGCATCTCGTGTCAATTAGTAAAATCTTTATAAAAATCACATATATATTATTATATGCTTGATAAAAGATAAATAGGGCAAATACAATCTGAACATGAAACAACCAAACTCCATGAATATACCAGCAGAAGTCCCCAACTCTTTCAACATCAACATTGATGGAGTTTATGAGCTTTTCATCTCTTGTACTGCGTCCTTTATGGACAAAGTTCTTTTATATATCGATGCAATCAGAACCGCTCTAACTCGAACATTAATGCGGTGAGATCCAAAGTACCATAGCCTTTTGGACCGCGACTCTATTATTTTGGCAAAGAAGAAGATGAAGGCTAAGATCATTCCTTCTTGCCAATTAGCCTCATCTTTTTTTCAGACGAAAAAATCACAAAGCTTGTTATTAGCAAAGGACCAGTATAGGATGCAATCGTGATGACTCTTACAAAATAAAATAGGATCATAAATAGTTTGTTGAGACAGACACCATCTAGATCAGAAACCATCGTTAACATAAAATTTTGCTACGCATAAATTGTTTGCTTAATTGAGTCTTGAAAAATCAAAAATTGCCTGCAAAAACTTCATTATAGGCAAGTGGTCTCCAAATCATATGTAGTATAGCATCAGGGAGGGAGAAAGTACAAGTTTTTTTGTTCAAAGAGCGTCTTCCAATAAAGAAGAAGCTTCATTAGAGGTCTCAGTGTGAGGAATTGAAGTTATGTTCTCTACTCTCAACTTTTTCTCATGATCCTTCTTGGATAGTGAATTTATCCATCTGAATTTGATTTGGCTCCAAATACCAGTATTAGCAAATGCATCATCATGTTGAAAATATGTCTATTTACCTTTTTCTAAAGGAATGGATGTTCATCTTCACTGTGTTTCTTGGCAGACGTCCTACTCTATCCAGGACGTATTGAAAGATGGAATAATTTCCCTTGGGGATTCCTTTCATTATTCACAATATATATAGCTGTACAAAGGTTGATTCCTAATATGGTATGAATCCTAACTTACCTTACAAAGGTTGATTCCTAATAAAATTAGAATCCTACGTTACCTTAAATATACATCTATCATAATTACAAAATATACAGAGAATATTCGGAGAATATTCGCTAATACTCCCCTCGGACGGAGCGGGAGGAGGCCGAACGCTAAAATTTGGATCGGAAGTCGGTGAAGAGCTGTCGCGGTAGTCCCTTTGTGAAGATGTACGCATGCGATAAGAGGAAGGCACGTGTAATATTTTGACACGACCACGGCAACCTTCTCTCGCACAAAGTGGATATCCATCTCAATATGCTTAGTCCGCCGATGTTGGACCGGATTATGAGACATATAGATGGCAGATATGTTGTCACAATAGACTATAGACGCCTTGCGGAGTGGACACGGAGCTCTAAAAGAAGATTTCGGAGCCAACGGATCTCGGCAACTACATTAGCAACACCGCGATATTCGCCGGCACTCGAACGGGATAGTGTGGCACCGCCTCTTGGCGGACCATGAGATAAGATTATCCCAAGAAATACACGGTACACGAGGTGGAGCGACGTGTGTACGGGCATCCCGCCCAATGCGCATCCGTGTAGGCAAGTAACTTGGTTGGGGCGAGAGGGGTATAAGTGTAATCCAAAGTCTAGTGTGCCTTTAACGTATCCGATAATACGTTTGAGGGCGGCAAAATGGGACTCTCGGGGTTCGTGCATGAACAGACACACCTGCTTGAACGGCATATGTAATATCGGGCCTAGTGAATGTAAGATGCGAAGAGCACACCGCTAGACTCCGATATAGAGTGGGATCGAAAGCGGCGCACCGTCATTGGCACTAAGCTTGGATTTGGAGTCCACCGGAGTTGGCATAATTTTACAATTTGCCATCTTGGCCCCGTACACTATCTCTTCGCATACTTACGCCGGCATAGGAACATAGTGGTGCAGATCTGTTACCGATATACCCAAAAAATAACTTAGCTTGCCCAAGTCGGTCATAGCAAATTCGAGTTTTGAGTAGAGCAATGATTTCATTCTTCAAACCGTCGGATGAGCAAGTAAGAACAATGTCATCGACATATAATAGCAAATATGCGGTCTTTGCTACCTTGGTGAAAAGTGAAGAGAGAGTTATCACACCTGCTACATACAAAACCAATCGCAAAAGATACCGCCAAAACGATCATACCAAGCGCGGGGTGCTGTTTCAATCCATAATGACTTCCCGAGACGACACACAAAGCGCGGAGCGCTTGGGATGAACAAAGCCGAGAGGTGATGCATGTACACGATCTCTTTCAAATCCCCATGAAGGAATGCATTCTTGACATCAAGCGATGAATCGGCCAATGCATGCCCATAGCAATACCGAGAACGATCCGAATGGTGGCGGTTTAACAACCGGATGAATGTCTCACCACAATCAATACCCTCCGCGATTAGTGCCATTGGCGACTAGTCTTGCCTTATACCTCTCTAAGTCACCTTGTCTCGAACTTGTGCCGAAATAGCCACATACACCGGATAACATTCACACCTTCGGGTCTAGGTACCAAATCCCAAGTGTTCTGCTTGGTTAAAGCGTTAAATTCCTCGCACATGGCCGCATTCCAATTTGGGTCCGTTTGGCTAGTTTTGGATTTTTTGGAATGGGTGATAAGGTTTGTGTGGAGAGATTGAAGTGAACCTTGGGTTTGAAGATCCCGTGTTGTGCACGAGTCTCCATACGGTGAGACGGCGGTGGCGGTGGGTCGGGGGGCGGGAGTTCTTTGGTCCACCGGTTCGGATCGGTGGGCGCGGTTCAGCTGGGACCGGTTTACGGTGACTCGGACCGGGGGCTGTAGGGGTGAGCGAGGGGAGGTTTGTTGGGGTGGTGCCGGACGGTGGCGAGACTGTCGGAACAGCGGGCTGTTGTTGGTATAGATTTTGGATGATCGGGGACAGACTTGGTTCATCGAGAAAGATGTAATCGGTGGTCTGAAATTTCCGGAGATTTGAAAAAGGAAAGGTTGTCTCGTCAAAGGTGACGTGACGGGAGACGATGATTTTGCAAGTAGCAATGTCATAACACAAGTAGCCCCGATGATTAGGAGATAGACCAAGGAAGACACATGGCAGAGTGCGAGGTGCAAGTTTGTGAGGTGCGGTGGAGGCCATGTTGGGGTAGCATAAGCATCCAAAAATACGTAGGTGATCATATGATGGTAGCCTACGATATAAGATTTCGGTAGGGGTCTTGTTTTGGAGTGTGCTAGTTGGTAAAATATTAAGAAGGGATTCTACCATTTTGACAGCATAGACCCAAAAAGGCGGTGGTAGGCAGGCATGAAACAGAAGTGTGCGGACCATGTTATTGATGGTACGTATAATTCTTTCAGCCTTTCCGTTTTGGGAAGAAGTATAGGGACAAGAAAAACGGAAAACCATGCCTTGTTTAGAACAGAAATTGTGAAATGCCGAGTTATTAAATTCACGTCCATTATCACATTGGAATGATTTGATAGATTTTTCAAATTGTGTTTTAATGAATTTGTGAAACTCGATGAATTTTGTAAAAACTTGATTTGAATTTCGGTGGGTAAATCCGGACAAAATGTGAAAAATCATCCAAGAATACTAGATAAAATTTATGACCCAAAGAGCTAACAATCGGAGATGTCCACAAATCGACATGAACAATATCAAAGGGAGAAAAAGTACACCTTTGTTTGATGACATAAATGGAAGACGAGTATGTTTGCCTAGTGGACAAGAAAAACAAGTGTTGGGCAATTTTTCCATTATTACATTGAATACGCTTAGAAGTCCTAAGAAAAGTAAAAGCGGGTCTCCGGGGTGTCCGAGTCTGTTGTGCCAAGTGGAGGGAGAGATTGCCGCAAGGGATAGAGGTGCTTGCGGTCTGACAGCGGAAGATTGAGTGAATGGGTAGAGGTCTCCCACACTATTGTGGCGTGAAAGGATTTTCCCCGTATTGAGTTCTTTCACAGAAAAACCAAAAGGGTCAAATTCGACAGACACAGAATTATTGCTAGTGAATTTTCTAATAGAGATTAAGTTTTTAATGATGTTAGGTGTGTATAGGACGTGGTTTAGGGAGAAAGGCGGGTGTGGATGTTTGGTGTGTGTGTTACCGTAACCTTCAATTGGAATGCGATGACCATTGCCGACAGTAATAAATTGAGGACACTTTAACCGACGTAGTTGAGATAGGTTACACGACGACGGGTGAGGTGAGATGTGGCTCCGGTGTCCATGTACCAATTGTCGTCGGGCCATTGAAGGTTCACGGTGGTGTAGGCCTGGCCCAAATCGGTCGGGGACAGCCGCTGGGCTTCTTGTTGTTGCGATTATTCTTTGCAGCGCCGCTTCTTCTTCTTGTTATTCTTTGCACCGCTTGCTGCTGCTTCTTCTTTGTTGTTGCTGCTTGCTGTTGCGCGGCCGCTTCTTCTTCTTCTTCTTTGCGCCGCTTCTTCTTCTTCTTCTTCTTCTTCTTCTTCTTCTTCTTCTTGGACATCTTCTTCTTCTTCTTGCTTGGACATCTTCTTCTTCTTCTTCTTCTTCTTGGACATCTTGTGATGGTAGTTCTTCTTGGCCGCAGTGTTGCCATCCCGTCGGCGGCTAACGCCTTTTGATTATGTTCCTCTTGTTTAGCACGTCTAGTTTCTTCCAACAATAGTTGTGAACGTGCCTTGTTGAAACTTGGGAAAGGGTCGGCTTCTTTGAATCATTGTTGCGAGTGTGTCATATTCACCTTTTGGTAAACCCGCAACAAGTTGAAGCACCATCTTGGTTTCGAAACGAAGTCCCGACGTTGGATAGTTGATCGGTTATGAGTTTCGATTGCTTACAATATTCGGACATGTTGTTAAAATTCTCGAGGCGGGTATTATTGAATTGCTCTTCCAAATATACGGCCGAGTATTTTTATTGTCTGAAAGATTTCTTCTAGCCGGACCCAAAGTTCACATGCCGTAGCACCTATTTTCATGATAGTGCACAACAGGTCTTTGGAGATGGTGCCATAGATCCATTGTTTGACGATGGCGTCAAGACGACGCCAGATTGAGTCTGTAACATCGGTGGGACGAGGAACAGATTCGTCAATATGATCGAGCACGTTGTATGCACATGCATGAATGTAGAATAGTTCCATCCACATGGAATATTGACAGTCTTCTTGGTCAAGAATTATAGGGATAAAATTCTTGATGTTGTTAACGGCGAATGCGGATGAAAAGAAGATCTTGAACGTTGAGAGGGGTTGTCAAGTGTGCCAGTGGATGAACCGGAATTTGTGGGGGAAGACATGGTTTTCGCTTGCCGAGGGAAGGGAATTTTCTGGTTTGGCCGAGAAAGGGAGGAAAGCAAAAAAAAAAAAAATTTTTTTTTTTTTTTTTTTTTCTGTGAAATCGGAAAAAAAATGCTAATTTCGGCCGAGAATGAGGAAGAGAAGGAATTTAGGTTTTAGGCTCTTGATACCATGAAAGATGGAATAATTTCCCTTGGGGATTCCTTTCATTATTCACAATATATATAGCTGTACAAAGGTTGATTCCTAATATGGTATGAATCCTAACTTACCTTACAAAGGTTGATTCCTAATACAATTAGAATCCTACGTTACCTTAAATATACATCTATCATAATTACAAAATATACAGAGAATATTCGGAGAATATTCGCTAATACGTATATTAAAAAGGTTTTGTGTGCGTCGTACGTGTACTATGTGCACGTGTATTTCGTGTGTCAAACGTGCATTTCGTGCGTCACACGTGCATCTTGTGGAAGTTAGTAAAATCTTCTTAAAAATTACATATATTTTTTAATATGTTTGATAAAAGATAAGCAGGGCAAATACAACATCAACATGAAGCAACCAAACTCAGTGAATATGCCAGCAGAAGTCCCCAATTCTTTCAAGATCAACATTGATGAAGTTTTTAATCTTTCCATCTCTTGTACCGCCGTACTTTGAAAGTATATTAAAAAATATTTTGTGTGCATCGTGTGCCACACATGCATTATGTGTGTCACACGTGCGTCACGCTTGCATCTCATGGTAATTAGTAAAATCATTTTAAAAATCTCACACACACATATATATATATATTTTGTTATATGTTTGGGGAAAAGATGTGTAGGACAAATACAACCTGAACATGAATCAACCTAACTCCGTGAATATACCACCAGAAGTCCCCAACTCTTTCAATGTCAACATTGATGAAATTTATGATCTTTCCATCTCTTGTACCACAGTACTTATAGAAAAAGTTATTTTATATATCAATGCCATCAGCACAGCTCTGACTCGAACATCAATCCGATGAGCTCCAAAGTACCATTGCCTTTAGGACAGTGACTATATTTTTTGGCAAAGAAGAAGATGAAGGCTAATATCATTCCTTCTTGCCAATTAGACTCATCTTTCTTTTCAGACAAAAAATCACAAAGCTTGTTATTAACAAAGAATCGGTATATGATGCAATTGTGATGACTCCTACTAAAAAATAGGAGCATGAATGATTTGTTAAGCATAGTTAAAACACGCACAATCTGAATCAGACACCATTTTTAACATGAAAGTTTGCTACGCATAAATTGTCTTCTTAACTGAGTCTTGAAAAATCAAAAATTACCTGCAAAAATTTCATTATAGGCAGGTAATCTCCAAATCATATGTAGTATGGCATCAGGGAGGGAGAAAGTACAAGCTTTTTTTTTCGAAGCACGCCTTCCAACAAAGAAGAAACTTCATTACAAGTCTCAGTGTGAGAAATTAAAGTTATGTGTTCTCTCTCAACTTTTCCTCATGATCCTTCTTGGATAGGGAATTTAGCCACCTGCATGTGATTTGGCTCCAAATATCAGCATTAGAAAATGCATCATCATGTTGAAAAATGTCTATTTACCTCATTCTGAAGGAATGGATGTTCAGCTTTACTGTGTTTCTTGGCAGGCGTCTGGCACTATTCAGGAAGTATATTGAAAAAAGATTTTGTTAGCGTCGTATGCGCATCATGTTCACGTGCATTTCGTGTGTCACACGTGCATCTTATGGCAGTTAGTAAAATCTTTTTAAAAATCACATGTATATTGTTATATGCTTAATAAAAGATAAGTAGGGCAAATACAACTTGAACATGAAGTATCCAAACTCAGTGAATATGCCAGCAAAAGTCCCCAATTCTTTCAACATCAACATTGACGAAGTTTATGATCTTTCCGTCTCTTGTATCGTTGTACTTTGAATTTATATTAGAAAAAGGTTTTGTGTGCTTCACATGTGCATCATGTGTGCCACACTTGCAATCTGTGTATTATTGCTTATATTTCGTGTGTCACACGCGTATCTCATGGCAGTTAGTAAAATCTTTTTAAAAATTACATAGATATTATTAGATGGTTTATAAAAGATAACCAGGCCAAGTATAACTTAAACAGAAAGCAACCAAACTCCGTAAATATACCAATAGAAGTCCCCAATTCTTTCAACATCAATATTGATGAAGTTTATGATCTTTTCATCTCTTGTACCGCCGTACTTTATGGACAAAGTTCTTTTATATATCAATGCCATCAAACCGCTCTGACTCGAACATCAATCTGGTAAGCTCCAAAGTACCATTGCCTTTTAGGATAGTGACTATTATTTTGGCAAAAAAGAAGATGAATGCTAGGATGAACCCTACTGGCCACTTAGACTCGTCTTTCTTTTGAGACAAAAACTTCACAAAGTTGAAAAATGCATCATCATATTGAAAAATATGTCTACTTACCTCTTTCTGAAGGAATGCATATCCAACATCACTGTGTTTCTTGGCAGGCGCCCTACGCTATCCAGGACACAGGCATCAGCCGTCTATTTTTCTAACAGTATATTTTTCAATAAAATACTCATAATATGTTAAATTGAGGGTGGATACTATTAGATTTTATTGTTTGTCTGGTTAAAAAAAGAGATGAAATGCCTGTTTTAAGAGAATTTATCTTTCCTTACTATTACCAGTTATAACTTTTCTGAAACGCCTCCTTTAATTATGCATTAGTTCATAGTTTCCGCCTAATATGTCTAATTATCTTTTTCCTCATTATTATAGTCTGTACCTTTCCTTGAAGCTCTCCACACACTTCTTTTTTATTTTCGTTTTCCACCCTCAAAATCACACTTCTAATATATTTGGTTATTTTTCAGGTTTACAAGACGGAGATTTGCATCCAGAAGTATGTGCGGACGTTTGTCAGACGTAGAATAAATTATTTTTCCCCAATTGGTTAGGCTTCTTAGTTTTGTTAAAACATAGACATCTCTGTTTGTTAATTTTTTTTCCTGTAAAACTCTATAACGTCCTAATTCTTAGATATTGAGTTTCAGATAATTATCTGTATCATGCAATAAAAGTTTACATCATCACAGAAGCGGAATTTTTTTTTTATCATTACCATTGAAGAGAATGAGAGTAGACAATAGAAGGTGAAATGGAGATGCACAAGAAAATGTGTATTTATGTGAAATGATTTATTCATAATTATTTTATAAAGGCAGATTAGGGGAGAAAAAGAAGATTCTTTTAGTTATGAAGGAAATAACAAGTTAGGCTAGAGAAAGAAGAACAAAAGGAGTCCTCCGGGGCATAGTCCAGTGGCAAAGCCTGGGTGCTATAAGGCGCTCTGGCATGGACAGCGTGGGTTCGATTCCCCGCAAGCACGAAGAAACTCGCATGTTGGGGAATTTGACCTTGTCTCATTGATCGGTTGTACGCTCCCTAAAAAGCGGCCACCGGAGCACATCCCGCGATTTACCTGGTAATAGTGTTGAAGGACCGGTGCTATTACCTCCAGGACGTCTGGATAATACCAGTGAAGTAGTCAGGCGCAAGCCTGGAAACCTGGATTATCAAAAAAAAAAAAAAAAAAAGAAGAACAAAAGGAGGAAAGAGAAATAAAGGAGCAAAAAATCAGAATTTAGTACGTATATGTCGTTTTTCTTCTACTTTTTTCATTTTTAAATTTCCTCTTTTTCTTTTCACATTTCCCTATCAAAGTACCCTACTCTATTTAACGTCACATATGAAGGCCGGTGAATTTGCAAA
Organism: Anisodus tanguticus; assembly: GCA_034509755.1. Classification (NCBI taxonomy): domain Eukaryota; kingdom Viridiplantae; phylum Streptophyta; class Magnoliopsida; order Solanales; family Solanaceae; genus Anisodus; species Anisodus tanguticus. The sequence continues at coordinate 17,924,250 of CM067540.1, forward strand.
TGCCTTTTGATGTTTTTATGTCGAAGTAACGCACTACTGTTGATGTAAAAGAAGAATAAGGATGGGGAGAAATGAGAAAACAGGATTTGATTCGTGTAGAAGCACTTTCTTTTAAGCTTTTATTTGCCCTCATCAACACAAGGTTTGCTAAGAGTTTATGCCAAATTACCTCCAAAATACAACAAATCCTAAACATTATCTCAAGCAAATAAGATAGTGTTTCTAGAACTAATTATAAATCTATAATGATCTATATCAAAATCCGTAGTAAAATCTGAATTATTTATGGACTTTTAAGTCTCTTTTCATAATTGACACAATCATTCTCGAAGATGTATCATTTCATAAAGTCACAATCTTTGAATGGTGTCCATCCATAAAGACACGATCTTTGAATGATGTTTTTTCATAAAGACACAACCATTCAAATGTATTTATTCACAAAGACACAATCTTTCAAATAAAACGTCTTTGTAATAAAATTAAATAATTGTGAATAATATTATAATCTCACTTACAACTACATCTTGGGATGTTGAAGTATATAATTTACTTATAGTTTGGCAATGTAATCCCATACACCATAAGAAATTACCTAGTGCTTTTAATTGATCAAATAGATAATAATTGTTTTTGATAATTAATAATTTTATTAATCACCAAAGGGAAACAATACAGACCTATAGCCCAACTTTATAACTCAGTTGGCTACCAAAAGAGACCTATAGCCCAACTTTATAACTCAGTTGGCTACCAAAAGATAATTCTCAGCAACAAACAAAATAGAAACCCATAGCTAATCTAGAAAATAGCAAAATCAAAACTTGTAATTTTGTACTAGGTTTCTGAGATCAGTGGAAGCTCTTATATTGCACATATATATATATATATATATATATATATATATATATATATATATATGCAACCTCTTTAGCAATAGTATCCCAACATGCAACCCCCTTTTCAAATATTCTCTTGTTCCTTTTGTAGGGTTTTTTTGGGTTGTTGTACGCAGCGGATATTGAAAACTTGTTTCAAATCAACAAACGTATAACTGTTTGACTATAGAGTAATTTAAAACCTTAAACATAAAACTTGAATGGTACTTACATGTTTACAATATCTGGATTCTTTATCAACTGTGGGTGCGCAGGCGAATGCCCTTTCGATTGCAAGTTCCAAGCTTCAATGTATTCCTCCTTTGGAAAGCTAGAAAATCTGGCAGAGGTTCGAGAGAGTGTTTTGATTCTGAGTCTCTAAAACTTAGAATAATGATATGAAAATCAAGTGTAATGAATAATGAAGTGTAGGTCTGTATTTATAGGTGAAAATTAGGTCAAACCGGATTAGGGTTTGACCTTGGGTCTGGCCCAAAATTCGAGACAGATTAGGTCATGGCGTCGCGGCCCTATGGTGTGGGCGTCGCAATGCTAATGTGGCCCTACACTGTCTCGTTTTATTTTTCTCACATTCTTAATTAAATTCAAAATCTAATTTTGACTTAATTAAAACAATCATTATTATTTAAATATCTCGATTCTAAATCGAATATTTAATATTCTCTCAATACATCCTTAGATCGAAAAGATAATCGACATAGTGTGACCCTACATGCCTTCACATATCGACATTAATCAAATTAAGGTCTACGCAGAACTCCTAGACGGCGCTGCAAGACGAACTCAATATGTGAAGTACGTTTACACGAATCCAGTAAACTTAACCTCTATGTGGTAAGATAAAATCATTTCATTCACGACACACCCGATCAAGCTTAGGATTTGTCAAGTGTCTATCCAAATGGCTTAATCATTGTATCTCATCTATATTAGTTGACAACTAGACCATATTCTAAATATGTCTATTGTGTTGGCCAACGACTTAGTCAACCTAATATCACTGAGAAGCTGAGTGTTCTCTCGAATATACATTTGAGGAATGAATCCTAATCTTGGCTCAACTACCACATTTAATCCACATCGTAATGTACCCAATACAAGTTGTATCTCAACCTATAAGGCATTTGAGCTTAGGACAGGATCAAAGTATATTACTTTGTAGACAAAGTGTGCATTGACCTCAAGTCTAAGGACCTCTATCTCCCACACGTTGATCATACTTTAGACAAGTATAACAAACAATATATCAGCAGGGTATACCAATACTTTCAAAGTATCCATGTGTCCATTACGAGTAGTCATTACTCGTAGCAGGTGAGACATACTACATCCTCTAAGGATGTGATGCAAACCACATGTCGACTTATCACATATCATCGATATCCCATTCTCGATGATCATTAGTCGAGGCTATTTTAAGAGTTACGTTATAATATTAATATCTCACATTATTAATAACAACGTAACTTCTAAGAATGCATATTATAGAATATTATAAACAATCAACTAATAATTCAATAATTGTAAATAACAAAATATTAATTTCCATTAATAATAATACGAATGTGTATAAAGTACATTTATCCTAATATAGATTGTCTCTAGGACATACATATACTTTCACCTTTTCCATCCACAGTCCATGTAATACTTCAGAATAAAACATTCTGAATACTCCAGCAGCCTTCTGACTTTCCCTTAGCATTGTTGATAGCCCATTACAAATGAAGATCCCAAGCACCAGCTGGGAAGGTGCTTCTTTGTGCCTATTGGAGAACTATTGTCCACATCTGTTTAGCATATTGGCATTCTATAAATAGAAATAGGTGATCTCTGGATTCAGGAGGATTTTGACAAAGTGAGCATATAGAATCCACTAATATACCCCATTTGATCAACTTGTCTGATATGCGCATTCTACCTTGCAACATTAACCACATTGTAAAGCTTGCCTTTGGTTGGCTTTCATTCAACTCTAGGATAATCACCCATCATCTGGAGGTAGATTTGTCAGTAAAATTGCATTGAATGTTGTTCAGCACCTCCTTAGAACTCATGATTTGCCTTATCATCCAACAGACTTGTTGTGTCCATACTAATATAGTACTGGTGCACTCATCTAATCCAACAGGAATTTGTTAGAGCATTTCAGGTTGATCAGATTCAACCCTCCTCCTGCTCTAGGAGTACAAACTTCTTAGTGATCAAATTGATTCCACACCATAAGTAGTAACTTCTGCAATATACAATTAAAGAAGCGAACAAGACTTAATATACGTATATATTTCTTCGGAGAAAAGGAATGTTTTGGTCAGATTAAAGATCAAGTGTGTTTGAAGATTTATTACTATGATATGATGAAGTGGAAAGAAATAGCAACTTAATTTTCATATTTGAAAATTTGTTGCCGAAATCTGTTCATACTTTAATTTCATTCTCTGTGTTATTTCAAATATTTGATTGTTTAACTATCAAAGGGAGTTAATACCAAATTAAAATACAAAAACAGATCCAAGTATGCCACCGATTTATAAAAATAGAAAAATGTATTTTCACTTCTTTCCATTTTTAGAAAATCAATGAAATAATAGGTAGTTTCACCTATGCCGATTGTAAGACCTACAAGTTGATATGTTTATTAAATTAACTTTATAATTTCCAATCCTGAAAAAATAAAAAATATATAAACTAAATATTAAAAATATCAGTTTATATTACTTAAAACTTAAAAAATATATCAAAATGAGGGAGATTAAGGAAAACATTTTTCATCTAAGAGTTGTTGGGCTGAAAAGGCTATCATAGAGTCCTACAAAAAAGTAGATAAAAAAATATTTTTTTTACTTGAAATGTTGACACTTTGAGTGACGTGTGACGAATACTATGGATTTGTGTTCAGATCCTCGATCATGTATGAATTACATCACGCACATGAATGACAATTTTATTTATCATATATATTTTATTATTATTATTATATTTGTTACTTTTATCCAAAAAATATTTGTTACTAAATGGTAATATATGTAAAGTTAGTAAGTATATATTGTTATAATTTTAACACTTATTTTTCCTTCAAATTATTTTATTGTGAAATTGATTATATAAAGTGTGTTGGAGGTAACCCAAAAATAGTAATAGGCCAAATAACGTTTTTGGTCCCTGTGTTATAGGTTTATTCCAGTTTTAAGCATAATTAATCCTAATTAATATAAACGTGTGATTTTAATCCCTTAAACTAACAAAAGTTAAAAACTTAACGGAATCACTAATTAAAATTAAATAAGAAAAGATAAAAAAATATACAAATTTTTTTAGCTATAATATTTTCCTCTTTTTGTTGTTGAATTAAATCCTTCTGAGAGTTATAATATTGTTGTACATAATTAACAGAGAGTTAGAAATCAAATATGAAAAAAATTAAAGACAAGAATAGCAGCAGACATATCTTCAAAAAGGTGGAGGAACCATTGTTTGTGAGGCAAATGCTAAGTTTATATTTTCAATTGGTAAGCAAGTGAAAGCTCATATCGGAAAAAGCTTTAAACTCCAGTGAGGCATAGATTTACATTGGAGGGGATGAGTTGATGATGGTGACGATCTCATCATTGTGCTTGTCAATGGAGCCTAGCCGTATGAACAAACTAACCTTTACTTTAGATTTTGAAATTTTATATTTTTAAATTAATGATTTCGTTAAATTTTAACTTTCATTAGTTTGAAGGATTAAAATCACACGTTTATATTAATTGAAGGTTAATTATATTTAGTCGAATTTTACAAGGACCAAAACTGGAATTCACTTATAATACAGGGACCAAAATTGCTATTTTCCCATAGTAATATGTATTACAATTTAGTCAACTTATAAAATTAAATTGTAAGGAACGATTTTCTAAAAAAAATACCAATTTATTTTAAAAACAGCGTCAAATTTCACTAGTAAGTTCATTAATAACCTGACAACATCGAATAGGTATAAAAGTATAACATAATGTTAACTCTACATTCAAGGTTATTTTTGGTGCTATCTTGTCTCAAATAAACTATAAATAAATCAAATAATAATCCATTTTAACTTTCTTAAATTAGCTCAACTCGTCTATTTAACCCTAGTTGAAGTACATGATGACCCTTGATAAGGGTGAGGATCATGCCACCCCAATAAAATAAAATCTGATGGCTCAACTTATTTCTGTTGAAATGTAAAGTTAACCAAACCTCATTCTGATGAATTCTCACTCTTTTCTAATTCTTTTATGTTGTCTTCCCAGGAACTGATGTCGATGTAACTAATGATGCCACCCTAAAAGCTACCGCTTCATTCGTCTCCATTTATGTGATTTATTTTGACTCGTCACAAAATTTAAAAAGTAAAGGAAGATTTTTAAATTTTATGGTCTAAATTAAATCAAATATATTTATGTAGTTATAGATTATTTCGTTAAGCGTAAAAAGTAAATATTAAAGTTAAATTATTATAAAATAAAAAAATATATTATTCTTTTTTAGACTTATTAAAATGAAAAATATATCACATAAATTGAGATTCATTGAGTAGTATTTTTTTACCATGAAACAAAATGAAGTAAAATTCTTTTTTGCTTTCTCAGTTCTCATCCTCTGGAGTTCCTTTTTATAATACTTCCAAAATATTTTTGCTCACTAAAGCACCACTTGAAGTTGGATATCTTCTCCATGGCCAGGGAAGAAAGAAGTCATCCAATTTTTTTTTAGAGGGCTAGTACTATATTATACAAATTTTAAAAAGTAGGTAATAATTTAAATTCTAAATAACATAAATACAAATCGTTCAAGAATAATGAAAATATAATCACAATTTTTCTCGATGAGATTTCATAGTCTGAAACCGTTGCATAACGACTTCGTTACTGATCTCATACAAAATTTTGTTCTCAATATAAAGTACAAATAAATCATTAAGCCAATCGTCCGATATTCGATTTCGCAATCGATCTTTGATGATGTTCATAGCAAAAAAGGCTCTCTCTACACTTGCAATAGCAACTGGCAAAGTTAATGCTAGGATAAGAAGCGTGTAAACCAAATGATAGATTCCGTGTCTTTTTGTTTTCACCATCTTCTTTGCAAGATCTCCAATGCCAATAATTTCTGAAAACTCAATGCTACTACGCATATCAATAATATAAGTCTCAAGTTGATTATCAAGTAACTCTAGATCATGTGAAGAAAACTCCCGAGGATACAATCGAGCAAACTTGACGAGACTTTCCTTGTTGAAAGCAAAGAATGAATTGCTAGGATTAAGGCACCCAATAAAAATAAGCAATTCAGCATTTGTCACAGAAAATCGGTTATTTAACTGCATAAGTTGTTTGTCCAAAACACCATAAAAGCACTCGATGCGAAAATAAGTATCGTTAGTCTTTTTTTCAGTTCTCACAAAGTAATCCTTCGACAGTATCCTTGAGTAAAGCTGCAGTTGTATTTGGAACATGTTTTAAACCAAGAAAACGCTCAATTATCCGTCTCTCATTGTTCACATATCTCAAACAAATTTCCATGTGGTCCTTCATTGATGCATCACGTGACTCATCAACCAAGATTGTAAAAAATTTATCACCGATATCTTTGATGATCACAGAAGTAGTTTCAGCAGCAAAAGTTTTACAAATATCTTTCTGAATATCAGATGAAACTAATTGTGAAGTTAGAGGAGCATTTTCAAATGAGGCATTCTTTATTTGCTCATTATTATCAGCAAGCAAATTAAAACTTCAAGATAGTTGCCCTTATTTCTCGACAACTCAGATTCATCTCTACCTCGAAATGATAGTCCTTGATTCAAACATAAACGCACAGATGTAATAGTTGCATTCAACCGAATACAGTAGTTGGTTCTCTCTTTATTTGCTTTATGAGTAAATAGAGTAGAAACACTTCCTGTAAGGTTTTGATTCATTAGATCTTGGCATTTCTTTTTTGATTGATTATGAAAATTGATATGTCCTCCAACATGAACATCAAATCTCTCCTTCTTTTTCCAATTATTGAATCCAACTCCGACAAATGAATCTGCCCCACCTTGATTATTTTGAGTCCTAAAAAGATAGCAGTAAAGACAATATGCTCTATCTTCCATTATGCTATACTCCAACCAATCTGGATATTTGTCAAATCAAGTTTCAACAAACCTCATTTTTTGAATTTTATCATCTGGTTGGCTCCATGAAAAGTTGTGGTTTCTAGGTTGAAATGACCCCTTTAATAGATAACCTCGTATTACTCTATCTCTATGATTAGCATCGTAACTCCATATTGTGTCTGCCGGGAGATTATTGAAGTCAATTTCAACATTTGAAGGTCTCTTTTGAGCATTTGATTTAGAAGAATCAACCATTGCAGACTTTCTTTTAAGAAATTTCTCCATCAATACAATCTTTAAATCCACAACAATAATGGTCTACAATAATCCAAAACTATATGATCATTTATCAAACACTAATTAATTCAAATAATAATAAATTTGCATTAATTAGGGTTCACAAAAAATAACTATTATAATGAAATTGAATAGATGATGGAAAAATTTTACATGTACTAAATAAAGATGAGTAGCACAAAAACCAAAGTCTTGAAGAAGATCACAAGAAAAGAACTGGAAGAACTGAAGAAGAATCGCCAATTTCTAAGTTGGTCTCGAGCGTGAAACCCTGAAGAAGACAAAGTATTTTTTTATTTTAATAGAGAAAGGCATCTCTATTTTTTAATCAGCACATACGCTGACTTTGTTGTGTATTCATAGACTAGTACTTTTTTTTCTTTTGTTGGGCTTATGGATTTCCTTTTGCAAATTTATTGGGCTTGGATAATTTAAGAGTAGCAAAAGGTTGGGGGCTAATATTTTTTGTGGGTGGGGGGTTTTTGATAAATGTTAATATAGTAATAGTAAAAAAAAATATTGGAGTCTATAGCCCCCAGTGGGCCATGTGAAGCTTCGTCCCTGTCCATGGCTTATGGTGTAGTAACGAATGATCAGCTTCTCAAGTTGCTAATTTATGTAGTCTTTCGGTTCTTTAATAATTTTTCATTTTGTCTTAAAACATATTGAATTTTCAAGTATAGTGAATATTTCATATATATTCACAATATATTCTGTAATTAATATTTAGTGTAATTAAGGTAAAATAGAGATCCTAATTCTATTAGGACTACAATTGTAATTATTGTAAAATAGAGATCATAATTCTATTAGGACTACAATTGTAATTATTGTAAAATAGAGATCATAATTCTATTAGGACTACAATTGTATACTTTATATATATGACATTAATAAGAGAACTCCATCAAGGAGAATTACACTATTCTACATGGTATCAGAAGCTAAACCCTACCCCCTCCCTTCTCTCTAAAGTCCCTATACGGTTGCACCTGATCATCTTGGTTACAGGCTGCCTACATACACCCACCAAATCCTAAATAGGGATCAAGCCCACACGTAGTTCTTTTACATATACAACAAATCAATTCTCTGTTATGGATCTATCCATCGTCAGTACCCAGTAGCCTTCCACGAGTTTCCTTCTCTACTTTCTTCAGATTCTTCAGTGCACTGCTCAATGTTCTTCAATCGAATCACGAATTTGAGGTTGTGCTTAATTGCTATCTTTTGAAAAGCGTATCATTCGCTTTTACGGTTCTTCAACAACCTCTTCTTTCTATCACACCTACCATCCACGAACATGGCACAGTATTTCTCGTTGCAGCCCAGCATCCTAGGCCCACCTCCGGGCCCACAGTACACAGGCCACCAATACCAGGCCCACTACACAGCGGCCCAGCCTCAATCCAACGGATTTGGGCCATGCTTTCGGTTCTTTAAAAATTCAGCAACTCGATGATGCGTGGTTTATGGATACATGCGCCACGTCTCACCTCACCAACAATTCTGGTAATCTTCCTCAATTGCGCAATTTAAATACTCTTCAATCTATTATGGTCGGAAATGGTCATCGCATTCCAATTCAAGGATTTGGCCACACACTAACTCCACCACCGCAACCCCACTTCTCCCTTAAAAATGTCATATATCCCCCTAACATTATCAAGAACCTCATCTTAGTTAGAAAATTTGTCACCGATAATTATGCATCCATTAATTTTGACACGTTTGGTTTTTCTGTAACGGACCTACGTACTGGAAAACTTTTTACAAGATGCAATAATAGTGAGAGGGACCTCTATCCTTTCCTATCCACGTCCGCTGTCAGTGTCAATCCTCCCACATCTCTAGCTGCCATCTCTTCCTCAACGTGGCATAGTATACTTGGACATCCCGGAACTCATATTTTTTATTTTCTTAGAAACCACAATTTAATTAAATGTAATAAAGGGAACCTTGCCCATAATTGCTCCTCTTGTCATCTAGGAAAACATGTTAGACTACTGTTTACGTCTTCTTTAAGTGTTACTTTCTCTCCCTTTGATATTATTCATGTGGATTTATGGACATCTCCTATAACTAGCAACCTAGGTCATAAATATTACTTGGTATTTTTGGATGACTTCTCTCACTTTATTTGGGTCTATCCGCTTAAACTTAAGTCTCAAGTCTACTCTAAATTCCTTGAATTTCGTACATTGGTTAAAACGCAATTTGAAAAAGACATCAAAATGTTTCAATGTGATAATGGTCGTGAGTTCAATAACTCCCACTTTCATAATTTTTGTGCGGCTAATGGCATGATTTTTTGTTTCTCCTCCCCCTACCTTTTGGGTTTATACATTAGAAATGGTAGAACATATTCTTAACATCTTACCTACCCGTACGATTCAAAATTGGACACCCACCGAAATTCTCTTCCGTCGGATCCCTTCCTATGATCACCTTTAAATTTTCGGTTATCTTTGTTAACCAAATCTGGCCTCCACGGTCCCGCACAAATTAGCACCTCGCTCAACTCTGTGTGTCTTCTTCGATTTTCCGTCAAACCATAGGGGGTACTTATGCTATGAGATATCCACAGATAAAATCTTAATCTCATGCCATGTCACATTTGTTGAGTACGTCTTCTCGTTCGACAACATCCAAAAATTTTGAGTCATTGAATACGATTTCCTTGATGACTCGGACACCTCCCCTCTACTCTAAAATGCACTACAAAATCCATAACCTTCGGCCGTCCAAATACCCATCCCGTCGAACCCACCCCACTGCCCGATCTCGTCCCCGTCATTGCACGAAACAACACCCCAAACCACTACCCGCCACCCTGCCCAGTCCCGACCCCGCTGCCTAGTCCTGCCCGTCACCACCCAGCCCCCCTGCCCCACCCATGATCGTCCCCACTCATCGCATGGAAACTCGTGCACAACACGGGATTTTCAAACCAAAAGTCCACTTTAACCTATCGACTAAAACCATCTCACCCATTCCTAAAAACCCAACCTTAGCCAAACTTGACCCGAATTGGAATGCGGCCATGCGAGAAGAGTTTAATGCGTTTACTTCACAGCGCACTTGGGATCTTGTTCCGCGACCTGAGGGGTGAATGTAATATGTTGTATGTGGATATTTCATCATAAGTTCAGATATAATAGTGCCCTTGAACGTTACAAGGCCATACTTGTGGCAAATAGCACAGGACAGTATGAGGGTGTTGATTTTAGTGAGACTTTTAGCCCAATGGTTAAGCTAGCTACCATCCGCACGGTTTTGAGTATTGCTATGGGGAAGAATTGGCTTATTCACCAGCTTCATGTAAAGAATACTTTTGTACATGGGGATTTAAAAGAAACCGTCTATATGCATCAACCACCAGGATTTATGCATCCAGAGGCTCATCATCATGTTTGTCGTCTTTGTAAGTCACTATATGGGCTGAAACAAGCCCCCAAATCTTGGTATGAGCGGTTTGCTACATACATCATACATATCGGTTTCGTGTGCAGCAAGAATGATCATTCATTATTCATTGTTCATCGATGTACTGACACAACTTACCTTTTGTTATATGTGGATGATATTATTCTGACAGCTTCTTCAGATGGCCAAAAGCACGAGATCATTGCTCTACTCAAGTTCGAATTTGTTATGATTGACTTGGGTAAGTTGAGTTATTTTTTGGGGATATCAGTGACTAGATCCGCACATGACATATTCTTGTGTCAGCGTAAGTATGCAGAGAAGATCGTCTAAAGGGCTAAAATGGCAAATTGTAAGATCATGCTCACTCCCGTCGACTCCAAGTCCAAACTCAGTTCAGATGATGGGGATTCGGTCAATGATCCATCTCTTTATAGGAGTCTCGCAGGTGTTGTTCAATATCTCACCTTCACTCAGCCAGATATTGCATATGCGGCTCAGCATGTGTGCTTGTTCATGCTCGCCCCTAGGGAGCCTCACTTTAAAGCGATTAAGCGTATCATTCGGTACGTTAAGGGCACTCTTGACTATGGACTTCATTTATATCCCTCAGCACCAACTAGATTGCTCTCCTACACAGATGCAGATTGGGCAGGCTGTCCGGATACCTGTCGCTCTACGTCCGACTATTGTGTGTTTTGGGGGGATAACATCATATCGTGGTCTGCCAAGCGGCAAGCCACACTTTCCCTTTCGAGTGCAGAAGCAGAATATCGAGGCGTTGCGAACGTTGTTACCGAGCTATGTTGGCTCCGAAATCTCCTTCTTGAGCTTCATTGTCCCATACGTAAGGCATCTTTGGTTCACTGTGATAACATATATAGATATGTCCTCTTGTCTCATAACCCGGTTCAGCATCGGCGAACCAAGCATATTGAGGTGGATATTCACTTTGTTCGTAAGAATGTTGCAATGGGTCACGTTAGGGTGTTGCATATTCCTTCTTCGTATCAGTACGCAAATATCTTCACAGAGGGGCTTTCTCGGCAACTGTTCCTTGACTTCAGATTCAGTCTCAGCGTCCGGACTCCTCTCGCTTATTGAGGGGGTGTGATAGTGAATATATTTCATATATATATTCACAATATATACTGTAATTAATATTAAGTGTAATTAAGGTAAAATAGAGATCCTAATTTTATTAGGACTATAATTGTAATTAAGGTAAAATAGATATCCTAATTCTATTAAAACTACAATTGTATACTCTATATATTTATGACATTAATAAGAAAACTCCGTCAAGGAGAATTACACTATTCTACAGTATCTTCGGAATACTTTTTGCTGAATGATTATCATTCCTTGATAGTTAATTAATCAGGTTGGCCACAGATATGTGAGTGTTAGATGTTCTCAGCGGTGATGGACTAAAAAAAAAAAACGAAGAAGATTAGCCATCTGGAACTGTGTTCACTTTTGCTGACATGACTTTAAAGGGTTTTTTCTTCTTCTACTATATAACTTAAACAAAAACTTCTTTTTATTAATGTTACTTTCTTTTGACTTTTACAACCCAGCTTCCCGACAAATTAAAAAAAAAAAGATCGAATATTATACGGTTGAATTATTGCCTCTTTTCGTCAACTACACATGGAGCATATTCAATTACGTCTACAGTCATGCCACAGACCATGAAGAAAGAAAAAAAGTACATAAGTTAGTGATAAATTTGGAAAAACAAAAGGGAGAAAAAAGGGCTCTCTTTAATCTAAAAAGATGTTATGTGTATACTCTTATAAAGAATTATTAACAATTATTATAGACATATTCCAAGTTCATTTTATCCCCTTAATATTTTTGGGTTTAAAAAATAATATCTCGTGCACGTTTTAAATGAGATAATAAATTCCCTTGATTTTAAATCAATGGCTAAAAATAAACTTGGATTAATGCATAAATGTCAAAAACATTTTTAAAAAAAATTAGTCCGCTCAATTAGCGGTATAGATGACATGTGGATCGATTTTTATGAATTTTTAAGCTCCCACACGCCTATTATCGAGTGATATTAAATATTTATTGGACAAACACATTTTAACTTCTTTAAATTTAGCTCAAACACATTTATTTGACATGATACTTTGAAATACATGATGGCGTTGATAATGGTTCTAGCTTCATTTTTTGTGAGATTAGGAAAAAGAAGGAACGAAGCTGGGGTGTCAATGGGATTGGCCGGTCATTTTATAAAATTATGTCATATCAAAATTTTAGTTATTTTATTTTGTAGAAAATAAAACTTTCCAAAATTATTTCATTATCTTGGTTTCTCTTGCTATCGGTTTGGCTCAGTTAATTTTTAATAATTTTTTCAAAACGTCATCTAAGAGACACAGAGAAATTAGAACACGATACTATGCATACTTCCGTAAGCTTTGGAAAAAACTCTATAGATAATTTTATTGTTTAAAAAGTGATGAATGAAAGGAACATCAAAGACGACAAGAATATATGTCCATCCCACTATTTGCAGTAGTGTAAAATAAAATTAAGCAACGACAAAAATATATATCACATTAGTGAAAAGAAATCAATCAAGATGGACTCAAGAAATAAGCTATTAAGATTAAGTATCCAATAAGAAAAATTTAAATCATATGAGATGAAAGATATCTACTACATTGCAGCTTGTTACTTAAGATCGCCTGAATACCTTGTAGCTTGATACTCAAGATTGTTGGACTACGTTGTACCTAGGGATGGCAACGGATCGGATCTGGACCGGATCCTACTAGATCCAGATCCAGGTCCGTTTTTCATACCTTGATCCAGATCAATCGGGTCCATAAAAATCAGATCCAAATCCGAATCCACCGGGTCCACGGATTGGATCTGGATCCACATGTAAAAAAAATTGTCTTGCTAATTTTTTTTTTGAACTAACAAACGATTTTTACTTAGCTAACAGTTTACTCTGTTTCAATTTTGAAATGTTCATATGAGATATTTTGTTCGTTGTCTCATTTTGATTGTGAGCTATTAATTGAAAATGTTGGACAATGACAATAGTTGTGAAAAATGCCGACTAGTATTTCCACAATGCAGAACTTGCATGTGTTTGGAATCTTCACAAATGAAGTGAATATAATTTTAGCTACTTGTATATGGAGATGTTAGTCATTCACTAATATAACATTGATTTTATTATCGAAGTTACCTCTTTATTTTTTGGTTTTTGAGTTAACGCGGGGATAAATTAAACTTGTTTTGAGAATTAACCTTGCAAGGATGTGCTTAGCAATTTTAAGAAAATACTTATAAAATTACATTCTATGTTATGAATATATTTAATAAAAAATGAATCCACGGGTCGGATCTGGACCGGATACGGATCTCAAATACAAGATCCAGATTCGATCCGTCAGAAACGGATCCGGGTCCGATCCGGATCCGTTGAGTCCAAATTTTGAAGATTCATATCTTATAAAACGGATCTAGATCCACTGGATCCGGACAGGGTCCAGGATCCACTGCCATCTCTACTTGTACCTTGCTACTCGATCGTTGGAATACCTTGTAGCTTACTAGTTACTAATCAAGATGCTAGAACTAATTTAGTTTCAATAGGAGTAACTTAATAGGTTTTAGGGTGAGAACTTTGGTCATTTGGTGTTAATTACATATTGGTTTGTAGTCGTTTCCACATCCCAGACCCAAGACGAAAAAGTTAATTTTTCAATATTTGAACCATTTGTAATGGCAGGGGTATATATCCATCACTTTTTTAACAGAGATATACTTGCTCTAAATCACAAAGTTGAGGGGTATATTTATACTTTTGCCCTTTATTTTACACATCTATATTTATTCGATACGGTTCAGTAATTTTTTGATTTATTGTTATAAAATTTAAAATCTACCTAATTATTCGGTGTGATTATAAATTTACACGTAAATCCATAGTTTTATTAAAAAATTGATTTGTTACGGTTCAGTTCGATTAGTTAAGTCGGTTTTTTAAACCATTGACACCCGTATACATGGCTTTGAAGGTTTTTTTAAAACCATTGACACCCGTAGACATGGCTTTAAAGGGTTTTTTTCCCTACTATATAACTTAAACAAAACTTCTCTTTTATTAATGTTAATTTATTTTGACTTTTATAACTCAACCCCCCAACAAAAGAAAAATTATTCGAATATTTGACAGCTGCTATTGCCAATTTTCGTCAACGCGACATGCTCAATGACGTCAACAGTCATGCCACAGACCATGAAAAAAGAAAAAAAAGAGTAATTTACATTTTTTGTTATAAATTTGGAAAAGAAAAAAAGCGAAAAATATGGTTTCTCTTCAATCGTAAGAAGATGTTATTGTTAAGATTTCCATGTCGGAAATGGAATGAGAACATGTACTCCTTATATGGACTTGGACAATCCTCACCCTATAGGCTAGCTTTTTGGGTTGAGTTAGACCTAAGATACATTCTTTACATGGTATCATAGCCAGACTCATTCTAATTCTTTGTTGGTCGTTGTTGGGCCCCCAAATTATATTGTTCACGCTCCAGTTAACGAGATCTGGCCGTGCGGAGGAGTGTTAAGAGTCACACATAGGAGATGGAATGAGAACATGGACTCATTATATGGACTTGGACAATCCTCACCCTACAAGCTAGCTTTTGGGATTGAGTTAGACCCAAGATCCATTCTTTACATGGTATCATAGTCAGGCACATTTCAATTCTTTGTTGGTCGATGTTGGGGCCCCAAATTATATTGTCCACGCTCCAGTTAACGAGGTCTGGGCATGAGGGGGAGTGTCAAGAGTCCCACATCGGAGATGGAATGAAAACATAGACTTCTTATATGGACTTGGACAATCCTTACCCTACAAGCTAGCTTTTGGAATTGAGTTAGGCCTAAGATCCATTTTTTTCATGGTATCAGAGTCAGACTCATTTCAATTCTTTGTTGGTCGATGTTGGTCCCCCAAATTATATTATTCACGCTCCATTTAACAAGGTCTGGGCATGCAGAAGAGTGTTAAGAGTTCATATCGGAAATGGAATGAGAACATGGACTCCTTATATGGACTTGGACAAACCTCAACCTACAAGCTAGCTTTTGGGTTGAGTTAGGCCCAAGATCCATTATTTACAGTTACGTTGTTATAGAGAATAATTAACAATAATTGTAAACATACTCCACTAGTATTGACCTTTTTATTATGAGCTAATCTCTAATCTCATTTTTAGATCTGATCTGGATCAGATCTAATCTGATCTCATTTTTAGATCTAGCTCCACATTTTATTCTTCCTTGTGAATATTTTTTACTTTGAATTTTTGTGGGTTACAACAATTGTAAGAAAAATTTATGCCTTTATCTCAGCGAACAGATCAAATGTCCAATCCATTTATTTTTAAGTAAGTAAATATTACAAATGCTAGAAAGGATAAACTACTCAAGATTACAACAAACTGGAAATAAGAACGATTACAAACTCCTTGTGATTTGTTGAGACGAGTGATGTCACTCTGTCTTTAAGACAAGATTGCCCCGTATATATCCTTTTACGTTGTCGGGCAATAGTCTCCCAAGATACAACAGCAACTTAACATATGGGCAAAGGAACTCAAGTGTTACTCTTGAAGAACTTTGAATATAGAAAACTTGCGAGAGAAAAAGAATAAGATTTCAGAAAATTTCTAAGTGTTGAACAATTGAGCCAAAGGCCTCAATTTATAGTGTAAGGAAATGATCCCTCAACTAGCCAACTAATGGCCTTCAATAGCCATGTAATGACACTTATTGAGGGGGTTACATTCAGCCATATAATGGCTGAATTCATGTGCCAAATAATGGAGATTCAATGCTCCAAAAATAGCCCAAAAGTCAGAACTTTCCATCTTCCTGTCACATCATTCTACCTCCAAAGCACCGCGGCTCTGCGAAATAGCGCCTCGGCTCTAGTAGCCCAAGCCACCATTTAGCGCTGCGGCACTCCAGCGCCACGGCTCCGACGGTGTTGCGCCGCGGCCCTTCATGGCTCCGCGGCGATTTCCGACTCATTTCATCTTACAATTCTTCATTCGTTTACCAACGTGGAATACTTGTCATTTGGCCAATAACCGTTCATCATTCTATGTCTCAAACGTATTACTTACGTACCAATATCTCTTTCACTAATGAAATTTGCGATACTTGGCACTACGTGTGCACGTGTGTGGAAATGACATTTCCGACGAGCGGGGCCCCAATTGTTCGAGTCATAAATAATGGGATAAACTTAATTCCACATTAATAAATTTCCAACAATCCCCTCTTGAAAGAGATTTTGGCGCACTCACAAGGTGCCTATTTCCAACAATCTTTCAGCGCATCGATGTTGCATCAGGAGAGGTAGCTTCAGCTTTGAACCTTCCATAGTTGAATACTATCGGACTTACTTACTGCGCGGTGAATATGATGTCTTGAACCCTCAGTCTTTAGTGTAAGCCAAGTCAACGGTACCAACACAACAACTTCCCTTACTCTGTTCTTTGTAAAGTTTTGTCTGTTGTGGCCATGGACACTTCTTGGATTCTTAAGTGTGTTCATTTGAGGTGGCCTATCCTCGCACTTAAATATGTGGTCTCCTACAAGGTATCCTGCTATACCCCACTTTACAAGTGTTAGGAACCATTAAAAGTTTCTCCAAACCTATCCTCAACCGTTGAAGATCATTAAAGGTTTTGGAAACTTAACCTTTACCCACACTGTAGATAGTACTTAATGTCTATCGCGGGAACGACTTTGGATTGATGTTTCTTTACAGAAATCACTATCAGAAGTGCTCATGCTTCCACCAAAGCGCTCAACTGAACTTTTACAGCTTAGTTTTTCCATTGAACATAATTCCTGGGATCTCCAGTCAGTAAGGTTGGGTTACTACCGTATTGGTCCTTATAACTTGGGTTTTAAGCCCATTCCCCTAGACCGGTAGACCATCTGATATTTGGTTAAGCCTTTTGTCAGTGGGTTTGCTATGTTATCTTTTGATTTTATGTAATCAATGGATATTATACCCATGGTGATCAGCTGCCTAACGGTCTTATGTCTCCGTCGAATATGACGAGACTTCCGTTGTATATAGAACTACGTGCCCTTCTTAGAGACGATTGGTTGTCGCAGTGGATCATTACAGAGGGTATGGGTTTTTCCCAACAAGGGACATACTCTAAGAAGTCGTGAAGCCACTCAACTTCTTCTAATGCTTTGTCTAAAGCGATAAACTCTGATTTCATCGTGGATCAGGCGATGCAAGTTTGCTTAGAGGATTTTCAAGACACAGCCCCACCACCAATTGTAAATATATACCCACTAGTGGACTTGGTGTTCTCTATATCAGATATCCAGTTTGCATCAATGTACCCCTCTAGTACAGAAGCAATCTCGAATAATGCAACCCGTAAGTTAGCGTGTATTTCAGGTATCGTAGTACCCGATTCAACGCCTTCCAATGATCATTACTCGGATTACGGGTAAACCTAGCCAACTTGTTGACTGCATAAGCAATATCAGGTCGGGTACAACAAACTCCCAATCACATGTGCATATTGCTCCTGGCATACGGGTGCACCACAATTTTTATCAAGCTTTTGATTTCTATCCAGTGGTGACTTCATAGGCGAACTGTCAAACATCTCGAACTTTCTCAACACATCCTCGATGTAGTAAGACTGAGATAAGACCAGTCCGTCAGACGTCTTAGAGATCTTTATCCCTAAGATGACATCTGTGATACCCATATCCTTCATGTCGAAGCATTGTTTCAACATATTCTTAGTTTCTAGGATCAAGCTAGGACTGCTCCCTGTGATCAACATGTCATCTATGTACAGGCATATCATGACAAATGAGTCAAATTACCTTTCGTGTAGACACATTTGTCACATTCATTAATGGAGAAACCCTTCCACAGTAGAGTACTATCAATTTTTTATGTCATTGCTTCGGGGCCTGTTTCAGCCCGTATAGAGATTTGACAAGTCGATAGACTTTCTTCTCTTACCCTGGAACCACATACCCATCGGGTTGTTCAATATAAATTTCTTCTTTCAAATCACCATTTAGGAAGGCTGTCTTGACATCCATTTGATGTATCTCAAGGTCACGCAATGCTATGATCGCAATGAATACTCGTATGGACGTCATCCTAGACACTGGGGAGTACATGTCAAAATAGTCAAGGCCTTTCTTTTGCCGATAGACCTTGACTACCAACCCGACCTTGTACTTATCTATAGACCCATCTGCTTTATACTTCCATTTGAGTATCCATTTACAATCCAACGGTTTATTTTCCGGAGGAAGATCAACCAACTCCTAAGTATGGTTATGCAGGATGGGGTCTATTTCACTATCAATAGGTTCTTTCCAGAGCGGTGCCTCTGGAATTGACAATGCATCAGCAATTGTCCTTGGTTCGTTATCAACCATATAAGCTACAAAGTCAGGACCAAAGGATTTATCCTTCCTTACCCTTTTACTTCGCCTCGGTTCCATCTTTGGAGTCTCCAAGTTCTGAGAATCTGGAACATTAGATTTTGGATATTCAGACACTTTGAAGTCCACTAGATCTAAACCATCTAGATCCAGGTAGTCAACGACTCCTGGTTCCTGAGAGCTTTGTTCATAACTTTGTTTGCGAAAGGTTATGTCTTTTTCCTTTCTAGGAAAAGTATCCTCAAAGAATTGAGCATTCCTTGATTAAATGATTGTACCCCCGTGGATATCTGAAATATCTGACTTATGCACTAAGAAGCGATAAGCACTACTGTTATTTGCATATCCGATAAAAATGCAATCTACAGTCTTAGGCCCAATCTTGACCTGCTTTGGCTTGGGCACTTCGACCTTTGCCAAACAACCCCACACCTTTAAATATTTATAGGTGGGTTTCTTTTCCTTCTGGGATTCATATGGAGTTTTGTCCTTACCCTTATGTGGCACTTTATTAAGAATCATATTAGCGGTAAGGACGGCTTATCCCCACATGTTTTGGGAAAGACCGGAATTGATGAGCAAGGCATTCATCATTTCCTTCAATATGTGGTTCTTGCGTTCAGCAACACCGTTCGACTGAGGTGAGTATGGAGCCATCGTTTGATTAATAATGCTCGATTCGGCACAATATTCTTCAAATGGCGCTACGTATTCTCCCCATCTATCGCTACGAATGGATTTAGTCCTCATGTTTAGTTGGTTTTCAACTTCTGCTTTGTAGCATTGGAACGCTTCAAAGGCTTCATCCTTACTTTTCAACAAGTAAAGGTAACAATACTTTCTGCTATCATCAATGAATGTCACAAAGTACTTGTTCCTCCTTCTAGTTCTTGCAAACTTCAAATCACATATATATGTGTGAATAAGCTCTAGAGGAGCGGTATTCCTTTCGATGGATTGAAAAGTAATCTTTGTGAGTTTTACCTCTACGCACACCTCACACTTATGTTGAGGGTTTACGTCGATAGACGGCAATAACTCCAACTTAACCAACCTTTGGATGGACTTATAGTTAAAATGTCCTAATCTATGATGTCATAAATTAGAGGACTCAAGCAAGTAAGAAGAAGCTTCAATATTATTGCTTGCACACATTACAGACATGACGTTAACTTTGAAGAGGCCTTCACAGACGAAGCCTCTTCCCACAAAAGTTTCATTCTTGGTGATTACAAATTTATTGGACTAAAATACTAGCCTAAAACCAGCATTAACCAATAAATGACATGAAATTAAACTCCTCCTAATATCAGGGACATGCATAACCTCCTTCAGAGTGAGCTCATTTCCAGAAGTCATCTTCAGGACTACATTTCCTACCCCCAGCACGTTAGATGAAGTGTTGTTACCTATGAACAGCTTCTTGTCTGTAACTGGTGTATATGTGGAGAAGGCATCTCTATTGGAACAGATGTGTCTGGTAGAACTCGTGTACATCCACCATTGCATGTGATTCTCAACAAGGTTTGCTTCAAGCACCACCGTCGAGAACTCCTCAACTATGTTGTAAAGAAGCGTGTTTTTGATGACGTTAACATGTGACTTGCCTTTGGCCTTGGCCTTCTCTTTTGCTCTGTTTTGAGCTTGCGCCAGTCCTTGATCATGTGACCAGGTTTCCCATAATGGTGACAGTTCCCCTTGAACTTCTCCGTCGCTTGGGTCTTGCCATCTTTCTGGAACTTGCGCTTCTTGCTTGGGTTCCCTTTAGCCTCATCCAGATTTTCCTTTGCCTCAGTGGGTTGTTTTCCCCTAGGCAAGACCTTTCTTATTATCTTCCTGAATTTGGAGTTTGATAATAAGTTCCTCAAATGTCATTTCCTTTGTCGTGAGTTTTAAGTAACTCATAAACTCATTCCACGAGGGAGGTAACTTCTCAATTAGTGATGCAATAAAAAACTGCTCATTTGGTTTCATACCTTCCCAATCCAGGTGATGTAGAATCATTTGTAATTCCTGGACTTGGGACATCACAGTTTTGCTATCCACCATTTGAAATTTCAGAAATTTTCCAACGATGAATTTCTTCATACCAGCATCTTGTGCGTTGTACTTCTTCTGCAGTTTTTCCCATAACTCTTTGGCGGTGCCTACGGTGCAATACACTATGTAAAGTGGGTCTGCCAGACAGTTCAAAATATAGTTCTTACACATGAAGTCACTATGACTTCATGCATCAAAAACCATCTTCATGCCATTAACGACATGGATACCTTGGCCCCCTTCAGTCGTTTCATTAGGCTGAGGGTCCACTTCATCTCCAGCTTATAGAGGATCTTCTTTTAGGAAACGCGTCATTCCCATAACAGTCAAATAAAACAACATCTTCTGCTGCCATCTCTTGAAGTTGGAGCCCATGAACTTTTTTGGGCGTTCATGGTGGAATCTAGAGGGTGGAGGAACTGTAACATTCCCTTGAGCAGCACGAAATGTGTTGGATGTGCCTTGACCAGCAATGAAGGCATTGGGTGTGCCTTGAGTAGCAGTGGGGAAAGCAGAGGGGTTGCCTTGAGTAGCACCAGCAGTATCAGAAGCGAGTTGTTCTCTTCCAGTTATCTTTCTAAGCACTTTCAACAATCTTGTCTTAAAATTGTGGGTTACAATAACTGCAGGAAATGGGAACTAAGTAAATATTACAAATGCTAGAAAGGATAAACTACTCAAGATTACAACAAACTGGAAATAAGAACGATTATAAACTCCTTGTGATTTGGTGAGACGAGTGCTGACACTCTGTCTTTAAGAAAATATTGCCCTGTATATATCCTTTTACGTTGTCGGGCAATAGTCTCCCAAGATACAATAACAACTTAACAAATGAGCAAAGGAAACTCAATTGTTACTCTTGAAGAACTTTGAATATAGAAAACTTGCTAGAGAGGAAGAAGAAGATTTCAGAAAATTTCGAAGTGTTGAACAATTGAGCCAAAGGCCTCAATTTATAGTGTAAGGAAATGACCCATCAACTAGCCAACTAATGGCCTTCAATAGCCATGTAATGACACTTATTGAGGGGTTACATTCAGCCAAATAATGGATGAATTCATGTGCCAAATAATGGAGATTCAATGCTCCAAAACCAGCCCAAAAGTCAGAACTTTCCATCTTCCCGTCGTAGCATTTTGCCTTCGAAGCACCGCGGCTCTTCGAATTAGCGCCGTGGCGCCTCGGCTACAGTAGCCCAAGCCACCTTTTAGCGTCGCGGCGCTCCGGCGCCGCGACTCCGACGGTGTTGCCCCGCGTCCCTTCACTGCTCCGCAGCGATTTTCGACTCGTTTCATCTTACACTTCTTCCTTCGTTTACCAACGTAGAATACTTGTCATTTGGCCAATAACCGTTCACTCTATGTCTCAAACGTATTACTTACGTACCAATATCTCCCTCACTAATGAAATTTACGATACTTGGCACTACGTCTGCACGTGTGTGGAAACGACATTTCCGACGTGCGGGACCCCAATTATTCGAGTCATAAATAATGGGATAAACTTAATTCTATATTAGTAAATTTCCAATAATTTTTAGATATGTCCAAGCGAATTTACCATATAATACTTAAAAAAAGAATTCATTTCTTGTAAATTGTAACCTCGAATGATGTGTTGTTGATTCCTTTGTTAGCCAAAATTGGCTTTTCTCCAGGTCCACTTTGAAAGAAAAAGAATATGAAGCTTCTTTTTGTCAAATTTGATCTTCTTATATCAAATGAAAAATAAAAGTATTGTATCTCTCAAAGACATCCATTCTTAATGGCATTGACAAATAAAAAACATAATTAAAGTTTCCTACCAATTGTCTTTTTAGAAAAATTAAATTAAACTGATTTATCATTCACTTTACCCCAATAATTAATTAGATTTAATTAGAAAGTGACTCCATTCGATGTATATAACTGGAAACCAAATAATGCTTTCAAAATAAATTAAGTTTTACTTAAAAAGTATGTAATTACTTCTGATTATAATATAAATAAGGTTGACTTAGGGAAAATAAAGTGAAATAATCCTTATAACAAACTTGCATGGAATATTTTTCAATCCCTATTTTATTTATTGCAACTACTTTAATTTACAAATTCATAAGTGGGAAGATAATTTCAAAATTAGGATAAATTTCTTGAATTGTATTTCCTTGTTGGATTAAATCAAAGTGTAAGAACAAATAACTCGGCCAGCCATAATTTTTACAATAACAAGAAATAGCACTAACTTTGAAATAAACTGTGAGATGTCCTCCAGTCGAATTTCAAACTATTCCACAAGTCTCAATCAAAAAGTCATCACCTTAATTATAGAATATACCATAGGATATGCTCCTTAGTCCCTATCTACCAAATAATCACACCAAGATTCTTGCTTTTTAGCTAACTACACCTAAAATTAAACATCTACTTCTTTCCTTCTTTTTAATCCTACACAAGCAATAATGATTAGGACCAAACTTTCACGCAAGAAATCTGTCTAATTTTACCCTCAAATTCAGTTACCTATATTGAGATATGAGATCATAGTCCGGAATTTTTTTTGTCATAAGGTTGAATCTACTACTTTCTAGACTTTTTTTTTTTTTTTTTTTTTTTTTTTTTTTTTGAAAATGTATAACTTTTGTCAAATAATATGTAAGTTATCAAACAAATATTTTCTTTTGACTACTTTTTAAATATTTATTTTTAAACAGTGATGTCCGAACTAACTTGTCTTGCTAGAGTGCTAATTAATAAAATAGTAGTTACTTCTATCTCTCACCAACATATATTGTAAGTAATTATATGAACCTTAGCTTATAGAAATAAGAATTATAATAACAAACGCTACGAAAATTTGAATCCTGATTTATTATCATATTCGTTAGAGCCGTCAATGTGGGCTAAGGCCTGTGAGTTGATCCAATCCAGCCACTGATTTAATAGGATTGAACTTGAATTTTTGAAGCCCATTTAAAAATGATGTTTTTTAGCCCGACTCAAGTAAGCCCGCTGATCAATGCACTTGAGTGTGCGTGGGATTGAGCCGGTCCGCGGGCTAAAAAAATTTAATAAAAAAAGTAAAGATGTTAAGACTACTTTGTCACAAGCGAAATCAAATGTGCTTAATGAAGATGATGTACATGTGCTGGTGTTGAATACATCATAAGTGCCATGAAAGTTTCTTTGAAAGTTTATCTTTACTTTAAATGGATGGAATATTATCATTTTCTTTTGCGTTTTATTGAGATCTATTGAAACAGAGTTAGGTTAATTTTTGTATTTAGCTAGTTGTATTGCTACTCATTAACTGTTTAGTTTGATATTAATATCTCTATTTGGTTCGTGTAATATCAATTATTAATATGTTAAGTGTTAACAATGTCAAAAGTTATTCAGTTTCGCAGAAGGTTTTGGTCCTACAATATCACTTTCTTGTTCAGTGTTGTAACCAAAATAATTACATAGAATGGTAGAGATTTCATACCGAAGTCATACAATCAAATATTTACTTGAAGTCAAACTTAATAAGCATTATTAGAATCATTTTATTTGTGGATTTTAGATTTGGTTAGCAAGTGATAACACCATGTAATATTATTGTCTTGTAAATATTTTTGTGTTAGCCTTTTTAAATTCGAATTTAAATTAAAAAATTATGAAAAATATTTTTTTTTAAAAAGTGGGTTGGCCCGGTCAGGTCCGTCAAATTCCAATGCCCATGTGGGCTAGCCTGGGTGGGCTGGACCAATCTATTTTGACAACTCTAATTTTCGCCTTGTTTTATTAAGTGAAAAGTACATGGTTTGGCCACCAGCAAAAAAAAGGGCAAAAAGACCTTTAAGTAAATAATCTGAAATAGCCCTTAGGCCCAAAATAAAGACAAGCCCTAGCTAATTCTTAGAGTTTCACTCTACTCTCTCTCCCACTTTAACTGCCAAAAAGAAACACCGTTTTATTTGATTCCTCCGCCATTTCTCTGAACCTCAAAAATTAATCTTGCTATCTTTTTATGGCAATATCAATGTACATATCGCCTTTGTATTCACCACCAATCCTACAAAATCCATCAATCACCAAACCCCATTTCCCCAAATTACCATTTCCCCCACAAACCTCAACTTTCAGAGATTTGGCCTAAAAGAACACACTTTCTTGTTTGTGCAACAAAATAAAATGAGAATAACGATATTATTAGTAAAAATCGAGATAATAGGGTAAAAAGTGGAAGTAATGGTAATGGTAATGGAGAGAGGATTGGCTTCGTCGTGGCGTGAACCAAGGTCATTGCAGATTGGAGTGTGTTCCTTAAAAAAATATGTCCAAAATGTATAATATGTGCATAATAAGTGAGTATACGTTTTCTATGCATATAGTGTAGAGATCTATACAACAATGATACAATTTTCATACGTATGATACATTTTTTTATACATATACAGTAATGATACATTTTCTATACAACAATTATACAATTTTTATACACATACTGTAGGGATACATATTCTATACATCAATGATACAATTTCTATACATATACAATATTGATACATATTCTATACAATAATGATACAATTTCTATACACATACTGTAGGGATACATATTTATACAATAACGATACAATTTTTTATACACATACCGTAGGGATACATATTCTATACATCAGTGATACAGTTTCTATACATATACAATATTAATACATATGCTATACAACAATGATACAATTTCTATACACATACTGTAGGGACATCTATACATATGCAATATTGATGTATATTCTATACAACACTGATACAATTTTCTATACACATACTGTAGGGATACATAGTCTATACATCAATGATACATTTTATACATATACAATAGCGATACATATTCCATACTACAACGATACAACTTCTATACACATGCTGGAAAAAAATAGAGATAGAGAGAATGTGGGGTAATGTGATGTAAGAGTTGCAAGAGGAGAAATTAAGATTTTGGTTTTTGGAGGTTTGAGTTGTAGAAAAAGAGTACCATTGATAATCTATTACATTATCTAAGAAGGTTCAAATTTTTGAAATATTTAATTTATTAACATTTTTACCACACTTCTATTTAATCTAAAATAAAAAAAATTATTAAAAAATCAATAAATAGAGCTTAAGCTTAGTTTTGATATTTTTATATCATATTTAGCAAATTATAAAAATAATTACAAAAAAAAACGAGTCATATTTTAGATACATATAACTTTTATTTTCATTTGCAAATGAGAAAAGATATAAAAATATATTTTTATTAATTTATGTTTTAATAAATAAGCTAGTGATTTTAGTACGTTTCTTATGTTATTAATCTAATTATATAATTATTATTTTTATATTTTATTAATTTAAAATATATTTATCATACAAAAGGAAGAGAAAGAAAAAAACAAAAAAAACAAAAAATGAAGAAGATAAACTAAACAAAAAAGGAAACTAAAATTAAGAGGAAAGAAATAAATAACAAAAAACAGAGATAACTAAGATATTGATGGAAAATAAGAGAAAAACAGTTGTCAAAAACTTAAAGAGGAGATTAGAAAATGAACTACAAAATGACTTTTGGAAAAACTTAAGTCATTATGTGTCAATAGTTTCACTTGATTACTAAATGTGTCCTTGCCCTTTTTGCTAACCACCACCCCTACACCATTAAGTACAACATTTTAAGTTACTTTTAAGTCGGAAAATATTATTTTAATTACTTTTACATAATTACTTAAATTGTACTACTTAAAATTACAAATTATACTTAGAAATAATTGTACTCAAATTGACATCGAAAACGAAAAAAAAGTGAAATATTTTTATAATTTAGACTGTAAATCTGTGGGATATAATTACCTTGGGCATTACCATCTTGATTTCCAAATCAACCGGCTCCGCCAGGTTTGAAACAATAACACTAAACACACAAAAAGTAATTACGTTCTAGAAGTTTCCGACTGACTTCAAAGTTCAAACTCACCAAGACAAGCACAAGTCCCCTTTATATCTCACACCACAACCCTCTACTTTTTGCTACATTCACTGTAATAATCAAACCTTTTTCTTAGCAATGGCATCTGACAAGAAAATCAAGATCGGAATCAACGGTAATAATAGCCTTTGATTTCTACTCACTAAGATTAGTGTATGTGTGTGTGGTTGTTGATTTTATTTGAATCAGGATTCGGTAGAATTGGTCGTTTGGTGGCTAGAGTTGCTCTACAGAGAGATGATGTTGAACTAGTTGCAGTGAACGATCCATTTATCTCTACTGATTACATGGTAGAGTTTATTGCTAGATATATTTACTGATTATATAGTTTTTTTGGATTATATGTGTAGATCTGTGAGGGACTTAACTTGGATCTTTGTTATTGGTGCAGACATATATGTTTAAGTATGATTCAGTACATGGACAATGGAAGCACCATGAACTTAAGGTCAAGGATGAGAAGACTCTTCTCTTCGGTGAGAAGTCCGTCACAGTCTTTGGAATCAGGTACAAATCTGTTGTTTATGCTTCTACTTACTTCAATTTGGTGTTGAATAATATATGGTATTTTCTGCAATTGTTAAAGGAACCCTGAGGAAATCCCATGGGCTCAAGCTGGTGCTGACTTTGTTGTTGAGTCAACTGGTGTCTTCACTGACAAGGACAAAGCTGCTGCTCACTTGAAGGTATCACTGATCTGCTTTTTTTTTTATTCCTTTAGTTTAATTGATTTCTCCAATTTCGTTTTTTTCTGGTAGATTTGATCTGTCATGCATTAATTCACTAGTATAGTTTAAGTACATTTAACATGTATTGAACTTCTTAGATCTTGTTTCTTATGTTAGATCTACATTTGCGGAGAAAACAAAGCAATGTCCTGCATATAGTATTAATGGCTTTATTCATTTTTGGCCAGTCGACTGAAATTAATAACGGGCGCTAGCCATATACAAAACCAGCATATACATAGTAAAACCAGCATATACATAGTGTATGTATATTATATGTATACTTTGTGTATACAATGTATATTTATACTCAATATACAAAATCTATACATTTGCTTGCTATTATTCTTTTGAGCAGTGTAATTGTTACTAGTATTAATTAATCAACTTGCTATGTTTGTGTGCTCAGGGTGGTGCCAAGAAGGTTGTGATCTCTGCTCCTAGCAAAGATGCTCCCATGTTTGTTGTGGGTGTCAACGAGAAGGAATACAAGCCAGAATTGGACATTGTCTCCAATGCTAGTTGCACTACTAACTGCCTTGCACCTTTGGCAAAGGTCATCAATGATAGGTTTGGCATTGTCGAGGGTCTCATGACCACTGTTCACTCCATGACTGCCACCCAGAAGACTGTTGATGGTCCATCCATGAAGGACTGGAGAGGTGGAAGAGCTGCTTCATTCAACATCATTCCTAGCAGCACTGGTGCTGCCAAGGTAATTATGGATTTTAATGTCATTGCTAATATTTGCCCTCTATTCCATGTTTGTTGCATCTTTGCTATAGAATACCGCAAAACGATTAACTATCCCAATAAAAAAGAGGCAAGGAAAGAAAAGATTACTATGAAAATGATGCCTTATTTGCAAAATTAATCTTTCAGCAATTCTAATCGATTCGTTTTGGAAGTTGGGTTTTTAGTCTGTCAAAAACAAAGGGAGTTGCTATTCGTATGATGTGTTTGTAGTTGTAAGGTCCGTTTTTGTTGTAGTTTTGAGGGTCAATTGCACCTGCTAATACAGTAAATACTTTGTATTAGACTTTTAGTTTGATCAAGTTGCATTCATCATATTATAGGCTGTTGGAAAAGTGCTCCCAGTTCTTAACGGCAAATTGACTGGAATGGCCTTCAGAGTTCCAACTGTTGATGTTTCTGTTGTGGACCTTACTGTAAGACTAGAGAAAGAAGCCACTTATGAAGACATCAAGGCTGCAATCAAGTGAGTTTCTGTTTGATCACTTGTGTTGTTCTTTTATTGGTACATTGTGCAGCAACACTAACTTGTTCTGTGTTCTTGATCCATAGGGAGGAATCAGAGGGTAAGTTGAAGGGTATCTTGGGATACACCGAAGATGATGTCGTTTCCACAGACTTTGTTGGTGACAGCAGGTATATGCTTTGTTCAGTATACTTAAAAAGGGTACTTTAATTCTTGAATCACATTTAAGTTTGATGCGAAATAATTGGTGCAGGTCAAGCATTTTCGATGCCAAGGCTGGAATTGCCTTGAGCAAGAACTTTGTGAAACTTGTGTCATGGTATGACAACGAATGGGGTTACAGGTAATGAAATGATCTGTGCTATAACTTCTCTTTGCTCGTCCTTACACCATCTTTGGAAATATTTAAAATGCCAATTCTTGATTTTAACATAAATGTTTCTTGTATCTGCAGCTCACGTGTTATCGATTTGATATGCCATATGGCTTCTGTTGCTTAAGGCTTTGATACTGGAGAAAGAACAACCTGTTTAGTTTTTGGTTGAATCATTGGAGTATTAGTTTCTGGCCGGGAGTGGTCTTCTTGTTTTAAATGTAATGGAATAACCGTATTTATTATCTTTGAGGAATCTTGGGCTTTTATTTTTGTTTGACTTGACATGAATGAATGGAAGTTTACTTTTTCCAATACCAGTTTGTTAGTAGTACTTGGCTTATGACTTAATTTGGCTTAAATGATTGACGATTGCCTTGTTTATGAATCTCCTGTTCGACTTGTTCCTCCAAAATAGGACATGGGTGTTTAAGTATTAATGGGACATTTGCATTTGATAATGCGTCAAAGGAACCAATTTTTTTTGTAAATGACAATCTCTCTCTAGTTAAATGTATTTTTTTTTGACATGCACTTTAAAGGAAGATAGTAAAATTTAAAGTTAAATTATTGTTAAATAAAAAATATGTCATTTTTTTGGACGGATTATTTTTGGTACGAGGAGTACTTTGTTTTATGTTACTCTACAATTTCCATCGAGATATCCTTTTTGCAAACTGTTGTCTTAAATTCTGTGACATTTTTTGGGACAAGCAGAGTTCTTTTTACTAGAAAAAGATTGAGAATAAAAGTAAAGATAGATAGGTTATTGGTCTAACAGACCTTGTATATCAACTAATTGCAGATGGAATTTCCTAGAATTACGAATCCACCATTTAAATGTATCGTAGATGTGCATTTTAGGTCGACATAGTGTTGACATAATTTAAAGGTGAAACATAACGCTGACATTATCGTTTGTAAAATACCTACTTAAATTGAGAATATTATTGGGTTTTTCTTCAAGTGTTTTGGGTTTTTGGTTAGAAAATAATAATAAAAAAACTTGCAATGTAAAATAGCGGTACAATCTTTTAGTGGACAAGATTTAATTCGTGCTCAGATCTTTTCATATTTATATAAACCTGTTATAAATATTATTTATTTATTTATTAATATAGATATCTATATTTAGGAGAAAAGTTGAAGGTTTGTGACTTTGGGACCAAACTATTTTTCCTTATAAATAGAGAGATTTTATTCATTATATTTACATCATTCAAGAAAAATAAAGAACTCTCATCTCTTTTTCAATAATATTTTTATTCTAAATTTATTATTTCATAACACAGACGAACCTTTAGCCAATGTGGCTCCGGTTGAGTTATCTATGTTGCTCTACTTTGATATCTCTTTGAATACATATTAATACAAAGATACTGGAATTTTTTTGTTTAAATACATGTTTTGCCAGACCATGGACACGCGGACTAAAAATATTAAGATGGACAGGCGGACTAAAATATTAAGGAAAGTAAATCACTATGAGCATAGTTAGGCAATAATGGTTATATGATATATAGCCACAATTCTATTGCCAACAGGTTGTTCAAGCACTAACATGACAAAGGATTATTATCACAATATTCTCTGATTTATCCTTTTAATAATTTATTAAATTACTGTATCTTTTGTTTTCAATTTATTTCGGAGCCTCATAATGACTAAGATTTACGTATATAACCACCCGAAGGGGTGAAATAATCATAGTCTGCTTATGACTAAATTACGCATCTAACCATTAAAAGTGGTAATATTTTTATAGGCATGTGTGATTATAATAAAGATGTGTTAGAGAGAAAAAATTCTCTATATTATATGCATGTCACGATTTGCTCCTGAAGTAGCAATGTCTTAAAATAAGTTATAGCTATTATAATTTGATATGGTTAAGACACGTTCAAATGATGATGTTTCATTCTTGAAAAATGAGAATTTTTGAAAATATTACAAATATAGATTCATTTCCTGAAGTAAATGTGATGATTTATAGTAAAGCTTATATATAGATGTGCGTTTGGTTGTCACGTTATCACGACTCACCTCCAGAAGAGGTACAATAATTGAGAAAAAATATTTTAAATATTTTATGTTTTACTCCGAAGTAATAAACTCAGAAATCTGTCCCTGAAGTAGCAAACTTAGAAATCTGCTCCCGAAGTAGCAAACTTAAAAATCTGCTCCCGAAGTAGCAAATTTTAAACTCCACTCCTTGAGTAATAAAACTTTGAACTCTACTCTGAAAGTAGTAAAAATTTAAACTTTACTCTCGAAGTAGTAAGAATTTGAAATCTACTCTTGAAGTACTAAATATGAAATTACTCCCGAAATAGTAGAACTTTAAAGTTTGCTTTTGAAGTAGTAAAATAGTG
Source organism: Anisodus tanguticus (assembly GCA_034509755.1). NCBI lineage: Eukaryota > Viridiplantae > Streptophyta > Magnoliopsida > Solanales > Solanaceae > Anisodus > Anisodus tanguticus. Next base: position 17,956,215 of record CM067540.1, read on the forward strand.
AATTTTTCCCTGAAGCAGAAACTTTGAGAAATATATTGAAGTGGTATTTTTTTTGTGATTGATAGAAATAATGAGCTATTGAAAATTATGTATAAAACTCATCTAAATTGTCAAGATTCATTCCCCGAAGTGAATGAAGAAATATCACAATACCTCATCTTGAAGAGATAAAATAACAAAGGATATATATGTTCTTTTGTGGTATGAATGTCATTGTTGCACGTACCTGTCATACGTCAAAACATCTTGGATACGTTTATTATGTATCATTCTAAGACAAAAGGATACACATTTTGTAGAATACTTTATACAATAATCACATTAATATGTTATATTTACTTACTGATTTTTCAGAAGAAAATAACGATTCATACAAAAATTTCCTGAAGAACGAAATAATTTGTGGTTGCCACATTGATACAAAATATTCGAATGTTAATGGGTATTCTCCCTGGAGGAGATATTTACCATATAAGTTGATAGAAGTATCAAAGACGGTATAATTTGATGTTTACTTTTTGTAATTTATGAATTTAAGAATATCTATAATATTCATTTGGTTGCAATTTTTTTTTGACATGACGCCTGCGATATCAAGGTTGGTAGTACAATATCAATTAAGTGCTCCAGAAGAGCTAATTATTTATCTAGAAGATCATGACACTAATACTATCCAAACAATATGTGATTATGGAGAATAAATTAAAGGCTCTGAAGAGCTTATATACTATTATGTCCTTCGTTCTAGATTATAATATACGAAGTTATTATGATTGAAACATAAGTTGTAGTAAACCCGAAGTTTACTAAAGCATTAGCTATCATATTGAAGCTACAAATGATGTGACAGGGGAGGGGGATTAAATATCTTCAAAGTCATAGCGGGTGTGAAATATGTATGTGAAAGATTACCCTCTCTATTCTTCTAATTATACTTCACAAATATAAACATGATGAAATCACATGTCATGGTAAATAAGAAGTTTATTAATAAAAAAATAATCCATGTCATAGTAAATAAGAAATTTACTAAAACAAATAGCATATGACATGGTAAACTTGAAGTTTACTAGTATAAATGATTTTATTAGTTGGCATGACCAACTTGGCCATCTCGATTCAAATATGATGTGCAAATTAAGTATTCGACATATATTCAAGAATTAGAAGATTCTTCAACAATTTATTTGTGTTTCTTGTTCTCATGATAAGTTGATTAAACAAGCTAATGTTGGATTGAATTTCCAAAATTCTGATAAAATAAAAGGTGAATATGAACCCGTTCACCTATTATGTGATATCTTAAGTAGATGCATCATGAGATTGTCACATGTGCGTTTATTGTCAACCTGCAATTTGACATATGCAAAGTTGCTTGCTCAAAATAATTGAGTTGAGAACACAATTTTCAGATTATGTAATCAAAATAATTCATCTTGATGATGCTGGTTTATATCCAAGCTGGTTTAGCATTGAATGCCTCCGATATATAACTAAATCACTGTTTATGAAAATAAAGGTTCATGTGTTGGTCTAAAATATGATATATTGCATACAATCGTATGCTTCAGACCAATAAATTATAATAAATTGTCCCCTCACAATTTATGTGTGTTATATGATTAATTAATCTACCATGACTTACAAAGATTCCCCAAAGAAGATGGGATATATGTTTTTTTCTCATCCTTCCGCTTGAAAATTCAGTTTCATGATTGAATTTCCCCTTTCTTCTACAGATGCTATGGTCCAACCCTCATAGGAAATTGCCTATGAGATCGCATTCCATCGTTTTTTTAAGATCCCTCTAGTGCTAAATAAAAAAGAACTTTGAGCAAGGGCTAGCTTTTCAACCGGTGACAAGACCCCGTGCACCTTAACTATAACTTCGCAGTGACAACCTTAATCGAATGTGTAGGATAGATGGAGGTGGTGAAACACAACGATCAATCTTGAAATACCACTTTAGTTTTTCTAACATATGGGAGAGAAATAAGCAGTTATGAAATATGTTGTAAATTATCATTAGTATGATCCATGTTCAAAGATTTTCATTTCCTAACCTAAAATTAATTTCATATTTAAGCTATAATATGCCCATATTAAATTAATGTCTTGTTACAGTTCACTTTTACATGGAGGTATAAAACCTACTGAGAATTTGTGATGTTGCTCTAAGTCGAATAATTAATTTTAGCGTTGCCACCTAATTTATAGGTAAATTAGGAAAACCAACTTGAAAGAGTTTATTCAAAATTTCTAAAAAATCATATCTAAACAAGGGTCGAGGTAAGGATTCTGGTGATCTCCCGAGAAGGTGTTAGACATCCCGGTATTAAGGTTCCCTAGAATACAGTTGACCTTCAGGTTCTATAACATGCTTTAAATGATTTAAATTGCTCAAAGTGTTTAAAAATTCATAAAATACTTGTCATTCATTCAAAACTCAGGTTTTCTTTTAAAACAAGAGTTAGGCTTCTGTTAAAATAGTATGCACGAAGATTTTGAACACTTGCATATTTTGAAAATCTTTTCAAGATTCAAAATGAGTATAATCCATTTAGAATGATAAATTTGGATTCTTGAAAAGAGAGAAAAAATAGCTTTCTTTTATTCATGCTATACCCAAGGGTCAATTCATATCCCACATTTATCAAAGCCCATATCCTCCAAAACGTCCAAGATTGGTAACTTTTGTCCTTGTCCAAAAATCAACTAGTTGGGCTCAACCTTAAAAATCAATTCCAAAAAACCTCATTTTTGATCCAAGTTAAATACAAAACATGTTTAAACAGTCCATTTGCTATTCCTCATGAATAAAGCCCAAACTTTAACATCATTTTAAACTTAAAAGTCCGATTAAGTTGAAAAATTCAATTCATGAGTTGAACACCCAAAGTATGCTCTAATCCAAATTTTAAAAATTTATTTCATGTTTTCGAAATTGCTTAACGTCAAAACAATCCCTTTTTCTTTCAAATTCAGATTTAAAAACAAGTTTTGCAATTCTTTTTTAGGCAATCCTAACTAAACGATGTACATATCGTTTGCCTATCCTAGGTTCGTAACTACAAAGGTTTCAATATATGTAAAATATTTTATTACAAGTACATATACATACATACAATACATATAAGAAAATTGAAAGGAGGTTTTGAGTTTAGGCTGGTGGGTCTACCTAAGCCCACTAGTTGGATACTTTCACTCATAGCCGGGCCTTTGATGCGCGGCTACAAACGAACTCGATCAATTTAGTTGGGCCTCATCTCAACTGGCTGAAGAAAGAAGTGACAGGCCCAGAGGGCATCTAAAACTTATCACTTAATTATGAAAAAAATATTTAAACACACCAGGCAGTCTAGTGATAAATCTGGACCCAAATCAAACTACTGAAGATAGTAAGCCCAGAACAAAGTACAACAACACAAAAAAGCAAACCAAATGGGCTCAGCCTAATCACTGGTGCTAAGGCAGAGAAGTAAGAAGAAAGCAAAGTGAACATCCCAAGCCCAGCCGTGGCAGTTATGAAAAAGCAAGGCCAGAGAAGTAACACAAGTGGGCTGAGCCCAACAATATTCACGGAATAGTTACATAAGTGGTATACATGAGGATATACTTCATATACACCTGGTATACTAGGTATACCCCAATATAGATTGTATATCAAAGTATACCAGTGCATATATCAGACAACCTCAAAGAGAAAAAGGAAGAAAACCATGCCCAGAAAGTAACATATGCAATACACAGCACAAGTATTTTCTGTTTAACATTACTTCATACATTTCAGAGCACTACGTGATCATGATGGAAGCATTTCATCTCTAAACATGATAAGCGAATTCACCACAACATCCCTATGACTACACCCTAACTGCTGGGCCAAAATGTGTCAAGCTATCAGCTTCATGTCATGTACCAGATTTAATAGTGAAGGCAAGGATCAGTTTTAATTTAGTTCAAGCAGTTATGTTAAGTATTTAACCAAAGCTAACAATGAGCCTGAGTTAATCAGCAAAGGACAAGAATTTCCTCAAACCAACCAGGTATTAAGGACCATGGAACATGTTAGTAGATTCAAAACCTCACCTAATCAATATGCTTTCAGTTTTAGCAACTTAATACAAGAATTCAGAGTCTTTTTATTGCTTTACCTAGACATGCTTGAGGCTAGGTGGATGAACCTATGAATAAACAGTAGCAATATGACACACATGAAGAAAGATGCAAGCAATTTCTCCTAAGCACCCATCACAAACTTGACTAATTGAAAACACCAGGAAGGACTTCACTTAATGCTAGACTGGTACAAGTAAGTGCCTTTGGGCATAACATGGATATCATGACTAAAAAGGCAGAATTACAACATACAAACTAGACAAAGAAAGCATTATGACATACAAAAGGCTATCCCTACACAATTTCATATAGTTGTACACAGACCATACATGTTTATTCAAATTTGACAATCTTCAACCAAGAACAAATAAGAAACCTCATTCTAAAATAGAAGAGACTAAAACAAACCCTATATGTCAAGGTTATCAGGTTTAGACATCTTCACTTACACTATGCTTAGTCATCACATCTTAAACTCATCCAGATCTAAATCTGAACCAGAATAGATCTTCAATGATCATTACAAGAACACCAACAGTCCAATAGTCAACCTAATGATCTACTTAACCATTTGAAAATATCACAAGGACTGAGCAAGTCTTAAACTAAAAAAATTAAGTTTTAAATTAGCTAAAACAGTGTACACATGCTTAACAAACCTCAAACTAGCATTTTAAGTCTTATCCTTAGCCACACATAATGTTCTAAGCTATTACAACATCTCAAACCATCATATACTAACCTAAGTCAGTTTCATCATAATTAAACAAATCTCTAAACTAGCATATTAGCACCATTTTAGGTATAACAGTCTTCATAGATCCTAACCACTATATTTAGACATGGTTTTAATTCAAACAGTCTACACACAGTAAAGAAATAGTCTTAAACATATTAAGCACCTTATTTAATCAATCATGCTAGTAATCACATAAGCACATATGAAATAGTGAGATTTAAATAAAAAGACTTAAAAGAGAGGCATTTATCTTGTGTGGAGGCAGCCTAGGATCAGGGTTGAGCTTGAATTTTCACTCCCGACCTCCAGTGCTCGCAAATCACACGAAAACAAATTTAGTTATGATTGACCAATTATACTAATTCTGGATTTCACCAAAGGGTTTGGATTTCAACTTAAGTACAATTAGTCGGATTTAAACTCAATTAAGGCTCTCAATCAATATGAATGCCTATATCAAATTTCGGGCCGGGTAAGACTTGTTGAAAATGAAGGACCGAGGTCTCAATTTATAAAGTTTGAAATCCTAGAAATCTAGGTCATGGATCAATGTGGGAGAACCAAATTGAGGGGAAATTTTCCTCTAAAGAGTTCTTCAACCAATCAGAATCGATCGTTTGAAATCAGAAGTGGACAAAACCCATTAACACTCGCAGACAACAAAGAGGGGCGATCTCACCTTGGGAGTATAGGGATAATGGCGTGGTGGTACCCTGGAGGACCGGACAGCGACTGTAAAGAAAAAGTGAGTACTAGCTGGCTTTGCCTTCTTTGGCAATGGAGAAGACAAAAATCAAATCGTCTGCTAGGGTTCCAAGTGAACCAACGAATGGAATGGGAAAAGGCCAAAGGTTTGATCTTGGGCTTGGCCGATTTGCATTTAAATAAAGAGTCCAATGGTTTTTAAAAATTCCTTAATCAATTACAAATGTGGTCACATTTTAAATTGGAAAATGGTCAAATAATTTCGTAAATAACCGAATTAAATTAAAAGCTTCGTTTTAAGCCTAAATTTGATACTAATTAGGATTTTATCAAATTTAAATCATGCCAAATTCTTTTTAAATCTAAAACATGCTTTATAATCGAGACGTAATTCCATTATCGTATTTAATTAGACAATTTTTCCGACTTTGATGGAGTGGAACATTAATTCCTTTAAATTGAGAATTCTTTTAAAACAATTAAATTTATAATTGTTTGTTAAAATTCCAAAATCATGATTAATGATCAAAATATTACAAAACTAGGATATGATATATAATATATATACCAGATGATAGTTTGTTAAATGAAATGACAAAATACTTCTGGAATAATTTTATAAAATCACATTCGTCTTATAAAAAATATATTTTACTACGTCTGTGACTCGGAAATTTTGAATAATTAACTAGGATTATTGGAGGGTAAAAATTAGGTGTCAGCAACTGCCCCTTCATTGTTCGGGGATGGCAAGACCATCCCTAAGCAGCGAAATTTGACTGACCTGGTTTTTAGCCTACCAATTGAAAAATACTTCTCATTTTTATGCAAATTTTGAAAATTATTGTCGAACCCTGGTCTCTGGGTTTCCTACATATCTCAGGTTGCATGAGAATTTAGGCCACTTGTAGTTTGACTCAATTAGACTACTGGAAAGTCAATAAAGCATAAGTATCAAACTAGAAAATGCCGGAATGAATTTGTTGGAATGTGACCGATCCTCGAAGATTGAGTGGCCTGCATATCCTCGGTCTTCGGGAATTATGTCATTTATAGTTTGACTCGATGGCCCGAAAAGGGTAATCCTTATGTGGACATCCTTTTGATGGTACATGCCCGACCGACTATGGTTTTTTTTAAAACAAAAAATCTTTGTGATTTGCGAGCAAGTTTGGCACGGAGTGATGTTCAAGCTCATGTATAGAGAGCTTCACTCTCGTTGGTACATTACTTCGATTGACTGCCCAAGAACAAGTTCCATGTTTGCTCCGCTTGCATTCGAATCTGACCTACTTGCTTCCCTTTCCCGGTAGCTTTGATCTATTTCCATGTGCTGGTGTTACGCCTCATAGTTTCACATTCCGTCGTATCATCGATTGATACCGACATCTCGGGAAGAGATGTGATCTTATGAAAGGATAATGGGAGTTTATAAATTGTCTATGGAAGTACCAGAGTATATAAAAGTTAAACGGATCGAAGAAAATACGATTTGACAAAATTTGCAGAATTCCAAAATTGACGGCCAAATTCTACGGATCGTACAATTTTGTACGGACCATACAAATTGTATTTTCCCACCGTAAAAATCCATGGAGAATTGTAAATTGCAAGACTGATTATACAGTTCAATTATAGTTGTTATCATAATTAAACAAATCTCTAATCTAAACCAAAACAAGCAAGATCAACATGGTAAATCCCATAGTTATCATGATAATCATCTTCTCCTTATAGAATCGATTTCGAAGGACCCTTAGAGGTAGAGTAATCTGTTGTTTTTTAGGAGATTCTTGTGTGTAAAGGTAAGTTTTATCCTCATCTACCTAGTCTTATGATTAATTTTCATTTTGGAACAAGTTGTGGAATGATCTTCATAAATAAAACTTGTAAGCTTTTGGAATCATAATTGTATGACTTGTTGGGCTGTTTTACTTGAAGTATGAGGCGAAGTTGATAATTAAACTGGTTGTATTTGTTGTGGGATTAAGGAAATTGCATTTTGGAGGGTTGTGGTGTTGAATTACATAAGTTTTTCTTGTAGAAAATCCTAGGAACCATATGTACTTAATTTGTTCGATAATATGCCTAAGTGAGCTTCCTTATAGGATATGGATTCGATATTGATACAAATACTTTATGTGATATAGATAACCATCTACAGATGGTGTGAGGACACGTGGGACTTTGGCAACTTCGTGACAAAGGTATGTAAGGCTAATTTTCCTTCTTGGCATGAATTAACATAAGTACATCCTAAAATCGATCCCTTACTAGGAAGCCTATGATTGTTGTGCTCCTTCTTGTTTGAGTCATTAATATCTCATGCAAAATCATTAATAATCATATTCTCTGTATTCGTCATATCTCTTGGTGACTAGTTAGGATTGAAGAACGTAACGACAATAACGATAGTCGGAGGGTAACGATGATAGACCACTCCGACTCTGATCTTGATCTAGGTGTATTGAGGTCTTGCATTTCACTTATCTATATGTATCTATTTTCTTATCGAATCGCGCTTTAGTTGACGGGGTACGACACCTATATGTGCACACCACTGCAGTTGGTTTGATATTATCGAGTCCTATTAAGACCGGGTACGACCGAGTCCTTTTCAAGGCCAGGTATGATATACTATGATATGATTTGCCCCACAGAGCGACTGATACTATATTATATAGCCTCGTTTAGTGGCCTGGTTTTACAAACATGCATACATATATATCCATACTTGTGACAGGGTATGCCCTCAAAGGCTTCTAATGAGTTTCAGGTTGACTTTTGTACCCATATCTCTTATGTTATATCTTCTGTTTACATTTGTTACTTGCCTTACATATTCAGTATAACTTTCGTACTGATGTCCCCTTTATGGGGAACTGTGTTCATGTCCGCAGGTATAGATAGATAGAGCAGCGCTCCTCTTTAGTAGGTTACATGTTCACATGTGATTATCGCACTCCCCCCTCTCGGAGTGGCTATAGAGGACTCTGTAGGTACTATTGTATATGTTACTAGTATTTTGGGTATGGCGGGGCCCTGTCCCGACATGTTTATGTATTATATCACTCTTAGAGGCTTATAAACTTGTGTATAGTAGGTGGGTGTATGTCGTGGCCTTGTCAGCCCCTTTTTGTTAATAGTATACTCTTTTTGTGGCCTTGTCGGCCCTGGGTTATTTGTATATATATCATGCTGGGACTTTTTTGCCTTCAGGTTGTCATACATTCTTGTCTTATATGGTTATATGGAGGCCTTGTCAGCCTAAGTTTTGTAGTACATATTTCATATACTATAGTAGTTCGCTCAAGCCTTCGGGTGTTGGGTGTCGCCCCCCCTAAGGTTGGGGTGTGAAAAACTTGGTATTAGAGTAGGTCTGTCCTAGGGAGTCTGCAAGACGTATCTAGTAGAGTCTTGTTTATGGGTGTGTTGTGCACCACACTAATAAACATGAGGCTACAAGATATTTAAGATGGTTACTTTTCTTCCTGATTTAGATCGTGCGATAAAAAACAGGCGGTGCAATTTCTTTTTGGGGTATATATTGATTCTTTGACTTTGAGACTTCATTTTCACTTAGAATAGACCCTAAATAACCTCTTAAACTCTCTTCAAGGTATCATAACATCCTAGGCTCAAATCTAAACCAAAACAAGAAAGATTAACATGGTAAATCCCATAGTTATCGTGATAATCATTTTCTCCTTATAAAATCGATTCCGGAGGACCCTTAGAGGTAGAGTAATCTATTGTTTTGAGGAGATTTTTGTGTGTAAAGGTAAGTTTTATCCTCCGCTACCTAATCTTATAATTAATAGACGTTTTGGAATAAGTTGTGGAAGGATCTTCATAGTCAAAACTTCTAAGCTTTTGGAATCATAATTGTATGACTTGTTAGGCTATTTTACTTTAAGTATGAGGCAAAATTGATAATCAATCAGGTTGTATGTGTTGTGGGATTAAGGAAAGTGCATTTTGAAGTGTTGTGGCGTTGAATTACATAAGTTTCCCTTGTAGAGAATCCTAAGAACCCTATGTACTTAAGTTGTTCAATAATATGTCTAAGTGAGCTTCCCTATAGGATATGAATTCGATATTGATACCAAATCCTTTATGTGATATAGATAACCATCTGTAGACGGTGCGAGAACATGTGGGATGTTGGCAACTTCGTGACAAAGGTATGTAAGGCTAATTTTCCTTCTTGGCATGAATTAACATAAGTACATCCTCAAATTGATCCCTTACTAGGAAGCCTAAGATTGCTGTGCTCCTTTTTGTTCGAGTCATTCATATCTCTTGCAAAATCATTAATAATCATATTCTCTATATTCTTTATATCTCTTGGTGACTAGTTAGGATTGAAGAACGTATCGACAATAATGATAGTCGAAAGGTAAAGACGATAAGTCACTCCCACTCTGATCTTAATCTTGGAGTCTTGAGGTCTGGCATTGCACTTATCTATATGTATCTATTTCTTACTAAGCCATACTATAATCGACTGGGTAGGACACCTATATTTGCACACCACTGTAGTTGGTTTGATATTACTGAATCCTATCAAGGTTGGGTATGACCTAATTCTTTTCAAGGCCGTGTACAATATACTATGATATGATTTTTTTTCCACAGAGCGACTGATACTATATTATATATCCCCGTTGAGTGGCCTGGTTTTACAAACATACATACATATATATCCATACTTGTGACAGAGTATGCCCTCAGAGGCTTCTAATGAGTTTCAGGTTGACTTTTGTACCCATATCTCTTATGTTATATCTTCTGTTTACATTTGTTACTTGCCTTACATATTCAATACATCTTTCGTACTGATGTCCCCTTTCTGGGGCACTGTGTTCATATTCGCAGGTACAGATAGATAGAGCGGCTAGAGATGGCAGTGGATCCTGGACCCGGTCCGGATCTGGTGGATCCAGATCCATTTCATAGGATATGGATCTTCAAAATTTGGACCCGACGGATCCGGATCGGACCCGGATCCATTTCTGACGGATCAGATCTGGATATGGATCTTGTATTTGAGATCCGTATCCGGTCCAGATCCGACCCGTGGATCTGTTTTTTATTAAATAGATTATACATTTATACATCTATCTCTTTAATTTTCTCGGCCATGCCCAAGTCCATAAAGGACTGAAGCCCAGCCCATGCGTGTTAACTGTTAAGCCAACGAAATGGTAAATGCCTAACCTAAGGGGCAAAGCTGCAAAGTCTCCTCAGTTCACTCCTCACTCCTTCTGTCCTTCATACCATACGAAAGGGGAAAAGAGCCAAAGACCAAAACCCTAGTCCCTAGCCATCTTCTCTACTTGCCATCCCTACTCATACGACGTCAGTCCATGTCCACCCCTTCCGATTCCAAGGTAGTAAGACAAATCAGATTCAATACTTTCTGTTTCTGCCATATTAAACGGTGAGTTTGATTTTTTTGGCCCTTTTAACTTCTGTTAGTTCTTCTTTTTGTTAGTTCTGTTTTTTCATTCATATAATATTTGATGTTTTGGGATTTTGAAAGATATATTAACAGTCATTTATATAATATTTGATATTTTGGGATTTTGAAAGATTTATTAACAGTCATTTATATATAGGGTGTGTGAAATTTCTGGTGAAAGAAAGATAGTGTGTGTGTGTGTGTGTGTGTGTATTATTGTTCTTTAGGAAAAATGATGGAGAGTATGGGAATCGAAGGTAATGGTGGCAGTGGCACTGGTTTAGTGTGTGTGTGTGTGTGTGTGTGTGTGTGTGTGTGTGTATTATTGTTCTTTAGGAAAAATGATGGAGAGTATGGGAATCAAAGGTAATGGTGACAGTGACACTGGTTTTTTAGAGAGCTAGGTGCTTCAATTTAGTAGTAGTGTTAGATGAGATACGGTCAAGAGTATATATACAATGCATTTTTTACATGATACTTCTCTATTATATACAATGCACTGGTCAAGAGTATATATACAATGCACTGGTTTTTTTATAGTATTGGGATTTAAATATGTTAATTGGACTAAAATGTGCATGATACTTCTCTGTTATGTGGTTAAGTAATGTATTCAAATATTTTCTTGTAGGAAATGGATAGTGAAAGTCATGCTGCTTCTTTTAGCCCACCTCCAGTGCCTCTGCTTTGTGGAGTGGATGATTTAGAAATGGATTCAAAAGGTCTTATTGAGGTTGGAGTAAAAGAAAAAAGTCAATCAAGTAAACTAACAAGCAAGAAACTCACTTCCGAGGCATGGGAATCTTTTGATAGGGTCGTAGTGAAAGGTATTACAAGAGCAAAGTGTAAATATTGTACATCTTTACTCTCTTATAATGGTGCGAATGGAACCTCACATCTACTTAAACATTCTAGGAAGACAATGCCTGGAAAGCATTTGCGTATTGGAGTTAGTAGTCAAACACAATTGAAGGTTAAAATGAAAGCCGATAGGTCTACTACTTTAGAACTTAAAGAAAAGGGAAAAGAAAAGGAATTTGATCAAGACTTTTCAATGAGAGAATTGGTTGGTATGGTGGTGATTCATGAGTATCCTTTATCCATTGTAGATCATATAGGTTTTAAAAGGTTCGTGAGGAGTCTAAATACTCATTTCAAGATGATTTCGAGGAACACTTTGAAGAGATACATTTTGAAAAAGTTCAATGAAGATAAGGGTTCTCTTAAAGCTCTGTTGGAGCATAATGAGGGTAGAATTGCAATAACTACCGACATGTGGACGGCTTCCAACCAAAAAAGGGGCTACATGGCCGTGACATCTCACTTCATTGATCAACAATGGGTTTTATGCAATCGAACCTTGAGGTAATGAGCTTATTCTTATTTATAAATGCTGATTTTTAGGTTTATTGTATGTGTTTAATGTATGTTTTTATTTAGGTTTTGTTTTGTGCCATGTCCACATACAAAAGAGGTTATTGCAAAGATTTTGATGGATTGTTTGTCTCAATATTCTTTGGAAAACAAAATTTCATCGGTTGTAGTTGATAATTGTACCACTAATGATGCAATGATGAATGTTTTATTGGAGAAATTGGAAAGTAGGTATCTAATGTTAGGTGGGGAGTTTTTGCATATGAGGTGTAGTGCTCATATTCTAAACTTGATTGTGAAATATGGTTTAGAAGTAATTTATCCCGAAATTGAAAAAGTTCGAGATTGCATTTTATTTTGGATGTCTACTCCTAAAAGGGTTGAAAAATTTGAGGAGGCTTGTCGGCTTTTGAATATTTCTAAACCTAAAAGAGTGGTTCTTGATGTCAAAACTAGGTGAAATTCTACTTACTTGATGCTTAATACCGCTTTGCCTTTTCAAGATGTATTTGCTAAGTTAAAACGTATGAATAAGAAGCTGAAGTTAGTTATTCCTAGTGAGAATGATTGGATGATGGCAAAACTTGTTTGTGAGAAGTTGGAAATTTTCTACAAGGCCACTAGAGTGTTTTCCGGTAGAAATTATCCTACTTCTAATTTGTTTTTTCGAAAAGTGTGTGAGATAAGACTTGCTTCGAGGCGTTGGGTGGAGAGTGATGTTGAGACCATTAGAATGATGGCTAAAAATATGATTGACAAGTTTGACAAATATTGGCATAATATTAATGAGATGTTGGCGATTGCTTCAATTTTAGATCCAAGAAATAAAATGGATTGTGTGGAGTACTATTTTAAGAGATTGTACAAAGATGATACTGATAATGAAGTGGCAAAAGTTAGAAAAAATCTTGATAAACTTGTGGTTGAATATCAAATGAGGAGTGAGGGAAATAAAAGCCAAGAACCTTTTCCAAGTGGCAAACGAGGAATTTCAGAGTCTTGTGATAATGATGAGGATGAATATGCTCAAGCTAAAAGAACAAAGAAAAGAAAGATGAATGTGAGGGGTGAGGTGGAGCATTACTTGGAGGATGATCCTATACCCGAGAATGATGATTTTGATGTACTTAATTGGTGGAAAAGGGATCAAATGTATCCTACTTTACAAGAAAATTGCCAAGGACATCCTTGCAATTCCCGTCTTTTCGTGGCTTCGGAAAGTGCCTTTAGCATGGGTGGAAGGGTGATTAGTTCTCATCGTTCTAGGCTTCACTCTAAAACGGTGAAGACATTAATGTACTTGCAAAATTGGATGATCGAAGACATTAAAGGTATCTATTATTTATGTATTGATTATTCTCATATACATTAATATCAATTTTTTCCCCTAACACGAACCTTCTATTTATTTTTCAATTTCTTTCAAATAAAGGAACTTTGGAGGGCACACATACTTGTTCGATAGTTACTGAAGATTCTGAAGAAGAAGGGGAAGTAGTTGACTATATTGATATGGTAAATGATATATTTAATCATAAATATTTATTGAGATGACTTTTTTAGTAATCTCTTTTTAATATAATTGTTTCTTTGTTATTTTAGGATGTTGATGACGTTGAAACTAGTGATTTCGAAGACTAGTTTATGAAGTTTGGCAAACTGGAAATCCCAAACTGGAAATGCCAAACTGGAAATGCCAATTTTGAAACGAGAAACTGGAAATCCCAAACTGAATGCACTGGAAACTGTTAATATGCTCAATTCACAAATGTCAAGTTATAGTTCTTTCTCTTTTGTCCTTTCTATCCTTTTTTCTTAATGTTTAGCAGTTAATCGTGAAATTTCATCATTCTACTTCTAGTTCAATGAACCTTCTATTCAGAAGTTGTCCTTTAACTTTGCTTGAAAGGGCATGTATTTATCTCCATCTTTTTACAGTTCATGTTGTGACAAATATGATTCAGTGCATTATTTTGACTGGTGTCCTGTGTTCCAACTATTTTGATCTGGAATATTATTCAAGGCAAAACTTTTTACATGTGGATCCAGATCTGATCCGTGGATCCGATAGATCTGGATTTGGATATGATTTTTATGGACCCGATGGATCTGGATACAGGTATGGGAAATGGATCTGGATCTAGTAGGATCCGGTCCAAATCCTATCTGTTGCCATCCCTAAGAGCGGCGCTCCTTCTCAGTAGGTTGCTTGTTCAGCTGTGATTGTCGCACTCCTCTCTCTCGGAGTGGCTATATAGGAGTCTTTAGGTACTTTTGTTTATGTTACTAGCATTTTAGGTATGTCGGGGCCCTGTTCCAACCTTTTGATATATTATATCACTCTTAGAGGCTTGCAGACTTGTGTATAGTAGATATATGTATGTTGTGGCCTTGTCGGCCTCTTTTTGTTAATAGTGTACTCTTCTTATGGCCTTGTCGGCCTTGAGTTATCTGTATATATATATATATCATACTGGGACTTTTCTGCGTGCAGGCTGTTGTTTCTCCCAAACGTACATGCAAGTATACGTGGCCGCCAAGTAATATAATGACTTGTGAAAGTCGGATATCGATCCCATAGAGACTTATGATCAACGATATTATAAGAATTCACTAATACTACTACTGAAAAGTAAATGATTAACTAATGTAGACTAACAGATTGCAAATAACGTTTGTTGATACTAGAATTTATCACAAGAGAAAGACATCCCATGGTCATGACACTCTTTGTAATCATGTTGCACTTTTACTTTCATTGACTTGCTTAATTACCGATTTATTGATTGACAAGGTTAATTATACGACTATGAATCGCTCTAGTCCTCTAGTTGCATATTCGTATTACTTTCACGCCTATATCTCTATGGTCATGAACATTAATACAAATGCATTTATATTTCCTGTATTTCAACCAAGAAGGGTGATCTAGGTATATATTTATCCTAGACACAAATCCCTACCTCAATTTCCCGGTGCTGAGATCCTACTCTATTCAATCTTCGTTCTCTCTTAGTATTCCTCTCTCAAGTTTAATATAAGAATTAAAGATTTATCCTACTGGTCACGAAGCAGTAAAATAGTTGTCCACAAGATTGAATAAATAACTCATACGATAATTTAGCAAAATCAACTCAAATTTATACATCAACAATCATACTATGGACACAACCCTCGAACAAATGAGTTTAGCCGCTCATAATTATGTTAAGAACGCAAGAATTCATGGTAAAACTAGGGTTTAATTAAAGGAAAAAAATAAGATATAAAAATACCACAAGTACGGCTACAAGTCTCCAAGAAAAGGAAAAAAATAAGATATAAAAATACCACAAGTACGGCTACAAGTCTCCAAGAAATATCCAACATCTCTTTCTCAGTGACTGTTTAATTCAATTGTGCAGCATCAAGAGTTTTGCTGGCGTAATAAATCGAGTAAAAAATCTTCTCCTTCATCTGGCCTGAGACGGCTCCCACAGCAGTGTCACTGACATCACACATTATTTCAAAAAGAAGTGTCCAGTCGGGCGCCATCATTATATGAGCAGTTATTAACCTTTTGTTCAATACTTCGAATGGCTGTAGACATGCTTCACTGAACACGAACTTCACCTCTATCTCAAGCAGCTTACATAGGACTGGAAAATTTAGAGAAATCCTTGAAGAATTGTCTGTAAAATCCTGTGTGCCCGAGAAAACTACACACCTCTTTCACTAAGATTGGGGGTGGTTCTTTTCAATCACTTCCACTTTCGCTCGATCTACTTCTAAACCTCCTTTCGACACCTTATGCCCGAGGACGATGCCTTCATGTACCATAAAGTGATATTTTTCCTAATTCAACACCAAGTTGGTCTCCTCGCATCTGGCCAGCACATGATCTAAGTTTTGCAAGAATACATCAAACAAATTCCCAAACACCAAAAAATCATCCATGAAAACCTCTATGAAGTCCTCCACCATCTCCGAAAAATAGCCATCATGTACCGCTGAAATGTTGCTGGAGCATTACATAACCTGAACGTCATGCGTTTGAAAGCATATGTACTATAGGGGCATGTGAATGTGGTCTTCTCCTGATCTTCAGGATCAATATCAATCTGGTTGTAGCCCAAATATCCATCTAAGAAGTAATAATATTCCTATCCAGCTAATTTGTCAAGCATCTAATCAATAAAAAGGATTAGATAATGGTCTCTCCCGGCAGCTTCATTCAGATTAAGATAATCCATACAAATATGCCATCATATTACTGTTCGTGTTGGGATGAGTTCATTCTTGTCATTCACCACCATCATCCCCCCTTTCTTTGGAACGCACTGTACGGGGCTGACCCACTCGCTATCAGAAATCGGAAAAATAATGCATGAGTCAACCTCTTAATTACCTATTTCTTTACCACCTCCTTCATAACAGGATTCAATCTTCTTTGATGTTGAACACTTGGTGTATGATCTTCTTCCAAGAATATCTTATGCATGCAGAACGACAAGCTAATTCACTGAATGTCTAAAATCTACCACTCTAAGGCTCTCTTTCAATTCCGCAACACCTACAATGATTTCTCCATCTATTCACATATGAGTTTGGCAGCTAGAATGACCGACAATGTCTCACCCTTACCTAAGAAAGCATACTTAAGATGAGCAGGTAAAGGTTTAAGTTCAAGCTTCGGTGTCTCATTTACGGATAACTTGGGCGGTGGCCCAAAAGGTCTGTTAAGGGGTTCAAATTCACCCTTTCTCACATAAATTCTTGCCAAGTCTAATATCTGCACTATTTTGTTAGTCTCTGCATCTCCAAAAATATCATCTCTCACTAAGACTCTCTCCAACAGATCTTTAGATGTGATAAGAGGCAATTCAGAATCAATATCCACCACAGTCATTGCTGACAACTCTTCATAAATAACGGGTAGCTTGAGAGCGCTGTAAACATTGAACACTTCAACTTTATCGTGCACCCTCATAGTTAGCTACCCTACAGCCACATCAATCAATACTCTACCTATGGCTAAAAATGAATGCCCCAAAATAAATGGGACCTCCGAACCTGGCTCAAAATCTTGGATGGCGAAATCTGCAGAAAAAATGAGAGACCATACTTGCAATAAAACATCTTCGATAATACCCTCTGGTCATGCCAAAGATCTGTCTAGCAGCTGCAGCACAATAGTGGTTGGTCGAGGATTTCCCAACCCTAACTTTCTAAACATAGACGACGTTATCAGGTTGATACTTGCACCAAGATCACATAGTGCATGAGCAATGACTTGCTTCCCAATAATGATTCGATAGTGAAACTATCTGGATCCTTTAGCTTTGTGGACAGTTTGTTTTGAATTCGAGATGTGCACTCCTCAATAAGTGCAATTGTGGAATACTCTGTGAAATGACTTTTGTTGGTTATAATGTCCTTGATATATTTTGCGTATTTTGGAATTCCCTGCAACATATCAACAAAGGGAACATTCACGTGTATCTGCTTCAATAATTCAAGGAACTTTTTGTACGTTTCTTCTTCTTTCTGCTTTTGCTAATATTTGAGAGAACGGGGGTGGCGGTTTGGAAACCATTAGTTGTGATTGCTTTGCCAACGACTTCTGTGATACCATCTCTACCTCAATAACCTTATCTTCTTTAACTGCCTCTTTCTGTGCTTCCTCCCGAGTTGCTTTCTTCGGTGCTAACACATCTAATTGCCTCACATTCTGAGAGACGCAACTTCACATAGTATCGAGTTTGGTTCTATGTCACTTGGAAGTCCACCTTGTGGTTGGGTTTTATAAGAACTTGCTATCTGCCCCATCCGTCTCTCTAAATATAATGACTCTCCTAGTTGATTCTTGCTAAGAATCCTTATTTTCCTGTTTTACACTTCTCGTAGACTCTTTGTGGGGTTTGTGATGTGTGAGGATGGGTGGCACATATCCCAAGGTCTATTTTTATAATTTTCAAATAAAAAATCCCCAAAGTAGAAACTTAGAGTTGGTTCGTTTGACTTAAAGTTGACTTTTGTCTAGATGAGTTCATTTTTGGGTTCCATCATTTCTGGTAGTTTTGGAGGGTCATTTATTACTTAGTCTAGTCATTAATTCACTTCCCGAGGTAATCAGATGTATTTTGTAGCTTTATTTGTAAAGTTTGGATTATTGCTTGTCCCGGGTGATTCTTTAGAAAAATATGCCTTGGCTCAGTTATTTGTGAAATCCGAGGATACGAACGAGTTTGTAGAGATGTTTACCATAGATAAGCATGTTTAGTTTGTGTACGGGAGGTTCTGGGAGTGTTCCGGGTGTTGGATGGAAGCTTTGGGCTATTTTGCATTTGCTAGTGTCTGCTATTCGCCATGGCGGATCTAGCATCCGCTCCAGTGGGTCTTCCTCGATGGAAGGTTGGCTCGCCGAAGTGGAAGATGGGGAATCGGTTATTCCGGTACAGCGGAGTCGGGTCTGTTGTGGTGAGGTATGATGTGTTAAGTGACATCCGCTACGGCGAAGGATTTTCCGCCGCAGCGGGTTTGCTCTAGCGGGGTAGATTTCACTGGGGTGGATCACTATTCAGGTGTCCTATATATACTCCTAGGTCAGAAAATTCATTCCCAAAATACCTAATCTTGATACCAGTGCCGCAATTAGGTATTTTCAGAGCTTTAGGAGCATTTCCCACCTTGAGGTAATACATTATTTCCCTTTTTGGTTTAAGTTTATGATTCTAAGCTTATTAATGGTGGTTTAGATTATTGTTTGAATTGGGGTAGATGGGTTATGAATATTGTGAGATTAAGAAAGTTGTATGGTTGATTTTAATGAGGGTTTACGGATTAGATGATGTTAATATCATGAAATAGGATTGGATTATATTAGAATATCATGTTATAAGTCTTAATTTGGTTATAGAAGCATGTTTTCAATTGGGGGAAATTTCTAAGGGTTCAAATTGAGGCTTTTTTTTATTATTGTCCAATTGAGGGATCAAATGTGAATAGATTTTCAATTAACTTAAGGATATGATTATCTAGTATGTAATCTTGTGTTTTATGTGTTAAATTTCGAGTCTTGGTGGCATGGGCCCGGGATGGGTATTTAAAGTCTTACTTTTATTGTGTTAAGCTTATTATTAAGTATGTAATACGCGTGAATAGACTTCGATCATCGCGAGGCAAGAAGGAAGGGCAAGGGTGTATTTGAGACTTGATTTGGTAACGCTCCCGCTTGGCTTTGAGGTAGACTATGGTTTAGAATTTCGAGACTCCGATAGAAATATGTAATTAGTTATAAATATTGAGGGGTATTGGGCATGTTTGGAAGTCCTACTTAGCATGTTGTGATGAATGGTTGAGTGGGTATCAGTGTTGAACTGTGATGATGGGGTTTGGGGAACTAGCCTTGTGTTGGTTCCGACTACTATTTATTTGGGCTCGTTGCCATAAGTGGGCTTATCGCCATATTTGCTATTATTTTGTAAGGTTAAGGTTATGCATCGAGGCAATTAAAGGTGCATGAGAAGAACTATCTTGTTCATAATTTGGAGTTGGCTGCCATTGTATTTGCTTTGAGAATCTGGAGGCACTATCTTTTTGGTGTCCATTGTGAGGTGTATACTGATCATCGCAGTTTTCATCACGTGTTTAATCAGAGGGACTTAAATTCTAGGCAGCATCGGTGGATGGAGTTGTTGAAGGCGGTTAGTATGGGGAGTTTAGCTTGCTTGGCTATTTCTCAGTGTCCCTTGGATTAGAGGTCCAGACTCTATTCACCCGTTTTGTAAGGCTTGATCTTTCAAATCCGGTTAGGATTCTAGCTTGTGTGGAGGCGATATCGTCTCTCTTGGATATTTAATACTTTCTCAATACATCCTTAGATCGAAAAGACAATCGACATAGTGTGACCCTACAGGCCTTCACATATCGACATTAATCAAATTAAGGTCTACACAGAACTCCTAGACGACGCCGCAAGACAAACTCAATATGTGAAGTATGTTTACACGAATCCAGTAAACTTAACCTCTATGTGGTAAGATAAAATCCTTTCATTCACGACACACCCGATCAAGCTTAGGATTTTTCAAGTGTCTATCCAAATGGCTTAATCATTGTATCTCATCTATATTAGTTGACAACTAGACCATATTCTAAATATGTCTATCGCGTTGGCCAACGACTTAGTCAACCTAATATCACTGAGAATCTGAGTGTTCTCTCAAATACACATTCGAGGGATGAATCCTAATCTTAGCTCAACTACCACCTTTAATCCACATCATAATGTACCCAATACAAGCCGTATCTCAACCTATAAGGCATTTGAGCTTAGGACAGGATCAAAGTATATTACTTTGTAGACAAGGTGCGTATTGACCTCAAGTCTAAAGACTTCTATCTCCCACACGCTGATTATACTTTAGACAAGTATAACAAACAGTATATCAGCAGGGTATACCAATACTTCCAAAGTATCCATGTGTCCATAATGAGTAGCCATTACTCGTAGTAGGTGAGACATACTACATCCTCTAAGGATGTGATGCAGACCAAATGCCGACTTATGACATATCATCGATATCCCATTCTCGATGATCATTAGTCGAGGCTATTTTAAGAGTTACGTTATAACATTAATATCTCACATTATTAATAACAGCGTAACCTCCAGGGATGTATATTATAGAATATTATAAACAATCAATTAATAATTCAATAATTGCAAATGCCAAAATATTAATCTTCATTAATAATAATACGAATGTGTATAAAGTACATTTGTCCTAATACAGATTGTCTCTAGGACATAAAAATACTTTCAAATATGCTCTTCTTGTTAATCATCCATTTTTTTTCTTCTCTTATGTTATTTGTTGCCTAAAGTTTCTCTCTTTTGCATTATACTGTTAAGTTGCTGATTTTCTTTACAATGTGTAAATGCAGGAAGGCAAATACTTTGATGTGTCTGTTATTCGCCGACACCAACTAGTTTGGGATTAAGTCATAGTTGTTGTTGTTGTTGTATTGTATGGTACTGAGTCTAGTCTCATGAATTTCTATGTTAGAAATCTATCATCTAGACACTTATACGTTTCTCTCCCAGTTAGGGTTTGTAACATTTCCAATGTAGCCCGTTAAAGTTGCTTTAGCTACTTTTCCACCTTGTCTAGTAATCTTAGTTTGGAAAGTTCCCAGTTTGCTGGTGATAGTGAGCAGCAGAAATGTGTGAATGTGGGAAGAGATTCTGATGTTAATAATGTACTTGCTAGAATAAGTCCAGGAAGTAGTGACGCTGAGGTTCTTCAGTCGTTGCTTTCTGACCCGTCTTGTAATTCCATAAAGATATGTTGGAAATTAACCTTTGGCGGGAGTTGCGACCGACCAACTTTAACGGCTTAAACACTAGTGTTACGCATATTGGGGAATTCGGTTCTTCACACATACATGATCTACTAAGTACGTAGATAACCGTAGGGCCAAGAATCGTCAAATTTCATTGAGAAATGAAAGAGATATTGGTTCACGAAGTAAGGTATTTGAAGCATGGAAAGTGTGTTCAATTCTCCCTCATCGGTAGAGGAAGAAAGAATTGTTCTGTATATAAGACTCGAAATTGGTTTGGGGTTTGGGACCCCAAGGGGTATCCCATGTGTTTAAAGGAGGGAGGACCTAGATGTGCTTCGGTTCGAGGAAAGACCATACGCGCGCCGCCGCCGCCCGCCCATCCCGTCCGGTCCGGTTCCGGTTCCGAGTTCCGGGTTCCGGGTTCTCGGGTCATGGGTCGTGGGTCGTGGGCTGTGGGTCTTCTGATATTATCTTTTTGGGCCAGAGAACTTTGCCAGAAGTACAGTTTGATCCCAGAAGGACCAGAATTCTTTCAGATGTACAGTTTGGTCCCTGAAGTTTCAAGATGTACAGTTTGGTCCCTGAAGTTTCCAGAATGTCAGAATTTGGACAGTCAAAGCAGAAACGCCAAGCACTCAATTCAGCCATTTATTTTGGCTGAATTACTCCTCCTATAATGGCCAAATCCGTTGGTCTTTCACCATTTATGTGGTGGCTTTACTACCTCCATAATGGCCATTATTTGGCTATTATGGAGGCAGTTTTCAGCCCCTCCCTCACCTATATAAACACCCCCTTACACCATTGTTGAGCACTAAGAATAACACTAAGAACAGTGCACGAAATTACACAACCAAAACAGTTTTCTTCCTACAATTTCCAAGCATCATTTCGTTACTCAATATTCTTCACGGTAGCATTTGAGTTTCCTTTGCTCAAGTGTTCCATTGCTGTTTTATCTTGGGAGACAAATTGTCCAGGACGTATAAATGATACATACGGGGCAATATTGTCTTAAGGAAAGAGTGCCACACTCGACTCAGCAAAAACAGTTTCCATTTTTCCGTCTTCAACAAAATTGTAATTTCAGTTTTGTGGTTCAATTGTAATTTCGGATTTCTAGTTGAATTATTCAATCTTTGTTTATCCTTTCGAATACTTATAATAGTAATATACTTCCCCGTACTGCATTATAAAGTACCATAGAGCAAAAATCTCCCAACAAGATCACTGACAATATTTGTATTGTATTTCTATTAGTGTTCGAAAGATGTCGGTCAAAAATTGTGTGACCAAATCTGGATATGGCAATGGTTTTCTGGTAGAAGAGAGTGACGATGATGAACGTATTCATGGTGTCACCGCTACCAATACTGGTGGAAACAAGCGCTCTCGAGAGCCTGAGGATGTCAACTGGGACAAGAGGAGAAGACTGAAGATGTTATTCTATCTTGCGGCGAGAAGGCCTATATCTGTCCCAGACAAAAGATCCGAATAATGGTGAGAAGGAAATGGACACTCAGTCTGATGAAGTGACTGAAGTGAGCCAGAATCCGAAATTGGGATAAGTATTTTTTTCTTACTTGTCAAGAATAAAGATTAAATGATAAGTATTTTTCTTACTTGTCAAGAATAAAGATTAAATGAGGTCTGATTAAAAATGGATTAAAGTAAGGAGGAATATGAAAAGAATTTATATTCCTTACGCTTTAAAAATCAGAAGTTTAATCTCATCTTCTTTCCCGTTTAAAGATTGGATTTTGTAAACGACTTAAAAAGATCCGTTCTTTTAAGTGTATTGATTAAAAGTGTGTAAAGTATGTTCGCACATACGATGGAGAGAGATCCACTAACTGTGCGAAAAGCGTTACCACTCTTAAGTAAGCGCCAAGAATTATCGGGCACCAATTATAACGGAAGAAGTCTAAAAGTTAATGACGTTGAGCCTGTCATATTATTTGGCAGAAGATCCTTCATAGGATGATATTGGACACTCAGTCATACAAAGCCTCCGGGCGACTGAAGTGGGCCAAAATTCCTTTGATAGAATGATATTGGACACTGAGTCATACAAAGCCTCCGGGCGACCGGGTGGGCCAAAATTCCTTTGATATGATGATATTGGACACTCAGTCATACAAAGCCTCCGGGCGACTGGAGTGGGGCCAGAATTCATTTTATTGGAAAAGTAATGGACACCTAGTAAGGTGGGCCAGAGTTTCCGGGTCCTAAATGATCTGAAGGTCTAAAGAAAGGCAGTAAAGAAATTGGACACTCAGTCTGCCAAAGCAACTGGAGTGGGCCCGAGTATCGAGATCACAGATGATCCGGTTACGCCCTAACCACGGGCAAGAGGTTGTTCATGTGAAGCAACGCCACCTCTAAAATCAAAGGGGCTGGAGAGGTTGTCCTCAATAGGACTTCAAGGAATGAGATCACTCTAAAAAGAGGTGTTTCATGTTCCTAACTTGGTTTAAGGGACGCTGTTGGTTAAGCTGGTTTGAGACTACTCCAACAGGTCTATAATAACTAAGAATGGTACAGTATGTCTGTAGCCGAATGAATGATATATTTGTAATCCGTGCATCTATGCCATCATAGATTAAGACACGTTAAATAGCAAGTCATTCAAAAGCTAGCGAAGTTGAGATTGTTGCCTTCTTTTGAAATAAACCCTCAAAATGAATGTGAGGTAGGCGAAGAGGCAAAATCACCTTTCCAAATTCTGTCAAGGGAGTAGCGAAAGAAGCACCGCTCCTCTAGAACTTAGTCATACCTACTTGGGTGATTTGAAGTTTATACAGAATAGAGGGGGGAGACAAGTACGTTGTGATCTTCATTGATGATGGTACAACGTATGAAATCCTTTGTTTGTTGACCCGCAAAGATGAAGTTGTTGAAGCGGACAAGCGCTACAAAGCAGAAGTTGGAAATCAACTAAGCCTATGGATTGCGAAATTCATAGCGATAGAGGGGGAGAATGTGAAGCATCGTTCATTAAACGACTGTTCATTACTCACCTTAGTCCAACGGTGTTAGCCAAGCGCAAAGTCATACGCCCAAATTATGTGGGGTAGCTTGGTAAAAGATGGACTACCGAAACAGGTCAAGTTTGACCTAAGACTGTAGATTGCATATCCACTGGATCTGCAAATAACAGTAGTGTTAATCGCCTCTTGGCGTCAAAGAATGCTGAATTCTTTGGAGATAACTTTCCTTGGAAAAGGAAAAAGGAGTAATTGCTCAAGGTTAACAAGAACCCGCGAGGGCTGGATGTCCGGAACTAGACGTTCCGTATCTTCAGGACTCGAAAGTTGTTGTCTATCGGAACTTAATATTCCAGATCTGCAGAACTCAGGGATTCTAGGTGTTGAACCAAGACGGAGCAAAGAGGGGACAAAGACTTGTTCCAGTCCTTCTAGCTTGTATGGTTGAGAACGAACCATGGACAATTAACAAATAATTGTTATCTCCAAAAGCGCTGCTTTGGAAAGAAGCTAAAAGGAGAAATAGATTCCATATATAGAACAATACTTGTGTAATGGTTAATCTTCCTCTGGGAAAAGAACCTTTGGGTTGTAAAATGTGCTCCCCTATGAGTAGCTTAACATCCAGGGCCATTGTGGTCTTGCGTGGCATGGATGTTGAACTAGCCTTCCCAACCGGAGAGTTGGAAGAATAGAATTAGAGTTAGTTTGCCGGACTGTTGGGCTTCTTCCTGAACTTTCATTTTGGTCCCTGAAATGTTTACATTTTAGTCCTGAAAGTTTCAGATAAAACAGAAACAATGAATCTGACCACAGAAACATTGGCTCGAAGTTAGAAAGCCAACGGTTGGAAAACCAACGATACGAGAGTGAAAATCATATTGAAACAAAGTCTCGATATGAAAGATATGGGTATCACAGATGACATCTTAGGAATTGGATTTCTAAGACATCTAACGGACTGGTCAATAGCTGACAATCTCGTTGAAGCCACCAATGGATATGAATCATAGAACTGATTGGAATCATGGTGCACCCATAGACAAGGAGCGATATGCACAGGTCACGTGTAGTTCAATGTATTGTACACAATACAACCGACCTGGTATCGTCCTACAAACATATTAGTTGAACTAAGGTTCACTGATGATTTCAATACATGATTAATAGAAAGGCGTTAAGTCGGATATGACGATATCTGAATTATTTGCCTATCTACAGATTATAGTATTCTGGATGTCCAGTGGTTCTGAGAGAACACTGTGATGCAAACTGGACATCAGATCTGAAGAACACCAAAGCCACAAGTAAATGTGTATGGTGGTTCTTATAAAATCCTCTAAGCAAACTTGCATCGGCCGATTCATGATGGAATCGGAGTTTATCGTTTTATACAAAGCATGAAAGAAGTTGAGTAACTTCACGGCTCCTTAGAGGACGTCCCTTATTGGGAGAAACCCGTGCCTTCAGCAGTTATACACTGTGGCTAGCCGGTCGGCTTCAGGAAGGACACGGATGACGGCGTCTAGACATATCTCGTCGGGATCCGTCGGAGACATAAGACCGTATGGCAGTTGATCATCACGGGTGTCACTTCCTTGTTTACAAACTAAGGGACTACCCAGAGATCAAGCGTTCTGCATGTCTAGGGGAATGAGCTTAAAACCCAAAATATACGGACCAATACAGTGGAAACCCAACCTTACGAACTGGAGATCCCGGTAATTTGGTTCAATGGGAAAACTAAGTTGTAAAGGTTCGGTTGATCGCTTCGGTGGAAGCATGAGCACTTCGGATAGTGATTTACGAAAAGAAACACCAAATCCAAAGCCATTCCCGCGATAGACGTTAAGTGCTATCTGCGGTATGGGTAAAGGTTAAGTTTTCAAAACTGTAATGCTCCTCAACGAGTTGAGGTTAGGTCTTTGGGAAACTTTTAATGGTTCCTAACACTTGTGAAGTGGGGTATAGCGGGATACCTTGTAGGAGACCACCTATTTAAGTGCGAGTACGGGACGCCTCAAAATGAACGCACTTAAGAATCCAAGATGTTGTCCATGGCCAAAACGGACAAAACATTACGAAGAAGAGAGTAAGGGAATTTGGTGTGTTGGTACCATTGACTTGGCTTACACTAAACACTGACGGTTCAAGACATCACGTTCACCGCGCAGTAAGTAAGTCCGATGGTATTCAACTATGGAAGGTTCAAAGCTAAGCCTACCTCTCCTTATGCAACATCGGTCCGCTGAAATATTGCTGGAAATGAAAAGACACCATGTGAGTGCGCCAAAATCTCTTTCAAGAGGGGATTGTTGGAAATTAGCCTTTGGCGGGAGTTGCGACCGACCAACTTTAACGGCTTAAACACTAGTGTTATGCATATTGGAGAATTCGGTTCTTCACACATGCATGATCTACTAAGTACGTAGATAACCTTAGGGCCAAGAATCGTCAAATTTCATTGAGAAATGAAAGAGATATTGGTTCACGAAGTAAGGTGTTTGAAGCATGGAAAGTGTGGTATTGTGTTCAATTCTCCCTCGTCGGTAGAGGAAGAAAGAATTGTTGTGTATATAAGACTCGAAATTGGTTTGGGGTTTGGGACCCCAAGGGGTATCCCATGTGTTTAAAGGAGGGAGGATCTAGATATGCTTCGGTTCGAGGAAAGACCACACGCGCGCCGCCGCCGCGCGCCCATCCCGTCCGGTCCGATTCCGATTCCGAGTTTCGGGTTCCGGGTTCTCGGGTCACGGGTCGTGGGTCGTGGGCTGTGGGTCTTCTGATATTATCTTTTTGGGCCAGAGAACTTTGCCAGAAGTACAGTTTGATCCCAGAAGTTTTCAGATGTACGATTCGGACGAGAATTCTTTCGGATGTACAGTTTGGTCCCTGAAGTTTCAAGATGTACAGTTTGGTCCCTGAAGTTTCCAGAATGTCAGAATTTGGACAGTCAAAGCAGAAACGCCAAGCACTCAATTCAGCCATTTATTTTGGCTGAATTACTCCTCCTATAATGGCCAAATCCGTTGGTCTTTCACCATTTATGTGGTGGCTTTACTACCTCCATAATGGCCATTATTTGGCTATTATGGAGGCAGTTTTCAGCCCCTCCCTCACCTATATAAACACCCCCTTACACCATTGTTGAGCACTAAGAATAACACTAAGAACAGTGCACGAAATTACACAACCAAAACAGTTTTCTTCCTACAATTTCCAAGCATCATTTCGTTACTCAATATTCTTCACGGTAACATTTGAGTTTCATTTGCTCAAGTGTTCCATTGCTGTTTTATCTTGGGAGACAAATTGTCCAGGACGTATAAAGGATACATACGGGGCAATATTATCTTAAGGACATAGTGTCACACTCGACTCAGCAAAAACAGTTTCCATTTTTCCGTCTTCAACAAAATTGTAATTTCAGTTTTGTGGTTCAATTGTAATTTCGGATTTCTAGTTGAATTATTCAATCTTTTATTATCCTTTCGAATACTTGTAATAGTAATATACTTCCCGTACTACATTATAAAGTACCATAGAGCAAAAATCTCCCAACAAGATCACTGACAGCTTTGTTGATAGGGTGCTTTATCGGTTCAAAGATGACTTGGAAGTCTGCACTTGGTGCTTTTAGATGGGCACAATCATGTCCCGACAACAAGCCCTCACCAGAATTGTACTATAAGTTGGTGGATATACTAGGAAAGATGAAGAAAATGGAAAAGATGCGTTCTTTGTTAGACGAAATGCATGCAGACCGTATTATTTCTATTAATACAATAGCTAAAGTTATGAGAAGGTTTGCGGGTGCACGAGACTGGAAAGAAGCAGTGAGGACATTTGATGAGTTGGGAAAATTCGGTTTGGAGAAGAACACGGAGTCAATGAATTTGTTACTTGACACTCTGTGCAAAGAAAATAGAGTCCAACAGGCGCGTGAAATGTTGGAGTATTTTCTGCATATCAATACAAGTCATCATTAAAATAATTCGGTGACCAAGATGTCACACTTGAATTTTAGGAAAGGTCTCCTCAGATAATATAGTAATTCGGTGTTGGAGAGGTCACAGTTAAACTAAAATAATCCAGTGACCAAGATGTCACACTTGAATTTTAAGAGTACGAGTTTAAATTTTAGTAGCCTCCAAGTTATTACTATCTTCTAATTGAGCTTTCCTTAATCTATTAACGGTGCACAAAGGAAATATAACCTATTGTTAGATACCGTAATTAGTGTACATGAATTAGGTAATGTTTAGTCTCCTAGTTTAGGCAATGTTATAATATAATTAGTATTATATTACCATAATTAGTGTATTACCAAATGTATAGAATACGGTTTTAGGAATAGAATAGGAATATGATTCTCCTATTATGTAACTTGTATATATAGCCTTTCAATTAATTAAAATAATCATGAGATTATTTCTTTCATGGTATCAAGAGTCTAGGTCTTAAAATCCTCTCTCTACTCTCCTAAATTTTCCGTCGACTTCCCTCCACTTCCGAGACGTTTTGCTCTCGGTTTGTGTGCCGACGGGACCTCTTTTCTTCCCAAAATTTTCTCCCTAATCCCTCAATCACATATTGTTCTATCAATATGTCTACATCCCGAACATGTTTCATCTAGCCCTTACAGTTTCTAACATCAAGAATAACATCCCTCTCATTCTTGAAATAGAAAACGTCCAATATGCCACGTGGTCCGAACTGTTCAAAATTCATGCACGATCGCATCAAGTCATCCATCACATAATCCCCGTGGCTCCTGAAGATACGGAGGTGCCAAAATGTGAGGATGATCCTAAGTTGTGGACGACTATTGATGCTACCGTCCTTCAGTGGATATATTCCACAATATCTACCGACCTTTTGCAAACAATTATTGAGCCTGACGCTACGACACATGCGACTTGGGATAGACTGCGTGATATATTCCAAGATAATCAAAATTCTAGAGCCGTTACCCTTGAGTAGGATTTCTCACACGTCAATATGGAAGATTTCCCTAATGTTTCGTGTTATTGCAAAAGATTAAAGGAATTGGCAGGCCAACTTCGCAACGTTGGAGCGCCAGTTTCGAACGATCGTTTGGTCCTCCAAATGGTTTCCGGCCTCTCCGAGGCCTATAGTGGTGTGGGAACGCTTCTTCGGCAAAGTAATCCGCTTCCGCAATTTTATCAGGCGCGTTCTATGCTTACACTAGAAGAAGCAGGCATAGCGAAACGAGCGGCTACCGGTACTAGTCCCGTAGTCATGATGACCGAGTCCACGGTATATGCTACCGGTTCCAACAACTCGAGCCAAAACCACAAACAACGGTGGCGGCAAAAAGGGTGGAAATAAGAAAATTGGCAAAAACCGCGGCGGCAACAACGGCGGCAGCTGACAGAATGATGGTGGCAGTGGGGGTCCTTGCGGTGGTCAGAAGCAACAGTTCTGGGGCCCACAGTGGGCCCCTATGCAGTGGCAATGAGCCCCACAACAGTAGTTTGGGCCCAACCAGTTTACCTCCCAGCAGCAGTCCAGGCCCAATTTGGCCTGGTCCAGTTACGACCAATAACAGTCTAGGCCGAGACCGCAAGCAGGGGTGCTTGGGCCTCGGCCCCCGCAAGCCCATCACGCAGCAGGCCCCACTCAGACAGATATCGAGGCCACGATGCATACACTGGGTTTGACTCAACCGGACCCGAATCGGTATATGAACACCGGTGCCACTACCCACATGACATCCGATTCAAGTACTCTCTCATCTTATTTCAATTTGAGCAACCCTCGCGGTATAATTGTTGGTAATGACAATTCTGTTCCGATTCGTGGTTATGATCATAAAACATTGTCTCCCCCTTATCCCCCTCTTATCTTGAAAAATACCCTCCACGCTCCCAAATTGATTAAAAATTTAGTCTCTGTCCGTAAATTCACTACTGACAATTCCGTTTCTATTGAATTTGATCCATTTGGTTTCTCTGTAAAGGATTTCAAAACGGGGAGTCCTCTCATGAGGTGTGATAGTAGGGGAGATCTTTACAAAGGGTCTTCCCTCGGTCCTTTTTGAAGATTTTAGGGACAGTCTCAGCGTTCGAAGACCGCCCGCTATGACTGCGGGGGTGTGTTAGATACCGTAATTAGTGTATATGAATTAGGTAATGTTTAGTCTCCTAGTTTAGGCAATGTTGTAATATAATTAGTATTATATTACCATAATTAGTGTGTTATCATAAATGTATAGAATAAGCTTTTAGGAATATAATTCTCCTATTATGTAACTTGTATATATAGCCTTTCAATTAATAAAAATAATAAAGAGATTATTTCTTTCACCTACCTTTATCCATTATAATCTATTAAAGCGTTGACGATTTTTTTAAAAGAAAAACCTATTAAAGTGCCTGCTTTAGAGAAAAAAAAGAAGAAGAAAAGATAGAACAGACAACAAAAGAAACTCAACAGTATGTACCAAAATCAAAAGATTCGCCACTACTTTAAGACTAATTGGGTGATTTGCACTGTGTGATCTGCCATCATATAAATTTTGACCACTTTTGAAAAGATCTAATAAAACTAAATTCGTGGCAAAAAAAATAGTCACAAATTGGCCATTAAATTTTCATCCTTCTGGAAGATCTTCGTAAAATTTGTAGAGTTACTTTGTCACAAATTTTGATAATCGTCAGAGATTGACCACCAAATCATTACAATTATGAGGGATCGCCGTATAAAGCCAAAAACTAAACCTAATAGTTCTGCAGATCGCTATAAACTTGTTATGTAGAAAATTCAACAACAAGCTTTTACTTTAAAATTGATCCAAATTATTCCAAATAGACATATGATTCCAAATTTGATATATAACCGTCTAATACCACTTCCAATAATTTTCAGTTGTTATATTCAACTCAAACCTTAAAAAATAAGTAAAATTACTTTATCTCCTTTAATAATCAAACATTCAAACTTAACATAGTGTTCAATTTTCTTCAACCAAATCAATCTAAAATACTCATAAATAAACAATATGTTGGATTTATCGGAAGAAGGAGAAAGAGGAAAAAGATGGAAAAGAAGGAGGAGATTTGGCGAAATTTAAGGGTGTCTTTGATATGAAGATGAGGTAGGGTGCGAAGGAGACAATCAATGTGGAATGTCACTTATTGAACATGTTTTCACTACTTCCATTAGGGAATTTGTTTTTCTCATTTTTTAAGTAATTTGTATCCCTAAAGAAAAAAAAAATCAAAAAAAATTGAGCAACTGACCATGAGAAAATTATTTTCCTCCATATCAAACACACCCTTAAATTGTTAAAATTGTCAATAGAGCAACAAACTAAATGGTATCCTCCCAAGGACACCCAGCGTGAATTCAGAAGTTTTTGCACGGATTTCCCTTCAAACACATTGGTTTTTAATTTCTGCCCTTCATATATGTGGTCTTTAATTTTGTCTCTGCTGCTCATTTAATGAAAATCTCCAGACATGATTCGCTTGACATAAGTTCTGTAACATTTATCTTTGAAAACTGAACCTTTGCCTCGCTCGGCATAAGTTCTATGAGAATTAAGTTATGCTATATAAGTTGTGTAGCTTTTTCAGAATTTGTTGTAGTGTTCAAAAACCAAAGTTATGCCTTTTGAGGCATATGTTCTTTATTTTTTTTCGTGCATGTTTTTGAGTAGTCTGATGTGTTTTTGGTCATTTTATATTGAGTTTTAAAAGTTTATCGTATTCATCATAACTTGTGGGAACGAAATATAAAATATGATGAGCAAAATCTGAACTTATGTCGCACGAAAAGTGTGGAGACAAAACTTAAAGACCACAAACTTGAATAATTAAATATAGTGTCAAGTAGCATCTTATTTTTATCCCTCAATTATTTTAATTATGAAAAGATTTTAGGCTTAATTGATTGTTTATTTCCGTTTTAGCCTCAAACTGATTTAAATCGGCCATTTTGGCAATAATGGAAATTCAAGTGGTTATATATCACTTAACTCATGGCCACATTTGAATAAATGTGCTTAAATTAACCGCACCCCTTTATTTGAGTTTGGACTGTTCCCTTTTAAATGCGGCTGAGCCTAGTCCATTTAATGGACAAAGCCCAGTCCATCGGCGGAAGCCCTTTACTTTTTTCTTCATTTTCGTTTCACAGCAGCGCCGCACCCCCACCCTCTTTCCCTTCGTTCAAAGTGGCTTAATAACAATTATCAGTATAATCTTCTCCCTTCGCCCGAAAAGCCACCACCACTCCAAAGTTGCTAACATACCGGCGACAAGTATTCGTACCACAGGTAATTCACCGTAAAATCTTCTCCCTTGTCTTTTTATCAGTTCTAAAATGAGGTGCAATGCTTCGATAGAATGTATTGTTTGTTGTGGTTTAATAACAATTTTAATAAGTAACCACTCAAAAACCACCAAATCCGTGGTTACAAAAATTGAGCTTTTTCATAGTAGTTGCAGCGGGTTTATAACACCCTACAATATAATTTTAAGAACAATATAAACAGATATGATATTAATGAAAACAAATACAATAATGAACCACAGGAAACAACTATTTAAACAAGGGGTAGATTCATATACACATAGGTCAAGTGTAAAAAAACGGGTGACGAATTTACATTAGGTACAGTTCGAAAGAACCTCTCTTTTAGGTCTTTAATTTGGAAATTTTATTGAAAATGATGTTAATATGCTCTTCTTGTTAATCTATCCTTTTTTTTCTTCTCTTATGTTATTTGTTGCCTAAAGTTTCTCTCTTTTGCATTATACTGTTAAGTTGCTGATTTTCTTTACAATGTGTAAATGCAGGGAAGGCAAATACTTTGATGTGTCTGTTATTCGCCGACACCAACTAGTTTGGGATTAAGTCATAGTTGTTGTTGTTGTATTGTATGGTACTGAGTCTAGTCTCATGAATTTCTATGTTAGAAATCTATCCTCTAGACACTTATACGTTTCTCTCCCAGTTAGGGTTTGTAACATTTCCAATGTAGCCTGTAAAAGTTGCTTTAGCTACTTTTCCACCTTGTCTAGTAATCTTAGTTTCGAAAGTTCCCAGTTTGCTGGTGATAATGAGCAGCAGAAATGTGTGAATGTGGGAAGCGATTCTGATGTTAATATTGTACTTGCTAGAATAAGTCCTGGAAGCAGTGATGCTGAGGTTCTTCAGTCGTTGCTTTCTGACCCGTCTTGTGATTCCATAAAGATCACTGACAGCTTTGTTGATAGGGTGCTTTATCGGTTCAAAGATGACTGGAAGTCTGCACTTGGTGCTTTTAGATGGGCACAATCACGTCCCGACTACAAGCCCTCACCAGAATTGTACGATAAGTTGGTGGATTTACTAGGAAAGATGAAGAAAATGGAAAAGATGTGTTCTTTGTTAGACGAAATGCATGCAGACCGTATTATTTCTCTTAATACAATAGCTAAAGTTATGAGAAGGTTTGCGGGTGCACGAGACTGGAAAGAAGCAGTGAGGACATTTGATGAGTTGGGAAAATTCGGTTTGGAGAAGAACACGGAGTCAATGAATTTGTTACTTGACACTCTGTGCAAAGAATATAGAGTCCAACAGGCGCGTGAAATCTTCTATGAGCTCAAGTTGCATATCCCACCAAATGCAAACACGTTTAACATTTTTATTCATGGCTGGTGCAAAGTTAATCGGGTAGAAGAAGCGTACTGGACAATTCAGGAGATGAAAGGCAGTGGTTGTTGTCCTTGTGTCATCAGCTACTCAACCATCATCAAGTCCTATTGCCAGCAATTTAACTTCCAGAAGGTCTACGAGCTGCTGGATGAAATGCAAGGACAAGGATGTGTACCAAATGTGGTCACTTTCACCACCATCATGTGTTTCTTGACAAAGTCAGGGGCATTCGAGGAAGCCCTTAAGATTCCTGAGAGGATGAAATCAGTTGGCTGTAAACCTGATACACTTTTTTACAATGCTCTGATTCATACATTAAGCATGGCACACCGATTACAAGAAGCTACTCGTGTTTTGAAGGTTGAAATGCCCAGAAATGGTGTTCAACCCAACACATCGACTTACAATACTATCATTGCCATGTTTTGCCATCATTTGCAAGAGGAAAGAGCGCTAGAATTTTTAAGGGATCTGGAAAGTTCACCATTTTGTAAACCTGATGTTCAGTCATACTTTCCGCTGCTCAAGTTCTGCT
Source organism: Anisodus tanguticus (assembly GCA_034509755.1). NCBI lineage: Eukaryota > Viridiplantae > Streptophyta > Magnoliopsida > Solanales > Solanaceae > Anisodus > Anisodus tanguticus. Next base: position 17,991,137 of record CM067540.1, read on the forward strand.
TTAAAGTCGGAAAGACGGATGATTTCCTGAGAAAATTGATGAATGACATTGTTAATAAGCATCATCTATGTCTTGACCTATCAAGTTATGCACTTCTTATTCATGGTTTGTGCAGAGCAAATAAATGTGGATGGGCCTATCTTATTTTTGAGGATATGATCCGCCAAGAGATTACTCCTCGATACAAGACATGCAGTGTATTGCTCCAGGAAGTCAAAGAAAAGAATATGTATGATGCTGCTGATATGATTGAAATGCTCATGAAGAAAATGAAGACCGCCTGACCATTTACTGGAAACTAGTTTGATGATCCATTTGTCAAGTAACAAGTTTCTGTTCTTGTGTGCCTGCAGCTTTCCACGGATTGTTGAATTTGAAATGTTGATTTCTTTATCTGGCATAACACTTAAATTTGGGAATAGTTGCTGCAGCTGTTGCTCTGGTTTGGTACATAGCTTATACCTGATCATTTACCGTACTATTCTTACATCTGCCTGCATAATTAAGTCAGAGCACCAGGATTATCTTTCGGTTCACAAGGCCAGTGTTGGAGCAACTCTCGGGAGTCCACTGATGCTTTAAAAGACTAATTGCTAAGGCTAATGTTACAAAGCTCCACGCCAGGTTCTAGTTCATTGCTCATGATCCAAGTTTTTTTTATTGTTTCTGTAGGCTTGTGAAGTTAAGTGATATTGAGAAGGTCTAGATATATACTTAATTTAAGATTATTGGAATTCCAAGTTGATGCTTGGCAGATTAACCTTTTTCCAGATGATATGGCATTGGTGGATTGTCCATGGTCCTCTACGCTTGAGTTGCATTCGCACTAAAGTTACTTTGCCAGCCTTTACTCTTCTTCATGCTGCAATAAAGGACTGGAATACTTGCTACTTTATACATTCCTTGAGAAGGACAAAATGGCTTCAAATATGTGCAGATTTGGTGTATGTGCACAAAAATATACGATCTTTTCACCGGAGAAATCCAAAATACTTGGATGATGATCTTGGAATTCTTGAAATTGCAATTTTTTTGGGGATAATGGTGGTGTTTGGGCCAGATTGCTAGCATCTTGCCTATTCCATCCCGTACTTGTTACCTTCCACCAACACATGCACCGAACTGGGTTACTCTACCCGCTAAGGCTTAGGCAGGTGGGTGGAATTACCTAGCTTATTCGTCTCTCTGATATCTCTGAACCCTCACTCCATTTACCGCTAGGCCATAAACATGGTGCAAGACCTAGAAGCAGCAAATTTACTATTGATGATGAAGGGCTTTGGGTAACTGACGTACAACACTTTGGTTTCGACTAATTTTTAAGAGTTACAAACTTTCTTTTTGATGGATAACATAGAGTAATAGATGTCCTTTTCAGTCCAATATTTTGTAAGTGACTTTGAAATTAATGCTTTTCCAGCCCAATATTTTGGTACTAGGTGACTTAATGTTTAAAGTATGATGTTGCATCGCTGCTTGTAGATAATCTCACGTGCGTGTGTTAGGATGCAGTGCCCACGTGATGGGAAGATGTTCAGTGAAGTGTCAGTGAACTGCTCCTACTTCCCGTGATCCAAAAACAAGCATTGGGACCATCCCATTCTCTAATCTAAAAAATCGAATATGCTATTCTGATCTAAGTGGTCTTATTCTTTGTCCCGTGAAGCATTAGAGTCCCTTGTAACTGTGCATGCAACCCATAATTATGTGGGGCTATTTGCATGACAGTAGTTCAGGTGTATCTGGAAGATGACTTGCATAAATGTGAATGTGAATGCTGGAGGCGAGATCACATAAGATTAAATTAAAAATGATTATATTGGACAGTAGGCGTGAATAACCCACAAAAGATAAAATGAGATGAGATTGTTTGGGATTATGTAAACAGATATCCAGTAGTGAATTTTCTGTGATCAAGATTGCCTATCATATTTGCATCTATATATCTTGTCAAGACATGATCCGATCCTTCAAAGCACAAGCAGTCTCCTGAGGTACCTCTCAGGTATCCGAGTATCCACTTTAATGCTTCCCAATGCTCTTTTCCAGGATTATCAAGGAACCTGCTAACAATGCCCACTGCATGAGCAATATCAGGTCTAATGCATACCGTTGCATATATCAAGCTTCAGACTGCTAAAGAATAAGGAACATTAGTCATACCCTCTTTCTCCTCTTTTGTAGTAGGACACATCTGCTTGCTCAACTTCAGATGACCCGTAAGAGGCAAGCTAACAGATTTAGCACTCTTCATGTTGAAGTGTTCTAGTACATGTTCATTGTACTTCTCCTGAGGTAGCCACAACTTTCTGCTTGTTTGTTCTGGAACAATCTTCATCCCAAAATTTGTTGTGCTAGGTCCAAGTCCTTCATGTCAAATGACTTGGACAAATCTCCCTTTAATTTGATTAGCTCCTTGTCTTGTCCAACAATTAGCATACCATCCACATACAACAACAAAATAATAAAGTTGTTAGAAAATCTTTTGAAGTATACACATGGATCAGAATATGTCTTTGTGTAAGTTCGACTTTTCATGAATGAGTCAAATTTCTTGTACCACTACCTTGGTGCATGCTTCAACCCATAAAGACTCTTATTTAATTTGCACACCATGTGTTTCTTTCCAGATACTTCAAATTCTTCTGACTGCTCCATATAAATCTCCTCTTCTAAATCTTCGTGAAGAAATGCAGTTTTCACGTCCAACTACTCTACTTCAAGATCTAGGCTAGCTGCTAAGCTCAAAATGGTTCGAATAGAAGTATTTTAACATGTGAGAAAAAATTGTCAAAATCAATACCTTTCTTCTGTTCAAAGACTTTTACCACCAATCGAGCTTTGTATCTGACCAACTTGCCATTTCTATCTTTCTAGAGTTTAAAGACCCACTTACATTTGAGCGATATTTTACCCTTTGGAAGTTCAACCAGCTTGTACGTGTCATTTTTGTAGAGATTTCATCTCTTCTTGCATGGCTCTCTTCCACTGGTTGTTTTCTGGATGGGATAGCACCTCCTTCAGACTTTCTGGCTCCCCCTCATCACTGATGAGGACATACTCTAAGGAAGGATATTTGGATAACTCTACCCTTTGACTTTCTGATCTCTTTAGAGGTTGAGATTGTTTTTCTTCATGAGTAGGGTACTCAACTTGCTCCCCTGCTCAATAATCTCATCAGGTTGCTCCCCATGCTCAGCAATCTCATCTATCGTACATTCCGCACTTGTGGGATGGTTAGAAATAAAAGGAATGGTAACAAGGTTATGGTTATACCATTCTTTTTATTGGCCTTCTCTGATAGATCATCAACAGTTCCAACTTCACTTTCTCGAAAGATTATGTCTCTGATTCTAATGACCTTTTTATTTACAAGATCTCTCAGTCTGTACCCGAACTCTTCATCTCCATACTAGATGAATATGCAAGGAACATATTTATCATCTAGCTTTGTTCTCTGCTCCTTTGGTACATGTGCAAAAGCTCAGCAACCGAACATCTTCAGATGCGATTAAGACACCTCCTTGTTGGTCCAAACTCTCTTTGGGATATAAAACTCCAATAAGAACTAATGGACTCCTATTGATCAGGTAACAGGCCGTCTGAGATTGAATGATCAACAATTCAATATATATAGTCAAACATTTCTATACGACATCACTTGTCCAAATATTTTTTGGTAACAGTGAAACGTTGTTATATTGAACATATAACATAACATAAAGTTAAAATCAGTTACAAAACAAAATTAGCCCTTTAGTAAAATGTTGTTACGGAAGAGCTACATGCATCCGAGAGGGTTCATCTGAACCCCCTTTGTCGGAAAATTATGTTGTGTACATAGTTAAATTTTTATTTTAGGTGTATATATTAGTTGTTGAACCCCTTTAGCACCAACTAAAATTGTAGTCTAGCGGTAAAGGGGGTTCAAATTGTGCCGGAGGGTGCAAGATCGAATTTGGCTAGGTTTATTTTCTCTGTTTTTTTTTAGTGCTTCCAAAGTTCGCACTTGTTCTCTTCTGGCCAAATTTTCTCGCCCATCTCTATCTCCAACCAGCAATTGGTATCCAAATCTTTCGTTTTCCAGATTCTTTTCTTGATAGAACATAATTGCAATCGTAGTATTCAATTTCATAATGTGGATATGCTTTGTTAATAGCTTTAATGATAATAGAATCTGTTATCATCTCATATACTTGTGTTTTTAAAATTGAAACATGCTTTTGATTTATTATTTGGCTAGAAAACTTTGTTTCACAGATTAATTTATGTTGAATTCAAGATTGGCATGGCTACATTTCATTAGCACACAAACATTTGTTTGTACATGTAAATGTTTAGTTGTAGTTCAGCTAGTTTACATTTTTTAATAAAAAATAAAACATTCATTTATATCTACTTTGTTTAAATTAAAGTTTTTTTTAAATATTATATTGATATAATATTTAATTACTATTTTATTTGAATTATATATTTTTCATGTTTACATGTAGATAAATTATGAACATTCAGATATATAAAAATAAACGGTCTTAATTATTCAGATTTTAGATCCAAAGACAACATCTTAATATTCAGATGTGCATTAAGATTCAGACATCTTAATCTTAATAAAAACAAAGGAGGCTTAAGCATTGCCAACCAACCAAATATGGTAGGTTTTTGATCAATTTGATGTGATTTAATTTGTACTCTAATCAACGCCTCTTTTCCCATTGCTATGCAAAAAAAAAGTAGTTGAATTCATTAAGGTCTCACTATACACTCTCCGGAAAAGAGTCCAAACAAATCGAATTTATAATTATATGTAATTTTATCTTGCATGTAACCAATGATTTAAATCTCTAACTTTATGTTCACAACAACAATTCTTATACTTACGCCAAGTCCTTTGCTATGACTCATGAAGATGAATTGTGAAAAAACGCAAATATAAATGTTGGTCTGAGAGAGATTAAGGGGTCATCTGGTTGCTGGTTAGGAAGGTGTGTATAAGCTTGCTTATATCTGATCCGATCCGCTAATATCTGGTCTGACCCGCTTATTTGTAAGCACTATTAGTGTGTTTACTTTTTTTTTTTGAACCTCCTTGATGAAAATTCTGTCTTCGCCACTGACTGATATGGAAAAATCTGACCCTATACATACATTAAAAAATTCATCTATGCACAGTGTATATTTCAAGCAAAGGCGATGTAATTGACAAAACAATTGGGCCGACTGGCTCCACCACTGCCTATAACCAAGTAAATTTACACATTCTTGACTTCTCTATTTGTGTTTCAATATGATAATTTTGTAGATTAGAAAACGTACGTACAGTTTCCTACAGTCTTCTATTATTGGTTCAACTTAAACAGAAAAACGTCGGCCAATGAAATTGACCTGGTAAAATGATGTAATAAGAAACCAGGTTATTTAGCCTAGAAAACATAAAGTTATTGGCAAAGCCAAAAATCTAAACTATGTTTACTTGGATTTATTCGAAATTAACGATTAAAAGCCGGCAGCAATTCATTCAACAAATAAAAATGTCTAGTTTAAATAGAGATATGAGACAGTGAGATCTCCGGACTACGTACTAAGATGTTACTTCTGATGTTTTTCATCTTGAACAGATGATAAAATCTGAACACGTTATTTAAAACACATCTCTTATTTATTTTTGTAACAAATTTAACTGTTCCAGATACTTGAATAATAGTAGTTAGATAGTTGAACTAATACTTCACATCTTAGACGTACAAGAACGTGATTCTCACTTTTTTTTTTCATTTTTTCATTTAAGTTTAATACCCTGAATGTATTTCAATTTAACTAATGATAGCAAGTTATTACTTTATTCAGTATACTACAGCATGCTTGACCAGAAGAGTTGTTTTTTTTTCTCGAACGCTTTTATTAATATTTGGAAGTGGATATATATTTCTTTCGTCTATCAATATCTGCATGCATTGCATGGTAGTAATAAATTTAACCTAATATAAAAGTTACTGTTGAAAATTGGATTTGGACATAGGTCAACCTAGATCCATATCAAAATATATAAATATATATGAGTTATATATGTATTATAATATTAATAAAAAAGAAAAGACAAGATTCACAACTGATGGGAATGAATAGTTGTGTCACTTAAAGAATTATAAATACTCCCTCCATTCCAATTTAAGTATCTTAGTTTGACTTGACACATAGTTTAAGAAACAAAGGAAGACTTTTGAATCTTGTAGTCTTCAATTAAAGATGTGTGAGGTCTTTTAAATCTTGTGTTCTTAAACTTGACTTGCGATTGAAAAACTTACAAAATATAGAAAGAAACACTCTTTTTGGGACAGACCAAAAAGAAAAGTAAGACACTTAAACTGGGACGCAGGTGGAAGAAATAATCTCTTGATTATTTTCATTAATTGAAAGACTATTTATACAAGTTACATAATAGGAGAATCCTATTCCTATTCTACTCCTAAAACCTTATTCTACTTGGATTACATTTATGGTAATACAATAATTATGGTAAGTGTACAATACTAATAATATTACAATATTGCCTAAACTAGGAGACTAAACATTACCTAATTCATATACAGTAATTACGGTAATGGGGAGAAAGCCGAGAGGATTAATATACACAATATACATGTGTATATTGTGTATATCTAACACACCCCCGCAGTCATAGCGGACGATCTTCGAACGCTGACACTGTCCCTAAAATCTTCAAAAAGGACCGAGGGAAGACCCTTTGAAAAGATGTCGGCTATTTGATATCTCGACGGGACATGGCAGACGCGAACTTGACCACAAGCAACCTTTTCACGGACAAAGTGAATGTCCATCTCGATATGCTTAGTGCGCTGGTGCTGAACCGGATTACCAGAGAGGTAGATGGTACTAATATTATCGCAATACACCAAGGTTGCCTTATGAATGGGACAATGAAGCTCCAAAAGTAAATTACGTAACCAACATGATTCCGAGACCACGTTAGCTACCCCTCGATATTCAACCTCAGCACTTGAGCGGGATAGAGTCGACTGACGCTTCGAAGACCAGGAGACCAAGTTGTTGCCAAGAAACATACAATAGCCCGACGTAGACCATCTGGTGTCGGGACAGCCACCCCAATCAACATCCGTATACGAGACAAATGTGGATGTTGAGGAAGGATATAAATGCAAACCATAGTCAAGTGTACCTTGAATATACCGAATGATGCGTTTGAGTGCATTCATGTGCTCAATTATAGGATCATGCATGAACAAACACACCTGTTGGACATCATATGTAATATCCGGTCTCGTAAAGGTAAGATACTGAAGGGCCCCTGCAAGACTGCGATAGAGGGTCGGATCCTCATAAGGAACGCCTGCCGCGGCACTAAGCTTGGGCTTTGTATCAACTGGAGTGGAAGTGGACTTACAGGATGACATCTCAGCCCTCTCGATGATCTCAGCTGCATACTTCCGTTGAGACAAGAATAATCCATCCGAATGACGAGTGACGACAATCCCCAAAAAATAACTCAAGGCACCTAAGTCTTTCATAGCAAACTCAGAGTTGAGCATGGTCATGATAGACTAGCGTAAGGCATCGGAAGAAGCAGTCAAAATGATATCATCCACATACAACATAATGTAGGCCAAGGATGAACCACGACGGTAGATGAACAAGGAATTATCTGACCTGCTGTGAGTGAACCCAATAGTCGAAACATAGTCAGCAAACCTTGTATACCAGGCCTTGGGAGACTGCTTAAGCCCATATAAGGACTTCTTCAATAAACAAACATGATGAGGATTTTTGGGATCCCTGAATCCCAAAGGCTGATGCATATAGACTGTCTCCTTGAGATCACCATGTAGGAAAGCATTTTTTGACATCTAACTGATGAATAGACCATGCTTTCGAAAGCGCCAAGCTTAGCACAGTGCGGATGGTATCCGGCTTGACCACCGGACTGAACGTCTCACCACAATCTATACCAACCTGCTGAGTCTTACCATCACCCACAAACCGAGCCTTATGTCATGCAAATGAACCATCTGAATTTTTCTTGTGAGCATATATCCACATAGACCTGATAATATTAATACCAGATGGACGGGGTACCAACTCCCACGTCTTATTATCAATAAGAGCATTATATTCATCGGTCATAGCAATTTTCCAATTCGGGTCGTTTAAGGCAGACACAGGATTATGGGGCAAGAGAGATTTAGAGACATTAGAATGTAAATTAAAATGTCTTTTTGGTGTAAACCACCCCCCCCCCCCCCGCGTTGACTAAGAGTGACTAGTCTATGACTCGAGGAAGAATTGGGTAGATTTTGGGAATTTGTTGGGCTTGGGACGGACTGGCCAGAAGGCAGTGGGCCTACTGGCCTAACTCGGGAAATAGGGGCAGGAACTGGACCCAGTTCCAGAATTGGGCTGGACTGGCCCAATCGCCGGAACCGGTCCGATGGCGCATCGGTCCGTGCAAGAGTAGGTGACAGTCCAGTGGGGCCAGCGGGCAATGGGCCCGATGAAGATTTTTGGGTGTGAGATACGTCCGGAAAATGCTGAATAATATACGGGGATATACTATTATCCAAAAAATTATACGAACTAGGCACGGGAGTATTAACTTTAGCAAATGGAAATTGGGATTCATCAAAGATGACATGGCGATTAATAATGATTTTATTGGAGGTTAAATCAAAGCATTTGTAACCACGATGATTAGATGGAAAACCCAAAAACACACACGGAGTAGACTGGGCCTGAAGTTTGTTAATTGTAATGGATGGGAATAACAGATAACATAAACACCCAAAAACCCGAAGATGAAAATAAGAAGGAGTCTTATTATATAAAATTTGAAGGGGGAAAGAATATGTCAGACCTTTGGAAGGAATTATGTTAAGGAGATATGTAGTCATTTGAAGAGCATGATGCCAAAAAGACGGGGGTACGGAGGCATGAATCAATAAAGTTCGAACAATGTTATTAATGGTACGAATTTTGCGTTCGGCTTTCCCATTTTGTGAAGAAGTATGAGGACAAGAAAAATGAAAATTGATCACATTATTAGCACAGAATTCCCGAAACACTCCATTGTCATACTCTTTGCCATTATCACATTGAATATTTTTAATTTTCCGTTCGAATTGGGTTCTAATGAATGCTCTAAATTTTAAGAAGATGAAAAAAACTTGAGATTTTTTCGCTATCGAGAAAGTCCATAAAAACTTAGAACAATCATCCAAAAAGAGAACATAATACCGATGACCCAAAGAACTAAGAACAGGAGACATCCATAAATCACTATGAATAATATCAAATGACATTAAAGTATGAGAATTGGAGTCTACAAATGGCAATTTAACTATTTTTCCTAAAGAACAAGATTGACAATTCGGAGTACTACGCACACCCTTACAAGAAATAAGATTGATTTTATCTAAGGAAGACAAAATAGATGACACCGGATGAACTAGATGAGCATGCCATAAGGACGGAGCCAGAGCGGAAAAAGTGGATGGCATTGCGTGACTCGAGAAACCGGAACTTGGCGTGATATGATAAAGATCACCCCTACTATCACACCTCATGAGAGGACTCCCCATTTTGAAATCCTTCACCGAAAACCCAAATTGATCAAATTCTATGGACATGGAATTATCAGTGGTGAATTTTCGAACATACACCAAATTTTTAATCAATTTTGGAGCGTGAAGGGTATTTTTCAAAATAAGGGGTGGATGAGGGGGAGACAATGTTTTTTGACCATACCCAGGAATTGGAATTGAATTACCATTACCAACAATTATACCACGATTGTTACTCAAATTGGAATAAGACGAGAGAGTACCTGAGTCAGACGTCATGTAAGTAGTGGCGCCGGTGTCCATGTACCAATTTGGGTCCGAAGGATTTATTCCAAGCGTGTGTATCGCGGCTTCAATATCGGTAAGTGTGGGGCCCGCTGCATGATGGGCCTGGTGGGGCCCAAAAGTACATTCCTGCTCACTGAAACTGCCACTTAGCGTTGGGCTGGAGAAAAAATAGTGGGCCGAAACTGTTGCTGGGGTGAAACTGCCGCTGGGTGGCAAACTGGCTGGGCCCAAACTACAGTTATGGGGCTTGCTGCCACTGCATAGGGGCCCACTATGGGCCCCAGAACTGCTGTTGTTGCTGCTGACCAGCGCGAGGACCCCTACCTCTACCACCATTCTGTCGGCTGCCGCCGCGGTGCTTTCCATTATTTTTCTTATTTCCACCCTTTTTGCCGCCACCGTTGTTGCGGTTTTGGCCCGAGTTGTTGGAACCGGTGGGATACACCGTGGACTCGGTCAGCATGACTACGGGACTAGTACTGGTAGCCGCTCGTTTTGTCATGCCTACTTCTTCTAGTGTAAGCATATAACGAGCCTGATAAAATTGCGGAAGCGGATTGCTTTGCCGAAGAAGCGTTCCAACACCACTATAGGCCTCGGAGAGGCCGGAAACCATTTGGAGGACCAAACGATCGTTCGAAACCGGCGCGCCAACATTGCGAAGTTGGTCCGCCAATTCCTTTAATCTTTTGCAATAAGCCGAAATATACCTATCCAGAAGTTTTCGCAACTCAATCATAGATGATGGAATCATCAAAGATTTGACCTTTTCGAACTCTAGGGAAATCTTCCATATTGACGTGAGAGAAATCCTGCTCAAGGGTAACGGCTCTAGAATTTTGATTATCTTGGAATATATCACGCAGTCTATTCCAAGTCGCCTGTGCCGTAGCGTCATGCTCAATAATTATTTGCAAAAGGTTGGTAGATATAGTGGAATATATCCACTGAAGGACGGTAGCATCAAGAGTCGTCCACAACTTAGGATCATCCTCGCGTTTTGGCACATCCGTATCCTCAGGAGCCTCGGGGATTATGTGATGGATGACTTGATGCGAGCGTACGTGAACTTTGAACAGTTCGGCCCACGTCGCGTATTGGACGTTTTCTGTTTCAAGAATGATAGGGATATGATTCTTGATGTTAGAAACTGTAAGGGCATGGTGAAAATTGTTCGTTGACGTAGACATAACGACAGAACAATACGTGATTGAGGGATTTGGAAGAAAAAATTTGGGAAGAGGAGGACACCGTCGGGGCACGGAAAACGAGAGAAGGGAGCTCGGATTCCGGCTGTTTGGACGGAAATTTTGAGAGAGGAATTTAAGACCTAGACTTCTGATACCATGAAAGAAATAATCTCTTGATTATTTTCATTAATTGGAAGACTATTTATACAAGTTACATAATAAGAGAATCTTATTCCTATTCTACTCCTAAAACCTTATTCTACTTGGATTACATTTATGGTAATACAATAATTATGGTAAGTGTACAATACTAATTATATTACAATATTGCCTAAACTAGGAGACTAAATATTACTTAATTCATATACACTAATTACGGTAATGGGGAGAAAATCGAGAGGATCAATATACACAATATACACATGTATATTGTGTGTATATTGTGTATATCTAACAGCATGGAGTAGGTTTCTATTAGGAGAAACCTTACACATTAATTCTGGAGATTTTTTCTCCGGATCCTGCGCATAGCGGGAGCTTAGTGCACCGGACAACCTTTTTTTCTTCCTTCTCCCAACAAAGAGAAAACTCTCTTCTTCTTCTTTGTGGGAAGAACTTCTACGGAGGATTTCATGGAGACGTAAGTGGTCTTCTACAATGTTTATTGGAGCATTCTCTGTAATACAAATACCAATTAGACTGTGAATATTTATAGTGTAGTTCGTGTTCTTAACATGTGATTACACTATCAATCAGTGAAACAAATATTGGAGAATCCCGGGAGAACAATGTTTTTATAGATTGTGTATTTTCTGTTGGAAATTTGCCTTTGGCGGGAGTTGCGACCGACCAACTTTAACGGCTTAAACACTAGTGTAACGTATGTTGGAGAATCCGGTTCTTCACACATGCATGATCTACTAAGTACGTAGATAACCGTAGGGCCAAGAATCGTCAAATTTCATTGAGAAATGAAAGAGATATTGGTTCACGAAGTAAGGTGTTTGAAGCATGAAAAGTGTGGTATTGTGTGTAATTCTCCCTCATCGGTAGAGGAAGAAAGAATTGTTGTGTATATAAGACTCGAAATTGGTTTGGGGTTTGGGACCCCAAGGGGTATCCCATGTGTTTAAAGGAGGGAGGACCTAGATGTGCTTCGGTTCTAGGAAAGACCACACGCGCGCCGCCGCTGCCCGCCCGTCCAGTCCGATTCCGGGTTCTCGGATCGTGGGCTGTGGGCTGTGGGTCTTCTGATATTATCTTTTTGGGCCAGAGAACTTTGCCAGAAGTACAGTTTGATCCCAGATGTTTCCAGATGTACAGTTCGGACCGAGAATTCTTTCGGATGTGCGTTTGGTCCCCGAAGTTTCAAGATGTACAGTTTGGTCCCTCAAGTTTCCGAATCCGGACAAAGCAAAGCTTGTTGCCAAGCACTCAATTCAGCCATTTATTTTGGCTGAATTACTCCTCCTATCATGGCCAAATCCGTTGGTATTTTCTCCATTTATGTTGGTGGCTTTACTACCTTCATAATGGCCATTATTTGGCTGTTATGGAGGGCAGTAATCAGCCCCTCCCTCACCTATATAAACACCCCCTTACACCATTGTTGAGCACCAAGGAGAAAACCAAAAACAGTGCACGAAAATACACAACCGAAAATAGTTTTCTTCCTACAACTTCTAAGCATCATTTCGTTACTCAATATTCTTCACGGTAGCTCTTGAGTTTCCTTTGCTCAAGGGTTCCATTGCTGTTTTATCTTGGGAGACAAATTTTCCAGGACGTATAAAGGATACATACGGGGAAATATTGTCTTAAGGACAGAGTGCTACACTCGACTCAGCAAAAGTAATTTCCATTTTTCCATCTTCTACAAAACTGGAATTTCCAGTTTTCTTGTGTAACTATTGTAATTTTCAGATTTCTAGTTGAATTATTGAATCTTTGTTTATCCTTTCGAATACTTGTAATAGTTATATACTTCCCGTACCGCATTATAAAGTACCATAGAGCAAAAACTCCCAACAACTTAAGACAATATTCGAAAGTTGTGTGACCAAATCTGGATATGGAAATGGTTTTCTGGTAGAAGAGAGTGATGATGATGAACGTGTTCATGGTGTCACCGCTACCAAGACTGGTGGGAACAAGCGCTCACGAGAGCCTGAGGATGTCAACTGGGACAAGAGGAGAAGACTGAAGATGTTATTCTATCTTGCAGCAGAAGGCCTATATCTGTCCCAAACAAAAGATCCGAATAATGGTGAGAAGGAAATGGACACTCAGTCTGATGAAGTGACTGAAGTGAGCCAGAATCCGAAATTGGGATAAGTATTTTTCTTACTTGTCAAGAATAAAGATTAAATGATAAGTATTTTTCTTACTTGTCAAGAATAAAGATTAAATGATGTCTGATTAAAAATGGATTAAAGTAAGGAGGAATATGAAAATAATTTATATTCCTTACGCTTTAACAAATCAGAAGTTTAATCTCATCTTCTTTTCCGTTTAAAGATTGGATTTTGTAAACAACTTAAAAAGATCCTTTCTTTTAAGTGTAATTATTAAAGTGTGTAAAGTATGTTCGAACATACGAGGGAGAAAGATCCACTGACTGTGCGAAAACTGTTACCACACTTAAGTAAGCGCCAAGAATTATCTGGGCACCAATCATAACGGAAGAAGTCTAAAAGTTAATGAAGTTGAGCCTGTCATATTATTTGGCAGAAGATCCTTCATAGGATGATATTGGACACTCAGTCATACAAAGCCTCCGGGCGACTGGAGTGGGCCAAAATTCCTTTGATAGAATGATATTTGACACTCAGTCATACAAAGCCTCCGGGCGACTGGAGTGGGCCAAAATTCCTTTGATATAAAGAAAGTGGACACTCAGTCATACAAAGCCTCCGGGCGACTGGAGTGGGGCCAGAATTCATTTCATAGGAAAAGTAATGGACACCTAGTAAGGTGGGCCACAGTTTCCAGGTCCTAAATGATCTGAAGGCCTAAAGAAAGGCAGTAAAGAAATTGGACACTCAATCTGCCAAAGCAACTAGAGTGGACCCGAGTATCGAGATCACATATGATCCGGTTACGCCCTAACCACGGGCAAGAGGTTGTTCATGTGAAGCAACGCCGCCTCTAAAATCAAAGGGTTGGAGAGGTTGTCCTCAATAGGACCTCAAGGAATGAGATCACTCTAAAAAGAGGTGATACATGTTCCTAACTTGGTTTAAGGGACGTTGTTGGTCAAGCTGGTTTGAGACTAGTCCAACAGGTCTGTAATAACTAAGAATGGTACAGTATGTTTGTAGCCATATGAATGATATATTTGTAATCCGTGCATCTATGCCATCATAGATTAAGACACGTTAAATAGCAAGTCATTCAAAAGCTAACGATGTTGAGATTGTTGCCTTCCGTCGACATAAACCCTCAAAATGAATGTGAGGTAGGCGAAGAGGCAAAATCACCTTTCCAAATTCCGTCAAGGGAATAGCGAAAGACGCACTGCTCCTCTAGAACTTAGTCATACCTACTTGGGTGATTTGAAGTTTATACAAAATAGAGGGGGGGAGACAAGTACGTTGTGATCGTCATTTGATGATAGTACAACGTATGGAATCCTTTATTTGTTGAAAAGCAAAGATGAAGTTGTTGAAGCGGATAAGCGCTACAAAGCAGAAGTTGAATCAACTAAGCCCACGGATTGAGAAATTCGTAGTGATAGAAGGGGAGAATGTGAAGCATCGTTTATTAAACGACTGCTCATTACTCACCTCAGTCTAACGGTGTTAGCCAAGCGCAAACCCGTACGCCCAAATTATGTGGGGCAAGGTGATCCTTACCGCTAATGTGATTCTCAACAGAACTCCGCATAAGGATAAGGATAACCCTCCATGTGAGACATGGAAAGGATCTCACATACAAATGTTGTGATGTGAGGTGGTTTCGTACCTAAAGCTGTAGATTGCATATCCACTGGATCTGCAAATAACATTAGTGCTGATCGCCTCTTGGCGTAAAAGAATGCTGAATTCCTTGAAGATAACTTTCCTTGAAATAGGAAAAAGGAGTAATTGCTCAAGGTTAACAAGAACCCGCGAGGGCCTGACTGTCCGGAACTAGACGTTCCGTATCTTCAGGACTCGAAAGTTGCTGGCTATCCGGACCTTAATATTCTAGATCTGCAGAACTCGGGGATTCTAGATGTTGAACCAAGACGGAGCAAAGAGGGGACAAAGACTTGTTCCAGTCCTTCTAGCTTGTATGGTTGAGAACGAACCATGGACAATTAACAAATAATTGTTATCTCCAAAAGCGCTGCTTTGGAAAGAAGCTAAAGAGAGAAATATATTCCATCATATAGAACCATACTTGTGTAATGGTTGATCTTCCTCCGGGAAAAGAACCTTTGGGTTATAAAATGTGCTCCCCTGTGAGTAACTTAACATCTAGGGTCATTGCATCTTGCGTGGCATGGATGTTGAAACCGCCTTCCCAACCGGAGAGTTGGAAGAAGAGAATCGAGTTGGTTTCCGGACTGTTGGGCTTCTTCCGAACTTTCATTTTGGTCCCCGAAATGTTTACATTTTGGTCCCGAAAGTCTCAGATAAAACGAAACAATGAATCGACCACGAAACATTGGCTCTCGAAGTTAGAAAGCCAACAGGTTGGAAAACCAACGGTCGAGAGTGAAAATCATATTGAAACAAAGTCTCGATATGAAAGATATGGGTATCACGAGATGACATCTTAGGAATTGGATTTCTAAGACATCTAACGGACGGTCGATAGTTGATGATCACGTTGAAGCCACCAATGGATATGAATCAAAGAACCGATTGGAATCATGGTGCACCCATAGACAAGGAGCGATATGCACGGTCACGTGTAGTTCAATGTATTATACACACTACAACCGACCCGGTATCGTCCTACAAACAGATCGGTTGAACTAAGGTTCATCGATGATCTTAATACATGATCAATAGAAGGCGTTAAGTCGGATATGATGATATCGAATTATTCGCTTATCTACGGATTATAGTATTCGGATGTCCAGCGGTTCTGGGAGAACACAGTGATGCAAATTGGACATCAGATTTGAAGAACACCAAAGCCACAAGTAAATGTGTATGGTGGGTCTTGGAAAATCCTCTAAGCAAACTTGCATCGACCGATTCATGATGGGATCGGAGTTTATCGCTTTATAAAAAGCATGAAAGAAGTTGAGTAACTTTACGACTCCTTAGAGGACGTCCCTTATTGGGAGAAACCCGTGCCTTCAGCAGTTATACACTGTGGCTAGCTGGTCGGCTTTAGGAAGGACACGGATGACGGCGTACGGACATATCGTCGGGATCCGTCGGAGACATAAGACCGTATGGCGAGTTGATCATCACGGGTGTCACTTCCTTATTTACTAACTAAGGGACTACCCGGAGATCAAGTGTTCTGCCCTGTCTAGGGGAATGGGCTTAAAACCCAAAATATACGGACTAATACGGTGGAAACCCAACCTTACGACCGGGAGATCCCGTAATTTGGTTCAATGGGAAAACTAAGTTGTAAAGGTTCGGTTGATCGCTTCGGTGGAAGCATGAGCATTTCGAGATAGTGATTTCGAAAAGAAACACCAAATCCAAAGCCATTCCCGCGATAGACGTTAAGTGCTATCTGCGCGGTATGGGTAAAGGTTAAGCTTTCAAAACTGTAATGCTCCTCAACGGTTGAGGTTAGGTCTTTGGGAAACTTTTAATGGTTCCTAACACTTGTGAAGTGGGGTATAGCAGATACCTTGTAGGAGACCACCTATTTAAGTGCGAGGACGGGCCGCCTCAAAATGAACGCACTTAAGAATCCAAGACGTTGTCCATGGCCAAAACGGACAAAACATTACGAAGAAGAGAGTAAGGGAATTTGTTGTGTTGGTACCATTGACTTGGCTTACACTAAACACTGACGGTTCAAGACATCACGTTCACCGCGCAGTAAGTAAGTCCGATGGTAGTTAACTATGGAAGGTTCAAAGTGAAGCTACCTCTCCTTATGCAACATCGGTCCATTTGAAATATTGCTGGAAATGAAAAGACACCATGTGAGTGCGCCAAAATCTCTTTCAAGAGGGGATTGTTGGAAATTAGCCTTTGGCGGGAGTTGCGACCGACCAACTTTAACGGCTTAAACACTAGTGTTATGCATATTGGAGAATTCGGTTCTTCACACATGCATGATCTACTAAGTACGTAGATAACCGTAGGGCCAAGAATCGTCAAATTTCATTGAGAAATGAAATATATATTGGTTCACGAAGTAAGGTGTTTGAAGCATGGAAAGTGTGGTATTGTGTTCAATTCTCCCTCATCGGTAGAGGAAGAAAGAATTGTTGTGTATATAAGACTCGAAATTGGTTTGGGGTTTGGGACCCCAAGGGGTATCCCATGTGTTTAAAGGAGGGAGGATCTAGATGTGCTTCGGTTCGAGGAAAGACCACACGCGCGCCGCCGCCGCGCGCCCATCCCGTCCGGTCCGATTCCGGTTCCGAGTTCCGGGTTCCGGGTTCTCGGGTCACGGGTCGTGGGTCGTGTGGCTGTGGGTCTTCTGATATTATCTTTTTGGGCCAGAGAACTTTGCCAGAAGTACAGTTTGATCCCAGAAGTTTTCAGATGTACGATTCGGACCGAATTCTTTCGGATGTGCAGTTTGGTCCCTGAAGTTTCAAGATGTACATTTTGGTCCCTCAAGTTTCCAGAATCTGGACAGTCAAAGCAGTTGCCAAGCACTCAATTCAGCCATTTATTTTGGCTGAATTACTCCTCCTATCATGGCCAAATCCGTTGGTCTTTTCTCCATTTATGTTGGTGGCTTTACTATCTTCATAATGGCCATTATTTGGCTGTTATGGAGGGCAGTAATCAGCCCCTCCCTCACCTATATAAACACCCCCTTACACCATTGTTGAGCACCAAGGAGAAAACCAAAAACAGTGCACGAAAATACACAATCGAAAACAGTTTTCTTCCTACAACTTCTAAGCATCATTTCGTTACTCAATATTCTTCACGGTAGCTCTTGAGTTTCCTTTACTCAAGGGTTCCATTGCTGTTTTATCTTGGGAGACAAATTGTCCAGGACGTATAAAGGATACATACGGGGCAATATTGTCTTAAGGACAGTGCTACACTCGACTCAGAAAAAACAATTTCCATTTTTCCATCTTCTACAAAACTGGAATTTCCAGTTTTCTTGTGTAACTATTGTAATTTTCAGATTTCTAGTTGAATTATTGAATCTTTGTTTATCCTTTCGAATACTTGTAATTGTTATATACTTCCCGTACTGCATTATAAAGTACCATAGAGCAAAAACTCCCAACATTTTCCTTCATTGACATCAAAGCCTAAGGTTTTATTTGTTTCAATAGTGTTTTTTCTTTGTCGATAAATACTGCCGCTAATACTATGAACAGTCTTAAGTTTCTGAATTTTGATTCCGAAACTTCTTGTTCCATCAAAACGGCTTTTTTGGCATTGTTGATGCAGTACTTTTTGTAAGGGCAAATGATCCTTTTTGGACAGCATATTTTTTTTTTCATTATGCAATTGATAAACGTTTTTTTGTTATTACCGAAGTCTCCAAAGTTTTGTTTTGTAACAGAGAAAGAAAAATAATTGGGATCAAAGAATTAGTATTTTTTTTTCGTTCCTAATGGAACTTTTCGAAGACTCATATATGACCACGGCTCACTGCCTTCAATTATTGCTTTATAATGGGATGATTTGTGGTTCGACAAATATTGCTTGTTCGCTTCTCTGCCTTTAATATGTTGTCTCCAAAAGGAGGAAAATGGCAGATCCAAACTACCTGGTTGTGGAATGCCCATGTTGGCTTCACTTTTGATTCCTATTTTAATTTTCATTTTTTTTCATTGGTTGGATCTTAAGAAGATTAAAAGAAATTGACATCACTGGAGCCATTAGAAGGCATTGAACACTTTTTTTTTCCTAAGTGCTACAGAGAAGTCCTGGTAGTTTTTTACTTAGCCATATGGGTGGGTTAACTTGGATGGGCTCCTCTCCATTTTAACTTTTTTCCATTTTTCCCAAGTTTTTATTTTATTAAGAGACACATGTCATAATTAAGAATTAAAGGTTAGGATTTAATTGCCCAAAATAAAATCTTAATCATGATTAGAATTACTTTCTTTATTTATTCTAAAAAAGTTTGGCAATCCCACAATTCTATCTAAAACATTATCTCATTCAAAAATATATTTAAAATTTTCTCACCTTTTCTATTTTATTACTATGAGTTTCCTTTTTTTTTAATTACACATATCGTGAATAACTACATTTTGTCAAATTGTGTAATAACTTTTTTATAGTTACATTTTTTTCATAGGACATTTAAGACATGACCGCACTTACGATCGTCTAATTCGACGAACAATCTTATTCTATTCATTTTTATAGTTATTTTGTTGCTAGAAAGTTTCTGTAACTATGAGTTATAGCAAAATTAGAGAAAATTAACATCGTACAAATTCTTTATATTTAAAATTTATAAATATTACTTTTTTATTTTTTAAAATTATAAATATTAAATATTGATTCAATTTGGTCTTACTGTTTTGTTGAATCACCTGTATTAGTTTTTGGAATTGTAGGTGAACTAATGATCTCCATCAAAGGAGCAAACGAGATGGGAGAAAACAGATGAAGTTTTGGTGCTAAAAAATAGAGCTTCTCTTGTGTATATTACAGTGTATATTTTTTGTTATCTTACAATGTTTCACATCCCTACTATATATATACACATACAACTCATCACAAAATATCTACTAACCAATTAACTAACTCTTCTAACTAACTCAACAACCATAACAAACTCAACCACAATAATAATAATATGTACTCTTCCTCATGGCACCCTTGTGCACTTCTCTAATACTTCCACACACACCCGCAAGCTAGGAGATACAAAGATATTCTTCATTCCTAGCTTGGACAACAAATAGGTATGATGAACACTGCTAAGGGCCTTGGTGAGTATGTCTGCTGGCTGCTCAGCAGAGGGCAAGTAAGTAGCATGAATGAGACCTGCTTGAATCCACTCCCTTATAAAATGACAATCGATGTGTTTAGTCCTTTCATGGAAGACAAGATTAGCTGCAATCCGGAGTGCAGATTTACTATCAGTGAAAACAGAGACTGGCAGATGAACCTGGACACCAAGTTCCATGTACAAACTAGTGAGCCAGACCACTTCTACAACTGAGGCTGCCATGACTCTATATTCAGCCTCTGTTGAACTCCTCGAGACAGTTACTTGATTCTTGGTAATGGCCAAACATTACTAGGTACCCAATGATTGATCTTCTGCTATTGACACATGAGCACCAGTCTGCATCACAAAACACATGGAGCTGAGGATTGCTAGAGTTGGACAAAAGAATCCATGATCCTAGTGCTTGCTTAATATACCTGACCAACGTCATGCCAGCTTCCAAATGTGATCTTTTAGGGGCTTGCATAAACTGACTTAAGTATTGTAAAACATATGCTTTGTCTGGCCTTGTATTTGTGAGATATAGTAATCTCCCAATCAGTCTCCTGTAACTAAATACTAGGATCTGCTAGTGGTAAGTCAGATACCTGTGGAGAGGCTGTAGTGTCTGAATTGGACTGGGAGACCGCATGTTGATCATATGCCACAGTGGTGAGCCTCAGGTTAAGTTCCATAGGTGAAGGAGCACTCTTACCACATGCTAATCCCATGTCAGATATAAGCTCCAAGGCATACTTCCTTTGATGCATAAGGATGCCCTGAGAACTCCTTGCAAATTCTATCCCAACGAAATACCTGAGCTTTCCTAGATCTTTAATTTTAAAAGTTGACTGAAGTGTTTCCTTAGCAGTTTGAATAAGAGTGGGATCATTCCCAGTGATAAGCAGGTCATCTACATAGACAAACACCATAACTAGCTTATCTCCTTGCTGCTTGGTAAACAAATAATAATCTCTATGACTCTGGACAAAGCCAGATGAGACCAATGCTGAAGTGAGTTTGATATTCCATTGTCTTGAGGCCTGTTTCGACCCATATAAGGATTTCAGCAACCTACAAACTTGCTTATTACCTCCAGTAGTATTGAAGCCCTCAGGCAGGGTCATATACACTTCTTCATATAGGTCTCCTTGCAAGAATGCATTATACACATCCATCTGATAGATTGTCCACTGTTTAGCTGCCGCAATAGATATAACTGATCTTACAATAGTCATCTTGACTACTGGTGAGAATGTTTCTTGGTAGTCAAGACCTTCTATTTGGTTGTATCCTTTGGCCACCAATATAGATTTGAATCTCTCCACTTCACCTGTTGCTTTGTATTTTATTTTGTATACCCATTTGCATCCAATAGTCTTCTTCCCTTTTGGGAGTTGTACCAACTCCCATGTTTTGTTGTCCTCCAGTGCCTAAATCTCAGCTTTCATTGCTTCAACCCATCTTTGGTCTGCTGTAGCCTCTGAATAGTTGTGTGGTTCAATGTCAACTGAAACATGTGCTACAAAGCCTTGATAGATGGATGAAAGCCCTGTGTAACATAATCCATCAGATATTGAGTACAAACATTTGTTGGAGCCACTCTTAGTGACATAATCTCTGTGCCATATAAGGGACCTACTGGTTCTGGTAGATCTTCTAACATCAATATCAAAGAGTGATGTTCCAGTCAGTTACGCATCAGGTTGCTCTTCAGACTGATGCCTTGGACCATCAACTGTAATTGGAACATTGCCATAGTCTGGGCTTGCACATGAATTCTGCACCTCTGGATTATTGCATACAACTTCTATGTTCTGTGGATGAACTAGATCATCAAAGTGGAAATGCTCATGTGACTTCATAATCCCAGATTCTTCATCCAAATCATTCCTGAAAGGGAAAATAGTCTCTTGGAATACTATATCCCTACTCATGAAAATTATTCTATTCTCCATATCATACAACTTGTAACCCTTTTGAGCAGAACCACATCTAAGAAGAATATATCTCACAGCTCTAGGGCCAAGCTTGTCACTCTTGATCAGAGTAGTGGCAAAATATAAACATCCTATCACTCTCATATGAGAGAGTGATGACACTTTATTAAACAGTAGCTCATATGATGATTTGTCTCCTATGACAGAATTAGGAATTCTATTCATTACATATACAACACATTCCACACAGAAGCCCCATAATCTGTCTGGTAAATTAGCCTGAATCTTAATGGCTCTTGCTATTTCAAGAATATGTATGTGCTTCCTTTCCACAACACCATTTTGTTGTGGTGTATGTGGGCAGGAACTTTCATGCACTACACCATACAACTGAAACAGTTCCCTGCATCTTTGATTAAAGAACTCTGTCCCATTATCTGACCTTACCCTTTTAATTTTCACATCAAATTGAGTATGTACTTCAGTAAAGAAATTTTTAAGCAATGTGACTACATCTGATTTTAGCCTCATTAAAAAAATCCAAGTCCATCTAGAGTAGTCATCCACTATGGTCAAAAAATACCTCATTCCATTAAATGTCTCAACTTTGTAATGGTCCCCATACATCCATATGTAACAACTGAAATGGTCCTGTCTTCCTACTAGTACTTCTAGGGAATGACTTCCTTGTTTGTCTAGCTAGAGGACACACTTCACAATTATTTACAAAAGAAAAGGAATCAGTATTCTTGAAACATGATATTTTCTTCAACACATGCATAGGCACATGACATAATCTGTGATGCCATATAGCTGCATCAACATGTTGAGTTACTGCCAGGCACTTATTCATCTCCCCTGCATTATTCAATGTGTTCAGACACAGTATGTATAGTCCTTCTTCCTCATTACCAATGGCACTTACCTTCTTAGATAAGAGATCCTGAAATACACAACATTTTGAAAGAAATGTAATACTGTAATGTAGTTCTTTTGTCACTTTAGA
Organism: Anisodus tanguticus; assembly: GCA_034509755.1. Lineage (NCBI taxonomy): Eukaryota > Viridiplantae > Streptophyta > Magnoliopsida > Solanales > Solanaceae > Anisodus > Anisodus tanguticus. The sequence continues at coordinate 18,014,208 of CM067540.1, forward strand.
AACTGGCATCAGATTGAACTTAAATGTTGGCACACGCAGAACATTTTCAAGTACATCACCTTCTCCTATATGACAATCACTAATGTGTGTGATCTTGGCTGAATCACCTGTAGGCATTTGTACCTTTCCTGCATCTTCTATCACATTTTTGTTCTGTAAGTATTTTTGATTACCAATCATATGATTGGTTGTTCCCGTATCCACAATCCATTTTATCATTCTTCTTATATTAAGGTTAGATATACCTGCCATGTTTGCCTTAGCACTTTTTTCTCCAATTACATCCTTGCTGTTAAGCATATTGAGAAACTGTTGATGTTGGCTGAGAGTAAATTGACCAACAGTCATATGTGTGTCCTGTTGATGCTGATATTTGTTGTGTCCAGGTGCAAAATGTGGTCCCTGTTGGGGGTCCATATGTCTATGAGTTGTATGATGTTGGTACTCTTCCATAGCAGTACTGCATATCCTTCCCAGACTGCAAATTCAGCACATGTTGGTAACCTTCATCTTCTTGTCCAGTGTCTTCAAATTGCACATTTCCTCCTGTTACAATATTTGCCTTCCTGGAAGTACTCTTTCCTTTAAAATTCTCTGGATATCCGATGAGTTTATAGCAACCTTCTTGCACATGACCAGTCTTGTGACAGAAGTCACATTTCTTGAGTTTGTAATAGTCTATTCTCAAGTGTCCCCTACCATGACAGAAATCACACATTGCATTTGGATTGTATGGCTTCTTCTGCCTAGGTCTCCCTATTCCATATTTGCCTGTAAACATGGCTGATGACTCCATTGTATCTTAGATCATTCTCTGGCTTTCTTCCTAGTTAATCATTGCATAAACTTGATTCAAGTTTGACACTTGATGCATCATTATCACTTGACTTCTGGCCTGGCCATAACTATCATTGAGTCCCATAAGAAATTGTAGCATTCTTTGATATTGTAAATGTTCAACAAATTCCTTAGATCTAGGACAACATGAAGGTGTTGGTATAATTAAATCGTACTCATCCCAAATGTCCTTAAGTTTGGAATAATACATGGAAATTGATGAATTCCCATGTCTTAATGTAATTATCTCCTTATGCAACAGAAAAGCCCTTGAATTATTTATCTTGTCAAACCTGTCCTTCAGATCCTCCCATATCATATACGAATCTGAGTTAAACAACATTCCAGTGAGCTGATTTTTGCTCACATTCCCCATTAACCACGACACTACAATAACATTTCATCTATCCCAAAGTATAGCTAATTCACTATTAAAATCTTCCCTCCTTACTATTCCATCTATAAATCCAATTTTATTCTTGCCTAATAGGGCTAATTTCATTTTCCTACTCCATAGAGTGTATTTATCCATACCTATCAACATTACTCCAACCGATAGTGAACCCGGTGCATCTGATGGAAATAAGTATCATGGATGGTTATGGTCGATGTTTACTGTTGTTGTTGCATCTATGTTAATCATGTATTCTTCAATTGCTCCCATTGTCATCGATTTTTGAATATTCAGACTTCAATTTCTCGATTTGCAGTTCTCTGGAAATTTTCACTGCATGTGACTAATTTTGTCTCGATCTACACTGCATCGATCTATCTTATCTACTATAACCTTTGATATGCTTCATAGTTCTCAGATTGTGATGCCAAACATCTAGACCTCTTGAGTATTCCTTTGCATGTAAAGAAAACTCCCTCGGTTTATTGTTAAATCACTTCGATTGCGTATTTGGATTTGAAACAATTTTTGTCGAATCTAGCACTCCGTGTTATAAGCTCTGATACCATGTTGAATCACCTGTATTAGTTCTTGGAATTGTAGGTGAACTAATGGTTAAATCTCCATCAAAGGAGTAAACGAGATGGGAGAAAACAGATGAAGTTTTGGTGCTAAAAAATAGAGCTTCTCTTGTGTATATTACAGTGTATATTTTTTGTTATCTTACAATGTTTCACATCCCTACTGTATATATACACATACAACTCATCACAAAATATCTACTAACCAATTCAACCAACTAACTAACTCTTCTAACTAACTCAACAAACATAACAAACTCAACCACAATAATAATAATAATATGTACTCCTCCTCATGGCACCCTTGTGCACTTCTCTAATACTTCCACATTGTTCCCACTTCCCACTTAGCTAATGATTTATGTTTCTCTTATATTTTATAGGACGTAAAGAAAGATTAGGGCAAAAAATATAAAATTGGTAGTTTAGTAACTGTACAAAATATAAAATTAGTAGTTTAGTATCTGTACAAAAATAAAAATAAAACGTGTTAAAAAAAGGAACCTCGTAAAAAAATAGGAAATGTGAGAAATTTTTAAATATATTTATGAATGAGATAATGTTTTAGCTAGAATTGTGGGCGGGGCTATTCACCGGTCCAAACCCGGACCGAAGACCGGCAATTATCGGTCCTGGACTGGACCAGACCGATTCTAAAGAAAGTTCAATTTGCTTTGCATTAGCTTTGTTATAAATCTGGTACGTTGAAATAATTTGACTAATTTAATCTCTTTTAAATTTGATCAAAATTCATGTATTGAAGCTTAAAGTATTTTGATATTTATCACTACGGACCATACGGAGACGGTTCATGGGCAGTAGAGATCTAAAAAAAATGCAATTAAAGTATAAGAAAATAAGAAGAATGAAAAGACATGGGAAACAAATAAATTATAATACACTAATGTGGTATAATATACCGTATGAATCTAATGATGCACTACAATAATAAATATTTTTTTAAAAGAACTAATAAATCAATTTTAATCATAACTTCACACAATTCATAGCAGAGACATATAAAAATATGAAACTAAATAATTAAACAAGCATTAACCAAATGAAAAGATATGAGAAGCAAATAAATTATAATCTTGACTTACTGTTGTTGATGGAAAACCGCTTGCAATACGGCAATATCGGCAACACGATGTAAACTGATTTTAGGGATTAGAGTTGGAAATTTGGAAGGAAAAATTTAAAGTAAAGAATTAGAGGTTGGCAGAGACATGGAGTGGCAGGCTGCTAGTGCCGGTATTCAAGGGTTTTTTAATTGCGATTTGCTTCGTAGCCGTTATTAGCCGTCATATCTCATATAAATGATATAATTTTCTTGAGAATATAATAATAAATTAATAATGTAACTAAACTGGGAACTTAATCTTAGTAAAAAACTGATTATAGCCTAACGTAAATGATTTCTTTATTTTTATAATCGGGTCCGGTCCGATCCCAGGTTATTTCGAGTTTAGACCGGACCGGAACCCAGAAAAAAATCATACCCGAAGACCGGACCAGTTGTCTTGGGTTCGGTCTTTTCTGGTCCGGTTCGGTCCATTTTGCCGGTCCAGACCGATTTTTGAACAACCCTAATTGTGGGATTGTCACTTTTATAGAGTAAATAAAGAAAATAATTGTTATTCTAACCATGATTAAGATTTTATTTTAGACAATTAAATCCTAACCTTTAATTCTTAACTATGACATGTGTCTCTCATCTAAATAGGAACTTGGGGAAAATGGAGAGAGTGAAAATGGGGAGGAGCCCCATCCGGTTAACTTAGTCATGACTTGGCAATATGATTTTCTTTTGTTTTTCACCCGGTGTTCGGTACCTGCATTAGATCTCGACTATATTTGAAATTGCGTCGGATAGAGCCCATTTTTGGAGGAAACGCTCTCTATCAATGATTTTTTTTCATATTCAAGGCTCGAAGTGAAGACATTTGGTTAAGGGAGGAGCAACCTCATCTACCACACCACATCCTGTTATGGTGACTTGGCAATATGATTCCAAAACATTCAAGTTAATTGGAAGATTCTCTATTGATAAGTATAAAGATTCTCACTAACGAAGTCTAAATGGAAGGAATATTTGTGAGTGTTGCTTGACATGATCACTTGTGGAAAATATAGAAATTTCTTTGCAATAGGTAAAAAAGTCAGTGTACAGAATAGGGAAAGTCATTTCTATACCTCTTAACTGCTTAATTCTTATTGCTAATTATCCGTCTTACTGAGCAGAATACTTGTCATGATTCATGTAAACGTGTAAATATAGGAAACAATATATTCCCTACCCATAATTAGAATATTTCCATATATTGTGTAAATATAATTATGGTAAGACTAGGATTCCTCTTTTGTATAGGCTTAGGATTCCTATTGTATAAGGGATGACTATTGTACTCTATATATACCTTGATATTAATGAAAGACTCCCCAAGGGAGATTAATATCATCTCACATGGTATCAAGAGCCAAATAAACAAAACCCTAAAAACCTTTCTCTTCCACAGCCGCCGGCCGCCTCTCCTACGCCGCGGCCCTCCCAGATTTTCTTCTTGCTTTTCGGGTTTTGTTCTTCCTTTCTTCTCTTCTCTAAATGGCTATCCCTGATTCTTCCACAATTTCTGATGCCTCTACCTCCACAAATCCCACCACAAAGTCATCACCCCCGTTTCATCCCGCCCTTACTGTTTCCAACATCAAGAACCATATTCCCATTATTCTTGATCAAGAAAACAACTAATATTCTCCCTGGGTTGAACTTTTTCACAATCATGCATGTCTCTATAACGTGCTTGACCATATTGATGACACTATTCCGCGCCCTACGGAGGTTGATGATTCTATCTGGCATCGTCTCGACGCCAGCGTCAAACAATGGATATATGGTAGTATCTCTCAGGATTTTCTCCTTACTATCATGAAATCTGACTCCACAGCCCTTGACTTGTGGAATCGTTTGGAGGAAATTTTTCAAGACAACAAGCATACTCGTGCCGTGTATTTGGAAGAACAGTTCAACAAAACACGTCTTGAAAACTTCTTCAATGTCTCTGAGTACCGCAAGTAGCTTAAACTTCTAGCGGATCAACTCTCCAACATCGGCATGCCTGTCACTGACGATAAAATGGTGCTACAAATGATTTTTGGCCTTACTAAGGGCGAATATGATACTTTGGCCACCATAATTCAACAGGTAGATCCGCTACCGAGTTTTAACAAAGCTCGCTCACAATTGTTGCTCGAAGAAACCCGTCGTGCTAAGCAGGATGAGCACGCCCAGCAAGTGTTAGCTGTTGACACGCAACCCCAAGATCAGACGCCACCAGACAACTCCCAACAGCGGCAGGGCCGCGGCGGCAAGGGTGGAAAAGGCCGCGGCGGTAGAGGAGGTCGTGGTCGTGGAAAGGGTCGCGGTTAACAGAACCAACAGTAGCAACAGCAACAGAGATCGCAGAATAACTAGGCCGTAGCTCTTCAGTAGTTCGTCTACAGCGCCGCGGCGCCCCAGTACAGAGCCGCGGTGCCCCAGTTCAGAGCCGCGACGCCAAGTCCATTCCAGTACCAGCAGCCATACAATCCGTATTCTTACCCCAGTTTGTTAGGCCCCGCTCCAGCCCCACAGCAGGCCCACTTCATGCAAGGTCGGGTCTCGCACCCTCCTCCGGCATGACACCCACTGAGTTGGGTCAGGCGTTCAGCACCCTCTCTATGCAATAGCCTGACAATACTTGGTACATGGACTCAGGCGCCACATCTCACGTCACCCAGTTGCAGGTACTATTCCTAAACTGTTTAGTTTAAAGCATCCTCAATATGTTACAGTTGGTAGTGGACAACGCATTCCAATTAAGGGTTATGGTACCTCATACACACAACCTCCTCATCCACCCTTCTCCCTCAAAAATACCATATATCCCCCACACATGATTAAGAACCTCATATATGTCCGCCAATTTACTCGTAATAATTCTGTCTCTGTGGATTTTGACCCTTTTGGTTTTACTGTGAAGGATCTTCATATGGGGACACCTCTTACGAGATGCAATAGCACGGGGGATCTCTATCCATTCACTTCCACCTCTGCTGTCAGATCTTGCTCTCCCATCACTCTAGCGGCTGTTTCTTCTTCAACTTGGCATAATAGGCTTGGTCATCCAGGAGTCCCAGTTTTTAATTTTCTTAGAAGCAACAATTTCATTGCTTGTAATGGGAAACTTGCCCAAAATTGTGTTTCTTGCTCTTTAGGCAAACATATTCGTCTTCCGTTCAAATCATCTACTAGTGTTACATTTGCTCCTTTTGATATCATACATGCCGATTTATGGACATCTCCTATCTCTAGTTCTCTCGGTCATAAATACTATCTTGTGTTGCTTGATGATTTTTCACACTACGTTTGGTTATACCCTCTTAAATTTAAATCGGAAGTGTTTGTCAAATTTCTTGAGTTTCGCAAGTTCATTCAAACACAATTTGGAAAAGGCATAAAATCATTTCAGTGTGATAATGGTCGTGAATTCAATAACTCTATGTTTCACCGCTTTTGTACCAATAATGGCATGGTCTTTCGCTTCTCTTGCCCTCACACCTCACCACAAAACGGTAAAGCTGAAAGAATCATCCGCACCATTAACAATATGATTCGCACCCTATTGATTCATGCCTCCCTCCCTCCACCCTTCTGGGTCTATACTGCTAAAATGTCAGAATACACTCTAAATATTCTCCCTACTAGCACTCTTCACAATATGATCCCTACCGAAATCCTCTACCATAGAATCCCCTCTTATGATCATCTACGGATTTTTGGTTGTCTGTGCTATCCCAACCTTAGCTCCACCGCCCCTCACAAGCTCGCTCCTAGGTCCACTCCATGTGTCTTTCTAGGATTCCCGCCGAACCATAGGGGCTATCTATGCTATGACTTGTCGACTCGTCAGATCCACATATCTCGTCACGTCACATTCGACGAGACTCATTTCTTGACGAGTCTGCCATCTCTCCCCTCATAATCGAACAACTCACATCCTATGTTCCGTCGTCAGAGCCGCGGCCACGAGGGGAGGTACCGCGGTGCCTGATTTCCAGAGAGCAATCTTTTGAAACACCGTCGATAGCACCGCGGCCCTGTGCTGAGGCGCCGCGGCACCCAAACTTCAGAGAAGCCTGTCAACCTTCTAGCACCGCGACTCTCTATCCAGGAACCGCGGCGCCTCCAACGGCTTCGCCCCCACCTTCTCCTTATCCGACTTTACCCCCCGTCTCAGACACCACTCCGCCACCCACTGTCCCTACCCATCGAATGGAAACTCGTTCAAAGCATGGAATTTTCAAACCCAAAGTCCATTTCAACTTGTCTGCCCAAACCATCTCTCCACTTCCAAAGAACCCAAAATTGGCCAAACAAGACCCTAATTGAAATGCGGCTATGTATGAGGAATTCAATGCTTTAACTAAACAACACACGTGGGATCTAGTACCTAGACCTGAGGGGGTGAATGTCATTCATTGTATGTGGCTATTTCGTCACAAGTTCAGAGACAATGGGGATCTTAAGAGGTATAAGGCCCGTCTTGTGGTTAATGGCACAAATCAGCAGGAGGGCATTGATTGTGGTGAGACCTTCGGCCCCGTTGTCAAACCGGCTACAATCCGCATAGTTTTGAGCATTGCCATGGGCAAACACTAGCCGATCCATCAGCTTGATGTGAAGAATGCATTCTTACATGGAGATCTGAGAGAGACAGTCTACATGCATCAGCCACTAGGCTTCACCCATCCAGCAGTTCCTCACTATGTGTGCCATCTCCGTAAGTCACTATATGGCCTGAAGCAGGCCCCCCGTGCGTGGTATGATCGCTTTCCCAGGTATATCTTGCAGATTGGGTTTGTATGCAGCAAGAGTGATACATCACTTTTCATTTTTCATCGGGGTAGTAGCACTGCTTACTTATTACTTTACATGGATGATATTGTTCTTACTGCCTCCTCCGACGGATTGAAAAATGAGATTATTGTCTTGCTCAAGTTCGAATTTGCAATAACTGATTTGGGGAAGCTGAGTTACTTTTTGGGGATATCAGTGACCAGGTCTGCCAATCATATGTTCTTATGTCAGCGTAAGTATGCAGAAAAGATTGTTTACAGGGCTAAGATGGCGAACTGCAAAGAGGTGCCTACTCCAGTTGATTCCAAATCTAAGCTCAGTGCTATGGATGGTGCTCCAGTCTCTGATCCTACTCTGTATAGGAGCCTTGCAGGTGCACTTCAGTATCTCACATTCACCAGGCCAGACATAGCTTATGCTGTTTAGCAGGTGTGCTTATTCATGCATGCCCCCAGGGAGTCTCATTTCACTACTCTTAAGCGTATCATTCGATACATTAAGGACACTCTTGATTATGGTTTGCACCTATACCCCTCTGCACCAGACAGGTTGCTTTCATATATGGATGCAGATTGGGCAGGGTGTCCGGACACGTGACGCTCCACCTCCGACTTTTGTGTTTTCTTAGGGGATAATTTGATTTCTTGGTCTGCCAAGCGACAGGCTACCCTATCTCGCTCCAGTGCCGAGGCTGAGTATAGAGGCGTTGCAAATGTAGTAGCTGAGATTTGTTGGCTCAGAAATTTACTGTTAGAACTTCAGTGTCCTTTGCGTCAGGCATCTATTGTGTATTGTGATAACATCTCTGCCATCTATCTTTATCATAATCCGGTTCAACATCAGCGAACCAAGCATATTGAGATAGACCTACACTTCGTTCGTGAGAAAGTTGCGTTAGGCCATGTCAGAGTGTTACATGTTCCATCATCCTATCAGTATGCAGACATATTTACCAAAGGACTTCCCGAGACAGTTATTTCTTGACTTCAGATCCATTCTCAGCGTCCGGCCTCCTCCCGCTCCGACTGAGGGGGTGTGTAAACGTGTAAATATAGAAAACAATATATTCCCTACCCATAATTAGAATATTTTCATATATTGTGTAAATATAATTATGGTAAGACTAGGATTCCTCTTTTGTATAGGCTTAGGATTCCTATTGTATAAGGGATGAATATTGTACTCTATATATACCTTGATATTAATGAAAGACTCCCCAAGGGAGATTAATGTCATCTCACAATTCAGACAAGTACTTTTTTGGTTATAACCAATTTAGACACACAGAGAAAGGTTTTTTTGTAAAGTCAAACCTACCACAGAGAAGTTTTTTTGTAAAACTTTATCGTCATCATATTATATTATAAATACGTGTGTGTATATATGCATTAATTTGTGCATACAAATATATTTGTGGTGATTTCAAAAAATTCTTGTATATGTTAGAAGAAATTAATATTGAGCATTAAACAATATCGTATAGAAACTTTCTAGCAAAACTTCAGTATAACTCCCACATCAGAAATAGAATGAGAACATAGACTCCTTATATGGATTTGGACAATTCTCACTCTACAAGTTAATTTTTGGGGTTGAATTAGACCCAAAATTCATTCTTTACATGGTATCAGAGGCCAAAACCTAAATCCTAATTATTTTCGGCCTCTATCGACTTCTGTGATTTCTCTCTCATCTTCAATTGTACTCGAGAAAACATCACAGACCTGTCCCTACCCTCTGATTTGTTCAGGGATTCCCTTCCCAAGATAAGCATATCGGTCTGCCTGCTTCTCTTTTGCTCTCATCCATTTTTTCCCTTTTCCCAAGCACCGTCACAGGACCAAAACTTCTAACCTGTCTCTTATGCTCTTCTTCCCATCACCCGAGCTCGTGACTATCCATAGCTTCTTCTTTTTTTTTTTAAACCAAAATAAATGGCTTCTTTGGCTCCTCCCCAGCTTCCGCTCCGGGCCCTCTCCAATCCAATTTGGGTTAAATTTTCGCTACGTTTCTTCGGCATCCCGATAACGTGTGGTATATGGATACGGGCGTCGCGTCTCACCTCACCAATAATTCTGGTAATCTTACTCAACAGCGAAATTTAAAATACTCCGCAGCTTATTATGGTCGGTAACAGTCATCGCATTCCAATTTAAGGATTTGACCACACTCTAACTCCACCACCGCATCCTTACTTCTCCCTAAATAACGTCCTTTATGCCTCACACATTATCAAGAACCTAATCTCCGTTAGAAAATCTGCCACAGATAATTCTGTGTCAATTAATTTTGACCCATTTGGGTTTCTGTAACGGACCTACGTACTAGAAAACTCCTAACGAGATGCAATAGTGAATGAGACATCTATCCGTTCCTATTCACGTACGCTGCTGGTGTCACCCCTCCCACATCTCTATCTGCCGAAGTCACTCCCCCCACAGCCTTAGCAACAATCTCTCCGTCTATTTGCCACAATAGACTTGGACATCCCGGAGCCCCTGTTTTTAATTTTCTTTGGACCAATAATTTAATTTGTTGTTCTAATGGGAAACCGACCCAACAATGTTTGTATTGCCCTCTAGGCAAACACGTTCGCCTTCCTTTTCAGTCTTCTTTAAGTGTTACGTTCTCTCCGTTTGATATTGTTCATGCAGATTTATGGACTTCTCCTGTTGTTAGTTCACTGGGTCATTAATTTTATCTTGTGTTGTTAGATGACTTTTCGCACTTTATATGGATTTACCCTTTAAAGTTCAAATCTGAAGTCTATACCAAGTTTCTTGATTTTCATAACTTTATGAAAACACAATTTGAAAAATCCATAAAATCATTACAATGTGATAACGGTCGTGAGTTTAATAATTCTGCGTTTCATAATTTTTTCACCAATAATGGCATGATCTTCCATTTTTCCTGTCCCCACACCTCACTCCAAAATGGAAAAGCCGAACGAATCATCCGTACTATCAACAACATGGTTCGTACCTTTATTTTCCATGCCTCTCTCCCCCACCATTCTGGGTCTATGCAGTCAAAATGATAGAATATATCCTTAATATTTGACCTACCAGTACTCTTCACAACAAAAACCCCACCAAAATTCTCTACCATCGGATCCCCTCATATGACCACCTTAGAATTTTCGATTGCCTGTGCTATCCGAACCTTACCTCCACTGCCCCTCATAAATTAGCACCTCGTATCACCCCATGTGTCTTCGTAGGTATTCCTTCTAATCATAGGGGATATCTGTGTTATGACTTGTCCACTCGTAAATTCACGTCTCTCGCCACATCACATTTGATGAGACCACATTACCATTTCGAACATTCAAAGATTCTTAAAACTGGACTATACTTTCCTTGATTAGTTCGACATCTCCCCCTTCATCCTCACAGAACTGTGTAAATCAGCCACCACCAAATCAAATCTGCCACCCACTGTCACATCACCGCCGAATGCCACCACCGCTGGTAATCGGCCCCCCATAATTGTACCGTCACCCACTGCCACCACTACAGTGTCACCTCCGGTATCTCTGCTACGCACTGCCGCAACCACCGACAGCATCACTGCGTCTCCGCCACCCTTCTGTTCTCCGTCACCACAACCTCCGATTGCCACCACTACCGGCGTGCAGTCCAGTAGTTCGGTATCACCACCGGTCATCATCCCCACCAGTGTGTCACCTCCACCACCTCAACACAACCCCGCTACCAATCCAGCCACCGGTAACCCACATTGTCCCACAATACTTCCACCACCAACCCACCCATCCAGTATCAACCCATTACCGACACCATATCCCACTTCATTGACCCCAACTAGTCTCGATCTACCCAGATCGGTGACAACACCAACCCATCATCACACTCAGAAATCAGCCACCCTGACTCTGTACCCAACCCACAGACTGTTTCGACCCATTACCTAAACTCGGATCCACCCCGACATAGTGACCCAGTCCCGACACCCAGCAAACATACCCAGCCAACCTCCTCACACCCAATGGAAACCCGTTCCCAACACGGGATTTTCAAACCCAAAGTCCAGTTTAGCTTGTCTGCACAAACCATTTCCCCTATTCCCAAAAACTTGAAATTGGCCAAACTAGACCCGAATTGGAATGCGGCCATATGTGAGGAATTTAAGGCTTTAATGAAACAACACACTTGGGATTTGTTTCCTAGATCGGAGGGGGTGAATGTGATCGGATGCATGTGGCTTTTTCATCACAAATACATAGACAATGGTGATCTAGAGAGGTATAAGGCAAGACTTGTGGCTAATGACACCTATCAGCATGAGGGTATAGATTGGGGTGAGACATTCAGTCCGGTTGTTAAACCAGCCACTATTCACACAGTTCTGAGTATTGTTATGGGTAAGCACTGACCTATTCATCTGCTTGATGTGAAAAATGTGTTTCTACATGGGGATTTGAAAGAAATGGTTTATATGCATCAACCGTCTGGTTTTGTCCATCCAGCATCCCCTCAGTATGTATGTCGTCTCCATAAGTCACTTTATGGCTTGAAACAGGCCCTTCGAGCGTGGTATGATCGCTTTGCACAGTATATTTTGCAGATTGGTTTGTATGCAGCAAGTGTGATAATTCTCTATTTATTTTTCATAGAGGTAGTGACATTGCATATTTGTTATTGTATGTGGATGATATTGTGCTCACTGCCTCATCTGAGTTGTTGAAAAATGAGATCATTGCACTGCTAAAAATAGAATTTGCTATAACTGACTTGGGGAAGTTGAGCTATTTTTTGGGGATTTTAGTGACTAGATCTGCACACACTATGTTTCTTTGTCAACATAAGTATGCAGAAGATATTGTGTACAGGGTTAAAATGGCAAATTGCAAGATCATGTCTACTACAGTTGACTCGAAATCAAAGCTCAATGCTTTGGATGGTGATCCAGTGTCAAATCCCACCTTCTACCGGAGTCTTACAGGTGCCCTACAGTACCTGACTTTTACTAGACCTAATATTGCTTATGCTGTTCAGCAGGTATGCTTATTCATGCATGCCCCCAGAGAGCCTCATTTTACTTCCCTTAAATGTATCATTCGATACGTTAAAGGCACACTTGCTTATGGATTACATCTCTACCCCTCAGCACCGACCAAATTATTGTCATATACAGATGCTGATTGGGTAGGTTGTCCAGATACGTGACGATCCACCTCAGGCTATTGTGTGTTCTTGGGGGATAATCTCATATCTTGGTCTGCCAAGAGACAAGCCATATTATCATGTTCGAGTGCAGAAGCAGAGTACAGAAGCAGAGTACAGAGGTGTTGCTAACGTTGTTGCTAAGATCTGTTAGCTCTAAAACCTTCTTTTGGAACTTCAGTGTCCGTTGCGTAAGGCGTCTTTGGTTTATTGTGATAACATATCCGTCATCTATCTATCTCATAATCCGGTTAAGCATCAGTGAACCAAGAATATTGATATGGACATCCACTTTGTTTGTGAGAAGGTTTCTCTCGGTCATGACAGAGTATTACATATGCCTTCCTCTTATTAGTACGCAGATATATTCACAAAAGGCCTTCCTAGACAACTCTTCCTTTACTTCAGATCCAGTCTTAGCGTCCGACCTCCTCCCGCTCAGACTGAGGGGGTGTATTAGCACGTATATGTACAATATATTTACCATATGATGTGTTGTATAATTATGGTAGAATTGAGATCCTTATTATAAAAAGATTCAACATTGTACACCTATATATATTTGTATTAATGAGAAAGGCTCTCCAAGGGAGATTAATACAATTCTACATGGTATCAGAGCCAGACTCATTTCAATTCTATGTTCACCGATATTGGGTCCCCAAATTATGCCATCCACGCTCCAGTTAACGGGGTCTCAGCGTGTGGGGGAGTGTTAAGAATCCACATCGGAAATAGAATGGGAACATTGACTCCTTATATACTTGGACAATCCTCACCCTACAAGCTAGCTTTTGGAGTTGAGTTAGGCTCAGTATCCATTCTTTATCATAACCATTTTATATGCGCATGAGTGCATATATGAGTGTAAACATATATACATGCGTGTATATATTGTTGTGGTTGGTTCCTATTTTTCTTTTCCTCTGTGTTGTATAAAGAAAATTCACTATGTGTTTAATTCGTGCAGTTGTTATTGTGACATTATATTCCTTTTAAGTATATGTACTTGCATGAATTAAATATTGGATGTTATGTGTCACTATTCTTGTTGAAATTCTCTATATTTGAAACACAGAAGTTTTGCTTAATTAACCTTGAATTTCAGTAATTTAAGACAACTATTCCTTAAATAACTAATTATATTAGATTTATTAAATATTAGAATTTTGGATGATGATTGGGAACATAGTGAACTTTCTATTTCAGGTCTAATGTGGGATAAATTTTAATATAGTTAATTATTTTAAGGATTAGTATGTATATGAATTTTAGGCTCTAAATATGTATATAGATTTCTCAAATAGTTTATACTTTGTTATCAATATGTCAACTGCTACGATAATATTAGTTTTCAAGATTAACATAAGTGAAAAAGTAAACGGTAACGTAATATCCGGTATATCCTAGAAGTGCAAAAGGCTCTAAAGGATTTAGATGTGCCTTTGATGTATCATTATCTTGTTTATATTTTGGCACATACAAAATATGATGTTGGTTATTCCTATGATGATTTTAGTATACTGGATATTATTTGTGATTCAGTAAGAATATTTATTTGTGCTTATTTATATCAAGTGTTGATGCAAATATACGGCACGAAGGAATTGTTTAACCAAACAAGATTTACTTAGGGCTATAGATAAAGTAGATTTGTCTACTTATTAATATTGTCTAGCTAGAAAATAAATAGAAAACCATTTGAAAAAGTTAATGCTAATGCGCCGATGCTTCATTCCAATTTATTTTATCTTACATCAATGATTCAAACAAATGCAATTTTGTTTAAGTTATTGTTATTCCATGTGGGTTGTGGAAAGCAAAAACCTGATTTAAATTTGTGCAACTTTTATTCATAATCCATTTTTTCCAAATGGAATTAGTTCCAAGGGGAAGAAAGTTTATCTTTCTACGATACTCTAAATAGTCCAAGGGTTATGTAGTACATATGTGAACAAAAGTGACATTATAACTGAATTTAAACCACATGATGTTACATTCTTAGAGAATATTTTTACTAAGTAGGGTGGGATAGGTCGTGACCTGTCTCTTGATGAAACTACGGACCAAATTGCTTCCGTTGTATATACTAGAATGGATTTAGGTGGATTCAGTTGGTGATAATGGATATGTTCCTATCACACCAACGTACCATAAAAAGATAATCCATTTAATATTGTTTGTCCTAGTAGGAGTAACTAATTAATTGATAATCAATTTATCAATCTCAACCTCGACGCACGAGTCATCCTTGCATTCTCCCTCATCGATTTGAGATTGAAGGAGAATCATATATAGGCTTGATGAAAAGAGCGATATAGTATAATGTAGGCTCTTACATACCCTACTAAGGATGAATAGTTACAACAATGAAAATCAAAATGAAGTCCGTGAAATCAAATCAAGTGGGAGTTAATTGAGATTTTGTATCTTAAAGCTATTGGAAACACGGATTCTCAAACTCAAGCATAAGGCTTTAAGAGTCATGTATTCTTGATCCATAAATACTTTTATTTCTAGAGGCGAAATCTTGAGTGGGAGGATGTGTCCTCGTACTCCACTAGACAATGATACTGGAAAGCAGTTAAGATGATACAAAGGTATCTAAAGGCATAACAGGATATTCCTTGTCTTGTCAAGGAATTGAGAAGGAAATTTAGATGAGAGAAAATCAAAATATGAGTATATTCTTCTTGCTATTAAGAATATAATAATACATTGATATTAAGTGTAATTTTGTGTCAGAGACATAGTTGTACTTAGAGAAGTGAGCACTTGATAGTAAACCTCTTAACAAAACTCATAACATTTGTTGTTTATGAGAGATATGATATCGTTGGGTACGCATAGTACTGATGTATTTATATTTTTAATACTTTCTATGTTCACGTAAATACTGCGTTTTGAGGTAAATGTTAGTTGATGCCCAGAATATTCATTATTGTTCTTGTTTCACATATCATAAGATGGATTTTTATGTTTAGAACAAAAATTTCTAAGTGTAAGTATGTCGGACATATAATGAGATTGACCTATTCACACGGGCAATCGCCTCTATTGTCTAGGTGATAGATAGAGATGAGACAATTATAAACTAATTATTGTCAGAAGTGATGATAAAAGAGAGCTTGAAGTTTATAATAAGAATGTCGTTTGTTTTTGTGTTTAATCATATGTGATTAAAATGTATTAGTCTGTCTTAATGCCATATGTGAGTTCTGATGGTTAAAATGTATGAGTAGATTTGTGAACTCAAAGTTAGACATGAGTTGTCTGACTATCATCTATCTGCACAATATTTTAATTTGCCAAAAGACATACTCTCCACGAGGAAGGAGTAAATATTGTGGTACGTGATTCATACCACGTATGCATTAGTGACCTATAAGGGCGATACAATTTTAATCTCTACTTGTTATCGTGTGAAGCCTTGAAAATTATAAGTAATTTTCTCTTTGTACTCCCCATGACTCGGACCAATTTCTTGAGATTCAATTTGGTGTTTGCTATCTTAGGGTGTTGCCAAGAGATCATGAATGATTCGGTCTGGCAGAATATTTCTAGAAAAGCATATCAGATTGAGATTAAGAGAATCATGAGATAAGGAAGATCATTCAGTATTGTCACATTAATTGTGTTCATTGACACGTCCTTTATACATAATGATGAACTCAAATTTAAGACAGAGATTATGAGAGATATGAATGTAATAAATGATTTGGGGTACTACATACTTCAATCTACTCCAAGTTTCATTAATTGAGATGTTATATATTCCTAACAGATGTATAGCAACGAAGCTCTCGAAGTATGCACTGGTCATACGATCTAGTCGTTATGTATAAAAATTACAGAATAGGAATGATAGTTGACCCACCATGTGTGAATGAGAGATGTTGGAAATTGGATCTGGATCACCCATGTGGGTCAATCAAGATCCATATCACAAATATATATTTATTTATTATAATATTAATAGAAAAGAAAAGAGAAGAGTCACGACTGTTGGGAATAAATAGTTGGTCACTTAAAGAATTATAAATAGGTTTTTATTAGGAGAAACCTTACACATTAATTCTGCAGATTTTTTCTCCTCTTCTTCGTTCTTCCAACAAATAGAAAATTCTCTTCTTCTTTGTGTGAAGAACTTCTACGGAGGATTCAATGGAGAGGTAAGTGATCTTCTACAATGTTTATTGGAGCATTCTCAAATACGACTTAGGCTGTGAATATTTATGATATGGTAATATGTGATTACACTATCAACTAGTAAAATAAATATTAGAGAAACTATATATTCTCGTAGATTGTGTATTTTCCTTCCATTACTTATATTTTCAATTCTCACCCTTTCTATGTGTTTGCTTATCTAACTGGGCCCTCCAGTCTGAAAGGAAAAAAAAACTATCATTTGATGCAAAAAATTTACTACTTCCCCTGTTTTAAATTATTTGTCGTAATTACTATAAAAAGTTATTTCAAACAATTTGTTATTTTAGAAGTTCAAGACATAATTAATTATTTTTTCTCCATTTTATTATTTGTCATTAATAAAGATTAGGGGTGGACGTATTTCGGTTCGGTTCGGTTTTGTATCAAAATATGAATCGAATCAAACTTTTTTTTTATAAAAAAAAAACCGATATATTGGTTTATATCGCCGAGCGTATCGGTTTATATCAATTTTTTCAATTCAAATATAAAGTCCAAAAAAAATAATTCAAGTCCAAAAACATAAAGTCTGCATCACATATATTCTTAAAACATGTAAAAAAAACTTCAAATTAAAGTTTACATCCACACAAAATAAAAGTCCAACACTGAAATAAAATAAACGGGTCGGGGGATTTTTTAAAAAATTGAATTTCCAACACTGAAATTGACATTCACACCTACATTTCCACAAAATTTCGACGTTGAAATCTATTGTATATCGTGAGATCTTTACTAAAGAAAAGGAAAAATTAGAAACCAATTTGGGGAAACCACAAATTGATTTGGAAAATGGACATTTTCCTAAAAATTGGCGGCGCTTACGGCAGTTTGACCGGCCACGTCTCGAAAAAATACGCAAAATAAAAAAATCGGGTAAAACGGACATTCGAGCACAGAGTTATGACCATTTAAAGTTGCACCAATTTACAACTATTTTCTCTCCTTACATTTTATGTCAATGCTTCCGTGATATGTTAATTAAGTTCATGCCGCCTTCGACTTCCATAAAAGCTTCATAGATTGACTTTAATGACTATGATTCAAGAGATAGCAGTTGCCTAAAATAAAAAATAAGATTAATTATAAATTTGCCCCCGATTTTCGGTTTGGTTCATAAAAATTTCTAAAGAACCGAACCGAATTATTTAATTCAGTTTTTTCGGTTCAACGGGTTTTATGCCCACCCCTAATGAAGATGACACATAAATAGAGTAAATATTTAATGGAGAGAGATTATAATTTGGATATAAATAAGAGTAATATAGGTCAAATACTTCTTTTAATTAATATTTCTTAAGAGACGTGTAAACTAAAAAAAACGACAAATAATTTGAGATAGGAATAAGTACTAGTTGTTGTTTTTTTGTTGACGAAGGAACCCGCAGCCGCTACTCTCTCGAGTGCGCACAGGGTAAACCTCGGACTGACGCAATAGCCTGCAAACCACGTCAGCCGATTAACCACACTTGGCAAGCCATGTGTGACAGGCTCAACCAAGAAGGTTTATGCAGGGGATCGAACTCGTAACCTTGCGGTCCCGCGCTCTACTGCTACACCAACTTGACTACCCTTGCGGGTAACAACTAGTTGTTTGATAGCAATTAGTGGTGGAGTGAGGAGGAATCACAACGTCACATTAGAAGAATTTAATGCATTCAGAAAGCATATGAAATAGAAGATGTTACTACATTAATTAACTAATTCCAACATTTTGTTTAGTTGGGCCATACCTTCATATGGATATTAACTATGGCCATTTGCCATGTTCTTCTGTATTTCCCCAATAAATAAAGAGATAAAAACTTAAATACTACTCCATTATTTGGAAGTGAAAATAAAATTGCAATTGTCCAATAGATGCTAAGTAATAAACAGTAAAATTTTAGTACATATTAGCAGAATAGTTCTAGGATTTATTTCCTGTAATTCACTCATCAAGTATATTGTCCTGATTGTGATTTTATAATCTTATTAGGTGCTGTAAAATCCATATAAATGATTTTTTCTTCAATTTTGTGCTTCCTTGATGGTTGGAATTGATATTATCAAAGATAAGAGGGAGTTGCTCAGATGGTAAACACCCTTCATTTTCAATTCGAAGGTTGCGAGTTTGAATTACTAAGGAAATAAAAGGGGAAGCTCGTGGGATAGGGATTAAAAAAATAAGTTTTTATTTTCTAAAGTAAAGTTTTTTGGCATAAAATCCAATCATCGGGTTTCAAAGAAGATATTGACACTGCTGTACAAAATAAAGAAAATCTTCTAAGTTAAAGAGTAGTTGTCGGTGGATATTAATTATCATTATTATGTGTCTCGTCTACTTGTTCTGACTTTAGTCTAAAATAAATATTCCCCCTGTAACAAGAAATAAAACTGTGTGAATATGTCCAAATAAAGGTACCCTTTTAAGAAATGATTGCTCGTAGTTAGAGATGACAATAGATTTTGGATCCGGTGGATCTAGATTCGTTTTATAGGATATAAATCTTCAAAATTTGGACCTGACGGATCCGGATCCGTTTCTGACGGATCGGATCTGGATTTGGATATTGTATTTGAGATCCGTATCCGATCCATATTCGATCCGTGAATTCATTTTTTATTAAATATATCCATAACCTATAATGTAATTTTATAAGTATTTTCTTAATTTTTTTTCATAATTTATGTATTGGGTAAAGGATTGAACCAGGATAAGGCACAAGTCACACAACCATGTAATTTGTCTTTGAAGTTTCATTTCTTTTACCTACATGTTATCTGCCGTTTCCCATATTTTCATTTCTATAAAAAGAAAAAATTATCACTCTTCTTTAAATTTTTCTTTCTTGAATCTGTTAGCCGTAAGCTTTAAGTATCTTTCTCTCATTTGTTTGATCAGAAAAAAAAAAAAAAATGGGACTTTTGATATATGACTGACATTGTTTTATGTTGTTTAATGAGGCCAATCAGTAGAACTACAAGTGGAGTATCACTAAAGCCTCCAAAAATTAGCTCAAAGTTGCAGCCTGTTCAGCATCACTAATGAATTCAATCGTCTTTATTTTCTTGTGGTGCTAAAACTTTGTTCAGTATTTTGGAAGAATGGTGTCATGTTTGTGTAGGTTGATTGAATGAACTCAATCATTTTTTTAATCAGATTGCGTTTCATTTAGTCATAAAAGTTTCAACATATGGGAATATTATTCAAGCCAAAAAATTTTACATGTAGATCCAGATTCGATCCGTGGACCCGATGGATTCGGATTTGGATATGATTTTTATGGACCCGATGGATCTGGATCCAGGTATGAAAAATGGATCTGGATCTAGTAGGATCTGATCAAACATGACACCATTCTTCCAAAATACAGATACAAACCTTAAAGTTCTCTAAAAATTAGATCCTCACATTTATGATATTTTTCTTTTAAGTCTAACGATGACACATTCCACTTACGTGTAAGATCATGAATAGGTGGGTAAAAAATTACTCTTTTTTTATATATATTTTTAGTTAAATCTGGCCATTACAATCTTGAATAAGTCTAGACATAAGTAGGGGTGTCCAACGGGGCGGGGCGGATCCCGGCGGGACGGGACCCGACGGGCCGGGGAGGTCGGGGACCGGTCCTTCGGCGGGACTAGCAGGATTGGCCAACGTCCCATCGCGTCCCTCATCCCGTCGAAAAGGGGATCGGTCTTTGGCGGGGTCGGGGGCGGGTGAGGATTTTTTTTTTGCACTTAATTTTAAAAAATAATATTTATAAATACTTCAATAATTGAACAAGATAGTGTAATAAAAACATGTCGATGTTGTTTTTTTGCCTCTTATATTATTTAATAGAAGTATGATTTTTTTGTAGTACAATTTCAAAATTGCAACTTTGTGGTGTTGAAAGTTGCAAATCACACATAGTAAAATTGCAATTACAAAAATCACATATTTATAAACACCTTTTCTAATTTCTTCACAATGTCTTGTGGTTCTTCGGTTGAAATTGGAATTTGTTGGTCAAATTGGTCGATGTCGCTTCCAGCTCGTTCGGACAAGATTTCGTTGTAGTTTCGTCGTCTTCTTAGTTGATCTCCAGGAAAATGATATAATGCATAACGTTAATATTGTTGATATTCATGTGCAAATTTAAAAACGTCTCTCCTAACAGTTAATCTGGAAAACTGTTAAAAGCATGATTATGCATATCTCTTATGTAATGAATAAAATCAGGAGAGGAAGGAAATGAAAAAGGCAAATCCACCACTGTAACTAATTTTGCTATTGCTTCCCTATCTTTATGTTTATCGTATTTAGGACCTACAATTCCCAGTCGTCGGGTTAAATTGACCCTATACTTAGTCCGAGACATTATGTGAACCTTGTCCCAATTGAGAGCGCATTGGCGCACCCGACTTTGTAGCCTCGTATTCATCCCACCTAGCTTTGTGAAGGCTTTGTACATGTCTCAATAAACCTTCCGTCCCATCCTGTCCTTTTCCCATTTTACATTTTTATAAATTCTGCATCTAACTACTTGATTCTCTTGGTCCCTATCAAAAAAATCTCATGCAACAAATTTTAATTTTCATTGTGTGGGGCCTCGTCTCATACTAGGGGAAATAGGAGGTGTTCCAGTTTCAGTTTGAGGTTCACTAGTAGGTGTGTCATCTAGATTAGTGGGTGTGTCATCTAGATTATCTTCTAAATTAAAGAAAAGCTGGCCAATGGGCCGGGTCGGCCCGGTCGCGCCCTGACACAATCCCGATCCCGCCCCAAACCCGAATAGTTAATTTTTTTTTGCGGTATCGAGACTCGAATTGGGACGGGACAATGTCTCGTCCTGACCAGTCTCGGCCCGCCCCAGTCCCGCATGTCCCGGCCCGCCCCAGTCCCGCATGTCCCGGCCCGCCCCAGTCCCGCATGTCCCGACCCGATCCCGTTCCCACCCCGATCCAGCCCGAAATTCCCCTTTTGCAAAAATAGTCGTTGCACCAACGACCATTTTACATTTTGGCCGTTGTGCAACGGCCATTTTTGGCCTCCCCCCTCCCCCAACCCCCTACCCCTTTAATATTTATTTTTAACCCACAAGTTATTATATTTACACTTTAACCCAATTTCCAACTATAAATACCTCATTTTCTCTTCATCTTTCTCACAAATCTTCCTACAATCTCTCTAATCTCTCAATCTATCTCTCTACAAGTCTACATTGTCTACTAAATATTCAATTTTATTTATTCATTTGGGAATTGGGAGTGAAGTTGACAACTAGTTTAAAGATCTTCCATCGAGCAAAGTTTCAATTTTCAGCCTCTCGATTACATGTCGACGTTTGGTACATTCGTTCCTTCTTTAAATTATTATTGTCTGTTTATTTTATTTAGCGCACTTAATTTCATTTACTTTAATTATTTATTAGTATAATTATAAATTTATAATGGAAGGATTTAAACGTATGCTTACGGGTAGGGGTCATGCTTCTTCTAGTAGGGGCAACAAGAGCAAGGGTACTTCTTCTAGTCATTCTATTCCTACACATGATGATTTTGTTGATACTGAACATTTTCTACAATACCATTAGATTTAGACGAGGAGCTATTTTCTGGAACTCAAGAAGACTTTAATTTAGACGATAATCTAGATGATACACCCACTAATGTTGATGACAACACACCCACTAGTGCACCTTCAACTGAAATGCCTCCTATTCCCCCTAGTATGAGACGAGGTCCTGCAAAACGACCATTAAAATCAGATGCATAGATATTTTTTGATAGAGACGTAGAGAATCAAGTAGCTAGATGTAAAATTTGTAAAGATGTTTTAAAATTTAAAACTGGAAAAGGTCACGGTGGGACGGGGGGTTTAATGAGACACGTAGTAAGGGCTCATCCAGCTAGATATGCCCAATACGAGGATTCAAAAATGGGTGCGCAAACGCCCGCTCCATCGGGATAAGGTTCACATACTGATATTGTCCCGGACCAAGTACATGGTCAAATTAACCCTATGACAGAAGAAATTGTAGGCCTTAAATACAATAAACATAGAGATAGAGAAGCAATAGCAAAATTAGTTGTTGTGGAGGGTTTGCCTTTTTCATTTCCTTCATCTCCCAGTTTTATTCATTACATTAGAGATTTGTATAATCATGCTTTTAACAGTTTTCCTAGATCAACTGTTAAGAGAGATGTATTTAAATTTGCACATGAATATCAACAGTATTTACGGTATTCATTATATCATTTTAATGACAAAGTGACTATCACTTCTGATATAGGCCGTAGTACTAACGACCATGATTATTTAACGGTAACTTGTCATTGGATAGATTATAAATGGTCTATGCAAAAACATATCTTAGCGTATACATATATAGATGATAGGCACACCGATAATTTTATTGCAGAAAATATTTATCAAGTGTGCGATTATTACGGAATAACCGATAAAATTATAACTATTACATTAGATAACGCTTCTTCTAACAATTACACTATTACAATTTTAAAAAATAGTTTAACTCCGTCTTTTCCAGATCATTTTCATATAAAATGCGCGTGCCATATATATAACTTAATTGTAAAGGATGGTCTATCACTTTTTGAAGACATTCTTAGTAAAATACAATTAGTTATAAACTTTATTTAAAAAAAAATAGAATACAACGAAGAAAAGAATATATAAAAACTTGTCACAATTGCCAACTACCTTATAGAAAAATTCGAGAAGAAGTACCCACTAGGTGAAACTCTTTATACGAGCAACTACTTGTTGCTTGTGACTATAGAAAATCTATAACTTCATTTTTTAACTCTCATAATCAAAATCCAGCTTATATGATTGTAGATAGCGATTGGGTAAAAATTTCCAAACTTATTGTATTTTTAGAGAATTTTTTTCAAGCAACAAAAGAATTTTCCGGTATATATTATCCTACTATTTCAACTATGTTGTTTTATATAGCTCTAATATTTTTATTACTTAGTGAATATATGGAAAAACCAGCTTATATGACAACTATTAAAAAATATTTATCAAAATTAAAAAATATTTTATTCCTATTCCCACTATTTATATTATTGGTGATGTATTAAATCCGACTATTAAAATAGACGGTACTAAATCATTTATTGAAACTATTTATGATTGTATAGAAGTACTACCACCTCCAAGTCCCAAAAATCCAAATCACCCATCACCTATTGAACAAACTAAAGAAGAAGTGTTGTCTAGCGTAGAAGACCAATGCAAAAAAGTATATAGGTTTTACCAACAAGAAAGTGCTAGTAACCTACCGGCTTCCATACCATCTTCTTCTTCTTCAACACAACCTCACAAAAGACAAGCTGTTTCTGCGGTTAGTATTGAAAGCCTCAGAAATAGAATGTGCGGCCGTACCGCTACTACCAAATTAGCAAGTTTGATATTTTTGTTTTGCAGGGTTCTGTACCGTACCAAGCAGTTCTCAATGAAGAAGGACGTGAAGACTTGCTGAAATACTGGAGGGGGAATGAGAAGACCTTTTCAACACTTTCAATGATGACCTGAGATGTTTTGAACATTCAAGCGTCATCAACTGCGTCTGAAAGCACTTTTTCTGCCGGCAGATATCAAATAAGAGACCATAGACACTCATTAGCCAGAGACAGATTGTAGATTATAGTATTATTCAGAGATTGGATACGAGCGGAGCGGAGAAGGTGCGGTCAACCGGAGATCAACGAAGAAGAAGACGAAAACTACAACGAAATCTTATCCGAAGGTGGTGGAAGCGACATGGATCAATTTGACCAACAAATACCAATTCCAACCGAAGAACCACAAAAAGTTATCAAGAAACTAGAACAGGTTTTTTTAAGAATGTAATTTTTTTAATTGCAATTTTATTATGTAATTTGCAACTTTTGGACAACACCACAAAGTTGCAATTTCGACAATTGTATTTGTATTACAAAAAAATTATGTCTATTAAATAATATAAGAGGCACAAAAACAGCATTGGGATGTTTTTATTACACTATCTTGTCTTGTTTAATTATTCAATTTTTTATACATATGTTATTAAAAAAAAGGAAAAACCACCCGGATCCCGATCCCGCCCCGACCCGATTCCGACGGGATCGGGACTTCGGCAAATCCCGCCAAACCCGATCCCGCCTGACCCGCCAGCCCCGATCCCGCCTCTTCACCCGTCCCTCCTCGACTCGACCCCGCCAAACCCGGCCCGGCCCCGCCAGTCCTGAGCCTGACCTACTGGCCAGCTCTAGTGCCCATGTATACCTTCATATCCGGTAGATTGACGAACAAGATGACTTGCTCCAATTTCTCTACGGTTGACTTCATGGCATCTGAGTCATCTGGCAGCACAAATGAAATCGAAACACGAAAATAATCCTCTTCATCTTTGAAGTTTATCTTGTCCTCCTCCCCTTTCTCCAGACTCAAAGAATATGAGTCCTGTGATTGCTACTTAACTTTCTTGCATTTACTTAAATCCTTCACTTCTTTCGGCGCTTGCACCACTTTTTCTACCGCGGATATTTCCCTTGCTGCCGGTTGGTCACTATGAATTATTTCTATTCCCTTCAGGGTTTGGAACTTTAGCATCATGTGTAACGTCGAAAGCACGACCCTCACGCCATATATCCAAGGCATGCCAAACCGCGCATTGTACCTCATTTTGCCTTCGATAACATAGAACTTTGTTTGCTAAACTGTTCCGGTTGTATTGACTATAAAGTAACTTCCCACTTCATAATATCGATTGCCATATTGAATCCGTTGAGAACCCGGACCACCAGCACAATTTGGTCTAACAACCCTAACTGCTCTACCACTTTCCAACGGATAATGTTGGTCGAGCTACCTGGATCAATCAAAACACGGTTAATCTAAAATTTATTGATAAAGACAGAAATTATCAAATCATCATTGTGAGGATGAATGATGGCCTCTACGTCTTCATCAATGAAAGAAATTGTACCCTCCGGCACATAATCTGGATCTTTTCTCCCGAGTAATTGACACTTTCATCTTCTTTGCCATTATGACCGCTCCCTTCAGAATGTCCATTCCTCCAATAATCATGTTGAGAATATGCTGGGGCTCGACTAGATCCGTTTGTTTGCCTGCTTCCCTATTTCTGTAGGTCCCCTTTGCTCGATCACTTAAAAACTCACGTAGGTGGCTATTTTTTAACAACTGACCCATTTCATCCCTTAACTGACAACAGTCCTTGGTCCGATGACCATGAGTTCCATGAAAATCACAAACCAAACTTGGATCCCTTTGAGTCGAATTTGACCGGAGTGGTCTTGGCAATCTTGTTTCCTTGCTATGGCCAATAGCCGAAACGAGTCTGACATTATTGATGTATTATATTCAGATAATCTTGGGTTTTCAACATTATTGGAAGAAGAACAACCGGTATTATTCCTGAATTGGAAACCTCTGCTAGTAGACCCTTGATCATTTCGCCTATCACCTCTGTTCGACCTAAAATTGCGATTGTTTCGACCTTTATCCAACCTAAAATTAGACCTTTCCGGTTTCCCTTAAGGCTAATATCTATCCTTCTAAGATTTTGACTATGACTCAACTACCCTCTTTGACTTACCATAATTCTTGTTTCGAACTGATGACCTCGATGGAAGCTCCACCTTAATTTTGGATTTGTACCAGTTATGCACGTCTGCCCAAGTTACTGCCGGGAATTACAACAAGTTCTCCTTCAACTTTAATGAGGCGCTAGATCTCTTGGAATTCAACCCCTTAGTGAAAGCTTCGACTACCCATTCATCCGATACCCGTGGAAGAAGAATCTGTTCCCTTTGAAACTGCGACATGAACTCCCGCAGTAACTCCGAATCCTTCTGAGAAATTGTGAATATATCTGCATTTCTTTCTTGAACCTTCTGCGCTCCAGCACGTGCCTTTATAAAAGCATTTGCAAAGTATTTCAAACTAGTTAATATAGTGTTTAGGCAACATAGTGTACCAGGTCATCGCTCCTTTAGACAATGTTTCGCCAAACTTCTTTAGCAACACTGATTCAATCACATCCGGATGCATGTCATTGCCCTTTACTGTACAAGAATATGACGTCACATGCTCTTGTGGATCCGTTGTCCTATTGTACTTTGGGAGGTCCGGCATCTTAAACCTCTTCGGGATTAGCTTCGGTGCCGCACTTGGTGGAAATAGCAATTGGAGATATCTCTTCGAGTCTGGCCCCTTCAAGATCGGAGGAGCTCCCAGAATCTGGTCTACCCGTGAGTTGTAAGTTTTCACCTTCTTTTCATTGTTATCGATCTGTTTGGTTAAGGCTTCGAGCATCTTTAAAACGTCCGAGGGCTCATTAGTTCCCGAGTCGTTGGCATCTCATTGACCCGATCCTCTTCCCGTCCTGGATCATCATTGCGGACTGGCCGAGGCTCATCCGCCGCACTCGCTCCGCTGCTTTTCTTTTGCAACTGAGTTATTGCCTCTTGTTGCTCCTTTAACATGTGAAATATCTGAGCTAAACTGATTTCTTCCTCTGCGTCGTCCGATGTTTTTTAATGTGACCTCTTGGACTCTTGGGGTGAAATCACGGGATTGGGATTCAACGGATCAACAGGTGGATGCCATTGTTGTTATTGATGTTGTTAGCACCATTGTACCATCGTTGTTGCCATCATGGTTGCTAACCTCAACTTGAATGTCACTAGCCATTCTGCATCACTTAGTTTTAACCTGAAATCACAAAATCTCGAAAGAAACAAGTGGAATTTGAGTTTGAACAAATCACCACCATTATCTTCAGTACGGTGGGCGCCAAACTGTTTACCTCAAAAAGGTACAGTTGAATTTGTAAGTGGTTTTAAGGATACGTGGATTGATTAGTAAGCTAATGTAAGAAATAATTAAAGATAAATCAGCAAATGTAAATAGTAAGCAATAGAAATAGCCTGAATTGATGTAATCTCGATTGAAACTTGATACTGAGATTGGTCCTGTGCTTAGCTGAATTGCTTTGAACCCGAGCCAATATCGAGAGCTGAGAATCTTAAGTTCACAATGAAATTGTACATGTATATGTAATGAGAATCAGATGCCCTTCCAACATGAAGGTTTGACTCCTTTTATAGTAGATAATACAAGGCATCAACACTCAAGAATCACTCCCTAATTAAGTATACATAAATGACAATAATGATCACTTAATGGCTAAAACGTAACGGCTGGCACCGTATCCGCAACGGATACGTGCTGAGCCTCTTCGGTATCTTGATCCCTCAATCTCCTAGCTCGGTCGCTACCCGGTCTTGCTTAAATACCCGAACTCACTCTGACACCTAGTCTTATCCCGAGGCAACTCACATCGGGTGCACATCCTCATTACTGCCTTCGACCTCACACCTAAATCATGTCACGTGTTGTGTTGGTTTCTACCGTATACAAAAATAATAATAAAATATTAACAAATAATAAATAAATAAATACATGAGTGTTACTTTCCTAACTATCAGATATTTTGAAACAACATTAATTTGGCCAACGAATGATGTAATTGACAGGGAAAAGGATATATTTATAAAAATAGAAAAGAATAACAAGCTGTGACTTGTTCCAATGGTGGCAATAAAATAGAGAATTTGTATCCACAAAAAAGAAAGAAAAGATAGGGAAAACAAACATTATACAAATCCATTAACGTTGCACATAGCATTATCAATGCCTGTCATGTTCTCTCACACACATTTCTCTTCGTTATAAATGATACTCCCATAAAAAGAGTATCCACTTAGCGTCAAATTTTTTGTTAAAAAAAATATTTATTTATTAAATTAAAAAAAAGTAATCTTATTTTTTTTTAAATTTATCCTTATTAAATGTTAGGTAATCAAATCTAATATATATTTAATTAGAGATATTTTAATCAAATTACTTATTTTTACCTAAAATTTAGTAATCTTCAGAATAAAAAAGAGTGTTCACTTAATCTTTATTTTTTGGTTAAAAAAGAATGTCCACTGTCCACTTACCAAATCAAGAAAGATTAATCTTATTTTTCCAAATTTATTTTTATTAAGTTTTAAGTAATCAAATTTCAATATCTATTTAATTAAAAATATTTGAATCTTGTGATTTTAAACTTGACACGTAGAATATTTGAATTTTCAATTACTAAATATAGAAAAAGAGTATTAAGACACTCATTTGGAACGGAGAGAGTATTAATTAAGGCTAATAATAATAACCGAAAAATGAGTGCTTTGAGATCTTCTTTGTCTCATTGTCATTCACGGGCAGGCTGAATCTTTGTATAAAAGAATATTGAAACTTCCTATGCCTTTCCCTTCTCCAAAATTTATCTTTTTAATTCTTGTATGTGCCACTGACCGTACAAAAGACCCCATAAAAAATCTCCTAAACATGTGGCTTTGTTGCTTTTGTTATCATCTGCAAACATACCATAAAGCTGGCACCTTTTTCTCTAGTACTAATTAATTTCTTCAAACTGCTAAACTTTAGATCCCAATATTCACATCTCTTTTTGTGCATGATTATTATTCCACTTAGCGTTTACACTTTCTGTATGATGCCCCTTTAATCTTTTATCAATCTTTTATGTCTTGTTTTGTCACAATTTATACAATTACCCAAGTGTGTGATTTGTGTAGTATTGGTCTTTTTTAGTGATTTCTTGAATTTTTCCAGATATCTTGAAAAAGGGTTATGCTTAATTGTCTCAAAGGTGGGATTTTTTCTTGTTTTTTTTGGTTTGTTAAGTGTTGAAAGTTGAGTACTTTGTTGTTACAATGCCTCCAAATTATTTTCCTTTGAGATGGGAAAGCACAGGGGATCAATGGTGGTTTGCTAGTCCTATTGATTGGGCTGCAGCAAATGGTCATTATGATTTAGTGAGGGAGTTGCTTCATTTAGACACTAATTTACTTATAAAGCTTACATCTTTAAGAAGAATAAGAAGACTTGAGAGTGTTTGGGATGATGAGGAACAGTTTGATGATGTTGCAAACTGTAGGTGTGAAGTTGCTAAAAAACTTCTACTTGAAGGTGAAACAAAGAAAGGACATAATTCTTTGATTAGAGCTGGTTATGGTGGTTGGCTTCTTTATACTGCTGCTTCAGCTGGGGATGTTGAATTTGTCAAAAAGTTGTTGGAAAGAGACCCTTTTTTGGTGTTTGGTGAAGGAGAATATGGTGTTACTGATATGTTTTATGCAGCTTCTAGGAGTAAAAACTCTCAAGTTTTGAGGGTGTTGCTTGAGAGTAGTAAAGGGGAATCAGAAGAGGAAGGTTCTTCTACTTTTAGGTTGGAAATGATGAATAGGGCAGTTCATGCTGCTGCTAGAGGGGGAAATGTGGAGATGTTGAGAGAGATTCTTGGAAATTGTTCTGATGTTTTGGTTTATAGAGATGCTCAAGGATCTACTCTCTTGCATTCTGCTGCTGGTAGAGGGCAGGTTGAGGTTAGTTCTACAGTTTGCCTTTTTTACCTTTCTACTAGTATTTTTTATCTTGCAACTCACCCTAGAAAATATTTTCTTGAAAAACAAGTGTATTACGTATTTTCTAAAAATATTATCTTAAAAGCATTTATATTAATATAGCAAAACACTGTGGGCGTGGATGCGGGCGCGAGTGGGGGTTCAGGGGTAGCGGGGGTGGGATAGTCAAGGGGTGGGGGTTGAGGGCGTTGGATGGGTGGAGAGGAGACAATGAATGTAGACTTTTTACTTATGGAACTTGTTTTCCTTAGTTCCATTAGATAAGTCATTTTCCTCTGGAACTAAAAATATTTTTCAAAACATTTTGATTAACCAAACATGAGAAAATTGAAAAATATTTTTCAAAAAATGTTTTCCTCCATACCAAACACACCCTTAGAGAATCCTAATTTCGCATAAATGAAAAATTATTGACGGTTGGAATGATAGAAATTGATATGAGCTTAAATGGAGTGACATAGATAGTGAGGATTCATATAGCCGACACCATCCAATGAAGCGTAGTTGATGTTGTTCTTGGAATGAGAGTGACTCAAATATAGCTGAATGGATGTAGATGATTCATATAGTCGACCTTAGAGTGTCTTTCTTATTGAAAATGGAGATTGAGTCTTGCTTCCTTATTAATCATCTATTTCTTGCTTCCATTAATTTACATATGTTATTTCTCCTTGTAATTGTTCACCCTTCACTGTTTTATGTCTTTGTATTGAAGAATCCTCTAATTCCTGTTCCCTTCTAACTAATAGCCTTAGTACTAGTTCTAGAAGGTTGTTTTATTAAATAGAAAACTTTCAAGTCAGTCATTTATAGTCAAAACTTGTTCAA
Source organism: Anisodus tanguticus (assembly GCA_034509755.1). NCBI lineage: Eukaryota > Viridiplantae > Streptophyta > Magnoliopsida > Solanales > Solanaceae > Anisodus > Anisodus tanguticus. The sequence continues at coordinate 18,045,645 of CM067540.1, forward strand.
ACTGCGCTTTGTGTAATGTTGCAACAAACACAAGCTTAATTTGGCTATTGTTATTTATTATTTGATGTGCTGTAGATCGTATTTGCAGAGAAATGAACTGTTCATATCCCAATTTATGAATAGTAGATTAGTTTGGGTAATTTTCTTTGAGAACCTTTTTCTGTTGTATCTTAAGTACTGAAGAAATTAAATAAAAGAATGTTTCAGATCTAATGCATGGACTATGCCTTTGAAATGAACAGTGTCTATAGCTGTTGTTTCCTTGGTTCAACGTGTACTGTTTTAAGAAAGCAAAACTTTGAAGGAGTGAAAAGGAAACTCTTCATTGACGTGTTCCAATCTTAAGGGCTATCTAAAAGGTTGTTTCTCTGGCTAAAACCAGCCAACTTAAGGTTATACTGAAGGAAATTGTAGAAATCTAAGTTGCTCGGACTCTCCAAAATGGCTACCGCACCCGTGTCGGATCCTCCAAAATTGCAGCTAAACAAGTTTGCAAGAGTTCTTCTGTTCAAGATAATTTCTATTTAAATACTCAACACCCATTTTGGTATGAAAAAAGCACTTGCATTATTTGTTTCATTTAGTTATTTTGAGTGAGTAGTTGATATTTCACTGAATTGAATTGTTTTGGACTATTAGCTGTCAAGTTTGAGTATTGCCTTCTCGTTTTCGTTAGCTTTAGTTTGATGTTGTCTAGAACTGCCAGAGATTTTTTACTTTTGATGGTTCAATTTAATCGAGGTTACATCTTTGCAGGTTGTTAAGAGTTTACTGGAAAGGTATGGCCTTATCAACTCCAGAGACAACCAAGGAAACACTGCACTGCATGTAGCTGCTTATAGGGGTTACTTAGCAGTGGTGAAAGTTCTTATATCTGTCTCTCCTTCATCTACCGTGTTGAGAAACAATTACGGAGACACATTCCTTCACATGTCTGTAGCTGGTTTTCGGACACCAAGTTTCCGTAGGCTGGATCGACAGATGGAGTTAATGAAGCAGTTGGTACGTGGAAAATTTTTGGAGATCGAAGACATTATTAATATCAGGAACAATGATGGTCGGACTGCTCTTCACTTGGCTGTAATCGAGAACATTCAGACTGATGTTGTGGAACTCCTCATGACTGCATTTTCAATAAATTTAAATATCCGTGATGCTGATGGAAATACCCCACTGGATCTCCTCAAGCAACGCCCACAATCTGCATCTTCTGAGATATTGATTAAGCGCCTCATTTCAGCTGGAGGAATTTCCAATTGCCAAGACCATATGACAAGAACTGTTCTAGCTTCCCACCTGAGGATGCAGGGTATTGGCGGCAGTCCTGGTGCCTCTTTTAGGATCCCTGACGCTGAAATATTTCTGTATGCTGGCATTGATAATGCGTCTGATGCAAATAGTGATTGTGCGAGCACAGAAATCGCTTCGTGCTGGGATGAACCGAGTCCTTGCCATTCTGCTGCAGGGTCGAACTCATCAAGCAAGCTGGGCTCAGTTAACAGTGCTGCTAGACGCTTAAAGTTTCTTCTACGATGGAAAAAGAAGAAAGAACGAAAAGCGGAGACCGCTGGCATGGAAGACAATATGTCTGTAGAATCTTACAGATTGTATGACCAGCCAATTCCTCTACGACAAAGATTTTCGAGGATGTCATCACTTCCAAACAGCAAAAGAGTGCTCCCAGTCCAAAATTGTCTGCCAAGTCCATCTACCAAAAAGAAATTTGCAGCTGGACTGATGCACGGCGTTATCCAAATGACACCACAGTCGTCTTGTGGATCACCATCAAGTGCTTATTCTGAATCTTCCTGGTCATCTCCAGTGGTTGTCAACAAAGAGAAGAGGATGGATTTTGGCAATGTGAGTGGAGGATCCTCTAGCTTAAATATGTCAAACAGTAGGGAAAAACCGAAACTGACACGTAAGCATGGCTCCTTCAACATGAAGTTAATGAATCAGTACTTCTGTTTCGGCGCTCAAGGCCTGGCTGTTGAAAGTTCTGTTAATTGTACACAAGAAGATCAACATCACAGGCATCCAGTGGTAGCATGAGTTCCACTGCTGCATTTATACTATAGTTAAGTCAGTGGACGTATCCATCCTGTGTATAGTTTGGGATAATACATGGTCCAAGTATTACCAGCTTTTTGGCACAACATATTGAAAATATGTATGGTGCTTGTAGTACACTATTTTTGCTGCAGTATTGGATGGTCCAATCCTTTTTGTCTTGTTATCTTGTCTGTAATTTAGGTGTGCTCTGAAATTAGAATTTAAAGCAAATATTTTTAATTTCTACTCAAATAAAAGAGCAATGGAAAAGCATGTAATATCTTTTGGGACAACTTGATCCATAACTAGTTTGAAAAGAATGTAAGTAGGAGCCATTATTCTATTTCATTTCTAAATTTGTCTTTCACTAGGAGTTTTTGATGTACTCTTTTCAATACTGGAGAAGCAAGAAGCTTTCCTATAGTTTTTCACTTTTCTAAATCACAAGAATGCTGAAAATTTCTTACTAATCAAGCTATTCTGAGCAGAGAGAGACAGATCCATGATTTAAAGGTAATAGATTGAAATAAGTATAATCTATACTATTTTTAACATACTAGTTTCTTGACACGTATGTTACACATGTATGGTGAATCAGATAGTTCACTGTTTCATACAATATTAATATTCTTAAAAGAAATCTTTGAATTATTTCCTTGCATTAAATGGAACATATTATTTCGTCTTCCGGATATTATGTACAAATTACTCGATAAACGCCTCTTCTAGCCGCAACAATGATAGCCTATAAACATTAGTTATTACTCCATTTGTCTCAATGCATGTGATACACTTTATTTTTTAGTTTGTCCCCAAAAAAATGATACATTTCTATATTTAGAAATAATTTAGCTTAAAAGTTTTCCTTTTACCCTTAGTGAAATAATTTACAGCCACACAAATATCTATGACTTGTTTTAGACCACAAATTTCAAAAGTCTTCTTCTGTTTTTTAAGGGGAAAAGGGTCAAATATACCCCTCTACTTTAATCTATTAGTCAACTTTGTCATCCGCTAGCGAAAGTAGTCAAATATACCCCTTCCGTTACAAGTTGAGGTTAAATATACCACTACCATTAGCAAAATATTCAATAACACCATTTTAAAAAAAAAAAACATATTCTGGAAAACTGATTTTTTTAATTAAAAAATCTGTAAAAAAAAATAAAGTGTCCTAAAAATATTTTTTTAAAAACAAGATTAATTTTAAAAAGAAATCTGAAAAAACTGATTTAAAAAAAATACATTTTCAGATTTTTTTAATAAAAAATCCAATTTTCCAGATTTGTTTTTTTTTAAAAAGAAAATGAGTTTTATAAAATCAAGAAAAAATTATATTTTTAATAAAAGCCATTTTTTTCAGATTGTTTTTAAAAACATTGTCATATAGGCACCACATAGAATAAGTTAAATGATACATGTCACCCAATTATACACATTATATAGGGATATACACACTAATACACCTCATTTTTAACATATTATATAGGTATTTAACTTATTCTATGTGGTGTCTGCGTGATAATCTTTTTAAAAACAATTTAGAAAATTGATTTTTCTAATTAAAACCAATCTGGAATAAATGATTAATTTCTTGATTTTATAAGACTCATTTTAAAAAAAATAATCTGGAAAATTGGATTTTCTAATTAAAAATCTGCATTTTTTAAAATAAGTTTTTTCAGATTTATTTTTAAAATTAATCCAGTTTTTTTAAAAAAAAATTGGACACTTTATTTTTTTTTAAAATACTTTACAATTTTCTAGATTAAAAATTATTTTCCAGATTTTTTAATTAAAAAATCCAATTTTCCAAAATATTTTTTTAAAAGGGTATTTTTGAATACTTTGCTAACGGTAGGGATAAATTTGGCCCCAACTTCTAACGGAAGGGGTATATTTGACTACTTTCGCTAATGGAGGGCAAAGTTGACTAATAAACTAAAGTAGATGGTATATTTGACCCTTTTCCCTTTTTTAAATTTCATTCTTAGTCAAATTATATCACATAAATTGGGACGAATGAAGTATTTACTAATGTACTCCAATTTCAATAAGAATATAAGTTTGTGAATGGAATGGTTGTGATGGTTAATGAAGGAATATGAAGCTTGGCTTCAAGGTTGTTTGTAGCATCAATTTTTTTATAAGTACGATATTTATGTTTTTTTTTTTAAAACTTTTTAGCAGCGATGGACTACACTAAGCGGTGCATGTTCCAGGGAATACCAGTAATTTTTTCTTAATCCGGTTTGGACATGATTTAAAATCATGATATGAAATCTCAAATCAGGATGATTTGAAGTGAAAGTTTTGTTTGGACATGCAATTTAAATTTCTTAAATTGTATTTTTTCTCATAAACATAAAAATCCCACAAGATGTGAAACCATCAAAACTTCCTCAATTCTTATACAATCTTACCAAATAGGCAAATCAAAGTAATAACAAAGTTAATACGCTACTAGAAGACCTTTCTAAAAAGTACAACATCTATTGATTGAATTTTAGTTCATTAAAAAGAAAAATTAAACATGAGTTGTAGAAGTAAATTTAGTTGATAAATGATTGGTAAGAGTAAATTTTGTTGTAAATATGCTACCAACTTGCAGATCCTTTTAATATTTGATACAAATGGTTGATAAATATAGTTGGTAAATATATATACCAACTTATGGATCTTTTTTTACAAAACATATATTTATGGGTCAAGTGTGACATTTTAAAAAATTGAAATCATGATTTGAAATCCCAAATGATGCTTTTTAGAGAATTTAGAATTTAAAATCATGATATGAAGTTGAATTTTTGTGCTAATTTCATAAACTAACGCACAGTAATTGTATTGGAAAATTTAGTAAACGTATAACAATATTTAGATGGGAACCCAATAAAAAGATGGCTGACTGATTCAGTGGCAAAGGAAGCGTATCAGCGCCAATAAATGCAGGATCAAATTCCCCGTGGGGCATTTTTCACTTATTAAACTCATTTTTGTATTCCAAAGTACCTGTATCGGGTATAGAGCGCACCCGGAGGAATCAACATACTCGGAGAAGCCTTACAGTTGTTCCTTACTTCCACCAACTTGGGTCACATCCGTCAGTCTCGATCAGAGTGTCGCTGTACGTATGAACGTTGGGACGTCAGCTAGGTCACGTCACCCATATTCTAAGGGTAGAAAAGTCTCACCTTGGCTTATATATGGGTAGATTAGGAAGGAAGAAAATGGATCTTGCTCACTTTGTAACACTAACATTACTTTTTTCTCTAAGACAATATTTTTTCTCTCTCAAAGCAATATACACGGAGATCCATTGTTTACTTACTTTTCCTACTTGAATACTAGCTTGCTTATTTTTCTTGTAGTACTTATCACATTCATTTTTATCACTTAAACCGGACTCGTTAAGGAGTTTCCCGAATCGGATACAACTCACTTGTCTTCAAACACTATAAAACAAATCTCTAATTGATTTTCTGGTTAGAACCGTTTTAACCGGAAAATAGTTTGGCGCTGTCTGTGGGGATAGACAGTTGTGGTGTTGTCCTGATTTTTCACCTGAGACTCTCAAGCTTACGCCTATTCAGAACTATTCCGTTACTTAACTCCCGATCATGAGTGAACCAACTAACAACACATCAGAGAGCAGTGTTCCACTCGAAACAAGAGACCAACAAGGGTCGCAACCAACAAATCTACGGAGCTCTAACAGGGAGAATCTTTCGGAGTTAGATGCACGAGAAGAAAGGGAAGAGGCAGTAACGCTCCCAGGAGAGGTCCCCAACAACCTCCCGAATGAGGAAAATGAACAAAATCATTCAATAGAAAGCAGGGAGATACAACACAAATGGTGTTATTCTAAGAAAAGGAAAACACGTCTTCACTCTAAAGTGGAGGGGATGTACAAAGAAGGATTTCCTTCGGAATTGGCTTTGGCCGCAGTCTTGACATCAAACATCGCGATGATGGAGCTCATGTAAAAGCTTATAAACTTCCAATCCGGGACAACATCGGGTAGCCGCCCATCAAACAACCCGGAGGTTGTAGGCGAAGGTGGAACCAACTATACCAGATGCAGACTTGGCAAGGCTAGGCATGCTAGAAAAGGAGCTCCACGAGCGAATGAGCCAGATACCAGGGCCCCTCCTATCTTAAAGGGAGCAGGAGCAAGGAAGTATGGAAAAATATCATAGATATTGAATGCGTCTCCAAATCCCATCCCGAAGAAGTTCAAAATGTCGGACATACCCAAATACGACGGAACCACGGACCCGGAGGAGCATATTGTAGGCTTTGAAGCAGCTATCACCTAAAACAACATGAAATCCAATCAGTCATGCTGAAGAATTTCAGTCAAACGCTCACAAAGGGAGCACTTTCTTAGTATACTCTTTTACGTGAAAATTCTATTGATTCTTTTGCTGCTCTTGCAGATATGCTCATGAAAGCCCATGCGGGGGCCCGAAGGGTCAAAACACACAAAGAAGACATCTTCACTATAAAGCAAAGAAAGGATGAGTTTCTCCGCAGCTACGTGGAATGATTCTAGCGGGAGAGGATGATGATGCCCACTATTCCTGAACACTGGGCCGCCGGGACATACGCAGACGGTTTGAACGCCAATAGCTCGGATGCTTCAAGAAATTTGAAGGAAATCTTGAGAGAGTTCCTAGCCAAAATCTTGGAATGAAGTGAACAATAGGTACACGACCAAAATGAGGATATAAAATGACCTCAGAGCTGACACGCAGATTAAGGTTAGGTGTAGGCCGCAAGATAAACCCAGAAACGCTCCCCCATTCAGGTAGATAGACCCAATGGGTTGGTACAAGCCGTACTAAACTCCACCTTTAGAGGAGTGAGGGAAGGACACACAGGTAGCGATATGACCAAGGTTAACCCAGGAAAGACAACGAAAGATCACAAAAGAAGTTGACAAATGAGTCAGGTCCACCAAGCGTGGCGTTTTACAATTTTAATGTGGAGGTTGGAGAATTGTTCATAGGAATGAAAATATGAAGTAAGCAAGATTTTTAGTAGCAACATGATCCAACCCAAATAAGCGGGATGTGGAATTTTGGTGTGAGTTTCACGGAATCCCGGGGCACTCAACTGAAGACTGCAAACATCTGTGCTACGAGGTGGCAAATCTGTTGAGAAGAGGACAACTAAAGGAGTTATTCAGTAGACGGTCCAAATATTCATGAGAAAATGGAAGTGGGACTTTGCGAGAACATCCGGCGCAACTGGGCATGATCAACATGATTACCGAGAGGGAAATAATCAGAGAGGTCACTCAAGGGCCACAAGACGGGGATTGGGTGATTGTGGTGATCAAGATCTTAACCAGATTTAACATGTCCAGCAAAATAACCCGGGAACAAATCGAGCTGACCACCCATGTGAACGGGATTTCTTTGAAGTCCTTATTCGATGTCCTTGATGGAGAAATGCCCATAACTTGGTGATCGGAAGATCTTGGATGTATGCCATGAAGGCGATCCCTTCTACTTTTCATCAGGTCGTAAAGTTCCCGACGCCGTGGGGGATCGTTGAAATCCGGGGAAAATTAGAACATGATCAGGAGAACGTGACCCTGGTGACTACAAAATACAAACAGGCTAGAAATGAAATCTAGCAATTACAGACGTCTGACCCCGATATCCAACCAACGGTCGGATGCAAATATGAGCATACAAAAAGCCCACCCATGAGGAATTACTAGATCGGATTCCCAGGGGATTTATCGCGCCAGAAGAAATAGACGCAAGGAAAATCACAACAGAGGACCATGAGTTGAACGCTTGTCATCCGGACTTTTCTAAAGAGCAGGTATACCTGGGCTCGGGCATAGATCCCAAGTTTATGGAAAAGTTACTTAAATTTCTAACAGATAACATGGAAAGCTTCACTTGATCGTTGTTGGAAATTACAAGTGTTCCCCTGGAGTTAGCCACTCATAAGCTAAGCGTGAACCCGAATTGTCAGCCCATTAAGAGAAAAATACATCTGGTGTCGGCTAAACGTAGCAAATTCATCAAAGAAGAAGTAGCTCAACTCGTCAAATTGGGAGTCATTCGAGAGGTGATGCATCCTGATTGGATGGCTAATGTAGTGGTACTTCCTAAAAAGCCTAATACTTTCCAAACATGTTTAGATTTGAAAGAACTGAAAAAGGCATGTATGAGGAACTCATACCCATGCCCCTCTTGGACAACATTGTCGATGCGGTGGCTGGACACGAATTACTCAGCTTCATGGACATTGTCTCAAGGTTTGACCAAATACGGTTGGACCTGACGGACCAGGAAAAGACTTCATTCATCATAGAGCATGGAACCTACTGCTATAATGTCATGCCCTTTGGCTTGAAGAACGTAGGGATTACTTTCCACCAGTTGACCAATCAGATGTTCCGACATCAGTTGGGTCAGAGTGTGGAGGTCTATTTGGATGACATAATTGTTAAGTCCTTAGAAAATAGAGGAACATATAAGACATTTACAGGAAATATTCGAGGTTCTGCATAAATACAACCTGAAGCTAAACCCAGAGAAGTGTGTTTTTGGAGTAGGCTTAGGGTTCATAGTATCCAACAGAGGCATTGAGGCCAATTCAGATCATATACAAGCACTCGAACAGATACAAGACATACTTGACAAAGCCATAGAGGTACAATGATTGACTTGGAAAATAACCTCACTGGGGAGATTTATATCAAGTTAGTCCGAACGATGCCAAAAATTCTTCAGCGTTCTAAAAAAGAAAAAATACTACGAGTGAAGCCCAGAATGTTAACATGCACTAAGAGACTTGAAGATGTACTTATCAAACACACCGCTGCTTGCGAGGCCAGAGGTAAGGGAGACTCTGCTGATTTATTTAGTGGTTTCTGAGATGGCGGTAAGTGTTGTGCTAGTCTAAGAGGAGAAAGGTACCCAATCACCTGTCTATTATACCAGTAAGGCCTATTTGAGGCCAAAATATGTTACCCTCATCTTGAAAAAACTGGCCCTGGCTCTAATAGTCGCGGTCTGGAAACTAAGACCATACTTTACATGCCATCCCATATGTATAATAACAACCTTCCCACTGAGGAACATCTTTCACAAACTCAAACTTTTAGGCAAGCTAGCAAATTGGTCAATTCAAAATATGCGGGTACAATATTACTTATCATCCCCAGACTGCTATCACGTCACAAGCCTTAGCTAACTTTGTGGCTGACTATAGTTCGGTCATGATACCCTGTGCCTAAAAAGAAGCAATTCGGGAATCTGAGACCGCATCCAGAGAATGGGTCCTGTATATGGATGAGGCTGTAAATGAAGAATGCATAGGGTTAGGGATTGTCCTGGTTACCCCATCGGGGGAAACAATCAGAAAGGCTATTAAATATGTATCTTTAACTAATAATGAGGCCGCAATATGTTACGCCCCATAGTTTCACACTCGAATGAGAGTATAGTTAGCCGACTTGAGTCGTGAGAACTTTAGGTCATTTATGAGGGCTCGTATGATGTATAAGGATGTTAAGGAATGAGTTTGGAAGGTTGGAATTCAATAGGACTAAAGGAAGTACAACTCGATGAAGATTGATGAAGTTTTAATGATACATTATGCATTTTGTGTCGCGGATGCCATTCCACCTTGAAAATGTGGTTGTGGATTAGAGCCCCTCTTTAGACCGCCTTACTTCCACCATATGCGGCTGCATATAGGACTATGCCGCCGCATATAGGCATATATGATGCATATGAGGCCACATATGTGAGGCGGTTGGGTGGATATTTAAGCCCCAAAGTCGGCCGAATGAAACCCTTATCTCATTTTCGATCATTGAGCTCCCAAAACACTCTTAAATATTTCCCAAAACCCTTTCTACCATTGAAGAACATTCCTACTTGTATCCAAGGTAATTTCTCTTTCTAATGATCAAAAACACCTCGAAATTTTTGTTAACTAGCTCGGCAAAGTTGCGGACTACTTTGAGATTGAGTAGAAGGTTGTTGTAGAGAGCTTCTTTGCTAGTTAAGGTAAGGTTTAATCCCTTATTTGTGTTCTTTAGCTTCTATTAACTTGGCTTGATTGATTGTTTGAAGTAACTTGGGAATTTTGGGAGTTTGGTGAATATGATCTTGAAGAAACATCTCCTGTGATATGAAGTTATGTCAACTTGTTGTTTTATATTGTTGTTTGAGATTAAGAGTAAATATTGGTGTTGAATCATGTTGGTGATGTTGTGAAGTTGAGGAAAGGAGTTAGGGAAGATGATGGTGTTAATTTAAATAAGAATCCATGGTGGAGTAACTTTAGAACATCATGTACGCAAGTTGTTCGATGAAGTGCTTAAGTGAAATCTCTTATGAAATATGAGCTCGATATTGACGTAATTCCCTTATTTAATGTAGATAATCATCCATAGAAGGTGCGAGGGTTCGTGTGACGTATCTAGCTTCACCGACAAGGTATGTAGGACAACTTTCTTTCTTGGCATGACTAGGCGTAACATTTCTTTAAATAGCATCCCATATTGTGAAATCAATTAACGATAAGCCCTATTTGATAAATTGATCCTAATCCTTGGGTGTTTCTAGTCCCTAGCCTCTCTTGGATTCTATATGTTTCAAATTGGCCGTATTGAGGTTCCTGAACGTAGCGCCAATAACAATAATCAGAGAATAATGACGATAGGTCACTCTGGCTCTGCTTGTGATATCCTTTGATGTCTTTCTTGCATTGCACTTATTTAGATCTATTTTCTTACTGAGTCGTGCTATATTTGGCCGAGTACGACACTTATATATGTATGCCACTACAGTTGGTTTTGATATTATTGAGTCTCATATCTGGGCAGGGTACGACTGAGTCCTCTTCGAGGCCGGGTATGCTATATTATGATATGAATTACCCCACAGAGCAGCTTGATATTATATTATATAGCCCCTGTGAGTGGATTGATTTACAGAAATGCATATATATATATATATATATATATATATATATATATATATATACTTGTGAGACGGTATGCCCTCATACGCTTCTTGTGAGTTTTAGGTTGACTTCTGGTTTCTATATCTCTTATGTTATATCTTATGTTTTTATATGTTATCTTTCTTACATATTCAGTACATATTTCGTACTGATGCCCCTATTGTTGGGAACTTTGTTCATGCCCGTAGGTACAGATAAACAGAGCGACGCTCCTCCTCAGTAGGTTGCCTGTTGAGCTGTGATTATCGCACTCCTCGGAGTTGCTATACCGAAGTATTTAGGTGCCATTGTATATATTACTAGCATTTTGGGTATGGCGGGGCCCTTTCCTGACCTATTGAAGTATTATGTCACTCATAGAGGCTTGCAGACTTATGTATAGTAGGTGTATGTATGTCATGGCCTTGTCGGCACCTTTTATTAGTAATTTACTCTTCTTATGGCCTTGTCGACCTTAGTTATCTATATATATATATCATGTTGAGTCTCTTCTGTGTGCAGGTTATCATACATTCTTGACTTATACGGTTATATGGAGGCTTTGTCGGCCGACGTTTTGTATTATAGGTTCTCGATACTATAGTGGTTCGCTCAGGCCTTCGGGTGCTGGGTGCTGACCCCCCTCCCCAAGGTTGGGGTATGACAAACTTGGTATTAGAGTAGGTCTGTCCTAGCGTGTCTGTATGTCGTATCTAGTAGAGTCTTGTTTATGGGTGTGTTGTGCACCACAGTTATAAGGATGATTACTTTTCTTCTTGATCTAGCTCGTACGATAGCGTTGAATCATAAGTGTCCACTCTTAATCTTCATATTGTTTATGTTTTCAGCTATGTGTACTACTACTAAACGACAGAAGACTTTGTGGAGGTTAGATAAAGAGGCAGGAGAAGGTACCAGTCAGGTACCACCCGCTGACCTAGGAAGATATGAGCATCGAGATTAGGTTGTATTTTGGGCCTTGAGGACTCCACCCCCACCACTACCTCTATAGGGGCAGAGCGAATTTGATGTACCTCCAGTTCCTCCCCCGGTTGCCCCTGATTAGGATCTAGATATGAGGAGTGTGGTGCAAATGTTGACCCGAATTGTGGCCTCTCAGGCCCAACGTCAGCTTTTCGGTGTTACTAATAGGGTTGTGAGTGCGAGAGTTCAGGACTTCATGAACCTAGACCCTTCAGTATTTATAGAGATAGATCCTAATGTCGACCCATAAAATCTTTTAGATTGGATGCAACAGACCTTACGAGTTATGCACACTACAAAAGTTGAGTCAGGAGAGTTGGCTTCCTATAGGTTGCATGATGTTGCCGTGACCTGGTTTGAGACTTGGTAGCATACTCGGGGCCCTAGAAGCTGGATGGAGGGAGTTCTATGAGGCGTTCTTACAACAGTTTTGTCACGACCCGACCCGACGGGCCGCGACTAACTGCCCTAATGACGTTATTACACTAACATGTCACACATAATCCAACTAACACTTGATGAGTCTGAAATTCGGCAGCATAACGCTGCAATAACAACATATGCCAGGGTAGACGAGCCGACAAGGCCTACACAAATGACTTCAGCAAAGAACACAAACAATGAAGATTGCTAAGAGAATGATTGCTTATCAGGAAAACTGATATCTTTGTGGTGTTGCATACTTGTATGTATATTGTGGGCATTTCTGTTCATCTATAGAATTGAGCCAAAGGCCTCAATTTATAGGTGTGCAAGATGGCCTTTCAAATGCCCCATAATGGCATTCAATTGCCATGTAATGGATGACATTTAATCCCCAAGTAATGTAGCAACATAATGGTCCAAGTAATGGCCATTATTGGGTGGATTCAATGCCATTGAAACCACCTCAACAGCCAAACTTTTGGGATTCCGTCGAGCAAACACTGCTTAGGAAGCGTCGCGGCGCCGCGACTCAGCTTACGAGGCGCCACGGCGCTCCGGCGCCACGGCCTAGTTTGAGCGGCGCCGTGGCCCTTCTCGGCTTCGCGGCTCTTTTCGACCCGTACCATCTTACACTTCGCACAATCCTTCCTTCGTTTACCGACGTGGAACACTTGTTATTTAGCCAATAACCGTTCATCATTCTATGTCTCAAACATTTCACTTACGTATCAATATCTCTTTCATTAACGAGATTTACGATACTTGGCACTAAGATTGCACGTGTGTGAAAATGACATTTCCGACGTGCGGGGCCCCAATTGTTCGAGTCATAAATAATGGGATAAACTTAATTCCACATTAGTAAACTTTCAACAGAGAGTGATACTACCACATTAAAACAGAGAAATTAAGGTTTCCTTCATAGGATGTAGTTTCATTCTTTGTTGCTTAAATAAATAGCCTAGCCCGAACTTTACCATGTCTCCTCTCGCTTTATTATAATAATATTGTATAGTGGCACTATTAATATTCTTGAACAACTAAACGCATAATAGTTGCCCCTCTTATAGAACTTGAGTGGTAACTAAACTCATATAGTCGCAACTTCACTACAAGGAACTTGATTAATTTTGTAAGCAGAATTTTTGTCCTAAGATATTTTAACGGTGTAATTATGAGAGTAATCTTGTATTAGGAAATTGATCTGATTTTATTAGAGAGATCTTGTACATGTGTAATTATGGGAGTAGTCTTGTATTAGGAAAATGTATATTTGATTTCCGTAATTATAGGCTAGGTTTACTATTGTATATCATGTATATAAACCCTTTACATTAATGAAAATGATCAAGGAATTATTCTCTCTCATGGTATCAGCAGTCTATGAAAAACTTTTCCTTCTCCAAAAATAATACTCATTCCATCGCCCTATTCGAAAACCTAATTCTCGGCCGTCGGCCGTACCCCAACATCCCTTCAATTTTTTTTCTTAATCCCTAATTCCCCTCTTGTTTTCCATCATGTCTACCACAATTAATACATTTTATCCTGCCCTTACAATCTCCAATATCAAGAACAACATCCCTATCGTTCTTGAGATGGAAAACATCTAATACGCGACGTGGGCAAAACTATTTAAAACTCACACACGGTCTAATAGAGTCCTCCATCACATCTTCAAACCGAAAAAAGGTAAGCAGAAGGTGCCTTCCACATATGATGAAATCGAGTTGTGGGCAACTATTGATGCTACTCCCCTCCAATAGATCTATTCCACCATCTCTATGAACTTCTTATAGACAATTATCGAACCCGACGCCACGGCAATGAAAGCTTGGAATAGGTTGCGTAATGTATTTCAAGATAACAAAAATTATCTTGCCGTAACCCTTGAAAAGGAATTCTCTCACATAAATATGGAGGATTTTCCGAATGTCTCAGCCTATTGTCAAAGGCTCAAGAAGTTGTCGAATCAACTCAAGAACTTTGGCGCGCCCGTCACAAACGATCGTCTCACTATTTAGATGGTTGCAGGCCTCTCCGAGGCGTATAATGAAGTTGACACTCTTATTCGTCAAAGCAATGCTCTCCCGCCGTTCTACCATAAACATTTTATGCTCACATTAGAAGAAGCGGGGTTGGCTAAAAAGGGGGCAATTGGAGCCAATTCTGCCATGATAGTGGCCACATCACGCGACACTGATGACCCTCACTCCTTCTCGGAAAATTCTAGACAAAACCGTAGCAATAGTGGCGGCAAAAAATGACTAAAATGGAAAAAATAGTGGCAAAAACCACGGCGGTGGCGGCGGTGGTGGAAGTGGCGGAGGACAGGGTAGCGGCAGTTTCCAGCAAGAGATTACTTCTTGAGCAGGTATTCTCCCACATCCATATGAAATATTTCCCAAATGTTTCAGCTTACTGCAAAAGGTTGAAATAATTGGCGGACCAACTCCGCAACGTTGGTGCGCCCGTTACCAACGATAGTCTTGTCCTTCAAATGGTTGCACGCCTATCTGAGGCCTATAGTGGCGTCGGTACGCTTCTTCATCAAAGCAGTCCTCTTCCGCAGTTTTATCAGGCCCGTTCCATGCTCACGCTCGAAGAAGCAGGCTTGGCTAAGAAAGTGGCCACTGTGCCTCTTCCGTCGTCATGGTGACCACGACCGATTTTTATCCCTCCGTCTCCAATAATTTCAGCCAAAACCGCAATAACGGTGGCTATAAAAAAGCTCAGAATCGCAAAAATAATGGTAAAACTTGTGGTGGAAACCGAGGTGGACATAACGGGGGTGGAAATGGGCCTCGGGACAGTGGGCCGCAAGCCAACTGGCCACAACCCTGGGGTCCATGGCTGTGGAACTGGGCCAGTGGGCCTAGGCCCAACAACCCCTATTACCCGTCAACTTCTTTACCGTGAAACTAGGCCCAAAATCGCAACAACAACAGACCCAATTTTTTGGGTCAACGGTGCTACCCGAGAAGCATTTCTGGGCTATGGAAATAAGCGAGTGTGCTTGGGCCTCGGCCTCCGCAGGCCCACCATGCAGCGGGGCCCACCCCAACTGACATTGAAGTCACAATGCACACTCTTGGATTAAATCCCCCGGACATAAATTGGTACATGGACACCGTAGCCACTACTCACATGATGTTCGGCCAAGGTACTCTCTCATCTTATTCCAATTTGAGTAACAATCGTGGCATAATTGTTGGTAATGGCAACTCAATTCCAATTCGTGGTTACGATCATAAAACTTTGTCTCCCCCCCCCCATCCACCTCTTGTCTTGAAAAATGCCCTTCATGCCCCTAACTTAATTAAAAATTTGGCTTCTGTCCGTAAATTCACCACTAATAATTGGGTTTCTGTTGATTTTTATCCTTTTGGGTTTTCTGTGAAGGATTTTAAAACGGGGATTCCTCTCATGAGATGTGATAGTAGGGGAGATCTTTATCCTCTCACGGCCGCATCTGGTCTCTCAAGTCAAGCCTTGCCATATACTTTTGCAACTCTCGCTCCTTCCTTATGGTATGCACGTTTGGTTCACCCTGGGTCGTCTATTGTTTCTTCCTTACATAAATATAATTTTATTTCTTGTAAGGGTACGCGTAGTACTCCAATTTTTCAATCTTGTCCTCTAGGAAAACTTGTTAGATTACCATTTGTAGACTCTACTTCTCGTACTTTAATGTCATTTGATATTATTCATAGCGATTTATGGACATCTCTTGTTCTCAGTTCTTTGGGCCATCGTTATTATGTTCTATTTTTGGATGAGTATTCTGATTTTTATGGACTTTTCCGTTAGCGAAAAGTCTCAAGTGTTTTCCATTTTTTTAAAATTTAGAGCATTCATCCGTACCCAGTTCGAACGGGAAATCAAAAATATTCAATGTAATAATGGAATAAATTTTCTTTTCTCTTGTCCTCATACGTCCTCACAAAATGAGAAAGCCGAACGCAAAATTCGTACCATTAATAATATTGTCCGCACTTTATTGGTCCATGCTTCTGGACCGCCTTTCTTTTGGCATCATGTTCTACAAATGACTACTTATCTCCTTAACATACTTCCTACCAAAGGATTGTCATATTCGTCCCCTCTTCAAATCCTCTATAATAAGGCCCCTTCGTATTCACATCATAGGGTCTTTGGGTGCTTATGTTATCCCCTATTTCCGTCAACTACAATTAACAAACTTCAAGCCCGCTCTACCCCCTGTGTGTTTTTGGGTTATCCGTCGAATCATCATGGTTACAAGTGTTTTGATTTGTAGTCTAATAAAATCATCATTAGTCACCATGTTATTTTCGATGAAACTCAATTTCCATTTGCTAAGGTAAGTAGTCCCGTGCCTAGTTCGTATAATTTTTTAGATGATGATGTCCCACCATATATTATGCAGCATCTGCTGGACCAATCCCGTGCCACTGTCCCGCCAGCAAGCCCACTGCCTGCAGGCCCACAGATGCCCCAACCTAGCCTAGTTTTGGTCCCGCCTGTGTCTGTCCAGTCTAGTGGGCCAGTGACCCAAACCATTACCGATTTGGCCACTACTCTGGTTACAGTTATAGGCTCTTGTACCAATGTTAGGCCAGCAGGCCCACTACCTGTTGGCCAGTCCGTCACCGGTCCCACTGTTTCCCAAAATCCACCTAATTTTCCCTCGAGTCATAGACCTGTTACTCGTAGTCAACGGGGTATTTTTAAACTAAAAAGACATTTTAATCTAAATTCTAATGTTCTTAAATCACCCCTACCCTGAAACCCATTTTCCGTTTTAAATGACCCGAATTGGAAAATGGCTATGACCGACGAATATAATGCTCTTATTGATAATCAGATGTGGGAGTTGGTTCATCGTCCTTCTAGTGTTAATATTATTCAGTCTATGTGGATTTTTACTTATAAAGAAAATTCTGACGGTTCTTTTGCGAGGCATAAGGCTCGTCTTGTAGGTGATGGTAAGACTCAACAGGTTGACGGGGACTGTGAGGAGACTATAAACATGTATCAGCCGTTGGGTTTTTGGGGTCCCAATTATCCACATCATGTCTGTTTGTTGAAGAAATCCTTATATGGACTTAAGCAGGCCCTACGGGCTTGGTATAAGCGGTTTGCTAACTATGTATTTACTATTGGGTTCTCGCACAGCAGGTCTGATAATTCTCTATTTGTTTATCGTCGTGGGACTTCCATGGCCTATATTCGGTTGTATGTGGATGATATTATTTTTATTGCCTCATCTAATGTTTTACGCCGGTCGATCATGACACTGCTCAATTCTGAGTTTGCTATGAAAGACTTGGGACCCTTGAGTTATTTCTTGGGTATTTCTGTCACTCATCATGCAGGGGGTTATTCTTGTCACAGAGAAAGTATACTGCTGAGATTATTGAGCGAGCTGGTATGTCCTCTTGTAAGTCTACTTCTATGCCAATTGACACTAAATCCAATCTAGGTGTTGCGACCGGCGTCCCATACGAGGACCCTACCCACTATCGTAGTCTTGCAGGGGTGCTTCAGTATCTCACTTTTACGCGACCAGATATTACGTATGCCGTGCAGCATGTATGTTTATTTATGCATGATCCTCTAATTGAGCACATGAATGCGCTCAAACGCATTATCCGCTACCTACAAGGCACTCTTGATTATGGCTTACATCTATATCTGTCGTCGATTTCTACACTTGTCTCTTACATAGATGTTGATTGAATGGTTGTTCGGACACCAGACCCTCTACGTCTGGTTATTATATATTTCTCGGTGATAACTTGGTCTCATGGTCTGCCAAACAGCAGTCTACCTTATCCCGCTCTAGTGCAGAGGCCGAGTATCGAGGGGTGACCAATGTGGTTTCTAAATCATGTTGGCTCCGTAATCTCCTCTTAGATCTTCACTTTCTAGTTCACAAAGCTACCTTGGTTTATTGTGATAATGTTAGTGTTGTATACCTTTCTGGAAATTCGCTTCAACATCAGCGTACTAAACATATTGAGATGGATACACATTTTGTTCGCGAAAAGGTAGCTCGTGGACAAGTACGCGTCCTGCATGTCCCTTCAGGTTTCAAATTGCAGACATTTTTACCAAGGGTCTTCCATCGGTTCTATTTGAAGATTTTAGGGAAAGTCTCAGCGTACGAAGACCGCCCTCTATGACTGCAGGGGTGTGATAAAACCCGTGATATACATAGGTTTGTATACCATGTATATCATGGTTTCACAATGCAATTTACCTAGTGTGAAACCGTGATATACACCGTATACATACCAGTGTATGTCACGGTTTTGTAGTCTTATTTAGTGTAACGTTATTGTGCCTTATTTAGTGTAATATTATTGTATTAAATTAGTATTGTACACTTACCATAATTATAGGATTCTTATGCAACTAGAATAGGGTTTTGGGAGTAGAATAGGAATAGGATTTTCCTATTATGAAAAATTGTAAATTGTATAAATACTCTTTCATTAATGAAAATAATCAAGGAATTATTTCTTTCAAATACAACAAACCAACAGTAGTAGAATAGGGACTCACAGAGTTATTGGTAGATATGTGTGAATTCATCTTTATCAAATATAGCATCTTGTCTAAGAAGTAAGTAATAGTAGTCCCCGGGGCATAGCTGGATGGCAAAGGAGGGGAACTTAAAATCCAGCTGGAGGCCTGCAGCGTGGGTTCGAACCTTGGTGGGAGCAATTTGCTCTCTTCTGGGGTAGGACCTTGTAGGTGATATTAGTTGCTCTATTCTCAAACCCTGGTCATTCAGGCACATCCCGCGATTTACTAGTAGTAGTGCTGAGGGACCGGGACTACTATCTTCAGAATTAGTTTAGCGTAAGCCGAGAAGCTGGATATCAAAATAAATAGTAGAGTAATAAGTCACGCGACAGCATCTTTCATCGGATATTCATGTTCTATATCTATTTCTATTACAAAAGTTTTTTTTTAGGAAACACGGATATTATTATATATTATAAATAGATAGAACATTACATAGCATCATGGGTGCTTGGAACAGCATCCAGATGAACCATCCTACTGAAATATTACCACACATACTCCTAGAGTTCTTGTCCCATAAGACATTTAGATTATCTTAGCTAGGATATTATTAGTAGTTACATTCATTGACTTAACAAAATAGGATAAACCTTGGCGGTCACTTGTAGGACATTTATTACAAAGCTTTTCGATATTGAAAGCGTGTCACGATATACACGGTCAAAACCGTGTATATAGTGTGTATATTTTGTATATTGCTTATCATAATTATTAGAGATTTTGTACATGTATAATTATGGTAGTAGTCTTGTATTAGGAAAAGGTAGTAGTAGGTAGATTTAATATTCATAATAAGATATTGTATATCATGTATATATACATTTTCATTAATGAAAATAATCAAGAGATTATTCTCTTTCATGGTATCAGAAGTCTAGGGCAAAATTTTCCTTCTCCAAACCCTTGCTTCCGCCGCCCTTACTCGGCATATCCTCGGCCGTCGGCCGACGATCCCCTCCCCTCCCTTCAAATTTTATCCAAATCCCTAATTCTCTTCTTGCTCTTCCATCATGTCTACCATAAAGAACACCTTTCATCCTGTCATTGCCGTCTCCAATATCAAAAATAACATTCCTCTTATTCTTGAGATGTAAAACGTCCAATACGCGACGTGGGCAGAACTGTTTAAAATTCACGCTCGGTCTAATAGAGTCCTTCATCACATCGTCCTATCGGGGACAGGAAATGAGAAGGTGCCTTCCACAGATGATGAAATTGAGATGTGGGTACCTCTTGATGTTACAGTCCTTCAATGGATCTATTCCACCATCTCTATGGACCTCTTACATACAATTATCAAACCTGATGCTACGATAATAGAATCTTGGAATAGGTTGCGTGATATATTCCAAGACAACAAAAATTCTCGTGTCGTGACCCTTGAGCAAGAATTCTCCCACATAAATATGGAAGATTTTCTGAATGTCTCTGCCTATTGTAAACGACTCAAGGAGTTGTTGAATCAACTCAAAAACGTTGGTGCGTCTGTCACTAATGATCGTCTTGTTCTTCCGATGGTTGCGGGCCTCTCCGAGGCGTATAATGGCATTGGGACTCACCTTCGTCAAAGTAATCCTATCCCGCCATTCTATAAAACACGTTCCATGCTCACCTTAAAAGAAGCAGGATTGGCTAAAAAGGCGGCTACCAGAGCCCATTCTACCATGATTGTGGCCACGTCTCGTGAAATTGATGACTCTTAATCGTTCTCCAAATATTATGGTCAAAACCATAACAACGAGGGTAGCAAAAAGGGTCAAAACCATGGAAAAAATCGTGGCAGCGGATGTGGCGGCGATAAGGGTGGAAGTCGCGGTGGCAGTAGCGGTAGTGGTGGCAGACTCGTAAGTGGTGGCGGCCAGCAGGGGACCTGGCCACTACACATGTGGTGACAGGCCTGGGCCGCTGGGCAGTGGCCCTGGGCCATGCCGTGGGCCAACGGGCAGTGGCCCATGCCGCCTTGCCCATTTCCTTCAGCTAATTGGGCCAGGTCCAACGTGGGCCAGCAGAGGCAGAAACCAACTGGGCCAGTGAACAATTTCTGGCAGTAGGCTGGCCTACTTGGGCCTCGGCCCCATCAGGCCTTCACTGCTGCCGGCCCAGCAGCGGCAGCCTTGACATACATGAATATCGAGGCAGCGATGCATACACTTGGATTAAATCCCCCGGATGCAAATTGGTACATGAACATTGGTGCAACTTCTCACATGACGTCCGCACCAGGTAATCTCTCGTCTTATTTCAATTGGAGAAAAATCATGGCATAATTGTTGGTAATGGTCAATCAATTCTAATTCGTGGTTATGGTCACACAAATTTATCTCGCGTGAACCCACCTCTCGCCTTGAAAAATGTCCTTAATGGTCCTCAATTAAAAATTTGGCGTCTGTTCAAAAATTTACAACTGATAATTGGGTTTTTGTTGACTTTGACCCTTTTGGATTTTTTGTGAAGGATATTTCGATGGAGATACCTCTAATGAGATGTGATAGTCAGGGTGAGCTTTATCCCATCACCACTTCCACCATCACCATCACTAATCAAGCCGCACCGTCAATGTTTACCGCCTTAGCACCTTCCTTATGGCATGCACGTTTGGGTCATCTAGGGGCATCTGTTATTTCCTTTCTTAAAAACAATAGTTTTATTGAGTGTAATATTACGCGTAGTACTAATGTTTGTCCTTCTTATCCGCTTGAAAAACATGTTAAATTACCATTTGTTGCTTCTAATTCTAGTACTTTGATGCCTTTTTATATCATTTATAGTGATTTGTGGACTTCTCCCGTTTTGAGCTCTTTGGGCCATCGTTATTATGTGTTATTTTGGATGATTATACTAATTTTTTGTGGACTTTTCCGTTGTCTAGTTTATTCCACTTTTCTATCCTTTCGAGCATTCATCCGTACCTAATTTGAACAGGAAATTAAAAACATTCAATGTGATAATGGGCCATTTCGGGAATTTTGTAATGTTAATTGCATATCTTTTCGGTTTTCTTGTCCTCATACGTTTTCACAAAATGGGAAAGTCGGGAGAAAAATTAGGACCATTAATAATATTGTTCGCACATTACTAGCCCATGCTTCCTTACCCCCTTCTTTTTGGCATCATGCTTTACACATGTCGACTTACATTCTTAACATACTCTCTAGCAAAGGATTAACATACCAGTCTCCCCTAAAAGTTCTTTATAATAGAGATCTTTCGTACTCTCATCTTAAGGTGTTTAGGTGTTTATGCTATCCTCGTTTTCCATCTACTACAATTAACAAACTTCAAGCCCGTTTTACCGCTTATGTGTTTTTGGGTTATCCGTCTAATCATCGTGGTTACAAGTATTTTGATTTATCCTCTACTAAAATCATAATTAGTCGCCATGTTATTTTTTATGAAACCCAATTTTTGTTTGCTAAATTGTGTAATTTTGTGTCTACTTCTTATAATTTTTTGGATGATAGGCTCTCACCGTATGTGGTCTACCATTTAGTCTGTTCCCTGCCTCGGGATCTGAACCAGCAGACCCGTGACCTAAATCAGCCGACAGGCCCACTGCTTGCTAGCCCAATTGTCCCGTGTCTAGTTTCTGTTTCTCGGTCAGTAGGCCCACTGCCTGCTGGCCCATCTCATATCCCTCCCGGTCCAACTTCTCGGCCAACAAGCCTTCTGCCTTCTGGCCTAATTAATTCACTTCCGGGTCCTGGTTCTCAGCCAGCAGGCACACTGCCTGCTGGCTCAATTCCTGCGTCCATCAGTCCAGTCCATCGGCCAGCAGGCCCACTGCCTGCTGGCCAGTCCCGAGATATTCACACACCGACCCAGGTTCAGTCCACTTCTATTCTGAGTCTAAGGCCCATTATTCATAGCCAACGAGGTATTTTTAAACCTAAACGATATTCTAATCTCAATTCTAATATCACTAAATCACCTCTACCACGTAACTCAGTGTCTTCCCTTCATGATTCGAATTGGAAAATGGTCATGGATGATGAATATAATGCTCTTATTAAAAATAAGATGTGGGAGTTGGTTTCCTGTCTGCCTGATGTTAATGTAATTCGTTCTATGTGGATGTTTACTCATAAGGAAAAATCTGATGGTTGTTTTGAGAGGCATAAGATCCGTCTTGTAGGTGATGGAAAAACTCAACAGGTTGACGTAGATTATAGAGAAATATTTAGTCTGATGGTCAAACCGGCAACTATTTGCATTGTACTCAGTCTGGCTCTATCGAAAGCATAGCCCATTCATCAGCTGGATGTGAAAAATGTTTTCTTACATGGTGATCTCAAAGAAATAGTATACATGTATCAACCTTTGGGTTTCAGGAACCCCGATCATCCGCACCATATCTTTTTGCTGAAGAACTCCTTGTATGGGCTAAAACATACCCCTCGGGCTTGGTATAAAAAGTTTGCAGATTATGTGTCTACTATTGGGTTTTCTCACAACATGTATGATCATTCTATGTTCATCTATCATCGTGGTACTTCTCTGGCATACATTCTGTTATATGTGGATGATATTATATTGACTGCCTCTTCTGATAAGCTGTGCAATTCTATCATGTCTCTTCTCAGTTCCGAATTTGCTATGAAAGACTTGAGGACGTTGAGTTATTTTTTGGGTATAACTGTAACTCATCATGCATGTGGTCTATTTCTATCTCAGAGGAAGTATGCAGATGAGATTATTGAACGGGCTGACATGTCATCCTGTAAGTCATCTCCTACTCCGGTTGACATCAATCTGAAGCTGAGTGCTAATTCTAGCACACCTTACGAGGATCCCTCCCACTATCGCAGTCTTGCAGGGGCTCTTCAGTCTCTTACATTCACGAGGCCCGATATTACTTATATAGTGCAGCATGTGTGTTTATTTATGCATTCTCCGTGGGATGAACACATGCACGCTCTCAAACGCATTGTGTGTTACATTCAGGGTACTCTTGATTATGGTTTGCATTTATATACATCCTCCGTTTCTACTCTCGTATCTTATACAGATGCTAATTGGGGTGGATGTCCAGATACCAAACGTTCGACATCTGGTTATTGTATGTTTCTTGGTTGGCTAAATGCCAGGCTACTTTATCGCGATCGAGTGCAGAGGTCGAGTATCGAGGAGTAGCCAATGTGGTGTCTGAGTCCTGTTGGATGCGTAATCTCCTATTAGAGCTTCACTTTCCGATTCAGAAAGCAACCTTGGTATAATGCGAAAATGTTAGTGCGGTCTATCTCTATGGGAATCCGGTCCAACATCAGCGCACTAAACATATCGAGATGGATATTCACTTTGTTCGCGAAAAGGTAGCTCGTGGACAAGTACGTGTCTTGCTTGTCCCTTCACGGTACCAAATTTCTGACATCTTTACTAAGGGTCTTCCCTTAGTTATGTTTGAAGATTATAGGGACAGTCTCAGCGTACGACAACCGCCCGCTATGACTGCGGGGGTGTGAAAGCGTGTCACGATATACACGGTCAAAATCGTGTATATAGTGTGTGTATTTTGTATATTCCTTACCATAATTATTAGATATCTTATACATGTATAATTATTATAATAGTCTTGTATTAGAAAAATGTAGTTATCTTGTATTAGTAAAAGGTAGATTTAGTTTTCATAATTTCTTTCAGATATTAGTAAGAGTTGTCTTGTGATCTTGCTTTCTTGTAGAGGAAGTATTTGGGATACATTAGAAAGATTACTAAACAAGAGATAGGCAAATGCTAATGAAAAGAAGCAGCAACGATTGAAGTTACACATGCATTCTTTTGCTTTTATGAAGGTTTAATTCTTCTCTTCATATATTATTCCAAAATGAAAGTTTATTTGGACAATACTTCAATAAATTGTAAATTAGATAGAATGTTATCAATTGAGATCATTATATAGATTTTGACAGAGGAAGGATCCAATAGTGAAGAATTTGCTCTTTTAAGTTAACGATATAGTTTACTCCGTGCATGCCTCCCATTCCTGTACCAAAATACTGAAATTATCAAACTTGAAATAAACATAAGATTAACATTATAAGTGGAAATAAATAAGAAATTTCATCCTTACTATTCTATTCCACTGAAGAAAGCCTTACATAAATTAAGACAAGAAGTGATCTAAAGTAGATGGAATCTATAACCTATGTATCTAAACCAACATATATAAAGGGACTAACTTCCCTCAAGAAAACATGCAAAAAGAAAAGCAAATAAACAAACGCTTATTAGAAGTTGGACTTAAATGTATGTCACACTCATTCGCACTTTGGTTCTAATTGGCTATTGGTCAAAGATGTCATTTGCAGTACACCCAGATATATGGCAATCAACCAACTAAAAATTCTTTCATAGTAAATCTTGTTGAAGTTGAAAGCCAACCAAATTTTAAATTAGGAGAACACAATGCACAAATAATCAGAGCATGAATTATTTTTAAACTCTTGTATCTTATTTCTACAATGCAGCGTTCATAAATTTAAAGACTCGGAACAAACGCCAAATAACATTAATGAATTTCTTAATAATAAAAGGCCCACAGCAATCATGTTGAGCAACAGCTTCTTACGATGTTTTTTTTCCTTAAAATCAGATTCTTCATAAGCCGTAAGAATCTTTAGATAAATAACAATTGTTCCGTTTTCATATTATGGCATCACGCAAAAATGTCATAAAAACAATAAAGAAGTTTTCACAATTGTGCATTTCGAGAAAGACCAAATCTAAGGAATCAAATTAAATCCAGAATATTAAATTTCTTCACCCTCGTTATAAACCCGGAGACAACTAAACTCGGGCTCTAACAAATTGTAAAAGTAGACATAGAAACCTATAAAAGTACCCGTATCTGAATAAGTTGAGAAACAAATAGTACACGATTTTTAAAGAGAAGTCAAACCTGCTGAAACTCGAGAGGAGTAGAAAATTGTTGGAAATTTGTCTTTGGTGGGGAGGTGCGTTCACCCATATTTAATGAATTAAACACTAGTGTTCCGCATGTTGGAGGCTTTGTCTCTTCACACGTGCATAATCTACTAAGTGAGTAGATGACCGTAGGGCCAAAAATCGTCAAATTTCGTTGAGAAATGAAAGAGATATTTGTCCACGAAGTAAGGTGTTTGAGGCATGAAAATATGGTGTGGGACAAATCTACCACATCGGTGGGAAAAGGAAGAATTGCTCTCTTTATAAGTCGCTAAATTGGCTAAGGGTTTGGGACCCCAAGGGGTATCCTATGTGTTTAAAGGAGGGAGGACCTAGATGTGCTTGAGTAACTTCACGACTCCTTAGAGAACGTCCCTCATTGGGAGAAACCCATGCCTTCAGCAGTTATACACTGTGGCTAGCTGGTCGGCTTCAGGAAGGACACGGATGACGGCGTCTGGACATATCTGTCAGGATCTGTCAGAGACATAAGACCGTATGACAGTTGATCATCACGGGTGTCACTTTCTTGATTACTAACTAAGGGACTACCCGGAGATCAAGTGTTTTGCCTATCTAGGGGAATGGGCTTAAAACCCAAACAATATGAACCATTGCGGTGGTAACCCAACCATACTGATTGGAGATCCCAAGAATTTGGTTCAATGGGAAAACTAAGCTGCAAAAGGTTCAGTTGAGCACTTCAGTGGAAGCAAGAGCACCTCGGAAATGATTTCTGCAGGGAAACATGAATCCAAAGTTGTTCCCGCGATAGACATTAAAGTGCTACCTGCATGGTGGGTAAAGGTTAAGCTTCCAAACCTTTAAACGATCCTCAAACGATTGAGGTTAAGCTTGGGGAAACTTTTAATGATTCCTAACACTTGTGAAGTGGGGTATAGCAGAATACCTTGTAGGAGATAACCTATTTAAGTGCGAGGACAGACCGCCTCAAATGAACGCACTTAAGAATCCAAGTGTGTCCACCCCACAACGGACAAAACCATAAGAATGAAAACGAATAAGGAGAGTTATTGTGTTCGTATCATTGTCTTAGCTTACACTAAACACTAACGATTCAAGATATCACGTTCACCGCGCAGTAAGTAAGTCCGGTGGTATTCAACTAGGGAAGGTTCAAAGCAGAAGCTACCTCTCCTGATGCAATATCTTTTCGCTGAAAGATTGCTGAAAGTAGGCACCATGTGTGTGCGCCAAATAATCTCTTTCAAGAGGGGATTGTTGGAAATTTGCCTTTGGTGGGGAGGTGCGTTCACCCGTATTTAATGAATTAAACACTAGTATTCCGCATGTTGGAGGCTTTGTCTCTTCAGACGTGCATAATCTACTAAGTGAGTAGATGACCGTAGGGCCAAGAATAGTCAAATTTTGTTGAGTAATGAAAGAGATATTGGTCCACGAAGTAAGGTGTTTGAGGCATGGAAATATGGTGTGGGACAAATCTACCACATCGGTGGGAAAAGGAAGAATTGCTCTCTTTATAAGTCTCTAAATTGGCTAAGGGTTTGGGACCCCAAGGGGTATCCCATGTGTTTAAAGGAGGGAGGACCTAAATGTGCTTGGACTCAAGGCTAAGCCCACACGCGCGCCACCGCCGCCGCCCGCCCGTCCGATCCGGTCCGGGCTCGGGTCACGAGTTGTGGGTCGTGGAACTTTCTGATATTATCTATTTGGACCCCCAAATTGCTTAATATTTATAGTTTGGTCCCTGGAGTTTCTGAAAATGTGAATTTGGAAACAACGGAAGGCAGAAAGTTTCTGCCTACCGTTTGGACTGATTTTTGGAGCATTAACCAGTCATTACTTGGTTGTTAACTCCTCCATAAATAGCCCTCCTTTATTGGCCATAAACCTGTCATTAACAACCCTCCTTCAATGGCCATAAACAGCCATTACTTGGCAGTTTACTCCCTCATTCAATGGCCTTAAACAACCATTTTCTTGGAGCCTTTTGGGCTGAATTGGAGCCTTTTGGGATGAATTGGAGCCTTTTGGGATGAATTGTGTGGACAACATATGGACAAAAACAGTGAATAAAAACACATAAACAGAATATAGAAAATGAGACAACATTTATATACACAGAGACAAACAGAAGAGACACTGAAATTCAATCCAAAACGTTGGGACTGAAACAGAAACTCTTCCTTCCTTTTCTATTCTTCAGCAAGGCATTTCGTGTTTGTTTTCTTCGTCAGACTCAACCTATTTGCTTTGTAGTGTTGAGATTAAAGTGTTATTTTATCTTAGGAGATTATTGCCCGTTAACATAAAAGCATAAATACGGGGCAATCTTGTCTTAAGGACAGAGTGTAATCACTCGACTCAGCACACAGTTGTAATAATTCAGATTTAGTGTTTCTTGATTTCAGGTTATCAAGATTCAAGACTCAATAACTTTGCGGCAGTTCTGAATATTGGCTATTCGTTTATCCTTTCGATTCGAACACTTGTAATATTTATTTTAATTCCTGTACCGCTTTACTATATCCAACAGTTTTAAGACAAGATTGTATTAGTGTTTGAAAGTTGTGTGACCAAATCTAGATATGGCTGTGGTTTTCTGGTAGAAAAGAGTGATAATTATGCTGTTGAAGGTCAACATGTTCATGGTGTCACCGCTCCCGAGAGTGGTGGGAACAAGCGCCCACGAGAGGCTGAGGATGTCAACTGGGACAAGAGGAGAAGGCTGAAGATGTGGTTCTATCTTGCAGCAGAAGGCCTATATCTATCCCAGACAAAGGATCCGAATTATGGTAAGGAGGAAATGGACACTCAGTCCGATGAAGTGACTGAAGTGGGCCAGAATCCGAAATTGGGATAAGTAGTTTTTCTTCCTTGTCAAGAATAAGATTAAATGATGTCTGATTAAAAAGGGCTTAAAGTAAGGAGGAATATGAAAATGTTTTCACGAAATAATTTATATTCCTTACGCTTTAAAATCAGAAGTTTAATCTCATCTTCCTTCCCGTTTAAAGATTGGATTTTGTAAACGACTTAAAAATATCAGTTCTTTTAAGTGTAATTATTAAAAGTGTGTAAAGTATGTTCGCACATACGAGGGAGAAAGATCCACTAACTGTGCGAAAGCTGTTACCACTCTTAAGTAAACGCCAATAATTGTCTGGGCACAAATCATAACGGAAGAAGTCTAAAAGCTAAAGACGTTGAGCCTGTCACACTATTTGGCAGAAGATCCTTCATAGGATGATATTGGACACTCAGTCATACAAAGCCTCCGAGCGACTGAAGTGGGCCAAAATTCCTTTGATATAATGATATTGGACACTCAGTCATACAAAGCCTCCGGGCGATTGGAGTGGGCCAAAATTCCTTTGATATGATGATCTTGGACACTCAGTCATACAAAGCCTACGGGCGACTGGAGTGGGGCCAGAATTCATTTCATAGGAAAAGTAATGGACACCTAGTAAGGTGGGCCAGAGTTTCCAGGTGTTAAATGATCTGAAGCCCTAAAGAAAGGCAGAAAAGAAATTGGACACTCAGTCTGCCAAAGCAACTGGAGTGGGCCAGAGTATCCAGATCAATTATGATCCGATTACGCCCTAACCACGGCCAAGAGGTTGTTCATGTGAAGCAACGCCACCTCTAAAGTAGAAGGGGTTAGAGAGGTTGTCCTCAATAGGACTTCAGGGAATGGGATCACTCCCGGATGAGGTGATACATGTCCCAAACTTGGTTTGAGGGACGTTGTTGGTCAAGCTGGTTTGAGACTAGTCTAATAGGTCTATAATAACTAAGAATGGTACAGTATGTCTGTAGCCAAATGAATGATATATTTGTAATCCGTGCATCTATGCCATCATAGATTAAGACACGTTAAATAGAAAGGCATTCAAAAGCTAAAGAAGTTGAGATTGTTGCCTTCTGTCGACATAAACCCTCAAAATAAATGTGAGGTAGGCGAAGAGGCAAAATCACATTTCCAAATTCTGTCAAAGAAATAGAGAAAGAAGCATCGCTTCTCTAGAACTTAGTCACACCTACTTGGGTGATTTGAAGTTTATACAAAATAAAGGGGGGAGACAAGTACGTTGTGACCTTCATTTATGATGGTATAACGTATTGTATCCTTTGTTTGTCAAAAATCAAAGATGAAGTTGTTGAAGCGAATAAGCGCTACAAAGCAGAATTTGAAAATCAACTAAGCCTACGGATTAAGAAATTCGTAGTGATAGAGGGGGAGAATGTGAAGCATTGTTCATTAAACGACTGTTCATTACTCACCTCAGTCTAACGGTGTTAGCCAAGCCCAAAGCCGTACGCCCAAATTATGTGGGGAAAGGCGATCCTCACCTCTAATGCGATTCTCAATAGAACTACGCATAAGGATAAGGATAACTCTCCGTGTGAAACATGGAAAGGATCTCACATACAAATATTGTGATGTGGGGTGGCATGGTAAAAGTTGGAATACCGAAACAGGTCAAGTTGGACCTAAGACTGTAGATTGCATATCCACTGGATCTGCAAATAACAGGAGTGCTTATCGCCTCTTGGTGTCAAAGAATGCTGA
This sequence comes from Anisodus tanguticus, assembly GCA_034509755.1. Lineage (NCBI taxonomy): Eukaryota > Viridiplantae > Streptophyta > Magnoliopsida > Solanales > Solanaceae > Anisodus > Anisodus tanguticus. Next base: position 18,076,141 of record CM067540.1, read on the forward strand.
ATTCTTTGAAGATAACTTTCCTCGAAAAGGAAAAAGAAGTAATTGCTCGAGTTTAGCAAGAACCCGCGAGGGCCTGACTGTCCGGAACTAGACGTTCTGTATCTACAGGACTCGAAAGTTGCTGGCTATCCGGAACTTAAAGTTCCAAATCTGCAAAACTCATGGATTCTAGATGTTGAACGGAGACAGAGCAAAGAATGGGACAAAGACTTGTTCCAGTCCTTCTAGCTTGTATGGTTGATAATGAACCATGGACAATTAACAAATAATTGTCATCTCCAGAAGCGCTGCTTTGGAAAGAAGCTACAAAGAGAGAAATAGATTCCATCATATAGAGCCATACTTGCGTAATGGTTGATCTTCCTCCGGGAAAAGAACCTTTGGGTTGTAAAAGTGGATATTCAAAAGTGAGTACAAAATAGATGGATCTACTGACGAGTATAAGGCCTCGACTACTTATACATATGCTCCCTTGTGAGTAGCTTAACATCCAGGGCCATTGAAGTCCTGCGTGGCATGGATGTTGAAACAACCTTCCTAACCGGAGAGTTGGAAGGGGAGGATCAGAGTTAGTTTGCTGGACTGTTGCGCTTCTTCCTGAAATTTCATTTTGGTCCCTGAAATGTTTACATTTTGGTCATGGAAGTTTCAGATAAAATAGAAACAATGAATCTGACCACAGAAACATTGACTCTGAAGTTAGAAAGCCAACAGTTGGAAAACCAACAATCTGAGAATGGAGGTCATATTGAAACAAAGTCTCGATATGAAAGATATGGGTATCACATATGACATCTTAGGAATTGGATTTCTAAGACATCTAACGGACTGGTCTAACTCCAAACTCAGTTGTGAGATAGTTGACCTTCTCGTTGAAGCCACCAATGGATATGAATCATACAACTGATTGGAATCATGGTGCACCCATAGAAAAGGAGCGATATGCGCAGGTCACGTGTAGTTCAATATATTATACATACTACAACCGACCTGGTATCGGCCTACAAATAAGATCAGTTGAACTAAGGATCACTCGTGATCTTGGAAATAATCGATAGAAGGCATTAAGTCGGATATGACGATATCTGAATTATTCATGTATCTACGAATTATGGTATTCTGGATGTCCAGCGGTTCTGGGAGAACACAGTGATGCAAACTGGACATCAGATGTGAAGAACACCAAAGCCACAAGTAAATGTGTATGGTGGGTCTTGGAAAAACTTCTAAGCAAACTTGCATCGGCCGATTCATGATGGAATCGTTGTTTATCGCTTTATACAAAGCATGAATGAAGTTGAGTAACTTCACGACTCCTTAGAGGACGTCCCTTATTTGGAGAAACCCATGCCTTCAGCAGTTATACATTGTGGCTAGCCGGTCGGCTTCAGGAAGGACACGAATGACGACGTCTGGACATATCTGTCAGGATCTGTCAGAGACATAAGACCGATGGCAGTTGATCATCACGGGTGTCACTTCCTTGATTACTAACTAAGAGACTACCCGGAGATCAAGTGTTCTGCCTGTCTAGGGGAATGGGCTTAAAACCCAAACAATACAAACCATTGCGGTGGTAACCCAACCATACTGATTGGAGATCCCAAGAATTTGGTTCAATGGGAAAACTAAGCTGCAAAAGGTTCAGTTGAGTGCTTCAGTGGAAGCAAGAGCACCCCGGATGATGATTTCTGTAGGGAAACATAAATCCAAAGTTGTTCCCGCGATAGACATTAAAGTGTTACATGCATGGTGGGTAAAGGTTGAGCTTCCAAACCTTTAAACGATCCTCAAACGATTGAGGTTAAGGTTGGGGAAACTTTTAATGATTCCTAACACTTGTGAAGTAGGGTATAGCAGGATACCTTGTATAGGATCACCTATTTAAGTGCGAGGACAGGCCGCCTCAAATGAACGCACTTAAGAATCCAAGTGTGTCCACGGCCACAACGGACAAAATCATAAGAATGAAAATGAATAAGGAGAGTTATTGTGTTGGTATCATTGTCTTGGCTTACACTAAACATTGATGGTTCAAGACATCATGTTCACTGTGCAGTAAGTAAGTCCGGTGGTATTCAACTAGGGAAGGTTCAAAGCAGAGTGTATCTTCCAAAAAGCCAACTCCTGATCAAACTTAAAGCTTCCAAGACTTAAATTTTCTCCCGTTATTTTCGTCTGATTGCCTCAGAATTGTGTCACTCATCCCCGCACATTAAATACATCAAAACAAGCTAGGAGAAAGGTCATTTATGTGAAAACAAGTAAAATATCCAAAACGACCTAACGAGTCGTTATAATAACATTTAGCAATTGCACATTTACCATACATTATCTAATACTCCCTCTATTTAAAAATGATTGTCTGATTTTAACTTGACACAAAGTTTAAGAAAGTAGAGAAGACTTTTGAATCTTGTGTTCTTAAACTAAAGATGTGTTGAATGTACAAAAATAACCTTTAATTTTGTGGTTTTAAACATGACATGTGAAAAGTTAGAATGAAAGAGTTTCCAAAAAAGGAAAGAGGTATTCTTTTTTAAACGGACTAAAAAAGGAAAGTCAGATAAACATTTTGAAACAGAGGGAGTAATATTTATTTAACTTTTTTGATAATTTATTGATAGTATGGATCTAGTAGCTTAGTTGGTTGACTACCTGAACTTTCACCTTGTTGGTGAGAGTTTGAATCGCCACTTGTAATCCCCTCCATGTTTCCCCTTTCCCTACCCCTATGTAATAAAATATTTTTAAAAAAAAATAAAAAAATTATTGATATGGGATATGCGTGTGAAACACGTATGCTGAGATTAGTTGGCATAAAAGGTGAAGATTCATTAGAATGTTTTTACTTGCTACTGAAAGAATACAACAACAACATACCCAGTGAAATCTCACAACGTGGGGTCTGGAAAGGGTAGAATGTACGCAGACCTTACCTCCACCTAGGTAGGTAGAGCGGCTGTTTTCGAGAGACCCTCGGCTCAAGACAAAGCATAATCACAAGCAAAGCAGGCAAGGCAAAGCAAAGCAAGAGAAACGATCAGACTCAGACAGGGAATTAAAGCAGTATGGACAATATGAACATGCTGATAACACAATCAAAATACGTCATGGTAACGCATTCTAACAATAGGAAGCAGTAACTAACACAGCTAAACAAGATAAACAAAATACATTCATGAACACATAGCATCAGAAATCAAACTACTGAGAGAGTGAGAATTTTATAAAGAAAATTTGTATAATCTATAGAAGCATTATATATGAATAATGTAGATATATTTTTACACCATAAATATTATTGTGGCACGAGATAATATTGTTATGTTTGTAAATGTTGGTTTACAACTGGAAAAGAGGATGACAAGCTTGGAGTGGCAACTATAAATAACTATGGTCACTTTTTTTCATGCCTTTAACGCCTAAATTCAATTTATTGGAAAAACCATCATCATCAAAACACTAGTAATTCGTAGCTTTGAAAAAAACTATGTGTAATAAATGGTCAAACGTATATCTTATCGAATGCTAAAAATGTGATGGATATAATATTGAAGAGAATGGAAGTCCCATAGGAAATAGAAGCAAACTTGTGAAGATATCTGAAAACTACTTATTTCCTTTGAAGATGGTAAGATTGCATATATTCATAGATCTTAAAATTAATGTGCTAGCTCACAATTTAGTTAAACTTTTTATTTTGTTGTTAGGTAGTGTCACTTGAATTTCTACTTTGCTTAATTGGATTGTAAGTGATTCTGTTGCATCTTTTGACTCTTTCATATGCTTTAATATATTAAATGACTAGTAAGGAAAAATTACTTTACTAAAGAAAATAGAATAGATAAGCTTCATTTAAAAAGAAAACTATAATATTAAAGTGGTTTAATTATTTTTATAAGGTTAATGTACTTCCTTATAATTATTTACACCATAATTGCATTAAAAAAAATTCATACCATATATATAAATTTTATTTTATAAGTGCTATTAATTAATTTTAGTTTTATTTAACGTTTAACAATCAATTTATCGCAAATTAGTAGTTATACAATCCCTGTATAACAGGGACTCATTATCCACATGTAGATTCTGTTTCTTTTATTTAGGAAAAAGATTGACACTACTAGTAATTCACCGAAGTTATAAGCAGATAAAACTCTTTTTCCTAATTTACAAACATATCAGACTTTACTTTTTGTATATATCTAAAAGGATTAGGAAATATTTTCGTTGATTATTAATCTACTCAATTTAGGCTTTTAGGGGTGGGTAATCACCTATATAAATAGGAGGTTAGGCATATCGTGAAAAAATATCAAGTAGTGAACAATTTTTCAAGTCTCTTCTTCTAGTGAAAAACTAAGAAGTCAAAAATTCATGTTCAATCCTTTCTTCTTTTCTTCTTCTTACTCTTTCTCTCACAAGCTTTTCATTCTTATTTACAAGCTAAGTACTACAACATAAGTACATTATATCTTGTAACATAAATAAGAATATATTTAAATTTAGATTTTTTTTGTGATGGCTTCTATTGCTGAAAATGGATCTACGGATCATAGCGATAAGAGGACGAAGGAGGAGAGAGCGATAGATGAATGGCTACCGATAACGTCGGACCGGAATGCAAAGTGGTGGTACTCAACAATGCACAATGTTACGGCCATGGTTGGTGCTGGTGTTCTTAGTCTCCCTTATGCTATGTCTGAGATGGGATGGTAATTTTTCTACTTCTTCTTTTTGTTATTTTTCTTGTTATTCTTCATTAATCGAATTTAAATGGTGTTGTCTCCATTATGAATATTTTGTATATATCATCTTATCTTTTTCTAGCAGTTTTCTTAAACTAGGTTTCATAATTTTTGAAAGATTTTAAAAACTGTTTCCACAAATCTTGAAAAAGTACTATTTTTTTCCAAGAAAAAAAAAAGAAATGTTGTTATTTTCTTAAAAACTATTTTTTCTTCATTTATCACATTAAAGATTTTGCGGTTTAAGGTACGAACAATTCGGATAAATGATAGCATATCCTTAAATGCTCGATCTCATCTTAGCGGTTACCCACAAATCTTGAAAAAGTGCTATTTTTTTCTAAGGAAAAAAAAATGTTATTTTCTTAAAAACGATTTTTTCTTCATTTATCACATTAAAGATTTTGCGGTTGAAGGTACGAACAATTTGGATAAATGATAGCATATCCTTTAATGCTCGATCTCATCTTAGCGGTTACCGTTGCATGATTTAATGTGTTGTTTTAATTGGTACTCCCGGCGTCTCAAAATATTTGTGTTTTTTTTATTTACATAAACTTTAAAAAATATTAATTAATAGAGATATTTGACCTACTTTATTCTTATTTATGTCTAAATTAAAATCTCTCTATATTAAATATTTATTCTATTTATGTGTCATCTTCATTAATGACAAAGGGTAAAATGGAGAAAAATAATTAATTATGTCTTGAACTTCTAAAATGAAAAATAATTTGAAATAACTATTTTTAATAACTACGAAAAATAATTTGAGACGGAAGGAGTAGTATTTTCTCTTTCTTCCTCTTGTTTCTTGCCTATTTTTGTTGGAAACAAATATTCCATTACTCATTTATATTCCCCCCCTATGTAATAGTCCAGAATTGTATCTAAACATATTAACCATGGCTTGATTTAATCACTAATGACAATCTTCTATTTAAGTGCAAAGTTACATCTTTAATTGCTAAAAACAAAATCTTACTTATTTATTGTAAAGAGAAAATCACGTCTGCGCTTTTCTTCAATGCAAACTATTAATTTTTAATTAATCATTATCTGAATAAAATCAAAACCACACATGTCAATGGTTTTCTTAACTATGACATAATGAATAAATTTGTGGTAAGTCAACATATCCAAATTCTTGGATATCTCCTTTTGCTACTTTTTCAATTCATTTCTTGAAATTTATTTATATTGAACATTGAAATTCCTGTTTTATGCAGGGGAGCTGGTGTAACAGTAATGTTACTCTCATGGATTATAACTTTTTACACGATCTGGCAAATGGTGGAGATGCACGAAATGATACCAGGAAAGAGATTCGATAGGTACCATGAGCTAGGCCAATATGCATTTGGTGAAAAACTTGGCCTATGGATTGTGGTACCTCAACAAATTGTAGTAGAAGTCAGCACTTGCATTATCTACATGGTCACTGGTGGCAAATCCTTGAAAAAATTTCAAGAAATTCTTTTCCCACATGTCAAACCAATCAAGCTCACATATTTCATCTTGATCTTCTCCTCTATCGAATTCGTCCTATCTCTCTTGCCAAATTTTAACTCCATCTCATCTGTCTCCTTTGTTGCCGCGATTTTATCCATGACTTACTCTATTATAGCATGGACTACGTCACTAAAGGAACACGCAATTGGGAAAGAAATAGTTAGTTATGGTCCAAGGAGTGACAAAAGTTCAGACAATGTGTTTATGTTTTTGAGTGCTTTAGGGAATGTCGCATTTGCATATGCTGGACATAATGTCGTTCTTGAAATTCAAGCTACAATTCCTTCTACACCGGAGAAACCTTCAAAGAAGGCGATGTGGAAAGGCGTATTGACAGCTTATATTATAGTGGCCTTGTGTTATTTTCCTGTGGCTTTTATCGGATATTGGGTGTTCGGCAATGGAGTGAATGATAACATTTTGCTCACACTACATAGATCTACTTGGCTTATTGCAGCTGCTAACATTTTTGTGGTGGCTCATGTCATTGGGAGTTACCAAGTATGTTTCACAATTTTTAAATATATCTGTGTACTCAAAAGTGTTATTTATATCGTTTTGTTAATTAAGTTACCTATAACTAGTGAAATATGTGAAATTTTGTGCTAGTAATGTCAGTCTATTGTCACAACGTTTAGACCTAGGATTGTGGTTGTTTTAATTCTTTATTTTTCTCTTTTCAACTAAGAGATTTTGCATTATTTTCAAGTAGTGTCGACTTCATATATAATTTACCTAATGCTTGTATATCACTTAATTTTCTTTCAGGTCTATGCAATGCCAGTATTTGACATGATTGAGACATACGCCGTGAAATCATTGAAATATAAACCTTCCACTCCTCTTCGTGTTTGTGTGCGTGCAGTTTTTGTTGGTACGTTTTTGCTTCTCTATTTTTTTCTTCCAAAATTCTATCTTCAATTTTCCCGTACAAAAGTTTAGGACTATACATATGGCCTATCTTTTTCAAGATTTGACTTTTAACTGATTTTACTATGTAAATATTTTTGAACAATTAGAAAATTTAAACTGAAAAAAGGGTTTACATTAGTTGCTCTTTTCTATGTATTTTTGATTAATTCTTGCTGTGGTCTTCTATTGTTGTAGCATTTACATTGTTTGTGGGCATGACCTTTCCATTCTTTGGTGGTTTAATGGGATTCTTTGGAGGTTTTGCTCTGGCACCAACCTCATACTATGTAAGTATATATATTTCATAGACAACTCATTGATTTTCACTTTGTAAATCAGAAATCTATCTATCTATTGCTTAAACGACAAAAATATTTATAATTTTAACTAACCTATACATGTCCTTACTTTCTCTCTACAGCTTCCATGTATCATCTGGCTTATTCTCAAAAAGCCCAAAAGATTTGGCTTGTCATGGTGTATCAACTGGGTAAGTTTATCAAAACTTGTAGAGTTTAGGGCATTGGTCATAGCCGAAATTCGTCGAAGGGATAAAACCAAAATAAAGAAGAGAAAGAAAGGGAAGTTTTTTCTTTCTTTCAATCCTCTTTTCTTCACCGGATCGATACTAACTTACCTACTCCTGAATTTCTGGTAGTAGATCCATAATCAAAAAAGTCTTTGTGATTGTTCCAGAAGAAATGAACCATAAAATTTACTGTTTACTTTCTACGGTGTATGCATCAAAGCGATAAGTACATATATACCAATCGTCTTTTGCCTAAGATTTATCATCTAATGGTCGTTAATTAATGTGTATTCTCACATCAATATATTAGTTAATCATGGTAAATTAACATTATTTCGTAGTGGAATTAATTTTTTATGTATTGCAGGTGTGCATTATAGTGGGTGTACTTTTGACTGTCATATCTCCCATTGGTGGATTATGGAGCATCATCAAAGAAGCCAGGAGTTATCACTTCTACCAATGATGCAGCCAATCTGATTTTCTGGAATTTGAGATTTAAAATTGAAAAAATAACATTTGCATTTATTTTATATATTTAGTTTAGATGCTTATGTTTTATATCCTGCCTGTTTATAGAAAGGCAGAGATGCACAGTTTTAGTGTATTTCTTTCAGTTTTATTTGAGCTTTTAAGTATGGATATTTGTTAAAGTTTGAATTGTGATTTTTAATTATTGACAACAAAGCTTGTTATCGAGTAGCATAAAAAGAAATAGGAAATGAATAAATGAATTTGTTAAAAGAACTGTGAATTGAAAAACGTCGTGGGCATAATATTTACCTTTGACGACAAAATGAGCAGGGAACTCTAAAGATTCATGTAAAATTGCAAGCTAGGCTTTTTTGCAATTTGGATATGTTATTTAATTAAAGTGCTACAAATAACAGCATTTGAACTTATAAACCAAATTTAAGATCAATCTACTTAAAGATTAATTTCAAAATCCTTCAAACCTATGCTCCAAAGACGTAACGCAATAAGAATATTTATATTTAGTTATTCAATACGGCTCCGGTTGAAAACAGATTTTACTATCATAGGGATAAGAGGACGGAGGAGGAAATGAGGTAAATACTATCCACACTAGTGTTTACATCAAATCAATATAATTTATCATGGTTAAGTGATTTAATGAAGTAAATATATATATTAACTAGGTAATTCAACTGCGCTTCACACGATCTGTAAAACCTCATTGAACTAAAAAAAAAATTAGTTTCGTAATATTCAAATATTAAGATTAATAAAAAAGTAAATTCATATAGAAACTTAAACATTAGGCTTTGTTAGGAACTTGAAACTTAAATATTTGGCTTTGTTAGGAACTTGAAGAATCTGATCTATTTTGTCTTCTCTGCCATCCATAACAGTTGTTCCTTGATATAACTGTTTTTTTATAAATAGGTGAATCATATAATAATAATATATTTAGTGTAATTTTATAAGTGGAATTCAAAAATAATAGGATATACGCAGATTTTACTTCTATTTTTACCGGGTAGATTTTTAATATTAGTGGATCATGATTTATAATAATTAAAGATCACTATTTTTTAACTTCGTTGGTCACTAAAAATATATAACCTTCAACTTCACGTAAAATATACACCATACTTCAACTAAGCTGAAGATCTAAACTTGCATTGAGTCATCACATTTGACTCACTTTTTGAGAATACTTACATATCAATTTCACCATAATTTGCAAGTAAGGATTTTACCACACACTTTTAAAGTATTAAATTACCTATATAAAAAGATAACAATATTCAAGAAAAAATAAAATAAAATATCAATTTTAAGAAGAGAGAATATTGAAAGAAATAATCCCTTGATTATTCTCATTAATAAAGAGTTATTTATATACAATATACAATTTCTAATTATGGAAAATCCTATTCCTACTATAACAATAAATGGAAAGTCCTATTCCTATTATAACAATAAATCATAATTACACTTGTACAAGAATTCTTCAACTATGGTAAGTTTACACTAAAACTTGAACTCGGATACATGTGTATACTCCTTCTGTCACACCCCCGCAATCATAGTGGACGGTGGTCGTACGCTGAGACAGTCCCTAAAATCTTTAAATAGAACCGAGGGAAGACTCTTAGTAAAGATGTCAGCAATTTGGTACCTGGAAGGGACATGCAAGACGCGTACTTGCCCATGAGCTACCTTTTCGCGAACAAAGTGAATATCCATCTCGATATGCTTAGTGCGCTGATGTTGGGGCGAATTTCCAGAAAGATAGCCTTCACTAACATTATCACAGTAGACAAAGGTAGCTTTCTGAATAGGAAAGTGAAGTTCTAATAGAAGATTACGCAACCAACATGATCCAGACACCACATTGGCTACCCCTCGATACTCGGCCTCTGCACTGGATCACGATAATGTAGCATGCCGTGTTGCATACCAAGATACCAAGTTATCACCTAGAAACATACAATAACCAGAGGTCAAGCGTCTGGTATCAGGACAGCAACCCCAATCAGCATTTGTATAAGACACGAGAGTAGAAACGACGGACGGATATAAATGCAATCCATAATCAAGTGTGCCTTGTATGTATCGTATAATGCGTTTGAGTGTATGCATGTGCTCAATCTGTGGATTATGCATAAATAAACACACATGTTGCATTGCATAAGTAATATCAGGTCCCGTGAAAGTCAGTTATTGAAGTGCTCCTGCAAGACTGCGATAGTAGGTGGAATCCTCGTATAGGGTGCCAGACGTAGCACTCAATTTCAGTTTGGTATCCACCGGAGTAGAAATAGACTTACAAGATAACATGCCAGTTCTCTCAATAATCTCTGCTGCATACTTTTTCTAAGATAAAAATAGACCATCTGCATGACGAGTGATTGTTATGCCCAAAAAATAGCTTAAGGGTCCCAAGTCTTTTATAGAAAATTATGAACTGAGAAGGGATATGATAGACTTGTGTAGAATATACGATGAGGCAGTCACTATAATATCATCAACATATAACAGAATGTATGCCAGAGAAGTACCACATCGATAGATGAACATTGAATGATCAGACCTGCTGTGAGAAAACGCAATAGTAGACACATAATCTGCAAACCTTTTATACTAAGCCTGTGGGGCCTGCTTAAGCTCATATAAGTACTTTTTCAGGAAACAAAAATGATGAGGATAATTGGGGTCCCTAAAACTGAAGGGTTGATGCATGTAAACTGTCTCATTAAGATCATCGTGTAAGAAAGCATTCTTCACATCCAGCTGGTTAATGGGCCATGCCTTCGAGAGATCTAGGTTGAGCACAGTGTGAATGGTTGCCGGTTTGACCACCGGACTAAATGTCTCTCCACAATCAACGTCAACATGTTGTATTTTACCATCACCTACAAGACGGGCCTTATGCCTCTCAAAAGAACCGTCAAAATTTTATTTATGAGTAAAAATCCACATAACCGAATAATATTAACACCAGGTGGATGAAGCACCAACTCCCACGTCTTATTTTCAATAAGAGCATTATATTCGTCATCCATGGCCAATTTCCAATTCGGGTCATTAAGGACAGACATTGGGTTACGTGATAGGGGAGATTTAGTGACATTAGAATTAAGATTAAAATGTCATTTTGGTTTAATAATACCATTTTGGCTACGAGTAACGGGCCCTTGACGTGAGGTAGAATTGGACGAGAGTTGGCCGTTTCTCGGGTTGGTAGTGGATTGGCTAGCAGGCAGTGGGCCTGCTGGCCCAATAACTGTGTGAGCAATAGATATCGGATCGAAATAAGTAGTGGGTCGTATCGCTGGAACAGTACTGTTACTGGTACTGGGTCGAGACACTGGACTGGGCTGAGACTTTGGATCGGCATTTTGTGGGCCAGCAGGCAGTGGGCCTACTGGTGGATTCGGGTCACGAGACATCTCAAACAAATGGTGGATAATATACGGTGAGATCCCATCATCCAAAAAAGTATATGAACTAGACACGGAACAACACAATTTAGTAAACGGAAATTGATTTCATCAAAGATAACATGGCGACTAATGATGATTTTGTTAGAGGATAAATCAAAACATTTGTAATCACGATGATTAGATGGATAACCTAAAAACACACAAGCGGTAGAACGGGCTTGAAGTTTGCTAATTGTAGTAGACGAAAAAAGTGGATAGCATAAACACCTTAAGATGAGAATACAAAGGATCTTTATTGTAAGGAATTTTAAGTGGGATTGATAAGCTAAGCCTTTATGAGGGAGGATGTTAAGTAGATATGTAGCCATTTGTAATGCATGATGCCAAAAAGAAGGTGGTAATGAAGCATGGGCGAGCAAGGTACGGACAATATTATTCATGGAATGAATTTTTCTCTCGGCCTTCCCATTTTGTGACGTATGTGGACAACAAAACCAAAAATATATGTCATTAGTGTCACAAAACTCTCGAAATGACCCATTATCATATTCCCTGCCATTATCACATTGAATATTTTTATATTTCCGTTCGAATTGGGTACGGATGAATGCTTTAAATTTTAAAAAGGTGGAAAAAATCTGAGATTTTTTGGATAAAGGAAAGGTCCACAAAAAATTAGAATAATCATCCAAAAATAAGACATAATAACTATGGCCCAAAGAACTTAAAACGGGAGATGTCCATAAATCACTATGAATAATATCAAAAGGCATCAAAATACGAGAAGTAGAGGATACAAATGGTAATCTAACATGTTTCCCTAATGGACAAGAAGGACAAAGTGGAGTACTACCCTTACAAGTAATAAAATTATTTATATGCAGAGAAGAAATAATAGATGACTCCGGATGTCCCAGATGTGCATGCCACAAGGAAGGAGCAAGAGCGGCAAAGGTAGAAGGTGTGGCTTGACTTGTGGAAATAGTGGTGAGTGGATATAGCTCCCCCCTACTATTGCATCTCATTAGAAGTATCCCCGTCATGAAATCCTTCACAGAAAATCCAAAAGGATCAAAATTAATAGAAACTCAATTATCAGTGGTCAATTTTTGGACAGACACCAAATTTTTAATTTAGGGGCATGAAGAACGTTTTTTAAGACAAGATGTGGATGTGGGGGAGACAAATTCGTATGATCGTAACCGCAAATTGGAATTTAGTTGCCATTACCAACAATAATGCCATGATTTTTGCTCAAATTGAAATACGACGAGAGATTATCTTATGTGGACGTCATATGAGAAGTGGCTTCGGTGTCCATGTACCAATTCAGGTCCGGGAGAAGTAATTCGAGTGTATGCATTGCGGCCTCAATATCCGTAGGTGTCGGGACTGGAGTCGGGCCCGCAATAGTGAAGTATGTTGCCCCGGCCCAGCACTGTATCGTGATGTACTGCTCAGGAAACTTGGCGTTGGTGGATAATAAGGGTTATTGGGCCAATCGCCACTGGCCCTGCTCCACGGTCAAGAGGCCCAAGGTTGCGACCAGTTGGCCTGTGGTCCGCTGTTCTAAGCCTCACTGCTGCCGCCGCCACTGTTCTAGCCACCACCACCGTCGTTGTTACCACTGCGGTTCATGCCATTATTTTTATGATTTTGACCCATTTTTCCGCCACCGTTGGTACGGTTTTCGCTCGATTTTTTGGAGAATGAGTGAGGGTTGAGTGACCTGGCCATCATCATGACGGCATTTGCATCGGTAGCCGCCTTCTTAGGCAAACCGGCTTCTTCCAACGTGAGCATGGAACGGCTCTGATAAAATGGCGAGAGAGAATTACTTTGACGAATCAGTGTCCTTCATTATAGGCCTCGGATAGGCCTGTAATCATCTGAAGAACAAGACGACCATTGGTAACGGGCGCACCAATGTTTCGGAGTTGATCCACCAATTCCTTCAGCCTTTTACAATAGGCTGAGATGTTCGAAAAATCTTCCATGTTGACATGGAAAAATTCCTGCTCAAGTGTGACAACACGGGAATTTTTGTTATCTTGGAATATATCACACCCCCCTATTTCATGTTTCTATTGCCGTAGCGTCAGGTTCAATAATCGTCTGCAAGAGGTCTGTAGAGATAGTGGAATAAATCCACTAGAGAATGGTAGAATCAAGGGTCGTCCATAACGTAGGATCATCCTCGGGGGTAGACACCTTCTCCTTGCCAGTGATCGAGGGGATGATGTGATGGAGGACTTGATGCGAGCGTGCGTGAACTTTGAATAATTCCTCCCACGTCGCGTATTAGACGTTTTCCATCTCAAGAACAATAGGGATGTGGTTCTTGATGTTGGAGACTGTAAGGGCAGGATGAAACATGTTCTTTGATGTAGACATAACGAAAGAACAATAGGTGAATTATGGAGTTAGAAGAAAATTTGGAAAGAGATGAAGAAATTGCATGAAAACCGAGGATGAATCACGGAATCTGTGACGGGAGAAAAGGGCAGCGGAAGTGTTTTAGGGATAAGGTATTTTAGCCATAGACTTCTGATACCATGAAAGAAATAATCTCTTGATTATTCTCATTAATGAAGAGGTATTTATATACAATATACAATCCCTAATTATGGAAAATCATATTCCTACTATAACAATAAATGGAAAGTCCTATTCCTATTATAACAATAAATCCTAATTACACTTGTACAAGAATTCTTCAACTATGGTAAGTTTACACTAAAACTTGAACTCGAATACACGTGTATATCACGTGTATACTCCTTCTATCAAATACATATATGATCTTTTCTTTCTCATATACAGTCAAACCTCTTTATAATTGTCATACTTTATAACAACATTTCACTATAACGGCCTGATTTTCTCCGGGACCGATTTTTCATGTTATATTGTACTTCTCTATAATAGCATTCTACCTATAATAGTAGTGACATTCATTACATTTTTGTAAAATTACCTTTCTATAACAGATATACTCAAATATTGTGTAATAATATATTATGTATAAAAATAAAATATTTATGTTAAGCTCTTAGACAACCTTCAAGGGAAAGTTATTGAATTTCCTTTTGGTGAAAGTTTGAACAAAAGTCTTCGTTGATTCAAGCGTTATATTATCATTAAGAGACTGAAATTTATGAAATAACCTACAATTGTAGAATTCTTACGTCAAACTTGAAATACTTAAATTGTCAATTAATTTTAAATGTATATGTTTATTAGATTTTAATTCTTTATCGGTGTGGTATACCAAGTTATAGATTTATTAGTAATTTAATTTGTCAGTCTTTTCAATTTTTAATTAATGGGATATGAAAATCAATTGAGATTTTAAAATTAATAAGTATATTATTTTCGTTTATAACATAAAAAATACAAAAAAAATAATTATTTGCTTAATTTCATTTATAACATCTAAATGAAATCTAAATATTAAATGCAGTACACATGCATAACAACACATCATTATAACAACCACAAATCATCAGACAAACGATGCCATTATAGAGAGGTCTGAATGTACCACTTACACATGAAACATTATGTGATTTTTGAATCGTGTGGCTTATTCTTAGGAGCAGAAACAGTCTATCCACATACATATTATCATCAACTCTTTGTAGCCTTGTCAAATATATGATCATACAATATTTATATCATAAGCTAAGCTTTTCAATATCGATTGTTCTTTCCAACATTTCTAAAATACTCAAAAGCTGGATATATGCATATCCAAGAATCAGTTGGTAAGTCACAAAATATTTGTCATCCAAGTAAAAAAATGAATTAAAAACGAAAAATGAAAAGGGGCGAGAATTTAAATCAAAATCAAAGATAGATCACCGATATTTCTTCTTTAATCTTAATTTTTTGTTATTTTGATTGTAAAAATAGTGTATTTACTATAGTTTACTCCACTTTTATAGGTTTATATGATTGAGAAGTGATCGGGAAGAAATCAAGTGAAAAACAAGTCAAAAATGGGTCAAATTAAAGAAATTTAGAAAAGCTGTAAGAAGTGCAAAAGTGGTTAAAATGCAATCTGAATTCTTAAGATTATTTTCGTCATTTTTATGGAGAAAGTTGAGAATCTACAAAAGCAAGGCTTGGGAGAAATTCATCACATCTTTAACCATATTTTCAAGCTTTGGAAGCTGGGGTACATCAACCACACCATTGGAGGGAAAGATTGGAGCACTTTAATGAGAAATTTCTTAAACTTTTCTTCAATCCTTGCTTTGTATTGCATATCTAAGTATGTAGTATTTATTGTTAGTATGTGTATACTGTAATTATACCATATTTAGTGTTATGTAATTATGGTAGAATTAGGATCCCTATTGTATAAGGATTCCACATTGTACACATATATATATTTTGTATTAATGAGAAAGGCTCCCCAGGGGAAATTAATACAATCTTACATGGTATCAAGAGTCTAACCCTAAAACACCTAATTTTCTTTTCCAGTCGTCGCCGCCTCCCCCCCCCCCCCCCACGGGCAGCAGCCATCGGAAACCTCCCCCCTTCTTTTTGGCATCTCTTCTCTCATTCTGTAGCCACCATGTCTACTCTCACCTCTCCCAAAGCTTCCACATCATCCACAGTCGTCGATAATAATCCCCATCTCTCCTCCACACCCTCTTTTCACCCTGCTTTTACCATCACGAACATCAAGAATTTCATCCCTATAATTCTTTATCAAGAAGACGGTCAGTACTCCTCGTGGGTTGAACTATTCACTATCCACGCCTGTGCATACAATGTACTTGATCATATTGACAACTCTATCTCTCGCCCTCTCGACGTTGCAGACTCGACATGGCGTCATCTTGACACTGGTAAAACAATGGATCTATGGCACCATATCTAAAGACCTTCTCCACACCATCATGAAAACAGGTGCCTCGGCTCGTAAATTATGAATTCGGTTGGAAGAAATTTTTCAGGACAATAAAAATACTCGAGTAGTGTATTTGGAGGAATAATTCAACAATACACGTCTCAAAAAATTTCCCAACATGTCCGAATATTACAGATAATTGAAACTAGTTGCAAACCAATTATCGAACATGGGGACATCCGTTTCTGACACAAAAATGGTTCTACAACTTGTTGTGAGTTTACCAAAAGGAGAATTTGATACTCTCGCCACTATGATTCAACAAGTCGACCCACTACCGAGTTTTAACAAGGCATGCTCCCAATTACTTTTGGAAGAAAGCAAACGTGCCAAACAGGACGAACACAACCAAAAGGTGTTAGCAGTTGAAAACATGCCACCACAAAACACCGCCGCCACCCAGCCACCACCACCAAACAGTCAGCCGCGGGATGGCCGCAGTGGCAGAGGCGGACGCAGCAGAAATAGTGGCAAGGGGAAAGGTCGTGGCCGCGGTGGAAAGGGCCAGCAGCAGAACCTCAATTATAGACAGTGGGTCGCCACTAGTTAGTGGCCCAACAACACCTAATAGGCTTCATTCCAGCCGCAACAGTTTATGGCCCAACCGAATTACCCTTCTATAGGTCTGTTGGACCCTAGACCAGGCCCAAGACAGAGACCGGTTTTCACACCTAGACCAGGCCAGGAGCAGGCCCACTTTACAAGTCAGCAGCATGTTCTAGTGGGCCTGGCCCCCACTGATTTGGGTCAGGCGTTCAGCTCCATAAATATGCAGTAGCCCGATGAAAATTAGTACATGGATACGGGGGCCACGTCTCACCTCACCCGGTCTGCAGGTAATCTTCCCACATTGTCTCGTTTGAAATATCCTCAATATATTACCGTTGGTAATGGTAATCGCATTCCAATTCAGGGTTATGGTACCACTTACACTTAACCGCCTCACCCACCTTTTTCCCTTAATAACATCATGTATGCTCCAAACATTATCAAGAATTTGACTTCTGTCCATAAATTTACTCGTAATAATTCTGTCTCTGTTGAATTTGACCCTTTTGGTTTTACTGTGAAGGATCTTCGTACGGGGACACCTCTTACGAGATGCAATATTACGGGGAATCTCTATCCACTCCCATCCACCTCCGCTGCTAGCTCTTGCTCTCCTATTTCTCTCGCTGCTATCTCTCCGTCAACTTGGCATAATAGACTTGGCCATCCAGGAGGTCCTATTTTTAATTTTCTTAGAAGCAATAGTTTTATTCATTGTAATGGGAAACTAGCCCAAAATTGTGTTTCTTGTCATTTAGGCAAACATGTTCGTCTTCCGTTTCAGTCATCTCTCAGTATTACGTTTGCTCCTTTTGATATTATTCATGTTGATTTATGGACATCTCCCATTACTAGGTCTCTTGGTCATAAGTATTATCTCGTCTTATTAGATGATTACTCTCACTTTATTTGGATTTATCCACTAAAGTTCAAATCAGAGGTTTTTGCAAAATTCCCTGAGTTCCGTATTTTTGTCAAAACGCAATTTGAAAAAACCATCAAATATTTTCAATATGATAATGGTCGTGAATTTAATAATTCCATGTTTCACAAATTTTGCACAAACAATAGCATGGTTTTTCGATTTTTCTGTCCCCACACCTCTCCTTAAAATGGTAAAGCTGAACGAATCATCTGCACCATCAATAACATGGTCTATACCTTCCTTTTTCATGCCTCTCTTCATCCCTCCTTTTGGATTTATGCGATCAAAATGGTAGAATACGTCCTTAATATTTTACCCACTAGCACCCTTCACAATATGACCCCAACTAAAATTTTATACCGTCGGATCCCCTCTTATGATCACCTATGGATTTTCGGTTGCCTTTGCTATCCAAACCTTGCCTTCACAGCCCCTCACAAATTATCACCTCGAACCACTCTGTGTGCTTTCGTAGGGTTTCTGCCTAATCATAGGGGCTATATGTGATATGATCTGTGTACCCGTCAAATTCACGTCTCACATCATGTTACGTTTAACAAAACCATATTCCCTTTTTCGAACATCCAAAAATATCAAAAAATGGACTAAACATTTCTCGACGAGTCAGACTTGTCCCCCTTCATCCTCAGTCAGTTGTGTCAGCTAACAACCACCAGTCTGCCACTGCCTCTCACCGTTGTCACCTCTGACAGAATCAGTCCACCATAGTCACTATCTCTGCCACAGCCTCCCTCGTCGCCGACTGTCACAACCCCTGACAGCTGGTGCTCCGATAATAACCACTCCACCAGTCACCGGAACCCTCACCGCCCAGTCGTTGTGTCTCCACCATCGGACCACACCATCGCCGACTCTCCAGTTCGACACCCTTCCCCTGACCTATCTTCAGTCACCGAAAACCCAAGCCACTCAATCGTCGACCCATCTACACATCGCCCAAACCCACCGCCATCTCAATATCCAACAACAATCATCCAACCCTCGGCCCAACCCGGAGCCCTGATCGACACCCCCACAACATCACAACCACTGTCATGCACAGAAGGTACACTCCCAACACCCCACCCCATCATCCACCATAGTTCCTGCTCCCCACTCATTCATCCGATTCGGTCCCTGAACCAGCAACTCCCTCAACATACCACAAATACCCCTGCCCCCACCCACCGTATGGAAACCCATGATCAACATGGGATTTTCAAACCCAAAGTCTCGTTTAACTTGTCCACCCAAACCGTTTCACCAATACCCAAAAACCCAAAATTGGCCAAACTAGACCCGAATTGAAATGCGGCCATGTGTGAGGAATTTAATGCTCTAACGAAATAGCACACCTGGGATTTGGTTCCTAGGCCGGAGGGGGTGAACGTGATCCGCTACATGTGGCTTTTTATCACAAATACATAGACAGTGGTGAGTTTGAGAGGTATAAGGCGAGACTTGTGGCTAATGGCACTAATCAGTGAGAGGGCATTGATTGTGGTGAGACATTCAGTCCAGTTGTCAAACCGGCTACTATTCACACTGTTCTGAGTGTCGCGCCCTATTTTGACCTGCTCACGGGTCAAAAGCGGAGCACGACATATTCGGTGATTCCTGGGTAAAAAGGGTTGAGGAGTCGCCACCTAATTATTTTTACGGTGAATTAGGACACCTAAATATTAAACTAAGTGCTGCAATGTAAACTCCAATTTTAAGGTCTGCGAAACTAATGAGATTCTAGGTAAGGGTTCTTTATTATCCTAAAGGGAAGGGGTTAGGCATCCTTTAAGATCCGCTAACTTGCGGTTATCCGGTCAAACTCAGGTTAATATTATAGTAAGAAAAATGCATGTTTAAAGTATAAAGTTAAAAAGATATTTGCAAATAATTTAATGAAAGAGATGCATTTTGTACATGTATGCATTTGTGACAATAATAAGGAGAAAAGCAATTTAATTTGTAATGCCAAAGGAGTAATTTTGGAAATCATTTTTTGTTGTACAATTAATAAAACGAATAGAAGTTGATCAAAGTTTGTTTTGAAAATTTTAAATATGCATGACGAGCCAAAAATAAATAAACTAGCAGAGGGTTTCTAAGTTTAGACTATCCTATGAATTAATGCTAAGTCTACCTATTCTAAGCATTTCAATAATTACATAAGTGCAATAAATAATATTACAATACAGAGCGGGATAAAAGCTGAATTAAAGAAAGTAAATAAAAATAAATAAACTCCGAGAGCGTTTTGAAAAAACGTAACTTCGGGTCCGTATCCAAAAACAGTGAGCGTTTTGGTCACGGAGGGCTCAGACTTAAAATTTGAAAAGACCATTCCAATCACATCGTGGCTGCAAACATATGACTCAGTGGTTATTTTGATTGCCTCGCCTACTAAACGTGTTGGTATCTCAGATGAAAAGAAAAGATCACTATAATCACGTCGTGGCTGCGAATATATAACTTGTTTGGTTATTTTAATCACCTCGCCTACTAAACATGTTGATCTCGGATGAAATACAAGGTTTAAGTCTCATCATTGCCCAGAAGTTATTTTTTTATTTAGAAATATACATATTTGGCAATTGAATAATAAAAGAAGCATTTTTCATGAAAAAAAACCTTTCAAGGTTGCGAATCGGATAGAATGCAAACCTTATTTTTTTAGGATTAAAGAAAGTGAATAATAGATAGCCAAATTATTTTTTGAAAGATATTAAAGCATGCATAACGAACCTAAAAAAAATAGAACAAAGTAACTAGAGGCTAAGTTTGGAACTTACAAGACGGCCCTAAACAGATAAAGCTAGCGGTTGTTTCCAATTCAAACGAGCCTAAGAAATAAACTAACGGCAGTTAGGCTATCCTATTCATTCATCTATTCGTGGCCTAATTATTCTAAGCATTCTAATGACAGTACATAATTAAATAATTATTACAACCCAAATAATAATGAAAGCCAAATTTAACAATAAACAGAAGCAACGGCTAGGACGGATGACAATATCATCGGCACCCTATTTGTTTTGAAGTTCCGAGACTGGAGAGTGCAATGAATGTGGATGCGGGTCTTCATTTTGGACAAAGTCATGATGAGTCTCATAACGAGACTCTTCGTAGCTCCCGGTGCATTTCATGTAAATAAAGAAAAGAAAAAGATTAGAGGATGGAACATGAAAATATATACACAAGAAATGTAAATAAATAATTCATCAAAAGTGATATATTATTGGGCCTTAATGAAAATTAATGTGTTGTTGGGCCTTCAGGCCCAACGACTTCAAATAGTTCACGGGATTAATGAAGTATGGGCCCATAGGCCCACGAGACATGCCAAAGAAAGAAGGAAAACACATAGATTAATTAGTAAATCATATAATTGTATTAACTATGAACAAATATAAATTAGCATTTTTATCCTACATATTAAACTATTTAAAACTGGACAGAATAGTAGACCCAAAGATATAGAAGTTCATGAGATATTCAAGCCAATGGGGAGTGATCATATAACCATTTGAAAACAACATTTCAAAGATGCAAGACCAGCTAACATACGGAGGGGGGCCAGGCTACATATATAGAATCTTAGGCATGCTAGTAAGGACTCAAAGGTAATGTCTATCTTATACAGCTCATTAATCACAAAAATATATGAACATGTTAACCATACCTATCTCCAAATCTTCAAAACTAAAATTTGCATTACTAACATTCATGATCTCAAACATGTAAAAGAATCAAATCATAGCCACATATTCAGACTTCAACTGTCACAACCCCTAACTTTTAAAGCAAAACACGCACCAAACTGGTTATGCTTATCACAACCTTCACTAAACAAACATTTAAAAATAGCACCCACATCATATAGTGCTAAACATAAACCTTAATACATCATGCCAAGGCATAAACAATCAACTAAACAAGCCAAGATCATTTGATGTTCACTAATGAAGCACGCAGACCCTTATAAACAAGTATTAAACATCATATTATACTAAGCATAAACAAAACCCTTCTTAAACATTAATGGATAATCAAACAGGCCAATAACTTAGAAACTGACGAACACAACAACACAAAATGATCACCTTATCCCGTAATTAACAACAAAACACACTAAAATGCAGAAAATAAACTAAGAAGAATTTGCGTTTACTGACCTTCTCCAGGCAGCGAACCGAGGCGCGTTTCGAATCGTCGACCCGCTCGGACAAGTTTGGAATTCAGATTTTTGGATGCTGATTTTTAAAGATTCTGTTTTCTGATTTTGGATGTTTGACCCGACCCGGATGACCCGGCCCGACAGTGACCCGACCCGAATTCGAACCAAAATGAAAAAAACTCAGATATTTTGTGGCTGAATTTAGGGAAAAGAAAAGTAGTATTTTCGGATTTTTGACCCAACCCGAAATGTGAAGAACAAAGGGATTTTTCGGATTGAAAAATTAGGAACTAAAAGAATATTTTCGGATTAAAATTAAGGAACAAAGGTGAATATTTTAAACCAAAATTTAGGAACAAAACTGACCCTTTTCGTTTTGATTTTTTTTTTCGGACCTCCAAAGACAGATTTCGAACCCCCAAAGACGGATTTTCGAACCTCTCAAAAATGAAGAACAAGGGGGATATTTATAGGTGGATTTCCCCCCCAAGAACGAGTTTGAAATTTGAATTAAAGGTAAAGAAAAATCTGAATTTTGGAAGCGGATTTTAGGGGTATGGGTATGGTGAAGTGATGGGAGGGGTGTGGTGGTGTCAGGGTTGGTGGTGGCAGGGGTATGGGGAGGCGACGTGGGGGTAGGGGTGTAGGGTGGCGGCGGTTGAAGGGTTTTTAGGTTTAGGTTTTCTTTTTTTTTGTTTTGTTTTTGTTTTGGGTTTTGGGGTTTAAAGGGGGGAAGATGGGTGATGGGTCGGGTAAGTTGGGCCGGACGAAATGGGGGTGGGCCGTCGAGTGGGTATTGGGTTTGGGAGATTTGGGCTGGGGCGATGGGGAATAAGAAAAGGGGAGTTGGGCTTCGGTTTTGGGAAAAAGGGAAAGGGAATTGGGCCGCGGGTTTGGGCGACTGGGCTTCGGTTGTGCGATTTTGGGTAGAGGTTTTGGTGGGTTTTGGGTTGTTTTGATGATGGGAATTTAATTGGGGAGTTTGGTTTGGGCTTGTTTTGGTGGGTTGATATTTATTTGGGTAGAAATTGTTTTTGGGTTTAAAAAATATAAAAGGGGTTTAACATTAAAAATATTATTTTTGTTAAAGATGTGAATTATTTAAAATAACATAACGATGTGATAATAATATATAATATTTGTGAAATATTTAATGCTTAATAAAAAATGGGAATGCGATGCAATTTTGCGAGAATAAAATAACATAGAATTTTCGGATAAAACTTATGATTATGATAAAAATGCAAATGATAGTAAAAAATGTGAATAATAATAATAATAAGAGAATATATATATATATATATATATATATATATATATATATATATATGCATGTATGTATATAGATTAAAATTGTTTTGAGGTGTTAAAAATATTTAAAATTGCAAATAAATTGGAAAAGACGGGACAAAATTGGGTGTCAACACTGAGTATTGCAATGGGTAAGCATTGGCCGATTCATCAGCTTGAAACTACACGGGGATTTAAAAGAAATTGTTTACATGCACCAACCGCCTAGTTTTGTCCATTCAGCAGCTCCTCAGTATGTATACCGTCTCCGTAAGTCACTGTATGGTTTGAAATAGGCCCCGAGAGCGTGGTATGACCGCTTTGCATGGTACATCTTGCAGATTGGGTTTATATATAGTAAATGTGATACTTCTCTATTTATTTTACATCGAGGTAGTAACATTACTTATTTGTTGTTATATGTGGATGACATTGTGCTTACTGCCTCCTCTGATTTGTTGAAAAATGAGATTATTGCTTTACTAAAGACTGAATTTGCTATGACTGACTTGGGGAAGTTGAGCTAGTTTTTTTGGGATAGCAGTGACTCGTTCTGCAGACTCTATGTTTTTGTGCCAGTGCAAGTATGCATAGGAGATAGTGTACAGGACCAACATGGAAAATTGCAAGATCATGTCCACACTGGTTGATTCTAAATCAAAGCTTAGTGTTGTGGATGGTAATCCAGTGTCCGATCCCACACTCTACAGGAGTCTTGCAGGTGCACTACAGTATCTTACTTTCACCAGGCCTGACATTGCTTATGTTGTTCAGCAGGTATGCTTATTCATGCATGCCCCCAAGGAGCCTCATTTTACTGCCCTTAAGCGTATCATTCAATATGTTAAGGGTATGTTTGATTATGGATTGAACTTATACCCCTCAGCACCGACTAGGTTGTTATCATATACGGATGTTGATTGGACAAGTTGTCCGGACACGCGACGCTCCACCTCCGGCTACTATGTGTTCTTAGGGAATAATCTAATTTCTCAGTCTGCCAAGAGGCAAGATACTTTATCCCGTTCGAGTGCAGAAGCAGAGTATCGAGACGTTGCTAATGTTGTTGCTGAGATCTGTTGGCTCCGAAACCTTCTTTTTGAGCTTTAGTGTCTGTTGCATAAGGCGTCTTTGGTTTATTTTGATAACATATCCGTCATCTATCTATCTCATAATCCGGTTCAACATCAGCGAACCAAGCATATTGAGATGGACATCCACTTTGTTCGTGAGAAGGTTGCTCTCGGTCATGTCAGAGTCTTACATGTGCCTTCCTCGTATCAGTACGCGGATATATTCACAAAGGGCCTACCTAGACAACTCTTCCTTGACTTCAGATCCAGTCTTAGCGTCCGGCCTCCTCCCGTTCAGACTGATGGAGTGTGTTAGTACGTGTATACTCTAATTATACCATATTTAGTGTTATGTAATTATGGTAGAATTAGGATCCCTATTGTATAAGGATTCCACATTTTACACCTATATATATTTTGTATTAATGAGAAAGGCTCCCCAAGAGAGATTAATACAATCTTACATTTATTTCTATGACTTGAATCTTCTTTATGGAAATATTCATGATTAAAGTTTGGATTAAAACTCTAATTTTGCTTATGTATTGAATGATCTTTATTTCGAATGAAGTGGGTTAATGTTATTCTATTTATTCTTCAAGCTTTAATGTCTTTTAATGGTGGCCAACATTAATTGTGCTTTATATCTTTATTTTGCTTGGAAAAGAAAGTAAATGTTAGGAAAAGAATAAATTGCAAGAATTTGAGGCTTTAAACCTCATCTAATAATGTGAGCTAGGAATAGAATAGTTAACTTGAGGTTAAATTGGTTGTGCTTAATATCACACTCTAAGGCTTGGAAAAGCTTAGAGTGAAATTCGTTGATTTTGTTGGAAGACTTTCAATGAGATTCTAGAAATCTTTATCTATTAACATAAACTCGCTCTTAGTTGTAAAATACATAGGATCGTTGCTAGAAAGTAATTTCCCTTGTATCCATGCTTATGGTCATTGATCATTTTACTTGCTTTCTAGGTTAGTTTATATTTTCGCATTAGTTATAATCCTTCTCAAAAATTAAAATATTATCAAGTGTTTGGCTTAGCGTAGAAAGTGATAATTCTTTACTTCCTTAATCATCTATATATTGTTTCATGTGGGATTCGACCCCGACTTATAGTTGGATAAAGTATATTGCGACGACCGTGTACACTCTCACTCAAGGAGTGGATTTGGACGTTATCAATCACCAGGATAAAACAATACAAATAGATCTAAATATAAATTCTTATCGTATAAAATTGGATCTGTATTTGAGAGCCTACTAATTAGGCATTTGACAACTAAAATTTATTATTCCAAAAGAACTCATTTCCTGAAAAAGGGAAAAAGAACTTCATATCGCTTCTATTTTCCTAGTGGCAAAAGAAATCTTTCATGGACACTATACCAAATCCGTAAGGATTCTTAAAAACCAAATATAAGATCCCTAAAAGTCAAAGGTCTGAAACCTTTAGAATAATTTTCAAACGTTTACATTGAGGATTATTAATTAAAATTGCTGATTGCACCTTCGCATTTTTTTTTAAGAAACAAAGATTTTATAAATAAACATTGAGGAAACAATTTCTATTTATTCTCTTGATTCTTCTCTCCTAATTTTCCCTGTAATTCGAGGGCCGTTAGTTAAAATGTATATTTATGACCTAGAGACAATCTGTATTAGGACAAATGTACTTTATACACATTCGTATTATTATTAATGCAAATTAATATTTTGTCATTTGCAATTATTGAATTATTAATTGATTGTTTGTAATATTTTATAATATGCATCCCTGGAGGTTACGCTGTTATTAATAGTGTGAGATATTAATATTATAACGTAACTCTTAAAATAGCCTCGACTAATGATCATCGAGAATGAGATATCGATGATATGTGATAAGTCGACATGTGGTCTGCATCACATCCTTAGAGGATGTAGTATGTCTCACCTGCTACGAGTAATGGCTACTCGTGATGGACACATGGATACTTTGGAAGTATTGGTATACCCTGCTGATATACTGTTTGTTATACTTGTCTAAAGTATGATCAGCGTGTGGGAGATAGAAGTCCTTAGACTTGAGGTTAATACGCGCCTTGTCTACAAAGTAATGTACTTTGATCACGTCCTAAGCACAAATGCCTTATAGGTTGAGATACGGCTTGTACTGGTACATTACGATGTGAATGAAAGGTGGTAGTTGAGCCAAGATTAGGATTCATTCCTCGATGTATATTCGAGAGAACACTCAGATTCTCAGTGATGTTAGGTTGACTAAGTCGTTGGCCAACGCAATAGACATATTTAGAATATGGTCTAGTTGTCAACTAATATAGATGAGATACAATGATTAAGCCATTTGGATAGACACTTGACAAATCCTAAGCTTGATTGGGTGTGTCGTGAATGAAAGGATTTTATCTTACAACATAAAGGTTAATTTTACTGGATTCACGTAAACGTACATCACATATTGAGTTCGTCTTTCGGCGCCGTCTAGGAGTTCCGCGTAGACCATAATTTGATTAATGTCGATATGAGAAGGCTTGTAGGGTCACACTATGTCGATTTTCCTTTCGATCTAAGGATGTATTGAGAGAGTAAATTAAATGTTCGATTTAGAATCGAGATATTTAAATGAATAATGATTATTTTAATTAAGTCAAAATTGGATTTTGGAGTTAATTAAGAATGAGCAGAAAATATATCGAGACAGTGCAGGAGCACGTAGAGCGCCGCGACGCCCATACCCTAGGGCCGCGATGCCTCTGCCTCAAATTTTGGGCCAGGCCCAAGGTCAAACCCTAAATTTTTCAACTATAAATAGAGGCATTCTTTTCATTATTCACACACCAATTTCAGATTATCATTCTAATCCTTAGAGAATTAGAATTAAAACTCTATCTCAAACCTCTGTCGGATTTCCTAGCTTTCCGAAAGAGAAATACATTGAAACTTGGAGCTTGCAATTGAAAGGGCAACCGCGTGTCCACCTTATAGTAGATAAAGACTCCAGATATTCTAACATGTAAGTTTATGCTTTATGTTACAGGTTTGATTGTTGTATAACCATACCAGAAAACTTGTTGGGGTAAGTAAGAGACAAATTTTTAAACTTCTGATGTGCCTTACTTATGTGTTTTTGAACCCAACAAAAACCTACAGTGGTATCAGAGCCCAGGTTGGTTCAATGGTTATATAACATTTGAATAAAGTAATAATATGGGTTAAACATAAAATTGAATTAAAACGAGGTTTCTTGAAATCCTACATGTCTAGCACGACTGTTGACCTTTTGATATCATCCTAAATTAACTCCTACGCTAACTCGAGGAAGTCATTCCGCCCTAACTCGAACTAAGTCAAAAGTGCGTTGTCCGGCTCATTGCACGGTGCACGGCTAAGAACGAGTAAGAACGGATGATGGTCGATATGGGCGTTATTGATAATGGTGGGTGATGATAAAGGACCTGTGAATTGATCCCTAAATTGGATTTAGGGGTTGAGCGATTTTGAAAATCAACACAGAAACGTTTGTTAGGACATCGGCATCACGGTGCTTGCTAGGGTTTCAGGGAGACGCCGCGGCACTAATACTTCGTTTCAAAACTTGGACTCACTGGACTATAGGCATCGCGGCTCCATGGTGGAGCGTTGCGGCGCTATTGCATTTTCAGAAGCAGAAATGTTTCTGCCTCTACAGCGTCGCGGCTCCATGGTGGAGCGTCGCGGTGCTAATACAATTGCAAAAGCAGAAATATTTCTGCCCTTGTAGCGCCGCGGTGCTAATGCATTTTGCAGAAGCCAAAAGCCTTCTGCCTCAGTGGCGACGCGACCCTAATGATTAGCGTTGCGGCCCCACCTGTCCAGAAATAAAAAAATCAGAGTTCAGAATGTTTAACCCAAGATTATTATTATACAGTATAATTGATAAGTATATTATTTATGTGCTAAATGTCAAAATGTTTATCACGTACATTTCTAGAATAACGTCCGCTATAACTGTCTGGGCAGGCGGCGCCCAGTATTTGATTAAATCATCTTATATCACGCATATTGGGTTGACGGTTCCCAACTATATGTGTCATTAGTTTTGCATGATATTAAGATGTCATATTGGATATGGCGTAAAAAGTTGATCTTGGTTAAAACCATGAATTAAAATGTTCCCCAAAACTTTAAATACAAGTCTAAATTAAAACGTGTCATCCATTATAATTGTTAGAGTGCAAAATCCTTTTCGACGATACGAGTATTTATGCCAAAGCATTTGCTCTAAGTCTACGAGGACCCAGACACTTTCATAGATGTGTTTTAATGTAAAGGTAAACAATAAACTTTTGTGGGTATTTACACCAAAGTGTTTGCTCACAAAGGTCAAATTTGCTTAGATACATAAACGCAGTCGTGTAATGAGGTTGACTTGCTTAGACAAATTTCTGCGCCAAAGTGTATGACTAATCTAAGGACGCAAGATTAAATGTAATATTTGATCAACCATGAGTTGCAAATAAGTTTTGCAATTGGTTTAGAATCTACCAAGATATGTTATTAAAGTTATCAGCCAAAGCAAACGCGGAGATAGCATAGGCTTGGATCTTGGCCCATTATGACCTCAATTAAAATAGGTTTGTATTCTACCATGGGGTCGTAGAAGTATGTTAAAATAGTGGGAGCTAATTAAACAAAAGGCCTTGTTGATTAGCCTAAATGAATGCGTATAATAGGAAATAGATTTTGAGTTTGATTTTCGGTCTATCTAATTCTTCAGATTATTAAAGATGTCGAGCTTATCGTTGAAAATGTTTATTAAGATGAACAAACTTACTGGACCGAACTACCTTGACTGGCTAAGGAATTTGCGAATAGTCGCTACCACCCTCATCCTGAACTCTCCCTCTCATTCCTTTGAAAACTTCATAGTGAATTACAATATGAATAGAACGAAGGCAACTCTGTCAGAGCTGCACAACATGCTCAAGACCTTTGAGTCCTCCACTTCCAAAGGCAAAGCTATGCTCATGGTGAGCTCTTCTAGCCGACCCAAGCCAAAAGGCAAGAAATGGCAGAAGAAGAAGAGCAAAGCAATCGTCGCGCCCTCAACTATGAAGCCTAAGGGAGGTGTGAAGAAGAAGGTAAATCTGTCTAGGGATGAATGCCTCAACTGCCACAAGAAGGGGCATTGGAAGAAGGACTGCACGGCACCAGGAGAAGGAAAAGCACTAGGTGCTCCTGCCTTTGGTGGACAAGGTATGTACGTCATTGAAATAAATATTTTTATTAATAACTCTCATTCATAGGTATTGGATACCGCTTGTGGCTCACATATTTGTACAAATGTGCAGGGGCTAACTGATAGCAGGAAGGTTGAACCAAGGGAGGTAGACCTACGCGTTGGAAACAGAGCACGAGTAGATGTTGAGCGCGTAGGGACTTATAGATTAAATTTACCTTCCGGCTATTGTTTAGTGTTGAATGATTTCTTTTATGTACCCTCGTTAACGAGGAATGTCATTTCTATCCCAGTTTTGGACATGGAGGGTTTTTCCTCGTATATTTATAACGGCAGTCAAGTACTGTCTTTTGATAATATTATATATGGAATGCTCCTTTTGTGGATGGATTATATACACTAAATTATAGTGGAGATATATTCAATGTACAAAATAAATAAGTAAAGATAAGTAATAGAAACTCTACCTACCTATGGCACTGCGGACTTGGTCATATCAACGAATCAAGGATAGCAAGGTTGAGGAAGTTAGACTACCTCGAACCATTTGACTTGGAGTCTTATGGTAACTGCGAATCTTGCTTGAGAGGAAAGATGGCCAATAAACCACTTTCTGGGAAAGGTGTGCGAGCCAAGGAGGTGCTTGAGTTGGTCTATACTGATGTATGTGGGTCATTCTCGACTCAAACTAAAAGAGGCTTCCCATACTTCATCGCTTTTACTGACGAATTCACAAGGTATGGATATGTGTATCTTATGAGACACAAATCCGAGGCTTTTGAGAAGTTCAAAGAGTACAAGTCAGAAGTAGAGACTCAACTTGCAACAAGTATCAAGACCCTTCGATCGGATCGAGGAGGTAAATACTTGAGCAAGGATTTTCTAGATTACTTAAAGCTACATGGAGTCCAGTCAGAATGGACACCTCCTGGAACGCCACAGATGAATGGTGTCGCGCCCGATTTTGACCTGCGGGCTTCGCGACGCGATGGCGTCGATTCCCTCCGGATGGATTAAAAATTGCTTGCTTGAGGAGTCGCCACCTAATTATTCTAAGGTGAATTAGGGCACCTGAATGCTAACTAAATGCTGCAAAATAACTCCGATTTTATGGTCTACGAAACTAATGAGATTCTAGGTAAGGGTTCTTTATTATCCTAAAGGGAAGGGGTTAGGCATCCTTTAAGATCCGCTAACTTGCGGTTATCCGATCAAATTCAGGTTAATTGTTATGCTAAGAAAAATACATGTTTTTACGAATATAAAAATAATGTTACAAGATGTTAATAGAATGATGCATTTTGTACAAGTATGCATTTGTATGGCATTAATATACATGTAAAGCTAAAAAAGTACAAGTATGCATTTGTATGAAAATTGATAAAAATGTATGCAAGGTGTTATTATGGGCAACGGGCCTAAAATAAATAAACTAGCGATTTTCAATTTTAAAACTAACCGAGCCTAAAATAAATAAACTAGCGATGGGTTTTCAGTTTTGGACTACACTATTAATTAATTCTATGTCTACCTATTCTAAATATTTCAATAATTTCACGAGTACAATAATATTACAATGCAGAATGAAAATAAAGCTGAATTAAAGAAAGTAAAAGACAACAACAAAAATAAGAAATCTCCGAGGGGTATTTTGCCTTCTTTGACTTTATCTTTGCAAGCTTTCAAGAATAAACGGTTAGAAACAATTGAATATAAATAACTTCGGATTCGTATCCAAAACAGTAAATGTTTTGATTACGGAGGGCTCAGACTCAAATTTTGAAAAGATCATTCCAGTCACGTCGTGGCTGCGAACGTATGACTCGTTGGTCATTTTAGTTGCCTTGCCTACCGAACATGTTGGTCTCTTGGGTGAAAAAGATTTAAGTTTCATCCTTGCCCAGAAGTTTTATTTTCCGTCTTTACAAATGTGGAGGCCTCAAAAATCGATGAATATTTTTTCATCGGCCAAAATGCGGTATTTAATTCAAAAACAGTAAACTAAACTAAAACAGTAAAACTAAAATCGAGAAGCAATTCTCGAAAAGACGCGATATTTAGTTTAAAACAAGTAAGACAATAAAACGGTAAATATCCGTTGCACGGATGTTTAAATGCCAAAAGAGTAACCGAAAAAGAAATGAAAAAAAAGCGCGGCCTCGAATTCAATTTCATCGGCCTAAAAGCAAGTAAAGTAGTAAAGCAAGTAAGATATCCGTGCACGGATGTTTAAATGCCAAAATAAACCAACAATTTGCAATTAAAATATGCGACCCGAATTCGAAATTTCAAACCGAAACGGGGTTTGGAATGTTTCGAAAATCGACCCGATTCGGAATAGTGACCCGACTGGATTTCGGGTCGACCCGACCGGAATAAAACATTTTTTATTTATTTATTTTCGGATAACCAACAACAAAGATATGAAAAAATAAAATCGGAAATTTATCCAAACCGGGCCGACCGACCCGACCCGACCCCGAATCGATGACCCGACCCGGAACAGTCCACGACCCGAATCAATTCTTTCCAAATTTTCAGGTAAACAACAACACAATAAAAACACGCAAAAATCGGAAATTAACCGAATCGGGTAGACCCGACCCGGTCGATGACCCGACCCGAATCGGATGTTTTCAACCCGAATCGATTTTCTTCCAAATTACGGATAACCAACAACACAATATAAACATACAACAATCGGAAATTATACAAACCGGGTCGACCCGACCCAAGACAAGGTGGCCCGACCCGAATCGGATTTTTCAACCCAGATCGATTCCTTTCCCAAATTTCAGATAACCAACAACAAGATATAAAAATAAAAAAAATAAAATCTGGAAATTTATCAAATCGGGTCGACCCGACCCGGACTCCGAAAACAGTGAAGAATAGCAAAAATTTCAGATTATTCACTACCAAAACCCCAATAATTTTAACTTATATTTTCGGACTTTTTAAGACGATGAACAACACAAAAAGAAAATAATACCAACCTTAGGAGAATCTCAGATTTGTATTTTTGGATTTCAAAACTTGAACTCGATTTTCGGACCTCCAAATTCCCCCCTAAAATAAAGAACAACATGGAGTATTTATAGATGGCTTAACCCCCCCCCCCCCAAGAAATACATGAAAATGACATTCCTGAAAGATCTCAAGGTGATGGATTGTCCAACACACAAAGACCTTCTCACAATCAGAATGCAAGAAATACTGAAACGCAGAATAATTATCTCCGAAGGACCACTAGGACTCATCGTCCGCCTGAAAGACTTAATCTCCTTGTGAAACACACAATGAGATAGATATTCATGATGACGATGAACCTACAACCTACAGTGAAGCTATGTTAGACATTGATTCGCAGATATGGCAAGAAGCCATGAAATCTGAGATGGACTCGATGTACATAAATCAAGTTTGGAACTTGATTGATTTGCCAACAGGGGTTAGACCCATAGAATGCAAATGGGTCTTTAAGAAGAAGATTGATGCATATGGCAAGGTACAGACGTATAAAGCAAGATTGGTGGCTAAAGGTTATAATCAACGGCCTGGGGTCGTTTATGATGAAACCTTTTCACATGTTGCTAAGATTAAGTCCATTAGGATTTGCTTGCAATAGCTGCATATTATGACTATAACATTTGGCAGATAGATGTCAAAACTGCTTTCCTCAATGGTAATCTAGTTGAGGAGGTGTATATGAAACAACCTGAGGATTTTTCACTTGAGTCCAAACCAAATGTTGTATGCAAGCTACATAAGTTCATTTATGGGCTTAAGCAAGCCTCGAGGAATTGGAACATTTGCTTCGACAAGGCTATCAAGTCATTTGATTTCATCAGATGCAAAGAGGATCCATATGTTTATAGTAAATGCAAGAATGGGAGTATTGCCTTCATTATTATATATGTAGATGACATATTAATAATGGGAGACAATAAGACTCTTCTGCAGTCAGTCAAGGAGTGGTTGTCCAGTACCTTCATGATGAAGGATTTAGGTGAAGCCTGCTACATTTTGGGGATTAGGATCTATATAGATAGACCTAACAGATTATTGGGGTTGTCACAGTCAGTCTACATAGACAAAGTGCTTAGACATTTTTCTATGGAAAATTCCAAGAAACGCGGTCTACCTATGGGACAAGGCATCAAGTTATCTAAGAATGATAGTCCTACTAATACTATAGAACTTGAACGCATGAAAAGGATCCCATATGCTTCGGCTATAGGATCGATCATGTATGCCGTGACCTGTACTAGGCCAGATGTGGCCTTTGCACTTAGTATGACTTGTAAATTCCAGCAGAATCCTGGGGAAGAACACTGGAAGGCAGTCAAGAGTATTCTTAAGTTTCTTAGATGAACTAAAGATTACTTCTTAGTCTATGGTGGGGAAGAAAAGCTAGTTGTTACTGGGTACACTGATGCTAGCTTCCAGACGGATGTTGATAACTACAAATCTCAATCTGGGTACACGCTCATTTTCAATTGTGGAGCAGTAAGCTGGAAAAGTTCCAAACAAGCTACAACTGTTGATTCGACAACAGAAGTTGAGTACATTGCTGGATCGGAAGCTGGTAAAGAAGTTGTCACGATATTTGAGTTCCTGAAGGAACTAGGGGTTGTTCCAAGTGCCACTTGTCCAATAACGGTTTATTGTGACAACACTGGTGCGATTGCGCAAGCTAAGGAACCAAGATCAACCAACAGAAACAAGCATGTACCAAGAAAGTACCCCATACTCAGGGAGATGGTGAAGACTGAAGAGATTAGATTAGACTATGTTCCCACAAACGATAATCTAGCTGACCCACTCACTAAACTATTAAGCTTAGTCAAGCATAATGGTCATTTTGAGAATATGGGCATTAGATATGTTGGAGATTGGCTTTAGGCCAAGTGGGAGATTGAAAGTATATTTATGTCCTAGAGACAATCTGTATTAGGACAAATGTACTTTATACACATTCGTATTATTATTAATGAAGATTAATATTTTGGCATTTGCAATTATTGAATTATTAATTGATTGTTTGTAATATTTTATAATATGCATCCTTGGAGGTTATGCTGTTATTAATAGTGTGAGATATTAATATTATAATGTAACTCTTAAAATAGCTTCAACTAATGATCATCGAGAATAGGATAGCGATGATATGTGATAAGTCGACATGTGGTTTGCATCACATCCTTGGAGGATGTAGTATGTCTCACCTGCTACGAGTAATGGCTATTCGTGATGGACACATGGATACTTTGGAAGTATTGGTATACCCTGCTGATATACTATTTGTTATATTTGTCTAAAGTATGATCAGCTTGTGGGAGATAGAAGTCCTTAGACTTGAGGTCAATACGCGCCTTGTCTACAAAGTAATGTACTTTGATCACGTCCTAAGCTCAAATGCCTTATAGGTTGACGTACGACTTGTATTGGGTACATTAAGATGTGGATTAAAGGTGGTAGTTGAGCCAAGATTAGGATTCATTCCTCGAATGTATATTCGAGAGAACACTCGGATTCTCAGTGATGTTAGGTTGACTAAGTCGTTGGCCAACGTAATAGACATATTTAGAATATGGTCTAGTTGCCAACTAATATAGATGAGATACAATGATTAAGCCCTTTGGATAGACACTTGACAAATCATAAGCTTGATCGGGTGTGTCGTGAATGAAAGGATTTTATCTTACCACATAAAGGTTAAGTTTACTGGATTCACGTAAACGTACTTCACATATTGAGTTCGTCTTCCGGCGCCGTCTAGGAGTTCCGCGTAGACCTTAATTTGATTAATGTCGATATGAGAAGGCCTATAGAGTCACACTATGTCGATTGTCCTTTCGATCTAAGGATGTATTGAGAGAGTAAATTAAATGTTCGATTTAGAATCGAGATATTTAAATGAATAATGATTGTTTTAATTAAATCAAAATTAGATTTTGGATTTAATTAAAAATGCGCAGAAAATAAATCGACACAGTGCAGGAGCACGTCGAGCGCCGCGGCGCCCATACCCTAGAGCCGCGGCGCCTCTGCCTCAAATTTTGGGCCAGGCCCAAGGTCAAACCCTAATCCGGTTTTGACCTATTTTTCAACTATAAATAGAGCCATTTTTTCATTATTCACACACCAATTTCAGATTATCATTCTAAGCCTTAGAGACTTAGAATTAAAACTCTCTCGAACCTCTGCCGGATTTCCTAGCTTTCCGAAAGAGAAATACATTGAAGTTTGGAGCTTGCAATTGAAAGGGCAACCGCGTGTCCACCTTATAGTAGATAAAGACTCCAGATATTCTAATATGTAATTTTATGTTTTATGTTACAGGTTTGATTGTTGTATAACCATACCAGAAAACTTGTTGGAGTAAGTAAAAAATAAAATTTTAAACGTCTGATGTGCCTTACTTATGTGTTTTTGAACCCAACAAAAACCTACAGTTAGTAGCGTATTTCTCGAACGTAGGATGACCTCCTTGTGATGTATTTGGTCTCCAAGAACGTCGGATAGTTTGATAAAGATATTTGATGTCTTGATCTCTTTGTGATTATTTCATGAGTTTATGAAACTTTCGAGATGGACATTCACATTCATTCTCCAGACTCCAGCTATCTATTGAAGGAAGGAAAGTTTAACTACAAAATGCCTAAAAATAGGTATACTTATTCATCAGTTAGTCCATAATTTTAGAAAAGAAACGTTAATAGTTAACATATTCAACCGATGAAGTACACTTCGTCAGTTTAAAAACTAAAGCACGTAATATATAGAATAAAAATGAAAAATTTTACAAAAAAGGGGAAGAGATAGAGTTGTCAAAATTCTCAATATCTCGCAACCACGGCTTACATATGTTGACTCTAATCCCATCTCATCCTCAAAAATAAGGTCATTGTTAATCTTTTGTTAATGGGGAAATACTAGCAAGCACTTCTAGGATCCATTAATAAACCAATTGTTCCACACCCGAAATTCATATACTACCAAATAGTAGAAGGAATAAGAAGAGAAAGTTTAGGAAAAGAAATAAATGATAATAATGAGGAATGAATAAATGAAATAATTTTTATTTTTAAAAAAGAGAGATTAGAGAAAGATTACTCAAACTCCATTTTTTTCATCAAAAGTACATAATTCGGATTACATGTAATAATCTCAAAAACATACCGAATTATTTATGGTAGAGAATTCGACAATATTGCATCTTTACCGCTATGACTTTTGCCACCATACGGAACTGATGTGAACATATTATCATTTCGTCTTTGTTAAAATTACGCTAATTGCAGAAAAAATGGACGTTGTATTTTAATAAAAGTATGAAACTCGAGAAATTTGGAAAACACCTCGGATTTAAATTTGAGTTGGTAGACCCAAATATAATGAGAAAAATCATCTAATAGGACAAGATAATATTTATGACCGAGGGAACTAGATATAGGGGATGTCCACAGATCAGCATGAATAATATCAAAAGGGGAAAACGTAATGCTTGAAGATGATTTAAAGGGTAGACGAACATGTTTGCCTAAAGTGCAAGAAACACAGTGATGGGCAAGTTTCCCATTATTACAATTAATAAAATTATTGCCTCTAAGAAGATTAAAAATGGGGGTGCCTGGATGGCCAAGCCTATTATGCTAGGTTGACGGAGAGATAGCAATGAGAGATATGGGAGAGCATGATCTGGCAGTGGAGGTGGATGGGAATGGATAGAGATCCCCCGTGCTATTACATCTCGTAAGAGGTGTCCTCGTACGAAGATCCTTCACAGTAAAACCAAAAGGATCAAAGTCAACAGAGACAGAATTGTTACGAGTGAATTGGCGGACATATATTAGGTTCTTAATGATGTTTGGGGAATATAGGACATTTTTAAGGGGAAAAGGTGGATGAGGCGGTGGTGTGTAGGCAGTACCATAACCCTGAATTGGAATGCGATGTTCATTTCCAACAGTAATGTATTGAGGATGTTTTAACTCATGTTTGGGAATATTACCTGCATAGCGGGTGAGGTGAGATGTGGCGCTCGAGTCCATGTACTAATTTTCATCGGGCTGCTGCAAGGTCAGACTACTAAAAGCCTAGCCCAGCTTAGTGGGAACCAGACTGGAAGGGTGCTGTGGATACTGTTGCTACGTGAAGTGGGCCTGGTGTGCCTGATGATGGGCTGGGCGAGCTGTTGGAGCAAGGCCCAATATCCCTTGTTGTGGGTAAGGGTATTGGGCCGCTGGAATGGAGTGATAGGGAGCCCAATGATCGGTCTGATGGGGAGCAACTAGGCATGTCCAGTGGTTCAACGGACTGGGTTGTTGCGGTTGTGTGACTTGCTGCTGTCCGCGGCTGCCTTTCCCATGCCCTTTGCCACCACGTCCACCGCCTCTGCCTCTGCCTCCCCTGCCACCGCAGTTCTGCAGCCGCGGTTCTGCCGTAGCTGATTATTTTCCGATGGAGGCGAGGTAGTGGTGATGTTATTTTGCGGAGATGTTTCCACGGCTAACGCCTTATGATTGTGCTCATCCTGCTTTGCACGTCTGGTTTCTTCTAATAATAATTGCGAACGGGCCATGTTGAAACTGGGCAACGGATCAGCTTGTTGGATCATGGTGGCGAGAGTGTCGTACTCACCTTTTGGTAGGCCTGCAATTTATTGTAGGACCATCTTTGTTTCAGAAATAGGTGTGCCGACGTTGGACAATTGGTCCGCTACGAGTTTCAACTATTTGCAATAATCAGACATGTTAGAGAAATTTTCAAGACGTGTATTATTGAACTGTTCTTCCAAATACACAGCACGAGTGTGCTTATTATCCTGAAAGATTTCCTCCAACCGAATCCATAATTAACGGGCTGTCGCGCCGATTTTCAGAATAGTAATGAGCAAGTACGGAGAGATAGTACTATAAATCCATTGTTTGATAATAGCGTCTAGACGATGCCATGTTGAGTCATCAACTTCAGTGGGACGAGCGAGAGAGTCATCGATATGGTCAAGCACGTTATAGACACATGCATGAATACGGAATAGTTCAACCCAAGGGAGAATACTGACTGTTCTCTTGATCAAGAATTATAGGGATGCAGTTCTTGATGTTAGTGACGGTAAGTGCTGGATGAACGGAGGTGGGGGTGACGACAGAAGAAGATGAGACTGCGGTGGGGGTTGTGGGAGTAGTCATTATAGTGGATTATAGGTGTTGAAGAAGGAGAAAAGGGAACAAAAAGAGATGGGGGTTATCGCCGCCGGTGGGGAGGGTGGCGGAAAAGAAGAATTTTAGGGGTTTAGGGTTTTAGCTCTTGATACCATGTAAGATTGTATTAATCTCCCTTGAAGAGACTTTCTCATTAATATAAATATACATAGTGTACAATATATAGAAACCTAGTACAATGGTGAATCGTCTTCCTACCATAATTCTATATCACTAAATATATACAAAATATATGGGATATATTCTAATTATGGTGGTGGGAATGAATTGAGATTGTAGACTTATTGTTACACGTTAATAAATAACACTATTGGATATCAAAGATGAGTACTTTAGACATGATATTAGCTTCAATCAAACAATATTGTTTCTCATCGTTCTTCTGTTATATAATACTTTGCTCAAGTATATCGGACAAATGTCTTTCATTTTTATTATTTTTGCTAAAATACACAAGTTTAATATTATTATATTTAGTTGCTAAAAAACACAAGTTAATTAAGATCTGAAGACTTAAATATGGTAAGAGTGAAATATTGCAGAAGACTGCAAGAGATAAAATGAGATAATCATAATTCTTGTAGACTGCATTATTTTTCTATAGTTTTCTTATAGAAGTAGTTTTTTTAGAATCTAACATGGGATAATAATAATTGTTTGAAGTTTTAGTAATCACTGTAAACGAGCAAATTTAAAAAGTATGAAAATAAAAAAAAAATTTGGAGGAAGACAGAAATAATAAGAGGAAGGATTGCCATCCCTATATGTACAAATGATTTTTATAAAATAGGAGAAGAACCCGCAACCCGCTCCGCCCTGCATCAGATTCTCAAAAAAACTATTTCAACCCGCCCCATCCCGCATGAAAAACAAAAATCACCCCACCTCCCATAACCTCAAACCGCCTCGCCCTGCCTCGCACCCGCCCCGCTTCCATCCCTAGATACTTACATAAAAGTAATTTATAGAAGGGATTTAAACTGGAATGACTCAATCAGGTGATATATACTTACATGATTTTATATTCTTATTCTGTTTCGACCTTTTACTCCCAACATACCCTTCCTGTAGCTTCGTTTCGGTATTTATGATTTTTGGGAATGGGTGACATGATTTCCGAGGTAATCGGGTGGGTTTTGGATCGAAATTAACAAAATTAGAAGTTTCGAAGTTAAAAAATTAAGATGTTTGACCAAAGTCAGCATCGGGGGTAAACACGTCTTCTTCAAAGATTCGTCGATTTCATTAAGTCCGGATAGTGATCTTTTACTTAATCGAGCCATTGGTTCGGGTCCCGAGGTGTTCGGGGATGATTTGAATTGTCGGACAAGAAACTAGTACTTTACTGAATTGGAGTTGACTTCGATGAACACCGGGTCAAGACAACTTTTTTTCGGGAATTCCGAGTGCGCGAGCAAGTCCAAATTGTATTTATGACTGAAATGCATGTATGATTTGTGTTAAGGGGGCTTCGAGTGAGTTTCGAGTGTCGAATCCAAATTCGAGAAAGTTGTTGGTTTCCTTCTTCGCGTTCGCGAGGGAAGAGATTTCGATCGCGTGACTTGGTCAGGGCGGTCAACGCAATCGCGAAGGGGGAAGGGGGCTGGGTCGGGTCACACATAGGCATAGCGATCGCAATGTCATGGTCACGTTTGTGATTTTTGGACCGAGTCAGGTCGCGATCCCGAAGTGTGGCTCACGTTCGCGACGGAGTGTCAAGCAGAACAGTGATTTAAGTCCCAACTTCGGTTTTTAGATTATATTTTCACATAACTCAAATTTTAGTGCTCGTTTTTTGGTTGAATCAAGTGTTTTCTTCAAAATTCAACCTTGGGGTATGATTCTAACATTCAGTTAAGTAATTCCCTATGAATCCATCCTTTATTATTCAGTTTTTCTCATGATTTTAGATTGTAGAAGAAGGGGTTATCATAAAATTGGGTTTGGAGGAAAATATTAAATTAAAGGATAAATTTTAGGATTCCTATTATATAGACTATGGGTAAGATGAATTTAAGTTTTGCCCTTGAGGTTCGAGTTTGGCTATTTTAGGCATGTTTTGGGTTCTGAATAAAAATATAGCAATATGGGTATCAATAGACTCGTATACTCATATTGATCATATAATTGATAGATTTGAATTGAGTTGAGGTTTATCAAAAAGGAAAGACGGTTAATTGAGGGGTTTGTGGCACATTGCTCGGCTCTGAGGTTGTTTATGGCTTACTCTTTTAGATTCCGATTGAAGATGCATATATAATATATAAATATTGACGAGGTATGAATGTGAGCCTTCAAACATTAGAGGTGGTGATACATCCACTGGCTTGGTATGGTTGTTGTTTATGTGTCTATGATAGCCATGTATGATTTCAAGAAAATACATCATTACCTCCCTGAACTTGGACCATATTTTTAAAAAGACACTTAAACTTTGTGGGGGTCCTATGACACCCCTAAACAACTTTGAACTAATATTATTATCTCCTTTTTCGACCATATCCATTTTTTTAAAAAGAAGGCGCTAACCACACACCAATCCGTACTTGACACGTGTTAATTTAATTAAAAAATATTTTTTCTTTTGTTTTTTGTTTTTTGTTTTTTGTTTTTTGTTTTTTGTTTTTTGTTTTTTGTTTTTTCTTACTTTTTAACTTCTTCATCCCCTCCACTCACCCATACACACATATCTTCTTACCATTTCTCTAATCTCTCAATTTATCTCTCTACAATTCTACATTGCCTACTAAATATTATATTTTTTTTGCTCATTTATATCAAAGTTCAAAAATTGGGAGTGAAGTTGACTACTAGCTTGAGGATCATCCATCGAGCAAAGTTTTAATTTTCAACCTCGATTACACGTCGACGTTACGTCGACGTTTGGTACCTTCGTTCCTTCTTTAAATTATTATTGTTACTTAATTTTAATTATCGCATTAAATTTCATTTACTTTAATTATTTATTTACATAATTATAATGGAACGCTTTGGACGTATGATTAAGGGTAAGGGTGCTTCTTCTAGTAGGGGTAACAAGGGTAAGGGTACTTCTTCTTGTAATCCTATTCCTAGTCCCGATGATTTGATTGATTTCACTCATATAGATGAAACTGCTTTTTTTAATTATATACCATTAGATGATGAGGTATATTCTACATCTGAACCAGACTTTAATTTTGACGATAATGTAGATGACACACCCATTAGTGCACCTCAACTTCAATCTCATACTGAGTCTCAGACTCAAACTGAAACTGAAATGCCTCTTATTCCCCCTAGTATGAGTCGAGGCCCCACACAATAAAAATTAAAATCAACTGCATGAAATATTTTTGATAGGGACCAAGAGAATCAAGTAGTTAGATGAAAATTTTATAAAAATATTTATAAATTTAAAACCGGAAAAGGTCAAGGTGGGACGGGAGGTTTATTGAGACATGTACAAGGCGAGTACACAGCTAGGTAGAATCAATACCAGACTAAAAATCGGGTGTGTCAATGCCATCTGAGTCGGGACAAGATTCACATAGTGTCCCCGACCAAGTACAATGTCAAATTAACCCGATGATGGGGGGAATTTTTGGTCCTAAATATGATAAACACAAAGATAGGGAAAATATGGAAAAATTAGTTGCGGTGGAGGGTTGCCTCTTTCATTTCCTTCCTCTCCTGGTTTTATTCATTACATTAGAAAAATATATAATCCTTCTTTTAACGGTTTTTCTAGATCAACTGTTAGAAGAGACATTTTTTAAATTTGCAACTGAATATCAACAGTATTTACATTATGCATTATATCATTTTAATGGCAAAGTGGCTCTCACTTCTGATATAGACCATAGTACTAACGGTAATGATTATTTAACGGTAACATGTCATTGGCTAGATCATAGTTGGTCTATGCAAAAACGTATTTTAGCTTATAGATATATTGATGATAGGCATACTGGAAGTTTTATTGCACAAAATATTAATGAAATTTGTGATTATTATGGAATAATTGATAAAATTATGACTATTATATTAGATAATGCTACTTCTAATGACTATGCTATAAGACTTTTAAAAGTTCGATTAACTCCATCTTTTCCTGATCATTTTCTTATAAGATGTGTGTGTCATATTTATAACTTAGTTGTAAATGATAGCCTAAAACTTTTTGAAAACATTCTTGATAAAATACAATTTGTTATAAACTTTATTTTTAAAGGTAAAAAAATACAAAGACGCAAAAATTATAAAAAAAAACTTATCACGATTGTGGATTACCTTATAGAAAATTTCCTGAAGAAATAGCGACTAGGTGAAATTCTCTATATGAACAACTACTTGTTGCTTACGATTATAGAAAACCTATAACTTTATTATTTAACGTCCATAGTAAAAATCCAAGGGATAAGCTTGTAGATAATGATAGGGAAAAATTTTAGAACTTAATGGATTTTTAGAGATTTTTTTTCAAGCTACTAAAGAATTTTCCTATATTTATTATCCTACTATTTCAACTATTTTATTTTATAAAGGGCAGCCCGGTGCACTAAGATCCCGCAATGCGCGGGGTCCGGAGAAAGGTCGGACCACAAGGGTCTGTTGTACTATGTTATTTTATATAGCTCTAATATTTTTGTTACTTAATGAATATATGGAAAAACAAACTTATCAGGCATATATTGAAAAAATGTTTTAAAAAAAAATCCTATTCCCACTATTTATATTATTGGTGTTGTATTAAATCCGGCTATTAAAGTAGACGGTTGTAAAACACTTGTAGAAATGATTTATGATTGTATAGAAGTACTTCTAACAGACCCAACTGAAGAATCAACTCACGAACCAACTAAATAAAAAGTTACGTCTAGCATACACACTGAATGCAAAAACGTATATATGTATTACCAACAACAAAGTGTAAATAATCAACCGGCTTATGTACCATCTTCTACTACTTCGCTGCAACCTTATAAAAAATATGCGATTTCTGTTGCTAGTATTCAATGCCTTAGAAATAAAATGTTTAATAGTTCAACTTCTTCACAAGTTAGCGAATTTGATGTTTATGTTTTGCATGGTATTGTACCGTACGAATTAATTGTCAATGATGAAGGACATGAAGACTTGCTGATACACTGGAGGGACAATGAGAAGACATTTCTGACACTAGCAAAGATGGCCCGAGATGTGTTAAACATTCAAGCGTCATCAACAGCGTCTGAAAGTATTTTTTCTGTGGGAAGATTTCAAATAGGAGAGCACAGACTTTCATTGGCGGGAGACACATTGGAGATTGCAGTTCTATTCAGAAATTGGATTCGAGCGGAGCGTAGAAGGTACGGTCAACTGGAGATCAACGAAGAAGAA
Organism: Anisodus tanguticus; assembly: GCA_034509755.1. Taxonomy (NCBI): domain Eukaryota; kingdom Viridiplantae; phylum Streptophyta; class Magnoliopsida; order Solanales; family Solanaceae; genus Anisodus; species Anisodus tanguticus. Next base: position 18,120,507 of record CM067540.1, read on the forward strand.
GACTACAACTACAACGAAATCTTGTCCAAGGGAACAGGAAGCGACGTCGAATAATTTGACCAACAACTTCCAATTCCAAATGAAGATCCTCAAGACATTGTGAGGAAATTCGAAAAAGTATGGTTAACTATGTATTTTTTTAAAATTACAATTATACTATGTGATTTGCAACTTTTGAACAACACCACAAAGTTGCAATTTTGAAATTGTATTACAAAAAAAATATATTTCTATTAAATAATATAAAAGGCACAAAAACAGCCTTGGGATGTTTTTATTACACTATCTTATTCAATTATTAAAGTGTTTATATATATTATTTTTTAAAATTAATTACCAAATAAAATGAAATCTCCATTCCGACCCAACCCCGCCCCGTTCCCCCAACACCGGTTCCCTTTTCCGGCTGGATGTGGGACGGGACGGGACATCTGCCTATCCCGCTAATCCCGACCCGCCTGTCCTGTCAGAGACCCGATCCAGACCCTTCCCCCCATCCCGCCGGAACCTGGCCCACTGGCCACCCCTAGAAAAAACTAATGAATATTAGGAATTCCTCTTCTATAATAAAGTGATAGACTAGATGTCACGACCCAAATCGGAGGGCCATAACGGGCAACCGGACCCTACCTGCCGGGCACCACTCTTTACATACATAAAAGCTAACTGTAATCAATCATGGCCACAAGGACCGTCACCAAGTATCGGCTGACACACACATCAAGGCCGACATGGCCATACACGACTACTATACACAGGATAATTGTCTACAAGCCTCTAAATAGTACATGATACCATAAGGTCGGGACAGGGCCCTGCCATACCCACATGCATATGTAAAATATCATACCATGACCAGACTGCAACTCTGAAACAAGTACAGTGCTCCAATATCCGTTGAACCAGCAACCTACTAGTAGGAACTGTCACCATGTCTACATGAACCTGCGGGCATAAAACGCAGCGTCCCCAGACAAAAGGGACGTTAGTACGACTGATGTACCGAGTATGTCAGACATGAAAAATATCATAATAGAGACCTGAAAGTGACATGAGATAAGAAACAATCAACCAGTAAAGAATGTCTCTGGGCCATAATATGCATAAATGTCATGCACAATGCAAATGCGGTATACATATATATATTGGCCTCATCGGGCATCTTCCTTCCCATAACAACCTTTGTAGGCATCATTTCATATTGGCCACACATAGGCATCATATCATATTGGCCTCATTGGGCATCTTCTTTTTCGTGATAGTCTGTAACACCTGTAGGTGGTGTTGCGTATATAACGACATTCCTTTTTCCCATCCCCTGCATATATATAATGCGTACCATATAGTAGTGTATATAACACATGTGGGTCCAGAATAATACATGAATACAATGCAAATGCATGAATGACAATAAAACATACTGAACTCATCGGATGACATAATATCCTTGTACCTTCGGCTAACATTGGAAATATTAACATTTTTTTCATATGCCTCAATAAGGATTTAGGAACATATTTAGACATGATTTGACAATTGAAATGAATAACATGAACATTCTTAACTACTAGGAGTAGAATCATTTATGGAACAATATTACATTTACGTTTCGTACTTAGAACATGCCAAAAGAAATAAGAATTTGCCTTAACATACCTTAATCGCTTATAAAGATGTTGAGAGAATTGTAACCACTTCTCTTTAATTGCTTCCTATATCTTCCTAATGAAAGTTGATAATGCGACATAGCACTAGTCCATAACCTCTTTTGGGACATACAAAATATTATTTCAAATCATTGCGGTCACACTTGTTAAATCCTAAATTATTTCGGGACCGCATCCTTTTATATGCCAAACTCTTGATGTGAATACCTAAATATAACAAACTTTCCTCGTCCTCAGGTCTACTTGCATATGTCTAAATATTCAAACCATCGCCCGAAATTATGAGGTATTAAATCCTTTCCCCTTTAGGAACATTCGTCTTCGAATGTTGGGGTGACCTATCTAATCCCCGTCACGTAGCCAGAAACACAACCATCGCCTCACGGGGCCATTTAATATAACATATATCATTATACCAAACCTCATATGGTCACCAAGCATTAATTATAATAATCTGAAATAGAACTCACATTATGCTTTTCTCTCGGTACCTCAGCGCTGGTCTGAAATAGGTAAGTATATTTGTGTTCCATCTTCTATTCCACCTCCCATGTCATTTTTTTTTACATTCTTATTCCGCCATAGAAATTTGATGGAGGCTACTTCTTTCGTCCTCAACTTGTGGACGGTTCGATCTAAGATAGAAATAAGAACCTCTTCATATGATATATCCTCCATAACCTTCACATCACCAATCGGTACAATTCGGAAAGGGTCTCTAATACACGCTTTCAACATAGAAATATGGAAAACTGAATTAACAAACTCCAACTCATGAGGCAAGTCCAATTTGTAAGCCACTTGGCCTATTCATCGAATTATGTGATATGACCTAATGTACCTTTGATTGAGTTTTTCCTCTCTTTTTTCAAATCTCATTACACCCTTTAAATGAGAAATCTTCAAGAAGACTCAATCATCCACTTGGAACTCTAAGTCATATTGTCGCACATCTAAATACGATTTCTGACGACTCTGAGCGGTTAACATCCGTTCTTGGATAAACTTTATATTCTCTATGGCTTGGTGCACTAGGTCCAACCCGAAATAACCCTGATTTGCCTACTTGACCCATTCGATAGAAGATCTACATCTTCGTTCATACAAAGCCTCTACAGAGCCATTTTAATGCAAGCATGATAACTGTTATTGTACGCAAATTCGATAAGGGGTAAATGATCATTTGAACTTCCCTTAAAGTCCAATACACAAGCTCGTAGCAGGTCCTCGAGCATTTGAATCGTATGCTCATCTTGTCCGTCTGTCTGAGAATGGAAAGTTGTGCTAAGATTAACTTGAGTGTCCAAACCTTTTTGAAATGATCTCTATAAATTAGTTGTGAACTGCGCACCTCGGTCAGATATAATAGAAATAGGCATAAATCTCTTTAACGTACAACTTTTCATAGTCCTCAGCTGTGTAGGTAGTTTTGACCGCCAGGAATTAAGTTGATTTGGTCAGTCTATTAACAATCACCCAAATAGAATCAAACTTATGATAAGGCTAGGTAAACGCCATATTAATCATTTCCCATTTCCACATCGGGGCCTTCATGTTCTGAGCCACGTCATCGGGCTTTTGGTGCTCTACTTTTACTTACTGACAATTAAGACATTGAACTACCACCTCCGCAATGTTCCTATTCATGTAGTTTCACCAATGCATACCTTTGAGATCGTGATACGTCTTAGTAGATCCAGGGTGAACGGAATATCATGAGCAATGGACCTCCGTCATAATCTTATCTCGTACTTCTGCTACATTGGGAATATACAAATGGACCTTCCACCTTGGGGTCCCTCTCCCATTAAGTGAATTGGGATCAAGAATTTAAGTGTGTGTATAATTAATTAATTTTAATTAATTATAATTGGGGACAATATATATAGTGGGACATTACGTGTAGCCTTATAACTGATTGTCTCAGTGACTAAGTCTCATAAACAAACGATGGCAGCTTCACCAGCCTTCAATCGATTCTCTCTTCTCAATAATACTAAGCAACTAATTCTTCAAGCTCCTGAAGAAATCCTTCTATGGAACAATAACGATTACAATTCTATTAGAAGGAATAAATGCCACTAGTGAGCTCTCTGAAATTCTTGACCAAATTGGGGATTTTTCTGTAAGCTTTCGCTTAATCAAGGAAGGAGAGATTCATGACATTTTTGGCCATAAAATCCAGCAAAACTGAAACCTTAAAGCAAGGTTGAAGGCTCAGAAACCAAGCCGAGACTTTGAGTCTCGGCAAAGCTCGAGCAAGTTAATTTCAGTGCTTCTGGTTCTGTCTATCGAAATCCGATACGGGCGAAAGGCTTTTCGATGAGTTTCGTTGCTACTTTTAATTGAGGTAATCCTTCTTGTTCCTAAGTTCATACGAATTATAGAACCTGATTCTTATTAGTTCTAAGATGGGTATTGAAAATACTAAGTGGGTTGGGTACTGTTGGGGCAGTCCGTATGAAACTGGAAGTTGCATATGAAGTTGCTGGATAGTTATAGATATTGTAGCAGTGAAAGAGAAGGATTAGAAAGACTGGTTATGTTGCTGCCTGTATAGATTTCCATATAGAAGAAACATAGATTCGACGCGTACAAGGTGTTCGCTTGAATGTCTCAATGAATCTATTACTAGTATATTAATCCGATTGTGATTTAAATCATTCGTGTGATGTAGATAATCATTCATAGAGCTTACAAGGACCCGTGGAACTTAGATAATTTTGACAACAAGGTATGCAAGGCTCTTTCTTTCTTTTTGGCATATTCTACATACAAAGCATAACCGGAATATTGTTCCATAAAGTACTCTACTCTAAGTAGTTAAGAATGATCATGTTATTGACTCTTATGTTAAAAGTCTGTTTTAAGTATGTTTCTAAGTCCTTATTGAGGCATACAGAAAAGAGGATGATATTCACAGTGTTAGCCAAAGGTACAAGGATATAGGGCCAAGATGTGTTATTGTCATTCATGCATTCTCATTTGCATTGCATTTATATAGTACCCTGGACCACTTGTGCTATGCACATTACTATATGATAAATATTATATATATAGGGGATTTGAATAAATGATTCAGAAAGTTCCTCTGGACCTCTGCAGGATAGTTAAGTCCAAATGCCCTGTAATTTTTGCTTCTGTGGACTGTTGGTATGCAACCTCTTAATGTATCTGTTTTGACCCCTGGACATAGTGTGATCATGGGTTAGGTGCAGATATTGAAGCAAGATTAATTCAGCAGGTATTTGATGTTTGTTAACTGTGATATAATGGTTATTTGACTTAGGATTGGCATGCCAAGTTGCTTACCTTTTTGGATGTCATGCTCTGCATAACCATGTCCATAGATGAGTTGCACAACTAATCTAGACCTGAATTTGATAAATGAATCTGTATTAATTAGTATGCAGACTGTTTATGCTTGAAGTAGTGGTAATATGATAGTTTGGGAGCCTGTTTAATTAGATAAAATTGACCGAAGTTGATATATGTGGATGAAGGTGTTGTGATAGTTTAAATCTAACATGTGCAGTTAAAACAAACCATGGTATGCTAATGTCAGACTTATACACATGCAGTGTCAGTTAATTTCATGCCTAAAATGTTGTTAATTTAAAGTTTATTCCAGTTATATGTAGACTTTGACCTCCAAGGTGAATTTCAACCCTTCTTGTTTTAAAACATGACCTCTCATGTTAGGGTTCTAGTTAAAGACATGATAAAGGTAAGAAAATATGCAAAAGTTGCTTAGTCCATAATGCACCTGCCAATATGTGTTGTTTTCTGCTTTTCTGTGAGACTGTTGAGAGATAAACACCTGTCTGGTAGTTGATAACAGGCTATTTTGAAGGTTGGTTTGTAGAAACCATGTCTAGAACAACTAAGCATGGTCAAGCCTTATTTCTGCATACCTAACCAAAGTAGGTTGCATTTAGTTACTTGTTTTTATGCTGCCTAAGGACCAGCTTGCTTATGTTCCAATGTGATCATACCATGGTTGTGTGTTATGCTTGTTATATCATCTGTTGATGTCCATTCCTATGCCCTGATTGCATCTTCTTGCCTATAATCTTATTTGTCATGTTTAAAGATGTATGACTGTATGAGAAATGAAATGTCTAGCATGTTTAGACTGGTTGTCAAGAAACCAGTCAGGATAATGAGGCATTTAGCTACCATGTTTGCTGTTATTATGGTTGTGGTTTGATGTCACTTGTTACTATTGTTTAGCTGTTATTTTTGTAACTGCTACTACTGTCCCTGTTACATTTTAAACATATATTGTTGCCTCAGTTTGTGACAGATGTTGCTGCCCCTTTTTCAGTCTCAATTGTCCTGTTTTCAAACATGTTGTGCCATTTTAGTTATTTGTATCCTTTGTTAAGACTTGTGTGGCTCTTAAAATACTGCACTTTGAGTGGTGGCTGCTGCTTTGTTGCTATTGCCGATTACCTGCTGTCATGGTTCCCTGAGCTACTGTAGATTGGGTAGGGCTGTTGTTTCCTTTGAGATAAATTCTGGTTATGTATTATAGTTATTTTGTTGCACATATAGCCTTGGGAGACCGCCCTGTGGTGCTGAAAAGGTTGTTGGTTTGTTGTACTATGGTGTAAATAGTTGCTGCATTTCAAGTTAAAATAAGTCCTAAGACAGTTTTGAGGCTTAGAGACTGTTGTACCTTAGTCATTAACACTTTATTTGATTTAAGTCACATATGATGTGTTTGAATATTTGCCTAAAGTCCCAATAACTATCCAAGGGCACATGGAATGATACTTGGCTAACTAGGGTGTGATTTGGATCCTTGGATGTGATGTTAATGAAGGTGTATGACTCTTGGACTATTTTAAGTATTTCCTTTGATCATATAAGACCTCTTAAACCTGATTCAATTAAGAACATGGCAGGATGATATATCTGTGACAACATGATGTTTAGGTTAAGTGTCTTGTCATGTGTTTCTGTTTTGTCTTGGGTTAAATATTTTCTTGTGTGTCCTGGTTGCCCAGGAAGTGGTATGTGTTGAAATCTAGCATTTGGTGTCATGTGTCAACCTATTGTTTGCATCTAGAAATTGAGTTCTAGTAGCTGGTTCTCTAGGTCTCTAGTTCTCTGGTTCTTCTGGAACATTAGGATGGTACTGCTGTTGTTGTGCTTGAGGATATTTTCAATAGTTTGCATAATATTTCCTCCTCTTGTGATACCTGCATTTGCTTGTCCATTTCCATATGGCCTCTTTGATTTAGTAAATTTGAAGGAAGGTGGATATCCAACTAGCTTATAGCACCCCTTCTTTGTATGACCCTACTTCTTATAAGGAAAAAATTATTATTCCTTTCATATCTGGGTTAGCATATTGATCAACAGATTGATTGTTTTCTCTGTTCTCATTATCCTCCTTATTACTATCCTATCTCTGTTGATTGTCATTAAAAGCAATAGAATCAGTGTTACCATCAACCTAATTTCCAGAATATATTTGTATTTCTCTTTGTATCTTTTCATGTAATAGGATTGAGAATGTTTGTGTTGTGATAGGAAGCCATGAAGTTATTGTATTTCTGTTCAAATGAATGATAAACATTGAGAACTTTAAGTTGTGTCATGAAGTCAGTTGCTGCATTGCGACCAAATTTTGCTGCATGATTGAGGATGATATGAGCTGAATTTATGAGAAATTTTGACCAAGTTGTTGCTCCCTTAAGAACTTCAAACATGTGGTTAGTTAGCTGTTGCTCAGCCACCATTTAAGCTTAATAGTTGCTGCACTTTAGAGGCTTTCAATATGTCATACTTTAGGGATAAGTATGATGCTTGCCTGTTGTTATTACTATGTCATTTTGTTGCTACCTGACTACTGCCTATTGTACAGTTTTGGTTGTTGTGCTTATAATGTACTACATACTTAGGTGAGAACTCATCAACCTATTGACTTTTTATTTAAGCAACTAGCTAAGTGAAGATTGCTTCACACAAGGTTACTACATACTAGAATTGGAAAGGTGTCAGTATGTGTTCTTTTTATTGTAACTAGAACTAGATATGTCAATACCGACATTCGAGGACGAATGTTTCTAAGGGGGAGAGGATCTAACACCTCGTATTTTCGGGTAATGGTTTGGGCACATAAACATAGGCAAGTGGACTTGAACCCTAGGAAGTTTATGTGGTGCTTACGTATACTAATAAGGGAATTAGTATATAAAAGGATGTGATCCCGAAATGATTTTTGATTTAACAAGTATGACGACGGGGATCAATAATAATAGTTGTATATCCCCAAAGAGGTAAGGGGCTAGTGACATATTACAAGAATTATGACATTGAGTATAAGAAGGTTTTATAAATCGTCAGGATTTAAGTGAATTGGGATCAAGAATTTAAGTGTGTGTATAATTAATTAATTTTAATTAATTATAATTGGGGACAATATATATAGTGGGACATTACATGTAGCCTTATAACCGATTGTCTCAGTGACTAAGTCTCATAAACGAACGATGGCAGCTTCACCAGCCTTCAATCGATTCTCTCTTCTCAATAATACTAAGCCACCAGTTCTTCAAGCTCCTTCAATCCTCAAAGCTCCTGAAGAAATCCTTCTATGGAACAATAACTATTACACTTCTATTAGAAGGAATAAATGCCACTGGTGAGCTCTCTGAAATTCTCGACCAAATTGGGGATTTTTCTGTAAGCTTTCGCTTAATCAAGGAAGGAGAGATTCATGGCATTTTTGGCCGTAAAATCCAGCAAAACTGAAACCTTAAAGCAAGGTTGAAGGCTCAGAAACCAAGCCGAGACTTTGAGTCTCGGCAAAGCTCGAGCAAGTTAATTTCAGTGCTTCTGGTTCTGTCTATCGAAATCCGATACGGGCGAAAGGCTTTCCGATGAGTTTCGTTGCTACTTTTAATTGAGGTAATCCTTCTTGTTCCTAAGTTCATACGAATTATAGAACCTGATTCTTATTAGTTCTAAGATGTGTATTGAAAATACTAAGTGGGTTGGGTACTGTTGGGGCAGTCCGTATGAAATTGGAAATTGCATGTGAAGTTGCTGGATAGTTATAGATACTGTAGCAGTGAAGGAGAAGGATTAAAAAGGTTGGTTATGTTGATGCCTGTATAGATTTCCATATAGAAGAAACATAGATTCGACGCGTACAAGGTGTTCGCTTGAATGTCTCAATGAATCTATTACTAGTATATTAATCCGATTGTGATTTAAATCATTCGTTTGATGTAGATAATCATTCATAGAGCTTACAAGGACCCGTGGAACTTAGATAATTTTGACAACAAGGTATGCAAGGCTCTTTCTTTCTTTTTGGCATATTCTACGTACAAAGCATAACCGGAATATTGTTCCATAAAGTACTATACTTAGAGTTAAGAATGATCATGTTATTGACTCTTATGTTAAAAGTCTGTTTTATGTATGTTTTTAAGTCCTTATTGAGGCATACAGAAAAGAGGATGATATTCAGAGTGTTAGCCAAAGGTACAAGGATATAGGGCCAGGATGTGTTATTGTCATTCATGCATTCTCATTTGCATTGCATTTATATAGTACACTGGACCACGTGTGCTATGCACATTACTATATGGTAAATATTATATATATAGGGGATATGGAGAAATGGAAAGGCGTTCTATACGAACACCACCTGCAGCTGGTACAGACTATCACAAAAGAGCCCTAAGAGGCCAATATGATGTGATAATGTGATGTGATGATGTGATGCCTGTGTGGCTTATTGGGACGGGTTGCACGATCCGAAACACTAACATATATTGGGCCGGGTTGCACGATCCGCAATACTAACATATATATATATATATATATATATATATATATATATATATATATATATATATATATATATCTTTTTTGTTTCGCATTTCTCATCAAAGAGGATTTTTTCATTACTTCAACTAGTACCGATTGATGGGAGAGAGACATATGTGGATTAGTACAATTCATTATTTTTTGGCATGTTCGGGATTCCAAGAGAGCGGGTCTAGTTTTTCAACCCGATCCATGTATGTAATGGAATAGAGTACCTTATTTCTTTTTATCGGGAGCACATACACAAAAGGATATATATATATATATATATATATATATATATATATATATATATATATATCGCATTTGCATCATGCATACTTTCATTTACCAATATATGGTATGATGCCCACAGAGGTTGTTATGGTAAGGAAGATGCCCGAAGAGGCTGATGTATATGTATACTGCATTGTGCATAACATTTAGGCATGCGTATTAGGGCCCTCAGAGGCATTTACTGATGTTCAGCTGTTTCTGTTTCAGATTATGATATATCTCTGCTATGTTATTTCCTATGCCTGATATACTCAGTATGTCAGTCGTACTGACGTCCCTTTTGTCGGGGGACGCTGCATTTTATGCCCGTAGGTTCATATTGAGAGAGTTACGGTTCGCACTAGTGGGTTGCTGGTTCAGCTAGTATTTGGAGCTCCTATTCGTTCCAGAGTTGCGGTTTGGTCGTGGTATATTTTACTCTTTAGAAGCTTGTAGATAGGTGTCTTGTGGTTAGCTGTCATGTAAGGCCATGTCGGCCTTGGTATATAAATGGATAAGTTGGAGCTTTTGGATTGAGACTTTACGTAGTCTATCACAGCTCAGTCCGTGTTTAAATATGATTAAGGGTGGAGTATATATGTGGTGCCCGGCGGGTAGGGTCCGGGTGCCCGTCGCGGCCTTCCGGTTTGGGTCGTGACACCTCATTGGGAATCTTCCTTTTCGTGATAGTATGTACCAGCTGCAGGTGGTGTTGCGTATATAACGTCATTCCCTTTTCCCATCCCCTACATATATATAATTCGTACCATATAGTAGTGTATATAACACATGTGAGTTCAGGGTAATACATTAATATAATGCAAATGCATGAATGACAATAAAACATATTGAACTCATCGGATAACATAATATCATTGTACCTTCGGCTAACATTGGAAATATTAATATTTTTTCCATATACCTCAATAAGGATTTAGGAACATATTTAGACATGCTTTGACAATATGAATGAATAACATGAATATTATTAACTACTAGGAGTAGAATCATTTATGAAATAATATTATATTTACGTTTTGTACTTAGAACATGCCAAAAGAAATAAGAATTTGCCTTAACATACCTTAATCGCTTATAAAGATGTTGAGAGAATTGTAACCACTTCTCTTTAATTGTTTCCTATATCTTCCTAATGAAAGTTGCTGAATCGTTTTGTTTGGTGTTGAGGTTTACATTCAGATCCTAAAACAAAAGGAAAGAATATTGCAGTTTGCTTCTTATATCCAAAATGTACACGAACTGAAAATGGGAACCTATGGAATCTCATATTTACTTTACACGTGTTGGCCTCTTACAACCTTCCTTATCTACTCATGCAAATGTAGTGAAACGTGCATGTATATCAATGATCTTGTTGTCCCCTATTCATGATGTATTTGGACTATGTCCACATGATATTTACCCAATACTTTTAATTAATATTTATTCATTAAGTCACTAATTAATTCCTTTAGATCACACTCCACATTTAACTCATCACACACATAATAAATTTCTTGATCTCAATTCACTTAAATCTTAGAGATTTATAAAACCTTCATATACTCAATATCATAATCATGCAACATAGCACTTGTCCATAACCTCTTTTGGGACGTACAAAATATTATTTCAAATCATTGCGGTCACACTTGTTAAACCCTAAATTATTTCAGGACCGCATCCTTTTATATACCAAGCTCTTGATGTGAATACATAAATATAACAAACTTTCATCGTCCTCAGGTCTACTTGCATATGTCTAGCTATTCAAACCATCGTCCGAAATTACTGAGTGTTACACTAGAGGTTCATCACTTCATCTTACTAGAAATTACATTTTCACAATAAATTAAGGGAAACTTACCAATATGTATAGTTTGGCCAAACTTAATTACTAATATGGCTGAAATATACAAAACTTATACACTAATTATATATATGTATAGATATGTATATCATATGTATATTATGCCTATAAATATACAAAACCTATACATTTGGTCATAGTTTAAACGGGATCACCCAAAGGTATTGGGGTATAATTTTCCCATAAATTAACTCCATAGAACACTAAATTACAATCCTAAATTTTTGAGGTCAATAAGAAGATGAGTGCACAAGGTAAATGTGATATTAAAGGGACGCTGCAGTGTTTGAATAGGTTTGCCAATTCTTCGAAGTTTTTATTCCTCAGATGTAATCACAAAATTTTGGATCCTAATTTCACAGTTGACTATAGATAGAACCTTAAGGATCAATGATTTGAGTAAACACGAAATAATCTCCAACAAGTAAAACTGCTGAGAGAGTGGCAGTATGTCAACAAGAATTGCAGCCAAAGTAGACTTATTATTTTCCAAGCGTGTTTGTGTGGATTTCAGAAAGCACATGCAAAATTGATGCTTACAATTGTAGATCTAAGTTCACAGACCACAATTTTATCCAAGTGGCATCATTGATTTTTTTCAATTCGACCAGTTTGTACATACCTCAGTTATTCCACTGGATAATTGCTACCTCCCACTAGCACAAGAATCGGGTAACTCTTCCCATCAAAAGGCTTAGGCAGAAAAGGAAAAATCGCATTGCGTTTTCGTCTCTGCTGAACCGCCTGAACACTGGTCTCTCTCATGGCTTTCACCCTTTTCACGATCGTGAAGCCACACCCTCGGGTGCAAGATTGATATGCAATATACTTGGTTCATTTCCTTAAGTTACATTTACCTGTTTAGGGCTGCCATTATAAACGCCACCATAGTTTTCACAAGGCCGTAATGGATATCTACGGTATTTCACATATGGATTTATATAACAAGTCTGGTAAAATACACCTTGGAAGTTCTAACCTGATTCAAATGTATGCAACTTAACCAAAAGGATATGTCCTCATTCATTGTTGAATCTACTCGGCCAACAGAAATTGCCACCCATCACGTGCCAACATAGTTTCCTCTATTTGATACTATACTCACTTTCAGTGTTCCGACAATGGCCCATTGCTTTCACGATGCAAGAAACTTGTCATTACTCTTTAAGGTCCAAACACAACTGGTCACACCACGACACAGCAAAATTTGGTCTGGAAGGCTAGATCGTATCATTTCGGAACAGGAGAATCGAGCTGCTGGAGCACACCATACGAATATCACGTCTCTTTTGCTCAATCATGAGGAATATGTTCGTGCTGGAAAGGGTCAGCACTACAACGGAGAGAAGTCAATCTTGGAAAGAAATTCCAACCGCTAGCCAGTTCTAGTTCATGATCAACTCTTCTCATACTGACCTCCGATGACCAGTAATCCTTTGCTAAAGTTTTCGTATGTCCACAAGAAGTAAGACTGACTAAGATCGCATGAAATAAACAGGCGAGGAAGGACAGAAAGTGGACAATTAAAGTAACGCAGAATACCATTGCAATTAAGCAAGTAAGAATTTAGAAGGTAAGAGACCAGCCAGTTTCACCAGCTGCTTCAATTCCTAAAGCATTGTTGAAGAGATCGGGGTGGGAGAGATCATTAGTTGTCAAAATTTCCTTCCTGAATCAATGTGAAATGTTCACCTCCATTGGTGCTCCTACTGGTGTTCTTATGAGCAAATACAAGTCAGAAAAGCATCAACTTTAAGCATGAGTATAATTTCCAAGGAAGGGATTAACTAGAAGAATCAAAGTGTATAATCCATTAAGTTACCAAGAAAACTTACAATAACCATCAAAATTTGCATATTGACCATACCTGCAGCTATATATTTCTCTATTATGTGGTATGCCATGTAAATTCTCCTGATTGGATATTGAATAAAAATTTATCAAAATGTTGCACTTCATCACAGAAATGGACACTCCCCCGGGCCAAACAACTAAAATGTGAACAAAGTTAACAAGATAGTCATCCATCACTGTGTGAAGGAGAAGTAAGTTTCAGCACAGGGTTGATTACCTGTCTCACAGTTTACCTTCAGAATAGATGATATAATTTCGAGTGAGATTTCCTTTTACTTGTTTCCAAGAATGTCACAAACATTTTACTTTTTTCATATTCAACTATGATAAAATAAACAAGCAGAGGGTCCGCCACTCATTATCAAAAAGAGAATTCCCACATGTTTGGCCCATGAGAAAGAATTAGGTCCTCATGTGATGGGGCATGTTGATGATAACACTAAATAAATAAAGTGTGTTGGATGGACATTTCAAAAAAGGAGAAAAAATAAAAACTGTATGCAAATATCATGAAGGATTGCCGGAACCTTCGGTTCAGCAGGAGCTTATCCCGAGGTTCGTTCGGATTTAACATGATCGTCTGTAATAGAATCCACTATCAGGTATGCCTAATGCCTGACTCATTGTCTTCCTCAAGCTCAAAGAGTTGAGAAATCGAGAAAGAGAAGAATATCAGCACAAGAATTGTCTGTTGAAATATTCTCTAGGCAATCCACAAAAAAATTCTGACGCCAACATATCAACAAAGAAATTTGTACCATAACCAATAAAGAAAACTAGAGATAATTTCTAGTCATGATATATCAGCTAGCGCGAACCTCATTCATAACCACAAACAGGATTTTATTTGTAAAAAATTGGATATGCACGTTTTCTATTATCCAACTAGAGAGGAGCACTGGGAAAGTACTCTAGATTGGTGTATCCATCATGACAGTCAAACCCATAGATGATATCAAATCAGTCAGTTTTTTTTTCCTTGGCATAAATTACAAATATTTCATGTTGCATTTTGCTGGTGCTTCCGATACATGTAAGGATTATCTTTTAGATGCTTGGACCATATAGGGGAAGTGGTTATTCGAGACTACATTAATCTTTTTGACTTTATACTTCACATATGGATGCAGTAACATGCCACAAAAGAGGCAAAACAAAGAAAATGGATAGAATGGAAGCTGCAGAGACAAGAATTCCTCCCAAAGTTCTTTGATCGAGTTCATGAACCTGAACTCAACATGATGCACAGCTCCAGTAAAGGAAATCAAAGCTACAGCATATAATGCATCAAGGCCCATGCTCTTCTGATCACTCCATACTTCATGTATTGTTGTTTTCTATTTGTTTACTTTCTTACAGGAAATGGGTGTTGGGGTGAGGAGGCAACACGGTTTTACAGTTTCCCAATTAAATAATGATGAGGGTAATCGTTACATAATCATCTCATGACTCATCAATCAGAAAGAATAAAAGTTGCTGATGATTTCTTAAAGAGATAAAACTTACAACAACATACCCACTGTAGTGGGGTTTGGGGAGGGTGGTTTGTATGCAGCTTACCCCTACCTTGTGAGGGTAGATAGGTTGTTTCCAATAGACCCTCAACTCAAATAAAGCATATCAGAAACAGTACAAAAAGGAAATACTTAGTGAAGAAGCCATGTAGAAAATACTGAAGTAAGGAGATCAAACGTACTTCACAAATATATAATAGAGTTAGAATACTTGTGTAACACGGCAGCTACAACAGCAAACCAAATCCAAATGGACCTTCAATCCAGACTGGAAGCAAGGAAGATAGAATATATTGTAGAATAAACAATCAAGTAAACACCAGATTGAGCAAAAGCAAGAAGCTTGAAGACCAATTAATATTCTGTCGTGGATTGAAGAGTAGATAACCTGCCCATAGATAACAAGACCTCCACAATGCCCTTTCTGAACTTTAGGCAATTGAGGGATGAAAGAAATAATCCCCTTCATTATTTTCATTACTTGAAAGGCTATATATACAAGTTATAAAATAGGAGAATCCTATTCTTATTCTATTCCTAAAACCTTATTCTATACATTTATGGTAATACACTAATTATGATAATACACTACTAATTATATTACAATATTATCTAAGCTAGGATACTAAATATTTACCAAAAATTAGTTGGTACAAATCTGTCCAAACCGAGGGCAATCCCGAGAGCAATCCCGTGACTAATATACACAATATACACATGTATATTGTGTATATTTAACACACCCCCGCAATCATAGCGGGCGGTCTTCGAACGCTGAGATTGTCCCTAAAATCTTCAAAAAGGACCGAGGGAAGACCATTTGTAAAGATGTATGCAATCTGATATCTTGATGGGACATGACATATGCGTACCTGACCCCGAGCAACCTTTTCACGGACAAAGTGAGTGTCCATATTGATATGTTTAGTGCGTTGGTGCTGAACCGGATTACCCGAAAGGTAAATGGCACTAATAATATCGCAATAAACCAAGGTAGCCTTTTGAATTGGACAATGAAGCTCTAAAAGCAAATTACGTAACCAACATGATTCTGAGACCACATTGGCTACCCCTCGTTATTCAGCCTCGGCACTTGATCGGGATAGCGTCGCCTGACGCTTTGCAGACCAGGAGACCAAGTTGTTGCCAAGGAACATACAGTAGTCAAACGTAGATCGTCTGGTGTCTGGACACCCACCCCAATCAGCATCTGTGTATGAGACAAGTGTGGATGTCGATGAAGGATACAAATGCAAACCATAGTCCAGTGTACCCTGAATATACCAAATGATGCGTTTGAGTGCATTCATGTGCTTAATTCTGGGATTATGCATGAATAAACACACATGTTGGACAGCATACGTAATATCCGGTCTGGTAAAGGTAAGATACTGAAGGGGCCCCGCAATACTGCGATAGCGAGTCGGATCCTCATAAGGGACGCCAGCCGCGGCACCTAGCTTGGGCTTAGTATCAACTGAAGTGGAAGTGGACTTACAGGATGACATCCCGGCCCTCTCGATGATCTCAGTTGCATACTTTCGTTGAGACAAAAACAATCCAACTGAATGATGCTTGACGGCAATCCCCAAAAAGTAACTCAAGGGCCATAAGTCTTTCATAGCAAACTCAGAGCTGAGCATGGTCATGATAGACTGGCGCAAGGCATCGGAAGAGATAGTCAAAATGATATCATCCACATACAACATAATGTAGGCCAAGGATGAACCACGACGGTAGATGAACAAGGAATTATCTGATATGCTATGAGTGAACCCAATAGTTGAAACATAGTTAGCGAACCTTGTATACCAGGGCCGTGGAGACTGCTTAAGCCCATATAAGGACTTCTTCAACAAACAGACATGATGAGGATGGTTGGGATCCCTGAATCCCAATGGCTGATGCATATAGACTGTTTCCTTGAGATCACCATGTAGGAAAACATTTTTGACATCCAACTGATGAATAGGTCATGTCTTCGAAAGAGTCAAGCTAAGCATAGTGCGAATTGTAGCCGGCTTGACCACCGGACTGAATGTCTCCCCACAATCTATACCAATCTGTTGAGTCTTACCATCAACCACAAGTCGTGCCTTATGTCGAGCAAATGAACCATCTGAATTCTCCTTATGAGCAAAAATCCACATAGACCTGATAACATTAATACCAGATGGACAGGGCACCAACTCCCACGTCTTATTATCAATAAGAGCATTATATTCATCAGACATAACAATTTTCCAATTCGGGTTGTTTAAGGCAGACACAGGATTACGGGGCAGGGGGGATTTAGAGATATTAAAATGTAAATTAAAATATCTTTTAGGTGTAAAAATACGTCGCTGACTACGAGTGACCGGTCTATGACTCGAGGAAGAATTGAGTGGATTTTGGAAATTTGTTGGGCTCGGGATGGACTGGCCGGCGGGCGGTGGGCAGCTGGGCCCGTCGGCCCAAATCGGAGACGAAGCTGAATCGCGTCGGGAACGAAGAATCGGACCAGTTCCAGTGTTGGGCTGGACTGGCCCAATTGCTGAAACTGGCCCAATGAAAAGACTGGGCAAAGATGACCGAGACGGGCCAGTGGGACCAGCAGGTAGTGGGCCCGCTGGAGAATTTTGGGTGGTGGAGATGTCCGAAAAATGCTGAATAATATACGGGGATATTTGTTCATCCAAAAAATTATACAAACTAGGCACTGGAGAATGATTTTTAGCAAATGGAAATTGGGACTCATCAAAAATTATATGGCGATTAATGATGATTTTATTGGAGGATAAATCAAAGCATTTGTAGCCACGATGATTAGATGGAAAATCCAAAAACACACATGGAGTAAACCGGGCCTGAAGTTTGTTAATTGTGGTGGATGGAAATAACAGATAACATAAACACCCAAAAACCCGAAGATGAGAATAAGACGGGTTCTTATTATATAAAATTTGGAGGGGGGAAGAATATGTCAGACCTTTGGAAGAAATTATGTTTAGCAGATATGTGGCCATTTGTAGAGCATGATGTCAAAAATATGGGGGTATGGAAGCATGAATTAAGAGAGTGCGGACAATGTTATTTATGGAACGAATTTTGCGTTCGGTTTTTCCATTTTGTGAAGATGTATGAGGACAGGAAAAATGAAAATTGATCCCATTATTAGCACAGAAATCCCGAAACACCCTATTGTCATACTCTTTTCCATTATCACATTGGATATTTTTTATTTCTCTTTCGAATTGGGTTCTAATGAATGCTCTAAATTTTACGAAGATGGAAACCACTTGAGATTTATTTGCAATTGGAAACGTCCACAAAAATTTAGAATAATCATCCAAAAAGAGAACATAATACCGATGACCCAACGAACTTAGAACAGGAGACGTCCATAGGTCACTATGAATAATATCAAATGGCATTGAAGTATGAGAATTTGAGTCTAAAATGGCAACTTAACAATTTTCCCTAACGAACAAGATTGACAAATTGGAGTACGACTCGTACCCTTACAAGAAATAAAACTATTTTTATCTAAAGCAGACAAAATAGAGGACCCCGGATGACCAAGGCGAGCATGCCACAAGGAAGGAGAAATGGCTGCAAAGGCTGATGGCAAGGCTTGACTCGATTGACTGAAATCGGGCGTGATAGGATAAAGATCTTCCCTACTATCACACCTCATGAGAGGACTCCCCGTCTTGAAATCCTTCACAGAGAAACCAAAAGGATCAAATTCAATAGAAACGAAATTGTCAATAGTGAATTTACGGACATAGACTAAGTTTTTAATTAATTTGGAGGCGTGTAGGGTATTTTTCAAGATAAGAGGGGGATGAGGAGGAGATAATGTTTTATGACCATAACCCTAAATTGGAACAGAATTACCATTACCAATAATTATACCGCGAGGGTTGCTCAAATTGAAATAAGATGAGAGAGTACCTGAATCGGATGTCATGTGGGTAGTGGCACCGGTGTCCATATACGAATTCGGGTCCGATTGAGTCAAACCCAGTGTGTGCATCCCGGCCTCGATATCGGTCTGAGTGGGGTCTGCTGCATGGTGAGCTTGTGGAGGCCGAGGCCCAAGAATTCTAGACCTGGACTGTCCTGGGCCGTAACTGCTGGAGCTGAAATTACTGGGCCAGTGCGCAGTGGGCCGTTGGGGCTGCTAGAAAGCCCACTGGCCAGACGCTGGAAATTGCTGTGGAGGTGGGTTGTAGGGCCACTATCCACTGGTCCAAGCCCACAGCCCAGAGGCCCAAGGCTGAGACCAGTGGGTCGGTGGCCCATTGTAACCTGGATGGGGTCCATTGCCACTACTTTGGCCACCGTGACTGCCGTCGGAGCCGCCGCGTTTGCCCCCGCGATTTTTCCCATTATTTTTTCGGCCAATTTTGTTGCCCCCGTGTGATCGGTTTTGGTTCGAATTGTTACCAAAATTTTGAGGACTAGGGGAGGAAATCATCATGACCACATGACTAGCATTAGTAGCCGCCTTTTTAGCCAAACCGACTTCATCCAAGGTAAGCATGGATCGGGTTTGATAGAACCTTGGAAGAGGATTACTTTATCGAATGAGAGTTCCAACGCCACTATAGGCCTCGAATAGGCCAGCAACCATCTGTAAAACCAGATGATCTTCACTAACTGGCACACCAACGTTGCGGAGTTGGTCCGCCAATTCCTTCAACCTTTTTCAATATGCTGAAACATTCGGGAAATTTTCCATGTTGACGTGGGAAAAATCCTGTTCAAAAGTAACAACTATAAATTTTGATTATCCTAGAATATGTCACGCAGTCTATCTCATGCGGCCATCGCTGTAGCGTCTGGCTCGATAATCGTCTGTAATAGGTCGGTGGAGATAGTAGAATATATCCACTGAAGGACAGTGGCATCAAGCGTTGTCCATAATTTAGGATCATCCTCGCGTTTAGGCACCTCTGTATCATCAAGAGACGCGGGGATGATGTGATGGATGACTTGATGCGAATGAGCGTGAATTTTGAACAACTCGGACCATGTCGCGTATTGGACGTTTTCTATTTCAAGAATTAACGGGATATGATTCTTGATGTTAGAAACAACAAGGGCAGGGTGAAACGTGTTCTTTGACGTAGACATAACGAAAGAACAAGAGGTGAAAGAGGGATTTGTAAGAGAGATTTTGAGAGCGGAAGGAAAATTTTGGTAAACCCGAGGGGGGGGGTCTGGGCCGAGAGGAAGCACAAAACTTTATGAGAGAAAAATTTTGTGTGACCTAGACTTTTGATACCATGAAAGAAATAATCCCCTTGATTATTTTCATTACTTAAAAGGCTATATACACAAGTTACAAAATAGGAGAATCATATTCCTATTCTATTCCTAAAACCGTATTCTATACATTTATGGTAATACACTAATTATGGTAATACACTACTAATTATATTACAATATTACCTAAGCTAGGATACTAAATATTTACCATAAATTACTTGGTACAAATCTGTCCAAACCGAGGGCAATCTCGAGAGCAATCCCGTGACCAATATACACATGTATATTGTATGTATATTGTGTATATTTAACAAGGGAGATCTGCAGAAGCCAAGACAAATATTACTGGAATCAGGGGTCTTTTTGCTTAGAAATTGTAATACATGGATAAATAATGCAGAGATTATTTTTTTCGGGTGTTGGGTCCATTGTATTAAAAAATTGGATATATAGTGTATAACTTGTGTATGGTTTAAAAATTAAAACTGTATAAAGGTTTAGAAAGGGGTTTGAAGAGAACCACAAGGGTAGTTTTGGCATTTTGAATGTTTTATCCATGTATAACTTAATCATGGTATTGTTATACATGAATTGGTGTATAAAGTATACATGAATTAGATATGTAGAGATTGAAATTACCAAACAATGGATAAAACAATGCAAGTTTTATACCATGACTATTTGAGCTAATACATCAAACCAAACAATCTCTTTATGTTTTGGGATATTATAACACCTATAAAGGAAGGAAATAGTAGCCACCGTATTGGACAACAACAGGTTGAAGCTTGCGATAACTTGAATATCCACAAGCCAAAAGCTACTGCCTTTGGCCTAGGATTCTTGTGAATCAGGTAAGGTGATGTCGCTTTCAGGAAAAGTCTGCAGATGAAACTCGTGGTTAGTGCTAACATCTTAACTTCTTAAGTAACCTAAAAGGATGTAAAAAAACTAAAGCATTTAATGGACATACATACTAATCGAACTTTAAACAATAATCGAGAAAATTAATCATATAAAGCTTCACCACAAGAAAACTGAAGTGGCTTTATCTGATGAATAAATAAACGACAAGCATTCAGTGAGCACCTCATTATTGTAATAGCACACACGTTCTGTATTAAATGCTGCCTTAAATGTTAATAGCAGAACACAATCACACACCTTGACATGCAAAAAAGCACTAAACATAACGAAAAATAATCAATGAAATAAACTTCAAGCCTGGTAAGACACTCCCAATCTACCAAGCCTCCTCTTCTATCACCCTTTACAGTGTTCAAAAGATGGAGCACATTTCTATTATTTTGCCCTCCCTCGCTTACATCCTACCCTCTATTGCCACCATGCCTCTGGATATGCTATCAATCTTTGAATCCATACCATCCACAATGATGTAAAGAAAGGGAAAAAAGAACAAAATTTAGGCAGCATCGTCCTTAAAATGTGAGCAAGTTTTAAAGAAAATCTAGGAATGTCGATGGGAAGGGATAGAGGATGATTTCATTAGTTTTTGTTGTTTACATTTTTATCATTACTAATTTTTTTACTATGTAAATTCCTTTTGGTATATCACCATTCACAATATGCATAGCTCCAGTAAAAGAAATCAAAGCTACAGCATTAAATGCATGAAGGCCTATGCTCTTCTGATCACTCCATACTTCCTGTATTGTTGTTTTCTATTTGCTTACTTTCTTTCAGGAAATGGGTATTGGGGTGAGGAGGCTGCACGATTTTACAGTTTCTCAATTAAATATTGATGAGGGTAATTGTTACATAACCATCTAGTGGCTCATCAATCAGAAAGAATAAAAGTTGGTGATGACTTCTTAAAGAGATCATACTTACTTCACAAATATATAATAGAGTTGGAATACTTGTGTAATACGGCAGCTCAACTGCAAACCAAATCCAAATGGACGTTCAATCCATACTGGAAGCAAGGAAGATCGAATATATTGTAGAATAAACAATCAAGTAAACACCAGATTAAGCAAAAGCAAGAAGTTTGAAGACCAATTAATATTATGTCATGCATTGAAGAGTAAATTGTTCGGTTTTTACAAAGTTTGCAGGAAACGGGAATTACAAGTAACTGCAAAGTAATTCAAGAACTGACAATTACAATAGAACAACAAAACTGAAATTACAATTTTGTTGAAGAAAAAAAACTGGAAACTGTTTTTGTTTGCTGAGTCAAGTGTGGCACTCTGTCCTTAAGACAATATTGTCCCGTATGTATCATTTATACGTCCTGGACAATTCGTCTCCCAAGATAAAACAGCAATGGAACACTTGAGCAAAGGAAACTCAAGAGCTACCGTGAAGAATATTGAGTAACGAAATGATGCTTGGAAGTTGTAGGAAGAAACTGTTTTTGCTTGTGTACATTCGTGTATTGTAAGTGTCTTGTAAGTGTGCCTCAACAATGGTGCAAGGGGTATTTATATAGGTGAGGGAGGGGCTGTTTAACTGCTTCCATAACAGCCATTATTGGCCAAATAATGGCCATTATGGAGGTAGTAAAGCCACCAAAATAAATTGTGGAAGACACCAACGGATTGGCCATTATAGGAGGAGTAATTCAGCCAAAATAAATGGTGGAATTGAGTGCTTGGCGTTTCTGCTTTGACATCTTGAAACTTCAGGGACCAAACTGTACATCTGAAAGAATTCTGGTCCAAACTGTACATATGAAACTTCTGGGATCAAACTGTAAGTTCTCTGGCCCAAAAAGATAATATCAGAAGGCCCGAGAACGCGAGAACCCGGAACTCGGAACCGGACCGGACGGGCGGGCGGCGGCGGCGCGCGTGTGGGAGGTCCTCCCTCCTTTAAACACATGGGATACCCCTTGGGTCCCAAACCCCAAACCAATTTTGAGTCTTATATACACAATAATTCTATCTTCCTCTACCGATGAGGGAGAATTGAACACAATACCACACTTTCCATGTTTCAAACACCTCACTTCGTGGACCAATATCTCTTTCATTTCTCAATGAAATTTGACGATTCTTGGCCCTACGATTATCTACGTACTTAGTAGATCATGCATGTGTGAAGAACCGGATTCTCCAACATACGTAACACTAGTGTTTAAGCCGTTAAAGTTGGTCGGTCGCAACTCCCGCCAAAGGCAAATTTCCAACATAAATAACATGCGGCCTGCCCATAGATAGCAAGACTTCCACCAATGCCTCTTTCTGAACTTTAGAAAATTGAAGGAGATCTGCTGAAGCTAGTACGAATATTACATGGAAATATAGTCCCCTTAGGGGTCTTTGTGCTCAGAAACAAGTTATGCGTAGATTGTAATACATAGATTAAATAATGCAGAGATTATTTTTTTCCGGTGTTGAGATTATTTTTTTCGGGTGTTGGGTCCATTGTATTAAAGTTGGATATATAGTGTACAACTTGTGTTTGGTTTAAAACTGTATAAAGGTTTAGAAAGGGGTCTGAGGAGACCCACAAGGGTAGTTTTGACTAAGGCTAGCCAGTGGGCCGACCCCGTCCTGAACCCGCCCCGACCCCGCGTAAAAAAAACGGTAGCGGGACTCAAACTCGGGACGGGACAATGTCTCATCCCGCCAGACCCGAGCCCTCCCCAGGCCCGCCCGCCCTGACCCCGCCCCGAGCCCGTCCCGACCCCGTGCCCAACCCCGCCCGAGAGCTCCCCTTTGCAAATATAACTGTTGCACCAACAACCATTTTAGATTTTGGCCGTTGGGAAACGACCATTTTAGATTTTGGCCGTTGCCAACGGCCATTTTAGGCCTCCCCCCTCCCCAACCCCCTCTACCCCTTAATATTTATCTTTAACCCATAAGTTATTATATTTACACTTTAACCCAATTTTTCAACTATAAATAACTCATTCTCTTCATCTTTCTCACAAATCTGCGTACAATCTCTCTAATCTCTCAATATATCTCTCTACAAGTCTACATTGTTTACTAAATATTCAATTTTATTTATTCATTTGGGAATTGGGAGTTAAGTTGGCAACTAGCTTGAGGATCTTACATCGAGTAAAGTTTCAATTTTCAACATCTCGATTACACGTCGACGTTACGTCGGCGTTTGGTACATTCGTTCCTTCATTAAATTATTGTTGTCTGTTTATTTTATTTAGCGCACTTAATTTTACTATCTTTAATTATTTATTATCATAATTAAAATAGAAGGATTAAGAGGTATGTTTAAGGGTAAGGGTAAGGGTGTTTCTTCTAGTAGGGGCAACCAGGGCAAGGGTACTTCTTCTAGTCATCTTATTCCTACACAGGATGATTTTGTTGATACTCAACATTTTCCTACAATACCATTAGATTTAGACGAGGAGCTAATTTCTGGAATTCAAGAAGACTTTAATTTAGACGATGATCTAGATGATACACCCATTAATATTGATGACAACACACCCACTAGTGCACCTTCAACTGAAATACCTCCTATTCCCCCTAGTATGAGACGAGGTCCAGCAAAACGACCATTAAAATCAGATGCATGGACATTTTTTGATAGGGACGTAGAGAATCAAGTAGCTATATGTAAAATTTGTAAAAATATTTTAAAATTTAAAACTGGAAAAGGTCACGGTGGGACGGGGGGTTTAGTTAGACACGTAGTAAGTGCTCATCCAACTAGATATGCCCAATACCAGGCTTCAAAACCGGGTGCGCAAACGCCCGCTCCATCGGAACAAGGTTCACATACTGATACTGCCCCGGACCAAGTACAGGGTCAAATTAACCCTATGACGGGGGGAATTGTAGGCCCTAAATACAATAAATATAGAGATAGGGAAGCAATATCAAAATTAGTTATTTTGGAGGGTTTGCCTTTTTCATTTCCTTCATCTCCCGGTTTTATTCATTACATTTAGAAATATATATAATCCTGCTTTTAACGGTTTTCCTAGATCAACTGTTAAGAGAGATGTATTTAAATTCGAGCATGAATATCAACAATATTTACGTTATTCATTATATCATTTTAATGGCAAAGTATTTATCACGTCTGATATAGGTCGTAGTACTAACGGCCATGATTTTTTAACTGTAACTTATCATTGGATAGATTATAAATGGTCTATGCAAAAACGTATCTTAGCGTATAGATATATAGATGATAGGCACACTAGTACTTTTATTGCAGATAATATTTATCAAGTGTGCCATTATTACGAAATAACCGATAAAATTATGACTATTACATTAGATAACGCTTCTTCTAACAATTACGCAATTACAATTATAAAAAATAGTTTAACTCCATCATTTTCATATAAAATGCGCGTGTCATATATATAACTTAATTGTAAAGGATGGTCTATCACTTTTTGAAGACATTCTTAGTAAAATACAATTTGCTATAAAGTTTATTTTTAAAAGTAATAAAGTACAACGTAGAAAAGAATATAAAAAAACTTGTCACGATTGTGGATTATCTTATAGAAAAATTCCACACGAAGTATCCACTAGGTAGAATTCTTTATAAGAGCAACTACTTGTTGCTTATGACTATAGAAAACCTATAACTTTATTTTTTAACTCTCATAATCAAAATCCAGCTGATGTGATTGTAGATAGTGGTTGGGTAAAAAAAATTGAACCTATTGTATTTTTAGAGAAATTTTTTCAAGCAACAAAAGAATTTTCCGGTATATATTATCCTACTATTTCAACTATGTTGTTTTATATAACTCTAATATTTTTATTACTTAGTGAATATATGAAAAAATTAGCTTATATGGCAGCTATTAAAAAAATATTTGTCAAAATAAAAAAATATTTTATTCATATTCCCACTATTTATATTATTGGTTCTATATTAAATCCGACTATTAAAATAGACGGTACTAAATCACTAATTGAAACTATTTACGATTGTATAGAAGTACTACCACCTCCAAGTCCCAAAAATCTAAATCATCCACCACCTATTGAACAAACTAAAGAAGAAGTGTTGTCTAGCGTAGAACACCAATGCAAAAAAAAATATAGATTTTATCAACAAGAAAATGCTAGTAACTTACCGGCTTCCATACCATCTTCTTCATCTTCAACACAACCTCACAAAAGACATGTTGTTTCTGCGGCTAGTATTGAAAGCCTCAGAAATAGAATGTGCGGCCGTACCTCTACTACTAACCAAATTAGCGAGTTGGATATTTTTGTTTTGCAGATTTCGTACCGTACCAAGAAGTTATCAATGAAGATGGACATGAAGACTTGCTTCGAAATCTTTGGAGGGGAATGAGAAGACCTTTCCGACACTTTCATTGATGGCCCGAAATGTTTTGAACATTCAAGCGTCATCAACTGCGTCTGAAAGCGTTTTTTCTGCCGGCAAATATCAAATAGGAGACCACAGACACTCATTAGCCGGAGACAGCTTGAAAATTGCAGTATTATTCAGAGATTGGATACGAGCGGAGCGGAGAAGGTGCGGTCAACCGGAGATCAACGAAGAAGAAGATGAAAAGTACAATGAAATCTTATCCGAAGGTGGTGGAAGTGACGTGGATCAATTTGACCAACAAATATCAATTCCAACCGAAGAACCACAGGAAATCATCAAGCAATTAGAACAGGCTTTTTTGAGAATGTAATTTTTTTAATTGCAATTTTATTATGTAATTTGCAACTTTTGGACAACACCACAAAGTTGCAATTTAGATTTTAGACAATTGTATTTGTATTACAGAAAAATCATATGTCTATTAAATAATATAAGAGGCACAAAAACAGCCTTGGGATGTTTTTATTACACTATCTTGTCTTGTTTATTGAGTTTTTTTATACATATGTTATTTTAAAAAAAAAAACGTCGGACCCGACCCCGACCCCGCCCCGACCCGATTCCGACGGGACTGGAGCAAGTCCCGCCAGACCCAACCCCGCCAGACCCGACCCCGACCCCTTCACCCGTCCCGCCTCGACCCCGACCCCGCCAGTCTAGTTTTGACATTTTGAATATTCTATTCATGTATAACTTAATCATGGTATTCAGAGTAATGGTTGGACCAACTATGTTGTTTGGGGCGGAGTGTTGATCAGTCAAGAACTCTTACGTTCAGATGATGAAGGTGGTGGAGATGTGGATGTGCGGGTCTACGATGAGAGATAGGATTAGGAATGAAGATATTCGGGACAAGGCGCGGGTGGCCTTGGTGGAGGACAAGATGAGAGAAGCGAGACTGAGATGGTTCGGGAATGTGAAGAGGAGATGACAGATGCCCCCATGTGGAGGTGTGAGAGGTAGGCCGAAGTAGTACTGAGGAGGGGTGATTAGACAGAACATGGCACAGTTCCAACTCACCGAGGACATGACCGTGGATAGGAGGTTATGGAGGATACATATTAGAGTAGAAGGCTAGTAGGTAGTAGAGCGTTGTTGTGTTTATCTTTTCATACTTGTAGTCGTAGTATTACTCTCGTAGATTCTTAGCCTTTGATTTCTGTTAGTATCTGGTGTTTCTTGCCCTTTAATTATCATATAATTTTATGGCAGTCGTGTTTTTTTCCTTTTTTCAAATTGATTTTGTTATTTTTTTGATAACGTAAATAATTTTGTTAACAATTGGGGAAACCCCGTATACCAAAAGAAGAGAACCTACAACAAAATATGGTTCTCAACAAAAGAGATTCAATCCTCTATACAAATAGGATCTCGTAAGTACACAAAAAAGTAATTAGAGACAAAACACTCCTATGCAATTTTACAAAATCTTGTTCCACCCCCTCAAATGTCCTCCTATAACAATAAATAAGCAATGATACTACCTCGATGAAAAATAAATAGAGAGTTATCACACTTGCTGCATACGAACCCAATTTGCATAATGTACTATACAAAGCGATCATACCACGCTCGAGGGGCCTGTTTCAAACCATAGAGTGACTTACGAAGACGACATACATACTGAGGGGCTGCCGGATGGACAAAACCAGGCGGCAGGTGCATATAAACAGTTTCTTTCAAATCCCCATATAGAAACGCATTTTTCACATCAAGCCGATGGATCGGCCAATGCTTACCCATAGCAATACTCAGAACTGTGTAAAGAGTGGCCGGTTTGACAACTATATTGAAAGTCTCACCACAATCTATACCCACCTACTGATTTGTGCCATTAGCCACAAATCTTGCCTTATACCTCTCTAGCTTACCATTGTCTCTGTATTTGTAACGAAAAAACCACATGCAACGAATCACATTCACCCCCTCTGATCTAGGAACCAAATCCCACGTGTGCTGCTTCGTTAAAGTATTAAATTCCTCACGCATGACCACATTCCGATTAGGGTCTAGTTTGACTAGTTTTGGATTTTTAGGTATTAAGGAAATAGTTTGTGTTAATATGTTAAACTGGAATTTGGGTTTAAAAATCCTGTGTTGGGCATGAGTTTCCATCGGGTGTGTGGGTGGATGGGAAATTTGTTGGGTTGGTGGTGTCGGGTCACTGGTGTTGTAGTTTGTGGTAGAGGGTTGACAGGTGCGGTCGATGGGAGAAGGCAGTGGGTGAGGTATGTCGGGTGGGTTCGATGACGGGTCGGGGGTGTCGACGATGTTGGGCAGTGTGTAGGGGGTGGGTTAGGACGGTACTGGTGGTGGTTTTTTTTTGCATTGGTGGTCCGGGTATTGGGAGTTGTCGGGTCTATGTTTCCGGTAAGTGGTAGGGTTTCGATGGAGGGGTGGGTGACTGGGTAGTAGGCGACGGTGTTTTCTAGAGGTGGCGACTCAGTAGGTAGTGGATGAGAGTTTCGGTTAGTGATATGGATGTTTACCGGTGGCAGAACAGAGACGGTGTACTGATTGCCGGTAGTGGTGGCAATCAGTGATGTTGGTGACTGAGACAGAGGCGGTGACACTGGTGCAGAGACGTTGTTAGTGGCAACAACAGTAGGTGGCAGTGAGGCAGCCGACTAAATGTCGTCGGTGGAAGAGATAATCAGCGGTGGCGATGACCCTTCAGAAGTACTGCCGGTGGTGATAGTGACACATGGCGGTGTTGGAACAGTGACAGCACGGCCAAGAGCTAGGCGTAAAAGCTGTGATGTGTCGAACTCGTCAAAAAATGTGTAATTTGAATTCTGGAATTTTTGGATATTTGTGAATGGGAAGATTGTTTCGTCAAACGTGATGTGACGTAAGATGATGATTTTGTGAAAAGACAAGTCGTAGCACAGATATCCTGTCACGACCTAAATCGGAGGGCCACGATGGGCACCCGGACCTTACTTGTCGAGTACCACTAATCATACAGTTAACATCTAACCATAATTAATTATGGCCCCAATGGCCGTCACAAAGTGCCCTGCTGACACATAGAAACGATACACTGGAAATAAGTTATGTCAAATCTTACAAATAGAAGGACTCAACTCATGCATATATACATACTAAGGACGACAAGGCCATACCGGACTGCTATACACAAGACATTGTCTACAAGCCTCTAAAGAGTACGCAATATCATAAGGTCGGGACAGGGCCCCGCCATACCCATATGTACATGCAAAAATATCATACCGAGATTAAACCGACACTCCAAAATAAGGGGAGTGCTCCAATATCCGCTGAGTCAACAATCTACTAATGCGGATCGTCGCCTTACCTATGTGAGCCTGCGGGCATGAAACGCAGTGTCTCCCGACAAAAGGAACGCCAGTACGACTGATGTACCGAGTATGTCAGGCATGAAGAATAGCATAACAGAGACATGAAAGTAAACTGAGACAAGAAACAACTAACCAGTAGTGAATGCCTCTGAAGAAAATAATATGCCTAAGTACTATGTCTGTGCAGAATGCCTCTGAGGGCCATAATATGACTAAATGACATGCACAATGCGGTTATACATATACATATGCATTTATAACGCCATCAAGCCTCTGTGGGCATCTCATCATATCATATCGGCCTTTGTGGGCATGATCATTTTCGTGTATATCTGTACCAGCTGCAGGTGGTGGTGCGTATATAACACTTTCCCTTTTCCCATATCCCATACATATATATAATACATACATATAGTAGAGTATATAACTCATTTGAGGTCAAGGTATGTACGTGAATATAATGCATGAATGATATGATAATAAGACAATATAATTTTATCGGAGTGATGTAATGTCGCTTCATCTCCGAGTAACATTATGTACTAACATTTTTTCCATATACCTCAATAAGGATTTAGGAACATATTTAGACATGCTTTGACAATAGAAATGAATAACATGAACATTCTTAGCTACTAAGAGTAGAATCATTTATGGAACAGTATTACGTTTACGTTTCGTACTTAGAACATGCCAAAAAAAAGAATGATTTGACTTAACATACCCTCATGTCGACTTTCTAATGGGGTGACGGAATCAACTTTGTCACGACCCAAACTGGAGGGCCGCGACGGGCACCCGGACCTCACCCGCCGGGTACCGCTAGTCGTACATCCAACACCTAATCATAATTAAATACGGACTAAGCCAAAAAATATTATAGAAAATCTTAAGCATAAATCCAATTTCAATATATACATACCCATACCAAGGCCGACAAGGCCACACATGACAACTAACCACAAGACACATGTTTACAAGCCTCTAGGAGTGGCAACATCAAAGGTCGGGACAGGGCCCCGCCAAACCCATATATATAAGCAAAATTGCACCGTACCAAAATTAGACCAACACTCCGAACAAGGGGAGTGCTCCAAAAATCTGATTGATCCGCAATCAACTAACGTGAATCGTCACCCTGCCTATGTGAAACTGCAGGCATGGAACGCATCGTCCCCCGACAAAAGGGACGTCAGTACAACTGATGTATTGAGTATGTCAGGCATGAACAATAGTATAACAGGAATACAACGACAACTGAAATAGAAACAACTGACCAGCAGTAAATGCCTCTGAGGGCCCTAATACATATGCCTAAATGTAATGCACAATGCAATTTCCATATACATCAGCCTCATCGGGCATCTTTCTCACCATAACAGCCTCTGTAGGCATCATACCATGTAATGATTAATGAATGTATGCATAATGCAAATACGGTAAACTAATGTCCACACAGGAATCCTCTCATAACCGCCTCTGTGGGCATCATGTTCTATCGCCACACGATAGCATCACACCATATTGGCCTCTTCGGGCTCTTTTGTGATAGTTTGTACCAGCTGCAGGTGGTGTGCGTATATAACGCATTTCCCGTTTTTCCCATATCCCATACATTTTATATATATATATATATATATATATATATATATATATATATATAATATTTACCATATAGTAATGTGCATGGCACAAGTGGTCCAGGATAGTATATGAATGCAATGCAAATGAATATGCATGAATGACAATAAAATATCCTGAGTGACATAATATCCTTGCGTCTTTGGCTAACCCTGTGAATATCAACACATCTTCCGTATGCCTCAATAAGGACATAGAAATATATTTAGACATGCTTTCAGTATAGGAATCAATAACATGAATATTCTTAACTACTAGGAGTAGAATAAATTATGGAGCAATATCACGGTTATATTTTATTACACGGAACATACCAAAAGAATGAAATAATCTACCTTAACATACCTCAAAATTAGAAAGAGCGGGAGAGCGAAAAGAATATTGCTGCACTTAATTGAATCGAACAGTGCAAAATAGGCTTGGTACTGTATTTGCACGATTCTTTTTTTTTTTGTTAACCCAGGTCTCGAGACGACTTGTGCCTCCATATCGCTAGTACCTGCACAAGTACTGGTACTAGACTCCTGGGAATGATGGGACCGGTCCTTCAGCACCCCACCACCAGGTAAATCGCGGGATGTGCACCCCGTGATCAGTGTCTGTTTGCGTCCAACGGATCAATGCTACAAGGTTGACCCCCTCTTTCGGCTTGGCGGGGAACGAACCCACACTGCAACATGCCCGCGCGGCTTTAGCGCCGAGGCTTTACCACAAGATATATGCCCCAGAGGATGATATCTATTGAGGAAATTAGAACCTGCGATCCTAGGGTACAGACAAGAACCTTTCACCGGCAAGCTGGAGCTCTGTATTTTGCCCGATTCTTCTTAAGGTAAAAGGGAAATGAAAAGTTATTTGTGGAAAGAAAAAAAAATAGCAATTTGCAGTCAATCATCACCTATTGGCTGCTTTCAATTTACAAAGGGTGATGTACCTATATTCAATCTTATTTATACAGTGATGCTCCACCATCTCCCTCTCCCGCAATGATTACCCCACTTAACTTTTGTCCCCTATTTTTTTTTTTTTTTTTTGTTTTGATAATCCAGGTTTCCAGGCTTGCGCCTGACTACTTCACTGGTATTACCCAGACGTCCTGGAGGTAATAGCACCGGTCCTTCAACAACTATCACCAGGTAAATCGCGGGATGTGCTCCCGTGGCCAGTTTTCTGGGAGCGTACAATTGATCAATGAGACAAGGTCAAATTCCCCAACATGCAGAATTTCTTCGTGCTTGCGGGGAATCGAACCCACGCTGTCCCATGCCAGAGCGCCTTATAGCGCCCAGGCTTTGCCACTGGACTATGCCCCGGAGGACAAAACTGTGGTAAGGTAAACTTTTTAAAGTGACTGGTCCCACCGCATTACGGCCCCATACCCCAGAAAACCCCAACTCCGGCCTGGCCCTACGGATTAGTATACACCGCTTGGCCCTACGCGTATGGAGAGATTTATTTGGGGGAACACAGTTCCACTCTCGCCGATCGAGGACTCGCACACGGAACCTCGTACAAAGAATACCCTAATGTATGTGGCTTTGGGCCAAACACTTTGGATAAAAGCGTGGTAGGGTAAACTTTTTAAAGTGATCGGTCCCACCGCATTACGGCCCCATACCCCGTAAAACCCCAACTCCGGCCGGCCCTACGGATTAGTATACACCGCTTGGCCCTACGCGTATGGAGAGATTTTTTTGGGGGAACACGGTTCCACTCTCGCCGATCGAGGACTCGAACACGGAACCTCGTACAAGCAATACCCTAATGTATTGGCCACCGGGCCAAACACTTTGGATTAAACCGTGGTAGGGTAAACTTTTTAAAGTGACCGGTCCCACCGCATTATGGCCCCATACCCCGAAAACCCCAACTCCGGCCCGGCCCTACGGATTAGTATACACCGCTTGGCCCTACGCGTATGGAGAAATTTTTTTGGGGAACACAGCCCACTCTCGCCGATCGGAGGACTCGAACACGGAACCTCGACAAAGAATACCCTAATGTATTGGCCACCGGGCCAAACACTTTGGATAAAGCGTGGTAGGGTAAACTTTTTAAAGTGACTAGTCCCACCGCATTACGGCCCCATACCCCGAAAACCCCAACTCCGGCCCGGCCCTACGGATTAGTATACACCGCTTGGCCCTACGCGTATGGAGGGATTTATTTGGGGGAACACAGTTACACTCTCGCCGATCGAGAGGACTCGAACACGGAACCTCGTACAAGAATACCCTAATGTATTGGCCACGGGCCAAACACTTTGGATTTTAAAAGCGTGGTAGGGTAAACTTTTTAAAGTGATCGGTCCTACCGCATTACGGCCCCATACCCCGAAAACCCCAACTCCGGTCCGGCCCTACGGATTAGTATACACCGCTTGGCCCTACGCGTATGGAGAGATTTTTTTGGGGGAACACGAGTTTCCACTCTCGCCGATCGAGGACTCGAACACGGAACCTCGTACAAGAATACCCTAATGTATTGGCCACTTTGGGCCAAACACTTTGGATTTTAAAACTCGTGGTAGGGTAAACTTTTTAAAGTGATCGGTCCCACCGCATTACGGCCCCATACCCCGAAAACCCCACCTCGGCCCGGCCCTACGGATTAGTATACACCGCTTGGCCCTACGCGTATGAAGGGATTTTTTTGGGGGAACGCAGTTCCACTCTCGCTGATCGAGGACTCGAACACGGAACCTCGGACAACAATACCCTAATGTATTGGCCAGCCTTTGGGCCAAACACTTTGGATAAACTGTGGTAGGGTAAACTTTTTAAAGTGATCGGTCCCACCGCATTACGGCCCCATACCCCAGAAACCCCACCTCCGGCCTGGCCCTACGGATTAGTATACACCGCTTGGCCCTACGCGTATGGAGGGATTTTTTGGGGAACACAGTTCCACTCTCGCTGATCAGAGGACTCGAACACGGAACCTCAGACAGCAATACCCTAATGTATTGGCCACTGGGCCAAACACTTTGGATCCCCTATTAATTCATTATTAATAACCCCTATTCTCATGAGCTGTCACCTATTGGAATTCTTAAGTTAGTCACCTAGGTGATTACTCAAGAGTTACACGTGCAATGCTCCACTTGCACTTTTCCCCCTATTAAATTATTAACTTGATAATTAATTAATTATACATATAATTAATTTTGTGATCCTAATTCATAAATCTTAACAAGTTATGGAATCTTCATATACTCAATGTCATAATTTGTAATATGACACTCGTCCATAACTTCTTCATGCACACACCAAAATTATTTTCGACTTCCGTCGTCACACCTGTTGCGTCCAAAATTATTTCGGGTTTAACCTTTTTGTATACTAATCTATTTATTAGCATACATAAATATAACATAAATTTTTCCCAATGGTCGGGTATATTTATACGAGGCTGCAATTTTATAAACGCTCAACGATTTAAACCGTAATCCGAAAGTACGGGACGTTACAAACTGCCTTAGCTATTCAAGAGCAATGAAAAATGGAACAACAGGATTGAAGCGGTGCGTAAAACCCGCATATTGTTCTTGAGAAGGAATACACATTTCTTCCATAGAATTTAATATTACATCCACAAAAGGAAATATCAAGTTGTTGCCTTTACTTTGGTTGTTGTATACGTTTTTTTTTTTTGCTAATATATAAAATAAGAGTCTCAAAGTAGGAAAATATGTTGATGTCCCCATTTATATGTGAATGAAATGAAAATATAGGATCGAATCCCGTCAGCGACAGTGTGGGGGTTACTTCTTGAAATAAAGGAGGGCCCCTTGTGCGCAGCGTGGTACTGGTCTAACCTTTGAAATCAATTGAGTCACCATGATTTACCTCCTTCACAGACCTGTCGGACCGGGGTGTGGGGGCTCCTCGGGTGGGAGTTCCACCTTTTTTTTGGAAAATGAAATGAAAATATAAGCATGGAGAATATTTCTCCCCCTTTACACGTGGAACTTCCTACATTAACACATTTAGTACTCACGTCCACATTATGCCACAACACCCTAATCACTTTATATGCATGCAATTAATATCACTTGTCCAGGACACTTGTGGACCATGTTCACTAATCACTTATCCCACAATTAATCAATGACACGCATAATTAATTTCTAGTCATCGTTGTCACACTTTTAAATTTGAAATTATTTCAGGACCACATCCTATAATATCCTAAGCTCTTTATTTGTATATGTCTAGATGCTCAAACCATCGCCCGAAAGTACGGGATGTTACATCCTTTCTCCCTTAGAAACATTCTTCCTTGAATATTATTCCATTCGTCCTTGAATATTATTTACTAGAAATCATCTTTCGCGTGTATATTTCAGGTGTCTTTAATATTATTCTATTCGGATAAAAAAGAGTGTACATTTATTAGCCTTTTTTTCTTAGATTAAAAAGAGTGTTCACTTATCAAATCAAGAAAGAATTAACTTTATGTTTCCAGATTTGTTCTTATTAAGGGTTATGTGATCAAATCTCAATACTTATTTAATTAGGGGCAGTTTAGTCAAATTGTCTAAAAAAATTTCTAAGAGTTAGTATCTTCTTAAGGGGTGTGCAAATGGTTAAGTGGACACTCTTTTTTATCCGAATGAAGTAATAAATACGGAGTAAGTAATATTAGATGATGGCGAGCCCGTGCAAGCACGGGCCCAACATAGAAAATAAGTCAGTTTAGTAACGGAAAAGGGGTCCTTAGCCTATATGATATTGCGCGTGTTTGCCCTCATTTTAGTCGCTGTCCCAGTTATGCCCTGACCGTTACGTTTTGCTTATACTCGTGCCCCTCGATTTAATGAAAATATATTAAAGGATATATTTTTTTCAGTTTCACATAGTAAATGGGCATGTTTAACCTATTCAGATTCCTGAATATTATGGCACAAAAATAACAATATGGCACAAAATATCATTGCATTCCAAAACACAAAAAACATTTACAATTACAATTTATCATCATTACATTACATCTAAATTATACAACTAAAAGATCAAATGCAATTACATCCATCTTTTAAATATCATTTTCACTAATAAGATCACTATTTTTTCTTTTCAAAGGATTGTTTTCACTAATGATCATAACATCATTTTTATTTTTCAGTTTTGTTGATAGCCTGGATAGTTTTTGCTGGAAAATTTTTGTCTTCCCAATCCCTATCTACACGATAATGCATGTAACAAAAATTACAAGGGAAAAGATCTTCGCAACACAACATAAACATAAAAAAAACTCACAGATTCGCCACAAAACAAAAATAATCACAAAGAAAAAGAGACTTACGACTATCCAAACACATACTTCGTAAAATGGTTCATGCATGTTTGTTGCCAGGAGCAACAAGATCAAGTTGGTAAGGATTAACGCTTCATTTCTATTTCTATAGTCGATGATCATAGAAGCCCATTTACCATTATGTATAAATGGGCTATTCTATTTGTACAGATAGGGTGTAGGGGCACATTTAATCCTTATTTATCTATTAGTTTTCAGTTCTTATCTTTGACACGGGGTAGAGCAGTTTGGTACTTACATTAGACTTATGAAACC
Organism: Anisodus tanguticus; assembly: GCA_034509755.1. Lineage (NCBI taxonomy): Eukaryota > Viridiplantae > Streptophyta > Magnoliopsida > Solanales > Solanaceae > Anisodus > Anisodus tanguticus. The sequence goes on from CM067540.1 coordinate 18,157,624, forward strand.
TGAAAAAACATCTCCCACAATGCTGAAATTTTGATAATAATAACACAGAAAATATTATATTTTAAGCATTTATATAGTTTCTTACATAAATTCAATGTGGTCTGGCCCTTTCGCAAATTCTACGCATGACAGAAATTTAGTAGAATTAGTTGGAGTCCATGATGTGAGATGGAGTGCAGCAACTCCATATCCACATACTCTTTCATGACTATTTCGAGAACTCGAAGCTTCTGACATTTCATAAGCAAGTGAAATAATAATAGAACAAAGTGTGGAGTAGCACGATATGTATGGAGTTTCAAAATGCAGTACCAACAAAATATTGGCTAGCATAAAATGGACTACAAAAAAATCTGAGAACTATTGGTACAATATGTAATTCATGATTTTTAATGGATCAAATATGCCCCTATACTACGAAACAGAACAAATATGTTCTCCGATTTTTTTTCCCAGGTTTCTGTTAAATCAAGGGCACGCGTATAAGCAAATAATAACGGTAAGGGAGTAATTGGAACAACGTTTAAAATAAGGGCAAATGTGCGCAATATTAATAGGCTAAGGGCATATCTGACCCTTTTCCGATTTAATAATAAAGACAATTATAATTCCATTTAATTTAAATAACCTTGTTATAGTCCTAAATTCCAAGTACTAGATTGAGTGTCAATTAATTAGTGAATTCCCTACCTCTCATAGTTAAAATAAAGGGATCAAATCCCCTTGGTAACGTTTTCTCTTATTCTCTGCCTCCATCCGTATTTTTAAAAAAATATGAAATTATTATCATAAATTAGTGTCCTAAACTATTTGTATTTATCTCTTATTTTTATATGATTAGGGAATTTGCTTATCACAATTTTAGAGTAAGCGGGTTAATTATAAATTATTATGGTTAAGCCTAATATTTTTTAATTAATTTGTGCAATTTCTGAAAAATAGTCACTTATTTTAAATAAGGTGGTAATCCTCTACTTCCTCTCTTTTAAATACTTGTCATGATTCAGTTCTCAAGAGTTAGTTTTAATTTTTTTTAAAATTAAATTGAATTAGATTAATTTAATATTTTAAAATTAAAATTTAAATATTCAAAAAAAAAAATTAAAAGTACTATAAGTTGCAATTTTTCTCATATCACTTTAGTGAAAAAATACATCTTAAAGAGTTAGTCAAAACTCCTTTTATATATTTTGAATTGTCAGTTATTGTGACTTCTAGTACTTTTTATTTAATTTTTAAATATGTATATTTTATTTCAAAAAGCTTAAAGATTTAATATTCAAATTTATAATTAAAATTTAAAAATTAATATAACTCTTTTATAGTAGTAAAGATTTTTAATTCAATTTCTAAATAATGTAAATCTAATTATGCATTTCGGGGGAAGTGGGGTTCCCGAAATGATATAAACAAAAATTCAGCAATATGAGTGAAATGACAATAGTCCCTAACAAATTAAATTTAATGGCCCCAAGCAGCCATGTCGATCTCAGAGATAAGTATCAACCCACATTTTTTTAATATTCAGCTTCGCGGCATACCTCATACTATTCATGGAGATAATAGTCCCGGTCCCTCAGCACTATTACCAGTAAATCGCGAGATGTGCTTGAATGACCAAGGTTTGAGAACAGAGCAACTGATATCACTTACAAGGTCCTACCTCAGAAGAGAACAGATTGCTCACATGAGGGTTCAAACCCACACAACAGACATCCAGATGAATTTTAAATTCCCTCCTTTGTCATTCAGCTATCAACCCACATTTCTATATACTCGAAGGAGAGTGGAAGGACTTCACACCAGTGTTTTAAGGATTAAACTTTGCTTCATTAGTCTTTGCTCCATTAATTGTCAATACACCCTTGATGAATGACATGTATTCCAATTATTATGAAAGGTTGAGATTATTTTTATCTTATTCTCCATTTTTTAAAAGCTCTATTAATGATAATAGTTGAAAAAATGAAAAAGGAAACAAAAGTGCCTGTCTACTTAGCCGTTGCTAGGTTTGTCTTTTTGTTTTGTATTTAACTATACATTTTACTGCTTATTTAAGGATCGGTTGATCTATATTTTAATTATTTAATTTAAACCCAACAAGTTATTAGACATTGACAAACAAAAAAAAGCTACAGGTTTGTTTTTTCATTTTTATGTTTGAATGCTTTCTTAGTAATTATTTAACTAAAAATACTAAATTATTTTTTTTACATACAGAAAATCAACATGATTTTAATTAAGTAATTTTAATTTTTTCATTAACTCCATAATAGAATTTAAGCAAAAATAAAGAATAAGATAAGAATTTATCTCAACCTTTCATAATAATTAGGACATGTGTCATTCATCAAAGGGTGTATTGACAATAAATAGAGCAAAGAATAATGGAACAGAACCAAACCCGTATTTTAAAAGACGTTGGGCGTGAGAGGCAGAGCGTTTTACTTAGCATGGGCGAGGCGTAAGCCCTCAGGCATGGGGCCTAAGCCCAACATATCTATAAATTTTTAATTTATAATGTAGTAAAATAGTATAATAACACAAAAATTAGTTAAATACATACATGCATAATTTTAAAAAACTAAAAACATGATTAAAAAATTCATAGAAAACAAAACTTTTAATGATTTTATAAGTATAAATAATACAATGATATAAAAGCTATTATGAGATGCAAATAAACTCTAACGTCTTAACTTTCATACAATAAAAGAACCACAATTTCTTAAAATGTATTACTACCATACTATGTAATTTACCTCTCTAAAAAATAATCAATAAACTTTATCAGTATTATAATTCAGATATCACTCCTTCATGAATAAAATAATATCACTTTCAAATAGCGAAATAATAAAATATGATAATTTTGAGACATATGACAAAAATATGGAGACTAATGACAATTTAAGATGTAAAATTCGGCTATTTATCTTCTTTTTTTATAAATATTATGTGATATTCACCCTCAGAGTGTCCTCAAATCGTAAATATATAATACTACGGTTTGTTATTTGAGTTACTTTCAATCTTCTTATTTCTATAAATGAAAAAAACTATTATGCATCATTCTTTTTAAAAATAATTATGAGTGTCGATAGTGTTAACTAAGGAATTAGATACGTAATTGTGTAAGAACTGTTAGATAAGTTCGAGCATTGGGCGTTGGATGTGATTAAGACGTATAATCGGATGCTTAGAGCGTAAGCCTAAAAAAATTAAGCTCCACACATGTGCCTAGAGGCGTTTTTCCAGTGCCCCGCCTCGGAGCGAGTTCAGGACCAACTTCCAAAACTATCTTTTAAAACACTGCTTCACACATGACAAACCCTCAAATGGGTCAAATTAGGGTGGGTGGGTCTGGCTATCAAATTAGGGTGAGTCAAATTTAATTGGGATAAGTTAAATAAAGTGAGACAAATTAGGTGATGTGGATCATTTAAATGGATGACACGTGTATTTTTTGGTCTTCTAAAATCAGCTATTTGAGATGATAGTGAAGAGTGACACGAATGTGCACATTGTGTTACGGTGATGGTATAAATAAACTCAACTATTAATTAATGATATGAATACGTTATTTTTAATAATTTGATGACATATTTAAATTTTTTCCCTATATGTTAAGATGTACAAATAGTGTAAAAGTTTTTTCCATTACACATAACTTGTTTTTCGTTTTAACTTTTGGAAACATAATTTCCATCCACCGGTGGAGTTTTTAACTTTGAATGACTAAAATTAATATTTCAATATATTTCTTCTATCCTGTTGTATGTGTCATTTTAGACATTACTTTAGTTACTCCTATATTTTATTAGTAGTAATAAAAAAAGTTGAAATATCAATGTGAATATTTTACTTGAGTTAAGGATTTAACCTCTCTACCTTCATAACATAGAGGTAATGTTTGTGTACACATCATTCTCCCCGGCCTTTTATTTGTGTGATTACATTAAATATGTTACTTATTGTTGTTTATCAATGTGAAAGAAAAAAAATGGACATATCATAATTAAAAGTAAATAAGATATAGTATAAATTTTTTAAAATTTTATAAATATTAAACAAAATAATACTATCACGTTTGGAATATTTTTATATACAAAATATCATATGGAGTACAAATTGAGACACATGTAGTATCACTTGAATAAAACTTTTTGTCCTAATTTGATAGTTTGGTTTTATTTCATTTTAGAAAGAAAAAAAAAAGAAATAGATGAGCCTTTCTCTCTATAAATTAAAACAAAGTGTAGAATTGGAGGGAAGGTTTTCCCGCCATTTCCCTCTCAGCTAAAGTTGTTTTTCTCTTCTTCCTTCCAAAAGAGAGAAGAAAAAAACCTAACCCTAACCCTAATCGCCATGGAAGAGGAAATCAAAGCTGAATTCCTGAAAAGTGGCTTCAGTTTCGATGATGAAACAGAAATCCTCAACAAATGTAAGTAAAAAAAATTGATTCTTTTTTCTTTTTTGTCAGTAAAAAGTAGGGTTTAGTTCCCTAATTCGTATTTGTGCCCTTTTTAGGTCTTACATTCTGTATTCAATACAACTTAAGCCCTTCCGATCTCGTTTCGAGCTGGGATGTCTACTCTCTCAACAGGTCAGATTTTACACAATTGTAACTTTACTGAAACAAAATATTACTAGCTTTTTTATTTTGTGGAAATTTCATTTTATCGTATTATGTTGTGCTTTGAATTGCTTGTTCTTGAGCCGAGGGTCTATCGGAAACAACCTCTCTACCTCCCAAGGTAGGGGTAAGTTCTGCGTACACACTTTGTGTGATTTCACTGGGTATGTTGTTGATTTTGTTGAAATTTCAGTTTTCTTGCTACTTAAGTGAACTAGGAAACTTTAAGAAAAATGAAAATTCAGTACTTATATTCTTTATGAAGAAGTTACTCTATAGGGTAGATCCAGAATGCCTTGTAAGTAGGGGTTCGGATTTTTAATTGGCTTGTTAATTAAGTTTGCCTTACCATGGGGCAGCCAGTGCACAAAGCATCCGCGTTAGCAGGGTCCAAGGAAGGGCCTTCCTGAAGCATGATTAGATTAAAAAGACTTAACCTTGAAGGAGTTCACATTAACTTTTTGTTGTGCTAAGGGAAAGAGCTGAGTCATTTAAGCTTAATATGTGGCCTTCTTATTAGTGAAATGAAGACACTTTCTTGAGTTGTCGTGAAAAACTTGAAGATTTAGTGTGCGTTTGGTATGAAGGAAATCTTTTTCTATGAAATATATTTTCTTGAAATTTTTTCTAGGAAAATAAGTAGGTTTCTTGCTTATTTTCTTGTGTTCGGCACATAAGTAACAAATGTTATCATAAAAGCATTTGTATTAATCTAAACACATACTATGGAAGGTGGGGGTGGGGGGTGGAGGGATGGGAGCTACAGGGGTGGGGGTGAATATGAGGTGTGTTGGAGGGTGGGAAGGATACAATCAATGTGGAGTGCCACTCATGGAACTTGTTTTCCCTACTTCCACTAGAACCTAATTTTTAAGGAACTTGTTTTCCTAGAGAAATATTTTCCAAATTTTTTTATCAACTGAACATGGGAAAATTGTTTCACCATACCGAACATACCTTGAAGTGGATGTGAAAAAACAAAGAACCACTTTTCTTTAGGAGTGAGGACTAGATATTCAAATTGCTTAGACACTTTGGGCTTCCAGTTTTTTCAGCTTCTCAAGCTAATTAGATAGAACATAGTAAAATTCCATACTTGTGTTTATTGCAGAAGATATTGAAGCATATTTGGTTAGATCAGATGCTGCTAAAATTAAAAAGACTTGGTAATATTTTCTTGTCATTTAGTAAGTGACAGGGTTCAAGTATTTAGGCCTACAGATAATGACCTTTATCCAAAAATAAAAACTCTTTTGTTAAGTTGGTCGGCGGAAATATTGTAGAAAAGAAAACGAAATGGAAAAACACTTATACAGTGGAGCAACAATGGATAGTCAAATAACTCGAACCACTGGATTTTCTTTCTGTTTTTCTAGATATGCTTAAAGTTTGAGTCTTTGATATTCTTTTCACCTTTGGTAAGAACTGAAGTGGCGTTACATTTTGCTCCTCTGAATTGTAATTGAAATATAAACCTGAAGTTCCACTTGATGGCCATTGCTTTCAGGGGGCTGGAATTGACCGTGCAGAGTTCACATATGGGTGCATTTCTACAACAATTACAGAATGAACGGAGAGAGGAGATTGTTAAAAAGGAACCTGGTTTACATTTCTACTCCAGTGATATTTCTATGTGAGTGTACTCCAGCCTTTCTGAGTTCATTTTTAATTGTTGATTTTAGTATCCTTGAACCTACAACTGCGCTGACTTATAATGATGAATTGACTTTTTGGTCAATATGCAGTTAGCCTTTTTAGGACCAGGAGTTCACTGTGTGGTTTCAGTAAAACCTTTTCATATTTTATTATCTCTCGTTCCTGTGAGCTGTAAATCTCTATTAGAGAAATACTTTCGCTCATATTAACTGTTAACATTTATATCTGCATATTATCCACCTTTCTTTGAACTCTATCCGTCCTCTCTTAATTTTTGTGAAGTGGGAAACAAAAGCAAAATTTCTCTACTTTATTAACTGACCTAAAACAAAGGCGAATTTAGTTAAGTGGCCTCTAATGTGTAATTTAGAGGTACTGAAATATGTGACTTTTCAATGCTTAATGCTGAAAATATCAATGCAGGATATTGAATGATGAATACGAGAACACAACGGAAATCATTCTTGGTACCCCAACAGATAAACGAAAGACATCACAGACAGAAACAACTGTTTCAGCACGAAAAACTAATGGTAGCATTTCCACCTCCAGAAAGCATTTAGATACAATTACACCCTTTGGACAAAGAAAGAACAAGTTTGTGGTGCAGTTTTCTCTCAATGAGAAGGCCAGTGGAGAAAGTATGAAAATAGAACACGATGAGGAGAACCCCAATGATGACATTATAAAGAGAGTCCAACCGATCGAAAGATGTTCTTTGCAAATCATTAGCTCTCAACCTGAGCCAGGGTGCAAGTTCATGTATGACATGATGGAAAATAAGGTACTTATCATGTTACAGTTGTAGAATACCCAGGTTTTTCAGTTACTAAGTTCCTTACTAATTTATTTTTTTATCAGTTTAATTTTCTTGAAAGCCGAATAAAAGATCATGCAACAGCACTTGTAGCCTCTGGACTGCATGAGGAACCAACTGATCCTACTGTTGCTTCACAGGTAACATCTTTGCTTCTGAAGTATGAAATTCCCACTCTAAATATTTGCACTGGCGTTCCGCTGTTTTTGCACTATATTGCAAGCGCAAATTTAAGTTTTATAAAGTCCGATACTTAAGTGCATTGTACTATGTCTTAGTGCTATTCCAGTTATCATCTTGATTTCCATTTCGGTTACATATTTTAACTCTTTTATGGATCCTGTTGCTTCAGAGATCCGTATTTGCTGTTGGTATGATTTGTTGCGAGGAAGAAGGGCGTTTGAAGGAAAAACCTATTTTACTGCAAAGCAGGTAAAGGGATGCTGTGTGCATACATAATTTAGCCTTTCGCTTTCCCCATGAAATCGGCTCTTTGTTTTGGACAGAGTTGGTCTCAATGTTTTATCGCAGTTTACAGATGGTCCACCTCTGTTGAATTTATCACCAGTTCACTTTTTAAGCATTTCAATATTTAGAGGATTATTTCTATTGCTCTCGATCAAGTCAGTCAACAGTAGTTGAAGTATGATAGTCACATCATATTCTTAGAAGCTTATTAAGTATATTGCCATTGATATCTTGACTAGCATTGACATGGAATCATTAATGCGTGATAGATGTCTGAAGAACGTAGGGAATTTTCCATCTATTTATGTAAATTTGTCTGCCCATGGATATGCTGCTCGCTATGGTTGACGATATCTAATTGCTGACTTGCTGACAGCGTTGAGCATTCTGGAGGTCAACGTGTGCGCCTTGACTTGCAAAACTTGGACCACTTTTCTGTTTTCCCTGGCCAGGTATTTTAGACAGAGTGCATGCGTTATTTTATTAGTACTTCAAAATGTTGAACAAATAATGAACCTGAAATATTCATACTCAGGTAGTTGGTGTTGAAGGGCATAACCCAAGTGGCCATTGTCTAATTGCATCAAAAATTGTTGACCGCATTCCTTTGTTGGCTTCTTCCACGGAAAATCTCCCACCTGCTAAGAAACAAGCAATGGATCAATATCTTAAGTCAACCAATGCCTCAGTTGCTATGCCAGAGCTATCATTGGTGGGTAAGCTTGTATTCCATATAAGTCGACAACAAAATTAAAAATAAGAGTTAGTTACGTGTATTTGTGGTAGTAATGGTTGAAATCTATTTATGCAATTATGTGAAATGACTTTAATACTAAGAAGTATCCTTGGATTTGGGTGTTGTCTCCCATGCCTGCTTTCTCATTTTGAGAAACTTAAGGATACTGACACCTCATTTCAAATCTGTTACTATATCTTAGGCTGCCTTTTGGCGACAAACAAGTTGGAGTGCATTTCGAAGATATGTGTTGCCTTACTAGTGACAGTAACCCATGCAGTCTTGTTAACCTCTGAGTTGAAGAATTCTGATAACCTTTTACAAGAATTGATTTGAAAGGGGAATACTTGGCATATTAAATATACTAGTCCCTGGATACGTGCGTTGCACGTGTATCTCATATGTTATACATCTAAAAATAGGTATAATTCATGCATAGATATTCTAACAATATCTTATTGAACTATAAATTAAAACTTAAATACCCAATAAGTCAACATCGTGCTATATCCATACTATAACTTATGAATAAAACAGTGATCTTTTTCTGCTACAATAAACAGTCAAAAAAGTTTATTATAGGAGTGTTATTGCACCATTAATCAACAGTAAATTAAAGAAGCATAATTTGAATTGAGATGGATCATGAAAACGAACAATTCGAACAAATTCATTGAAAGGCAAGACATTTATTTCAAGCTCTTACGTAGCGACAACCAAATACCTACAACCAAATAAACAAACTCACATCAAAAGTCTGAAATATTTGCAGGAAAAAATAATTCTATGTCGATAAAACTAACTACATCTCCAAGTCCCTAGCCTCCAGAAATATAATAAAATATTGTGAGCTAAACAGGGTAAATTTCAGGGGAGAAATTATACAGCTACATAATTAATTAGCTCTATTACATGTAATTTTACATAATAAAATAAAATAAATCAAGTTAACAATTTCTTGTATGTGGTTTCCATCAAAAAGTTCAGATTATTTTACTTGAAGTTGTCGCAACTAATGTACATGGGAGTATAAGATGGTTAGCTTTCATTCATTGAAGAAAACTTGTAAGAGCTAGACGGAGAAAGAAGCCAGATAACAGTGAACCTTTTGACAAGGCATGGTAGGTGTTATGAGAAATGATCACAAGATGACATCCAAAAAAAAGAAATTAAAAATTATTCCACAAGGCAAAAGAAATCTGCACAAGAGTAAGCATTTCATCCCACATAAAAGAGACGAAGCAAACATGAACGTGGCTCTATGTAACTGCTATTAGTTTAATATAATTATTATGACATTGTAACTGTAGTCTCTTCATTTGCTCCAGATTTCAGATTGTTTGAACTTAGATTATGATATTGTAATTGTAGTCTCTTCATTTGCTCCAAATTTCAGATTGTTTGAACTTAGACTATGTAATTATGAACGTGTCTTTCACAAGTATTTGTAACTTATTTACTTTTTTTTTGTACAAAAATACTATAGAAGTAGTGTTTGATTGAAGGGTAAAAAGGTCGTTCAATATTTTATGGACATTTCAGTAATTCAACTTTCAACTAAGGGCTTCCCACTTTTAGAATAAATAGATAGATAGATAGATATGATTACTATTTGATTAGAAATCTAATTAGATTTTAATTTACAGGAGCAAAGTGGTAATCCAACTTTACACTAAAGAGCTTCCCACTTTTAGTATAATATGATGTCATATGATGAATATTACCTTCCAAAGTCTTTTCTTTTACAGATTCTGCTGCTCTCCTTATCCATTTAGTTTTGTGTGGGTTTGCTTGTTTTCTGCGTTCTTTTCTCTTTTTTTTTCCCTTTTTTTTTCATGAGCTTAATTAGAAGCTATGACTACAGTGTAGATGAAGAAAAGGACTGCATCCTTTGGTTCTACATTTTGGATATGCAACCAATCTCTTTTCTGCAACAGATGATTATACCATCCATTCTCTTAATCTTTTTCTTCCTCTTTTGGTGTCTTCTCAACAATTTACATTCTTGTTCAGATTATAGCTGCGGGCCCTTTTACAACAGTTGATAACTTATTTTTTGAACCTCTTGCTGAGCTTCTATCGTACGCGCGGCGCAAGCAGCCTCAATTGATCGTACTGGTAATGAATTTACAGCTCCATTCCAAAGTTGTATTATAACTTTTTTATTAACTGGTATAGAAGTTTCATTTTACCTTTGTAAATTTTCTTGACAGCTAGGACCATTTATAGATTCAGATCATCCCGAGATCAAGAAAGGAACTGTAAATAGGACATTTGATGAAATCTTTCAGGATGAAATTCTTGCAAGGGTATCTGTACATGAAACTTCTTTCCCTTTCAAATTAAGTTCTGGCTTTATATGTTTATTTTGTTTCCTTCCATTGGCTGGTTTTCAGTTGAGAGATTATGTAGAATATATGGGTTCTGCTGCTAGTGTGATTCTTGTTCCATCGGTACGAGATGCTAGCCATGACTTCGTTTACCCTCAGGTGAAATCTCCATCAGCTTAGTCATCTTGTTTGGTGTTACATCTAAGGTACAATATTGAAACATCTTTGTTGTTTCTTACAGCCAGCCTTTGACATTCAGTCACCCGATCTTGAACATCAGGTAAGCAGTATGCTGCCACGTCAAATTCTTTTCTAAAGAAGAAAAATTAGTCTGGTGATCATGTACCATTACTAACAAGAGCTTTGTGTGTCACCAGATAAATAGCATTACAAATCCTGGAATATTTAGTGCAAACGAGGTAGAAGCTGATGATATTTCCAACAACTGTATTCCCTTGTGTTTTCTTCACTTTTACATGCTTTTCTTCTCGCATTCAAGACGCAAGCTCGATTTATACTCTCACGATAATTAAGCTGAAGAGTCCTGGAATAGTTTTCTGTCTATGCTGTCTGCCTGTAGCTAGACTGTACAAATTGAATTGAGGATGGCGTGAAAATAAAAGTTGGAGTATACATCAATACTAAGTATCTATCTTAGTAAGCAGTTGTGAGATTATTTTTACCTCTATGCCCCAAGTGGAAGGGGATTTCTCCCTGCTATTCCAGTTCTTAATGTTGTGTTATATTCAGGTGAAAGTGGCTTGCTGTACTGTTGATGTTCTTAAACAGCTGAGTGCAGAGGAGATTTCACGAAATCCACAAGGGGGATCCAAGCAACGAATGACAACTCTTGCAAACCATATCTTAAACCAGCGCAGGCATGTTTCATGGACACCATTTGCAATTCCTCTTGTTTATGCAGAAAGCTCAGCTAGCCTATTATTTCTGAATCCTTTTTTTGTCTTTTTTGCAACTAAATGCAACAGCTTCTATCCTCTATATCCGCCAGCTGAAGGCGTACCCATTGATTTCTCTCTAGCTCCAGAAGCTCTTCAGATGTCAACAGCCCCAGATATACTTATTTTACCCTCAGATTTGGCTCACTTTGTTAGGGTAATATAAGCTGCTGTTTCCAAACCAAACTTTGTTCTATCATTTCAAGTTTTCAACCATATTGAACTAAAGCAACTATGTCGAATAGACAAGCGTGTGCTTGAACATGAAGATGCACATTCAATTTCTTAAATCCCTTTCTTAGTTTCTGAATTTCATCTGCCCACAGGTGATCTCCCTTGGGGAAAGAAGTGAAGGAGAAGAAGCAAAGTGCATATGTGTGAATCCTGGACGACTTTCAAGGGGTGAAGGAGGAGGTTTCTTTGCGGAGCTTGACTACCATGGAAGCTGTGATCTATCAAGTGCTTCAGTTATTCGTATATAAAATTGAGACACGTCTATTTGCAGTTCATGTATTTAGCAGTTGCAAAGAATGTGGAAACCCATGACCTAAATCACAGCAACAACTATAAAGAACTCGGGCACAGTGCAGCCGTTGAATGCTTGTCATGGATACCCAATCAAGAAACAAGTCAATCATGCTGTAGCTGCATCTATTCCCTTGGCGATTTCAAACTTCCCCTTGTTTCCTATGTTAAATATTAAGTAAGTCATTGTTCTGTCTAGCTGGTTATAGCATCTTAGGATACCTAACAAGTTCCTCTGCTTTCCGAGGTCAATATGTAGCAAGTTTATTCATCTCAGTTTACTCATGAAGTTCTGCTGCCTTTGTCCATAGGAAATAGAAAAATGCAACATAAAACTACTGTCGCTCTCTGTTAGTTGTTGGAGGATCCTTTTCTATATGATGAAATATAATTTGATATGTATCTAAAATAAGAAAATTAGGGACGATGATAGAAAATAAAAAATTAGTCATTTAAACGAACAATATAATTTACACAGGTGAATAAAATAATAAGTTTAGCCCCCCACAAGTTTAACTCTCAAATTCTTCAACCCAATCATAGAATCTGAACCCAACAACCTATGTATCAATTACATTTCTTCAACTGCTTCTTCTGTGTTTCTCTAAAGAAGTCTACCCAAAGATTCATAACCCACAAAATACTAACCAAAATTGCACTTACAATCACAACCATCCAAGAAATCCACATAGGCCTAGAAATCACACCATCTGCTTTTCCACTTGTAAAAGCCAATCCCATCTTGTAAACAAACAAAGGTCCAAGAATCCCTCTAACCAAACTATACAGCATATAAAATATTGGTGACAATTTTTCATACAATTTAGTAGCCATAGGCGTATCAATTCGTCGATATCTAGCAAGACTCCACATGTTTTGACAAGGACTTGTGATCTCAGCTAGAACAAGAAGAGTAATAAGGGTGGCTGCACCATAATGAACGACGAATCGACAAGTCAAAAAGACATAAAGGGTGGCTAAATGATGAGCAATGAATAGAACATCACTTGGATAAAAGACAAAGTAGTGTAAAAGGTCAGCTAAAAAGTAAGCAATGCTGTATTCAAGTATCATTTCTTGGAATGGTGTGTTTTGGGTGGAAAAATCAAGATTTTGGAATGAAGTTTGGGAATTTTGTAACGTTGAGTATATGGATAATATTACTGCAGGGGTACCATGTGCTAAAGACATAATACAACTTGAAGCATCAGACCTCACTTTTTCTTTCCAATCTTTAAATATGATTAAGTATCCAAAGAGATAAATCACAGAGAAAAAAAGACTGAATCCAACAAGGTTTGGTTTCAAGATTGTCAAAGTTTCCATCAGGGTATCAAGAAAATATTGAATTTTTATGTAGAGAAGGAACAAGGTAGGGAAGAATTATATAACAAACAAAAAAAAAAGATGAAAGGATAGAGTATTTAACTTTTCTTGGAATAAAAATCTCAATCTAACAAGCAACAGATGTTTATCTGTATGTGGTGTTCTTTGATTTATTGGAGTGAGAGGAAAAAAGAAAGGGAAATACTTGGTGACTGCCTGGTGAGAATCTTTTTTTTTTTTTTTGCAATTTCTACGAGATCAACAATTTTACAATAGGTAAATGGGCTTTACGCTGCAAATTCAAATATATAGTCAGACTCCAATATAAATATTGGACTGCCGGTGATGTGATGTATGTAAATATACAATTAATCTCTTCCTTAAAAGGAAACATCTCTCCTCGGTCCTAACAGCCAATACCCGCACGTTATACCTTGTGCTGAGAGAATATTCCAACACAGGATTAATAACCCAAAATCAATTACACTACTCCTTTTTAAAATAAGTTTCTACTTAACATTTAACACAATTTTAAAGAAAATACCTAACTCCCGAAGAAAAAATAGATATTTTGACTAAACTATCCTTGATTAAAATTTACGTATTACTATTAACTCAACACATTGAGATTTGATCACTTAACACTTAATAAGAATAAATTTGAAAAAATAAAATTAATACCTTCTTGATTAGATAAGTAAACACTTATTTTGGGCAAAAAAAAGACTAAGTAAACACTTATTATTAACAGGAGGGAATATTATTTAATTTTCAAGTTTTATAGATTTTGCACCATCAAGTTAAGTTGACATCAATCACAATAATTAACTTTTCATAACAAAACTGACATGGTGATCTGAAAAATAAGATAATAACCTGTTATAACTGATTTAATCGCATTCATAGTGTAAGAAATTTTAATACATGAAATGTATACAACTTAAATAACAAAAGAATAAAAAACCTGGGGTGGGGAAAGGTAAAATTTGGTACAACTTCATTTATTTTTGCTTAAAAGGCGACAAGAGAAAAGGCTCCACTTTAGAAAAGTACATCCCCACGTGGAGTACTATCTATATGTTGCTTCACCGTCTCTCAATCTCTTTATGTTACTTGATATTTTCAATTCATTTGCCACATTTGGTAGTTTATGCGATATGTAAAGCAGTACGAGAAGTAAATAAATATTACAAGTGTTCAAAAGGATAAATAAATAGGTAATTCAGAACTGCCGCAAGCTTGTTGAGTCTTGAATCTTGATACATGAAATCAAGAAACACTAAATCTGGATTGTTATAACTGTGGCTGAGTCGAGAGATGACTCTCTGTCTTTAAGACAATATTGCCCCGTATATATGCTTTTACGTTAACGGACAATAGTTTTCCAAGATAAAACAACAACTAATCAACACTACAAAGCAAATAGGTTGATTCTGACGAATAAAATAAAACACGAAACGACTTGCTGAAGAACGGAAAAGGAAGGTAGAGTTTTCTGTTCACTGTTTGTGCTCACGTTTTTTTTTACAGAATTTCAGTTGTGCTCTCTTCTGTTTTGTCTCTGTGTAGTATATTGTTGTATATTTCCGTCTCTGCAATTGAGCCAAAAGGCTCCAATATATAGCATAAGGGGAGTGACTCCTCAACTGCCAAGTAATGACAGTTTATGGCCAAGTAATGACTGTTTATGGCCATTAGTTAGGAGAGTTAATCAGCCAAGTAATGACTGATTTAATGTGCAACATAAAGGAGCTGTTAGGGAGGAGTTAAGGTGCAGATTAATGGAGTTTTAACACTCCAAAAATCAACTCCAACAGCAGGCAGAAACTTTCTGCCTTCCGTCGTTTCCAATTTCAGCTTTCCAGAAACTCCACGGACCAAACTGTAAATATTAAGTAATTTGGGGTCCAAAGAGATAATATCAGAAGAAGCCCAAGTCCCACGACCCGAGCCCGAGCCCAGATGGGATGGGACGGGCGGGGGGTGGCGGCGCGCGTGTGGACTTAGCCTTTAACCCAAGCACATCTAGGTCCTCCCTCCTTCAAACACATGGGTTATCCCTTGGGGTCCCAAACCCTTAGCCAATTTTGAGACCTATAAAGAGAACAATTCTTTATTTTCCCACCGATGTGGTAGATTTTTCCCACATCATATTTCCATGCCTCAAACACCTTACTTCGTTGACCAATATCTCTTTCATTTCTCAATGAAGTTTGACGACTCTTGGCCCTACAGTCATCTACTCACTTAGTAGATTATGCACGTGTGAAGAGACAAAGCCTCCAACATACGGAACCCTAGTGTTTAAGTCATTAAATACGGGTGGACACACCTCCTCACCAAAGACAAATTTCCAACAATCCCCTCTTGAAAGAGATTTTGGCGCATACACAAGGTGCCTACTTTCAGCAAAAGAATATTACATCAGGAGAGGTAGCTTTTGTTTTGAACCTTCCCTAGTTGAATACCACCGGACTTATTTACTGTGCGGTGAACGTGATATCTTGAACCGTCAGTGTTTAGTGTAAGCCAAGACAATGATACCAACACAATAACTCTCCTTATTCGTTTTCTTATTATTATTTTGTCCGTTGTGGCCATGGACACACTTGGATTCTTAAGTGCGTTCATTTGAGGCGGCCTGTCCTCGCACTTAAATGGGTGATCTTTTATAAGGTATCCTGCTATACCCCACTTCACAAGTGTTAGGAATCATTAAAAGTTTCTCCAACCTTAACCTCAACTGTTTGAGGATCGTTAAAGGTTTGGAAGCTTAACCTTTACCCACCATGCATGTAGCACTTTAATGTCTATCGCGGGAACAACTTTGGATTCATGTTTCCTACAGAAATCATCATCTGAAGTGCTCTTGCTTCCACTGAAGCGCTCAACTGAACCCTTTTCAACTTAGTTTTCCCATTGAACCAAATTCTTGGGATCTCCAGTCAGTATGGTTGGGTTACTACCGCAAAGGTTCGTATTGTTTGGGTTTTAAGCCCATTCCCCTAGACAAACAGAACTCTTGATCTTCGGGTAGTCCCTTAATTAAAAGGTCCGCTATATCCTTTGATTAGTATTTAAGGAAGTGACACCCGTGATGATCAACTGCCATACGGTCTCATGTTTCCGACAGATATGTCTAGACGCCGTCATCCGTGTCCTTTCTAAAGCCGACCGGCTAGCCACAGTGTATAACTGCTTAAGGCACAAGTTTCTCCCAATAAGGGACGTCCTCTAAGGAGTCGTGAAGTTACTTAACTTCTTTTATGCTTTGTATAAAGCGAAAAACTCTGATTCTATCATGAATCGGCCGATGCAAGTTTGTTTAGAGGTTTTTCCAAGACCCACCATACATATTTCCTTGTGGCTTTGGTGTTCTTCACATCTGATGTCCAGTTTGCATCATTGTGTTATCCCAGAACCGATGGACATCCAGAATACCATAATCCGTAGATAAGCGAATATTTTAGATATCGTCATATCCGACTCAACGCCTTCTATTGATCATTTATTAAAATAATCAGTGAACCTTAGTTCAACTGATCTGCTTTATAGGCCGATACCAGGTCGGTTGTAGTGTGTACAATACATTGAACTACATGTGACCTGCACATATCGCTCCTTGTCTATGGGTGCACCATGATTTCAATAAGTTATTTGATTCATATCCATTGGTGGCTTCAATGAGACTGTCAATTATCTCATAACTGAGTTTGGAGTTAGACCAGTCCATTAGATGTCTTAGAAATCCAATACCTAAGATGTCATCTGTGATACCCATATTTTTTGTTTCAATATAACTTTCACTCTCAGATTGTTGGTTTTCCAACTGTTGGCTTTCTAACTTCAGAGTCAATGTTTCTGTGGTCAGATTCATTGTTTCTGTTTTATCTGGAACTTCCAGGACCAAAATGTAAACATTTCAGGGACCAAAATAAAAGTTCAGGAAGAAGCCCAACCGTCCAACAAACCAACTCTGATCCTCCCCTTCCAATTCTCGGGTTAGGAAGGTTGTTTCAACATCCATGCCACACAAGACTGCAATGGCCCTGGATGTTAAGCTATTCATAGGGAAACACATGTACAAGTAGCCGAGGCCTTATACTCGATAGTAGATCCATCTACTTCGTACTCACTTTTGAGTATCCAATTTTTTTCCACAACCCAAAGGTTCTTTTCCCGGAGGAAGATCAACCATTACACAAGTATGGTTCTCTATGATGGAATATATTTCTCTTTGTAGCTTCTTTCCAAAGCAGCGCTTTTGGAAATGACAATTAATAGTTAATTCTCCATGGTTCGTTCTCAACCTTACAAGCTAGAAGGCCTGGAACAAGTCTTTGTCCCCTCTTCGCTTTGTCTCGGTTCAACATTTAGAATTTCTGAGTTCTGTAGATCTGGAATATTAAGTTCCGGATAGACAACAACTTCCGAGTCCTGTAGATATGGAACGTCTAGTTCCGGGCAGTCAGGCCCTCGTGGGTTCTTGTTAACCTCGAGCAATTACTCATTTTTCAAGAAAAGTTATCTTCAAAGAATTCAGCATTCTTTGACGCCAAGAGGCGATAAGCACTACTGTTATTTGCAGATCCAGTGGATATGCAATTTACAGTCTTAGGTCAAACTTGACATGTTTCGGTATTCTAACCTCTACCAAGCCACCCCATAACACAACATTTGTATGTGAGATCCTTTCCATGTTTCACACGGAGAGTTATCCTTATCCTTATGCGGAGTTCTGTTGAGAATCGCATTAGCGGTAAGGATCGCCTTGCCCCACATAATTTGGGCGTACGACTTTGTGCTTAGCTAACACCGTTAGACTGAGGTGAGTAATGAGCAGTCGTTTGATGAACGATGCTTCACATTCTCCCCCTCTATCACTACGAATTCCTCAATCCGTAGGCTTAGTTGATTTTTAACTTCTGCTTTGTAGAGCTTATCCGCTTCAACAACTTCATCTATGCTTTTCTACAAGCAAAGGATGCAATACGTTGTACCATCATCAATGAAGGTCACAAAGTACTTGTCTCCCCCCTCTATTTTGTATAAACTTCAAATCACCCATGTAGGTATGACTAAGTTCTAGAGGAGCGGTGCTTATTTCGCTATTCCTTCGACAGAACTTGGAAAGGTGATTTTGCCTCTTCGCCTACCTCACATTCATTTTGAGGTTTTATGTCGACAGAAGGAAACAATCTCAACTTCGTTAGCTTTTGAATGACTTTCTATTTAACGTGTCTTAATCTATGATGGCATAGATGCACAGATGCACAGATTACAAATATATCATTCATTTGGCTACATACATACTGTACCATTCTTAGTTATTACAGACATGTTGGACTAGTCTCAAACCAGCTTGACCAATAACGTCTCTTAAACCCAGTTTGGGACATGTATCACCTCATCTGAGAGTGATCCCATTCCCTGAAGTCCTATTGAGGACAACCTCTCCAACCCCTTCTGCTTTAGAGGTGGCGTTGCTTCACATGAACAACCTTTTGCCCGTGGTTAGGGCATAACCGGATCATATGTGATATGGATACTCTGGCCCACTCCAGTTGCTTTGGCAGACTGAGTGTCCAATTTCTTTTCTGCCTTTCTTTAGGCCTTCAGACCACTTAAGACCTGGAAACTCTGGCCCACCTTACTAGGTGTCCATTACTTTTCTGCCTTTCTTCTATAGCTGGCCAGTGGGCCAGGATCGGGTCTGGCGGGCCGGGTTTGGTGGGGTCGGGTCAGGGCGGGATGGGTGAAGGGGGCGGGATCGGGGCTTGCGGGGTCAAGCGGGATTTTCCAAAGTCCCGTCCCGATCCCAATCCCGTCGGAATTGGGTCAGGGCGGGATCGGGTCGGGGGCGGGATCGGTATCGGGTTCCGGCGAGTTTTTTTTTTTTTTTTTTTTTTAATAACATATGTATAAAAAACTCAATAATTAAACAAGACAAGATAGTGTAATAAAAACATCCAGGACTATTTTTGTGCCTCTTATATGATTTAATAGACATGATTTTTTTGTAATACAAATACAATTGTCGAAATTGCAACTTTGTGATGTTGTCCAAAAGTGCAAATTACATAATAAAATTACATTCTGAAAAAACACATGTTCTAATTTCTTGATAATTTCATGTGGTTCTTCGGTTGGAATTGGTATTTGTTGGTCAAATTGATCCACGTCGCTTCCACCACCTTCGGATAAGATTTCATTGTAATTTTCGTCTTCTTCTTCGTTGATCTCCGGTTGACCGCACCTTCTCCGCTCCGCTCGTATCCAATCTCTGAGTAATACTGCAATTTCCAAGCTGTCTCTGGCTAATGAGTGTCTGTGGTCTCCTATTTGATATCTCGCCGCGAAAAAACGCTTTTCGACGCAGTTGATGACGCTTGAATGTTCAAAACATCTCGGGCCATCATTGAAAGTGTCGGAAAGGTCTTCTCATTCCCCCTCCAGTATTTCAGCAAGTCTTCACGTTCATCTTCATTGAGAACTTCTTGGTATGGTACAGAACTCTGCAAAACAAAAATATCAAACTCGCTAATTTGGTTAGTAGCGGTACGACCGCACATTCTATTTCTGAGGCTTTCAATACTAGCAGCAGAAACAACATGTCTTTTGTGAGGTTGTGTTGAAGATGAAGAAGATGGTAGGTTACTAGCACTTTCTTGTTGATAAAACCTATATATTTTTTTGCATTGGTCTTCTCCGTTAGACAACACTTCTTCTTTAGTTTGTTCAATATGTGGTGGGTGATTTGGATTTTTTGGACTTGGAGGTGGTAGTACTTCTATACAATCGTAAATAGTTTCAATAAGTGATTTAGTACCGTCTATTTTAATAGTCGGATTTAATACAACACCAATAATATAAATAGCGGGAATAGGAGTAAAATATTTTTTTATTTTGATAAACATTTTTTTAATAGCTGCAATATAAGCTGGTTTTTCCATTTATTCACTAAGTAATAAAAATATTAGAGTTATATAATAAAACAACATAGTTGAAATAGTAGGATAATATATACCGGAAAAGTATTTACCCAATCACTATCTACAACCATATCAGTTGGATTTTGATTATGAGAGTTAAAAAATAAAGTTATAAGTTTTCTATAGTCATAAGCAACAAATAGTTGCTCGTATAAAGAATTCCACATAGTGGATACTTCTTCTGGAATTTTTCTATAAGGTAGTCCACAATCATGACAAGTTTTTTATATTCTTTTTTTCGTTGTACTCTATTACTTTTAAAAATAAAGTTTATAGCAAATTGTATTTTACTAAGAATGTCTTCAAAAAGTGATAGACCGTCCTTTACAAATAAGTTATATATATGGCACACACATTTTATATGAAAATGATCTGGAAAAAATGGAGTTAAACTATTTTTTTTAAATTGTAATAGCGTAATTGTTAGAAGAAGCGTTATCTAATGTAATAGTCATAATTTTATCAGTTATTCCGTAATAATGACACACTTGATAAATATTTTTTGCAATAAAAGTACCAGTGTGCCTATCATCTATATATCTATACGCTAAGATACGTTTTTGCATAGACCATTTATAATCTATCCAATGACAAATTACCGTTAAATAATCATGGCCGTTAGTACTACGACCTATATCAGACGTGATAGATACTTTGTCATTAAAATGATATAATGAATAACGTAAATATTGTTGATATTCACGTGCGAATTTAAATACATCTCTCTTAACAGTTGATCTAGGAAAACCGTTAAAAACAGGATTATATATATCTCTAATATAATGAATAAAACCGGGAGATGAAGGAAATGAAAAAGGCAAACCCTCCACAGCAACTAATTTTGATATTGCTTCCCTATCTCTATATTTGTTGTATTTAGGGCCTACAATTCCCCCCGTCATAGGGTTAATTTGACCCTATACTTGGTCCGGGACAGTATCAGTATGTGAACCTTGTCTCGATAGAGCGGCCGTTTGTGCACCCGGTTTTGAAGCCTGGTATTGGGCATACCTAGCTGGATGGGCCCTTACTACGTGTCTAATTGAACCCCTCGTCCCACCGTGACCTTTTCCAGTTTTAAATTTTAAAATATCTTTACAAATTTTACATCTAGCTACTTGATTCTCTACGTCCCTATCAAAAAATATCCATGCATCTGATTTTAATGGTCATTTTGCTGGACTTCGTCTCATACTAGGGGGAATATGGGGCATTTCAGTTGAAGGTGCACTAGTGGGTGTGTTGTCATCAACATTAGTGGGTGTATCATCTAGATTATTGTCTAAATTAAAGTCTTCTTGAGTTCCAGAAAATAGCTCATCGTCTAAATCTAATGGTATTGTAGGAAAATGTTCAGTATCAACAAAATCATCCTGTGTAGGAATAGGATGACTAGAAGAAGTACCCTTGCCCTTGTTGCCCCTACTAGAAGAAGCACCCTTACCCTTAAACATACCTCTTAATCCTTCCATTTTAATTATGATAATAAATAATTAAAGATAATAAAATTAAGTGCGTTAAATAAAATAAATAGACAATAATAATTTAATGAAGGAACGAATGTACCAAACGCCGATGTAACGTCGACGTGTAATCGAGAGGTTGAAAATTGAAACTTTGCTCGATGAAAGATCCTCAAGCTAGTTGCCAACTTCACTCCGAATTCCCAAATGAATAAATAAAATTGAATATTTAGTAAACAATGTAGACTTGTAGAGAGATATATTGAGAGATTAGAGAGATTGTAGGAAGATTTGTGAGAAAGATGAAGAGAAAATGAGTTATTTATAGTTGAAAAATTGGGTTAAAGTGTACATATAATAACTTATGGGTTAAAAATAAATATTAAGGGGTAGGGGGTTAGGGGAGGGGGGAGGCCAAAAATGGATGTTGCACAATGGCCAAAATGTAAAATGGTCGTTGGTGCAATGACTATTTTTACAAATGGGGGTTACGGGCGGGATTGGGGCGGGATCGGGTCGAGATTGGCGGGACTGGGGCGGGCCGGGACGGGACGGGTCGGGACGAGACATTGTCCCATCCCGGTTCGAGTCCCGATACCAAAATTTTTTTTACTACTCGGGTTTGGGCCGGGACCGGGCCGTCCCGGCCCACTGGCCAACTCTACTTTCTTCTGGCCTTCAGATCATTTAAGACTCTGGAAAATTTTCCCCATCACACTAGGAGTCCATTACTTTTCCTATCAAATTAATTTTGGCCCAACTCCAGTCGCCCGTAGGCTTTGTATGACTGAGTGTCTAATATCATCCTATCAAAGGAATTCTGGCCCCACTCCAGTTGCCTGTAGGCTTTGTACGACTGAGTGTCCAATATCATCCTATGAAGGATCTTCTACCAAATAGTGACAGGCTCAACGTCTTTAGCTTTTAGTCTTCTTCCCTTATGATTAGTGCCTAGACAATTCTTGGCGCTTACTTAAGAGTGGTAATAGTTTTCACACAGCTAGTGGATCTTTCTCCCTCGTATGTGCGAATATACTTTACACACTTTTAATAATTACACTTAAAAGAACGAATCTTTTTAAGTCGTTTACAAAATCCAATCTTTAAACGGGAAGGAAGATGAGATTAAACTTCTGATTTTAAAGCGTAAGGAATATAAATTATTTCGGAAAATATTTTCATATTCCTCCTTACTTTAAGCCATTTTTAATCAGACATCATTTAATCATATTTTTGACAAGGAAGAAAAACTGCTTATCCCAATTTCGAATTCTGGCCCACTTCAGTCACTTCATCGGACTGAGTGTCCATTTCCTCCTTACCATAATTCGGATCCTTTGTCTGAGACAGATATAGGTCTTCTGCTACAAGATAGAACCACATCTTCAGCCTTCTCCTCTTGTCCCATTTGACATCCCCAGCCTCTCGTAGGCGCTTGTTCCCAACACTCTCAGGAGCAGTGACACCATGAACACGTTGACCTTCAACAACATAATCAAAACTCTCTTCAACCAGAAAACCACAGCCATATCCAGATTTGGTCACACAACTTTTGACCGACATCTTTCGAACACTAATACGGTCTTGTCTTAAACTTGCTGGATATGTAAAGCAGTACGGGAAGTAAATAAATATTACAAGTGTTTGAAAGGATAAAAAAATAGGCAATTCAGAACTGCCGCAAGCTTGTTGAGTCTTGAATCTTGATAACCTGAAATCAAGAAACACTAAATCTGGATTGTTATAACTGTGGCTGAGTCGAGAGATGACTCTCTGTCTTTAAGACAAGATTGCCCCGTATATATGCTTTTACGTTAACGGGCAATAGTTTCCCAAGATAAAACAACAACTAATCAACACTACAAAACAAATAGGTTGATTCTGACGAATAAAATAAAACACGAAACGACTTGCTGAAGAACGGAAAAGGAAGGAAGAGTTTTCTGTTCACTGTTTGTGCTCACGTTTTTTTACAGAATTTCAGTTGTGCTCTCTTCTGTTTTGTCTCTGTGTAGTATATTGTTGTATATTTCCGTCTCTGCAATTGAGCCAAAAGGCTCCAATATATAGCATAAGGGGATGGACTCATCAACTGCCAAGTAATGGCAGTTTATGGCCAAGTAATGGTTGTTTATGGCCATTAGTGAGGGGAGTTAATCAGCCAAGTAATGGCTGATTTAATGTGCAACATAAAGGAGCTGTTAGGGAGGAGTTAAGGTGCAGATTAATGGAGTTTTAACACTCCAAAAATCAACTCCAACAGCAGGCAGAAACTTTCTGCCTTCCGTCGTTTCCAATTTCAGCTTTCCAGAAACTCCAGGGACCAAACTGTAAATATTAAGTAATTTGGGGTCCAAAGAGATAATATCAGAAGAAGCCCAAGTCCCACGACCCGAGCCCGAGCCCGGACGGGACGGGACGGGCGGGCGGTGGCGGCGCGCGTGTGGACTTAGCCTTGAACTCAAGCACATCTAGGTCCTTCCTCCTTCAAACACATGGGTTATCCCTTGGGGTCCCAAACCCTTAGCCAATTTTGAGACCTATAAAGAGAGCAATTCTTCATTTCCTACCGATGTGGTAGATTTTTCCCACACCATATTTCCGTGCCTCAAACACCTTACTTCGTGGACCAATATCTCTTTCATTTCTTAATGAAATTTGACGATTCTTAGCCCTACGGTCATCTACTCACTTAGTAGATTATGCACGTGTGAAGAAACAAAGCCTCCAACATACGAAATCCTAGTGTTTAAGTCATTAAATACGGGTGGACACACCTTCCCACCAAAGGCAAATTTCCAACAGTTTATGCATTCCTTTTCTGCATGAGACCTCCACCTAGATGAGCTTCCCAAAGCAAAATTAGTGTCAAATCAAGATATAACAACAATAACATACTCAATGTAATTCCACTACTCAATTTCACTATAGTTGTCCTTGTTAAGTTTGTAGAACACTCGTTAGTCTGTTAAGTTTCCCTACAACCTGGAATATTTTCTTTCCGGGTGCTTTTGCTTCCCAAAATAATACAACTAAGAAAAGGAGAATAGGAGATGGAAAGGCTAGCCCCACCCTCTAACGCACAGCGCAACAAAACTCAAAAACCTACTAATCTTCTATCATAATCCTCGATCTTCCTATCTAAGGTCATATCCTCAATCAGCTGGAGCTAAGCCATATCCTGTCTAATCACCTCCCCCAGTTTTTTTTCGGCCTACCTCTACCTCTACCTCTACCTCTAATAACTCCTGCAACCGCCAATCTCTCACACCTCCTAACTAGCGCATCCTCACACCTCCTCTTCACATGCCCGAACCATCTCAATCTCGCTTCCCTCATCTTATCTTCCACGGAGGTCACTCTAACCCTGTCCCGTATATCTTCATTTCTAATCATATCTCTTCTAGTATGATCACACATCTATCTAAGCATCCGCATCTCCGCTACCTTAATCTTTTGAACGTGAACATTCTTGACTGGACAACACTCTGCCCCGTACAACAATGATGGTATAACTGTCTAAGTGCCAAATCAAGATAAAAGAGAAAATTGTGATAAATTGACAATCTAACATAAAAATAGCCAAGCATGAATACATCAAAATGGATGTGGCTAAATACCTGTTCTCGCCGAATATTTATGCCAAATCAATTCAAATTATCATAGTTAAATGATTTAGTGAATTACGTCAAGTTTGGTGTACACACTCGGATAAGTTTTTACCATATGTGTGTGTGAAAGTGACCACCAACTAAATATCAAGAATGAAATTCACATGGAAGAGAAAAACAGAAATAGGAGAAAAGAAGGTTTGTCTGTATTAGGCAAATAAATTATTCTATTGTAAAATGACACTTGAACTAAAGACAATTCTGATGATAGCTACATAAAGAACTGTTCCTACAGAACTCTTTTTCAGTACAAAAGCTCAACAAGACTATTTCGGAAGTAATAATTTATTTCATAATCATCTGAATTAGGAAATACAATAGGGTACACAAAAATCCTTGGTTCATTTGACCTAAAACTGTAATCAACCCTTCATTTGGCTGAAGAGGGATCAAAAGTTTGTACTTTTCCAAAACCTCTTACATCACCATACCCCCATCAATAGTCAAAACCTACAAGAACATATGATTGAAACATTACCATCGTCAGTGACAACAAATATTGCATCCAAACATAAACAAGCTGTATATAGATGCTAATTTATTAAAACCTGGCCAGTTATGTAATTTGCTGCTGGATTAATGGCGAGGAATTCCACGAGTCCAGCAACTTCTTCCGGTTGACCATACCTTCCTGGAAACATATTTAAGAAACATAAAAATAGATCAACTCTTGAGGGGATCAATTAACAGTGCAATAAAACTCAAAGGTTAATGCATTGTTCCATATGATACGACTCAATCCCAAGCAATTTGAGGTCGACTATATGAATCCTCACTAACCATATCGCGCAATTTAAGTGCATCTCAGTCCAATATCATACAAAATGAAAAAAAAAAAAGTACTATAAGTTCTCTATATTTTTTGTAGGACTAAGACTCCTAGGAGACCCATGATCTAAAGTACATGTATTAACATGATTAGAACTTAATCCCAACTCAGTGGTATCGCCTAATAAATCTTTTTCTTCCGTTGTATCCTATTTTTTGCTAGGCCTGCATGGATTCCAAGAGATTATAGGTCCTTCGAGACAACTTCATTCCATGTGATTACCTCGTATAATTTGAGAAATTAATTTCAATTTAGAAGATTGATGCCATAGTTTCTCTCATAAATTCTGGGACAAGTCTCCTATCTAGAGGAACAAGCACAAGCTAGCGGCAGAACTATGAAGAGGAAGAAAAAATCAATGATTGTAGCACCATATTA
This sequence comes from Anisodus tanguticus, assembly GCA_034509755.1. Classification (NCBI taxonomy): domain Eukaryota; kingdom Viridiplantae; phylum Streptophyta; class Magnoliopsida; order Solanales; family Solanaceae; genus Anisodus; species Anisodus tanguticus. Next base: position 18,184,407 of record CM067540.1, read on the forward strand.
CCATAATGTTAATTGTGTGGGAATGAGCTCTAGTACAGAAAGACACACTACTAAGCTAAGCTAACCAACCTTACTAATCCTTATAAGACTGCATTTATTTTTCCTCATCCATGATCAACACGTGTGAGGCAAGTAACCTCTCACAATGGAAGACCTAAAAGTTTTTACTTTGAGCACATCCAAGACCTCAAGGTGATGCAAGTGCCCGGACATCGCTCGGCATCATCTCAAGTTGCTGCTTTATGCAGCTCTCACCCTGCAGAGTTTCTCAATTCCAACATCATTTATAAAATCCCAAAACCTTTAATTGGATACTAGAAAGAGGATGACTTGGAGTTCACCAACTCCTTATATGCCATTTCGTTTTTTGCTTTGCCAACTGAAGCAGGATTATGACAACGGCAGCAACAACAATTTATCTAGAGATAGTAGCTTTGTATGTGGAGAGAAATCTGACCTAAGGGGACTTGGCCCAAAATCTTTTTCTCGATGTCATCCCCTAGCTCAGCAGTCATATCGGATGCGATGAACCCAGGGGCAACAGCATTCACCTGTTAATAAGGAGGACTTATTAGATTAAAACAGAGATTAACTAATAACCTGAAGTTTAGCACGGCTCAACAACTTACGTTAATATTTCTACTTGCATATTCCTTGGCCACAGTTTTAGTCAGACCAATAACACCAGCCTTTGCTGCACTATAGTTAGCTTGCCCAAAATTGCCAACAAGGCCAACTACTGATGCTATATTGATTATCTTACCCTGTTCACAATCAGATGAGCGATATTAGTGTTGGAGATCAAATTTTGAGGAAAATAAATGGTTTTACAGATGACTCATAAAACCATTCTCAATGCCGTCCTGAATTATGTTTTGCCCTCACTGTAAATCCAAATGGAAGTATAGGTAATTTCTGGAATGAGAAAACCAATTATAAAGCTGAAACAACTTTCTTGCCCAAGATGAGGGAGTACGCTTACCCCTTTCCCTAAAGGAGGAGAGGAACAAGGATGTATGGGGAAAAGAAAACCTTTAGCAGAACAAGCATAGTTTGGCGGAAATTTAACAGTGCTACAAATTACATGAACACAAGTACCTTTTTCTTCTTCATCATAATCTTGGCTGCCGCCTATATATAGCAAGATGGTTAGATTCACAATCTAAAAGTTGAAACTTATCAAAATGAATGATCAATAAACTAAACAGCACCTGTGTACAGAGATATACGCCAGTTAGATTTAGATCAATAACATCCTGCCACTGTTTAATAGTCATTCTCATTAATAAACCATCTCTTGTAATACCTGAAATCAAATTAACGGAAAGGTTTTAGTGGATAAGATCTGATATACTAACTAAGAGGAGTGTCTTTTCTATTAACCTGCATTATTTATCAAAACATCTACAGTTCCCCATGCATCAACTGCCTGCAGAAATTTCAGGAAACCAAAATTAGAACATGGATTTTCCGAACAATAAGCAACATCTGAATATGCTCACAGTTTTGATCATAGCTTCCACATCTGCTTCTTTGGAAACATCTCCGCCAAAACTAAGAGCCTGGCCACCACCTGCCTCAATCTGTTGAAAGTATAATAATTAACAATCATATATTTCTCCCGTTGAGACATTAAGAAAGAAACTTCAAAAAGATAAACTGCGAAATCCAGCAATGACAAAGGGTAAACCCACAGCAATCAATAGACAGGAATAACCACCAGACAACAGTAGTCCTAACTATATTGATGGATATGTGCTATTTAGTACATTTACATCATGAGAAATAGTTGCTTAAGAGGCAGCACTTTACCTCTTTGCAAACTTCTTCAGCCTCCTTGGATGACCTTGCATAATTAACAAGGACCTGCAATAAGGAGTTCATGACAAACCTTTTCAGAAGTGAACATTAAACGAAATGATTAGTCATAGTCATAGGAGTATCTGGAGGAGAGATAGAAACTTGGAAAGATAAACTCTATGTCTATAATAACTTCTACAAGAGAACCACATATACCAAAACCATGTTATTTCTCCTTCACAAACACATTTGGGAAGACATATTCAAAGACTGTTACAGAACTTCTTCACTAATTTATAAGACCTGTATGAACAATTCAATAAAAACCAAAAGTAGAAGAACTGCACTTGTACCAAGTTTCTCGAACAGAAACTGCATATGGCATGTTCTGGTAAGTTTGTGTTAGATGAATATTTCTTGAGTTTGTTTAGCCATGCAACAATGCAGTATTTGCATTTTAGCAGGGAACAAAGGAAATATAGTCCTAGCCATTCAGCAAGTTCAGCTCCAATAATTTACTAGTTACCATCTCATAAACCAAACTTATAAAGCTTATCTATTCCAGTACCTTCTCCCATATGAAATCATTTTAAAAATAATTTAAAGAAGCTTCAGAAACAAAGTAATGCTTGGGAAACTGTATACCAACTATATGAATTTAGTAGATTTTACCAAACAAACCAGTTTTAATCTTTTCATCATTTCAGAAATTGCTCTTCTGCTTGACTGTACCAGTTACAATCGAATTAATTCAAAGAAAAAGTATGACGAAGAATGTGAATCACAATTAGGCCTTATCATGTAGCTTTTTTTTCCAGAACCTACTTGTGGGATTACACTGGGTATGTTGTTATTGCATGTCACTTTATTTTAACTTGGATTGAAACTTTTAGTGAAGCATATCTTGTACCTTACATCCAGCCTTCCCCAGAGCCAATGAAATTGCTTTACCAATACCTCTGGAAGCTCCAGTAACAATAACAACAGGAGCCTCAGTTTTAGGAGGGACTTGAGCAGCAACTTGTTTAACTGTGACAGCTTGTGCTTTTACAACTGCACAAAGCATTAGCAATGAATTAAACCTGCATAAAATAGAATTCTCTACTTTTTCTTTTTGGGAGAAGGTAAAGTGATGTTATATGTAAAAACTAGCACAAAGGATGTGCTATTACAACTGTACAATTTTTCGGAAGCAAAAGAGCAAAAGTTTGCCCCTTCTAATCCTGTTAGGGATTCTAACGTTTGTAACACGATTCAGCTTCATTTACATGTTCCAATTTACACTATAAGCAAAAGAAAAGTATTATACAGTTGGATTTTATCTTGATGCTAGAGTTAGCAGTCTTCGAAACATCTTCTGTTTCTTTCGGTCCACACTATCCCCCATATACAGCAACAACATACCCAGTCCACCATATACATGATGGTATAATTTTCGACCACCCGAGCTTGCTCTTTCTTCTAAAGTAGAATTATCTACTTTTCAACATACACATTAATTAACAATTACGTAAAACGCCTGATCACCCATAACAAGTAAACTGAAACAGACACATGACATACACTCAAATGCTCGAACAAAACCAAAACTTCATACATAACATCCAGTCCAAAAGAAATGCTAGATTGATATAAGATGTTTTTAAAACGGCCACTTCTTGTTTAATTATCTAACAACTCAATTATTATCTTTTTTTTATTATCCTGCACATACAATTCACATTACATCACACACTCACACACACTAGCTGACAAAAGCTTGAGCAAAACCAAAATTTTATACATAACAGCTAGTCCAAAATCTCAACTTTCCCCTAAATTCGAAACGTTATGACAGAAAATGATCACTACTAAAAAGTCTTTATTTTTCCACTGAATTTCCTACTGAATGTCGATAGGAAAAATCTAAATAGTAGTGTTCACACGGAATAATTAAGAAGTTTCCCGGAATCTGTTTCCCACCATGTATTTTCCCAGTGAGCTGGTTCGGTGTTAATGAGGTGTGAAAATCATGTTTTATAACACAAAATTTTCACTGAATGTCGATGGGAAAAACCTCTAGGCTACTCATATGTTTCGTGAACGATCACTTCTTATTTGTTTATCTAAAAAGCTCATTGTTATCTTTTTCTTGATCCTGCCTAGTAATTCCTATAAAGGCAACCAAAGGACTGTGTATGTACTTTGTGTTGGTCTAGACGTCTAGTACATATATAACATATAAATCAAAACCAATAGAAACCCAAAAGAGAAAAAGCTATGGAACTTGGAGATATTACCAGAGGAAAAAGAGTTTTTGCAGTTTGATCTGCATTGCAAGTTGGAGTAGTTTTTCAACAAAAATGGTTGCCGGAAATGAGAGATTTTGTTGAGAGAATATTTGTCAGGCTTTGTGATTCCCGATGGTTTAAGGGACATAATAGCCGATCCTGAAGCCATGGTTGGAAAAGGGTAGTATACTACTTTTGTATATAAAGTGTATATGTGAGGGGTGGACCAAGTTTCCATGTTTTCCACAAAGCTTTGGAAATTCCGAGAGTTGTCTTTGTTTAATGGCGAGCGATCAATACGAGGTTGTTGTTGTTCGGGTTTGCCCAATATGATAATAACTCAAATATGTATGCAACAACAAAATCACATTTTGTTTTAGCCTTTGGTCAAAATTAAAGCTTCAAAAATCACATTATTTTGAAGAAAAAAGAAATTTTCGGTTTGTGTTTGATTAATTAATTTAAATAATATTTTGATCAAGCTTTTAAACCGTATCTAAATATATTTTCTCAAAAGTATTTTTGAAAAAAAACTATGTTTTTAGCTTTTGAAAAACAACATTTGCTACTCCATAGAGTATTTTTTTTCAAAAACTTGACCAAACACCTCACTTTTTTTAAAATAGGCATTTTTGACCTCTAGAAAACTTAGCCAAACATTCTATAATATATAATATAATGGCATTTGCAAAAAAAATAATAGATCTTTAAAATATTAGCTTGAGAGGTGATTTCATTTTACTAAGATGTTAGGTAGGGGTGGGCGTTCAATTCTTCCGGTTTGATTTTTTGAAGTTCAGTTTGGTTTCAATTTTTCTAATTCTTTTTTTTCGGTATGAAAAATGGACTTTCTTTTTAATTAAAAATGAGCTATTTTATGTTTTTTTTTTAAAATTCAAAATGGACTATTTCAATTCATTGGAATTCACAATGACTTGAAGGATTCACAATTTGATTTTTCATTTTTTTAATTTGCATTTAAAATTTTCTAAGAGGACAAAAACAACAATGAGGAAGAAGAAAACGAGGACGACATTGATCATAAAGCAGCCTGTCTTAATGCGCAATAACGTAGTGAAATAGGAGATGGGCTAATGTTGAAAGTGGCAGAGGATACAGAAGATGGGCTTGGGTTGAGACCTTGGTTATTTTTTGAGCTTAAAAGTAAGTGGGCCGTACACCTGAAGATCTCACTATTATAAAAATTTATACTCATTTACTAAAAACTAGTTTCTTTGAAAATTCGGTTATTCGCTTTAGGTAGTTTTAAGTTTTTTCTGATAATTCGATGATATTATTGAGCCTTTTCCAAAAAAGAGACTTGAAGTCCATATTTACTCAACTGAAATATAGGTGACCCAACTCATTAAAATATGATTTAAATGGGTTAATTTTCTAAATATGGACTAAAATCGCCGGTTGTGTAGCCAATGCTAGTAATTTTTAGCTCAAGAATTTCACCAGATACTTTGTCAGACATACCTAAAATCTTAACACCCAGCTGAGTTAAGAAGATGAAGAAAATAAAAATAAAAATAAAAATAAAAATAAAAATAAAAATAAAAATAAAAATAAAAGTAAAAGAAAATAGAAAAAACATATATGAATTCTAAAGGGCAAAACTTTACAGATATCAACCCTTACATTGATTATTAGATGAAGGGAGCAGAGATAGTCTTCCAAAATCTGAAGGAAAGAGCAAATCCTATAGAAGAAAGAAGGTGCTTCTAGAATTATGCAGTTGCATTTATGATAGCACTATTAAATTACAATTTTACCCTTGAAAAGTGATCTAAATGATGGCTCCAACCTTGGTTGTCCTGATCTTCACATTTCTATATAGTAGTAATTTGGTTTGGGAAAGAGTCATGGAGACGAGGGTGAGGAGAGACGTGTTTATTTTCGAGAACCAGTTTGGATTCATGCCGAGGCGTTCGACTAACGAAACCATTCATCTTATTAGGAGGTTGGTGGAGTAGTATAGAGAGAGGAAGAAAGACTTACATATGATTTTCATCGACCTCGAGAAGGCATACGACAAAGTCCTTAGAGAGGTTCTATGGAGATGTTTGGAGGTTAGAGGCGTACATGTGGCGTACGGTCAAGGATATGTATGATGGAGCCAAGACTAGGGTACGGACAGTAGGAGGAGACTCGAAGCACTTCCCAGTGATGATGGGGCTACACCAGGGATCAGCTCTTAGCCCATTCCTATTTGCCTTGGTGATGGACGGACTAATGCGACATATCCAATGGGAGGTACCATGGTGTATGTTATTCGCAGATGACATAGTCCTGATTGATGAGACTCGCAACGGAGTGAACGCCAAGTTAGAGGTTTGGAGACAGACTCTGGAGTCTAAAGGGTTCAGGTTGAGTAAGACCAAGACAGAATATTTAAAGTGCAAGTTCAGCAATGGGAGTGACCCTGAGACAGGCGTGGAGGTAAGGCTTGGTACTTAGGTCATTCCAAATAAAGGAAGCTTCAAGTACATAGGGTCTATTATCCAAGGGAATGGAGAGATTGATAACGATGTCACACATCATATTGTGGCAGAGTGGATGAAATAGAGGCTCGCATCTGGAGTCTTGTGCGACAAAAAGGTGCTACCAAAACTTAAAGGCAAGTTCTATAGGGTGGTGGTTAGACCGACTCTGTTGTATGGGGCGGAGTGTTGGTCAGTCAAGACTTCGCACATACAAAAGATGAAAGTTGCAGAGATGAGGATGTTGAGATGGATGTGTGGGCATACAAAGAGAGCTAAGATTAGAAATTATAATATCCGGGAGAAAGTGGGAGTGGCCTCGGTGGATGATAAGATGCGGGAAGCGAGGTTAAGATGGTTCGGGCATATGCAGATGAGAGACACAGATGCCCCAGTGCGGAGGTGTGAGAGGTTGTCTATGGACGAGTTCAAAAGGGGTAGAGGTAGGCCGAAGAAATATTGGGGAGAGGTGATTAGACGAGATATGACGCAGGTGCAACTTATTGAGGACATGACCTTAGATAGAGGGTTGTGGAGGACATGAATTAGGGTTGAAGAGTAGTAGGTACTCGAGCATAGTCCTACTTATGCTTACAAATTGATAGTTGTAGTGTTATTACTGTAGGCCCGATTAGCCTATCACACTTATAGAAACATTATTGCTTTATAATCCACTATAGTTTCATTTCTGTTGCTATGTGTTCTTTAGTGTATTTTGTTTAGCTTATTTAGTTGTGTTAGCTACTGCTCCCTTTTGTTCGAATGCACTTTATACTGCTTTAATTCCTTATATGAGTCTGATCGCTTCTTTTGCTTTACTTTTTACTCCTTACTCTTGCTTTACTCTTTCTTTGTTTTGATTGTCTTGCTTGTGATTATGTTTTGTCTTGAGCCGAGGGTCTCCCGGAAACAGTCGCTCTACCTACCAAAGTGGAGGTAAGGTCTATGTACACTCTACCCTCCCCAGACCCCACAGTGTGGGATTTCTCTAGGTATGCTGTTGTTTTTGTAGTAATTTGGTTAAACCAAAGTACCGCCTGAAAAAGTGATCTAAATGACAGCTCTAACCTTGGTTATCCTGATCTTCACATTTCTATATAGTAGTAATTTGGTTAAACCGAAGAACCACCTGAAAAGTGATCTAAATGACAGCTCTAACCTTGGTTATCCTGATCTTCACATTTCTATATAGTAGTAATTTGGTTAAATCGAAGAACTAAAAATCTAACACCGAACACCGAATATTTTAAAAACAAGAACTGTAACCGAAAAATCAAAATACCGAAAACCGAAAAACCGATTTAATTCAGTTCGGTCCGGTTTTTCAATTTTCGATATTTATGCCCAGCCCTAATGTTAGGTGTCTTATTTTTTTTTTTTAAATGAAGTATACTTATAATTAAATATATAAATTATAATTAATAAAATAAGTGGGAAGTTCCTATACATTTGACTATAAAATTTAAGAAAGTGGATTAGTATTTTTGTTTTATTTTACACCTTTCACTAAAAAATAAAATAAACAATGTTCTGGACATGTATTTCTTGAAACTCTTAAATAAGCAAATTACTTAATAAGATATATAAATTCTATTTTAATAATGTTCTTGCATTTTAAATGTAAGTTGTTTGTATTTTTTTAAGAAATAATATATTGTTATGTATATTGAAATTACCAGGTAACTTCCTTTATGTAGGATTTGTAATACATCCATTATATAAGATGTCAAAACATTTTTACAAACGGGAAAAAGTCAAATATATTTTAAATATATCCCTGTTTGAGTATTCTTCAATTACAACCCTATTGTTTCATTACTGCACTAATTTAGACGGAAGGACGCCTGACAAGCTAATAAACAAACAAAATTCATCCCTAATTTCAAATATCATGTTTTCTTTACAAACTCACTTCTTCTCCCACCCGAAAGAGGAGAATTAACACGTTTTAAGGCATTTCCTGGGAAGTGATAACAATGGAGAATAACTAACATGAACTCAGCGGAGGGTGTGCGGTGACAAATTCATGTAGGGTTTGAATGTTCTCTCAGAATATATTCTTGCATGAGCATCGGGTCCTGCATTAAATATGTCATTTTTCAAAGCTTGTAGAGTCTGTTGCAAGACTATTGGTCCTTTTTTTTAGTCTTCAGCTCACTACTCCACTCAAGATTTATGCCAACTTCTTCAACATACACGTTGCTATATAAAAGATGGTGAACGTAGCTTTTTCCTGTTTAACTTGTCCTTTTGGTCACTGGTGTGGCGTATACTCGACAAATTCCTTATCAGGGATGGGAGTTTTTCCTTTACTTTACCAGTTAACCATCTTTTACCATGTCGTTTCAATTTGTGTCGGTAAAGTCTTCCCAAAATTTTCTCCATCTGGCAATCCTCTATAGCATTGCATTTTGTGCTCTGGCATTCTTGGTTTGCCGGTTGAGGCCTCCTCGGCCGAGATGGAAACTAATACCCGAAACACTGACAACTTAATATTTTTTACGAAATCATTTCATAGCAGGTTATACCAGTTCTTATAAAAAAGTAACTACACCAGGTTACACAGTAAAATGTTGGACAGAAGTTGAGAAAAATAACAGTTTGATTATTGAATACGTTACTTCTCGGTGGACCAAGCTGATATCATTCATCAACAAGAAAAAGGTCATGACTCATGAGCCCAACAGACATCCTTAACTGGAACAACTATTACACACCAAAGGCTTCGCTGCTGTTTGTGACATATTTTGAGAATGTAACCTTGATGGTTTCACAGGTACGATTATCAAAATCATACGATGAAAATGGAACTTGCAAGCTTCAATCTAATAACAATCTCCAAACTGATATGTAAAACCCCGGGTATTCCTACAAGAAACCACTTCCATAGAGGTTGGATTTGTCAGCCAACATGACAGCTGATTTTCCATGCTGAAGGTCATAGGTCAGGCACTTGTAGAGGGCCGTTTTTTTAGAGTTATTCTTAGGGCGAACCTTCAGAAAGGCCTTTTCCAAATCCTTAACATAAAAAACATTCTCGGATAAGGATATTTGAACATGACATGTGACAAATCAGGTTATTCTACCGTAAGTAATTAACAACTGACAAGGAATTAAAACTAATTTACCTGACCGTGGACAACACCATGGTCCTGGTTTGATGTATCTGTGCTCCAAAGCTTCTCTAAGTTGTAGTATGCTCTCACTTTCTCATCAAGGGCATGGATTACTAACTTGCCTATTGCCATTAACAAAAATCAGTAACTGAAAATAGAATACTAAAGAATTCAGCTGAATTTGAGAACTAACGAGTTTCTTAATTGATGGCTAGTAAAACTACTTCCTGCACTCACACAATCACATGGATTAATGCAATTCATCATTATCAGGAACTGCTGCAAAAGGTAGCTGTCTGAATGGACAAAAAGTACAAGTTGCTGCAAACTTTTTACATGTAGAGTAGACTACGTACATACACAAGTCAATATCCAACAACAACAACAACATACCCAGTGAAATCTCACAACGTGGGGTCTGGGGAGGGTAGGTAGAGTGTACGCAGACCTTACCTCTACATTGGTAGGTAGAAAGACTGTTTCCGAACGACCCTCGGCTCAAGACAAAGCATAAGTAAGAGAAACGGTCAGACCCGAAGAAATTTAAAGCAGTATGAAAATGATGGTAACAAAAGCGAATAAGTCATGATAAAGCATTCTGAAAAAAGAATGGAAAGTCTGCTAAAATACAGAGCACTTTACTGCTGCATACCAGCATCAGAGATGGTAGAAAGTGGTTGTAGGTCATAGGTGATCGTCCATATAGCACAAAAGTTAATATTAGTGATATCCCTTACAAATTAGATCTGCAAAGAGTGAAAATCCATCTATTTACTTATTAAAACATCATGAATGTCATAACAGAAGGGTTCAGAAGCTAATTAAGTGTCATAAAGCATGAAGATTTGATAGAAGTTTAAAACTCAAATGATCAAATCAAGAACTCCTATAAGCACATCATCCTTGATAGACCACACCAATTGAAGCAACTTGGAAAATAATCTTTTCCTGAAGATAACCCTTAACAGTGCATCAGTAGCTTGTATGAGACAAGTCGTAGATTTTATGTCTCAAACATGTATTTAGTTGCGAATGCTCTCCAAAAATTTCTACATATAGATCTTCACCAAACAAGTTAACCACCTTCGGATTTAACTGAATGACTCGTTGGAAACAAATTACTACATAGTTGACAATGCTTTATCACATTTTGTGAAACCAGATCCACAAAAATCTTAAAACCGCCTAGATAGAGTGTTAAAAATGAGGCGCTTGTTACCAGAGTCGATTACAATCCAGTTCCCCCCTTCTTGCCCGTCCACGCTAGGTAACAACATTCTCTTTGATCCTTTTTGCTTCTGCTTAACCTGCTCATTGAACAAAAAGGTGAAGTAGCCAATAAGCAATTTCTTCAAGTAAAATCATTAAGATATTTGTTTACAAAACACTGATTATGCAATAATGTTTTTTTCACAGTCTATCTCCTACTAACTATTCTTCGACTCCAAAAGTTCTCCTAAACTGTGAACAAAAACGATGCACAACACTAATTTCTAGATTTTTCTTCTTTGATAATGGTATAAAGTAACTAATTTCTAGATTCATTTCTGTAGATGAGATGACAAGTCAAAGCTGTATGAAATGCTTGGCCAAATAGCATATATAACAACAGGTTTCAAGGTGTCAACCACAGGTAGATACTCCTAATGTATATTATTTGAAGAGCCCATAGTTGACAAGTTTAAGTCATCATTTGCTTCTCATTCTTGTACTCTCATCACAAGAACCTACCTCTTTCTTGGTTGATTGTCAGCTCAACCTTTAAGATGGCTGTTATAGTTAATCCAAGCTTTATATTCTTTTCTTGGGCACAATCTTGATACCTGAGCTCTAGTACCCATTACTAATAGCGTAACAGGTTCCTCAACTGACCTAACAGGGCTACCAAAAAGTTAATCCTCATTCATCTGTATCGGACACACATATTCCTTCCTTCCATAAAACAGTATATATAACAGCGAGAAAATTCCAAGTTACACCAAGGGAAGTTGTAGGCTCTCCATCCGGAGGTTACCAGGATAACATCCCTCTTTTTTTGCTGGGCTGTTGCATGACATTTTCTTAATCCTACAACCTGGAATAGACTTCAATATTTCCCCTTTTTTAGTGAACCATGTGAAGCTTAACGTCCTTTAAGCAAAGGAAGTAATGTGCTGACTGGCGTCTTTTCTTTTCCTTTCTCCCTGACGCGCAGGCCTGTTCTAGCCTTCACCCTTGCATCGCTGGCACTGAGATGAGACATGCAATATATGCAGCAGAATCCCAATAGGGCTATGCCATGGCCTTCAGCCTTGCTAGTCTTTTCCTTTTCACTGAACATACCTCCCGTCACCCAATCCTTTGATAAGCTTTACATGAAAATCAATCAGCACATACACCCCCCTGTTGGGTATTGATATTGGTGAATGGGAAATGATTGAAAAGAAAAGTGGGAGTTGTCCCACATCGGCAGTGAAAAGAAAAGTGGGAGTTTCTCTTGCTTTATAAAATAAGCATTTGTCCCACATCGGTAGTGGAAAGAAAAGTTCTTCTACTTATAAGTAGAATTACTCCTTCTTGTCAGTAAAAGGGTTGAGGGGGCAAGGACCCCTCGCGCCGTCGACGTCGCTCGGCTTCGGCTTCGGATTAATGATTTGATTGATAATCTTTTTGGACCAAATTTTCTTTAATTTTTAATTATTTAATTAATTATTATTTAATTAAATTAATTAACTTATCCAATCCTACCCGTTAGTGACCCTGACCCGCGACCCGGCCGGATCCGCGTGTCTGACCCGCGACCCGGTTTCTTTCCCACATTTAAATTTCCCACCAGTTTTAGTGACTGTTCAGAAGGGTTGCAAACCTTCAGAAATAGTACTTCCATGGTTATAATTCGTTTGATTCCTCAGAATTTTACTTACGAATTTTCTGAACAACACAAACTTCTTCTTCTTCTGCATAAACAAATTCTGTGTGATATCTTTCTTTGTTGAGTGGTTCGCCGCTACCGGAATTTGGAGTACTACTATTCTGGTAAGATAATCGTTCTATCCTGTGAGGGGATATTCCATCAACCTCGAGTACTGTGAGGGAAATAATTTCCTTAAGGACACACTTTGAACTAAGTGGGCTCGATTATATTCTGAAAAATATTTTTATTTTTCCAACACTGATTCTGTTCATTTTTCAATTATTATTGTTTACTGGTTTTTGGAATACAGATTAATAACAATCTTAAGGAAATTATATTTTTAGATTAATCTGTATTCTGTTTTGGAGACTAAAACCTGTGTGGTTTTCTACTCCGTATGAAATTTCATATTCTGACTTGAAGACATAAAAACTTCGTTGGAATATTAAAGTTCATACTTGTACAATTATTTGAAGAACATAAAAACTTCATTGTTGTTGTATTCTGGTTTGGAGATTAAAACTTGTGTAGTTTTCTACTCCATATGAATATTAGTATTCTGACTCGAAGATATAAAAACTTCGTTGGAATTCTAAAGTTTCATAATTATACTGCGATTTGAAGAAATAAAATCTTCATCGTTTAAGTCTGTGATTGAATTGCTATTCTGGTTTTATTAACTAAAACAGTTTGTCGATTTAACAGTGACAAACGAATAATGGCAATTGAGACTGGAACTACCTCTGCGAATACGGTTACTCCTACAACCCGCACCGCTGTGCCACCGGCTGAGAAACCTGCGAAGTTCACCGATGCCAACTTTAAATGATGGCAGCAAAGAATGTTCTTTTGGCTTACCACCCTTGGTATGCAAAAGTTCACCAGTGAGGACCCTCCCGTGCCTGCCGCCGACATGCCTGACAACCAACAGTTCATAGTTACTGAGGCTTGGAAACAGGCTGATTTTTTGTGCAAAGGCTACATTTTGAGTGCCTTAGAAGATGACTTGTACAACGTCTACAGTGCAGTAGAGACTTCCAAAGAACTATGGAGCGCACTTGAAAAGAAGTACAAAACCGAAGATGCTTGCTTGAAGAAGTTTGTGGTTGCCAAATTCCTAGACTACAAAATGGTGGATGGAAAAACCGTTGGAACCCAAGTTCAAGAGCTTCAACTTATCTTCCATGACCTTATTCTTTGAAGGTATGGTAGTAAATGAAGCGTTCCAAGTGGCTGCAATGATTGAGAAGTTGCCGCCCTCATGGAAAGATTTCAAGAATTATCTTAAGCATAAAAGAAAGGAAATGAAGTTGGAAGATCTTGTGATTCGTCTCAAGATCGAGGAAGATAACAAAACCGCTGAGAAGAGGTACCGTAAGACTTCACCAATTGAAGGGGCAAACATCGTTGAAGATGATGCTCTGAAAAAGAACAAGAAAAGGAAGAGGCCTTCTGGAAAGGAGAAGGATTCCAACAAGAAAAAGTTCAAGGGCAACTGCTTTAATTGTGGGAAAGCTGGCCACAAAGCCCCAGATTGTCGTCTCCCGAAAAAGAACAAGGGAAAAGGACAAGCCAATATGATGGAAAAGAATGATGATATGGATGATCTATGTGCAATGTTATCGGAGTGCAATTTGGTTGGAAACCCAAAGGAGTGGTGGCTTGATTCTGGTGCCACTCGACATGTCTGCGCTACAAAAGAAGCATTTGCAACCTATGCTCATTTGGACCCGAAGAGGTACTGTTTATGGGAAATACTGCAATAGCCAAGGTTGAAGGATATGGGAAGATACTTCTGAAGATGACTTCCGGTAAGGTCCTGACTCTCAACAATGTTATGCACGTTCCAACAATTCGGAAGAATTTAGTTTTATTAGGACTACTCGTCAAAAACGGGTTTAAGTGTGTGTTGGTTAGTGAGAAAATTGTAATAAGTAAGAATGATTTGTTCATAGGAAAGGGCTACCTCACCGAGGGCCTTTTCAAACTCAATGTAATGGTTGTTGACAATATTAATAAGAATTCAGCTTCGTCTTACTTATTGGAGTCAAATGATTTATGGCATGTTCGTTTAGGACATGTCAACTACAAAACCTTGCGAAAATTGATTAATTTAGAAGTATTGCCTAAATTCGAGTGTAATAAATCTAAATGTGAAATCTGTGTTGAATCTAAGTTTGTTAAACATCCATATAAGTCTATTGATAGAAATTCAAATCCTTTAGACTTAATTCACACAGATATATGTGATATGAAGTCAATACCATCTCGCGGTGGGAAAAAGTATTTTATAACTTTTATTGACGATTGCACTCGATATTGTTATGTGTATTTGCTTAATAGTAAGGATGAAGCAATTGATGCATTTAAGCAATACAAAAACGAAGTGGAAAATCAATTGAATAAAAAGATAAAAATGATTAGAAGTGATAGGGGTGAAGAGTACGAATCTCCTTTTGCGAGAGATATGTTTAGAATATGGAATTATTCATCAAACTACGCCCCTTACACACCACAATCAAATGGAATTGCGGAAAGGGAAAACCGAACATTAAAGGAAATGATGAATGCCTTACTAATAAGTTCCGGTTTACCGCAAAGCTTGTGAGGGGAGGCTATCCTTACAGCTAACCGAATACTCAACAGGGTGCCCCACAGCAAAACACAATCTATTCCATATGAACTATGGAAAGGAAGAAAACCCAACTTGAAATATTTCAAAGTGTGGGGGTGTTTAGCAAAGGTCCAAGTTCCTTTGCCCAAAAGGGTAAAAATCGGACCAAAAGCTCGTGGATTGTGTTTTTATTGGCTATGCTACAAACAACAAAGCTTGTCGGTTTTTGGTTCACAAATCGGACAATCCCGAAATACATGTTAATACGGTAATTGAATCAGATAATGCTGAATTCTTTGAAAACATTTATCCGTATAAAAGCGAATGTGAGTCGTCAAGTGAAAGATCTAAACGACCGCGGGAAGAACCAAAGGAAAATACACCAAGTAAAAAGGATGCAAGGCGTAGCAAACGTCAAAGGACATCTACTTCCTTTGGACCAGATTTTGTGACATTCTTGCTTGAAAATGAGCCTCAAACATTTAATGCAGCGATGTCTTCTTCTGATTCAGCATTTTGGAAAGAGGCAGTCAATAGTGAGATTGAATCAATTTTGAACAATCATACATGGGAATTGGTTGATCTTCCTCCTGGAAATAAACCTTTAGGATCAAAATGGATTTTTAAAAGGAAAATGAAAGATGATGGCACTATTGACAAATATAAGGCAAGACTTGTGGTCAAAGGTTATAGACAAAAAGAAGGCCTTGATTACTTTGACACATACTCGCTGGTTACAAGAATAACATCTATTCGGGTGTTAGTGGCACAAAGCGGCCAGTATATGGTCTTGAAATCCATCAAATGGATGTCAAGATGACTTTCTTAAATGGAGAATTGGAGGAAGAAATTTACATGGAACAACCTGAGGGTTTTGTGGTTCCTAGTAAAGAAAGGAAAGTGTGCAAACTTGTTAAGTCACTTTATGGACTTAAACAAGCACCCAAACAATGACATGCGAAATTTGACCAAACAATGTTGGCAAATAGATTTAAGATTAATGAGTGTGACAAATGTGTTTACATAAAAAATACTCCAAATCATGAAGTCATTGTTTGTTTATATGTTGATGACATGTTGATAATGAGTAGAGATATTACCGATGTAAATGCTACGAAGCGTATGCTGGCTAGCAAATTTGATATGAAGGACTTAGGAGTTGCTGATTTGATCTTAGGTATCAGAATTCATAAAACTTCACAAGGTCTAGCATTATCGCAGTCTCATTATATTGAAAGAATACTTGACAAGTTTAAGTATTTAAATTTCAATATTGCAAAGACTCCAATTGATGTAAGTTTTGCACTTCAAAAGAATAAAGGTGAAAGTGACTCACAATTGGACTATGCACGAGTTTTGGGAAGTTTGATGTATATTATGAATTGTACACGATCAGATATAGCATGTGCTATAAGTAAGCTGAGTCGATTCACGAGTAATCCCAATCAAACTCATTGGATGGCAATGAAACGAGTCTTGGGGTATTTAAAACACACCCAAGACTATGCTTTGCATTATAACAAATATCCCGCCGTGATCGAAGGATATAGTGATGCAAATTGGATCACCGGATCATATGAAGTTAAATCCACGAGTGGTTATGTTTTCACAATTGGGGGTGGATCAGTGTCTTGGAAATCATCAAAACAGACATGCATCGCCCGCTCTACAATGGAATCTGAATTTATAGCTTTAGACAAGGCCGGTGAAGAAGTTTGAATGGCTCCGGAATTTCTTAGAAGATATTCCATTCGGCCCAAACCTTTGGCTCCTATATGTATACACTGTGACTGTCAAGCAGCAATAGGTAGGGCAAGGAGCGTAATGTACAACGGAAAATCTCGTCACATACGACGAAGACACAATACCGTTAGACAACTCCTCTCTAGTGGCGTTATCACGATTGACTATGTAAAGTCAAGAGATAACGTGGCGGATCCGCTTACAAAAGGCTTATCTAGAGAGGGAGTTAGTAGATCATCAATAGGAATTGGGTTAAGGCCAAGGACAAGTCATCATGGCGGTAACTCTACCTAGCAGACTGGAGATCCCAAGAGCTAGGTTCAAGGAGATCAAACAAAGTTGTGACTGACGGTTCAACATTGTCAAATAACTCAACCCATTCTCGGATGAAGACAATGTTCATAAATAAGGATAAAACCTTATGGCTTGTTAATGAGTTATTAAAGCATTAAGGTTCTTTAATGATTATCTAAATCTTGCAGTGTATGACCAAATAATGTGCCTATAGGACCACATGCTTAGAAATCACCTATGTGAGTGTTAAGTGTAAGCCGCTTTAAAGGGGAATGACAGTGAATGCCCATTCTCTACGCACTCATGAAACCAGGATGTGTTCATGGCTGAAACGAACACAATCGTGAGAACCATAAACGGTTGAGGGTTGATTATGTGACTTATGTTGTCTAGGTATACAACAAAGTTCGACGGTTCAAAGATATCAAATCTACCGATTGATCGAGTATATCTGATATAAGTTCACTACGGAAAGTTCAAAGGGAAACCTACTTATCCAGATGCAGTCAATTCTCGCTTGTATATCACACTTGTCCGCGCTTTTATATTATAGCCATTCCCCATTCATGTGGGGGATTGTTGGGGTATTGATATTGGTGAATGAGAAATGATTGGAAAGAAAAGTGGGAGTTGTCCCACATCGGTAGTGAAAAGAAAAGTGGGAGTTCCCTCTTGCTTTATAAAATAAGCATTTGTCCCACATCGGTAGTGGAAAGAAAAATTTTTCTACTTATAAGTAGAATTACTCCTTCTTGTCAGTAAAAGGGTTGAGGGGGCAAGGACCCCTCGCGCCGTCGTCGTCGCTCGCTCGTCTCGGCTTCGGCTCCGGATTCGGATTTGGTTAAATGATCTGATTGATTAATTTTTAATTATTTAATTAAATTAATTAACTTATCCAATCCTACCCGTTAGTGACCCTGACCCGCGACCCGGCCGGATCCGCGTGTCTGACCCGCGACCCGGTTTCTTTCCCACATTTAAATTTCCCACCAGTTTTAGTGACTGTTCAGAAGGGTTGCAAACCTTCAGAAATAGTACTTCCATGGCTATAAATTCGTTTGATTCCTCAGAATTTTACTTACGAATTTTCTGAACAACACAAACTTCTTCTTCTTCCGCATAAACAAATTTCGTGTGATATACCTTTGTTGAGTGGTTCGCCGCTACGGAATTTGGAGTACTACTATTCGGTAAGATAATCGTTCTATCCTGGGAGGGGATATTCCATCAACCTCGAGTCGTGAGGGGAATAATTTCCTTAAGGACACACTTTGAACTAAGTGGGCTCGATTATATTCTGAAAAATATTTTTATTTTTCCAACACTGATTCTGTTCATTTTTCAATTATTATTGTTTACTGGTTTTTGGAATACAGACTAATAACACCCCATCCAAGATTTAATTTTAAAATTAATCAAGGAAGTCCATTTTCTGATAGTTCAATGGACATTTTCGGTTTTTCATTTCCTTCTGACAGATAACAGTAAGTTTGTAAAAGTTAGATAAAACAAAAAAACAAATATTCCACATATTTCTCCTCAAAATACCTAAGCAAATTAGGAACTGAGAATTGTCTATTGTGTAAATAATACTGGTTCCCATGTCCCTCCCCCCAATACCCAAGTGCCAGGGTATGCTACTTTTGTAAACTGCAAGTGTATCCATTCTTTCAATTGCAACACACGTATGCTATAATACATGATCCCTCAGTTGCCTTGAGATAATTATGTCAATCAGTTGTCAAAATGGTAGGTAGTATGTACATCATGTAGGTTCTTCAATATACACACACTGTGTACCCAAGGATGCCTAACGCTCTATGAAGCTGGAATAAATCATGGTAGAGCAAGGTCCAAATCTCAGCAAAGGCGGAAAAATAACCCTCAAGTGATTTCTTTTCATATATCTAAATCTTGGTGGACAGAGTTACTCTATGCCTGGTGGAAGATAATAGGTACCTAGTGAATTAATCCAAGTGCGGGAACAAGCTGCCCTCTCACCATATCTGTATACATTGAAAACTTTGGGTGTGTATGTATGGTACGGAGAAAATGTTTTTCAATTTTTTCATATTTGGTCGGTCAAAAGGTTTTTGAAACATTTTTTGTAGAAAAAGAAGTATCTTAAAATACGAGGAAAATGACTTCTCTAAAATAAAACTAGAGAAAACAAGTCCATAAATGACATTCCATGTTCATTCTTCTCCCCGCCACCCCCAAATCCTCACTCCCCACCTCATCCCCCCCCCCCCCACATTATTTTTGGTAGATTACATATATAAATGTTCTTGCAGTAATATTTTTCGCCTACTTACCAGATACTTGATCTAGCATTTTAGTAGAAAGTGTTCTCTACTCTCTCTCTCCTCTCTCTAGCTTACTTCCCCTCCCAAACGGTAACATCACCAACCCCCCCCCCCCACCTCACCTCATCCACCCCCTTATTCCCGACGGTAAGACCCCAACAACGCCTCTCTAACCACTCACCGGCGGCGACGGTAAGACCCCAACGTCACCGCTCCGACCACCCACCGACGGCGACAAAAAAATGGTTTTTTTTACAAAATTTCATTTGTTTTTTGTTCTTTTGTTCCTTTTTTTTGTTCTTGTTCTTGTGTTCTTTTTCCTGTAGATCTACGCAGGTACTCGATTTTTTTGGTGAAAACTCAAGTGAACAGTACTTCAGGTGCCGTGAACAGTAATTTTTTGCGGCAAACATGTTCGATTCAACTGGAGTTGGTACCTCCGGTTGCTCGTATCCATTCTTTGTCCTTAATCTTGTTGTTAAATTTTACCATTTTTTGTCTTTAGTTATAGCATTCTTAGCGTAGTGGTTTTACTTGCCTCTAGATTCTTGTTAATTTGTGCTTGCACTTTGATCCCTTCCTGTTTTAGGGTAAACGTTTGAGTAGTTTATTATTTTATATTTGCTTTAGTGGCTTTGGTAACTGATGCTAGACTAGGGTCATGTTCTTGGTCGGGGACGGGGGCGAGGGTTGGGGGTAAGTGGGGTAAGGGAGATACTAGGCTGAGAATAGGGTCTTGGAATATTAGAACTTTAACGGGGAAGTCCATAGAGCTAGTTAAGATTTTTAAGAAGAGGAGGATTAATATAGCTTGTGTACATGAGACCAAATGGGTAGGACCTAAGGCTAAAGATGTAGACGAGTATAAGTTATGGTTCTCGGGTAGGTCAAAGTATAGGAATGGGGTAGGCATTTTGGTAGACAACGAGCTAAGGGATCAAGTGGTAGATGTGAAGAGGGTTAATGACAAGATGATGATGACTAAGTTGGTAGTTGGAAGTTGGAGGGTTCACTATGAACATTATTAGTGCTTATGCGCCGCAGACGGGCTTGGACAAAGAGGAGAAGAGACGCTTATGGGAGGATTTGGATGAAGTGGTGGGAGGTATACCACCCACTGAGAAGTTATTTGTAGGAGGGGATTTCAATGAACATATCGGGTCACTTTAGGGGGGTTATGACGACGTACATGAAGGCTTTGGACTCGAGGATAGGAACGAGGGAGGCGTCTCACTAGAGCTTGTGGGATGGTGATAGCCAATTCGAAGTTCATGAAGAAGGAGGAACACTTGGTGACTTTTCGTAGTTCGGTGGCTAAGACTCAGATAGACTTTTTGCTCATTAGGAAGGTTGACAAAGGTCTTTGTAAATACTGCAAGGTTATTCCGAAGGAGGATCTTACAACCCGACATAAGCTTTTGACGATGGATTTGGAGATCAAGATGGAGAAGAAAAAAAGGATTGTGGATGACAGGTTAAGAATCAAATGAGAGAGTTTGACCATGGCTAGTGCAAAGGAGATGAGGAGAGGTTGATGGCCAAGAGGGCTTGGGGAGTAGTGGAGATGCGACCGGTATGTGGGACAGGACGGCCAGTTGCATTCGGTAGGTAGCTAGAGAAGTGTTAGGGGCCTCGAAGGGTAACCGTGGTGGGCATCGAGGGGACTGGTGGTGGAATGGTAAAGTTCAAGAGAAGGTGGAAGTGAAGAAAGCGGCGTATGCGAAATTGGTAGAAAACAAGGGTGAGGTGGAGAAGTGGACGAATAGGGAACTGTATAAGATGACGAGGAATGAGGCAAAGCTAGCGATTACGGCGGCGAAAATGGCATATTTTGAACGCTTGTATGTGAAATTAGAGGAGAAAGGCGGGGATAAGAAGTTGTACAGACTAAGAGTGTCTAACGGGGCGGGCCCCGACGGGACGGGGAGAGGGTCAGGACTCGGGTTCTAGAGGACCGGGCTAGGCGGAACAATGGGAGGTCCCGTCCCTTCCCACATCCCGCCGAACGGGGTCGGATTGGGGCGGGTCAGGTCGGGTCGGGGTCGGGACTCGGGATTTTTTTTGCCACTTAATTTTAAAAAATAATATATAGTTATATACAAACACTCCAGTAATTGAACAAGATAGTGTAATAAAAGAAACATCCCAAGGTTATTTTTGTGCCTCTTATATTATTTAATAGAAATATGACATAGTAATACAATTTCAAAATTACAACTTTGTGATGTTGTTCAAAAGTTGCAAATGACATAGTAAAATACTAAAATTGCAATTAAAAAAATTACAAATTCAACCATACTCTTTCGAATTTCCTCACAATGTCTTGAGGATCTTCTGTTGGAATTGGAATTTGTTTGTCAAATTCTTCAACGTCGCTTCCTGCTCCCTCAGACAAGATTTCATTGTAGTTGTAGTCTTCTTCTTCGTTGGTCTCCGGTTGGCCGCACCTCCTACGCTCCGCACGAATTCAGTCTCTGAATAGAACTGCAATCTCCAATGTGTATCCCTCCAATGAATGTTTGTGCTCTCCAATTTGAAATCTTCCTACGGAAAAGGTGCTGACAGACGTTGTTGATGACGCTTGAATTTTTAACACATCTCGGGTCATCTTTGTTAGCGTCGAAAATGTCTTCTCATTCTCTCACCAGTATTTCAGCAAGTCTTATTGTCCTTCAGCTTTGACAATTGATTCGTACGGTACAATACCCTGCAAAACATAAGCATCAAATTCGTTAACTTGTGAAGAAGTTGAACCACTACACATTTTATTTCTAAGGCCTTGAATACTAGCAGCAGAAATCGCATGTTTTTTATAAGGTTGCAGTAAAGTAGTAGAAAATGGTACAGAAGTCGGTTGATTATTTGCACTTTGTTGTTGGTAATACATATATATTTTGCATTCAATGTGTATGCTAGACGAAACTGCTTTTTTAATTGGTGTGTCAGTTGGTTCTTCAGTTAGGTCTGTTGGAAGTACTTCTACACAATCATAAATCGTTTCTACAAGTGTTTTACAACCGTCTACTTTAATAGTTGGATTTAATACAACACCAACAATATAAATAGTGGGGATATGAATTATTATTTTTAATTTTTTAAACATTTTTTCAATAGCTGCCTTATAAGTTGGTTTTTGCATGTATTCATTAGGTAACAAAAATATTAGAGCTATATAAAATAACATATTTGAAATATTAGGATAATAAATACCGGAAAATTCTTTAGTAGCTTGATAAAATTTCTCTAAAAATTCATTAAGTTCTAAAATTTTATCCCAATCACTATCTACAAGCATATCCCTTGAATTTTTATTATGAGCGTTAAATAATAAAGTAATAGGTTATCTATAATCGTAAGCAACATGTAGTTTCTCATACAGAGAATTCCACCTAGCCGAAACTTCTTCTGGATTTTTCTATATGATAATCCACAATCATGACATATTTTTATACTCTTTGCGTCTTTGTATTTTTTTACCTTTAAAAATAAAGTTTATAGCAAATTGTATTTAATCAAGAATGCTTTCAAAAAGTTTTAGGCCATCATTTATAACTAAGTTATAAATATGGCACGCACATCTTATATGAAAATGATCAGAAAAAGATTAATCTAAGTTTTAAAAGTCTTATAGCATAATCATTAGAAAAAGCATTATCTAATGTAATAGTCATAATTTTGTCATTTATTCCATAGTATTCACAAATTTCATTAATATTATCTGCAATAAAACTACCAGTGTGCCTATCATCTATATATCTATATGCTACAATACGTTTTTGCATAGACCAATTTTGATCTATCCAATGACATGTTACCGTTAAATAATCATTACCGTTAGTACTACGGCCTATGTCAGAAGTGATAGGAACTTTGTCATTAAAATGATATAGTGCATAACGTAAATACTGTTGATATTCACTTGCAAATTTAAAAACATCACTTCTAACAATTGATCCAGGAAAACAATTAAAAGCAACATTATATGTTTCCCTAATGTAATGAATAAAACCAGGAGAGGAAGGAAATGAAAAGGGCAAACCCTCCACCGCTATTAATTTTGCCATATTTTACCTATCTTTGTTTTTATCATATTTAGGACCAAAAATTCCCCTCGTCGTCAGGTTAATTTGACCATGTACTAGGTCGGGGACACTATGAGAATCTTGTCCCGACTCAGATGGCATTGGCACACCCGATTTTTTTAGCCAGGTATTGATTCCACCTAGTTGTGTGCTCGCTTTGTACATGTCTTAGTAAACCTCCCGTCCCACCTTGACCTTTTCCGATTTTAAATTTAAAAACATTTTTACAAATTTTACATCTAGCTAGTTGATTCTCTTCGTCCCTATAAAAAAAGGATTCTGATTTTAATTTTCGTTTTGTGGGGCCTCGATTCATACTAGGGGGAATAGAAGGTATTCCAGATGCATTTTCAGGTTGAGACTCAGTCTGACCCTGAGGTTGATGAGCACTAGTAGGTGTGTCATCTATATTATCGTCTAAATTAAATTCTGATTCATCTACTTCATCATCTACTGGTATATCATTAAAAAAATATTTTCATCAATATTACTGAAATCAATCAAATCATCGGGACTAGGAATAACATTACTAGAAGTACCCTTACCCTTATTACTCCTACTAGAAGAAGCATCATTACCCTTACCCATAATCAAATGTTTAAATCCTTCCATTTTAATTATACAAGTAAATAATTTAAATAAAAGAAATTAAGCGTGATAATTAAAATTAAGTAACAATAATAATTTAAAGAAGGAACGAAGGTACCAAACGCCGACGTAACATCGAAGTGTAATCGAGGTTGAAAATTGAATTTTTTCTCGATGGATGATCCTCAAGCTAGTTGCCAACTTCACTCTCAAATTTTTAACTTTGATATAATATTTAATAGTAGGAAGATGTGTAGAATTGTAGAGAGATAAATTGAGAGATTAGAGAGATGGTAGGAAGATTTGTTAGAAAAATGAAGAGGAAAATGAGTTATTTATAGTTGAAAAATAAGGTTAAAGTGTAAATATATTAACTTAGGGATTAAAAATAAATATTAAGGGGTAGGGGACCGTTATAGCCGTTGCACAACGGTTAAAATCAAAATTTGGCCGTTGTTGCAACGGTTATTTTGGCAAAGAGGGACGGGTCGGGATGGGCTGGGGTCGAGATGGGGCGGGTCGGTGTGGTCAGTTCTAAGATCCCCAACAACTCAACAACAATGGAAGCTAGGGTTTTCAATGCTCAATCGTAGAACTGACCACATCGGATTACTGCCCTTCTGTGAATGTTCACCTAAACAAGAATTTTATTACTACTTGGTAAGATTATTTTAAATTAATCTAAATAAATTTTGAATGATTACAAGATTGTAAATTATTGATTCACCTCATTTTTTATTATAGTTATCTAAAAGATATAATTGTTTATTTTGATGTTCTCATTGCTTAAAGAAATATGTAACTCAACTATGTTGTGACTTTTTTTTCTTTCTATTTTTCACTAGTTCGATATCTAACATAGGGCCCTTCGGGAAATTCACGCCCTTTGATTAAGAGATGCATCCACTTCACCCCACCACATCTTTGATGGTGACTCTGTTGTGACTCATTGCTTATATCAGTCCAACTATTTTGATGCAAATAATATGAACTCCTTGAAACTTAAATCGTTATTGATTACTTGACTAAACCTATTCTAATTTGCTTGTTATTTATTCATTTGACACACTTATATTTTACCCCATATGACTTTTAAGTTTTAAACATAATTAATTTTTAAATTAAATATTACAACTTTTGATGATCAAATGAAAAAAATATAATGTCTCAGCTAATAACTTCTTATATTTGAAATACTAGATGCATTTGAATTCTCATAACCAGAAAAAGCAAGAAGCATAACTGATCACATTAGTTGAAAATCTAGAAAAAAGGTTATGAGCTTGGATTCTTCTCTACTCCAAGAAAGTGTAGTGGTCAGATACTGATGGTGGAAGCCTGACCTCAGCTGCAAACATGAACTTCTCGGAAACTGTCAACAATGAAAAGAGCTGATCATCTTGCATAACATAGGAGGAGATCATCTTCATGTAACTTCTTGTCACCTGCACGGCTGCACATTATAATAAGTCCTATAGTACGTACTTGGAAGGAAAATAATCTTCTAAAATCTTTTAATAAGAAATTTACATGGTGATGGACTATGTTTTAGCCAAATTGATGCACTACTTTTCAGGATATAGAGTGACTTAACTGGTTTGCCATCAATATTAATAGTTCTTTCGACGTGAAATAAATAATCCATTGATTATTTTTATTAATTGAATGAGTATATATACAATTTACATATTTCCATAATAGGAGAATCATATTCCTATTCTATTCCTGAAACCATATTCTACTTGGACACTAACTATACAATTATGGTAATACAAATATTATGGTAAGTGTACAAGACTAATTATTACACTAAAATATGACCTAACACCATACATAAACTTCGGAAATACACGGACTGATTTTGGACCAAAATATCACGGTATATTTTCTATATTTAACACACACCCGCAGTCATAGCGGGCGGTCTTCGAACACTGAGATTGTCCCTAAAATCTTCAAAAAGGACCGAGGGAAGACCCTTTGTAAAGATGTCGGCAATTTGATACCTGGACGGGACATGGCAGACGCGAACTTGACCACGAGCAGCCTTTTCGCGAACAAAGTGAATGTCCATCTCGATATGTTTAGTGCGCTAGTGCTGAACCGGATTACCAGAAAGGTAGATGACACTAATATTATCACAATAAACCAAGGTCGCTTTCTGAATAGGATAATGAAGCTCTAACAGCAAATTACGTAACCAACATGATTCAGAGATCACATAGCTACCCCTCGATACTCGGCCTCTGGCCTGGAACGGGATAAAGTTGACTGATGCTTCGCAGACCATGAGACCAAGTTATTAACAAGAAACATACAATAGCCAGACGTAGACCGTCTAGTGTCCGGACAGCCACCCCAATCAACATCTGTATACGAGACAAGTGTTGTAGTGGATGAAGGATAAAGATGCAAGCCATAGTCAAGTGTACCCTGAATATACCGAAGGATGCATTTGAGCGCATTCATGTGCTCAACTCTGGGATCATGCATAAACAAACACACCTACTGTATGGCATACGTAATATCTGGTCTCGTGAATGTAAGATACTGAAAGGCCCTTGCAAGACTGCGATAGCGGGTCGGATCCTTGTATGGTGTGCCGGCCGCAGCCCCAAGTTTGGGCTTAGTATCAACTGGAGTGGAAGTGGACTTACAGGATGACATCCCATCCCTTTCAATGATCTCAGCTGCATACTTCCGCTGGGATAAGAACAACCCACCTGCATGACGAGTGATAACAATCCCCAAAAAATAACTCAAGGGTCTCAAGTCTTTCATAGCAAATTCAGAGTTGAGCATTGTCATGATAGACTGGCGTAAGGCATCGAAAGAGACAATCAAAATAATAACATCCACATATAACAGAATATAGGCCAAGGACGAACCACGACGATAGATGAACAAGGAATTATCCGACCTGATGTCAGTGAACCCAATAGTCGAAACATAGTCGGCAAACCACTTATACCAGGCCCGTGGAGATTGCTTAAGCCCATATAAAGGCTTCTTCAACAAATAGACATGATGAGGATGTTTGGGATCTCTAAATTCCAAAGGTTGATGCATATAGACTGATTCCTTGAGATCACCATGTAGGAAAGCATTTTTTTACATCTAACTGATGAATAGGCCATGCTTTCGAAAGAGCCAAGCTAAGCACAGTGTGAATGGTAGCCGGCTTGACCACCGGACTAAATGTCTCAGCACAATCCATACCAACCTGCTGAGTCTTACCATCACCCACAAGTCGCGCCTTATGTCGGGCAAATGAACCATCTGAATTGTCCTTATGAGCAAAAATCCATATAGACCTAATAATATTAATACCAGATGGACAGGGCACCAACTCCCACGTCTTATTATCAATAAGAGCATTATATTCATCGGTCATAGCAATTTTCCAATTCAGGTCATTTAACGCAGACATAGGATTACAGGGTAAGGGTGATTTAAGAACATTAGAATGTAAATTAAAATGTATTTTTGGTTTTAAAATACCCCGTTGACTACGAGTGACTGGTCTTTGACTCGAGGAAGAATTGGGTGGATTTTTGGAATTTTCTAGACTCGGGACGGACTAGCGAGCAGGTAGTGGGCCTGCTGGCCCATTACGGTAAACAGATGCAGGAACCGGACCAGTTCCAGAATTGGGATGGACTGGCCCTGAAACTGGCCCAGTGACTATACTGGGAACTGGTGCTTGTGACAGACCAGTAGGACCAGCGAGCAGTGGGCCCGCTGGAGAATTTTGGGTGCGGGACATGTCCGAAAAATGGTGAATAATATACGGGGATATACCATCATCCAAAAAATTATATGAACTAGGCACGGGATTACTCACTTTAGCAAACGGAAATTGGGATTCAAAAAAAATGACATGACGACTAATGATGATTTTATTAGAGGATAAATCAAAGCATTTGTAACCACGATGATTAGACGGAAAATCCAAAAACACACATGGAGTTGACCGGGCATGAAGTTTATTAATTGTGGTGGACGGATATAGCGGATAACACAAACACCCAAAGACCCTAAGATGTGAATATGAAGGGGTTTTATTATATAGAATTTGAAGGGGAGAAGAATATGTCAAACCTTTGGAAGGAATTATGTTAAGGAGATATGTAGTCATTTGTAGAGCATGATGCCAAAAAGACGGGGGTACGGAAGCATGAATCAATAAAGTTCGGACAATATTATTAATGATACGAATTTTGCGTTCGGCTTTCCCATTTTGTGAAGATGTATGACGACAAGAAAATCGAAAATTGATCCTATTATTAGCACAGAATTCCCGAAACACCCCATTGTTATATTCTTTGCCATTATCACATTGAATATTTTTTATTTTCCGTTCGAATTGGGTTCTAATGAATGCTCTAAATTTTAAGAAGATGGAAAAAACTTGAGATTTTTTCGCTATTGGAAAAGTCCATAAAAACTTAGAATAATCATCCAAAAAGAGAACATAGTACCGATGACCCAAAGAACTAAAAACAGGAGACGTCCATAAGTCGCTATGAATATTATCAAATGACACTAAAGTATGAGAATTTGAGTCTATAAATGACAACCTTACAATTTTTCCTAAATAACAAGACTGACAATTTGTAGTACTACGTGTACGCTTACATGAAATAAAATTACTTTTATCTAATGACGACAAAATAGACGACCCCGGATGACCAAGATGAACATACCACAAGGAAGGAGCAAGGGCTGCAAACACTGACGGCAAGGCTGGACTCGATGGACCGGAGCTGGGTGTGATAGGATAAAGATCTCCCCTACTATCACACCTCATGAGAGGACTCCCGTCTTGAAATCCTTCACAAAGAAACCAAATGGATCAAATTCAATAGAAACGAAATTATCAGTAGTGAATTTACGGACATACATTAAGTTTTTAATCAATTTGGGGGCATGTATGGTGTTTTTCAAGATAAGGGGTGGATGAGGGGAGACAAAGTTTTATGACCATAATCACGAATTGGAATAGAATTACCATTACCAAGAATTATATCACGAGGGTTGCTCAAATTGGAATAAGACGATAACGTACCTGAATCGGATGTCATGTGGGTAGTGGCACCGGTGTCCATATACCAATTTGGGTCTGGAGGATTTAAACCAAGCGTGTGCATTGCGGCTTCGATGTCGGTAGAAGTGGGTGCCGCTGTGTGATAGGCCTGCGGGGGTCGAGGCCCAAGTACCCCTGCTTGCTGCCTCGGCCTAGAGAACTGACTGGAAGTGGACCAGGTCGTGTTGGGCCTGGACTGCTGCTGGGCAGCCCACTGCCAGTGGGGTGGAAAAATGTTTGGCACAAACTGTGACTGTGGGACCCACTGCCACTGCATAGGGGCCCACTGCGGGGCCCAAAACTGCTGCTGCTGCTGACCGCTACTAGGGCCACCACCACTGTGCCGGCTGCCGCCATTGTTGCCGCCGCGATTCTTGCCATTATTTTTCTTATTTCCACCCTTTTTGCCGCCACCGTTTTTGCGGTTTTGGCCTGAGTTGTTGGAACCGGTAGAATGAACCGTGGACTCGGTCATCATGACCACGGGACTAGCACCGGTAGACGCCTTTTTTGCCATGCCCGCTTTTTCGAGTGTAAGCATAGAACAAGCCTGATAAATTGCGGAAGCGGATTGCTTTGCCGAAGAAGCGTGCCAACACCACTATAGGCCTCGGAGAGGCCTGAAACCATTTGGAGGACCAAATGATCATTCGAAACTGGCGCGCCAACGTTGCGGAGTTGGTCCGCCAATTCCTTTAATCTTTTGCAATAAGCCGAAACGTTAGGGAAATCTTCCATATTAACGTGGGAAAAATCTTGCTCAAGTGTAAAAACTCTAGAATTTTGATTATCTTGAAATATATCACGTAGTCTATCCCAAGTTGCTTGCGCCGTAGCATCAAGTTCAATAATCGTTTGCAAAAGGTCGGTAGAAATTGTGGAATATATTCACTGAAGGACGGTGGCATCAAGAGTCGTCCACAACTTAGGATCATCCTCGCGTCTTGTCACCTCTATATCCTTAGGAGCCGCGGGGATTATGTGATGGATGACTTGATGCGATCGTGCGTGAATTTTGAACAGTTCGGCCCACATCGCATATTGGACGTTTTCTCTTTCAAGAACAAGAGGGATGTTATTCTTGATGTTAGAAACTGTAAGGGCAGGATGAAACGTGTTCCAGGATGTAGACATATTGATAGAACAATATGTGATTGAGGGATTTGGAAGAAAAAATTGTGAAGAGAGGATAGACCGTCGGCACGAATTCCGAGGTGGAGGGGCTAAAAAATAACGTAGTTGGATGGAAATTAGGAGGAATTTTGAGAGGATTTTAAGGCCTAGACTTCTGATACCATGAAAGAAATAATCTCTTGATTATTTTCATTAATTGAATGAGTATTTATACAATTTACATATTTCCATAATAGGAGAATATTATTCATATTCTATTCCTAAAACCTTATTCTACTTGGACATTAACTATACAATTATGGTAATACAAATATTATGGTAAGTGTACAAGACTAATTATTACACTAAAGTATGACCTAACACTATACATAAACTTCGGTAATACACTGACTGATTTTGGACCAAAACCGTGATATACCTTAAAAGCGGATTTTGTACCTCATAGATTAGCCATGTGCAACCTGCTGGTGGATGGTCACGAAGGACTATGCTACTACTTTTAGCAATGTCTTTCACTTTTCCAACAACGCTAAAAGCACTTGAGAATCAAGACCAGATGTAGGTTCGTCAAGAAACAGCGGAGATGGCTTATGGATTATGTCAATCCCAGTTGATACTCTCCAACGTCCTCCCCCAGACACTCATCCTCTTCTTTCATCTCCTATGTACGTGCACTCTGCATAGGCACATAAATTTTGCACTATCAAGTAACCAAAAATAAACTTTAATAACATTGAAAATAACGTTATAACCTCTACAACGGCTATATAATTTAAATCCTTCGGTTGATAGTAGGACTTTTTGGGATGTGTGGATGAAAAATGAAGAAATTAGTGAGATTTGTGTTCTTCTTACTGAATTTGTAATATATATTTAACCAACATACATACAACTTTTGAGGTCACCGGGAGAAATAAATTTTAACTACAGACCTTGCCTCTCAGCTCAGCATAGTAGACGGCTGCAAAGCCACCTCATCCAATCTTATTCGAATGTTGAAGTCATTAGTCGACTCAAAGAGTTCTTCATATGAAAAATCTATAGATTTGTCCACGTGTATGCTCGAAAAGCCTGCTGAAGCAATATCAGCTAAGTCAGTGACGTTACTCAGGAGAAAGGTTGGTAATAAACTTGTAGACTGAGGCAATCACTCCCCCAGTCCCCTCCCCCCATACAACAACAACAACATACACAGTAGAATTTCACAACGTGAGGTCTGGGGAGGGTACTACACAGACCTTACCTCTACCTTGGTAGGTAGAGCGGCTGTTTCCGAGAGACCCTCGGCTCAAGACAAAGCATAAGCACAAACAAAGCAAGAAAAGCAAGAGAGGCCCGAGCAAAAAATTTAACACATTATGAAAATGCTGGTATCAAAAGCGAAAAAGCCATGATAGCGCATTCTGAAAAAAAGAGCAGTAACTAACGCATGTAAATAAGATATACAGAGTACACTAAAGAACTCATAGCAACAGAAATCAAACTACATGGAACTATACAACAATATTGTGCCTATTAGTATGATAGGCTAAGCGGGCCTACACTAAAAAACACTACAACTACCAGTTTGCAAGCGTAAGTAGGACTATGCTCGACTACCTACTACCCTTCTACCCTAATCTGTGTCCTCCACAACCCCCTATCTAAGGTCATGTCCTCAGTAAGTTGCACTTGCGCCATATCCAGTCTAATTATCTCTCCCCAATACTTCTTCGGCCTACCTCTACCCCTCTTGAACCCGTCCATAGCCAACCTATCGCACCTCCGCACTGGGGCATTTGTGTCTCTCCTCTGCACATGCCCAAATCATCTCAACCTCGTTTCCTGCATCTTATCCACCACCGAGGCCACTCCCACTCTGTCCGGATATCATCATTTCTAATCATATCCCCATATTGATTGTTAATTACATAATAAAGAGAAAGTCAAATAACCTTCGGAAGTCTTTAGGTTTCTTTTTGGTTCATTCATAAAGGATAAAAACAATCCTAAAACACGGAATAAGTACAAAGCCATGTAGCGTTTTGATGACCAATACAACAATCCCTTTGATACTGATTTTATTACTCCTAGTATGCTTGCTATATGTTAATTCATCTGAAAAATTATTAGACACATATGAGAGGAAGCAAGTCACCAGCCACGAAGTTAAAGTTTAATAGTGAATGAAAATAATTGGCTATTCTAAAGAGCAGAGTTGAAAGAAACTTCGAAAGAATTTTTATTGCGAAAAGCACTTCAACTGACAGCTTTACTCAGAAGGTAATTCAAATTTTGGAAGAACAAAAAGTAGCAAAAGAAAGACCAAAGAAGTTAAAAAAAAAAAAAAAAAAGGAAGTGAGACTTACAATTACCTGGACCAGGTGGATGGGATTGATCAGAAGATGCCTAGAGATGTGACGCAACCTTTTGTTCCGTCTTTCTATAAATTTTCACATAAACCATGCCTATCAATAATGAAGATCCGGCTAGAGGGGTCAGCTTGCTGGCAGAGAGTCAACTTTGCGGCCTTAGGGTCGCAGGTTCGATTCTCCCCTCCGGATATCGTCCTCCGGGGCACATACATGTGGTAAAGCCTGGGCGCTAAAAGCCGCGCGGGCATGTTGCAGTGTGGGTTCGGTCCCCGCCAAGCCTTGTGGATGGGGCCTGTGGGGGGGTCAAACTTGTAGCATTGATCCGTTGGACGCAAGCAGACACTGACCATGTGTGCACATCCCGCGATTTACCTGGTGGTGGGTGTTGAAGGACCGGTCCCATCACCTCCAGGAGCCTAGTACCAGTACTTGTGCAGGTACTAGCGATATGGGGTACTAAGGCCACCCCGAGACCTGGATTATCAAAAAAATATATATAAAAATAAATAAATAATAATAATAATAAAATAATGAAGATCCGGCTAGTGCAGCTACTGCGATTACAGCTATATATTGTTTTACCTAATGAACCTGATGAGACACTCGTAAAGAATAACCAATACGCTTACTTGGTATAATAATACTTTCCATCAACAGCTTGATTTGGGAGCAAGAAGGGATAATGGAGGAATCAACACAAAAGAAAGAGAAGGAAAGAGTAGCCCACCTTTGCTGCAAGCCAGGGGAAACATGGATGAACAAACATATTAACATATGCAAGCATGTGTTAAGATAAGTGCTCAATGTATAACTACTTCAGCTGTGAAAACGGTACCTGGTCGATGTAAGTGGATAATTCTCACAATATATAAGCTGCCTGATATCCTTGATGTGACCAAAGCCTCAAATTCCAGTGTGTGTGTGTGATCCAGTCTACGTAAATACAAATCTCTTCTGCCATAATGCCAACACTCTCCGACAGGATTCACATTGACAAATTTTACTTATTAACTGCGATAATTCAATTTATTGGTTTTAGGATCGTGAGCCGTGTTAATGTTATCATATTTTTCTTGATGAATTCGGGCTGGAAAATAAGCAGTAGGATCTTTTATAGTTTCAACAATTGGTGGATATTTAAGTTAAACTCATAGCCATATTTTCGAATACTTTGAACAAAGCTAATACCAGGAAAAGTAACTTTTTATATAGTACCAGATGAATAGAAACACCTCAAGGACTCTTAGTACCTTATAGGGAAAAGATCTAAAAACTCACCTAACTGCTATGCCAAAGTAAACATCAACAGGTTTTTCTCCAGCAACCAAATTGACAACAGCTCCTCCCAATTGAACCAATGGTTGTTGTCTATAGAACAATTGATTAAGTAATGGCAGACAGTGGTATCACGCTCTTGTTTCCCATAAAACTCTATTACAGAAGATAGTATATAATAATTCTACATAAGTTATGTAATTCACAACAAAGTTAGAAGGGAAGGAATGCAAATATGCAGACCAGATCCACTACATACTACAAAAATCCTTGAACTTCATGAAAACCTTTGGCTATAGTAGAGATGAGAACACACTGCAAAGCTTAATGGTGATGGTCATAGGATATTCGACTGCTTTTTCCACACTAGGCTAGTTTTTCAGTAGAATGCTTAATTAATCAGCTTTTGCTGAAACTCTTCTGATCATGACAACCTAACATAGCGAGGTTCCCTAGGGTGTTGCTTTTTCTGTCATGTGGATAACTTTTTTTTTATTAATCTTAATAAGTATTCCTGTGTATCCATTGTTGCAGAAATAGATTTAGAATGTATACATTTCAACACCAAACTATTAGATTTCAATATTAATTTCTAAACTTTATCATTCTTCTCTTAATCAGATTTAGAAAAAAATTTCAACACCAAACTCTTTAGATTCAATGGCAATCTAATCCTTTATCCCACTATTTTTAATCAGATTTAAATAAAAATCGACACCATAACTCATAAGATCCCAATAGAAAGTTGGAGTAATATCTCCTACGATCTAAATTTGAATAGGTAAGGAGGGAGAACAATTGCTAAAGCTGTTCTCGAAAGTCTAAATACCAATCCATTAAAGTCTATAAAGCTTAAAAAGAAGCATCTTTGGACTACCTGAAA
Organism: Anisodus tanguticus; assembly: GCA_034509755.1. Taxonomy (NCBI): domain Eukaryota; kingdom Viridiplantae; phylum Streptophyta; class Magnoliopsida; order Solanales; family Solanaceae; genus Anisodus; species Anisodus tanguticus. The sequence continues at coordinate 18,219,331 of CM067540.1, forward strand.
ATCTTAAAATTGTTTCGCTACATCTAAAGTAATGTTAAACTCTACTCTAAAAAATCTGAAGACATCTCTGGCTTATCTCACAAAATAGAATTCTGCACATCCACAATGAAACACAAATCTATTGAAAAATTTAAACTAATAATGTTTGTACTAACTTACAATAATGCACAGGAGATATAGACAACATATAAATCAATTTAACAGAAGGCTTGAGTATTACGAATTGACTTGATAGTAATCATTTTACTAACCCATAAAATTAATCCCCGAGATTGAAATGTAAACTTAACATTCTAGAGAGTTGCACAAGGCAAGAACTTCAAACTTAAGGTTCCCCTGTCAAGAAATAGATCTCAACTTCATATGAACACAGAAAACTAAACTTTTGTGAAATAGCTGTAGGGATCCATCAGAAAATTTTAAAAAGAATAAACACGGGTTAAAAATAATAGAACCATATACATAATAAACGTACTATTATTTGAAATATAACGAATAGCAATCCCTCTGGAAAATGAATCGATTTTTGGAATAGGAAGCTTCCCCTATTCCTTTCCCAGAATGACAAGTGGTTACGGTTGCGGTCGGAAACCGTCGGTCACCTTTGAATCAAAGTAGTGACAAGCTTATTACGACTAGCGTAGACAACTTCATTTCCTCCTCGCTTCTTTCCTGGCCACTAGCTTCTCAAGTGGGTGACTTAGTAAGCAAGCTATCTTCAGGGGAAGAAGCAAAGCTTCCAACCAATCAAGTGGCTTTCCGCTCCTCTACAACTACCTTTCGCCCAACATGATCACGAACGAAGAACGAAGACAGAGAATTGTGTAGATAGGAGGACGAAACGTACCAACCCACTTGTCCTGATCGGAAGAAGAAAGTACACATGAAAAATTAACTGAAAGAAATAATCCCCTTGATTATTTTCATTGATTGAATAGATATATATACAAGTTAAAATAGGAGAATCCTATTCCTAATCTATTCCTAAAACCTTGTTCTACCATAATTCTAACTATACAATTATGGTAAGTGTATAACACTAATTTATGGTAATAAATATACTACAATACACACACAATATACTTTCCTTAATATACAATATTTGTAACTGATTTTCTCGCCCTAAATATGTGCGTGGCCGGACGTTCTTCGGGAAATTTGGACATTCGGGCCTTCCCATCAATCGCCGATAGGCCTGGGCAGTTGGGCCACAGCGATCGGGCCGCACCGTGCCGGGCTTTCTTCGGATCGCCTTGCCGCTTGGCCGTCGGAAATTTTGTCATTGGCCGCTGGACCGCACCGTACTTCTTGTTGCTTTATTCCAACGATATACATGTGATATACACCTTTCTTGTATATTCGGTGTATATCACATGTATATTGCTCGTTTAACACACCCCCGCAGATCATAGCGGGCGGTTTCCGAACGCTAAGATCTGTCCCTAAAATCTTCAAAGAGAACCGTGGTAGACCCTTTGTAAAGATGTCGCAATTTGATAACGAGACGGGACATGGCATACACGAACTTGACCCTTTGCAACCTTTTCACGGACAAAATGAATGTCCATTTCGATATGCTTAGTGCGTTGGTCTTTGAATCTGGATTACCCGACGGGTAGATGGCACTAATGTTATCGCAAAGTATACCAAGGTTGCCTTCGAATGGGACAATGAAGCTCCAAAAGCAAATTACGTAGCCCACATGATTCGGAGACCACATTCGCTACCCCTCGATATTCTCGCCTCTCGCACTTGAGCGTGATAGAGTTGCCCGACGTTTGGTCGACCAGAGACCAAGTTGTTGCCAAGGAACATACGGAGAGCGAAGTCGACCGTCCGGTGTCGGGACACCCACCCCAATCGAAAGCATCCGTGTAAGAGACAAGTGTGGATGTAGATGACGGATACAAGTGCAACCCATAGTCTAGTGTCCCCCGAATATACCGGATAATGCGTTTGATTGCATTCATGTGCTCAACCCCGGGATCATGCATGAATAAACATACCTTTGAACCGCATACGTAATATCCGGTCGGTAAAGGTAAGATCGGAGGGCCCCCGCAAGACTGCGCGATAGCGGGTCGGGTCCTCGTATGGTGCACCCGCCGCGACACCGAGCTTCGGGTTTGCATCAATCGGCGTGGAAGTGGACTTACAGGATGACATCCCGCCCTCTCTATGATCTCGCAAAGCATATTTTTGTTGAGACAAAAACAAGCCACCGAATGACGCTTGACGGCAATCCCCAAAAAATAACTCAAAGGTCCTAAGTCTTTCATAGCAAACTCGGGCGAGCATGGCCATGATAGATCGGCGAAAAGCATCGGAGGAGGCGATCAAGATGATAACATCCACATACAAAGAATATAGGCCAATGACGAACCACGGCGATAGATGAACAAGGAATTATCTGACCTGTGAGTGAACCCAATAGTCGAAACAAAGTCAGCAAATCGTGTATACCAAGCCCGTGGAGACTGCTTAAGCCCATATAATGATTTCTTCAACAAACAAACATGATAAGGGCGGTTGGGATCCCTGAAACCCAACGGTGATGCATATAGATGTTGTTTCCTTGAGGTCACCATGTAGAAAAGCATTCTTGACATCCAACTGATGGATTGGCCAAGTCTTTGAAAGAGCCAAGCTAAGCACAATGCGAATAGTAGCCGGTTTGACCACCGGACTAAACGTCTCACCACAATCAATTCCAACCTGCTGAGTCTTACCATCACCAACAAGTCGCACCTTATGTCGAGCAAAGGACCCATCAGAATTCTCCTTGTGAGCAAAAATCCACATAGACCTGATAACATTAATACCATATGGACGGGGCACCAACTCCCACGTTTTATTATCAATAAGAGCATTATATTCATCAGTCATAGCAATTTTCCAATTAGGGTCATTTAATGCGGACACAGGATTGCGGGGCAAGGGGGATTTAGAGACATCCGAATGTAAATTAAAATGTCTTTTAGGTGTAAAAATACCCCGCTGACTACGAGTGACCGGTCTATGACTTGAGGAAGAATTGAGGGAATTTTGGGAATTTTTCGGGCTCGGGATGGATCGGCCAACAGCGGTGGGCCCGCGGCCCAAATCGGTACAGCCGTGGGTTCGTTTTCGGACTAGTTCCGAGTGGGATGGACCGGCCCAATAACCGGAACTTCCGGTGGCTGGAGCGAGAGGGAGTGACGTTATCGTGGGGCCGGCGGGCGGTGGGCCGCCGGGGAATTCTGGGTACGGGAGTTGTCCGAAAAATTCCGAATAATATACGGGGATATTTGGTCATCCAAAAAATTATACGACTTAGGTTCGGGAGTATGAACTTTCGTAAACGGGAATTGAATTTCATAAAAAATGACATGGCGATTGATTATGATTTTCTTGGAGGATAAATCAAAACACTTATAACCACGATGATTTGACGGATAACCCAAAAACACACACGGGGTAGATCGAGCCTGAAGTTTGTTAATTGTTGTGGATGGGAACAATGGATAACACAAGCAACCAAAAATCCGAAGATGAGAATATGAAGGATCCTTATTAAATAGGATTTTGAGGGTGGAGGAATATGTCAGACCTTTAGAAGGAAGTATGTTAAGAAGATATGTGGCCATTTGTAGAGCATGATGCCAAAAATATGGAGGTATGGAGGCATGAATTAAGAGAGTTCGGACAATGTTATTGATGGAACGAATTTTGCGTTCGGCCTTACCATTTTGTGGAGATGTATGAGGACACGAAAACCTAAAATTGATTCCATTAATAGCACAGAAATCCCGGAACTCTCTATTGTCATATTCTTTCCCATTATCACATTGAATATTTTTTATGTCTCTTTCGAATTGAGTACGAATGAACGCTCTAAATTTGGTGAAGATGGAAAATACTTGTGATTTATTTGCAATTGGAAACGTCCACAAAAATCTAGTATAATCATCTAAAAAGAGAACATAATATCGATGACCCACTGAACTTAGAACAGGAGACGTCCATAAGTCACTATGAATAATGTCAAATGGCATAGAAGTATGAGAATTGGAGTCTACAAATGGCAACTTAACAATTTTTACTAATGAACAAGACTGACAAATTGGAGTACGACTCGTACCCTTACAAGAAATAAAGCTATTTTTATCTAAAGCTGATAAAATAGAAGATCCCGGATGACCCAGACGAGCATGCCACATGGAAGGAGAGATGGCTGCAAAAGTGGACGGTAAGGCTGGACTCGATGGACTGAAACCGGGCATGATAGGATACAGATCCCCCTACTATCACACCTCATGAGATGACTCCCCGTCTTGAAATCCTTCACGAGAGAAACCGAAAGGATCAAATTCAACGAAACAGTAATTGTCATTTGTGAACTTTCGGACATACACTAAATTTTTAATCAATTTAGGAGCATGTAAAGTATTTTTCAAGAGGAGTGGTGGATTGGGGGGAGACAACGTTTTCTGACCATACCCTAGAATTGGAATAGAACTCGCCATTACCAACAATTATCCCCGAGGGGTGCTCAAATTGGAATAAGATGAGAGAGTACCGAGTCGGAAGTCATGTGAGTAGTGGCCTCGGTGTCCATGTACCAATTCGGGTCCGGTTGAGTCAATCCCAACGTGTGCATTGCGGCCTCGATATCGGTCTGAGTGGGGCCTGCTGCATGATGGGCTTGCGGAGGTCTGGGTCCAAGGACGCCTGGCCGTGCCGGAATTGGGTCAGAATCGCCGTGGTTGCCTTTGCCGGGCCACGCGGCCGATGGGCCGCCAATGCCGGGTATTGGGCTCGGATCGTTGGCCGCCCCACCGGCCACCGGCGGCTAAACCGCCGGAGGATGCGGTGCCACCGCCATTGGCCCCACTGCTGGGCCCATGGTGGTGGTGGGCCACTGTACCCTGGATGGGACCCACCGCCTGTCTGTTGATCACCGCCACCTGAACCGCCTCGTTTGCCCCCCGCGGTTTTTGTTATTTTTGCGATTATTCTTGCCTCCACCATTATTATGGTTTTGGCCCGAATTATTAACAAAATCCGAAGGACTAGGAGAGGATGCCACCATGACCACTGGGCTTGCTCCGGTAGCCGCCTTTTTAGCCAAACCGGCTTCTTCCAACGTCAGCATGGAGCGGGCTTGATGAAAGTCGGGAAGAGGGTTGCTTTGGCGAAGGAGAGTGCCAACACCATTATAGGCCTCCGAAAGACCGGCAACCAACTGTAGAACTAGACGATTATTTGTTACTGGTGCGCCAACATTACGAAGTTGATCTGGCAACTCCTTTAGTTTCTTGCAATATGCAGAAACGTTCGGAAATTCATCCATTCGAACGAGAGAGAATTCCTGCTCGAGTGTGACGATACGGGAATGTTGGTTGTCTTGGAATATGTCACGCAATCTATTCCATGCAGCCATAGCCGTGGTATCTGGCTCAATAATCGTCTGTAGAAGGTCCACCGAAATAGTGGCGTATATCCACCGAAGAACGGTAGCATCAAGTGTAATCCATAACTCAGGATCCTCCACAGGAAGGGGTCTAGCGGGAGGAATGATGTGATGAAGAACTTAATAAGATATAGCGTGAATTTTAAACAACTCCGCCCACGTTGCATATTGAACGTTTTCCAGTTCAAGGACAATAGGGACACTAAGCTTGATATTGGAAACCGTGAGGGCAGGGTGAAAATTGTTCTTAGACATATTGGTAAGAACAAAGAAGGAGGGGAAATTTAAGAGAGGTTTTGGAGAGCGGAAGACGAATTTTGGAAGAGAAACCCGAGGGGGGGAAGGGGAGGGTGTCTCGGCCAGGGGTCAAAAAAAATTTAGGGAGAGAATTTTTTTTTGTAAAACCTAGTCTCTTGATACCATGAAAGAAATAATCCCCTTGATTATTTTCATTGATTGAATAGATATATATACAAGTTAAAATAGGAGAATCCTATTCCTAATCTATTCCTAAAACCTTGTTCTACCATAATTCTAACTATACAATTATGGTAAGTGTATAACACTAATTTATGGTAATAAATATACTACAATATACACACAATATACTTTCCTTAATATACAATATTTGTAACTGATTTTCTGCCCTAAATATGTGCAGTGGCTGGACGTTGCTGGGCTGGACATTGCTGGGCCTTCCCATCAACTGCCGAGAGGCCCAGTTGGGCCACAGCAGTGCTGGGCTGCACTGTGCCTGCTGGACTGCCTTGCTGCTGGGCTGCTGGGCTGCTGGACTGCACTGCTGTTGCTTTATTCCACTGATATACATGTGATATACACTGCTGTATATTCAGTGTATATCACATGTATATTGCTTTGTTTAACATTAACAAATTGGGAAACACCCACATTAAGAACAAAGCGAAGATAGGGGACGATGGCGAGGAGGAGAAGCAAGAGGACCAGCAACTACAACATCCAACCAAGTGTAAATTCAGTGCATGCAACATTACTACAACCCAAACACCAAATTAAAAGAAAACTACAAAAGACGAAAGAGAGAAAACAAAACCAATGACAGCAGAAAAAAACCTACACATGAATGATACGAAGAAGAAAGCCTGAAAAGAAAGAATGAATGGCACTGGAAATTCCACAGAGGCCTTCCATTTCGCAGAGCTCTTTTCCTCTAAAGCTTGGACAGAAAATACACCAGTCGAAAGATTGAACAGGAATAGTATACACTAGTAACTTATAGGCTGTTAATCAACATTTTTAGCTTAGACTCAACCAAATCTTATTCTATTTATACACGTGACTCATTGTGTCATTTATCCACTTTTGCTAACTTGACAAGTTGTGTGTATTTCATATCAAATAAGCGCGTGAAAAGGGCAAAAAATGTATTTTTTTCTTTTTTGTTTAATTTCCTTCTTCTTCATTCATTTTTTTTTTATTTTTTATTTCCTTCTTTTTCTTCATTCTATTTTCTACCATCATCGACATTACCACCGTCGCTATCACTATCGGAAAAAAATCAATTATATTTTTAATTCAACTCAATTTTTTTCTCTCTTCTAGTAAAAAGAAAAAAAATCAAAGGAATTCATCGAAACACCATTAAAGGATTCTTTAGAAAGCTTGAAGGTCTAAAATGAAATACTTTATTTAATGAAAATTTTGAGAAATTAATATTGGAGTTGTCTTCGAGTCTTTGTGGGGAATCTTTAGCTGAAGTTATAATAAATTTGGAGAGTTTTTTCTTAAATTTTTGGATTAAATAGTGGTTGGAACAAGAACACGAATGAAAATGGTGAAGAACACCAAGAACATTATTTCGATTATTTTCTTTTGTTAGTAAATGTATTTTTTGTGTGTTAATAATGTGTAGGGTTTAGAAAATAGAGTTTTCTTTTCTTTTTGAAATATTACTTTTACTCAAAGTTTATTTTTTTACATTATTATGTGATCAAATGACACATGTCATAATTTAATTTGTCATTTTGTCATGTCATCGGCGAGTGTGTTACACACATATTATATATTTGACTGATTCAGCGAAAAGTCTCTAAATGAAACAGTTGAACCCTAACTCATGTGTCTAAATGGAACAAGATTTAACTGAGGTGTCTAAGTAAAAGATATTGACGACCGCCAATGGATTTGGCCTAACTTATAAGACCGAGATCACACACGTTTCACAATTACCAAAGTGACCCTGACCGTACACTTTCTTAGTACAACTCACATTACTTTTGATACAACAATTTAGTGCAGCGTTCGTCCCATCTTGTTCGCTTATATATATATTAGAAAAATTTGTCAATATTTAAAAAATTTATAGACTAATACTTAAGTAAATTTCACAAATATCTTCAATTTACATGTAAATATGCAACATGTTAATTTGGAGATAGTTTCCCAAATCTCACTATGTGAGATTTTATTGAGTACGTTGTTGTGTTGTTAATTTGAGATAGTTTCTATCAAAAATAACTTAGGGGTCTGTTTGGAAGAACACATGAAAATTATTTTTGAGTGTAATTAGGTGTAATGACACAATTTAAAGAAATCATGCCTCCAACTTTTAGTGCGAAAGTTTCAACTAAACTAATATTTATATATAAAAAAATAATCAATATTGAGAAAAATAAGTACTTAATAAATTAAAGTAACATTGTCAAATTAAAGCTCGTTTGAAACCATTAATGTCGTATTATGAAAAGACACCCAACGTGATGGGTGTGTTAGCCATAAACAAAAAAAGGACTTGTTTAAGCCAAAAATATGATCAATAAAAACTATATGTAGCATGTTTCATATATTTTGTCACGTGTAGGGGTTTAGTAGCTCAGTTAGTTGGATACCTGAGCTTTCAACTTATTGATAAGGGTTTGAATTCGTAATCCCCTCCCCTCCTCCTATGTAATAAAAAATTTAAAAATACATATATTTTGTCACGTCACATTATACCCAAAATCACATCACTGTTCGACTAACACATTAGATGGAGAAAGATTACTAGACTTATTTATGTATCAGTATGATTTATGATATGATGGACAAGCCTTCCTCACCTCACCCACCAAGTACAATGACAACCAATTTAAAAATGTTAAAATAAAGTGGAACTTACACAAATGAATACAGTTTAGGGGTTTTTAATTTATCATATGGTATATCTATTTTTTCTCGCTTTATTCATAAAATGATTCGATGTATTCATAAAATGGCCTCGTTGTATTCATAAATACAACGAGTAAAAAATGTATTCAAAATTCTTTTCATCGTATTCAAATCAGATGTATTCAGCTCAGCTGTATTCACGTCAAATGTATTCAATTCAGTTGTATTCATTTGTAGCTACTTTTACATTGTATTCAATTTATTGTATTTAACAATCGGTTGTATTCAAACAACATAAATACAAAAAAACATTGTATTCAACTTATTGTATTTTAAATTCGATTGTATTCAAATAACATAAATACAAAAAATAGATTCAGTTGTAATAGATACACTAAAAAACTAAATACAAAAAAATAGATACACTAAAAATTTAACAAATAGACTCAAATTAAATACAATCTAAAAATTTAACAAATAAACTCAATACAAAAAAATAACAAATACACTAAATAAAATGCTCCCGCCAGCAGTGGAAGCCCAGATCTGAAGCTCCGACGGAGTCCATTGCTATCAGATCTGGAGGCGCCAACGTCGGTTTCTTTGCGGCGTAACAGATCTGGGTCACGACGGAGTCCATTGCGGTGATTTCTTTTCCAGATATGGTCTTGTGGTGGTGTAACAGTGAACAATTCCAAATCTGATCGGCGTAATAGTGAACGGAGAGAGAGAGAGAGAGTAGCAAACTGAGATGGGGAAAGAGGGAATGGCAGTGGCGTTATGGTGTTGTTGTTGTGGTTCGCCGGAGGGCGTCTCCGGTTAGGGTTAACAGTGATGGTGATTGATGGAGTGGTAGAGTGAAGGAGGTGAGAATGGAGAGAGCAGTGGTGTCGGTGCGAAACAGTGACGTTGTGGTGGTGTTGGTCGCCGTTTGTGGTTGTTGGCTATTCCAGTTCACCGGAGCTGGAGCTCCTAGCCGGAGCAGTGGGGCGCGAATGACGGAGGGAGCAGAAGGATAAGGGAACATAGTCAATAGTGGTGTGTTGTTGTTGGTTGGTGGCCGGAGCTCCGGCGACGATTCGTTGTGGTCGACGGAGGCTGAGAGCATAAGCAAATTCTCAATTAAGATAAAAAATAATAAAAATAAAGTATCTACTTTAAATATATATGTAGCTATGATAGGTAATTAAAGTTCACATTATAGTTATGCTTTGTAATTTAATTAAATAATAGTTACTAAAGATTAATATATTCTAGAGTTAGCTATGAAATGTAATTATTTCTAAAGTAAATAATGATCTTATTGGTTATTAGTATACCATGATTTTTTATTAGTTAGCTTGCCTATTAGGGGTCATATTCTTAGCTTTCTCACCGTGTGTTTGATAGCTACTTACCCAAAAAGTAAACAATGAAGGAGTAGAACAAAACAACTCAATATCTATTTCCATCAACTCTTCGCCTTATTGAGGAAGTTTATTCATTAAACATAGTTAAGAGTCATTACAAAAGCATATAGTCATTATCTATCAAAGTGATGATGTAAAACTATTTTGATATGGAAGTTTATAATTGTTGATTTACTCCTTAAACATGAATAAAATTTAATAGAGTTTAATTTGTTTCTGTATTTGAAAATTAGGCATGTATATAAGATGATTTGTGAAAATTCTTGTATTACCTGACTTCAGAAATAAAATAATAAATTTTGTCTCAAATAATAATAATAATAATAATAATAATAATAATAATAATAATAATAATAATAATATTCCAATAGCATAACATCACATGCAACAAGAATGAGATAAATACCTTGTTGACTATGGAATAGCAAATATACCAAAGAAATACTACTTGGCAAATGACAAGAAAGGGACAAATTCCTGTGTACCTTACCAAAATAAGGCAATCTCTTTATACTTTATGATAATACGACGTTTATACATGTTGAAATAATCAACTTTTTACTGCATTAATATTACGTAAGTCTAATATAGTATATAAATTAAATGTCTCAACTAATATAACCAGTTATAGACAATATTGAAATAATCGGATACTGCCATACGCTTGTAGATTTTGTTTTCATTTAGGATTTTTGGCCAAAATCTATTTCTTCCCTAAAGTTCAAGTGAGAATAAGTGAATAACCATACTTCTGATATTTGAGCAACTCTTCAAGGTAAAGAAAAAGAAAATCAATTGTTTAATTCATAAAAGAGCAAATTACAATATAGACAAATAATTATTTAGAGTTGAAAATAAAATACAATGTTTTCTTTCTTTTAGGGTTCCACATAAATTGTTTATTCTCTTTCCTTTAGGCTCCAATAAATTAGTGGTACAACTTTATGAGAACACATTTTATACAATTACTTCTTTGTTCTTTCCTCACTCGTAACATGAAAAATAACGACTATAGTAGTTTCCATTATTTAATTATGCAATATTCATTTTTTATTTTAACAACTAAGATATTGACATGGATCACAATTAATGTATAAGTTTATAGGAGTATTATTCATTGGTTCAATCCATTAAAAGATGTCGGTTTTATTGTGATAAATATATTACGAAACATGAGTTAAATAAAAATTAAATATCGATAGATGAATTATATTCAATAACCATATTTGAAAAAGTATGAAGCTTCAAATTTGGGGTAAAAAAATCTCACTCTAAACTCTAAAATAAAAGTATCGAGGGCAACTTTTTGAGTCTTATTAAATAACAATAGTCTTATTTATATTAAATCGATAAACGTTTTAAGCTCCATTGTAAATTAATCTAATCTGTGGAAGAATAAGAGTCTAGTCAAAGTCAAAAGTAATAATCTTTGTCAACTAAAAATGACCATTATATTTATGAGTGAAATAAGTTTATTTCTATTTTAAATTTTGTTTTACACTTAAACTATATAAGGCTTTGATTTGTTATGGTTCCGAAGTTACTTATAAATATGTCAAATTTGACACTACTTCATTAATTATTATACTTTAAACTCAATGAGAAAAAGTTTTGTTTAGGAAAGATTCGAGATATTATAAAAAATATGAAATGAGAAGTATTTATTTTTTGTTTTGTTTTGTTATTACATAGAGAATATGAAAAAAGAAAATGGAGAGGGAACATGTATGATTGTAATCCTCACCAAAAAGATAATAATCATTTGATTAAATATACAAACTAACAACATAAAGTATTAAACTCTGACATTATTTTCAATCAAAAGCATAGGTATTACACTAGGATGTTAGGAATAGTGATCCAGAAGCTAGGGAATTGTACTTGTTACACTAGTAAAAAAAAACACCCAGAAACTCACGTGTGACTTGTGATGTTAGCTAGACTTTTGATGTCTTTTTCATGAACATGAAAACTGTCTTGTAACTCCACCATAACCTCAAACAACACAAATAAAAAACACTGTTTAGCTCCTAAATATCATGAATTAGTAATGGAATGAGAATATTATCTAACTGTAATTATCCAAATTAAAGAAAAGGAAAAAGAAAGTGAACAACTATCAGATAGAAAAGGGAAAGCTTGCTTGTTGCTGAGAAGGAAAGAGGCAAAACAAGCAAAATTACTATTCAACCCTAATAGTACCAAAAGGCTGTTGTTCTGCTCATTCATCATCATCAGTTGTTCTGTTTATGCTGCAAAAATTCAGTCTTGGTGCTTTTTTGGGTGTGTTTATTTTCTATTGGGATAAATGGTTGCTTAGGGTTTACTTCACTTTTGATCCACAACAACTCATTTGCATTCTTGAAAAAAAAATGCTTTTTTGGGTTCACTTGTGTGTTATTCCACAACCCATATCTGCATTTTGCTGATCTAGCACTAATTCTTGTAGATCCAGCTTTGGGTTTCAACTGTTTCTTGATCTTTATTTCTTTCAAGTTCAGATTTTTATTCAAATTTCAAGCTTTATGGTGTTAAGTTGAGCATTTGGAGTAGTGGGGGTTGAGTGCTTTCTTATATTGACTCTAATTTCAGTTTTGATGAGGGTGTAAGCTCAAGGGAGACTGTTAATTGACTTGATTTTGTTTAATTCTTGATTGGGTTAGGGATCTTGAGGTACTTGTTGTGGAATTTTGCATTTCTTTATTTTGTTCTTTTTTTGTGTGTGAAATTCCTGCTTGATTTTGTTGTATCTAAGCTTATAGTGATTGGGCATTTAGAGTTGAGCTGTGGTTTTGTTGCCAAGATTCTGTATAGAGTTGACTGAGAGGCTAAAAGTTCAGTTTTGACCTTAAGATTTTGGAATTGAAATCATTTTAGCTAGTTTTAGACAAAAAGTGCAAGGTAGCAAGGATTATTGTTTTTGTCTTCATGTTCCAGGGATCAAACAAGTGTGCATTGTATGTAAAGGAGGTAGTTTGGAGTAATTTGAATTCCCTCTTTGAGATTTCCGTGTAAACTTGAGTTAGCTTTTCGATTCCCAAGTGAATGCTGAGAGGGTCTAGTTGAAGTCTTGCTCATATTTTGTTCATGGGGGACATAGTATGCTGTTTTAGTTTGGGATTCGTGGGGGAGTTTGACTGATTAGTATAGAATAAGCTGACGCGGACACTGTGATGCCTCCTTCACCGGCTATGAGATGCTCTCCTGGAAGGGAGCCCAGGGCAGAAAATCACAAGAGAGGGCGCAGTCTTGAAAGTGGGATTCATTTGAGGGAGAAGGATGATGATCTTGCCCTGTTTAATGAGGTGCAAACCAAAGAAAAAGATAATTTCTTGCTTCAACCAGATGATGACTTCGAAGACTTATTTTGTAAGATGTTGAATTAACTTTTGTTTTACATTTTAGAGCTTTATTTTGTTGTGAAGCACAGAAACACTCCCTTGCTTTAATTTTTCTGACTATGTTGCTCATTTTCATTGGCAGCGACTAGATTGAGGTATTTTTCGGATTATAAGCTTGGAGTATCAATTCCAGCTCGAGGAGAGAGTAGTGACCTGCTTAATGCGGAGGGTGATAAGAATGACTATGACTGGTTGGTTATGTTTATCTTTCAAGCATTTACTCTTTTCTCCCCTATTTTGTCATTTTGTGCATAGATGTCGAAAATGAACTCAAATGCATAGTTTGCTCAACGGCTACATGCTTGTCCAGTCTTTCTATCCACATTTCTAATTTAGTTAAAAACTTCCCTTTGTTTACAACCCCAAAGCTTTGGAGCCAGAAAGAATCTGCTTGTTCAATCTAAGTCTTAAAGTAAAATTTTAGAAAGATGAAATGCATTCTTATTCTCTTCAGAGACATATCTATTTATTTTTTAGCATGGTCATTATTCTTCAATATACCCGTCATGCCTAATATGCTGAATTATTGATGAAAGGTTATTGACCCCTCCGGACACTCCTCTTTTTCCTTCTTTGGATGACGAGAGTTATGAGACACGTCCGCCTAATCATGAGCAGAGGGGCCGACCTAGAAGCCAACCCATTTCAATATCTAGATCATCAACGGTGAGCATTTTAATCTTTCAACTGTTTTCCTTTTCCCTTTTTGGGAATTGTATTGATGATTATAGTTAAATAACGTACCAAATGCTACCTCACCATATTGAATGCATGGAGCTCCTGTTTTAATGCTAATACAATCAATTTACTAACTTTCATATGGATTGAATGACAGATGGACAAGAGTTACAGAAGTAGTAGAGGTAGCGCCAGTCCAAATCGCCTTAGCCCATCTCCTAGGTCTAGCTATACTGCCGATCAATCAAGAGGGAGACCATCGTCAGCGCCTCATTCAAGTCCACCGCCTAATTTGCGGCATTCTTCTCCGACAAGGCAACCGTCTCCCTCACCTAATAAATTCTCAACACCTCCTCCAAGGTCCTCTACACCAACTCGTCGGAGGATGAGCACAGGCTCTAGTGGTACCACAGCTCCATCGCGAGTGAGGGGAACCTCTCCTGTCAAGACAAGTAGAGGAAACTCTACATCACCAAAGATTAAGGTGTGGCAGTCAAGTATTCCAGGATTTTCCTTGGAGGCACCTCCCAATCTTCGTACTTCACTGGGTGATCGCCCTGCTTCCTATGTGAGAGGGTCTTCTCCTGCTTCCAGAAGTGGATCAAGGTCTGGAAGACAATCAATGTCCCCGACTGCTTCTCGAAGTGTCAGTTCATCGCATAGTCATGATCGTGACCATTTTAGCTCTCACAGTAGAGGTTCAGTTGCATCATCCGGTGATGACGACATAGATTCTCTACAATCCATTCCTGTGAGTTGTTCAGATCGTTCAGGTCCAAGAAGTATCGGTGGATTCCAAAATAAGAAAGCTCCTGGCCTTTCAAAGAAGCCAACAAGAGTAGTATCCTCAAGTTCTGCTCCAAAGAGATCCTTTGACATGGCAATCCGGCAAATGGTATATTACTTTCCTATACTCTTGCGGTTCTTGGTAGTTGCTAGAATTTGCTAAACACTAATATGAACCTGGCATTAATGTTCTATATCATTTTCTCAGTTTATTGTATCTTCTTAATGCTTGGGACTTGTTGTCGAAAATGCGAACAGAAAGTTTAAAGAAATATTGATATTTTAGGAAGTATGCAATGGTGTGGGAAGTTACAAGTTTTGGTTTATTTATGCCTAATACTTTTTTGAACAGCTTTTAACATTTTCATTACACATGAAACATCGATAAGGATCTTCCTCGATATACCACATTTTACCGAGGAGCTATCCTGGAAATATTCTGAAATTACCATATAAAGACACGCATGCATACTAATATTGTCCAAATTTGTGTTTTTTAGTTGGTATTCTCCAAATTCATATTCTTCCCCATGTATTTTAAAATGTTCTAAATCTACTGAGAGGAGTAGTTTACTATATCAATGGAATACTAATAGCATAGTAACACTGAATCTTGGACTATAATGTAACATCCAGGATCTGGAATTACAGAACTAACATCTTAGTCTTTTGTCTATTCGGAGAATTGGTTATTCTCCCATGGAATCTTGGAACGTCCCTTAAACTCTGTGCACAATAGACCCTTGTGGTCCGGCCCATCCCCGGACTCCGCGCATAGCGAGAGCTTAGTGCACCGGGCTGCCCTATCTTATGATTTGTCCGCA